>CM057453.1:1317732500-1320132500 GCA_016271365.2 Neoceratodus forsteri | reverse complement strand
TTGTTGTCACAAACTACTGGACTTTACCACCGGGACCCTACCCAATCGAGAATCGGGCGCAGAGTCCCTGCTGCACCTGGATTTGCCGCAGCCCTAGATTGTCACAACTTGCGGCGATCAAAGGACCGTTTGAGAGTCGGGCCCTCAGTGTGTGATACTTGTATAAACTACTGGAGCTTTGCTCTTGTGGTTTGTGGTATCATGCACCTGAGGTATATTAAAACTCGTTACATACGGCTGTTGCACTGCCCATGCATTATTCTGTATGTAATGTAGTGGAATACTGAACATTTTTATTATACACACTGGGTTATTTACTGAAATATCATTATTGTCTTTCTAGCACCCTTCATCCTGAAGAAGTTGGACAGTATATGAGATGGGGAAGAAACTGTAGATCAAGATGCATGTTATGGAGGACTGAACTAAAAAGGAGCTGGCTGTAACCCATTTCAGCACCAGTTGAAGTCATAGAGCAAATTCTAAGAGAGCTTGAAAATGACAGTTTATAAATGGACTAGACCAACTGGATTAACATGTAAACCCTGTGGCAGGTTCCTTCTACTGTGACTGAAGAAAAGATAGCATCGCTGATCACCTCTGATGTCACCAGCTGTCATGGAAGGCCTTCCTCTCACTGTGCACTGTTTACTGTAGAACAACACGCAGTCCTGCGACTCATTTTTATGTTAGTCACATTTTTGTTTTGTATTATAAAACATTTTCAGCCAATACGCTGCTATTTATGGGTTGGAATCCAATCTCTTAATATAGCATCTTTTTCTGTAATGTGATGTTGAGTGTGTGAATGTAATTTTTATTGGTTTAGGTTTGGGGAATAACAAATCTTAACCCCGACTCCAAAACAAAATTGGGATAAATATTTTAAAAATCATGAGTTTCTCTTGTTTTCAATTTGTCCTCTGATGTATGGCTTCTAATAAAGGGGTGTGTGTGTGTGTGTGTGTGTGTGTGTGTGTGTGTGTGTGTGTGTGTGTAAAAACTGAAGATGCTGTCTGTAGTGCACTACAATTATACAATATCAGATAATTTCAAGATTCAGTGACACCCTGATGAGTTCTTTTCAGATCATTAGTGCCCCTTCCCCCCTCTCTGTCTCTCTCTCGGAAACAGTCTGTTAGGAGTGAAACATTGACTTACTGTGTGGGGTATTGGTATTCTGCTTTGTACACATTTTGATGAGGGACATTTGAAAGAACTACAGATGTTCTTTCAGTTGGTGGCCTGCATTATCTTCATTGGCACAATGAAGAATTGACTTTCAGCTGCAGTATCTAAATCAGTAATACAAGTTCTACGTATAAAAAGAGAGAAGGTGCAGTTGTATGTTAATATTTGCAGTTACCATGACTCAGTGTTATGCCTATAGGAGCAGTAGCCATGGTCAGACTGTGGCTAGTAGTGGAGCAGTGTGCAAGCTAAAAGGTGTGGCAGCCGCAACCTCGGAGGAACACAGTGGCCAAAGGGTATTGGGAATTTCAGTAAACCACAGCGTGTAAGCTTAAAACTGTAAGTGCATTCTATTCCATAAGTGACTATGACCTAAATAAAAATGTTCCCATCACTATACCATTACGTTGTCTTTTCCGTGCTTAGCTGATTTTATTTATTTATTTTTTTCCTTGTAGCAGTTTATGTGGCAGGGAGGAATTTTGGCTGCAAATGGCCTGTTTTTTTCCCTTGGATGTCTTAACAGGTCTGCAAAAAGGGGAAGCTGTGTGAGGTAATTGTGTATTGGGTCAAAAGCCTTCCTCCTTGTCTGATTTGCCTGTGTCAGAAACCTGTTTACTGTTCACAGTAAATTGGGTTTTCGCATGAGAATGGAATTGACCCTTGATCTTCTTGAGAACATAGAAGACCTAGTTTACTACCGTCCAACTAGGTTAGGAAGAATACTTTTTTATCTCAATTTCCTTACCTCCGTTCCAGCAGTTATCGATCATCCTTCACTAACTGGTACTAGACTGGGAACTCTTCCTTAGTTTGACCACCTCTGTGTGCATCCCTATGGCCTCACTGCCCCTTTGATTGTCTCTTGAGATGCCTCCCTCAAAATCCAGCCTTTCCGAGACGGCTGAGTGCAGTTCCCTGTCCGACTAACTTTACTTCAACCTCCCCATGATGGTGGCCACCGGCTGTGCTTTCAGAGGGAGGCCAGAACATCCAAAGAAGGTTCATCTGCAGAGCAGTGTCTGCAACCCTTCCTCTCCATCTGAGAGCACTGGTCTCCAGAGAGAATGCAGAGCTGAAAGATGGTACTAGGACAAACCAGGTCAACCACATTGCCCCTTCACCACCTGCTTCATCAAGCTGGGCACATGAAAAATATTGTGTAAGGCTCCCAGCTAAGTCCAAGACTGATAACTATTGATCAGCGTGAGAAAATAGACATTGCACAGTAGAACACATTCACATGGCAGCTGTGAAATTTTTGTCTTGTACTTGATGGTTCACCCAAACCTAATGACCCCCCCCAACTTGACTCATGTAAAGAGGGACCCCGTTCCCCATGCCTA
Organism: Neoceratodus forsteri; assembly: GCA_016271365.2. Lineage (NCBI taxonomy): Eukaryota > Metazoa > Chordata > Ceratodontiformes > Ceratodontidae > Neoceratodus > Neoceratodus forsteri. The sequence goes on along the minus strand of CM057453.1, from coordinate 1,320,129,963 downwards.
GTGCATCATTTTGATATATAATAAGTGGAAGTGCTGCTGGCACACTTCTGATATACATTTGCTTATATGACGTTTTTAAGATAAAATCTTGGCCCAAAATAAAGATACCATTGTGTTCATGGTTAGGAACTTGTAGTTACAATACAGAAAAAGAGCACAGAGGGACACTGAATGAAATGCAGTGTGGCAAACAAGTAGCTAATTACATTGCAAAGCAAAAGAAAAAAGGCACATGACTGCAAAACCTCAGGTTAGGGGGACCTAAGTACAATGCCCCAATATTACATGCCAATAAGTGCTTCTACTGGGGCTCTTTGAAACTTAGTTATTTGTTTGCCACGTGACATTTGATTCAGTGTCCATTTGCGTTCAGCTCCTGTATTGTGGATTTGTATTGCCTTTTTGCAGTAGCACCTGTGTGGTTCCTGTATGCAAGTCCCTTAGTGCCATTTCTTCAGAAACAAGTACATTGAAATTATCAAACCATGATAGTGTGCTCCATTAGTTGGGAACATGTACACCTGTAGCCTCAATTATATTATTCCCACTGTACCCCATTAAATGTCAGAAGTGATGGTTACCAAATGGATTCTGTGAAAGTAAACAATTTACATAAAAGTAGGCAAAGCTACTGTATGAAGACAGTACTTTTGCATAACGAGATCTTTGGATTCTGTCTCTTGTTTCCTATACAGTTCTATAATTGTGAGGAATAGGCAGTGGTAGAAATGTAGGAGGAGGGGACCTGGGGAAAATCTGTTTTCAGGAGTGAAATTGGTCTGATTCAGTCATTTCCAGAAACAAAATGGGAAAGGATTGATCCTGTTTAAAATATACCCCCTCCCCCAAATGGCATAAAACTGACTAAATGAAGTGTAAAAATGCATTTATAAGGAGGAAACATGTCCCCCAAACCCATATTGGGTATATTTGTTCTTACATCAAAGGTTGAGAGTTCAGGGTTTGGCCCAGTAGCTTAGTGATGGCACTACTGCTCACAACACTGATGACCCGGATTCAGGAGTGAACTTGAGTCGGGAACCAGTCAAAGAAGGGATGATTTGAGAATTCTATAAAGTTGCTTTCCTCCCTCGAGTGGGGTGAGATGTGCCTCCTGCAGTATGCCTGACACTTAGCGATGAACAGATGTCATGGTAGTTGGGAGGCTCCTGTTGGGGTGGGTTGCTAGGAAATGAAGTCTGCATCATTACACGTCTGGTGTCCCAGGAGAGTAAATAAAAATCCTTGACTGAAGCTGGATGATGGCTGCCACCCTTCCCCTCCAGCTTGGCACTACTGAGAGTTCAGCTCTGCACTGGGTCCTGGTCCCACCACAAGGGGTAAGTTGTGGGAGATGGCAGAGGGAAAGGCCTGGGAATGAATGGTAGCTGACTGGGCTGGAGAGACTGTCCAGAAGGTGGCCAGTCACATAGGAAGAAGTATAGAGGATTCGAGGAATAAAATTGTTTCAATTTCCTTTACGAAGAACAGGCACACGTACTGCATCATCTATCAGTCCATCATGATATGTTGGGTCTCCACCCCCATATAAATAACACCTTTCAATGCCCCTGCTGCCTTCTGACTGACGTACCGCACCACCACATCACCTGGTTTCTCCATACTTACCTTCCTTTCGTTGTCCTCTATCACAGGACCATGCGGGGCCTGCAAGAGGTTGGTTGTCCTTTGCGGTCCAGTTTTTTTTTTCCCACTGATTTTCACCCCAGGCCCACATCACATGCAGTGGGCGTGATGTGCGAGATACACCTCTGCTGAGTCACCCCCCAATGCCCTGTGTGTTGGGTCAGTTCCTTTCTAATGTGGACTCGCTTGCAATGCTACCTGGACACCTCCAGGCGGCAGACAAGCAGCAAGCTATGTAGACCCCCCTCCCACACAAGGAAGGAGAGCAGTCGGATGGATGCTCAATTCTCCCTGTCAGACCCCCAAGCAACCCATGTCCAGTCCTTAACCAAGGTTGCCAGCATGTCAGCAGGTGCGGCACTCGGCGCTGGGTGTTGGGCCCTTTTTCTGAGGTTAAAAAAAAACAAAAGAAACTTGCTTTTATCAAAGAAGTGATTACAAAATGTTCAGTGAACAGAGCAAGGAAACTACAAAAAAAGACACAAAGGTAGTAAAATACAGCAAGGATGATGGACTAAATGGTTTGTACATTAATGCAAGAAGAATAAGAAATAAAACTTGGGAATGAGGCAATAATTACTTTTATACATCAGTGCATGGAAATATAGATCTCACTTCGAGGGGGCTCTTGCAGTAGGCAACACCGTTAGGACTAAGGTGCCAGGACCACACAGAAACTTTCTAGCTAGCAGTCTACAACAGGGGACCGCCTGTCTGCACTGGTGTAAGAGGGGCGGTCCCCCACTCCCACCTCAGTTTTTTCCCACCGTTGACCTGCACTCCTCGGATCTTATGGATCATTGCTTTAGTCGACCGCCAATTTTTTTTTTTTTTTTTTTCAAAATGTTTATAGTTCGCATTTCGGCTCCATGTCATCGCAGACTTCCTCTGTCAACTCCCACACGTCGAAGTGTGCCTGCAGCAAGCAGCTCCCCAAAAAAGATGGCCACCCTGCATGCGTCATTTGTTTGGGCCTGGACCACAACACCGAATCCTGTCAGGCATGCCAGAAAGACACCAGAAGGTTCTGGACACCCATCTCCTCCAGCAGAGATTTGCCACCTTGGAAAAGGTGCTGCAGATCCGGGCCACAGCAGGGGCTTCTGCGGAGTCGTCTTTGTCCAAGAAGAAACACAAGAAGGACTGGGAACGGTCGCTCCTGAGATGTGATCACCTTCAGGGGCTGCAGCAGATGCTGAGTTTTCCCCCCACAGGGAAGTCTTCTTCAGCGGCCACATCAGCCCTCCTGCCTTCTGAGCTGCCTGTGGACAAGCCTCCTGCTGTTATTTCTGTGGTGGGTAGTGTTTGTGCTGGTTACGAGGATTCTTCATCCGTCCCGCTGCCCCTGTTGCTCAGGCCAGTTCTCCATCAGGGTCCTGAGCCAGGTGGCCAGACCAGTTCCTTGAGTGACGCTTCGTCTGACACCACCCATCCGGCCTTGGTGTCTTCGCCGACTCCAGCTTGGGGTCCAACGACTGTCTGTCAGACCGCCACCCGCTTCTGCCCACATACTTCTGGGCTGGGACCCCCCCCCCGCCATGATGCCTTTGGCTCCTCTGCCGCCACCAGTGGCCTCCTCTCAGGGTCCTCCCCACCAGGTGCCAGCCGGGCCTTCCTCCGCCAGTCTCCCATCTATGGGTGTGGTGTCGAGCCGCCCTTTCTTGGAACCTGCAGGTCCCCTTTCTTTGGATAGGGCATTCCTCACCTCCAGTCACCTCGCCTCTGTTCCTACCTCTGATCCTTTGGGGTCTTTTCACAATCAGCAGCAACCGCGAGTTCAGATCTCTGGCAGTGTCTCGGACCCTGCAGGCTTGGACCTACAGTCCGCACCTTTTCGGCGTCCGAGCCCATCAGGAGCGGTGTCGGTCCCTGTTTACGGCCTCCTGATGAATTACCCGGTGTTGGGTTGTTCTTTCCACCCAGTGCTCCTCTGCTGGATGTCGGCAGACTACAGTGCTGCTCTTGCTGCATGGTGGGTGTCTGCTCAAAGACCAGCCCCTACCCAGCAGGTGCTGACGCCAGCCTCTCTCCTACGTCCGTTGCGGAAGCTCCCCCTCCTGAAATGAAACACAGTGTTGGTGCCGGGACGGTGTCAACCTCGTTGCCTGTCGTCTCTTCCGCACTCTGCCTCAGACTCTGAGGGATCGTTAAATGTGGTCTCAGATTCCCTCGAATCCCCGATTTCCCCACATTCACCCCCTGGGGGAGTGTGGCTCAGAGACACTCCTAAGTCCCCTTCGGAGGAGCTCTCTTTCCTGGCTGTGATGTAGACAATCCAGGCTTCCCAGGGATGGCGTACTGAGGAGTAGAACCTTCAAGGACACTGTCTGGCGCAGCATCTCCGTCTTCCGGAAGTCAAGTCGGTGGTTATCCCTCCCTTAGTGGTACCACACAGTGACATTTCGTCTACAGTCTGGCAACAGCCAGTGTCATTCCTGGCCATTCCAAGGAAGGCTGACCAACTATATTGCACTCCCGACGGTAGGTCTTACTTACACTCCCATCCCAAGGCTGATCCTTCTGTGTTATTGGGTGCCCATATGGAGTGTGGGGAGACCAGTAGTCTGGGTGATTTCCCTCATGATAGGGAGTCCAAGCATTTGGACCTCCTGGGGCGTAGGGTCTGTGCCTCCTCAACCCTGGCCTTGCGGGCCTAGAACTACTTCATGCACATGCTGATGCATCAGCAGTCTCTTTTAGGGGAGGTAGGGGACCTGCTTCAATCCCTACCAGAGTCCTCAGCTCGGTCTCGGCTTGAGCAGCTTTTAGATTCTGCCTCTAACACAGGCTTTCACGCCCTCCGTGCCTCGTACAACACAGTGGACGCTGCTGCCCACTGCTCAGCCTCTGCCATCTGTATCAGACGTCACTCTTGGCTTTGCCTGACCGATTTTACTCCGATGGTTCGGGCTTCCATTATGGATGCCCCTTTCCGGGGCCCTTCATTGTTTGGGGAGGATGTACAGGCGTTGCTGTCCACCCTGCAAGAGTCCGGAACAGTCCTTCATCCGGGGCAGAGACCCCCATGTCCTCAGCTCTGTGGATCTCGAGGCAAGTGCCAGGCCTTTTTGGTCCCGGCTACCCTGGCCATTAAAGCCCACAGGGCCGAGGCGCTGTCAGCACCTACCATTTTCTCTTAAACCCGGGTGACCCCCTTTTTTTTTTTTTTTTGTTATTGTCGAATAGGGGACGGGGAATGGGACAGAGGTGTGAAGGTTCCTGTCTTCCCTTTTGTGCCTTTCAGCTCCTATTTTCTTTCCATTGTTTTTGCCTTAATAGGGCTGTCTCATGGGGGGGGGGCACTGACTAGGGTTCCACCTTGCGAGCGGATATCCAAGGCTCCCAGTAGATAGGATGGTGGACACCTTACTGTTTCTTACTGTTTCCGGAGGGTTGGGTTCTACGTTCCCTCTTCCATGGCTATCTGGCATTCACCTTCTCTTAGCCCCCTTTTCCACACCTGGCTATTCCAAGCCTGTCACTAGGCCTAGGGGCGGGACATACATCTACCAGTGTATGGGCCTATTCCCTCGTTGTCCTTTTTTTTTATCCCTGTGAGGGACAGCACCTTCCTTATTAGAGGTTGGGGCTGGAATGGGACTTTCTGGTCCTCCCAGGGCCCACCATTTTCCACCAGAACCGTGCCAGGATCCAACGCATGCTGTTGCCCTCTCTCTTCGCCCCTTTTATTGGGGCATGACTCTGTTCTGACATGGCTGGGTCCCACCATTTCTTGTGACGGAGGACGCAGTCACTCCGGTAGTGAACTACGAGGGTTTCCTTTTATCCTTGTGTTCCTCCAGAAGTTACCTTCTTTCAGGGTCATGACACCTTTCGTCAGGGGTGTGTCTAGAACTCATCCAATCAGGCGGACTGTGACTTACCCCTTTACAGAAGGGTGACCCTAGAGGAGAGACCAAGATTATCCTTAATTCTCGGCAAAGACTTACGCTGGGTCGATTCAGCAGGCCGGAGTCCGTGGGTCCTGGGCTTCATGCTGCAACCTGCCTGGAGAGTTTTTTCTTGTGTGGTTGCTCCTTGAAGAGGAAGACATGCAGTAACATCAGCACATGAATGTGCGCACTGTTGCACACATTCTGAAGACATCTGCCATCATCTCTTCCTCTTTTGAGTGGTCCCTGCTGGCATACACCCAGTCTTCACTGGTGTCACTCATGCACTGGGTGTCCACTGCCCTCTCCCAGAGGAGGACAGCAGTCTATAGGACACATCCTACTCCCAGCCACCCATCTGATGTTCTTGGCTCATTCCTAAATCTGGGTTCTTAGCATAGCAGGTGACAGCTCTACCGCTGCTCCGGTGGGCTGGACCCTTATTTTTATTTCTTTTCCTTATTTTTTGAGGCAATGTGTTAGGTGCTGCTTTATCAAACATTTTGTTCAGATCACTAACTGTCAGATTAATACAGTATCTTTAAATTTGGGGTATAATTTTTTTTTTTTAGTAATATATTGGTTAGGTTGGTCAGCACTGGTGTGTGTCTGGTTTCTTTGTGTTTTTCTGTGCTACCGTGTGCCCACTTATTTATCAAATTTTGGTGACTGGGTGAGCCCACTGGGACCCGGAGGTCCCTTTTTCAGGGGTGACCCGGGATTTTCATAGAACAGAAAGTGAAATGGTGAGCATGATTTACATGGGTTACAGGCAAGATACGGTATGGTTCGGCATAGTGAAGCAGTGAGCACGAGTTACTTGTTTTACAGTAACATTCAGTCATCGTACATGAGAAGTAAAATAGGGGGAGCTGCAAAGTTGTTATACCTCTTGGGAAGTGTTTGAAGATTCAGTGATGGGGCCATTGTCTGTTACTGAGTTTCTCTCTCTTATCACCCAGTGTACTGCAGCAGTGTTGGTGGCTTGGGAAGGGTAAGAACAACTTGACTCATACCTTAAGTCCTTCCCTTGGCCCCTCCCAATCGCCCAGTGCAACCTCTTGACAGCGTTAGTGGTTTGTGGGCACTGGATATACAAATTGCTGGGATATGGGCCTAAAAGCCGCAGGAGACAGCAGCTCCTCTGTTTTATTTATCTCTGCCAAGACAGAGAACCTTTAGGGCACCACTTTACAACCTCATGTGTACAGTATAGCCTTATTGACAAGGAGTTACAGAAGCAGCAGCAGCAGGAGGGAATGAACATGCAGGCTGTGCCAGTATGCAGGGGCAGAGGAAGGAAATCAGTTCCAGAAGTAAGAAGGGGAAAAAACAGAGAAGAAGAAAAAAGGCAAACAGGTAAGCAAAGGGGTAGCAAAGAAAGGGGGTGAACATGCAGCCATGGGAGTGATAAGTTCCCAGACTGCACAGAAAAGTGCTACTGCAGTAGACTTCTTAGAGGGATAAAACAGAAGGTAGAGATAGTGCAGAAAAGAAAAAACAACTGGGACCGAGGCCCTAACCCTTTCACATGTGTGATGTACCAACCACCAGTGTTTTGTAAAAGTAAGGTATGAAATTAAAAAAGTTAAATGCTCTCACACAATTTGACTTTCTCTTAAACACCTACTCCTCCTGGATTACCTGTCGTAAGTACATTCACACCACTGTCAGTCGTCCTGCTTACACCATCATGACATCAATGACAGACCCTCATTTACTTTCCCTTGTCTTGCCCTCCCCAAGATGCTGGCTGATAATGTGTCATACTACACAATGGACAAGCATGATGTGTGGAGCCCTCCACCTCTGTATCCCCAGCTGTTCCCAGTGAGATTTATGAGTGCAGCATCACTGGGTATTCCTTGCTCGGCTTCACATTTCAGATCAGGATTGGGAATATTTTTTTCGATGATCTGTAGGTAGCAGGCTGGGGGGGGGTATTTTTTTCTGCATGTTTTATCCCCCCAGGTCACCTGAGCTCCAACTCCTCACCAAGGCATCCCCAAAGCTAGCTTCAAACAATATGAAGTCTTGCTGTATTCTGACAATCTGCAGTTAGCCTCAGCACTTAAACTGCCCCGGAGAGGAAAGGGTTAACTCTATGCAAAAGTATAGAACATCGAGCTCGAGCTCGGTTTTCAAACCTCTGTCCCTGGTACATACCAGTGTAACCATCGGATTCCTTACTCCACCCTACTGTGAAGACGCTCCAGAGAGTTTCTCCTTGCTGCTTCAGTTCGGTATAGTAGTTCGGTAAATCTCAACTGCTTTATTTCTTTTTCAGTCATCTGATCACTGTCCACGGTACAGGTAGTGTTTAGTGGTAGATAGTGATTTTTGTTGCTAGTGAAAGAAATTGTTTTTCTTCAGTTCCTTCCCAGTCGGTCTGATTGGGAACCAATTTAATCCTTAAATTATTTTGTTTTGTGATTTTTGTGGTGGTGTCCGGTATCTTTTGGTCTCAAAAAAATGAAGTTTTATTTTTTTTCCACAACCATTGAACCGGTTGGTGACTGAAAGATCTTGTAGTTGCCTGGCTTGAACGCTGTTCAGAGTAACTTTATATATGTGGCAATGTCGGAGAAACCCAAAAAGAGAACCGATCCCACTGGGTTTCAACACTGCACGGATTGTGGGGAGGCTTTTGCTAAAGCTGATCCCCACCTCATCTGTGTTTGTTCTCTGGGATTTGATCACCTTAAAACAGACTGCCAGATTTGTGAGAATTTCCCTAAAGCCATGCTGGATAAAAGATTAGCTAGGCTTAAGGAAAGAGCAGCCGAAAAATCCACTGACCCGGATGGCCAGCCCAGTTCAGGTATAACCACACCTGAGGAGGTGCCTGCTGAAACAGGCGATACCTCCTCGGGCAAAAGAAAGTCCAATTCAGAGGGATCGGTTTCTGCAAAACAAAGAAAAAGTCGGTTGGTTCGGATCCGAACCCACAGATCCCAACCGCTGAAGAGATTGCGAGGGCGATCAGTACAGTTCAGTCGCCTCGTCCTAACCCATCCGAACCAACACCCTCTGGAAGATGGTCGGTTCCAGCCCTGTCGGATTATGATCCGGAGCCTTATTATGAGGTAGAATTGGAAGGAGATCCAGAATATGAAGGAGAAGATGAGTATGATTGTGGAGGCCTGGATGAGCCAGTAGACCCTGACATCTCCCCAGACAGGCCTACCAATGTTTCTCCTCCCAGGCTTTCTGAGTCCCCCTCACACTTTTTGTTTTACAAAAAGGTGGCAGAAACTCTTCAGCTCCTAAACTGTGGTAGCTTCTGAAGAGGAAGAGGAGTATGACTTTGTGGCAATGATGGATGTCCCACAGTCAAAGAGACTGTCTATTCCCCTCCATATATTCTTGGGGAAAGGGACTCAAAACATTTTTACAAATTCCGACTTCCATACCTCCTGTGGATAAGATGATGTACAGGAGGTATATGCTGTCAGGCCCTGGGATGGAATTCCTGTATAATCATTGCAGCCATGTTGGGGTAGTGCAGGCTGCAGCCTGTGACAAGGCTAATATTCCCTTGGCTTCACACACCCCAGATAAAGATTCCAGGAAGGTGGATGCCATGGCTAAAAAAACAGTATTTGGCATCTTCTTTGGAACTCAGGCAGGCCTCTTATATAGCCCATGTGGGTAGGTACCAGAAGTTGAGGTGGGATACAATTGTGGAGCTAGCTAAGAATGCCCCTCCCCAGCTAGCCAAGGAGCTGGAGCAGGTGGCTGCAGATGGCATCAAGGCATCCAAAGTTTAGTTCCATGCTGCTGTGGACTCGAATGATGTGTCTTCAAGGGTCATGGCTACATCTGTCTCTCTAAGGAGGTTCGCCTGGCTCAGTTGTACTAGCCTCTCACAGGACACCCAGGCTAAGGCCATGGATTTTCCTGTCACACAGAACTCTGTGTTTGGGGAGCAAACAGAGGAGTATATGAAGAAAATAGGTGAGTATAGGACCACGTACAGGAGTGTAGTGGCCAAGGAAAGGCAGGCCACTCCTCAAAAGCAGCTTTCTAGGGCTGGCAGGAGCAGGCCTTTTTAACAGGCTCAGGCTTCTTCTACTTTTCAGCAGAGGGGGTTCTTTAGAGGGAGAGGTAGAAGGGGGATGAGCAGGGCTGCATCCACCTCTCCAGCTAAGACTCCTGCCAGGCAGATACCCTGATGTGTCAGACCGGGTTGCCTCCTCTTCCAGTGGGGGAAGGCTGGCTTATTTTTTCCAGGAGTGGAGGTCTGTCACTTCAGACAAATGTGTGCTGGAAGTAGTAAGCCAAGGACTTGCTCGCAGCTTCAAAAGATTCCCCAAAGTAAGAGCAAAGTCCTTCAAGCCTTCCACACCTCTGGAAACAGCTGCTGTAGAGGCAGAGATTTCTTCCTTGTTGCTCCTAAAGGCAGTGGAGCAGGTGCCTCTATTGCACAAAGAGAAAGGATTGTACTCAAGGTACTTCCTTACCCCCAAAAAAGACGGGAGTGGCGACCCATCCTTGACCTAAGATATCTGAACAAACATCTTATAAAGCCAAAGTTCAAGATGGTGACTCTGGGAATCATTCTTCCCTCTCTGAGACAGGAGACTGGCTAGCCTCTCTGGATCTGAAGGATGCCTATTTCCACATCCCAGTCAGATACTCCCACAGAAAGTACCTCAGGTTCGAGTTGCCCTCAGGTCATTACCAGTTCAGAGCAATGCCCTTTGGCCTGACATCTGCTCCAAGAGTCTTTACAAAATGACTAGCAGTGGTTGTGGCCTTCCTTGGAAGGCAGGGCATTTCTGTGTTTCCCTGTCTGGATGATTGGCTCATTATAGGCCAGTCCTCAGAGCAAGTCAAGTCAGCTCTGGCTGTTACCCAGAGGCTTCTGGGTTCTCTAGGGTTTCTTCTCAGTCTTTCCAAGTCAGTACTGGAACCGGTGCAGCTTCTCACCTTCATAGGGGTCAAGCTAGATACCATTCAGGCAAAGACCGTTCTTCCTCTCTCAAGGGTGCAGTCGCTAATGGATCTGGCAGCCTCTTCCAAACCTTGTGTGTCTCGGCCAGCCAGACACTTTCTTCTATTTCTAGGCCACATGGCAGCCTCCACTGCAGTAGTGCAGGGAGACAGGTTCCAAATGAGGGACATTTAGTTTCACCTCAGGTCTTTTTGGTCTCAAAAAAGGCACCCACTTACCAAATTGATTCCAGTGACTCAGACTCTTGTCCAGGCTCTCCAGTGGTGGTTGGACAAGGACAACCTCATACAGGGAGTTCCCTTCCTCCACCAGGCACCTTCAGCTGTTCTCACAACAGATGCATCTCTTCTAGGGTGTGGAGCTCATTTGGGGGAACCTCACTGCGCAGGGCACTTGGTCTCAGCAGGAGTCTCTTCTCCACATCAATCTTCTGGAACTCAGGGCTGTGTTTCTAGCCCTTCAAGCATTCTCAGAATCAGTTCAAGGGAAAGTGGTGCAAGTCAGGACAGACAACACCACTACCATGTGGTACATAAACAAGCAGGGGGCACTCGGTCCATGGCCTTGTGCACGGAAGCCATGAAGATATGGTCATTGGCATACTCTCTTCAGACCTCTCTGGTAGCAGTGCATCTGCCAGAGAAAGACAATGTACTGGCAGACGCCCTCCGCAGGATCTCTTAGGGTCACCACAAGTGGGCTCTGAATTACCAGGTCCTTCAGATCATTTTCAAGAGATGTGGCATTTCAGAGATAGATCTCTTTGCAGTCCCAGACAATCATCAGCTTCCCGTCTTCTGTTGCAGACCACCAATCTTGGGGTCTGTTCCTCAGGATGCTCTCCTGTTGGATTGGACAAACAAGTTTCTCTATGCCTTTCCTCCTTTTCCTCTGATTTTCAGAGTACTGATAAAGATCAGGTCTCAGCCCTGCACAGTGATTCTAGTGGCTTCAGATTGGGCCAGGCAACCATGGTACCATCTGTTGCTGTCCCTGGCAGTGACAGTTCCTCTCTCTCCCCAGGAGGCACGACCTCCTGTCATCTTCCAGTGGAGGATTTGATACCCCAATCTCCAGTCTCTCAGACTCAAAGCATGGCTCTTGAAGAGTTAGAGTATGCAGGATTGCATCTCTCACAAGGAGTTTTGGACATATTAAAGGTTTCTTGTAAACCTTCTACCAGGAAAACATTGGACTCCAAATGGAAAAGATTCCGCATCTAGTGCTCTCACAAGAATTAACAGCCAGATTCTGCTGGTATTCCCACTGTTTTGGACTAGTTGGTCTATTTAAATAGCCTAGGCCTCAGGCCTGCCACTCTTAAGGTTCATCTAGCAGCTGTCTCTGCCTTTCTTTCCACAGGGGAAGGGATCCTCCCTTGTTTCTCAACCTGTGCTCAGTAAGTTCTTTAAAGGTCTGGTTCATATCAACCCTCCCTTTAGGGAGCCAACCCCTGCCTGGGATCTGAATATCTGTATTGCACAGCTTATGCAGCCCCCTTTCGAACCTGTCTTCAGCTGAGCTGAAGTACTTGACTTGGAAGACTGTATTCCTGGTGGCAATTACTTCTGCCAGGAGAATCAGTGAGTTACAGTCCCTGTCGGTAGAGTCTGACTTTATTGCCTTTCACAAGGATAAGGTGGTCCTCGGGACAAATAGAACATTTCTTCCCAAAGTGGTTTCAGATTTTCAACTCAATCAGTCTATGTCTCTGCCTGTCTTTTTTACTGATCACTCTTCGTCAGGTGAGTGAAGGCTGCACAGTTTGGATGTAAAAAGGGCGTTAATCTATTATATGGACCATACTAAGGCCCACAGGGGTGGCTGCTCTCAGTTGTTTCTCACTTATGGTGAGGTGGGCAAGGGCAAACCTGCCACTAAAAGAACTATAGCCAGATGGATTGTTTCTTGTATCTGGTTCTGTTACAGGAAATTGGGCAAAGAGCCTCCCTCAGGCCTGAGGGCACACTCTACCAGAGGTACTGCTGCCTCTTTGGCAACAGCTAGGGACATTCCTCTTCTGGAAATCTGTAAAGCAGCCACCTGGAAAACTGTTCACACATTCACCAAGCATTACTGTCTGGATACTCAAGCCAGAAGTGATGCTAGGTTTGGCACTGCAGTGCTGCAGAGCCTCTTCCCTAAGTAGATTCTATAGTCCCCTCCTCCATGGAGGTACTGCTTGGTAGTCTGCAGATGGTCAGAATACAGCAAGACTTCATGTTGTTTGAAGAAAAAAAAATTACTCACCATAGTAATGTTGTTTCTTCTAATGGAGTCTTGTTCTATTCTGACCTCCCACCTTGCCTCCCCTTTCAGAACCTCTGTGTTTTGGGATGTGGGTTGGCAGGTGCATTGTTGCACCCCAGAGGTGTACCTTTTGAATCCATTCTGGCTAGTTTGGGCTCTCCTAATTTTAATAGGTTGTTTAGCTTGTTATCACTATCTTCACTATTTACATAAGGTTTTCTTTTTGGGGTTCTTGACCTGAGTCTTTACGGACCCCCATTGTTGTTGCATATGGCTTTTAAAAATGTTCTCTAAAAAACAATTTCTTATTCTAGTTAGTTAGCATTAGTGCTCGTAAGAATCTGATGGTTACACTGGTATGTATCAGGGACAGAAGTTTGAAAACCGAGCTTGAGCTCTACGTTCTATGCTTTTGCATAGAGTTAACCCTTTCCTCTCCGAGGGCAGTTCAAGTGCTGAGGCTAACTGCAGATTGTCAGAAGACAGCAAGACTTCATTAGAAGAAACAACATTACTATGGTGAGTAATTTTTTCTTCCCCTCCATGCCCGTGATCTGGTGCTGCCACCCCCCTCATGTAGACATGGTATAACCCCCAGGTGGGGACAAGAGATCCCCCTCCCTTGAACTTCAGGGAGAAGGAATTGACATGGGGTCTTCTCCTGTCACTGCGGCCCCTGCTGTTCCCCCCCCCCAAAAGGTGCAAAATGGCTGGTGCCAGGCTGGTTGATGATAGGGTGGGGCTGCTCATACTGGCATTGGCCAGGTGCCCGGTGGCCTGTGAGGGGTACGTCGTGAGAGGCAGAGGTAGGACGATGTGTCAAGGGGTTTAAAAGTCCCACGTGGATCAGTCCCAGCCTCTTTCTGAGCATCCTCCACCAGGCTCGCCGCGCCAGATTTTTTCCCACCCTGCCACCCTTCTCTGGGCCTTTTTGGGCCATAGCTAACTTTTCACAGCAGGGAATGTTTGTAAGATAGAAAATATATGTGATGAATGCTGTAAAGAATGGGTCTGGTTGTCTCTAGGGGGCATAGTAAGGTGGGTTGGGGAGGGCTGGTGAGAGTGTGGTACCTCCCCATTCCCTGCTGGCCCAAGGCTGTGTGGTCAAGGGTTGTAGAGACAGGGACAGGTGTGGTGGGGGTTATCCACCCTGTCAGGGGCAGGCAGGGTGGGTGGGTGATTGGAGGATACTTGTCTGCCTCTTCGCGTGTGGCTGAGGTGGAAGGGACCCTGTGGGATACCAAGACACCTTCCCCCCGGCTGTGGGGGGGTGAAAGATGGCTGGGGCCAGGATCTGAGGCCCCCGCCGGTCTAAAAAAGGTGACGGGTATTAGGGTAATTTTGTTGTTTTCAATGTGTTTTTTATGATGTAATTTTTTTGATGTAATGTATATATGGTGAATGATGAAAACGATGTAAAATTGTACATGGAGAACTTTGGGATGATGACACGAGTGTAATGAAATTTTTAAGTCGTAGTAAAGTTGTGCTGTGGCCTTTTTATCCAGAGAAATGGTGTGGTGTATTTATTCCAAAAAGGGCACAAATGTGGGCGGGAATGGACCGGGGCACCCATGGGAGGTGCATGGGGGTCTTTGGGCAGATTTACAGTTACATCCCCACCCTGACCTGGAGAGCAGAAACAGAACTGAAAAAAAGAAAAATAACATTGGAAAAGAAGAAAAGTGGTTTGACAAGAACTGTAAACTCTCTAGAAATAAGATAAGGAAACTTTCTAACCAAAAACACAGAGAACCTCGATGTATTGACCTGCACAATGCCTATCACAAGACGCTGTGTGAATTCAAGTCCCTGCTCAGGCAACAAAGTCTAATTACATGAACTGAAGATTATCCCAGATTGAGAAGTCAACAGATAATACTTTCTGGCATGTTTCTAAAGAGTTTAAGTTCTCAAAAGATAAACATGAAATAATTCAAAATGGCAATGTGTAGGCAGACCACTTCACAACAGCTCCATAAGGGAATCTAACCTGAAAGTCTTACATGGGAGTAAATGGACATCCTATATAAGCTGAGCTCACTGGAAAGAATCAAGGACTATAAAACACCACTAGATAGTTCAGTAACACTGCAAACAAGCATTTGTCAATGCCGAATGTTTGCTTGCTGGCATTGGCAGTGGTAGTGTAGAAGTTACAGAGCTGTGTAATAGGAATGGCAGTGAAGTATTGAACTGAAGCTAACCCCACCACCACCCTGCAGAGAGTGACAGGCATTGGGGTGTGCGTTTGGGTCATCAGGCATAATGGCCACGCCATTTCACCACACCCGACTCTGCAGAGACTGACAAGTGTCACGTGTTCCTTGGGGTCTTTGGCCCTTATGCGCACCCCATTTCATTAGGAAATAAGGTGAGATGGGTGCGATATAGGAGAATGGGGTGAAGTTTGGGGCCGAAGAGTCCAAGGCATACCTCGATGCCTCTCAGTGACTGCAGGGTGTGGAATGGTATGAGCATCACAGGCAAGAATCCCAAGTCACACCCCTGATTCCTGTCATTCTCTATAGGGTTAGGCGATTTAGTTGAAAAGCCTAATACCTCAGGCATTCGTTGGTATGTTAACTCCAAATTTTCAACGTTTGTTTTGTGACCCCACCTCATGAACAGGGAGTATCAGTTTGGTAGCCAAAAGCTGCTTATGCACAGTGACTACGGCATTTAGCACCACAGGTGCAAAAATATTCCCGAACAGGATGTAAAAAATGACAGCTGTACTCTTTCATGGGGAGGTGTGAAAATGGCTATGTTGCAAATGTGTAGTAAAAATATTTTAAAAAATGGTGAAGTCACGAGCATACATAGAAACTGTGCAACGCACACCCGTTATATAATTAGGTTGGGGATTTTTTATAGCAGATTGTCAACTCAGGCATTTTGGTGCCTCCGATCATGAACAGTGTCACTGTGATTTTCTTTATCTGTGCCGAACAATGATTTCCCACAGCGACCACGCATCTCTGCACTGAAAGTGTGAAAACACACTTCGACCATGTTGTGAAAAATGGCAGCTGTACTGGTCATAAGGAAGTGTTGAAAAATGCCACTAGTAAAAATCTGGGCTGAAAATATTACAAAGTCATGAACTAACGAGGATGCGTGGAAACTGCACAATGCTCACTCGTAACACAGTCATTTTATGGACTTTTGTCACCCAAATTTTCAACATAGCCATTTTAAGACCTCTGGTCATGAACAGTGTAACTGTGATTTTCTTAATCTGTCCTAAACATTGCTTTCGCATACCAACAGCACCATTGTGCGCTACATGGGCGGAAACATGTTTTGGGTGAGATATGAAAAATGACAGCTGTACTACTCATAAGAAGGTGTGGAAAAATGGCAATGTTGAAAATCTGGAGTGGAAATATTGAAAATTAGCAAACCTATGAGCGTGCGTAGGAACTGCACAACGCACACTCGTAAAACAGTCATTTTTAGGATTTTTTTTCACCAAATTTTCAACATAGCCATTTCAAGACCTCTGCTCATGAACAGTGTCACTGTGATTTTCTTAATTTGTCCCGTACATTGATTTGGCACACTGACTGCGCCATTCTGCGCTACATTGGCGGAAACACATTTTGGGTGAGATGTGAAAAATGACAGCTGTACTACTCATAGAAGGTGTGGTGAAATGGCAATGTTGAAAATCTGGGTGAAAATATTGAAATTTCACGAACTACGAGGCCTGCATAGGAACTGCTAGCACTGCTTCGTTAAACAGTCATTTTTGAATTTTGGCAGCAAATTTTTCAACATGGGGTTTTGGGCCTCCTTCTTATGAATGATGTCACTGTCATGGCGGTGTCCGGGCCCGAAGGGTGATTCATGATCACTGCGGAAATCACCCGCCAGACCAATCTTTCATGACTGTGACATCATTCATGAAAGAGTCCCAAAAACCATGTTAATTGAGTATCAAAAATAACTGAGATATCAATAAAGTTGAAACCCCACTATCTAGCCCATTATACAGCTTACGGCATTTCCTCAGTTCATGATCGGCTTTGAAAGCTGAGCGTGTTCCAGGTCCACGAAGATCGTCGCTTTTGAGTCAGTAAGTATGGGAATTGGCGGGGGTGTGGTGTGGGGAGGCTGGAGTGCGCGGTGGGTGGGTGCGGGTTGTGGGAGGGTCAGGAGGGCGCGCGCTGGACCGTTTTTCTTACGGTAAAAAAAAAAAAAAGATGTCGTGGGACCGTTTGCCCACGCTGGGGTGGGCTCAGCGTGAGCACAAGAGCTGGAGGGACGTTCAGCCCGGCGAGTTGGGCACCCCGTCCAGAAAAAAATTAAAAAATCGCGGGACCGTTTGCCACGCTGGGGTGGGCTCCCAGCGTGGCACAAGGACTTTGGGGAGGGGGGCGCATTCAGCCGACGGGGGATTGGGCACCCTCGTCGGCAACATGACTGATTGCCACGCTGGGGTGGGCTCCCAGCGTGGCATCAACTACTGGGAGGGGAGGAGACAGATGCAGCTCAGCCGACGGGGATTGGGCACCCCGTCGGCTATACACTGCGTGCAGGGGGCGCGCACGCCTGCGGCTGGGGGGAGCTGCGCGTGAGCAGCTTCTTATCGCTGCTCACTCAAGCGTAGTTCCCCCTTTCAACTGTATGCCACTGCATTTTGGAGAGTGTCATAGACAGCTCCAAAATGCATTGGCTTACAGGGGCCGCGCCTGCCAGCTCGCTGCATGAATTGGAGGAGGAGGTGACACACCTCCGAAATCTCCGATGATGGCACTATGTTTCTTGCACATGCGTGCAAGCAAACATAAAAATTAAAGACAGTCAATCTACTGAAATGTGGAAAGGCTCGTGGTACAGATAACATACTTAATGAGATGCTTAAAAACGGTACTGTACAAATTCAGCAAGCCTTACTGAAAATATTTATGGGAAAGAGGGTTGTGAAAAAGAAGGATGGAAAGGAGGAAGGGTGGATAGAGAAAGGAGGGGAGAAGGAAAACTCTCCTAAATTTTAGCAAAGTGAAAAATGCATTAAATTTAGCTACACAATTATTTTATTAAGGGTGGATTCAAGAGGAGACCCTTTGAGACGACCTAATAAAAAGCCTAGCTAACTACCCAACAGCTGCAGAGGAATTACGGGGGGAGGAGTTGTGGAGACCTATTATTTTGGATGTGGGCTCATGATCAGAAAATCTATCAAATTTTGTAGACCATTTTTTGAGCCACTAGTTTTTAAATTACCATCATAGACTCACATGGGTATCGATCTTCCTAACCAGCTTTACCAGGTTCTATGGAAACCTAAATACAAGTGGATAAGGATAGATGTGGCTTACCTTTACACTTGTATTCTACCTGAATTAGGACTTTGTAGTATTTAAGTTTTATTGTGACTAAAGTACTGGTACCAGTGTACCTTTGTCTTCTTTTTTTATACTTTTTGCTGTTTATTTTAACCCATAATTATTTTTTGTTTAATGGGATTTACTTTTTGCAGAAATGTGGGGTGGCTACTGTATGGCTTCACATACACCAACCTCTTTTTTTAAGTTTTGGGGAATTTGGTTTTATTTACTACAACATTTCAAATATTTTTCTGAGTCACATTATGCAGTGGTACTGATGACATCTTTGTTATCTTGGATGGTACCAAAGGAAGTTAAGGACTTTGAGTTACAGGCATACAAATAACTTCAACCTTAAGTTTACATAAGAAGTACATTAAGTTACCATTATATTTTTTTGGATTTGGACTTATATGTGAAAGCTGATAACAGAATAGGGTATAGAGGTTATTGTAAACCCACAATCGGGAAATGCACCTTGCCCCCCACCTCCCACTTATCTCCAGTATTCCCTACAGGCAGTTCCTCCGCTTGTGGACAAACTGTTTATGGGACTCTGATTTTGAGGATTAATCAAACACCCTGAAATCTTACCTCTGTAGAGGGCTTTTAAGATGAATTACTGCATGATTCTTTTATCATAGCCAAATCACAGGACAGAGATTATCTTTTGTTACCTAAAGATAAGATCTGGATTCAGTGCAACCACTAACATCTGTCCTAGAATAGTCAAAACTGGCACTTAGGATAAAAAATATTCTTTTGAAGAATCAAGGCATATTAAGGAATCTGTGAGGTGCACAACCTCTTTAAGGACAAACCACGTATTATGTACAGCCGAGCCCCAGACTTGTTGGATTGTCTATCTCCTAGTCACTTTATACCCACAGTGAAAAATAGACAACATTTGAATTGGTCCTCACCCCCAGGCCTAAAGGTCTATTTAGATGTGGTCACTGTTATTTTAGCGAACATCTATAAATTGGAAATTGTTTCAAACACTCCTCTAGTGATCAGACTGTAAATATCGAACAGTTTTTAAATTGCTCATTCTGTTTTGTGATTTACGTTTTAATTTGTATATGTCCACAAATCTATGGAGGGTGTAACATTAGAGAAGTTAGAGAAAACGTGTACAGGAACAGGTTCATGACATAAGAAATGGTAGAGAGGATTCAACAGTTGAGAGATATTTCACAATGCCACAACAAAAGTGTAAATGGTTTTAGTATACTGGAACAAATTAAACATAGAAACATTAACAATGTTGGCAGAAAAAGAGCATTGGTCCATCCAGACTACCCAGTTTTACCCTACTGTACCCTGTGACCTGTTGTGTAGATGGGGATCTTCCCTTGTCAATCTTCACCATTCATTACTGCTTGGGTGTCAGCCGGAGGTGCACACCCGCCACGGGAGATTTTTTTTTAAAAATTGGCTCCAACGGCGCCGCCCACGAGAGAGACGCGCTGCGTTATGCACGAGGGGCGGCCGTTAGGCACCGCAGACTCCTCCATCTCAGTTCTGTTTCTCCCGCCGTCGAGGCTATACCTGCTGTGTGGTCAGATTCAGTATTTAGGCCTACCTGCGTCATCGACTTTCCAGACTCCTCCTCCTGTTTTTTCTCGACGCCGTCACTGGTAAGACCATTCTTTTTCTCACTTTTTTCGACGGCGCCAAGAGCTTTGCTGTTTTAGTCTTAATATTTTCGCATCATGTCAGGTTCAGGGGCAAAACATAAGTCGAAGGCGGGCCTCGCCCCTATGCATCGGTGCTCCTGTGGCCGGCATTTTTTCTGTCACGGACCGGCATGATGTTTGTCTCCGTTGCCTGGGACCCAACCACAATATGGATGCGTGTGACACCTGTTTCTCGATGGACCATCGCGTCCTGGAAGTCCATGTGTTTAAGATCGTCAAGGCCCCGCCGACTTTCGGGGGACGGAGCCGCTCCAGGGATTCCCAGGTAAGGTCTCTAGACCTTCCTCCAGGTCCCCTCTCAGGCCTATACGGTCTGTAGAGGAGGAGGCTTCCTCATCTTCTCTTGCCGAAGAGGAAGCTTCTTTTGCAGTGTCAGAGGAACGCAGAGGTCCCTCCCAGGGCTGCGGCGGGGACACCGCCTCGGCAGTCACCGTGCAGGCTCCCCCAGCGTGGAGGGCCAGGTCTGCTGGGCCCAGCACTGTTGGACCCTCGACGCTGCCTTCCGATGCCATTTCAGATCCCGGCACCTTTTGCAGCACCGGTGATCGAGACGGCGCGGTTTGCGGCACTGTGTTGGCTCTCGGCACTGCCCGCGGTGCCGCGGGCCCGGTCACTTCTATTGGTGGTGCCGTGGGTCTGGCCAGTGCCATTAGGGAGTCGGGGCCGGGTCTAGGTGTTGCGGGGGGTCCGGGGTCATCCAGCACCACCTCTGGCACTGGCGCTGTCTGCGGCGCCGTTTCACTGGAGACCCCCGGGGTTGCCAGTATTGTGGTCCAGCTGGTCTCTTCCTCCTCGGAGGAGGATGATTCAGATGTGGACCCATCCTGGCACCCTGACTCTTGAGAGTCAGGGTCTCCGGTGGGACGAGGTGCTAGGTGGTCCAGCATGCCTATTCCTCTGACTCCGCTGCTGTCCTCCCCTGAGGTCTCCCAGGCTGGGGGTGGTCTGGGGTCCCTGGGAGAAGATGGAGCGGAGGTGAAGGAAGGGTCTCGCCCTCCTGAGGGGGTCGTGGCAGCTGCTGATCCTGGTGCTGCTGCACCCCCTCAGGGTGGGGGGTCGCTGGGGTCGAGGAGGAGGGCGTTCTCAGAGTCCGAGGGGTCGAGAGACAGGGTTTGGGCGCCTCGGTCTTCACCTGCCACCCCTCAGGGGATGAGTAGGAGCCGTAGCGCTGGGCCCCGTCTTTCTCTCTCGAGCCTTAGGGATCCCTCTGGTGGCGTTGCTGTGGACTGCCCTTCTGGATCCATGCAGCCCCAGGTTCGTCATAGGGGAGGATCCCCTTCTAGGCTCTTCCAGGCTTCGCATCCCCAGGGTTCCGTTCTGCGACCTGGTTTGTTGTCCGGGATCCTGCCAGCTTGGGCTCCGTTTCCTGGATTCCAGAGCCTCAGCAGAGGACAGTTGCCTCACTGTAGGTGCCCCCTCCCATTCCTCTGCAGCCACCCCCCTCTCTCGCCGGCCATGTCGGTCCCACGGGCCTGTTATCCTGGGAGACGTTCAGAGGCTCTGCGGCAGCCTTCCCCTCATATGTTAGTTACATGCATGAGTGGGTTTTTCGCCTATCCCCACTGCCGCAGGAGTCCTCTGGACATTCGAGCTCTCCATCATCCTCATCTCCCTCCTCTGAGGGAGAGGAACCCACTGTTCATCTCTCCTCCGATGCTGATTTCACTGAATATCAGCAATTCCTTTCGAGGATGGTGAGGGATCTTCGTATCTCCTATGTTAGGTGAGACAATACCGAACGGCAGATGCGTGAATTTGTCTGTGAATTTAGTGCCCAGCATTTGGTGGTACTATCCTGGCCTATTCCATTCCAGGAGGCGTCTATCCGTTCCTGGCAGTCGCCAGCCGCCATTTCTCCAGCCCCGGCAGACTGTGAACGAAGGTATTGTGC
This sequence comes from Neoceratodus forsteri, assembly GCA_016271365.2. Classification (NCBI taxonomy): domain Eukaryota; kingdom Metazoa; phylum Chordata; order Ceratodontiformes; family Ceratodontidae; genus Neoceratodus; species Neoceratodus forsteri. Next base: position 1,320,108,289 of record CM057453.1, on the reverse strand, counting down.
CCCATCGGAATCTCTAGGTACTCTCCCCAACCCACCTTCGGGATTGGCGTACCTAGAAACTCCCTCCAGGCGCCTCCGCCTGGCGCACGACTGTCCACTGGACTCAGATTCTCTACAATTTGACCGGTGAGGGCAAAGAGTGTTCTCTTCCTCTCGTGCGATGTTTTGCATTGCATCACATCAGGCTCACCATGCTGCCTACAGTAGGCATTTGTGGTTGATGCTTTCCCAAATCTTAGCATCGATGCCTGATACAGAGCAAACCAGACAAGCTATTGCCCTCTCTGCTATAGGCCTGGAGCTGGCAAGACACCAAGCAAGGGCATCTTATGACGCCAGTGAGGTGGCTTCCAGGCTTGCAGGGACAGCGATCTGTATTAGAAGGACGGCGTGGCTTCGTCTATCAAGGTTGTCACCCCTGGCCTGGCGTAGGGTGATTCGCTCTGCTTTCTGGGAGACCCGTCTCTTTTTCTCCAGAGCTAGGAGACTTCTGTAGGGGCTTCCTCTGTCTCCCCGTCCTCGGGGGACACCTCCTAGTTCTCCCCCATCATAGGCTTCTCACTTGATGAGCTCAGAGTCTTCCCCTTCTGTTTCTCACCAACAGGAGGCTGGGGGTCTTGCTCTCTCAGGGTTTCTTATCCCCCCCCCCGATGGGGGGGAGCTTGGTACTCACCCAAGCAGTAATGAATGGTGAAGATTGACAAGGGAAGATATGAAAATGACGTACCTACCATAATTCTTGATCTTCTCTTGTATCTTCACCATTCATTACTGATACCCACCCACTTTCCCCTCAGTGGCCTCCTACTGCGGTGTCTCCCCCTCCCGTCTCATTCCTCTCCCTTCCTTTTGACTTTATGCCAAAAAAAAAAAAAAAGAATCATTCTGGTTTCCGTTCTTCTTGAACGGATCTTTTTTCCTCAAGGTAAAGAGGAACGAGTGGGGTTTTTCACCTATTCTGAGGGAACTCTTTCTGACTCCCCCTAGGGGTGACCTCTGGGCTCCTTAGCCACGATGCTTAGCTCACAGTTCAAGAGACCGTCCCTTTTGGCTCGGCCTCAGAATTAAGGTTCCCCCTGGCAGGCATCATTTAATTGTCAGCTCATTCTAGTTGGTGCTTCTGCACTTCTTAACCTAGAGCTGCTGCCCTAGCCTTGCCTTCTGGCAGTCCGATCGAGTTCCCACTCTATCCTTCATACAAAGCTGCCTTTTGTAGGCCTTAATCCCTACTCACACACTTCGGTGTTAGCACTTAAGGTGCTAAGGGGCTTACCCCCCCTCCTCATAGTTGGACGCTCTTTTTCTGGAACAGTTTCTGTCCAGGCAGTCTGTAAGCTCTCAGCTAGAGTGTAGGGGGTTAGGATGATGAAATTTTAGAGAACCTGCCCTTGTGTTCAATCTTACAAGCGGTTCAGTGGAACCTTTCTCAATCCTATTAGAAGGGATTCTTGCTCCCTTGGTTTTTGGTTCCGAGCTTATAGCCCTGTCAACCAATATACCTATGGGCAGTGTTCACCCCTCTCAACATCCCTTCTCTCTTCTCTTTCTTCTGCTTCCTCTTCCTTTTGTCTTCATCTCTTCCTCCCTTAGAGCCGCCCCAGATGGGAGACCCTGCAGTTCCCTAGGGTAGGTATTCTCCCTCTCCATCTGTACTCTACCGGCTGATTCCTTTTTCAGTTTATAGCCTTTCCTTTTTGTATCCCTCGGCTCTCTTGCCTCGCTTTCCCTTTTTTTCCTTTAACCTTTTTCTGGCCTCTCCGGCTATCAGAACTGAGATGGAGGAGGAGTCTGCGGTGCCTAATGACCGCCCCTCGCGCACGACGCAGCTCATCGGTCTCGTGGGCGGCACCATTGGAGCCAATTTAAAAAAAAACAATCTCCTGTGGCGGGTGCGCGCCTCCGGCTGACATCCAAGCAATAATGAATGGTGAAGATACAAGAGAAGATCAAGAATTATGGTAGGTACGTAATTTTCATTTTTCACCCTCCCCCTCACTCACTGTCTGTTACCCTCCTGAGTAATTATTATGCCCTTTACTCTGTCAGCCATGCTTGATTAATGTTTTTATGCCCACCACCTCTGCCAATAAGCTGTTTCATGCTCCAACCACTCTCTCCATAAAGTAAAACTTTCTTGCATCCCTTCTGAATCTCCACCCCTCCACCAGCTCACATTAATGTCCCCTTGTTTTTTTACCTGCCATTCCTGCAAAATAGTTCCTCACAGTTTACCTTGTTTATTCCTTTCAGGAACCTGAAGGTCTCTATCATATCGCCCCTCTCCCTTCTGACCTCCAGTGATTACAGGATCAGTGCCATGAGTGAGTCCTACTAGGATCTGCCCTGACAGCCCTGAATTATTTTGGTTACTTTATGCTGCACTGCCTCCAGCCTGTCTCTATCTTTCCTCTGGTAAGGACTCCAGAACTGGGCACAGTATTCCAGATGGGATCTCACCAGTGATCTACAGGGAGGTAATATTGTCTATTTCAAAACCTCTTTCAATATATCTCAGCATTCTGGTTGCCTTGCTGTAGGCCTTGTTACGTTGGCTGATTTGTTTTAAGGAGTCACTTATGATGACCTGAGGTCCCTTTCCTCTGAAGCAGTGACCAGCTTAACCACTCCCATCCAGTATTCTTTCCTGTGCTTCTTGTTCTCGACGTGCATCACCTTGCACTTTTTGGCTTTGAATTTTAATAGCTAGATCTTGGACCACTTTTTTAACCTTTTCAGGTACATCTGCAATTCCCTTACCCCTTCTTGCTGTCTAGCCTGCCACAGAGCTTAGTGTCATTTGCAAAGAGACACATCATGCCCTGTATTCCTTCTCCTATAGAAACATAGAATTTGTTGGCATAAAAGGACCGCCTGATGTTCCCTGCCTAGTCTGTCTCCGTAGACCTAACTGGTCTCCAGCAACCTTCCCCTCCCTGCATATTTACCATTATTCCACTCTGCCTAACCAATGCACATTTGAAATCTCCCAGTGTTTTCGCCCCCACTACCTTTGGTGGTAGGTTGTTCCAGGTGTCCACCACTCTTTCAGTGAAGTAGTATTTCCTCACATCTCAACTAAACTCCCCCCACCCCTTCTAGCTTTGTTGCATGCCATCTTGTTCTGGTGCGCTTCCTCACTTGAAACAGGCTCCTCACCTTTAGCCTGTTCACCCACGTGAGGTACATGTAGGTCTCTGTCATGTCCCCTCCCTCCCCCTCTCTTCCAGGGTGTACACTGAGATCCCTCAGTGTCTTCTCATATGATTTCTCGTACAAACCCCTGCACCATTTTAGTTGCCCTTCTCTGGACTGCCTCCACCCTGTCTATATTCTTTCTGAGATGCGGCCCCCAGAACTAGACACGGTATTCCAGGTGTGATCTCACCAATGACCTATTTAGTAGTAGTAATATCACCTCCCTCCTCCTGCTGGTGATATCTCTCCCTATTTTCATTTAATTTCATTTATTCTTTGGTAACCAGGTAAGGGCACTAGAACAAAGATTCCTTTTCATGCCCGACCCAGACATACAACAAACAAAATATACAAACAATACAAACATGCAAAAACAATTTGCATATTACAGTTACAACCAGATTTCTGTAACAAATAGTGCTTTAGTCTAAATTTAAAAATTGGAAAAGGTGGAGCGATCCTTATTAATTTAGGAAGTGCATTCCAACAACCTGGGGCTGCAATTGAGAAGGCCCTAGAGCTAGATTTCAGTCGATACCTGGGAACCAAATATAAGGGACCATCAGCTGCCTTCAAACTGGAAGGTAATACTCTCCTGGTAACTAAACTGGAGAGAGGAAAAATAGAACCAAAATAGAAACATTTGTACATCAAACATCCTAATGAGAACTCCACACAACAACTGGGGGAAAACCAACCCAGCCATGAGTAGAGCCTACATCGACTACTATGCACTTCAGCCTCCTATTTGCCCTGCCCACAGCCTTGTCACACTGCCCTGCGACTTTGAGGTTCTCACCCCAAGGTCCCCTTCCTACTTTGTGACCAACAGTACCTTCCCCCACTCCATTTTATACTCATCTCCTGGGTTTCTATGCCCCAGGTGCATGATTTTGTATTTTTTGGCATTGAACCCCAGTTGCGATATCCTTGACCACACCTCAAGTTTTCTAAGGTCCCATCTCATTCTCTCCACCCTTGCCTGAGTATCCACCCTATTACAGATTTTGGTGTCATCTGTAAAAAGGCATGCTTTCTCTTTCAGCTTTTTGGTGATGTCACTTATGAAGACACTGAAAGGGGCTGGTCTCAGTACTGAACCCTGCAGCACCCCAGTTGTCACTGTCCCCTCATTAGAATTAATTCCATTTACCAGCACCCTCTGTTGCCTATCCATTAATCAATTTTTTTACCCAGTTTACCACGTGGGATCCAACCCCTAGACTGTTCAATTTCTTGATCACGCTCCTATGTGGCAGTGTCGAAGGCCTTGCCGAAGCCCAAGTAGGCCACATCCACTGCCCTTCCTTGATCTATTTCCTTAGTCACCCAGTCAAAGAAATTGATCAGATTCATCTGGCATGACCTCTCCCTCATGAATCCATGCTGCCTTTGGTCTTGCCACCCCCCTATGTCGTTAAGGAACATATTGAAAAGGACTAGCCCGAGGGCTGACCCATACAGTACCCCACTCCTGACCTCCATACCCCCATTTGGTACCCCCAACTCTCAGTCCAACTACCATTTCTGAGATGGTGAGTACCACATCGAGAATGACAGCCTGTCTTGTAGGTTCCCTGATCAGCTGCACCAGAAGGCTGTACTGCAAGATATCTAGCAGGGCCTGATACAGTATCTTATGCTCTTAAGTACTGGAATGTCAAAATGTATTTCTGGTAGATTGAGATCCCCTGCAACCACTGCATCTCCCTTTGCGCCCCCTTCTCAATTTCTGCCCCTAGTTCCCTATCCTCCTCTTCTTCCTGTACTTCTGTTATATAGGGTAGCCCCATGCACAATTTCTTTCTCAATGCTGTTGTGAGCTGTACCTACAGCGGTTCTCTCTTCCCATTTCTTCCCTTGATGGACTCATGCCCTACTGCCTCTATACCTTACTTGATATAGAGGGCTACTCCACCTACCTTTCCCTTATCCCTGTTTCTCTTATGCATGGTATACCCTGGTGCTGCTAAGTCCCAGTCGTTATTGCCAGTGGCCCATGTTTCTGTAATGGCTATGAGGTCTAATCCTGCAGCTGCCACCACTGCTTGGGGCTCACTAATTTTGTTTTCTAAGCTCCTGACATGTAGGCAGACTGTCTTTTTCTAATTGTGAGCATCCAGCTCTTAAACGGTGTTCCCTTACCCTTACAGTATGGGACCTGGGTTCTAACTTCTCTCCCCCCACCCCCCCAATCCTCCCCTACTATTATATTTCCTCTGCACTTCTTAGGTAGTTTGCTATGCTTTTTATTAGATTGTGTCAAGGGGTCTCCTCCTTTGCTACTGACTCAACACTTAGAAAATAATTGTGTAGTTCATTTTAATGTAAATTTCACTTTCCTAAAATGTAGAAGAGTTTTTCCTTCACCTCCCCTTTCCCTATCCCCCTTCCTTTTCACAACTCCCCTTCCCAACCGCTTACCACACGAACGAACACAACTCCCAACCCTCAAGCCCCCACTACCCCCAGTCACCTACCGTTCCATGTGTCTTCCAACCCCCATGTCCCTTTTCTTTCCCTTTACGTTTTCTCTACTCGCCCTCCTTTTTCTACCTTTCCTTCTAAAATTGTGTGTATTGCACTAGATGTCAGTCTATACTCTTATTCTCCCTTATGTATCACAAGTGCTGTTTTATTTCTAAAATGGATTTCTTTATATGCCTGGCTATGTTAATCACTCTTTTGAGCAAATCACTTTTCTGTATAAATTATTAGTAAAGTTGATTGAAATGGCTTAGTATTATTATTATTATGGGGAGTAATGATGGCAGACTGTTGTGCAACTGAGCTTCCTGAGCTGAGAGTGACTTTGGTAGTCTTCCCCTGTATTTCTTGTTTTACTGACCAGACCACGTTTAATGAACAATGAATTCTGATCAAAAAACACCAAGGAGGGCTGGCCAGTGACCTGTAGGGCTGCTGGGCGCCTTACCTCCTGTCATACCGGCGACTCATGTTCAGTAATGGGCGTGAGTTGCCATGGGTCAGCCGGGGGGGGTGGGATTGAGTGACCAACTGGCAGCTCTTCTGTCCTGGATTGGGGAGGTAAGCCCTCACGGCCTTTGACTACCACCATGTGGAGGCGTGATGGTAGTATGGGCGATGGAGGGATATTAGGCGTTAGGCCAGAGGAGGTGGAATCAGAACCACTCAGGCCAAGGTGACGACCGCGCCTTCACATGCACGTATGTCCTTGCACTGATGCTCCAGGGATGTAAGGGGAGAAAATGGTAGAAAATACCACCCACAGCTATGACTGGTGACCACCTCTTGCAGGCTGTGCACTGGTGGCCAGGCACCCGCTCTTGTGCTGGCAGAGGACGCTACAGTAAGGTGAGTCCTGGGGAGCCAGGTGATGGGGCTGGAGGGCCAGTCTGATGGGGGTCGCTGCAGAGTGGCAGGGGCGAAAAAGGAAAATATGAAAAAAAAACCACCAAGGAGTCTGACAGAGCACTTTCTTTCACCAAAGTCAATGCTGTTAGATCAACGGCAGTGTCCCATTCTTGTTAGCCTGGTGAGTGATGGCAGGCCTGAGGGCTCAAGCATGTCCATCACCCTGCAGACAAAGTTTCAGACCCCAGAAGCCAGACCAGAAACATCAGAGCAGTGTGAGACACTGGACGGAACATTGGCTTAGTATCCAGTGCAGCATTCACCGGTAACACAATCTTCTCCTAAGGGTCCAGATATGAAGGCAGTCGTGAAAATAAAGAGTATACTCTAAATTCGTTGGGTCAGTCACTGGATAAAGTACTTGAATAGACCAAGAGATATGACTGTTGATTTTATGCACTTTCACAGAAGATGGATTTTATGCAGCAGGTGATCAAACAAATAAAAGTAAGAGATCAGGCTAATGAAAAGACTGTTTCCAATCTCAAATGTAAGCCCAAAATGGGCTTACCTGCAGAGGGGCCAGGGAAAAAAAGCACAAATGGAGAGAAGGGGAACAAAAAAGAGAGGACTGAGAGGAGGGGAGCTGAGAATTGGGAGAAAAAGACAAACAAACTGGGACCAAGAGAAAAGGCATCTACAAAGGCTGCCTGCTAGGTTGTAGGCTGTCTGGCTACCCCTCCCCCCTCCAAAAAGCAAGCGAGAAGGAAGGCTGCCTGCTGGGTTGTAGGCTCTCTGGCTCCCCCCCCCCCGGCAGGAAGCAAGAGGAGGAGAAAGGCTGAGCTGCTGCAGAGAAGGAGAGCAGGAGGTTTCCCTTAGGGGACTGGGACTGACTTGACTGGAAAGGACAGTAAAAGTGAGCCTTGAGCTTTGGGGACTACTCCACGCAGGGGCCCTTGAATTCCAGCCAGGGGAGAGCCCTGGAAGCTGGGTAGCCTCTAGTCCAGGTCTGGCTGAGGGGAAGCTGATCCACCCTGTGTCTTCAGTGTGAATCCACTGCTGCAGTAGAGACCAGAGAAACAGAAGGATGAACAGGCCTGCCTGGTGAATACTGTGTACATAGGCCCTAGGGGGAAGCTGGAAAGACCAGGCAGGTGAAGAACAGTGCTTCCTCCACCCTCCATGCATATCCTTGAATAAGGGAGACCATCACCCTCCTGGGGAAGCTGTGAGTACCCTGAGCTGCAGCTCTGGTGATTCTTCATTTGCATCAGCTAGGAGGGTTTGGGAAGAGCCCCACCCCCAACAACAGGCTGATTTTCTTTTAACCTGTATTGCTCTGCAAGGGTCCCAATGAGAGACTGCAGGCCTGCAATTGAGAACGGTGAGGTACCCACCACCTGGGATTGTTCTGGGTGCATCCAGGGAAGGGGGGAGAGCTCATACTGGGTTGTGTGCCTGATTTTATGGAGGTTTGAGGGAGTAGCCCTCACCTCCTCTGTCTTACATCATTTTAAATAAAGAGGGATTATTGCTTGCCATCTTACATAAGTGTTTGTGCTTTGTTATCGTTATTGTGGGGTGGGAGTGTTGATCTAACTGTGCCAGAGGGGTCAGTCACTAAGGGGATATATCATTTTTCCTGGGGGGCTGGTAACCTGTCTTGCCCACAGGAGGCCGTACCATTACCCTAGGTGGAGGCACTAAGTCACCACTGGCGATCCAGCCAGGACTCAGGCCCAGCCTCCTTGGGGAAGTACGTTAAGGACCCCAAGGGCTCCAGGGCAGGCCAGGTGAGTCAGACAAGAGGGGCTGTTACAAGTGGAGGCACCACTGAGATCTTTGTTGGCCCCAAGACTGCCCCTTGTCCCCCGAAAAACATACAATTGACTTTTTTGGTAACCCCCCCATATTGTTCTGTTTCGGTTTTTTTTTTTTTGGTTTGGGGTTGATTTGGCTGGTGCTTCTTTTACCCAGGTAGAGACCAGGACAATGGCTTTCCCGGATGTATAGGACTGGTGTGACTTTGAGGGTTTTAACCCCCATAGGATGCTGCTAGTGCGCAACATGGCAGTGGGGAGGAGAGGATATTCTAGATATCTTAGAGAGGGCTCTGCCTGACTGCTGGGTGTTAAAGATCCAGAGGGTGGCAACAGACTTGGTTAAGGGGTGCAGGGATATAACAGTGGAAATGGGAAAAGACTTGAGCCCTGTGTAAGTACCCCCCAAAGTGACCCCAGATACGTCCCAAGAGACCTGGGTCTTATTGAAAAAAGGGATGGCCAGCGACCTGCCCTTGGGAAAGCCGGGCCCCTCTGGCCCCCTGAGCGATGAGCGGAAGGGCTTTGAAACCCGGTTGGGGTCGTGGCTTAAGGAGGAAGTGAAGTCCCTGCAGGATCTCAAGGCCCTGCTCCTGGGAGGTGGGATGCTCCCGATGACACTGCCAGGCGGGCTGACCCCCTATCTGGAGGTGGCCCATGAGCAGTATAGGTGGCTGCGCACCTTCTCCGGAGCTGTCCCCACGCCTGCTGGGGAGGATGACTTCCACTGCTGGAGCAGCCAGGCTACCCAGATGATTCAGGTCTGGGGATGTTCTGAGGAGGAGAAATGCAAGCAGGTCTTGGAAAGCCTCCAGGGTATGGTGCTGGACGTGATCTGGTCCTTATGGGCCAGTCAGCCCAACTGCACTCCACACGACTACCTGGACATCCTGCGGATCACTTTTGGGGTGGTTGAGAAGAGGGAGGCTGTGCTGGGCCAGCTGTGGGGCACCATGCCACAGCATGCAGGTGAGAAGCTGTCCCAGTATATTACCAAGGTGGAGGCCGTGGTGTGTAAGTTCGCTGAGGCTGGGCATGACCCACCATCAGCGGTGGCACAGATGCGACTCAAACAGATCCTGTGGGGGGGGTGCACTCCAGATTGACTGTGGTCACCCTCAGGCTGCGGGAATGGAAGGGTGATCCCCCCTCATTCAAGCAGTTGTTGTATAAGGTAAAGGAGGAGGAAGCCCAACAGAAGATGGAAGCCCCACTGCTGACACTCACAACTACCAGTGCCGCCGTGCGACCCCAAGATCTGACCCCACCAGAACCGGCAGGTTCACCGGACTTTGGGGCGGTTTTGCAGGAGGTACAGGGTGTGAAGGACATAGTACGGGCCTTGCAGCTGGCCATAGAATCCTGCCCTTCCCCTGGCGAGGCAGCACCTGATGCCCGCAACCTATACTGCCCCCAGGCCTCGATGGTCCCTGGGACCCCAAGATGGATGGTTCTGTTTCAAGTGCGGGTAGGATGGCTATACGTGGAGGGGCTGCAGCAGGGAAGAGAATCCACAACTGGTGGCTGAGAAATGAAGGGAGCAGGGAAACTTCAAAAGACTGGTAACAGAGCGACCTGTGCCCCCAAAATGGCATTGCTCCACCCTTTGGACAGACCCCCAAGTACCTCCCAATTGTGGTGTGCCGAGGGGTCTTATCAGTCTTCAAGCAGACACTGAAGTCATGGTGGAAGGAGTGACCTGTTTCACTTTACTGGATAGCGGGTCCCAGGTCACCATCATCCACCGGCCTTTTTATGACCAACACTTAAAACACCTACCTCTCCTACCCTTGTCTGGATTGTCCCTGTGGGGTATAGGTAGCATGGATTACCCTTACAATGGGTATTGTGTGGTCAGCATATCCTTCCCAACACAGAGGATGGAGACACATCCCACTATAGAGGCCCTCGCATTGGTCTGCTGTGAGCAGAAGAGCATGTCTGACAACCCTGCGTTTATTGGGACCAATGCCAATATGTTCAAGCAGTTGGCACAGATATGCTCTGACAGGGGTGGGATAGACAAGCTCACCAGACCCTCTGTTAAAGCCAGTGAGAAACAGGTGGGACTGGAGGTAAAGAGTGACCCTAGTGGGGCCAATGGAGACGGGGTTGGGTTAGTCCACTGAGTGGATGGGAGAGAGTTAATCCTCCCCCTGGTGCTGAATGCCACGTGATGGTCATCACTTGGTTTGACCGATCCCCCTGAGGGGCGGCTTTCATATTGATGCCCCACCTCTGGGTAGCCTGCCACACGGGCTACTGGTCCAGAGAGGAGTTCTGCCCTCCCTGGACAGTTCCAGTGCCCGGCGAGTTACCGTGAGGGTTCAGAATGAGTCCAAAAGGCCAGTCATCATCCAAAGGGGTTGTGTGTTTGCCACTATTTTTTGGTGTGACAGAGCCATGTCCGTCATCCCTGGGGAAGCTCCAGGGGAGGAGATAGACCTGTCCCTGTTCAACTTCAGAAGCTCCCCTATATCCAACAGTTATAGGCGGAGCTTAAGCCACAAGTTGGCGAAGCACTCGTGGGTTTTCTCCTTACACGAGTGGGACATGGCTGTGTCACCAGGGAAGAGCACCGTATCTGGCTGAAAGACGACCACCCGTTCAGAGAACGGTCGCGAAGGTTAGCCCCCAGTGGCATGGAAGATGTTTGAAAACACTTGCTAGAGTTACTGAATCCTGGGGTCATCACGGAGTCCCAGAGCCCGTATGCTTCCCCCATTGTTGTGGCCCGGAGGAAGAGTGGAGCATTGAGGATGTGCATCAACCACCACTCACTAAATAAGAGGCCTATCCCAGACCAGTACACGGTGCCCTGAGTGGAGGATGCGCTGGACAGCTTGTCAGGGAGCAAGTGGTTATCTGTGTTAAATCTCCAGAATGGGTACTACCAAATACCCATGGCCGAGGAGGACAAAGAGAAGACCGCTTTTATCTGCCCGCTGGGGTTCTACCAATTCGAATGTATGCTCCAGGGCATATCTGGAGCCCCAGCCACCTTCCAGAATTTGATGGAGAGGGCTGTGGGAGACATGAACCTGCTTGAGGTCATAGTCTACCTGGATGACCTCATTATCTTTGGGCGGACCTTGGAGGAACACGAGGCCTGGTTAATGAAGGTCCTGGATTGGCAGGAGGAGTTTGGCCTAAAGGTCTCCACTGACAAATGTCAGTTCTGTCAGCCTGCGGTTAAGTATGTCAGGCACATCATCTTGGCCAAAGGTGTGCAGACTGACCCAGCTAAAGTGGAGGCCCTCCAATCATGGCCTCGGCCCACCCACTTGTGAGCCTTGTAGTCCTTCTTGGGGTTTTGCGGCTAATATCATCGGTTTGTGAACGATTACATCTTGGTGGTATGTCCTCTGAATGACCTGATGTAAGGCTATCCTCCAGCAAACCAAAAGAAGGGGGCACACCCCCAAGGGGTACTTGCGCATTGGGGAACTTTTTGGGGACCGATGGACTCCAGGGTGTGAGGCTGCTTTCAGGGAGATTATCCAGATGCTGGGAGAGGCCCCTGTCCTTGCTTGTGCTGACCTGTTGAAGCCCTATGTCCTCCACACAGATGCCAGTTTGAGTGGTTTGGGCACTGTCCTGTATCAGGAGCATCCTGAGGGGTTCCGCCCTGTGGCTTGTGCTAGCCATGGCCTGACCTCCTCCAAAAGGAATTACCCGGTTCATAAACTGGAATTCCTGGCCCTGAAATGGGCAGTGACGGAGAAGTTCCACGAGTATCTGTATGAGGTCCCATCCACTATTCACACTGACAATAACCCTCTGACATACGTCACTACCACGGCGCAGATGGCCCTCTGGTCAACATCAGCACCAGTGGGCCCCTGGAGTTGGTGTGCATGGATTTTCTGTCCTTGGAACCCAACAGAAAGAACACCGCTAACGTACTGGTCATCACGGATCACTACACCCGCTACGCACAGGCTTTCCCCACAAAAGACCAGAAGGTGAGCACTGTGGTTAAGGTCTTGCAGCAGTATATCCAGCATTATGGCCTCCCCAAAAGAATCCACTCTGACCAGGGCTGGGATTTTGAGAGCCGTTTGGTGAAGGAGTTTCTGTCGTCTTATGGTATGCAGAAATCCCACACCACCCCTTACCACCCCCAGTGGGATCCACAGCCCGAACGTTTCAACAGGATATTGCTGAACATGTTGGGCACCTGGACTCCGTGGATAAAGTGAACTGGAGTCAAAAGGTCAGTCAGTTGGTGCACGTGTACAACTGTACAAAAAATTATGTGACCCAGCACTCCCCCTTTTACCTCATGTTTGGTCATGAGGCCTGGCTGCCAGTGGACCTTTGCTTCAGGGTATCCACTGATGGGACCTCCCATAAGTTGTACCTTGAGTGTAGCAGCCAGCTGAGGGAACAGCAATGGGCAGCGTATAAGCTCGTCTGTGAAGCGGTGGCTCGTAGTTGTCAGGGGAGCAAAAGGAAGTATGACACCAGAGTACATAGTAACGAGCTGTAGTGGGGACAGGGTCCTGCTGTGTAATCTGGGACTCCAGGGGAAGCACAAGATCCAGGACCGGTGGGCCCCAGACAGTTACCTTGTGGTGGAAAAACTGTCTAGCCTGCCAGTGTATCATATAAAGTGGGAGCATGGTTGTGGGCTCGAGAAAACGGTGCACTGAAATTATTTGCAGCCCATAGGGGTGATCGTGCCAAACCCTGCCCTGGGTCCCAACCCGCCGGCAGCAAGATGGCCCATAACCCTGGGAAGAATAAGCAGAGAGGGCCATCCCTTTCCTCCCTTCTTGGTCATGCCACTGAGGGTGCCGACGCCACCCCTGTGCTGCCCCAGGAAGGGCTGGGGGGCCATTCCAGCGATGAGAGCGTGGAGGAGGATTCCACCTGCTCTCAGTGGGGGACAGATTCGGACATTCCCTCCCCCCAGTGGGAGTGGTACTGCCAAAACTCCGCCCCTTCCACAAGTACCAGCCACCCAGATCCTACATTCTACTTGAACCCTATGGCCCGGCCTTTCATCCCAGAGGCCCGTCCCACTGTTCCTGTGTTGGGGTCCAATCTAGGTAGTGTTTTGGGTAGTCAAGAAGGCCACCTGGCATGCCATCCTCCACCCAGACAGTGAATTAGCTGCAGCTCCAGCCCCCGCCCCAGTTCCTGATCTAACCTCAGATAGAGTAGAGGTACCGGGTCAGCCCAAGGGGCACAATAGACTATGGGCCTAAGGGAAAAAGACCCACCAGTGAATTGGTTCCAGTGCCCGATGATGCCCTGCCTAGATGATCAGGCCGATCTCAACGGCCAACTATAAAACTCACGTACGACACTCTGGGTTAGTCCACAAACCTGCCCATCCATGAAATCCACAAGTCACTGGTTTCTGTTCTCTATCTCCCATTGTGTTGCCCTAGGGAGGCCATGGGGAAGTGTAGGTGTACACCCTCTTTTACCTGTATATAGTCCATTGTTGTGGCTGGACCTGATACAAGCCTAGCTGTGAATGTGATTATTGTTGGTGCTAGTTAGGAACCAGGTGCCTAGCTAGAAAAGCGCATGCTACTTGTTATAGGTTCCTAAAAAGGGTAAAAGGGGTTTGTCAGGATGCCAAGTTTCCAGCCAGGGGAGTGTGTAAGCCCTCCAAAATGGGCTTAACTGCAGAGGGGCCAGGGAAAAAGAGCACAAATGGAGAGAAGGGGAACAAGGAGAGAGGACTGGAGGAGGGGAGCTGAGAGCCGGGAGAAAAAGACAAATGAACTGGGACCAAGAGAAAAGGCAGCTACAAAGGCTGCCTGCTGGGATGTAAGCTGTCTGGCTACCCTTCCCCCCTCCAAAAAGCAAAAGAGGAGGAAGGCTGCCTGCTAGGTTGTAGGCTCTCTGGCTACCCCTCCCCCCCCCAGGAAGCAAGAGGAGGAGAAAGGCTGAGCTGCTGCAGAGAAGGGGAGCAGGAGGTTTCCCTGAGGGCACTGGGACTGACTGGACTGGAAGGGACAGTAAAAGTGAGCCTTGGGCTTTGGGGACTGCTCCACGCAGGGGCCCTTGAATTCCAGCCAGGGGAGAGCCCTGAAAGCTAGGTGGCCACTAGCCCAGGTCTGGCTGAGGGAAAGCTGATCCGCCCTGTGTCTTCAGTGTGAATCCACTGCTGCAGTAGAGACTAGAGAGACAGAAAGATGAACAGGCCTGCCTGGTGAATACTGTATACAAAGGCCATCGGGCAAAACTGGAAAAGCCAGGCAGGTGAAGAACAGTGCCTACTCCACCCTCTGTACATATCCTTGAATCAGGGAAACCATCACCCTCCTGGGGAAGCCGTGAGTACCCCGAGGTGCAGCTCTGGTGATTCTTTGTTTGCATCAGCTAGGAGGGTTGTGGAAGAGCCCCACCCCCAATGACAGACTGATTTTCTTTGAACCTGTGTTGCTCTGCAAAGGCCCCAATGAGAGACTGCAGGCCTGCAACTGAGAATGGTAAGGTACCCACCATCTGGGATTGTTCTGGGTGCACCTATGGAAGGGGGGAGAGCTCACACTGGGTTGTGTGCCTGATTTTATGGAGGCAAGAAAGATCAGCCCTCACCTCCTCTGTCTTAGATCATTTTAAATAAAGAGAGATTGTTTGCCATCTTACATAAGTTTTTGTGCTTTGTTATCGTTATTGTGGGGTGGGAGTGTTGATCTAACTGTGCCAGAGGGGTCAGTCACTAAGTGGATATATCCTTGTTCCTGGGGGTGGTAACCTGTCTTGCACACAGGAGGCTGTACCATTGCCACAGGTGGAGGCACCAAGTCACCATTGGCGATCCGGCCAGGACTCAGGCCCAGCCCCCTAGGGGAAGTACATTGAGAACCCTGAGGGCTCCTGGGCAGCCCAGGTGAGTGAGACAAGAGGAGCAGTTACACAAACTTAGTTGCAAAAAGTTGGAATCTAAGAATCAAGCATTCAAGGCTACTACGCATGGTGTGGTTAAAAAGATTTATAACATCTCTAGAAAATTGGAAAATGTGGAAAACCAGATGAGATTTAGAATCTTTCAGCTGGTTGGTTTGCTAAATATATTAGATAAGGACTTTACAACTGTTAGAGACTTGAAAGATGTACTGGTCTCAACATTTGATCTACCTCCAGATAATCCCCTCTATTGGGTAAAATGTTCAGAATTTATAAGAAGAACAAAGAGCCATTCTAGCCTTTGAGTTGGACATATAATTTTATTCAAGTTTACAGAAATTAAAGGAGTATTATAACATAAACATAACAGGTTTTATTTCTGTCCTGATTATTTCTACTAAACTCAACAAAGGCACAGGAAATTCCTGACATATTGGCAAAAAATCCTGGAGATTGGGGCTGAATTTCTTTGCTGGCTCCAGCAAAAGTTTGCATTGTTAAAGATGGAAAAACTAACATCTTCTTTGAAGTGAATCAGCTGGTGGCCTATCTGAGGGCTTTTCATTCCACCACTTTTGACCCTAATGTTTTGTGTTCTCCCACAGACTCTGATAAAGACATTCTTGCCTCTATTGAGAAGATGGGCATATGAATGTGGGAAAGGAAAAAAAAACAAAAATAACAATATTGATATAATGTATGGGAGAGTCTTATTACCTGTCAAAATCAGCAAGATTATTTTCTTGTAATCCCATCGCTATGACATCAGGGTGTTGTTAACCCCTCTTGAGTACATCATAGTGATGGGATTACAGCTAGAGCCAATCTGCGCATGCACCCATTTGAAGGTAGTGGCTCACAACGAACGGCTGTGGTGGTAAGAGCTGCCATTATGGAGATCGGTGCTACAAGAACAAAAGTAAGGGCCCAGCTGTCTTAGCTCCCATTTGTACCCCATACGCTATAAAAAAATAATACCTGAGGATCGGTTATCAACCTTACTAAAATCACCTCTTGTGGTTGCCATGACGACGGTGAACCTCTCGACCTACGCTCTCAAGGTTTACTAGGTCATACTGGCAACCGCTTGAGGTGATTACAGCATGGTTAACAACTGATCTTCAGGCATTATCCTGTATGTAGTTTTATTTAAATATATGCATCATATGTAATAACACGATAGGGGATGTCTCACTGGAATATTAGTTTACTCAGGGATATGATTAAGAGTAATATGGAAGGCACTTTTGGATATGGAAAAAAGGGTTGCAATTTATTATTACCAAAACTGACTGAACTGTATAATTGCTGCCAATAGTATCTGCATAGATACTGGGCCAGATTTTCAAAGCCCCAAGAATGCCGCCAGCCCCTGGTGTGCTGATCATATGGCGCATGTGGCTTGCAGCATTCTCCCGACCAGTGATCAGGATTTTCAATCCCATGCACTGAGTGCCGCAAGTTAGACCAGCTTTTCCCCTGGTCTAGCTTGTGGCATCCAGGGGACCCTTTTTACGAGGCTTGCACCAAATATTTTGTGCAAGATGCTGTAAAGTGAAGAAACTGTCCCAACTATGCCCGAGAATAGAAAATCGTGTGCAGTTGCGCCAAAGATTCTTGGTGCAGCTGCACCACAAAATGGATTAGAAGCAGGACTTGACGCAAGCCCTGTGTTGCTCTTTGAAAATCCAGCCCATTGCATTTAAGACATTGTCCTTATAGTTTGGGATAAATTAACTAGACTCCCTTCTCCCAGGAGTTGGACTAGTTTCTTTATTTTTCATGTTGTAATATTACACCCCATTAGTAAATGATTGAGTATTGCCAATTATTATGAGCATTAATATAGGAAGTAATATATTTTCCGCTTACTTATACCACTTTATAATTATTTTGAAAATGTGAAAATAAAGAGTGTAAAAAAGAAATTACTTTTTATAAGATTACCATTTTTAGCAATCTAATAATTTAAATTGTGAATTTGTTGTTTGATAGGATTGAACAGTATACCATGTGATCTGGTGGGAGTTTAAAAAGAGTGACTGTTCAATGCTCTATCAGTTCCCTGCAGAAGAGGAAGATGCCTCAAAGCACTGGATCATTTGTCTGTTTGCACAGTGTCTGATACAATTAATTAAAATTCCTAAAAGTTCCCGAAGGATTGTGCTGTGTTTCTGTTCTCTGTGTGACACAAAAAGACCACACCACACAAACACCAACAAGCACAAAAAGGCATGTTAGCAATTAAATACACACAATTAGTAACAATTATAATTACCACATGAGGGATAATGGAAGCATAATTTGATGTTCAGGCACACAAGAAGTTGAAGGGGGTGGGATTGTCAGCTGTAGGGGTTGTGGCTTGGCTGGCTTTCAGGTGGTGCTCCCAGTGGTTGTTGGATGCCCATTTGTAGCCGGCACATGGACCTCAATGCAAAATTTGTTTCCCTCAGGGTTAAAGTGAAATACTGGAGAAGCAGCTCAGCTCAGGGACCACTAAGGGCTGCAGTCCCATCTCCTCCAGGTCCATCATGTTTCTGCACTGGAGGAGAGACTGCAGTGGGGAGAGCAGGGAGGTGAAGAAGTGGAAACAATATAGATGAGGCCCCATGGGTGAAAACCAAGAATCGGTTAACATCACTTACAAAATCAGTTCAGGATGACTGCTCCACCGAGGAAGCAGCAGTTGTGATTCCAGAAGGTATGGCTTCAACTTGTAAGGATTCACCAGAGAGGAAGGGAGAAGACTATGCCACATGGAGAAAGAAGAGCATATTAGCTATACACGTCTCCATAGAGGGAAGTAGAGGCTGTTATGCCTCTCTAGCTAGGAGGAGATTTCCAGTCTGTGTCTCCCAAGGGTAACCACAGAAGTGGTAATTCCCCAATTGTAGCGGATGACAGGACCAATTGGAGGAGGTATTCAGATATTGTGATGCACATAGGTACCAATGACCTGGTGAATCATAGTGTGGAACAGGTTAAGGGCAGTTTCAGGGAACTACACCAGGTAGCAAGCTAAGGCCAGTGACAGATATGGTAGCCTTTTTTGAAATGATGTCAGTGCCTTGACAAAGACACTGTAGAAAATTATTACTATTAGAATTCAGCATGTGGAAAGATGGTTGGTGAAATTAGGAGAGTTTCCATTTTCTGGTGAACTTGTGATCATTCTAGAATAATAGACTATAGGACATGCTCATAATTTTAAAACTTAGATTGTTAAATCTACTGATTGGCTGTGACCTATGTGAATGCCACATGGTATTTATATGGATCATGTGTGCCTTGCAGTTGTGTGAAGCAGGACACATGCATGGGAGCAGAAGGAATTTTTATTTTATTTTTATTAAACAGAATGTTGATTAGTCACCTTACTGTGTTTCATGATGCAGTACACCCCACTTAATCAGGATGTGGTGAAGTGGGACACCCCACTTAATCAGGATGTCCCATCAGGAATGGATTTTTCTCACAACAGAGACCCATATTAATTGCATCTCTTAATAGAGACTATAACACCTGGTTAATTGGGATGGTGGTGCTAACGAACAGCACTATAAAAAATGTGCTTCTATCATGTCTCTCAGGTTCTCAGGTGTGGCAGAATTGTTATTTCTATGATGGCTGCAGCCAGCAAAAGGAATGAGATCAGCTTAGCTGATAAAATTAAAGTTCCGGAGGCTCTCAATGTTCCTGGATCCTCAGTGGCATCCGCAGCAAAAACATTTGGAATTTGTAAGTTGCAGGCCAGCAGAATTAGCCTCAACTGAGAGAAAATAAAAAATGATTGGTATGTTAACAGCAATCCTGAAAGAAAAAGAAAAAGGGAAGGTAAAAACACCGATGTTGATGCTGTGCTGTTTATTTGGTTTCAGCAAGCCTTAGCCAAAGGGGCACGTCTCTCTGGTCTGATGCTTAAAAGCAAAGCAAATTATCTTGCAGTTCAGAGGTGATTGTGCTGTTGGAACTCTTGCCACAACAAAATTTTTAAGTGAGAGCACAGTGAGAAGGCAGACACTGACACTGTGACCACCCGATCATGGATCTCTGATGTCCTGCCCTCTCTACTTGTGGATTACATCCCTTAAGATGTTTTCAGTGGTGAAAAGATGGAGCTTTTCTACCACGGGTATCTCAACCATGGTCATGCCCCAAAGAGTCTCAATCTCGCAGGCAATAAGAAAGCCAAAGGTTGTGTGTCTGCCCTGGAGTGTGCCAATCTAACTGGCACAGAGAAAAAAAACCTCGTGATCAGAAAGAGTAAGCATCTGTGCTGCCTACCTAAAGATTTAAACACCCCATCAGTGGTGTACACAAACTCTGCCAATGCATGGATGATGAGAATGCTGTTCCAGACATGGCTGCTTTAGTGGGATCAGCGGTTATGGAGAAATTATAGGCAGGTGTTGTTGCTGGTTGATAACTGCAGTGCTCACCCACATGAGCTCACTAGCCTGGTCTGCAACATCAACCTTGCTTACTCCTCCACCCCCAACATGACCAGAGTGATAAAGCCTATAGAAATGGGTGTCATCCACAATCTAAAGGGCCATTATCATTCACTTTTGGCTAATAATATCATTGCCACCATCGATCAGGATGACAATACTCATGCAGCTGACATCACTAAAAAGGTCACCCTGATTGATGCGATTTACATGTTGCACTGTGCATCTGTGCATGAAGCCTTGTGAAGCTGGCAACAGTCACAAACTGCTTTCAGAAGCAGGCTTTGGTGGTGACCCTGAAACTGAAGTCCTGGTGGTTGTATCTTATCCAGAATTCCTGTCTGCTGAAGAATACACAGAGTTTGTAGAAACAGATGCCAAGGAATCAACTGAGGGGAAGCTGATGACTGAGGATGTTGTTGCTGGGGTAAAATGGATGAAACTGGATGAGAACAAGGAGCACACTGTGGAAAAAAGCCAGCAACACCCAAAAAGGAAGTCACAGTTTCCGCAACAAAGGTACTGCACGGTCTGTCCTTGGCAATGAAATGGTACCAGCAGCACAATCTGATCTCTGTCTTGGATAGCTTGTCTGAAATTGAGTCTGCCATCCATCAGTCAATGCTCAGTGAAACCAGATGAAGTAAACTAATTGACTTCTTTAAGTGAAAACAAAAAAAAATTACATTACAGTACCAGTACCAGCCACCAATGACTTATTTCACTGTTCAGTACCTTCCCTAGCACAAAGTCACACAAGCATACTGTAACTGAAAAACAACAACAAAAAACACTCACAGTAGGCCCTCTCCTTTTGCACGAAGGTGCGGATTGCCTGTACGTTGTGAATCCATGATGCATAGGCAACCCTACATCCCTGAGCCATGCCTTTGGGTCCAATGTATCCCCTGTGGCATGCATGGAAGGGATGTGTGTCCCTTCTGCACCCAATCTCAGGGCCGGTCATGCAACTACATGTGTAACTGGTTCAGGGGAGTGTCTGGGGCATGCCAACACTCTGCGCCATTCATGAAGGCACAGTAGCGGCAGGGTGGGCACAGGATATGGCAACAGGGGCCCTGCTGTATCCTTTATGAGTTGTGGTGAGACAGGGAATCCCTCCACCATGCTGGCCCAGCCCAGCAGGCTAAAAGGGAAATCTTGGGGCTGCCATGTTGTTCCACATCATGCCAGAATCCCCTGCTGACATGGAGCAGGGGATCCACTTCAGGAGCCAGAATCAGCATCCAATTGGATGCCTAGCTGAAATCCTTCAAACTGCCCCTTGCGCAGCTACGTAATTACAGAAGCGGTGACACGAACAGGTGTCTACGGGTTTGCAAGTTGTGCATACCGCACACCATGTTCCTGTCTCCAGATAAGCAGCTATACGGGCCAGGTACATGCAAGTCGCACATACCCAGCCACACATTAATGCATAAAGTGCACAAAGTTCACCTGATCACAGAAAGGAAAAGAAATCAACAGCACTAATGCACATTGCATAAGTGAGACACCCGCTTAATCGAAACAATATGAAATCCACTGAGCCGTCTCAATTAAGCAGTGTCTACTGTAGTGATAAGACATCTTTGTGGGTGGGTAACCAGCCAATATTACAATTTTATCCATTTTATGAATGCAACAAATGTAATAATCCACTCAGGTTGTGCGTCAGTGCTGTAATAGCCTTACTTCCTGGTGGTTGAAGGCCCTCAGCTATGTCTAGGACCTCACAACCCACCCAGGTCATTCGATTATTAAAATATTGCCGCACACCCAACCTTGGATTATTCCTTACATAATCCCATGCCCACAGTGATCTATACACCCCTTCAGCTCATGTGGTTTGATTCACAGGTTGTGGGATTACTTTCCGGTAAACCACCATCATGCCTTATCACTCAGTTCTGCTACTGCCTGGGAACAAAGAATTGGTGTATGTGTAATTTGGTATGTCTCACATTTTATATAAATATGTGACGTTATTACCCACAGTGCATATTATCCAATTAATACGCATTAAGGATTTTTATACTCTTGGATAATCCACAAATATTCATGAATAATCCATAAATAAATGGATCCTTTATGATTATCACAGCAGAATAGGGTCAGGGCGTGCAACATTTAGAGAGTTTTGAGAGCATAAAAGAAATCCAAAATATCTATACAGTGTAAACTACTCAGTACCAGAAAATAATATTTTTTTTAAATCTCTTCCCTAAACTTTCTGTGATCATTGAGTACCAAAATGTTTACAAGCACCTGCCAACTGTACTCGGAGAACCTTGACTTTCATACCCCCAAATAGGACATCTTTGCCCTCCTTTACAGCTGCTAAAAGCCACTCAGACTGCCAAACCCCAGTCCCCAGAAGTGATAACACAGGTCCCCTCTACGTTGTAAAACACCCAACTGTCAGACTCTCTACAAATGGCATCCTGGGCTCCCTCGCAAACATCATGCCAACTGCCAGATTATCCTATGCAAGAGGGTGATCTGACCCTGTATACTCATTTTATTTACTTTTTTATGGCTGGATGGGCGGAGCCCTGCAGGCATTTTGGAATCTCTAGGAGAGAGAGAGAGAGAAAGAACTGACAGGATATGGAGGCTGTCTTCCTCCCTGAGTGTTTTGGAGTGGACATACATCCATCAGTGCTTTGGTCCAGGTTATCTCATTTAAAGCTGTGGTCTGTCTGTGTCTGCCTTCTCCTTTATTTCCTGTCAGCCTGCCTGCACTACACCTGGACTCTTATTTCATTGCTATGTCTCTCTCTCTCTCTCTGCAGCCTGCCAGGCAGAGCTAAACTCATTCATGAACAGGAGTTACTCATTTTTGCATGAATGACAAACTACATTTTCTCAAAGTGTGGAGTTTGCTGTTTGAAAAGTGAAACTGACTCTCGACATGCCCTCCCTTAGCAACAGAGCCAATGAGAGAATCCTTCTTGTCCTCTCATTTGCATGAAGCATTTGCAACACTGTGTTATTGTAAATAAATGAATAATTTTAAACTGTTTCTTTCTTTTCAAGTCAGTCAGCGATTACTTTCCTGTCTCAAATATCAGTCTCTGATTTATTTAACTAAGTGAAGCAGCATTAAAACAGAAAAATTAGCTACAGCTTGGTGAATGGAGATTCAGACCGGAGACTGAGGTGCTTTCAATTTCATATGCCTGTCTCTCTGAGCATAGTTGTTTAATTACTTGCATTTCCATGCCCCTACTGCTCTCAAGTTTACAGATCTGAGTTTTAACCCTTAATTATACTGGTAGTTTATCTTCAGACTTCAATGTGGTGGTATAGGTCTATTATTTAATGTAAACTACATATCTCACCTCTTACTGCAAATGTAATATTACTTCTCTGCAATAATACAGACAATTTAGATCTACAGGTTGTAAGTTCTGATAACGTTTTATTATTTTGCTCAGATATTTCATGAGACATTGTTTCTTGGTTGTGATGTCTTTGGTAAAATAAATTATACCTAAAAAGAATGGATTGGAGAGGCATAACCTATTCTGGATTTAGAATGGATTAGATTGACAAAACATCTTCCAGATTTACAAAGCGCTGCTTATAAAATTTGGGTGTTGTTATCATCCCTCTAGATCAAGAGCAAAATAAAGTTTACCTTCTGAAATTATGATGGGAATCTTTAAAAATGTTACTGTTGCTAGGGCAGAACCAATGAGATCAGGAACAGGTTGTTTCTGCAATCAGGTACCTGGAAGCTAACATCATTCAGTGGTGGTGCACAGAGACAAGAGCTGTGATGTTCAAATCTGACCACAGCCTCTGACAGTCACTTTTAATTTTATTAGGTTCGGATCGAAAAGTAAAGGCTTATTCATCAATTGAATCTGAATAGCAGTCAAATTGAGCCTCATTTTGCATCATCATTACCTTCCTTCCTACCTGTGGGTCCAAGATTCAACCTTTTCCATGTTAACTTTATCTCCTTATTTTTATTTACTTATTTTTCTATTTTTCTTCTCCTAATAGATGCCTTTTTATATAAACTGATAAAAGGGGCCCCACATTTTTTTTTCAAATGACTGCTCATCCTCTATTTTTATGTAATGTACTTTTTCCAATTTCATGATATCCACCAAAAAAATTCATTTAGGTTTCATAGATGGGGGGGGGGTAATGAGTCCTTCCATTTTAAAAGAATACATTTTTTTGACAGACTCATGGCGATTGTTAAGAATATTTTTTTAAATTGATCAAGATGCGAATTATGCCCATTTTATGTGAATAGTGTAAGAAGTGGTGAAAACTGTATTTTAATCATAAATATTTTCTCTAATGTCTTTATTATTTTTGTCCAAAAATTGGTTAAATAAGGGCAATCATGTATGAGATGTATCAGAGTGCCCAAAGTGTGTGCACACCTATGGCATGCAGCGGGCAGGGAATTATTTTATGCAATTTAGAAGGGTAAAATATGCTCTATGTAGTATATTAAATTGGATTTGCTGAAGTTTGCAGGATTTAATTTTTGCTGTGGGAGTAGCCAGAATTTATTCCCATAATTTATCTTATATTTCAACACCTATATCTTTTGCCCATTTCCTTTTTAGTTTTAGAATATTTTTCGGAGTTTGACTATCCAAAGCATCATAAATCAGGGCTATTAACTTTTTATTTTCTTTTTCTTGAATAAGTGCATCCAGCAAGGGTGTACTTTTTATAATTAAACTCCCATTTGTTTTAACTAGGTAGTTCCTAATTTGTAAATATCTGAATACATGATTCTTCTGCATTTTGTATTGAATCTGTAATTGAGAAAAATATTTAAATTAATTATTTGCAAATAATTGACCAAATTCAAATACTCCAAGAGATTGCATTTCTTAAAATCTGGTTCATTTAATGATGGGAGGAAGTCATAATTATTATATATTGGGGAAAATGTTGTGATTGGAATGTTGAATTTAATTATTTTATGGAATTCATACCAACAATGAATTGTTGTATATGTTGTCATATTACCTTTATTTAGGTTATTTTTGTTTGTGTAGAAACCTGAAAATAGTAGAGTTCTTAAATATTTATATTCCTACATCTTTTGTTCCATTTTTATTGTTTTTAATGGTGGATCTGATTTTTTTTTAGCTATTGCCAAGCCCCAGCTATTTGAACTGCCAGATATTTGTAAAAATTTGGCAGAGCCAATCCATCCTTATCTTTTGCTAGGAGTAATTTATCGTAAGCAATTTGAGGCTTCTAATTTTTCCATATAAAACTTATTACCATTTTTTTAGAGAATAAATACATTTTTTGGTAATATGATGGGTAATACCTGGAACACATATAACATTTTGGGCAAGGTCTTCATTTTTATTATATTAATTCTCTCTATCAATGTTAAGGAAAGATGTTGCTATGTAGTTAGATCCAATTTTATTTCTGCAACTATATTATTAAAATTAGCTTGATACAATTTACCCAGATGATTAGGAAGGGAAATGCCTAAATACTGGATCATATTTTTTGTTGACATGGGCAGTTGTCTGGTAAGAGAAGAGTATATTCTGCATTAAGTTTAAGAATCAGTGATTTTTCCCAGTTGACCTTGTAATGAGAAGTTTTGCCATATCATGTGGAGAGATTAACAAATACTTTTATAGAATTAATTGGATCAGAGAAGTACAGTAGATCATCATCTGCATAAAGGCAAATCTTTTGTTCTAAGTTATTGATCTTAATGCCTGCAATATGTTTATTTTTTCTTATTTCTGTGGCCAGAGGTTCCATAACCATAGTGAAAATTAGCGGTGAGAGGGGGCATCCCTGCCTCATACCTCTGGGGAGTTTGAAGGATTTTGATAATATATTGTTTATTTTGATTCTCACTTTAGGTTCTTGATAAATGTTTTTAATCCAATTTATAAAATGTTCACCAAAGTTAATTTTATGTAATATTTGTAGTATGAAATTCTATTCAGTTCTGTCAAAAGCCTTTTCTGCATCTATTATTAGTAAAACTGTTTCTTTTAAAGTTGGTTTGAGATTATGTTTATTGTACATAAATGGTTTTCATTAATTTTCCACCACTTAATAAAACCATTTTGATCCAGTTCGACCAAGGCAGGGAGTACCCCCTCTAAACAAGTTGCCAGGATTTTAGTGAACATTTTATAGTCTGAATTGAGCAAAGATATCAGTCTATAGGGAGAGCATAAATTAGGGTCTTTGTCTTGTTTGTGGAACAATAGTATAGTTGCATCTTTAAATGATTGAGGGATACTGCTTAGTGTATTGATATTGCTTGAATAAGTCAATGAGAACTGGAACTAGAAATGTTTTACATTTTTTTAAAAATGTTATCTGAAATCCATCAGGACCAGCGGCTTTCCCTATCATTAAGTTATCTATTGCTAATGCCACTTCTACTTGTGTTATGGGGCAATCTAATCTAAGTTTTTATTTTTGTGATAATTGCCTTGTTTGTACTGTTCTTAAGAATTCATCTACCATTCTATTGTTTTGTGCATTTTGTGAGGTGTATAAATTTGTTTAACATTCCACAGATATTTTAAAGATTTCTTTAGGGTGTTTATGAATATCTCCATTTTGATCCTTAATAAGTGCTATATTATTATTTTCTTGGTCTTTCTTTAATTGCTAAGCCATACATTTTAATGGTTTATCTGATGAAATATAATAATTAATTCTTGTTTGTAATATTTGCTTCTCTGCAATTTCTGTCAGTAGTGTATTATATGTTTCTTTTTTCAGATTAATTTACTATATATTTGTTATCAAAAGCAGAGTTGTGGATTTGCTCTAGTGAGGGAATTTCTGATTCCAACTGATTTTGTTGTTTGATACATTTTTTTTCTGAAAGATTGTAATGATTGTAATTTTCCCCTTATCCATGCTTTGAAAGTTTTCCATTTAATAAATATGTTAGTATCCTTTTCTAAATTAATTTAAAAAATCCATTTCATTCATAAATGTTGTATTAATATCTTATTGTTTTTGCAAGGTCATGTCCATTTTCCATACATAATATGGTCTCATATTACCTTCTAATTGTATTTCTAATATACATGGATGTAGGCACAATAGTGGCCATAAGCCACCAGACCCTGCCAAAGTGTAAAAAGGATGATTCACCTTGAATCTCAGCTGCCTTAATGCACCTTAAAATAACTGGCCATAAAAACATTTCTTTTAAACCAAGCAGACTTGCAAATGCTTAACCCTGGTATATGAAATTCACCTTAAGATACAGGAAACATGGCACAGTCTACATTGAACAATATGATTGCAAGCTTGCTGGTCTCAAGGACATTCAAATGCTAATCAAATAGATTCATTAGATTCAGACATTATCTAACAGCTTCAAAAGACACTTTGAATTCAGTACCCAGCATTTTTAAGGTCACTGAGTCATACCATAAGAAGAGGGTCTTACCTCTGAAACCATATAGCCAAGGAACTGGATCCTTGAAACAGGGAACTACCTGCTACCAACTACCCTAGATACATAAGACTGCAATGAGATAACCTTCTATCTCCTCATCTTGAACATGTGCAGTGGAAGGTCTTGTGGTTATAAATCTCTTGTCTGTCACCTTATGGACAAAAGTTCAGAAAGGAAAATAGGCAGGTCAATGACAGACCCATAATGACTCAGAACATCTCTGCATGTATGCTATAAGACTTCTGACCCAAGGCAGGCTTCTGCCCAAATATGGCTATACCATCCCAAAGCCTCGTGCTACTCCTGAGGTAGAACGAAACCTCAGGACCCTTCTGAGGAAGTATTCTGCCTATAAAGGACAACTCCAAGGATCAATACTTTGTGATCACCCACTAACTGCCTCCTGAATCTACCTTTCATTGATGACAGAGATGAGATCCTACATCTATGCTACTGCTACTGACTCTAAAAGAAACTATTACTTCCACTGAACTCTGACAACTACCCTTCTGAAGAATTCTAAAGACTCTTTGCATCTACTATAGCATAAGAGACATTGAAACATGTATTGACTATCATTTTCTATTTTGCAAGCCTCAAGGAGAAAAAGAACTCAGAAACCTAGGAAGGAATCTTCTTCATACAGGCATCCAAGATACTCCAAATCTCCAAGATGAAAGGAAGACAAAAGACTCTTTTGAAAAGTTGGTGAAGTATATATAGACATAGACATACCTCTACTGGTTTAAATGTGATTACTGAAATACTGTGTATTTTGAGAATCATGGTTCTAGAAATAGATATATAAATACTGCAGTGAAATGTTATTGTAGATGGTAGCAAAACTTATTAGTACCAAGGAATTAGGTGCTGGTTAGTAAAGAGTATTCTAGGAAAATATAGTGCCCTAAAAGTGTCTCCAGACAAAGGAGAGCTAGGCCTCATAACTACAGAGGGAAACTGTGAAAAGATTTACTGTGCACAAAGCAGACCAAGGTCTGGATAGAATTTCCTGATGAATGCTTTATAAGGTTCAAATATCGAGAATATGCTAACTGTTAACTGTGTGTGTGTTGATATAAACAGCTTTTAATGGTACTCCATGTCTAAGAGTCTGTTGTCTCAGGAAAATTACCACAAAAACAAGTAAGCACAAGTTACTTACACATTTCAAATAAGAACAGCCACAGAGGTAAAGTTAATTAATAGTAATTGTGCTTACATGGAAAATGATTGGAAATAATTATTCCAGAATAGTCAATATGATTTGTTTTATAATAAACTGATTCTGACATCAGGAAAAAATCTATGCGTGAATAAGACTGACGCATTATCAAAAAAAAAGTATTTATTGATTTTCATATTTTGTGCTATCCAAGGATTTAAAGTTATTGATAGCCCTGGTAGAAGATAAAAAAAATAGAAGAGTTTTGTGAATGACAGAGTACAGTACACAATGCAAGCCCATTGGTCAACAGGGTCCACCAATGGGCTGCAGGGTGTACAGTAGCTATCATTCACAGACAGCTCTGTTGGTGGGCAGCCGTGGTGGTATGCGGGTAGGTTGTGCTGCCCACTGCACTTCAAGACCTGCTGGAACAGGGGAGCAGAGTGGGAGGAGGGTACCTGAGTGGGTGGGGGGGGTCCACTGGACCACCAGGGAGTTATCGATTGAACTGGGCACTCTGCGAATGGGTCGGGGTGGGGGGAATTACACTGTACAAGTCTGCAGCAGTGTACAGCATATCAATGGAGTCTCAGGCAGGGAGAAGGGTTCACAGTTACCGTCTCTACTGCTGCAGTGTGCAGCTGATTCATGGAGGCTCGGTTGGGGGATTCTCGGTTTCCTGCTCTACTGCTGCGGTGTGCGGCATATTAACAGGGACCCAAGCAGGGAGGGGGGGGCATGAAACTGGCCTGACAGGGGTTCTGGGAATGTGGCTGTACTGCCGCACATGCAGGGATCCTGGTGCATTCCACCAGGCGCAGCCCTGCATGGCGCATGCAAATGGGGCCATAATGACATGCAAATGGCCCCATTGCGCCTTGCGTACCTAATGGTGCCATTTGCATATTGTTATCTCTGAATGGCACTTTTGGGTGCAGAGCATCCTGAGATGTGCTACCCCATTGCAACTGTGGTATTCACAGAGGGAATGTGCCAGGAGCATCCCCTGGCACATCTGCTGTGAATACTGTACCACAGTTGATGCTCGGTGCATCTCATTTGCGCCGGGGCATCCAAGATGTGCAGAGTGCATGTTCTTTGAGAATCCTGCCCAGTATGTTTTTTCTGTAGGTAATTTATAGCTTTATTTATTTTAGCTCTATTTTGTAGGCCCTATATATTCCATGTTGCTATCTTAATTTTAGTGCATGTTATTCCAGTTAATGTTCAAAGCAACAATAGATATCGTTACTTTATCCCCTTTTCTCCTGGAATCTTGGACCCAAAATGCTTTAAATAATGTGCATGGCAGCACCTCCCCCATACCATCTTATTCACTCCATGCAGAGGGGGGTCAGGATATGGGGACCTGTTCATATGATCAAATTTCTGAATAATCACATTTAAACCCACCTGATGACTGCACTAGCACAGCTCCCCAAACTTAGGCCAACTTTCCAGAGTCTAGGGACTGTTGAGATCTTACAATTCTTTTTTATTCTTTGCTAACTGGGTGTGTCCCAGTAGGCATAAGGCCCATTTACAAGAGTGACTAGAAAGCACAGGGAGGTTAAGTGACTTGCTCAGGGTCACACATTATGCAAGTGTAGGTTGTGGGTATCAAACCCAGATCTGCTGAGTGTACCAAGCTCATTCATAACTTGATGCTGGAAGCTCCAGGCTATTCTGCAGATACTGCACTTAAAATGAGATGCTTCTTGGTTGGGCTGTTTACTGTTAAGACAATCAGATATTTCAGATTAATTCAGCAAACTGAGGGGCCACATGAGAAAAACTTTAGATACACAAGCCCTGAAATACATTTGCTTCTATACCCCTGCAGCTCACACACTGGACCTGGCACTAGAAAAGTTGTTTTGAGAGTAAAATGAATACTCAAATATGATAACACTTCCTTTGTTGAGGTGCTAGTATTGTATCTAGGAGGCAGGGTGTTTGAATTCCACCCCAGCCACTGACAATCACTTGACTTCCCAAGTGCTCCACTCATCCCCAGCTATAGAACTGGGTCAAAGCAGATCCCACACTGAAAATGAGGCACTTCTCAAATGGGCTGTTTTGACAGGCAGCTTAGACGGTGCTGCAAGATGCCCCCCCCCCCCGTGACTACAGACCCGCTTGTCAGTGTACTGAATGACAAATGCCAGCATTTTGCCAATAGTTTATTGGATACAGTTTCTATTTCCTGATAACCAAACTTCCATGGAAATGCAGTGATGGTTCCAAATGTATCAAAGAAACCAGAAACAAACTGTGTTGTTCTTCCATATATTTTTCAGTACAGTGGGGTCTGTTGGAACAATAGCACAATGGTTCTACTCAGATCTGGTGTAAACAAGACATCCAGGAATCACAGACTGTAGAAAGGTTGTTTGTTAGGGTCAAATATTAAAACGGGCTAAAACTATCTTTCATAAAGTGCCACTATTGAACTTAGGAAATATGGTGTTCGAATACCAACGCAGCCACGGACAATCACTTGATTTACCTGTACTTCACTCACCCTCAACTGTAAAACTGGATCAAAGCAGATCCCACACTGAACAGATTCTGGTCAGAGCCAACACTACTGCATCAGAGCTATAAGGGACCAACACAAAGAGTGTGCCTGTAACTGAGTGATGGAAGGGGACAGAAGATCTGCCAGAGACTGGAATGGGTGGGTGCAATTGTTGTATAAATGGCAGGATTTGTTGTTTGCGAAGGAGCCCTCTGGGAGGAAAAAAAATGGAAAAACTCCATCACTCAGTTACATTCACACTCTTTGTCTCTGTCCCTTATAGTGCTACTACAGCCGTGTTGGCTCTAACCAGAGTTTTTAGAAGGAGAAAGAGGAAGAGGAGGAGGATCAGTGGTGGTCGAGACAGTGCCCATTCATGGGAGGAAAGGGGAGGCTAAGGATGATGCCACTGTGGTGGTGCCTCCGTGTCTTAGCCAGTCTGTGAGTGCAGACCAATGGCAGTTGCTCCATAGGGGACTGTGGATGGTTGTGTTTGGGCACTCTTTTGTGCCAGTCACACTCATCAGTCATATCAACTTCATGTTTTAGATTGCCTCTATACAAATCATCCTCGTTCTTTTGTTTCTGAGGTGCTAAAAGACTGGAACACACTTCCATCATCAGTACACTATTCTGGATCTTATACTTTTAAATGAAATTTGAAGAAATAGTGTATTGATAAGTCAAAATGTCACTGCTTTTACTGATTACTGTTGGTTTTGTATTTAGTGTTACTGTTTTCATGTAAGTATGGTTTGTAAAAATGTTATGTATCTCTTTGTTAATTATTTGTCTAGGTCCTCCATGAAAATGAGCATATAATGTTCTCAGATTACCCAATTAACACATTTAGAATAAAAAAAATAAATAAAATAAATAAAGTGTTGATGGTCATCTCTCATCCACAGCAGCAGAGGAGCAGTTGGCAGAGGTGTGATTCAGTGAGACAGTCACACTCTGTACCACAGAAACTCGGTGAAAAGTTGGCTTGTGCCCACCCAGGAACTAACCAGGAAGCAGCAGAGAAGTCTAGGGCTAGTCTTCATGGATAAGGAGGAAGCATGGAGTAAAATCAGTCTTGTTATGGTATGGTGGCCAAGCCAAGAGTGAGTAAGACAGGCAGTGGCAGTGGTCAATCACTGTTCAGCGGGTGCCCAGCAGATCCATCAAAGCTCGGCACTTGGGAAGTAGCGCCAGCAGGCAGTGTCATTCTTTTAGCAGGCTCCTCATCAGGACTCACAGAGGAGGATGATACTTAGACCTTGGGGGTGCTCAGTGTTGTAGAAAACCAAGACTTTTGAGGGAACTCCCAGAAAAAAAGGCTCCAGGCGAAGTTCAATAAAACAGAAAGTTGTTTTACTCCAGCACAAAACAATGATTCTAAAGCTGCTTGCTTTGGCAAAGTGAAAAACAAATACAGCCTTCCACTTCACAGCAGCTCTGCTGTTTGTCTCTAGCCCCCACATCCGCCTATTTCTTTATCTGGTTTACTTTTTCTGCATCTTAGGTGAAGCTTATTTGTGCCATTCCCCTGCATGGATTTCCAGGCCTGCATAAGAATGAGGCCATGCAGGCCTGGGAGGCAGTATAGCATAGTGGTTAAGGGCACTGAGCTGCAAACCTGGAGACCTGGGTTTGAATACCATCATCCCCCATTTGCGTACAGTGTGACCCTGAGCAAGTCATTTAACTCTCTTGTACTCCAGGTCACACCTGGAAACAAACTCTGGCTTAGTGTGCCTTTCCTGGTTAGACATTTCCACATACAGTCAATGAATATAGCCATTAAAAGGCCAGGCCAGAGATCGGCAGGGCTGGCTTTCGGGCACAGAAGGTGGTTACTAAAGCCCTAGCATGAGCATTCTGGTGAAGAAAGTGGGCAATCTGGCCATAGGCTGGGCATTACAACCCCCAGTGTGGACATTCTGGCATTCAGGGTGGGCATTCAGACCCTAGGGTGGGCATTCCAGCCCTAGGGTGGGCATTCTGGAACCCAGGGTTGGTATTCTGGCATCCAGGGTGGGCATTTTATCCTGGAGTGGGAACTGTGCCCTTCATTGTATGCACCGCAACCCCCAGGGTGGGCATTTTGGCCCTAGGGTGAATTCTGTCACACAGGGTGGACATTATGTTCCTGAGACACATGGCCATTCTGTCCCTTGTGTGGGCATTCTGGCCTTTGGGTGTCAAGTCATTGACTTACTGTAGGGGCAGTTCCAGCAGGTGGAGATCATTGTGGAAGGTCAGGGTGTATGTTTTGGTGGTTGTGGGTGATTCCTGATGTCAGGGCAGTTGCTCTGGCAAGTGCATATTTTTTATTTCAGTTAGTACAGCTGTGTTGCCTCAGTTCTGAACTTTGCCTACACCATACAAGTGATAAAATGCCGAATGGCTGGAGTCATGGAACACTGAAATGCACACACATTTGTGGGCATTCCAGTGGTTCCACATTCTACCACTTGCATGGTATCCATTTTTCCAATTATTACCAGGCCCGTATTTTTAGAGTTTGAGTATCTTTTTTTGAAAGTCTATGGGCAACCTTGCCCCCATCCAAACTGCAAAACATCATCCAGAAAGTCAGACTCCCCTCGTGACAACCCAGGGTCCCCTCCACATTGCAAAACACAACTTCAGCTGCTATAAACAGACTTCTAAGCAGAAATTCCTACTACTGTATAATGCTGAATCAAAATTCGGCTTTTAGCCAAAATGGTTCCAGATCCACAGTGCTCTTATCTCATTCCATTTTTAATGAATGGAGCACCCTGGCTACCTCCAGTTGCAAGGAGCAGCTCCTCCTGGATGTTATCCAGGAGTGTTTCCTGACACGGGGAGTTACAGGGCCAACTAGGGAATGGGCCATACTTCACCTAGTGTTATCGGATGGGGAGCATGTCTTGTCTAGGAGGTGGAAGTGAGGGATCCCTTTGCAGGCAGTGACCACTGCAAAGTGTGGTTTTATATCAACATGGGGAAAGAAGTAGCCAAGTCCAAAATGAGAGTAGTGGACTTCAAAAAGGTGGACTTTGATAAAATGGGTAACATTCTAGAGGGGCACCTGGCAAAGCTTCAACTGGAGATAGATATGAATCAGAAATGGTCCATCATTAAGAAAGGATTGAGGTCACAGACACTTACGTGAAGGCTTGTAAAAAGAATTCTAGGAACAAGAGACCTAGCTGGTTTAGCAGGAAGGTGGCAGGGAAGGGGAAGGAAAAGAGGGCTGCCTTCCTGAGGTACAAGCATACCTCCAGGGAGGAGAAGGACAGAGAGGTTTACACAGGGAAAACTAGAGAGGCAGGGAGAGAGGTCCAGGCAGCCAAGGCTGTGAAAGAACTGAGACTGGTGCAGGGGATTAAGGAAGGGGAAAAGGATTTCTTCTGCTACATTAAGGAGAGAAGATCCAGAAGGGACAGGATTGTGAGGATAAAAAGGGAAGGGGGATGGGCAGAAAATGGTGAAGATCAGATGGAGGCACTAAATGAGTACTTTTGCTCTGTTTTCACTAGGGAACAAGATGGGCCTATGCCACAGGGGATGATTGGAGGGTGCCTTAGTGGTGGGGAGGAATATAACGGGGAGATTGGTGTTGACAAGTTCTTACAGGGACTGAGGGAACTGTAGGTGGACAAAGCACCTGGCCCAGATGGAGTACACCCATGGGTCATGAGAGAGCTGGCAGAGGTACTAACAGTCCTCCTGATGGACCTGTTTAACACCTCGCTGGAGAAGGGGTGTGCCGCAGGCCTGGACATGTGGTACCACTCCTCAACAGTGGCCCCAGGGATGAGCCGGATAACTACAGGCCAGTCAGCCTAACCTCCATAGTGGGCAAGTTGATGGAGACCATTCTAAAGGAAAGGCTGGTGTCCTTCCTTGAGGTAAAGGTCTCCAGGATGACAGGGAGCATGGGTTTGTCAGGGGGAGATCCTGTCAAACAAACATGGTAGAATTCTTTCAATGGGATACAAGGACACTGGACAGGGGGCAGGTAGTGGATGTCCTGTACCTGGACTTCAGCAAGGCATTCAATTTAGTGCCACATGGCAGGCTGATCAGCAAGCTGAGGGACCTGGGAATAGGGGACAAACTGCTAGGGTGGGTTGAGAGTTGGCTGCGGGACATGTACCAGAGAGTGGTGGTGGTGGGGGACTGTCCAAACCTAGGCCTGTAACCAGCAGGGTCCCACAGGGCTTGGTATTCGGAACTGTATTGTTCAACATCTTTATTGGTGACATAGCAGAGGGTGTCAAAAGTAAGATCTGCCTTTTTGCAAATTATACCAAACTCTGTGGGAGGGTGAACTCAGTGGAGAGAAGACAAGAATTAAAGGAAGATCTGGCTAGGCTGGAGAAATGGGCAGGCATCTGGCAGTTGGGATTCAACGCCAAGAAATGCAAGGTCATGCACCTGGGAGCCAGGAGTCAGGGGGCAGCTACTGGCTGGGGGAAGTACAGCTGACCATCTCAGAGGAGGAAAAGGACCTTGGAGTGTTGGTCAAGGGTGACATGAAGCAGCCAAAGCAAATAAAATGCTGAGCTGCATCACCAGAGGAATCACCTCTAGGAGGGAGTAAGTTATTCTGCCACTGTACAGGTCTCTGGTGAGACCACACCTGGAGTACTATGTACAGTTCTGGTGCCCTTATCTGAAGGATTTCGGTCTACTGGAGGGAGTCCAGAGGAGGTCAACCAAGATGATCCAGGGCATGGGGGACAAAACATGATGAGAGGCTGAGGGAACTCAACATGCACTCCCTGGAGGACAGAAGAGAAAGGGGGACTTGACAGAAACCTTCAAGTACCTTAAAGGCATAAACAGGAGGGGGAGGTACCTAAACCAAACAAGAGAAACACTCTGAAGAAGGGGGTCAATACCAGCCCATTTACAGAAGAAAGGTTTCTGAAAGAACTAATAAAATTGAAGGTGGACAAAGCAATGGGGCCTGATGGGATTCACCCAAGAATTCTAAAAGAACTAAGGGTAGAACTAGTGACACCGCTGACTATTCTCTTTAACAAATCATGGGAGGATGGGGTGGTACCTGAGGACTGGAGGAGGGCAGATGTGATTCCTCTTCACAAATGTGGGAGCAGGACAGAGGCAGGAAACTACAGACCAGTTAGTTTGACCTCAGTGGTAGGGAAAATGATAGAATCACTTCTGAAGGAAAGAATTGTTGAGTACCTAGAGGCCAGTGGGGCACAGGACCCAAGGCAGCATGGATTCACGATGGGAAGGTCGTGTCAGGACAGATCTAATAGATTTCTTTGACTGGGTGACCAAAGTAGTAGACCAGGAAGGGGCTGTGGACATGGTGTACCTAGATTTTAGCAAGTCATTTGATACAGTCCCACACAAAAGATTAATACACAAGTTAGCCAGCCTTGGAGTGGGTCCCAAGGTGGTAGCCTGGATAAAAAATTGGCTCGACAACAGGATGCAAAGGGTAGTAGTAAATGGAGTACACAGTGAAGAAAAGAGGGTTACTAGCGGGGTACTGCAGGGTTCAGTACTGGGACCGGTCCTTTTTAATGTCTTTATAAGTGACATTGCAGAGGAACTGGAAGGAAAAGTATGTCTCTTTGCAGACGACACAAAGATCTGCAACAGGGTTGATACACAAGATGGAGTAGAAAGGAACTTGGAAAGGTTGGAGGAATGGTCAAATGTGGCAGCTCAGATTCAATGCAAAGAAGTGCAAAGGTATGCACATGGAAACAAAACCCAGAGGCGTACACAATGGGGGTGAGATACTGACAACAGTAAAATGGAAGGGACCAGGGGTAATTATATCAGATGACCTAAAGGTGGGCAAACAATGTGAGAAAGCAGTAAGAAGGCTGGGGGATACTGGGATGCATGGGAAGAGGCATCAATAGTAAAACAGGAAGTTGTTATCCCTCTGTACAGACAGTTGGTGAGACCCCATCTGGAGTACTGTGTGCAGTTCTGGAGACCCCATCTCCATAAAGACATAGATAGAGTGGAGGCTGTCAGAGGAGGGCAACCAAAATGGTGCAGGGTCTGCACCAGAAGACATATGAAGAAAGACTAAAGGAGCTTAATATGTATACCCTTGAGGAAAGAAGGGAGAGAGGGGACATGATAGAAACTTTCAAGTACCTCAAGGGAATCAGCAAAGTCCAAGAGGGTAGCATCTTTCAGAAAAAGAGATGTGCAAGAGCAAGGGGGCACAATTTGAAGATAGAGGTGGGACGGCTCAGAGGTAATGTGAGGAAGTATTTTTTCACAGAGAGGGTTGTGGATGCATGGAACAGCCTCCCTGAGCAGGTTGTGGAGTCAAGAACAGTGGAGGAATTCAAGAATGCATGGGACAGACATAAGGCAGTCCTAGTGGGGGGGTAGGAGGAAGTAAGCTGTTGGTTAACTAGGATCTGCAGCTTATCTGTTAGGTAGGATGGGCAGACTAGGTGGGCCAAACGGTCCTTATCTGCCGTCAGATTCTATGTTTCTATGATTGAAGAGCATCTTCTATTTAAGAAAGGAGGGAACTACAAGGGGGCATCGCCTGAAGCTGATGGGAGGTAGATTTAAGAAGGAAATAAGGATGCAAGTTTTCACTGAAAGGGTGGTGATGGGGTGGAATGAGTTACCAGAGGAACAGGTGCAGCAAAGTAGCTGGTAAAATGATCTGACCTCAAAAAAATAATGTCTGACAGTCACAAAAAAGGCAAACAGTATCTTGGCATGTATACGAAGGCACATCACGAGCAGGAATAGAAAGGTCATTATGCCCCTGTATTGCTCACTTGTTAGGCCACATTTGAAGTATTGTGTTCAGTTCTGGGAACCTTATTAAAGGGGAGAGTTTAAGCTGGTGGAGGGGGTGCAGTGCAGGGCAACAAGGATGATTGGAAATCTACGAATACAACGTTATGAGGAAAGGTTACATAGTCTTAGTTTCTATACACTGGAGTATCAGAGATCAAGAGGTGATATGTGTGCCTGGTGTTCAAAGCATTTAATGATGGAAAGTTGTGGGATTGTCTGGGGGTCGAGATGAGAGACATGAGTAGAGATATTAGAGGGCATGAACTACAACTTAGAGCTGAATTAAATCATACTAAGAGGAGGGCAATGTGGTGTCCCTCTGGAACAATTTACCAGTCAAAGTCATGGGCTGTACAACTACGGAGACTTAAGCTTAGATTGGATCAATACTGTATCAAGAACTCTATACTGGGATATACCCTGGGAGATTTCTGCTGCTCGAAATTGACCGGCTCAGCTCTTCCAGACTATAGACAGATTGTGCAATCCGAACTGTCTCCAGCCCTGAAGAACTTTCTTGCATGTTGAGTGTGATGAGTTTGCTCGATTTTTTGCTG
The DNA here is from genome assembly GCA_016271365.2 of Neoceratodus forsteri. Taxonomy (NCBI): domain Eukaryota; kingdom Metazoa; phylum Chordata; order Ceratodontiformes; family Ceratodontidae; genus Neoceratodus; species Neoceratodus forsteri. The sequence goes on along the minus strand of CM057453.1, from coordinate 1,320,070,120 downwards.
ATAAGGTTGCCAGCATCCACACCAGTACCGGTCCGGCACTCCCCATGAGGGATTGCATGGATTGGCAGGGGGAGACGAGCACCCGGCCTACCTGGTCGGACTTCAACCGGCTGGAACTCATTGATATTGTCCAAATCGTCCAGACTATGCGACCAACTAGCTGTAGTTTGGATCTGGGCCCCAACCCCTTTACTAATGGGTTGTGTTAATACTATCTGCCCAATCCTAGCTGAAATTGTTTGGGGCTCTTTGAAGAGGTTGGTCTTTCCTGATCTTCCCAAGGAGGTGGTCATTCGACCACTCCATAAAGAAATCCTCCCTAGATCCAAACCAATTAGCAACTTCAGGCCTATCTCTAATCTGCCTTTTGTAGGCAAGGTTATTGAAAGGGTGGTGGCATTGCAACTGGAGGATTATTTGGGATCTCACAGCATCTATGAGGCTTTCCAGTCAGGATTTAGGAAGAGACATAGTACGGAGACCACCCTCGTCTGGGTATTGAATGACTTCCTAATAGCGAGAGATCAAAAGGCATGTACCATCTTGGTCCTTCTTGATCTCTCTGCAGCATTTGACACTGTGGACCATGGTGTGCTTTTGGAGCGCCTGCGTTTTCTTTTGTGGACTATCGGGAGTAATTCTCAAGTGGTTTCAATCTTTCCTCATGGCCAGATCTCAGAGGGTTGTCACAGGAATTTATTCCTCTGATGCCCTCCCTCTGTCTTGTGGGGTTCCACAGAATTCCATTTTGACACCCATGTTGTTCACAGTGTACATTCTGCCATTAGGAGATATCATCAGATGATACGGTTTGAGTTTTCACTGCTATGAGGATGATACTCAACTGTATTTGTCTTTTCTACCCAGACAGGAGGATGCATTCTCCATCTTTAACAACTGTCTCACTGAAATCAAAGACTGGATGAGCACCAGCTGGCTGAGGTTGAACTCAGATAAGACCGAGGTGTTAGTTGTGGACCCATGTCACCCGGGGGTAGGTTTAGGGGCTGGGCAACCATTGGGCTTATGTCTTGATGGTGTCCAGCTGTTTACCTCAAACTGGGTGAAGAACCATGGTGATATTTTTGACAACAGTCTGACTCTGAAATCTCAGGTGTCAGTTGTGGTCAAATCCTCTTTTTATCACCTGAGGAATATCGCCCGGGTGAAACACCTGGTCCCCCTGGATGATTTGGCTACTCTGGTCCACGTTTTTGTCACCAACCACCTTGATTATTGCAATGCCCTCTAGCTAGGGCTTCCAGGGGTCAATATTTGCTGCTTGCAGCTAGTGCAGAATGCGGTGACCAGGCTTTTGACTGGTACATCTAGGGCCAGTCATATTACGCCTGTTCTGTGCAAACTGCACTGGCTGCCCATTCAGTGGTGAATCACCTTTAAAGTTGGCTTGCTTACCTTCAAAGCCCTACACAGACAGGGACCCGGCTACCTGAAAGATCTTCTGATTCCCTACTGCCTCCTTCCTCCTCTCCGATCCACCGATGAGGGATTGCTAGAGATTCCCAGGGAAAACTTCTGGTGCCTGAGCCTTTTCTTATGCAGCTCCTACCCTGTGGAATTCTCTACCTTGTCGGTTAAGAGAATGCCGGACTGTTGAACGTTTTAAAACTGAACTAAAGACCTACCTATTTCAGAAAGCCTTTTTTGATGGTTTTTAGTCGATTTTATCAGATTTCTGATGATTCATAATTTGATGTCATTTTACTTGTTATTATTAGGCCTATTTTATTTATTGATTGTTGTGGTTTATATTGCTGTATTGTACAGTGCCTTGGTGTTTGAAAGGCACTTTATAAATAAAGTTACCTTACCTTTGAGAAAAGGGTGAGCAGTCAAAGGGCATTAGTGCCTGCAATGCTTGTACAACTCTATGAAATCAGTTTCAAGGGGGGTGGGACAGGGTGAAAAAGAAAATTAGAACAGACAAAATCAGTACTGCAAAGGGGAAGGGGGAGTGTAATGGGGTGGTGGATGACTCCAAGAGGAGTGGGGGAGGGCAGCTCCAGGGATCTCAACTGAGCTTTACACTTAAGTAGACTTGATAGACCGTTATGGCCTGTTTCTGCTGGCAATTTTGCATGTTCATATGATGTATGCGTATAAAAAGTCAGCTTTACACTCTTACTGTACATTATGGCTGCCTGATGAAGAGGCAGAGCCCCTTGAAGCATCAGGGCCGTTTTGTCTAGTCTGTAGTCTGATGAAATAAAAATTCATTTTATTTTGCATTCAGTGACTGTGCCTTTTTTTTATCCTCCTTACATCCGTCAGATAGGACCTCCTTCAGCCAGTTTCCAGCACCCTTATCCTGTCTGGCCAAGACCCTCCTGCTCGTAGCTGTGGATCCCCTCACTCCACCAGCAACACACCTAGTGGACAGGCCCCTTCTGTTTGCCCCCTGAGGTGGGGTTGCCTTCAGTACTGTGGCTAACTTCCCACACATCCAGTTGACCACAGGTGGAGACAAAAGCCAGGAGCAGCCAGGCCCAAGCAGGTCAGGTCCAGTATAGGACATGGTTGGCAGAAGCAGTGTCACCCTCCTATTCGACTGCCATTTTCCACCCTGGTTTCCTGCCTGGAGGAGAGGACATACACAGTACCAGGCTGACTGGATTCTTACTGGACAGGGCCAGGAGCACTGAGTAGCAGGCCTTCCTGGCCCAGTCTGAGGTTGTTAGGATCAAGAAAATCCACCACCAGGAAAGCATACTCTTCTATGTGGAAAAGGTTTCCTTACTGGTGTGCCCCCAGGAAAATAAACCCAATAGAGGCAGGGTTGCCTATAATTCTGCAATACCTAGTACGCCTCTAGTCATCAGGTCTATGGCCCTCAACTTTAACGGTGCACTTAGCAGCAGTATCAGCATGCATATCTGCTGGCAAGGGAAAGTCTTTTGGCTTCATAATCCTTTTTCAGAAGTTTTTTAAAGGCCTCGGCCATTTGTACATGCTAGGGAAGGACCCTGCCCTACCCTGGGATCTTAATATATACCTTGCCCAACTTATGGAGGCTCCCTTTAAGCCTATGAAAACTGTTGACCTGAAGTATGTCTCACAAAAACCATATTCCTGGTTTCAATGACCTTTGCAAGGAGGGTAAGTGAATTGCAATCCCTCTGCACAGGACCAAATTACATAATTCCCCAGAGGGATAAAGTAGTTCTTAGAACCAACAGAAAATTCCTTTCTAAGGTGGTATCTGAATTCCACCTGAATCAGTCGGTGAGCCTCCCTGTACTGCTAAGGGCACTGGAAAGGTGGAAGGAAGAAAGTAACCTCAGAGAGAGAATTCCCTTCCTTCAGCAATCACCTAAGACCATACTCACAACAGATGTCTCCCACCTGGGCTGGGGGGCCCACCTGGAGGACCTCACTGTAAGTGGTATGTGGAGTATACAGTGTGACACTTGGACAGCTGGTTCTGATTAATCTATGCTTTTTGTAATATAAAAATGTGTTATTGAATGTCTCTCATGAGAGATGCTCACAGCCTGTGGAAATACAAACCCCCTCCCAGGTTTTCGCTACAACGTGTTACCTGGAAGGCCAAGAAATAATTACAGGCTAGAAGAGGCCTAAATTAAACATCTCCTGTTTATCTAACTTATTTGTGGCTTGCCAGCTGCTAAGATGGGAAATCATAAACTTTTAGAACGTTTAGAGGAAGAAGAGCAGGTTATAACGCTTTAGTGCGAAGTCATAAATGTTTTTTTTTTTTTTTTGTGGGTATTGTTTCTCCTGGGGCTTCCAGTCAGCCAATCTGTCCTCGCATCCATTTCTCTGGCTGCCGTCTGACTCATATCGGTCTCCTTGGAGGGTGACCACCCAATTGCCCCACGGCTTACCCCCCGTGGTGGGGAGATAGGGGCCAGATTCCCCACCTAACACAGATCCGCACTTGGCGATCCCCCCTCCTGGAGCTGGCACAGGTGCTCACAGACGGCCATCAAGCCGCTGCAACTGATGCCAGCAACTGGGTGCCCACACGCTCCTGTGTGTGCCCCAATCATGCGTCTGCTGCCTCCCGCCCCCATGATCTGTGGCTGCGTGCCACTGATCCCCAGCATCCGTTAGGGGTCAGGTGAGCACCGGCCACAGAAATCCCCCCTCCCCGGAGATGGAGAGCAGTCCATTGGATGTTCAATCCATCTCCTCCCTGCTGACCCACGGCAGCCCGTGCTCGTTCCTGAACACGGGTTGCCGGCATGGCACGAGGTATGGCGTCCATCGCCTCAACCCTCAGCACCACCGGGCCGGCATAAATGTTTCTTTGATGTCTGTGAAGAACAGGAAGACACTCTACATCAAAGGGTCATATGAGAAAATGAGTTGTGCTGAGGTCACAGAATTTAATACTTTGATAAGACATCTTGTTTTGCATAGAAGCGTACATGGTTAAAGTTGACACTGTACAAAGCTTACTGGTATTACCAAACTGGGAAAAGGTAAGAATTTTTTCTACGGTCTTCCATAGAGTTTTAAGGGTTCATTTTGTACGCCTGGTTAGGTGCTCATAGGCAAAAGATATCTGGCCCCCCCAAAGAATTATCTGAGCCTGTACATTAGGTATGCTAACAAGAGGTTCACAGTTTGAATCCCTCCAAGACTTGAGACCAAAGGTTGATTCAAACCCACAAAACAGACAGGAGGGTTGAGGGTTGAGTGGGTTTGTGACAGATTGGTTGGCAGCGGTGTGCATAAGTTTTGGTATTACAAGTTTTTATTGTTCAGTGTGTCACCTTGAGACCGTCAGCTGACTTGCAAAGAAAGAAAAAGGCAGTGATTTATTTTTTAAAAAAGGAGACAGAACTATATCACGTGGCATACAGTCAAGTTCCTACCCATTTTTTTTTTCTAAAGTGCAAGTCAGAGTAGCCATAGTTAGAGAAGATGGCTTCCAACTACAGCAGACACACTGTAGACTACTTAAAGCAGTTGTGTGGGGACAGAGGAGTCCCGTTCGAGGTGAAAGCCAGCAAACAGAACCTTGTGGATGCCCTAATGGTAGCGGATACCCAGAGCTCCGAGTCACAGACAGTGACTGTAAGGGACCAAACCTTGAATGTGGCAGGGCTGGTGGCCAGTGCAGTGTCCAGATCTGATGAGGAGGGCAACAGGGCCACTCTCAGTGAAGGGCCACAGCAGCAGGGGAAGGTCACCAGTATCCTGGATCCAGAAGTACTCAGGCTGCAAATTGAGTTGTGCAGAATGGAGCTGGAGTTCCAGAGGGAGAGGGAACATGAACAACGGGAGGCAGACCGTGAGGAGCATGAGCGTCAGCGAGCTGCAGAGGAGAAGAGAGACCGTGAACAGCGGGAGGTGGACCGTGAGGAGTGTGAGCGCCAGAGGCAACATGAACTGGAGAAGCTACGACTCCAACCACCAGCTCCAGAGCAGGTAAGTGGCTTGGGTTTAACTGGGACTACAGGACTGGGTTACAAATTGAATTCCAAATTGATAACCAAATTTAAAGAGGGGGAGGATATGGATGCCTTTTTAAATTCTTTTGAAAAAGTTTGTATTCAGGCTAAAATTCCTAGGGAGTCCTGGAGCTTCCAGCTTTCCCCGCTACTTACTGGGAAAGCTCAGGATGCATTGGGTCAAATGGACAATGAGGACAGTGATGATTACAGCAAACTTAAAGCTGCACTGTTAAAGAAATTTGAATTAACTGCTGAATCATACAGAGCTAAATTCCATAAGCTCAGGAGAAGCCCTGACATGAGCTACGAGGAGCTAGCCATGAAACAACGTCAGTTTTTAAAATGTTGGTGGGAAGGAATTGGAGCAAACTCTGTTGATAAATTTGAAAATGTGATTTTGTTAGAACAGTTTTTCTGGGCATGCCCAGCTGAGCTGAAAACCTGGCTGGAGGACCAAGATCCCAAAACAGTGCAAGAGGCTGCTGAACTCTGGGACTGCTGTGCCAAGAACAGACCTGCTCTGAGATCAAATGGGGCAGGCATGGCTGCACAGAAAGGGAAAAGCGCACCTTCAGGGCAGCTAAAACCCTCACTGCCTCCACTGAAACCAGTTAGCTCCAGGTTTCAGAGAAAAGATTTCTCTGAAAAGAGAAGTGAATGTTGGTTATGTAAAGAAAATTGGGAATATTGCCAGACAGTGTCCCAAAAGAATGAGCAATAATATGCAGAATGGTACTAGAAAAGAAGTGGGTTGTTTGTGTGTCCCTGGAAGCATGCCTGTGAACATGAGGGAACACATGCACCGAGTCATGGTGAATGGTGTACAGACACAAGGATTAAGGGACACAGGGGCATCCCTGACATTGATAAAAGGGGATCTGGTACAGCCTGGCCAGCTTATACCTAATAAATACGTCACTTTACAAGGGTTCACTGGTGAAGAGAAAACATTGCCACTGGCCAGTGTTCTTCTGGACTGGGGTGAAATTGGGGGAACTGTGCAACAGGTGGCTGTAGCCAAAACATTAGCAGTGGATGTGATCCTAGGCAACAATCTCAAACGGGATGGTATGTGCAGTTACCCATAGCCAAGCGGCAAGGGAAAATTGTAGTTCTCTGAGCCCCACATAAAAAATTGTGGAAACCACTGAGAGGCTGGTTCCCCAGCCTGTGTCTCCAGATGGGGAGACTAATGAAAAGGTAGTAGAAATTTCCCCAGTAGCAGTCAACCACACAGCTACGGAGGGTTACTCCAAAGAGGGAGTGGTGACCCATTGTCAAAGGGTTGGGATTGACAGTGATCCTGAGTGCCCTGATGCTAGTGCTAGGGACCCTAGTTTAGTGACTGAAGGGGACCTGTCCCATGCCTTGGGAATGTGTGAAGAGTTTGCAGCTGCTCAGAGAAGTGGCCCTAGTGTAGAGAAGCTGAGGGCTTGGGCAGACTCGGACAGGAGAAAAGGGAGGTGACGGCAGACATAAGGTTTATTGGGAAAATGGACTTATTTATACTAAGGCAGTACAGACAGAGGGAGGGGTGCTAGGCAGGCAGCTTGTCGTTCCCCAGGGGTAACATGAGCAGTTGCTCAAGATTGCACATGATATTCCCTTGTCTGGTCATCTGGGAATCATGCGCATGATGCAGCGGTTGGCCCAGAATTTCTACTGGCCTACATTCACCCAGCAGGTGAATGAGTATTGCAGGTCTTGTCACCGGTGCCAAGAAATAGGGAAGGCGGGCAAGAAAACCCAAGCCGCCCTGATTCCATTGCCCATAATGGAGGAGCCATTCCAGAGGGTGGGAATGGATATTGTGGAGCCTTTAAATACCCCCAGCTCCTCAGGGAAGAGATTCATCCTGACTGTGGTGGATCATGCCACCCGGTACCCAGAGGCAGTTGCCCTATCCTCACTGAGGACAAACAAAGTGGCACATGCCTTACTTGGGGTTTTCTCCCATGTTGGGTTTCTACAGGAGGTTATCACCGATCGAGGGGGCTCCTTCATGTCGGACCTGATGAAATGTTTATGGGAGAAGTGTGGGGTGGTGCAGAGATGCACAACACCGTATCACCCATAAGCCAATGGGCTTGTGGAAAGATTCAATGGTACCCTGAAGTCAATGCTCTGGGCGTTTGCTGAACAGCGTGGGAGGGACTGGGAGAAATACCTTCCCCACCTGTTGTTTGCATACAGGGAGGTGTCCCAGGAGCCGACAGGATTTTTCCCCTTCGAACTCTTATATGGACACTGGGTACGTGGGCCCCTAAACTTGATCTGGGAGGACTGGGAAGGCAAGCACACCACCCAGGGAACTCCCATTGTGGATTACATCCTTAGGTTTAGGGAAAAGCTGAAGGAGCTTATGGGGACAGCCCAGAGCAACCTGGCAGCTGCCCAACAGAAACAAAAAGTGTGGTACAACCGCAGAGCCAGAGCTCGCTCGTACATGGTGGGTCAGGAAGTCATGGTCCTTATTCTGGTCCAGAAAGACAAGCTGCAGGCTGAGTGGGCAGGACCATACAAAGTGGTTAGGAAGGTAAATGACATGAACTACAATATAGACTTACCTGACTGAAGACAGACAGGATGTACCATGTCAACATGATGAAGCCATATGCAAATAGGGATGACATGGTGTTTGCAGTGTGTAGTCCTGGGGGGGGGGCGGATGAAGGAGACCCCCTTTTGGACTTGCTGGAAGAAAGTAAGTGGGAGTCCTCTGTGGAGGCAGTTAAATTATCTCCCCAGCTGGCCATGGACAAAATCCAGGAAGTAAGGGAGATTTTAGCAGACTTTGCCCCATTGTTTAGCACCAAGCCTAGACTAACCCCCTTAGTGACTCACAATGTGGAGACAGGGACACAGACTCCCATATGGCAGACAGCATATCGGGTGTCAGAGGCTGTCCAAAAGGACTTTAGGAGGGAAGTGGAGGTGATGCTGGATTTAGGGGTAATCCAGAGATCCCACAACCCCTGGGCCTCACCCGTAGTTCTTGTGCCCAAGCCAGATGGCTCTACTCATTTCTGTGTGGACTATTGTGGACTGAATGCAGTCATGAAGCCAGATGCCCTCCCATTGCCCTGGACGGACGAACTCCTGAACAAGTTGGGAGGGGCGACCTACCTTAAGACCATTGACCTGACAAAGGGGTATTGGCAGGTAGAGTTGACAGACAGAGCTAGGGAGAGGTCGGCCTTCATCACTCCGATAGGCTTATTTGAATTTAAAGTAATGCCTTTCAGAATGAAGAAGGCCCCGGCCACTTTCCAAAGGTTGGTGAACCAGGTGTTAAATGGTGCCGAGGAGTATGCCGTGACGTACCTGGATGACATTGCCATCTTTAGTGCCAGATGGGAGGAACACCTATCCCACCTTAGGGAAGTGCTGGGCAGGATACAGAGGGCTGGGCTCACTGTCAAAGCCGAGAAGCGCCAGGTGGCCATGGAAGAAGTGGTATACCTCGGGCATGTGGTAGGCCAAAGACAGCTCTGTCCTAACCAAATAAAGATAGAGGTAATCCGGGCATGGCCCAGACCAGAAATGCAGAAGCAGGTCAGGAGTTTTCTCGGGACAGCAGGATACTATAGAAAATGTGTACCCAATTACAGTGCCCTGGCTGCCCCCCTAGCTGACCTGGTAAAGAAAAGGATGCCAAAGAAAATTACTTGGGGACCAGCCTGTGAAGAAGCCTTTACCCAACTGAAGGAGGCACTGTGCAGTGCTCCTGTTTTGACAAGTCCTGACTATAGCAGACCCTTTATAGTTGAGACTGATGCCTCAGACGTGGGTATTGGGGTAGTACTGAGTCAGACATCCAGCCAAGGGAGAGATCACCCAATAGCATGCCTGAGTAAAAAGTTATTTCCCAGGGAGCAGGCATACTCCATGGTGGAAAAGGAGTTTCTTGCCATAGTGTGGGCCCTAAAGAAGTTGGAGCCATACTTGTATGAGCAGCATTTTATGGTACAGGCTGACCACAATGTCCTGGTTTGACTGATGCAGATGGGGAAAAACAATGGTAGATTGCTAAGATGGAGTCTTGCTTTGCAAGGGTATGATATGACAGTTCTACATGGGGCTGGAGCCAAAAATCGGAACTCCGATGGGCTGTCTCGTGTGTATGAGGATTGAACTGATTTGGGAAGCTCATCTCATGCAGGGGATAGAGCCCTCAAATTCAGTCTAGGTGCGGAGGATTATGACACTTGGGCAGCTGGTTTTGATTAATCTATGCTTTTTGTAATATAAAAATGTGTTTTTGAATGTCTCTCATGAGAGATGCTGACAGCCTGTGGAATGACAACCCCACTCCCAGGTTTTCACTACAATGTGTTACCTGGAAGGCCAAAAGATAATTACAGGCTAGAAGAGGCCTAAATTAAGCATCTCCTGTTTATCTAGCTTATTTGTGGCTTGCCAGCTGCTATGATGGGAAATCATAAACTTTTATAACGTTTAGAGGAAGAAGAGCAGGTTATGACGCCTTAGTTCGAAGTCATAAATGTTTCTTTGATGTCTGTGAAGAACAGGAAGACACTCTACATCAAAGGGTCATATGAGAAAATGAGTTGTGCTGAGGTCACAGAATTTAATACTTTGATAAGCCATCCTGTTTTGCATAGATATATTTTTTTTATATTCTGACAGGGAGGAGCTAGGTGACCTCATGCAAAGAGGTTGGCAAAGCCAGTTTTTAAACAGTATTCTGTTTTCCATTTAAACACAAATGTTTGGACTCTGAAAAAGCAACATCAGTCACTGTTAGAAGAATATACCTTAGAAGAGACAATTCTAAGAGTGCTGTGGTAGGAGATTTAGTCTGCACTTTTAAACCTGTTTTTTTAAGGGATTTGTATGTTTTGTGATATATGGTTCTGTATTTACATTTTACATTTTTTATCTATATTTAAGTAAACCTCTACTTTAGAAACTACTTGGTGTGCCTTTGAAATTCTTTTTCTTGACAAGAGAAAGCATACATGGTTAAAGTTGACACTGTACAAAACTTACTGGTTTTACCAAACTGGGAAAAGGTAAGAATTTTTCCTACGGTTTTCCATAGAGTTTTAAGGGTTCATTTTGTACACCTGGTTAGGTGCTCATAGGCAAAAGATATCTGCACCCCCCGAAGAGCAGAATTATCTGAGCCTGTACATTGGGTACGCTAACAAGAGGTTCACAGTCTGAATCCCTCCAAGACTTGAGACCAAAGGTTGATTCAAACCCACAAAACAGACAGGAGGGTTGCCCTGTTTCTGTTTCCTGTTCACAAGACTGCACTTGGAGGTTGCACTGTGGGAGCAGAGGGCCTGACCTGCTGAGTGGGTTTTTGACATACAGCATAACTCAGGAACACATTCATCTCCTGGAGCTCCTGGCACCATGCCTGGCAGTGCACGCCTTTTTCCTCCCACATCAGAGGTCAGTCTGTCCAGCTCAGGACAGAAAACACCACAACAATGTAATACCTAAACAAACAAGGAGGAACAGGATCTTCAAAGCTGTGCACAGAAGCAATGAAGATCTGGAACCTAGTGTACTCCCTGCAGATTCAGCTTTCAACAGTACACCTACCAAGAAAGGACAATGTGATGACAGTTTCCCCTGAGCAGAATCAGCCAGAGAAATCATGAATTGACCCTGAACCAGCAGGTGCTGGCAACAGTGTTCAGACTGTGGGCTACACCAGAAACAGACCTGCTTGCATCCTAGGAAAACAACTAACTCCCACTGTTTCATTGCAAACCCCCATCAGTGGGTGCAGTCCCAGAGGATGCTCTAGTTTTCAGCTGGTCAAGGAAATTTCTTTATGCCTTCCCACCATTCCCACTTTTGCTGAGAGTACTGCTCAGACTGAGAAGGGGAGCCAGTAACAGTGATTCTCTAGACTGGGCCAGGCAGATTTGGTACTGCCTTCTCCTGTCCCTCACCAACACTCATCCTGTCACCCTGCCCCTAAGATACAATATGCTGACACTGTCTCAGGGCAGAATAACATTCCTAGACCCCGGGAACTCTGCGTCTCAGAGCACGGTTCTTAAAGAACTAGAGTTCTCTGGATTAAATATCTCTGAGAAGGTTATGGATATGCTTAAAGTTGCCAGGAAACCAGCAACAAGGAAAACTTATACTCAAAATGGAAAATATTTTCCTTTTGGTGTTCCCCTAGACACCTCAACCCATTGTGAGCAAGTCTAGCTACAATCCCAGTAGTCCATCTGTCCTTGGGTCTCAGGCCTTCAACCCTGAAGGTTCATCTGGCAGCAGTGTCAGCATATGCCTCAGCTGGCAAAGACAGGTCTGTGGCCTCGCAGCCCATTTTCAAAAGGTTCTTTAAAGCCCTTACTCACCTGTACCCTGCAGTGAGGGATCCTGTCCCTCCATGGGACCTGAATCTGTGCATTGCCCAGCTGACGGAGGCTCCTTTCAAGCCTGTTGCTTTGAAATATGTCCCCTGGAAAGCAGTTTTCCTGGTGGTACTGATATCTGCCAGAAGGGTGAGTGAGCTGCAAGCCCTCTGCACAGATCCAAACTATATCAGTTACTACGGTGAGTAATTTTTTCATCTAACCCCAGGAATACGTCACTTAAATGTCTACACTTTATGCAGACTCAGCAGCAGCAGCAGCAACAGCTTGGGAGGTTCGGTCCAGAACATAGTTAGAAAAAAGGTTCTGCAAGACAGCAGTTCCAAAGCTTGCATCCCTTCTGGGCTATATGTTCAAACAGTAGTGCTTTGTGAAGATACAGTACATACTGTTTTCCAGGTAGCTGCTTTTCAAATGTCTAACAATGGGATGCCCCTTGAGGATTCCACAGAGGCAGAGGTACCCCTTCTGGAGTTTGCCTTTAAGTCTCTTGTTTGCATTTTTTTAGTTTTTTCATAGCAGAACTGAATGCAAGAGACTATCCAGCGAGAGATAGATCTCTGTAGCTGACTTGCCTTTGCCAGCATCACCATAGGTAACTAAAAGCTGTGGGACCTGACTAGGTATGGGCAGACCTGAAAAGATCCTGAAGCTTTTTATCAGAACCAGGATCCAAGTCAGGGTACTGATTAGTTCTGATTGATTCTGATTCAGATCAGAACCTTTAGGAAATTACTGTTAATACCAAAAAATCATCACAAAATAGAGTATTTTCTAGCGCGAGTGTCTCTCTGTGTGTCTCACTACATTATGTATATCCTTCTGCTCTGTCTTCCTGTTTCGGGCCCTAGAGAATCCATGAATGCCCTTGTCCCTTACCGTATTTGTGGGAGCATGGTATCACTGCGGCTCCCTCTCTGCCCCAGTAAGCAGATCCCCAGACCCACTTATCTGCTGACAGTCTCCCCATCTCATTATGATGCTCTTTCATCCACATTACACAACTGACACCCATTCTGCTCCAATACTGATCACATCACATCCCCTCCAACACCCACCCTGCCCTAGCATTACACACCACTACCCCTCACATCTGTTGACACCTACCCTGTCTCAGTATGGGGCTGCTGCTCACTCACATCAGCAAGCACCTGTAACCCCCCTGTGGGGCTTACCTTATTTGCCCCCCTTCTCCCTGTTTCCCAAGTGCTGCACAGCCACTTAGCTTGAGTCCCATTGTGCCCCTTAAGCCTCCGTTCTGGCCCCTACATAGTTTAGCAGGTTGAATGGGGCTGGAGGAGCCAGCTTGCAGTGCCGCTGCTTGTTTTTGGCACAAGTGTGCGAGTGGGCAGCCTGTGCATGCGCAGTGGCATGCTTTGATTTTCTTATCACTGTAGGGGTAAAATGGGCATCTCTCTGGTGGTTCCGGTCCCCAATTGTGGCAGTACAGAGACTGGAGACCTGAAGAAGGTGGCAGAGGAGCCGCTCAGTATTTTTAATAAAAATACCCAATGATGTGCCTCGAATGCCTCATGAATATTAATGAGGCACTTTGAATATTAATCAGTAAGCCTGCCTGCTGCCTAGGGACACTAAATTTTGGCAGCAGCGACAGGCTGGGGACTGAACTAAAATATTTAACTCTGCAGCCATTCAATAGGGCAGATGACCTGCTTTAGAACTGTGGAGCATTGAACTAATAAAATTGTTTATACTGGTTGCACCAGAACTTTGAAGTGGGGACATTATATGGTCTGCAGTTTGACTGTTTGCACAACAGCCATGTTTGCAGTCTTTGACCTTCTTCCAGTCTATCGGAATCCTGGATTTGTTGCTAAGGATTTATGGGACTGTGCAAGGGACTTGTGGGGAAAAAAGCAGGGACAAAGTTTGGCACCTATTTGACTGACCAATCAGGTGTCGAAGGAGCCTGATGAATATTCATTTTTCAAGAGAACAGTCATATCAGCCAAACAGGAGCTGCCAAGAGCTCCGAAAACATCAGATATTTTTTATTCTGGGTTCAGCTTGGCAGGAGCACCTCCACAGGGATGGGGGCTCTGGCCCCTTGCTATAGAAATATGGCTTCAAGGACTTGAAGTGGCTGACTTGGGGGTTGCCAGATACTTGTCCCCCAGGGCCAGCATTTATTCATTTATTTATAATATCGGATTTACAACCTTTGAGTCAAAGGCTTGTCTACAAAGGTACCTCATCACATGGAGGACAGAACAGTGGTACAGGTTACAAAGAATGCAGTCATGGAGAAATTACATGCATTTTATACAGTCTTTTTACATTGTTACACATGCAGTCACGAGGGAGTTACAAATATTTTTATACAGTCTATTTACATTGTTACAGTAAGAGAACATTAGACACCATCTATTACATATTACATATGACTCAAAGTGATACCCCAGTAATACAAGGCTAAGCAGAGGAGAGGGGGCCAGTGGGGAGGGGGGATGTGTGTGGAGGCAGTCCATTGGATATTGTCAAATGTTTTGGGCACTAGAAGGCATGTGAGCACTGGCTAGTTACAATTACAGCAGCAGGTGTTGAAAAGGTGGCTCCGAAGAGCGATTTTAAATGGGGCTGTTTTGGGTGTGTTTGCCTTTCCACATTTGGGAAGATTGCCTGAAGAATTCTGATTTGACCTCAGCTGTCAGGGAGCTGCAGGAAGCCTGCTTGCAGTTGTGAGAGAGCTGCATGAACTTTGCCACTTCAGCGGTGAGAGCGCTACAAGAAAAATACAACTTCATTTGTGAGAGAGCTGTATTTCTAATCCTGAGTGAGGAAACGTCTACTTTGAAGTGTGAGAGATGGAGACCTGCCTGAGTGCTTAAGAAGCCACTAGTCCAAGCAGTTCTCAAGTTCTGTCTTCATCCTGCATTAATCTGGCATCAGAATAGGGTGGACATTTGTTTGCCTGAATGACTGTGGATAGTCCTGTATCTAAGAAATGGGCGATTGATGGTATATGTCTACAAGAATGGAATGGGAGTCTCCCTGAGACCCAGAGCTCACCAGAAATTGCTTGTAAGAAGTTGGTGCTCTACTTGGAGCTGCAAAGAGCCATGCTTGCCAAGAGAAACTGTTTGCTTGTAATTCAGCTTATGAAAAGCTTAAGAGAGAAGTGAATTTACTGCAATTTTAAATGTGCCTGCTTTAGTTGAGAGTCTTGTCTTAAGCTTCAGTGTCTTACTTGGTTGGGAGTCTTGCCTTAAGCTCCAGCATATATCTCCAGGAGTGAGAAAAGAAACTTTTGTCTAACACTGTGTCTACATGAAAAGGGCCACATCTGCTATGCTAACTGAACTTGCCTAACTGTGAGAGAGAAGAGAGAGAGAGAGAGGGAGGAGGAGGGAGAGAGAGAGAAAGAGAGAGGGAGGGAGGGAGGGAGGAGAGAGGAAGAGAGAGAGAGAGAGAGAGAGAGAGAGGGAGAGAGAGGAGGGAGAGAGGAGAGGAGGAGCTAGTGAAAGAGAGGGGGAGGGAGAGAGAGAGAGACAGACAGACAGACAGACAGACAGACTGTGCTTAAAATCAGCATTGGGAGTCAGCCTGGTAGTGTGCCAGCTAGACACTGCCATTGCGCCTCCCCCTGAGGGGTCAAGCCTAGACGTGGGGGTCTGAAGCGTGCCGGCCCTGGTCCCTTTGCCAGTCTGTATTCTTCAGAATGAGACCTTTGCCTAAGAAAAAGAACAACTTCTAAAGAAAGCTGAGAGAAGTCCCAGCCTGCACAAGCTGCTAGAGCCTACGGTTCAGAAAGGGGGTTCTGCTGCAAGTTCCTGTCTGCACCTCAGCTCAAATCAGTCTCCACGGATTGTACCTACCTCATATCTGCCTGAAAGAATCATGGCTGCTTCTGCAAATGTTTGATTACAGAACCGTGAGTAAGCAGCGTTACCTCTGCATATGGAGGGACTGTAAATAGTTACTGTTATATTTCTGCCAAGTTCAGTATCTAAGGCCCACAGACTCAGTTCAAGTAAAATTTAAATTAAGAAAAGGTAAAGTTAATTGTGATCTGCCTTAAGCATGCCAATGCCAGCCAACCAGCTGCAGCAGTAACAGGCCTGCAACAAACAGATAGTACTGGGTACCCAGAAGTATAGAATTGCGGGGTTCTATTATAGGCTGGGAACTGGTACCAGTTGGGGCATGTGTTATTCCAAACATCTAAGCAGCCACTGTAGCTAGTTAGAAAGGTATCCTGAATCCATCAGAAGGTTGGTGGTGGCCAATATAATAGAGGTCTGAATTAAAAATGTAAAATGATTGTTTTCAAATGCTAATTGCTCAATGCTAAACAATGCAACTGTTACTCAACCTCTGCATCCATATTTTCCTAACCCTACACCCCCTTGTAAATAAATTGTTGGTTAGCTGTTTTTTATAAACCTGAGTTATGAGCATATTATTAGAATGAGTCCATAATTCAGCCAAATGGAATTTGTGCAATTTGTTAATGCTTAGCCATGTGTGGGGTGACAGTGCGGTAATGTGGGTGAGTACAGCATCCCAGGGAGTTGTACCAGTTATTCATCAGACCCACTTAAAGTATACTCTGGGTGGAGGCACTGTGAAATAAATGTTACCTTGGGAAAGAACCACTGTAAATATCAGGAATAGAAACCCAGGCCCCTCAACCTTGGCCAGGCCTGCAAGGTAGGAGTAGTAGCCCGTTTGGGACACAGCATCTGGGTTACACACCCCATCCTTCTCCCATATGTATACTCCTACCTGCTCTACTTACATCCACCATGCTAAAGTATGAACAACCCTGCCCCCATATTTTAACCCCCTATCCCCACTCTTCTGCTGGTTACCATCCTACCCCTAAATGTACACCCGTACCCCATACCCCATATATCTGCTAGCATTAACCCTTCCCGAGTATGTAGACCCCTACCTCCACCCATCTGCTTGTACCCACCCTGCCCAGTATGAACACCCCTTCTCCTCTCTGCTGCATCCACATGCCCCAGCATAATCCACTGCCACAGTATGTAAAGACGTATACATCCTTCCATATGTTGCCTGGCACCCACTCTGCAACAGGTCACATAGTGCACATAGAAACATAAAAGCATAGACTTTGATGGCAGATAAGGACCACTTGGCCCAACCAGTCTGCCCATTTCCCTACCTATTGGATAAGCTGCAGATCTTAGTTCTTCCTACTCCCCCACCAGAAATGTCTTATGTCTGTCCCATTCATTCTTGAATACCCTCACTGTTTTTGACCCCATGACCTCCTCAGGAAGGCTGTTCTATGTGTCCACCACCCTCGCCATGAAAAAATACTTCCTCACATTGCCCTTGAGCCATCCCCCTCTGTCTTCAAATTGTGCCCCCTTGTTCTTGCACATCTCTTTTTCTGAAAGATGCTACCATCCTGGACTTTGTTGATTCCCTTGAGGTACTTGAAAGTTTCCATCCTGTCCCCCTCTCCCTCCTTTCCTTGAGGGTATACATATTAAGCTCCTTTAGTCTCTCTTCGTATGGCTTCTGGTACAGACCCTGCACCATTTTAGTTGCTCTCCTCTGGACTGCCTCCATTCTGTCTATGTCCTTGTCGAGATGGGGTCTCCAGAACTGCACGCAGTACTCCAGATGGGATCTCACCAACTATATGTACAGAGGGATAACAACTTCCTGTTTTCTACTGGTGATGCCTCTTCCTATACATCCCAGTATCCCCCCAGCCCTGCTTACTGCCTTCTCACATTGCCTGCTTACCTTTAGGTCATTTGATATGACTATCCCCAGGTCCCTTTCCATTTTTGTTGTTGTTAGTACCTCCTGCCCATTGTGCACTTGTCCCCTGGGTTTTTGTTTCCCAGGTGCATTACTTTGCACTTCTTTGCATTGAATCTAAGCCACCATAATTTTTACCATTCCTCCAACCTTGCCAAGTCCCTTTTCATCCTTTCCTCCCCCCTTGTGTTATCAACCCTGTTGCAGATCTTTGTGTTGTCTGCAAAGAGGCATACTTTCCTTCCAGCCCCTCAGCAATGTCATTTATAAAGACATTAAAAAGGACCGGACCCAGTACTGAACCCTGCAGTACCCCACTAGTAACCCCCTTTCTTCAGAGTAGACTCCATTTACCATTACCCTCTGTGTCCTGTTGTCCAGCCAGTTTTTTACCCAGGCTACCACCCTGCACACACCCAGTCCCATTCCCCTGCTGCAATACCAGAACAAAACATACCACCTATCCTATAGAGAAAACCTCTTAAATAAAACTGTACTCCCTGACAAACCCAGTACAGCCTCAAGAGAGCCAAACAGCTCCAATTAGACAAGCAAATAAAAGGCACATTCATAGACAAAGCAATAAGAAAGCTTTAAAAGGATGTGACAGGATCAAAGGGAGGGTCCAACTGAGAGTGGACTGGGGAAGGGTGAGAAGAAGTAGGAGGAAAAACAGCAGAAGGGGGCAAGGGAGGGCAGGTGCAGTTTAAATGGCTGAAGTACTGCACACTCGAGCAGACTACCTAGACCATAAGGCCTGTATCAGCTGGCAATTTTGTATGTTCGTAAGAAAAACTGTGAATAAAAAGTTGAAGCAACAATTTACACCAGTGAAGAAATAAATAAATTAACATCACTCTCAACTGTACCACATTATGAAGGACACATGTTTTATTTTATCACTCAGACTTGCCACAGGTGTTACTGGCTATCAGCAGCACCATGGTTTCGGAGCAGCTCTCAGCATTCTCATTAGTTATTCTCAGTTGTTCAGATAATGTCAAAACCCTGATTTCCTTTCCTCACCTCCCGTTTTGCACAATTTGTACTGTAAAGTAATAGGAGGAGTGTGAACAACTGGGAGGCTTGGTAGCAACACGATATCAGCGAGACATCAAACATCATACTGCAGTCAAGGACGTCAGAAAGTAAGATAGCAGGAGGTGCAGTGATGTTCACATTTTTTGTCTGGAAGTCTCACTGGCCAATCCTGGCTAATCTAAACAAAAACACTAAGTTAATCAATTACAGTACCTTCATGATGGTTAAGGGGGTTGGCAAAAATACATAGAAACATAGAAGAAGATGGCAGAAGGGGATCTGTGGTCTATCAAATCTGCCCAAGCGAGGTATCCCGGGACCTATTGTGCTCAGGTGTTCTGTCCTTCTAGACACCAGCCTAGCCCTTGCTAGTGCATGTGTTTGTTCTCAATACTTGTCCCACCCATGCTTAAAGCTTGATACTGATTTTGCAGCCACCACCTCAGGAGGTAATCTATTCCAAGGTTCCGTCACCCTCTCTGAGAAGTAATAATTTCTTATGTCCCTCTTGAACACTGCTCCTTTCAATTTCCACTCATGCCCTCTTGTAGTAGAATTGACGTTCCTGGTAAAAAGCTGCACTTCTGGCACCTTGTTGATGCCTTTAAGGAACTTGAAGGTTTCAGTCATATCCCCCCCCCATGCGGTTTCAGAGCCCCAAGTCTATCTTCATACAGTAGGTGATTTCTTGAAGGCCATGTATCATTTTTGATGCCCTTCTCTGGATCACTGCCAATCTATCAATGTCCTTTCTTAGGTGAGGCCTCCAGAATTGTACACAGTACTCCAAATGAGGCCTCACTAATGACCGGTAAAGTAGTAGTATCACCTCCCTGTCCCTGCTGTCTGTCCCCCTGCCAGTGCATCCTAACACCCTGCTAGCCTTGCTGTAAACTTTATTGTACTGACTTTGCTACTTGAGGTCGTCCCTAATGATGACTCCCAGATCACGTTCCTCAGCAGAGGAGCTCAGCTGGACTCCGTTTAGCCAGTAATCTTCCCTGGGGTTGGCCCTACCCAGGTGCATCACCTTACACTTCTTAGCATTGAAGTTTAATTGCCATATTTGTGGCCACCTTTCCAACTTCTTAAGGCCCTCCTGCGGTTCTCTGACTCCCTCCGTAATATCCACTCTTCCGCTGAGTTTCATGTCGCTCACAAACAGAGCAGTGTTGCCATTTATGCCCTCACTGATGTCACTAATGATATACATTGAAGAGGACTGGCCCAGGACTGACCCCTGAGGCACCCCACTAGTGACCTGCCTCTTGTTAGATTTCACCCCATTTACTACCACCCTTTGTTTTCTGTCCCTCAGCCAACTCTGTATCCACTTTACTATCTGTTCTGCCACTCCAAGGTCTTCTAGCTTTTTTAATAGGCATCTATGCGGGACCGTGTCAAACACCTTACCGAAGTCAAAGTAAAGCAAGTCAACCGCATGACCCTGTACAACTCCTACGTCACTTCATCAAAGAATGTAATAAGGTTCGTTTGACATGACCTGCCTATCACAAACCCGTGTTTGTAGTTCTGGAGATGATCTACTTCAAGGTATTCTACTAGATCTTACTTGATAAGGGCCACCATAAGTTTACCCATAAGTTTACCCACTGCTGATGTGAGACCGACTGGCCTATAGTTAACTGTATCTTCCCTGTCTCCACCCTTGTGCAGTGGCACCACGTCAGCCACCCTCCAGTCACCTGGATCTTCCCCTGACTCCAGAGACCTGTTGAACAGCCTCTTGTTGGGAAGGCATCTTACAGTCACCTTCTTCTGTGAGTACTTGAGCATCCTAGATTCCATTCCTCTGATCATGGAGTTGCCAACTACCAGTATCTTCTTGGTTCCTTGACTGTCCTGCTGACATCTGCTGCTGGTTGTTGAGGTTGCTGCACCCCTTTGCCCACTTGATGGTTCAATTCTGATGCTTTGGAAGTGAGCTAATAAAAGGTGCAGTGGTGTAAGTACTGTATTGATAGAGATCAAGGCAATTTTACAGAGTTAAATTTTTGGGCTATTCTAAAGCACTTTACATTTCTTATTAAAACTCATGTCTATTTTTAATACTCAAATGTATCATTTCATAAGTGTATTGCAGAATTGAATTAACAGGGCTTATTCAGTGCTCTGGTTATTTCTACCTTGCTTCTAAGTGTCCCTTGATGTCGTGAACAGGGAACTCTAATAAGCGCATGCTGACTCCAAATCTGTTCTTTGCAGTGAGAGACTACTGTAACATTGCCTGCCTTCCCATTTGCTGCTACAGTCACTGCTGTTCTTGCTGTTCACGGTCACATCCATGGCTTGTGAATACCTCTATTTAATTAAAAAAAAAATCTAATTTTAATTTTAACTCCTGAGTTGACCTTTCTAACCATGCTGCCTCAGTCGCTACTTATTGTTAGTTATCTGTTCTCCGTTCTCTCTCTCTCTCTCCCATCTCCTATGAGGTGCACGTGCACTAGATCGAGCAGGAACAGTGGTGACATGGTGAAGTAATTTTTTTTGTGTGTGGTAAATTGCATGGAAGCAGGTGGTTTGATCACATGGGGAGGATCAAGGTTAAAAAAAAATGGCCAAAGTTAGAAAAGCAGCAAGGCGGACCCGGGTACATTGAACATCAGTGTCCTGATATACCTGGGACCATCAGATTTTGTAAGATCTGGGAGTGGGAGTTCTGATTTCAAATGGACCGGTCCACCCAACCCTAGACCTGACATCTTTTGTCTGGTCCGTGTAGATAGTCAGGACTCCCATCAGGTCCAAGCTATGTAACTTTTCCTCACTTGGACTGGAATGCTCTGGATAGAGTATTGGGAGGGTCACTGAGTGATTCAGGTGGAATTCAGATACCACCTTGGGAAGGAATTTTCTGATGATTTTAAGAACTACTTTACCCCTGTGGGGAATGATGTAATTTGGCTCTGTTCAGAGAACTCGCAATTCAGTTACCCTCCTAGCAGAGGTTATTGCATCCAGGAATATGGTTTTCCATGTGACATATTTCAGGTCAGCAGTTTCCATAGGCTTAAAGGGAGCCTCTATCACCTGGGCAAGGCATATGTTGAGGTACCAGTGTGGGACAGGGTCACTCACTGGTGGGCACAAGTGGTTTAGGCCTTTAAAGAAACTTTTGGAAATGGATTGTAAGGCCAAAGACTTTTCCTTGCCAGCTGATATGTATGCTGATACTACTGATAAGTGCATCTTTAAAGTTGAAGGCCATTTATTTTATTTATTTAGTTTTTGTTAACCGGGTAAGTGAGCTAGCCAGGAATTGACTATTTTCAGGCGTGACCCGAGAGAGCACAATGTTAATATAGAACAATTGTAAAACAAACATGTCAATAGGACCATTAAACAAGGTAGATACAGTACAGTTATAGAAGCAACATATAGGCCCTATGCAGTCACATGAGAGACATAACAATTTGAGACCGTTGGTAACCACGTAGTCAACACTAGGTGGCAGACAATATACGGAAATAACATGTGCAGCAGACAACAATAACAGTAGAAATGACTTACAAAGTAGAGCTATTTAGCCATAGGCCTAGCAGTAACCTGTGAGCTGGGCTCTCCCTTCACTAGTAGAGTTTAAATAGATATGTCAAAAGTGCCAATCTGTTAAATCCTTAGAGAAAATGTACCAGCCTCCATTTCTCAACCTAAATACTGTGAGGAAGAGGATTTATTTATCAAGGGGAAGGGGGAAGAAGATCATAATTCTGAGGTAACGGGAAAAGAGGGAATTTGTTCCTCACCATGACTTGGAGGACTACGCCTCATATACATCATGTTTAAAAGATATGTCTGCTAACCTGGTAATAACCACAGAACAAGACCCAAACAGGCGCTCCACCATCCAAATGTCTAAACACGAGGTGGTGCACCAGCACAAACTAGAACATTAGCACAAAAAGCACTGCACCCACCACAGACTAGCTCATTAGCACATCAGCACATCAAGATAGCGAACCAAAATGAGCGACTCAGAAATGAGCGTATCATTTTGGTCACTTTCAGGTTCAGCGACTATAAAGGGATAGCGAATGAGGGAACAGCGAAGGAGGATGGGAAAAAATGGCGAGGGAAGGGAATAGCGATGGGGTGGAAGGAAGAGGAATGGGCTAAGTAGGGACATGGAGCATAATGCCACCAAGCTACCAATGTAGCGTAGTGGGTAGGGACACTGTCTGCAGTGGTGGTGGTCCCGGGTACGGGACTACATACAGGTATGATATCTTACTTTTGGCAGGTGGGGTTTTTTATTTGTAAGTTAATGCCATCCTTGGTCCCTCATCGTTCCTCCAGTGTCCACCTCCCCTCGGAGATGATTATAAAAGTTTAAAAGGGGCATAGCCCCCACATTAAACATTTATTTACATATGCGACGATTTAGTATTCAGCGTATATGGTCGTGTGCTGAATTGGTTTTTGCAGGGATGTACTCACTCTTTTGCAAGTCACTCTAAATGGTTTGCTGTTATGACATGGAACCGACTAGCTCTACGCAACACAATGTGCATTACCCAGACTGATGGAGCACACTAGAAACCACTTAAAATATGCAGTACTCACAGTTTATTTCATGGCACTCTCATTCAAAAATGGTATACAAAAATGGTGCAGTAAAAAACAAGTGCAAGACACTTCATAAAGCTAAATAGACAGAGGGAGGCAGTCCCGCTATCAGCAGCAGTTACACCAGTAAAACTGGTGACAAGACCTTACATTTCGCCTCGACTGGGTGGGGCTTCATCAGAAGTGAAACTATAGGTTCTCAAAGTCACATTATATAGCGCTACTAATTAAAATCTTTTACAAAAACTTGTGCAAATGTAAGCAGTTAAAACAATTAACAATAATGACCGATATATATCCGTAATTAGATAAAAGAGAATACCGATGAATACTCTGCCCTAATTATTATGCTTGTATACAATATTAATAGTAACACTGTGCAGTTGATCTTCCTTATTAAATATTACATTAAATAACTGGGACTATTAACAGCATTTAAGAATATCCAGTGCTTAACCAACAATGGCTCTGATGAAGTAAAGTGCACACTGTACATTTTGCTCTACCTCGTGCCCATACACAGGCATCTTATTACAACATATGGCAAATGAATGTACAAAGGTAATACAGTCACTTTCACTTTAGATTTTAATGCAGAGTCCAATTCTTCCTAATATTGCATTCTCCGATGGTGTTGTTTTCATCTTGTCAAATGTATTTGACGCAGTATTTTTTATAGCAAACCTCATTGCTTTCAGACACTTCCATAATATGAGGGCAGATCTTCAGTAAAACAAGCCAGCTTTACAGTCAATGCTCAAACTGTGAAACAAACAGAGCGAGCACTTTTAAGAAATCTGTTCCAGTGTGATGCACACTTACTTAAATATTTACAATAAAAGGTGCTTTTCAGATACATAATTCCCATAAATTATCACAATACAGTCACATGCAAAGTTCATATTTTACTCTCAATTGGCAGAAATTACAGCAAGCCCATTGCAAAGTCCCCTATATGTATATACAAATCCGTAGCATGCAAAACAGCAAATAAATGGAATTTTGATGCAAAAATAACGTTAAGCCTCTTAGTGGCATTTTTCCATTTTTTTCATAGCAGAACTGAATGCAAGAGACTATCCAGTGAGAGATCTCTTTGTAACTGGTTTGCCTTTGCCAAACTCACCGTAGGTAACAAAATACTGGGTACTGTGGGACCTGACATATTTTGTCCGGTCCATGTAGACTCACTTTAGGTCCAGGCTATGCAATGTTTTCCTCACCTGGACTGGGATGCTCTAAATAGAGTACAGGGAGGGTCACTAACTGATCCAGGTGGAATTCAGATACCACATTAGGAAGGAATTTTCTGTCGTTACTAAGAACTACTTTATCCCTGTGGGAAAGTATGTAATCTGGCTCTGTGCAGACAGCTTGACATTCATTTGCCCTCCTAGCAGAGGTCATTGCAACTAGGAATATGGTTTTCCATGTGACATACTTTAGGTCATTCAGCAGTTTCCATAGGCGCAAATGGAGCCTCCATAAGCAGAGTAAGGTATATGTTGAGGTCCCAGAGTTTGACAGGGTCCCTCACTGGTGGCTTAGGTCTTTAAAAAACCTTTTGAAAATGGGTTGTGAGGCCAAGACTTTTCCTTGCCAGCTGATATGTTTCCTGATACTACTGTTAAGTGCACCTTTAAAGTTGAAGGCCGTAGGCCTAATGACTGTAGGTGTATTACTCTCCTAACAGAGGTCGTTATAACCCGGAATATGGTTTTCTATATTACTTACTTCAAGTCAGCAATTTCCATAGGTTCAAAAGAAGCCTTCATAAGCTGGACAAGGCATATGTTGAGGTCCCAGGGTGGAAGAGGGTCCCTCACTGGTGGGTACAAGTGGCTGAGGTCTTTCGAGACCTTTTGAAAATAGATTGTGAGACCAAAGACTTTTCCTTGCCAGCTGATATGTACAGTATGCTGATACTACTGCTAAACACACCTTTAAAGTTGAAGCCCATAGGCCTAATAACTGTAGGTGTACTAGGTACAGCAGAATTATAGTCAACTCTGCCTCTATTGGGTTTATTTTTCTGGGTGCACACCATTAAGAAAACCTTCTCCATTTAGAGGAATAAGCTTTCCTGGTAGCGGGTTTCAGAACATCTGTTGACAGATCCGATCCGGGAAGTTCTAACTCCTCAAGAAGCGTGCCCACAGGCATAGGGTCCTTGGGTTCAGAAATATGATTCTGCCCTGGGACAAAGTCAACAGGTTGTGACTGAATGGCAGGCTGATTGGGTTCTTCTCAGACAGGACCAGGAGCATCGAGTACCAGGCCTGTCTGGCCCAGTCTGGGGCTATCATGAGCAAGCTTGTAGGTTCCCTCCTGAGTTTCAGGAGTTCTTTCTGAATGAGTAGGAATGGTGGGGAGGCATACAGAAACTTCCTCATCTGGTCTAGCAATTTGCCTTGGAGGAGGTTAAAAATCTTGCTCAAGTGTACCCTCTAACTCCATGGGGTCACTTACCTCCATATGCACATAATATCCTTCTTCTGCCTCTCCTGCAGGCAGATAGGTTGGAGCCTGAGTCTGCGGCGGGGTGGTGGCAGGTATCACATTTAGATTTCCAATGGACTGGCCACCTGGAAAAACTGCCACATTTTTGTTATGTCCTCTGATGAGGGCATTTTTCTGTGCCAGCTGCCTGCTCCTTTCTCCATGCAGGAGCAGTGGCAGTGACATTATTTGCTTTCAATTTCCTTTTGGCAGACACCATTTTCAGTGCCTGCTCCAAGGCTCTTTTATTTTTATATTTGCCATCAATGGATTCAGGGTTCCCCCTTCCGAACACCCAGATATCTGAATCATCCTTACCAAGCCTTTTTGATATCTGTGCAGATTTTATCTTTTCCTTTTCTCTTGTCACCTTTTGCATTATTTGCTGCTGTACATGAGAAGATGGACCCTTCTGATGCATGCTTTCCACCATCGTTGGGACCACTCTCAGAGACATTTTAAATATTTTTAGGTGACACAGAGACAGACTGAGGAGACATGCTTCTTTTTAAACTTTTTATCCTTTTGAAGGAGGTTTTTGAGCAAAAACGTGACAGGTCTTACAATTTATAAAGTTGTGTTGTGGACCTAAACACTTTAAACAAAGCCTGTGACATAGCCAGCCCTCTGGCACAGCGGAACCACTACTGCTCGCAATGCCGTTGACCCAAGTCCTGTAGCAAGCTCAGGCCA
The DNA here is from genome assembly GCA_016271365.2 of Neoceratodus forsteri. Lineage (NCBI taxonomy): Eukaryota > Metazoa > Chordata > Ceratodontiformes > Ceratodontidae > Neoceratodus > Neoceratodus forsteri. The sequence continues at coordinate 1,320,043,719 of CM057453.1, read as the reverse complement.
TTGTAGGGTCAGCCGGAGGGGGTGGGATTGAGCATCCAGAGAAGCACTGTCCTCCTCCGGGGGGGGAGTGCAGATCCCAGTGTTCACCTGGCCCCAAGCGATAAACTAGGGGAAAGGCACCTGGGACTGCCACAGAATGAGCAGGATATGGACAGATGCCGATGCATGGCATGTGGGTATGTGGGTCATGCATTATGGCATCATTGCACAGGGCACTACTCATGAAGAGGAAAAGGGAAAATCCTTGGCAGCAGGATGGTGCACAGATCCTTGCAGGTCCCGCTCCCGACTAGTTGGGCTCACCGGTTCAGCTACTGGATTTGGTTCATGGCGGCAGATGGGGAGACCCTGTCAACCCTGCTGGGGGGGGGGAGTAAGCCCTGGGGGTATTGGCTGGCTGTAAGTTCCAGTGGATGTTGCGGTGACAGGGCTGGAGGGTTCAGGCAGATAGGGGCCGTTGGAGGCATAGGAGAAAACGATGAACTAAGAAAAAAAAAAGAAGCTTGTAACAATCTGCCCTTGCTAGGAGATGAAAACAATTTGTACACTTTTTTGATGGTCCACAAGGCCCAAAAATGATGCTATACAAGAGCCCAGAAGTAAAAAATGGCTCTTGCACTGAAGAAACTGTGACAATGGCCAAATCGCGGCTCATATAAGAGGAACATTTAATTAAGGTGAAAGGATGCAGATAGAAGTGGAAAGGCAAAATTCTCAGTTCTGTGTAAATTGGATAGTTTGGAACAGTAAACCACTGATAACAGCAAAAAAAATGTTTACTAGCCAAATAGACAAAAATAGAAGCAGTAGCCAAGTAGATTATTTTAGAGTTTCTGGAAATTAAATAGGAACCAGCGAAACTGTGATTTACAGAAACCCCTAGCTAAATGCAGAGTAATAAAAAAAATGACTAAAATATATTTTTTGAGATAAACTGTAAAATGAAAAATCTGACTGTGAACCAGCCATTACTGGAGTTCATAAAAAAACATGTCGGGGAACCAGTCATTACTGGAGTTCACTATGGGCAACTACTTTCTTCAAGCGGAGAAACAGATCTGAGCAATGGGCAGAAATGGAGCGCAGATGCAGAGTTTGAACCTACAGTCCAGATTCTAAAACTTGCACAGGTTCTATCTCCGTGGCGTCACTCTCAGCAGAGATCACTGCATGAAGTGTAAATATTTAAGTGAGGGATTCCTGGAGTTAGAATTGAGGGTTATCACCACTGAGAAGTGGGGGATGGATCTAGTGGGCCACATGATTTCTCCCATCTTAAAATCCAATATGAAATCCAGTATTATCGGACTGGAGGCCAAGCTTCTTTTTTGACTGGGAGCAAGTGTAATTGCAGCATGACAGGTTCATAGAGTAAGTGACTGAGTACAGGAGTGGGAGGCGGAGTGGGTTTGAAAGAGCGACATGGTGGTGGCAGGCTTTCAATTGTGGACTAGGAGAAAGACAAAGTTGGTGACCATGTTTCTGTGGCCTGTAACAAAATGGGAAGAACAGAAGACAACAAGAAGGTGAGAGAAGGGTCCCACGTGTATTTTTTGTAGTAGTAGTAGTGGGTTATACAGATTCACTAATAGTAATAGCATGTTTTTAAAAAGTAACAGCAAGTAGTGATAGTTACAGTAGGTATTTTCCTATATTCATGGATGCCAGGACCATAGTGTTGGGGGCTTGAGCCTCCCCCACTATTTACATTGTGCTCTTTAAACCTTTCAAGCATTACCTGCCTGTACAAAATTCAACCATTATAGGCTACAAGTACCTATTCAAACTTCAGCCACTCCCTCCCTCCTCCTTTTTGCAATGGCTCGATACCCTGGCCTACATCAAGATGGCAGCTAGAAAGTGTTTTTGCGGCAAAGTTTGTGAACACACTAGCCAGAGCACTGACATAAACTTCACAGCAATTTCATAGCCAGCTTCAACATACACCAACTTTCTGGGAGGCGTACCAATCTTAATGTACTGTGTCCTGTTTGCCAGAAGTGTCCAGTTCCCAAACTGGTGGTTGCCTGAGACCTGTACCCTCTCAACCAACTAAGATGCAGCAAATTTCCTACCCATTTGATAATTAAGAAAGAATGCACAACAGGGTGTGGTATATCATGGGGTATTGTCATGCCTTAGATAATGAGTAAACCAAAACTCACATCCTGATTGGCTGAAACAGCCTGCCACAGGCTGTTATTACTTAACAATGGCCCACTTAAAAACAAGTGCCACTTCAGGATGCCCTATGACTAACAGTATCCTTCACAACCACAAATTTTAAATCTCACCAGCACCATTTGTCTCTTGCTCGCTAAGCGAGTGACTCTCAAACATACCCACGTTGCATTCTGCCACCCTCACCTAAAACAGAAATCGTGGCAAAAGCAAAATAGTAGTTCTCTTTTTTTTTTTTTACCTGCCTCACATATTTCATCAAGCCTATACTACACGTTTCACCAACCAAAAACATTTCCAGCAGTCCGACGACTGCAGTTACTCATTTACTTTTTACCACCCAGTCCGTTCCAATCTCAGTTGCGTTCATTCTACCCACACTCGCGCGCTAAAGAGACAACAGCTGAAACACCAAAGTACCTCTGTATTTTGTTTCTTATATTAAAAATCACCTTCTTGCCTCGCATCTGAGCTCCTCTTCTAAGTCGCCACTACCATGTCATTCAGTCTCCCGACCATGCTGACACTCATTTACTTCCTATCCTTTCAACGCTCTCTCTCAACACACTACTAAAAAAAACACACATATCAAAAACAGCAGCACCCTCTAGCGGCAAGGGACTATTTTATACAACCCACATTTCTGTTCATTTGGTATAATGTTTAACACTGTTTTTCAAATCAAATTATCTAAAAAACAAATTAATGTAATCCCATTATCTAAGTGTAATAATACCCTCCAGGGTGGGTGTTATGGGATATGACGGACCTTCCAGGGGCATAAGACCCTCCGCTTGCAGCATTGGGCCTCATTATCCCCTGCGGTTCCGTTATAGCTCACTAACGCCCACCCTGTCAGGTAATGTTACTTACTTCAGTGCGCTGTGTCACAAGTGAAATGACTTATAACCCAAGAAGTGACAATATCCCATGATATGCCACACCTTGCAGTGTATTATTCCTATTATTCAAGGTTTTTGTTTTGCGAACTTAAAAATAAAAATCATATTGAAAAAATATTTTAATGATTTTTTATAGTGTAAGTGTACATTTAAAGAAATAGTTCTCTTACTTTGAAACATTGTCAGTAGGTGACACTACTGTTGTAGTGGATTGCACAGTAGAGGAGAAAAGGAAGTGGTGTGTTGATATAGGAGGAAGTGCTGTTGTAAGGAGGAAGAACCACCCAGTTTGTGGTTGAATTTATAGTTTTACATTAATATGGTGAAGTTTTATGGCTTTTTTTACTCTACATGACCCCACGTGGTCTTCAGTCAGACATTGTTTTCTTGAAGTGGTGCGGTTGCAACAGGGTGATGATGGCAGGAGCGATACACGTTGGAAATGAAGAGGTGAGACTTAGATGTGAGCTGGTTGGAGTTAGAAAATGGGCAGAACCGGCCCGATGGCGCTGAGGGTTGAGGCTGGGCCACACCTCACACCGTGCTGGCGACCGGGTTCGGAGCGAGCTCTGGGTTGTCGGGGTTGGCCGGGGTAGATAGGCTGGAGCATCCGGGGACAGCTCCTTCTCCGGGAGGGGACTTCCAACCCGGCAGCGTGACCTCGGCGGAGGCAGGGGAAGCGACAGCAAGCTGGAGTCTCAGGGGAATGATTGGTTGCAGGCGTAGACCGGCAGCCAATCAGCCTCGGGGGCTGCTCCTTCACGGAAGGGGGGGGACGGTGCGGATTTCGGCAGATGCCTTGATGCAGGGGCACGTAGCATCCCATGAGGAACATGGGAAAACCCCCCTCAGAGCTGGGATGACAGAAGGCCGAGCCGGGTCCCGATGTGCCAGCGCCTGCCTGCAACCTAGGACCCTGACGAGATGCAAGATTCGGGGGAGTCGCCTGACCCCGACCCCATCCGGGGGGTTTCGGTGGCTAGATGGAGGGACCAGAGGTTGAAAGGTAGGTGCTGGCAGGGGCAGGCTGAATAGGCAATTCCTGAAGGAAGCGGCTCTGTGGGGCAGTAGGAGGGAAAAACAGAAATTTCACAAAAAAAAAAAAAAAAGAAAATGGGCAGAATCTGTACCAGATGCTGACTGGCTGTGCCGCCAATCTGCCGGTTCTAGTATGAGACAACAGAGACTCCGGACATAACCAGTCACAGTCTCCATTGCCTGATATTATTCTAGGTAGTCCTGGGCAAGTAGAATATTTAGAAAGGCAAGCACCGCCATGTTGCTTTCTTGCTTAGTGAGCGAGAGCCCCCTGCCCCTTCCCCACCTTAGGCAGTCGCCACATTAAAGAGTAGGGAACAAAAAAAAAAAAGAAACTCACATTAATCAAGCTGTTTCTTTATGTTTTAGTCTCACACCTCACATTTGTCAAAGGCTGTCTGGTAAAGCAGCCACTCTGTCTACCATTGCAGTCGAGCAGAAGAATGAAATCCTCCATACTCAGTTGGCATATCCGAAAGGGGCAAAGCTCCCAAAAATACACAGTAATACAAGCAGTTTTTTAACTGTCACACTATACAAATTGTACACATCCTTCACGAAAACCAGCCACCCTACCACACAGATTGCACTATTGAATTATACCCTCAATTGTAAAACCAACCTTAGAACTCACAGCTGCAGGCAAAACAAAGTGCTCAGCAACTAGCTAAAACGTGTATATATTTTTAACAAAAAAAGAAAATAAAAAGTTCATCACAAAAGACAACTGGAAAAAAGACAGAGGGATTTTGCGGGGGCTTAGCTCTGTAATCATAGCAGGAGCCTAACAGTGAACCACACTGATCATTGTGTCTGGCCAAGACATCAGTTTAGGCTTCAGTAGTTCCTCTCTCAATACTTTGGGAACCCATTGCTCTTAAAGTTTGCTAACTGTCCGCAACAGGCTCTAAGAAGAACAGCATGCTGTGGCAATAACAAACAACCGCCAAAAAAAACGCATATATACACAGCACAATGCTGCTAGTCGGGGGGTGTTACTTCGGGAACTTAATCCATGACAATGAATAAATAAAAAATAGTAAAACAAAAAGGTTTAGCAATTTTAAGCCGTGTGTGTGTGTGTGTGTGTGTGTGTGTGTATGGGGGTAACCATGACAACCAGCTCAAAAGTCACAACTACAGAGGCTCCAGTAGGTCAAAATTCTCTAGCTAAAAAAATACAGCATTCTACTGCATTTGGAGGAACTATTTTATTACAAAATAAATGAAAAACCTAAGCATTTTAACATTTAAAGATAAAAAATATTTTTTTAAAACATATATAATACAGTGGCCCATTTTCTATGTGCAATAGTACCCTCAAGGGTGGGCAATATTGAGCTATACCAGACCTTCCAAGGGCAAGAAGGCCCTTCACCTGTGGCGTCGGGCCTCATTACGCCCCTGGGCGGTCTGGTATAGCCCAGTACTGTCCACTTGTCGGGTATTATTGCTTACTTAGAAAGTGGAGCAGTGAGCTGATAGCAATGTGAGGACTCGGGAGCTGGGGGCATGGTGGGCTGAGATACCTTCAAATTTAGATGGAAGTTGATTGGCTCAAGGTTCTTGTGTGATGGGAGTTTGGAGTGTCAAAGTTCATGAGTGTAGCACCAATAGGGAAGGTGTGTTGGGAACTCGGGAGTGGGAGAGATAAGAAGTAGCTGCTGTAATGGCTGAATTGGGGACTTTTTTTAAATACTGTTGAGGAATGGACTTCAGGGTAACCATAATATATGTGAGCAAACTGTGGGCTTATGTGCTAGTATGCCCGAACAGCAGTTACCCAATATGGTTGTAGTATTTGTTTTGCCCATTAGATAAATAAGGGCTAATACAAGAAAGTGTGTATGATTAGTAAGCAATAACATGTGACAGGGCATGTGGTTATTGATTAATTACTGCACGCTGCCTACTCTGTGGGTTGGAGGCACAAGGTGTTAGCCATGGGTTGGAGGGGAAGTGCGGTAATTGGCCAATAACCACAAGTCCTAAAGTGTGCTGTTACATTTCTGGAATGGCACCAAAATAATAAAAAATACAATACTAAATAAATCTTTAAATTAAGAATAAATAAATCTTCATCATTGGTACATCTGTTCTCACACCAAACAGCTAGGTTTGCCCCATCAAAGAGGTGAGTCATGTTATTAGCCGAACCTTGTTTTTTTTTTCCCCAACTGTCACGGTTACTGAGACAGCCTAGAAAACAAGTTTCAACACTTGCAAAGCACTTTTCAGATCTGTGCGGTTATTGGTCATTTACCGCACAGGTTTGAACAGCTATTGAACAATCAGATCACTGGATTTTTCTTGCTCATTTTATAATAAGGGAATAATGCATGCTTTGAGTGGTTGTTGGGCACAAGTCATAGCTGAATGCCACAACACCAGAGAAGTGCATTATTCCATTATGACCATGTAAGCTCCCCCATTTATGGGGGCTTACCTGTGGGACTCTCGGGCCTCCAGCTGCTCCCACTCAGTCGGCTCATGATATCTTCACCCTCCAGTCCTCCCAGGACTGTGAAGCAGGAACCAGCAGGGCAGAGTAGTAACCAGTCAATGACTCTGCCAGGAGTTAAGTCCTGGCTTCCCACCACAGCAATAGAAGCTGGGGCTGCATCCCAACCCCACAACTAGGAAGTGGAGTTGGAATTGGGCCAGGATGTCCACTAGCACCATCGAGCACATCTTCAGTGCATACTGACCCTAGGAATGGACTCAGGGTCGGAAACAAAGAAGCAGCCAGAGCGACATGCTGGATGAGTGCATGCATGTGTGAAATGGAGCCAGAGGTCCCAATTCAAATCGGGCAGTGTGCCTGCCCTTCAGCAATGGTCCTGCCTCCAGGTAGGCAGCACAGCAGACACAAAATGAAACCACGCCAGTGAGTGTCATAATTAGTTACCCTGGCCCCAGGGCAGGCAGTGGGTCTGGGAGTAAGCAAAACAAAACAGCTGCATCATTGGGCCTCCATCCATGTGTGGTACGTCACACAATATGAGCCAAACCTCCAGAAAGTGAAACAGGCAGGACAACTGCCCTAACAGTACTGTTGCTGTCCCAGGACTGGTATTGAGGTCAGGACCAACCCACAGCAGCCAAATGAGGCTAAAATTAAGTAGCAAGAGGCTGCAGGAAAAAAAGGAAAGGACTTTCAGGAAATATAAACGAACATAGCGGCCCCAGAACTGATAGTCGGCTGCCATGCACCATGGTAAGGGCAAGGAGCACTGTGATGGGCTGGGGAGTTACAGCCAGTCACATGACAGAAGTATCTTTTGAACAGCCAATCAGAGTTTCAGCCCCCAGAGAAAGGGAAAGCTCTGCTTTTGAGGTCAGTCTGTGAGATTTAACTGAGAGAGACTCAGGAGTTGGGGTTTGGAGCTGACGGCCCTCTCAGAGATTGCTTCGACTAGGCTCTAAGGAGTCAGGTGTATAATGGAAGCACACTTCAATTGAAGAACCTTCAAGGAGGAGAGTTTTTGTCTGAGAAACACCTTAAAGAGAAAGGCAGTTAAAGCTGGAAAAGTGTGCTCTGCCCAAACAGTGTCCCCAGCTGGAAACAAGTCCAGCAGTTTAGGTAGTGGTCTCCACAGGACCCATGCCTACTACAATTTCAGGGGACCCCAAAAGAAGAAGATGAGGCAGAGGGAGAACATCTGCCTGAGTATGAACCCCTGCAAAGGAGAGAGCCACCGAAGTGGTAGCTGTCCCAATCCACTGCCTGGATGAGGGTGTCATCTCCCACATGGGTGGGTCTGAGCACTGTTTCTGTGTACAGTAGCAGCCACCCACCAAGGGGTGCAATGAAAGGCCCCAGAGTGAAGCTAGTAAAAGACCTTAGGGCAAAGCCAACAAAAGACTTAGAGGAAGAGATGACTGCAGACAAGTCCAACTAAAGGCCCTTGTAAGGGTGAAGTGCCATGTCATCTTTTCCTGAATAGAGCTGATGTGTTACCAAGATCCAGAGAGAGAGGTAAAGAAGGATAAACACCTGTGAGAACTTCAGAACTGTGAGTACCTCACAGCTACGGCTCTGAGGAATTATTCAGGGTTAGTTAGTTAGTTAGTTAGTTAGTTAGTTAGTTAGTTAGTTAGTTAGTGGGGCTGAAGTCCTGGGCAGGACTGTGATATCAGTTGGATAGGGACAGGTAGAAGACCTGCATTGCCATCCCACCCACCCCATTTGTGGATTACAAATAGTGTCCCTTTGTCAGCCGTCTACTTTTGGTTTAAAGTTTTGTTGTTCAACTTTCTTCAAGCATACCAACTCATCATCACTCTGGTTAGCTACCAACAACCAGGTGAGGTACCCACTGCTCTGAGAGAGCTCTCAGTAAGGCTTTTGGGGGACATAAGCTGAGTGCACCCACAGCTATGGGACTGGGACTGCTAGGGGATGAGTGACCCTTTTGCAGTTACCACAGAGCATAAGAATTCTGACCTTTGCTTCCATTTTTCTCTTCTGTTTCTTTGTTCTTTCTGTACCCCTCCCTTTTTTAATTAAATTGTTCACGTATACATTTTACTTTTTGTGTGCTGAGTATTACTAGAGTCCACAGTCTTTGTCTGGGGAGTATCTATCTATTTTCTATGTGTTCAGGAAGTTTAAACTGATTTTTCTTGGGGATGGTCGAGGGTTCAAGCTGGTACCTTGCTGCACTGCTGCCTCAGGTGGAGGCACTGAAATGTTGTTTTAGTATCCTGTTTTTGTCTGCACACAAAAGAACCCAGGCCTGGCCCCTCTTAGTCAATGGGAATAGAGGTGGTCCCTGAGGCCCCGATTGGCCTTCAAGAGAGCCACAGTGACCACCCTACTGCTCAAGTCCCCCATACAGTTGAAAAGGACTGCCCACTGGTCTTTACAACTGCACACCCTGGGCGTGTTTTCCACTATTAAAATGGGCCTTTATTTGTTAAAAGTTGGTAGTTCAGGTGAGGTTGTCAGAAAATCATAGTCATGTGACATGCTTTGACCAATGAGGTTACAGCATCTTGTTGGCCCAGTTTATAATGAGCTACAGCAGTGTTTCTCAAATGGTGAGGCAAGCCTCCCAAGGGAGGCTCCAACCTGTTCCAGGAAAGGCTCAAGTAAGCCAGAAAATATACTGCATTTAAATTTTGAGTATGGATTGTTTTATGTGAAAGGATGAGACAAACTGAAGTGGATAATGGCAGATGAATTTATTTATGTACAAATTGGTGACTGGGAAAGGCACACTGCACCAAGGCTCATGTCAAGGTGTGACCCAGGAAGGATTGTGTCAATGTGTGACCCAGGGGAAGAGTACAATGAGTGATACTGTGACAAACCCCGCAGCAAGGCATGCCCAGGCCATGCCCTTGGTGTTGCCACCACCTTTGGTAAATCAGTGCAGTCTGGTAAATTACAGTTGAGGGGCAAGTACTGGAGACACTCCAGTTGACCGAGCCACAAGGGCTTCAGCTCTTGATGGGCTTGGAAAGGAAATTGTTAATTTATCTACCAAACAGGAAATCAATAACCAGCCCAAGTTTAACGGAATAACACACCTTTATTAACATCATCTGCAAGAAAGAGGGTTAGTGCAAATGTAACCCCCTTCTTCCCTGGGGTTACTAGAATCCCACTTAGAATCAGTAATTACTCAGAGCCTTAGCACAAAGACAATTGGCAGGACTGCCAACCCGTTTCAACCAGAGGCCTCCAGATTGTCTGTAGGCCGAAATTTCCATCAGTAACGCCAGCTACTGATTCAGTGAGTACCATTCAGAAAACAGCTCAAACTGTGTGTGATTTTTCTAAAGCCAGCTGGATCTTTGTGTAAACAGTGAAATTGTTTTGCAAAGAAGGACTGTGTAAAGTTAATCAAACCTAAGCAAGAATTCTAAGCATTAGACTGTGAGCAAAGTGAGTGAGAGACTATGCTTTGTATGAGAGATGCAACAAAACAGGCAATCCTGTGCATGAAATACTGTGGCTTTAGTGACTTTAAGCAAGAACAAGTGATTGAAAGCTAATGTAAAGTCCAAGAAAAGCCATATAGATGTGCTGAGGGAGCAAAACAGTGCAGTCTTTGCAGTTTGAGGAACTTTTTCAGTATGCAGTAAATTGGATGCACAGTGGCTTGAGTCAGAAACAGAATGTTGATGTGCCAGGAGTGCTGCCATCACCATTACAGGGTGGGGTAGTAATGTAAACACAACAGCAGGGGAGCCATTTTGTGAGACTTTTCCAACCAAAGTGAGATCTGAGATAACAGTGAACTTTTGTGTTTTGTCTGCAGTCATGGCTTCGGGATCATCCCGCTACCTGGATCATGCCCAGACTATGACATTGGAACAAGTTGATAGACATACAGAGTTGTTACTACGGGGGGCGTTTTCCTCCTCATGTGGCAATTCCTGGATACCCAGTGAGTATGCATAATGTGCCTCAAGGCTGGGAGGATGTCTTCATGATTCCTCACTGTTCTGGGTGCCTAGAGAAGCAAGGCCTAACTAATGTGCCCAAGATTCGGCTGGCTTCCACATGGACAAAGCTTCAAGATTCTGCAAGTGGCAGCACACAGCACCAGGTGGAGCCCGTTGGGGGAAGCGGTGTGGATGCACAGGCAGAGCACAGCAGTGATGATGTCTCCATCTCCTGGTCACAGATGGACAGTGTGGAGGGAACCTCAGTGGATTCGTGGAGAGAGGGGATAAGCCCTAGTCCCATAGGAGAAGATGAGATGAGAGAGACTGTAGAATGGGAGGTGTCGACCTCTGCGCCCAGTGAAGAGTGGACAGTCTCGGGAGTGAGGACGACTGCTCACTCCTGGGCTCAGATCCTCAGCGAGGAAGAGGAGGAGAGGGAAACTATGTATCCTTATGAAGAAGGTGCTAGTCCACAGCCTCGGGCTCTTGCCTTGGAGGAGGCAGAAGAAGAGATTGGTGACTCCACAGCCCTGTCCCCACAAGGAGGAGTCAGATATCCATTTTACGTAGCACTGAGCATGCGTCACTGGCAGAACCAGGACTGGCCACCCCAAGCCAGGCCAGTGGTCTTGAATTGAATCAAGTGAGTAAGGAGGAAAGAATGGTTCGTAGGAAGGCAAATGAGCTCTATCGGATGTCCTTTCCTACCTTTCCTTGGAGAGTCTGGGAGGAGATTGAGAGAAACAGGAAAGCCTGGATAGTGTAAGAAACAAAGGATATATGGCACACAGGAACAGGGTGCAAAAAGTTTTGATTTATTATGGCACACTTGCCACATTTATTCAATACCCGTCCCCGAAATACAGCAAAAATACAGACAGACAAATGAACCCTGGCGCTTCGACTCTAAACAAGAGTCTTCATCAGAGGGTATGGCATGTACTAAAAAACTACCTTTAAATACATATCAATTTTAATTAACACAAGTGAAAAACACTTAAAAAATGTGCACATTTAATCTAGACACCATTTATCTTGTCGAACGTAATACAAAAAGATCCATTCTCAATTAGATGGTTGCACTGTGGAGTACACCCATTATTACTACTTCTTCCATTTTAAAACATACTTTGTTTACTACGAGCCGCTTGTTTAGCACTCAATAGTTTAAAGGGAATCCAAGTGCATCACAAATACAATATTGTTACTTTTTAAGTTATACAATCTAAAGAAAGATAAATTATAACAAGTGTTCACACACCAACTGTCTTTAAATACAAGTTGCAGCACATTAATATTTGATTTCTGTTTCGTGCAGGATTTGTCCTGAAAAAAACTATTTATAGAAAAAAGATGCTAGTAACAATGTGAACATAAATCGTATGTTTCAAAAGGAGCACAGAGAAATAATCAACAAAACTCATAATATTGCCTCACCACAAAGTACGGATTTCTTAATATACATGATACATAGTGAATATGTTACATTAAAGAAATTATTTAATTAATTCAAATGTTTTCGAAAACAAACAGCAACAAATTCCCTTCTCCATGCCTCTAGTGCCCATTCTCCCTCTCTCAAAAATTCTATTTCCTGTGGGCAATACCTTCGTTTGCGGAGGAACTGCAGTGATGATGCCTCCTATAGAGAGCAAGCAGATGAACTAACCAAAAGATTTTTAGAGAGAGGCTATAATATAGATCTACTGATGAAAGTCTTACAGAAAGTAAGTAGAATACAAAGGGACACACTTCTAAAAGAAAAAAGTAATCAATCAGATGAGCCTCTGCCTTGTACTTTTATCACCCAGTATAATCATGTAGCAGGCAAAATCGGTAATGTCGTACATAGAAACTGGACCATTTTATTAAGTGACAAAGAGTTAGGGAAGGCAGCGGGGGAAAAACCCCGGGTAACCTTTTGTAAGGCAAAGAGTCTTAAAGATAAACTTGTACATAGTTGCATTCAGAGCTATAAGGAAAGTAATGGAACATGGCTTCCTAGAAGACCATCAGGCTTTTATAGTTGCAATTGGTGTAACATTTGTAAATATTCAGCTCCTGCTAAAATATTTTAACATCCTGTAAAACCAGAAGTTTCTGTTATAATTGAACAACTTATAACATGCGATACATCGTTTGTAGTATATGTTCTATGGTGCTCATGTGGGCTTCTATATGTAGGGAAGACAATTCACCCACTTAAACAAAATGTACAAGAACATATTTGCTCGATTGTAAATGTAAATATGAACACACTGGTGGGAGCACATTTTATGATACATCACTCTTCAAATGCTAGGGACTTGAAATGACCAGGGTTAGAATAGGTGCCTCCTTTGAAATTTGGAGGTGATAGATCCAATATTCTATTACAGAAAGAATGTTGATGGATCTTTCGTCTGCAAAGTGTGAAACCAGAAGGATTAAACAACCAGTGGGATCTCAAACCATATCTGAAACAATAAATGAGAAATATCTAGCTGAGATTGTTTGGCTCTTCTCTTTAAGAGAAGTCTTAAAATTATGTAATGAATTACTTTGATTGAATCTGTTTTGTATAGACTTCTTTTGATATTTTCTTCTCTTCTCCCCCCACCATACATCCCTGTTTTCCTTAATGTGACATATATACTATGTATCATGTATATTAAGAAATCTGGTACTTTCATGGTCAGGCAATATTATGAGTTTTGTTGATTATTTCTCTGTGCTCCTTTTGAAACATCGATTTATGTTCACATTGTTACTAACATCTTTTTCTATAACCTTTTTATTTTTCAGGACAAATCCTGCACGAAACAGAAATCAAATATAAATGTGCTGCAACTTGTATTTAAAGACAGTTGGTGTGTGAACAATTGTTATAGTTTATCTTTCTTTAGATTGTATAACTTAAAAAGTAAAATACTGTATTTGTGAGGGATTCCCTTTAAACTATTGAGTGCTAAACAAGCGGCTCATAGTAAACAAAGTATGTTTTAAAATGGAAGAAGTAATAATAATGGGTGTACTCCACAGTGCAACTAGTTAATTGAGAATGGATCTTTTTCTATTACGTTCGACAAGATAAATGGTGTCTAGATTAAACGTGCAAGTTTTTTAAGTGTTTTTCACTTGTGTTAATTAAAATTGATATGTATTTAAAGGTAGTTTTTTAGTACATGCCATACCCTCTGATGAAGACTCTTGTTTAGAGTCGAAGTGCCAGGGTTCATTTGTCTGGCTGTATTTTTGCTGTATTTTGGGGATGGGTATTGCATAAATTTGGAAAGTGTGCCATAATAAATCAAAACTTCTTGCACCCTGTTCCTGTGTGCCATATATCCTTTGTTTCGTAGATTAATTGGGTCTGACTGACCTATAATATGAGCACTGGTCTCCTACATTCTTGCTTGCACACTCCAACACAGGATTAAGCCTGGATAGTGGAATAGGCAACTAAAGACCTGCACTAAGGTGCAACTCGATATGTCAGAGACAAAGCTGTCAGAGACAGATTCAAGTATTGGAAATTGGGCAGGGCACTGTTCATAGACACTGTATGGATCGTGGCTGTAAAGGGCCATGAGACCTTCTACAATGTGAATTATGAGCGCCCAGATGGGGTAATAATTCTCACACCTGACCCATTGTGGTACTATCCTCAATTCAACCAACTTCCTGCAAATGTGCCCATGTCTACTAAGTGGAAAGCAGAGCAGTGGTAGCCAGTGCTGCCATCCAGCCGTTGTTGTACCCATGTTATTCCGCCAGTCTGGTGTTCCAGGATCCAGGTGCCTCCAGATTCGTCAGCCTTGCAGTGTACCTTCCAGTTCCATTGCCTGGCCTTCCAGATGACATCATCCAGAGAGGACATCATCCCAGCTGTTTCCTGATTCATCACCTGGGATTTGGATGACTTCAGACCAGTTGTTCCTTTCCTGTTCCAAGGTTCCATCCCGATGACATCAGCCAGAGATGACATTATCCCAGCAGTTTCAGACATGCCATCCTGTCATTTCCAGAAGATTTCTGCCCAGCTGTATCCGTAAAAGGCTTCCAGGAGAGTCTTCAGCTGGAGATCCAGGTGCCGTACCATTTTCGTTCTTCAAGGGACTGGTAAGTCCAGACTTTTCTTACCTTATTGACATTGCAATACACATCCTACACCTGGCAGACTACAGACTGTTTGAACTGTCCACAAAGACTCTCCCCTTTGGGACTACAGTCCTACAAGAACTGTGCTTCACCGGGCTCCGGCCCAGGAGAGACTCTTTCTTGGACTTGCCTTCGGGCACTGTTGTCACTAGTTGGGACTTTTAGGGCATTCCATCCCCAAAAATGTGTATTGTATATAATGCTGATGTTTTTTCTACTGCTTTCTACTTTTTTAAAAAACATTTTTTGGGATTCTCCAGTGTTTTGATGGTACGGGTTATAATTGTGTACTGTGTTTGCAGATTAGAGGTGTGTTTTTTGTCTTTTCTCTTTCAGGTGGTTCTAGCGAAGACAGAAAGACAAGAAAGAAGAGTAGAGGGACTCATCGGAGTTTCTCATGTGCTTTAAAGTAATTGTGTTTAATGTACAGTGTATTTAACATGTGTTAACTTTTTCCTTCCACAGGTGTAGTTGTGGGGAGTGTGGAGTGTAATGCTTAGATGTTGTGTTAGCTCCTTGGTTTGGTTTGCAGGTGTCCAGGGATGGGGGGAGGTTCCCCTGTTTTGGGTAGGTTTGCTATGGTCAGATAAGTTTTCCCTAGAGGGTTAGGGGGATAGACAGGCTGTGGTCCTGATCGGCCGTAGGAGCCACAGTACTGGTCTATTAGGGCTATGCTCGGGATAGTTCTTCCAGAGCCACTGGTTATCTATAGTAAGATCATAGTGTAGGGGCTGATGTGTCAGCCAATGGCCTCTGGGCCCTTAGTGTTGTCTGCCTGTGCCTTACACATGGTAGGGGAGAAGGTAGCGCTACCTCCCTGTAGTCAACACATAGGATAGGATGGCCTGGTGCCAGGTAGATAATGACTGCGGACAGTCATTTTCCTGGCTGAGGGTGGGTGTAACCGCCTTGTTCTCTGGGGTTACTAGAATCCCACTTAGAATAAGTGGCAGGCAGGGAAAGGCAGCTTGTGAGATGCCAGTTAAATGGGTTTCACACTGTCTCACTCTGTTTTCAGTTTCTGCTGAGCTGGAGTGATGATGTCACCTTAGAATTCTCACAGCAGCATAAGCTACAATGGAATGCTAACTGCAGGGGTTAGCAGTAGAACGTTGGGAGATTCAAGTCAGTTTCTAGAGAGACTCAAGAGAGTGAGGAGTGCGGCAGTGTGCAGCTCCTTGGAGCCTAGCTGTGATATAGAGCTACCTTAGAAGAAGGGGTTGTGTGTTCTCACCCTAGAGAGGAACACAGAAGACTTGTAGAAGGAAGTGGTAGAGATCATTCCTAGAAGTTGTTCCAGTGTCCCATCCATGGAGGGATGGGGAGGAATTCCAAGATTCAGGGACAATCCCCTGGTCCAGCCTGGAGAGGAAGAAGCTGCCTGAGAGTGGTCTTGTTTGTGAGTACCTGAGACATTTTGTGGGAAGAAGCCCTGGGGCACTTGCATACTGTGGTGAGTTCTTCTCTGATAAAGAGACTATGTTGACCGAGATAGAGTTTGAAGTAAAAGTGTCTGTCTACTGTGGGGTCAAAGAGAGACTTGCCAAGTACAGAACTTTTAAACTGTGTATGACTTAGAAGCATCTGCAACAGTGGGTGTCTAGGGTAAAGGCATAGCCTCTTACAGTACTTTTAAAGTCAGGACACCTCCAGAGAGATGTAGAATGTTAAATGTGTAAAACATTTTGAGAGAGCATCGACAAACAGTGTTTTGAAGAAAGGTGTTGTATCCAAATTAACGACCGAGTATAGATTTGGGAGCAAAAGGTGGGAGACCCCCCATCTGGAGTAACCAGGTTTACCTCTCCAGGTTCAGTTTGGACACCTATGGTTTTCTTTCAGGCACTTGGCCAATGTCTGAAAAAGCACCAGACGTGGGGATTTTGGATTTTCCCTGAGAGACGGAAAGTGCTCGTGGGTGGTTTAGGGAGCCACCATCAACCTCCATGCCATTACAGGACCTCCTTGTGAATGAGCTTGCTCAATGGAGTTTTCCTGCAATAAACTTGAACATATGGAAAAGTGTCCTAGTACTGGCTGGGGTGCCATGTCAAGGAATAGAAGAGAAGTGTACCAGTTCAGGCCATGTGTGCCCGAATCTGTCCAGAACCTGAGGGTTCGTAGTGAGGAAGTGTGCTCTGTACCTCAGTAATCTGCATTACCAGCGAATGTAGCCCTGTGGGGGTCCGTCTTTGTTTCGTTATTCTCTGTGTTATGTGAATAAAAGCCACACTTTAGAATCCCATCCTAGTTTGGACATTTCAGTTATTGCTTCCAGTATCTGGATTTACTTTGGTGCCCCTGATCAGAAGTACAAACCCAGCATAATGCTGAGCAAATGTTTTCTCCCAGGGACCCAGGTTGATGGCCATGCTAAATGGTCCCCCCCAGGTGTGAGTTAGATAGTTGCCACACTTGGTTTGCCTGTCTGAAGGATGGCAGGCTCAGAAGTAGAAGTAATGGGTCTACAGAGTTTCTGTAAAAGATCATTTGTAGTGACTACCCCCACCCCTCTTGGTGGTGCCTAGATGTGAGAGGAGCAGCCCTGCTAGTAGAAACGGGGGCCAGTGGGGAGAGGTTACACAAACAATAAATAAGTAAAATAAACGTTATGCATGGTTCGGTTTGGTACCCTCCAAGGTGGGCCAGATCTACCCCTTCCCACCTGATACCAGGTTTTAGACAGACCCAAATGGAAGCTCCCTTAACTCAATGCCTGGGTATTGCAGGTGTAGAATCATTGTAGGCTCGTAGTTGTTGCTGCAGGTTGGCTGGCATTAGGCAACGTGCTCACTGATTCCCAAACTCCACAGGCCATGCAGAGAAAAGGCACCAGAATCTGTGGTCCTTTCTTTAACAAGCCTCCCAGAGTCCTCTCTTACTTGAGGTTTCTGAGCCCTTCTTGATGAGACAAAATACAAAAAAATGAAGAATAGTGCAAACAAACAGGAACAACGTGCAGATAATCAGAGGTAAAATAATCAAACTGGCAACAGAGCAGCACAAATGCAAGAGCTTAGCAGAGAGGTGCTAGGAGCAAGAGCAGGAGGGGGTTAAATGATCCTAAAGTGCTTAAGAGTGGGTAAGAGGGGTAGAGGCAGAGGTGGGGAACAGTAAGGTTATTCTATGTAGAGTGGAAATGGACGGAGAACGCAGTCTGACCCATGGAGTTACTGCAAGAGGGGTAAAAAGTGGAGTGGGTGACTGCCCCAAGGTGTGGGGGTTACAGAGTGGAGAACAATACTTTAAAAAAATAAACTCAATGAACTACTACTCAAAGGAAATTCGCTGTGTTCCTGGACTGTTGTGCAAAGTAGGAGTTTTTTTCTATAGGGAAGCCCAAAATCGTCTTCATGTTTTGAGGAGGCCGTTTAAATGAATAATCTCCATGGTTTAAACTATACTGCACTGTGCTGTGGAAGAGCAAACACGCTGCGTCCTGTAGGTGTCGCTTGAGTAAAGGGCCGCCCTACCATACAAAATCGTCCCTCCACAGGAACGGTCCCTTCGTGCATTTCGTGCCCCTACTCCTCTGTGTAGCTGATACTACCGGGAGCGTGAGATGGCAGCTAACTGTGTTTGGGAGCATAACTGGACGGGGGCGGAAGAGAACGCTGCTGTCGGTAGGAAACACAAGAGGGGATGGGAGCGTGCATTGTTTTTCTGAGTGATACGGTCGGTTCCGAACCGGACACGCGGGGGACCAGTAGTGCTCTAACCGCATGTGGAGTGGGCTGGTGAATGAAAACATGCTGTAGATGACAGCCACTGTTCCCTGTGTCTGAGCTCTGATACCAGTCTCTGCTGCCCTCATTGTGTCCCAGATTAAGGAGGCTCGGCACCAACATTTTAGGCTTGGCTTTAAAAGCAGTACTACACAGTGGTTACAGTAAGTTTAAGTCGGGGAACTGTAACGGAACGCTTCTATAGTGGTAAATGGAGAAAGCTGACAAGTGGTGGAACTGTCATTCAGGTTTTTAAGAGGTGGTGGAACTGAGTTCCTGCCCAGTTTAACCTTTGCAACTACACACTGAATGCATGCAAATGTAAGGTTATCAGAATTAGTTCTAAAAGTTTAGAACCCATTTAGAATCCAGGGGTGCGAGCTCAAATTTAGAACTAGAGCACACATAGGATCTAAACATTAAGGGTTCTAAATACTAAATAAAATTATTTTTTGTTCAGACATTTCAGAAATGGGAGATGCCAACCTGTAAAGCAAATGATATGATTAGGGTTTATTGTGTATGGAATTTAGGGCCCCGTATTCAGAGCCGTCTGGCAGCAGGTGCACACGGGCACCACATGAAAAAATAGGACTGGATGGCTCTAGCACCATATTCAGATGGCACGTTATGAACTGAGTGCACTGTCTGTCTGAATATGGAGCCATGGTAGTGTGGCACACAGCCAGATGTCGCCATGCTACCCGAGTGCAGGGCTGAAGACTTCCCATAAGGGAAAAGGCCGACACACACTGGTTAGCAACGGGGCTTCTTTAGGGGATATTCAGCCAAAACATGCAGATGAGCCCATTGGGCATGCTCGGCACTAGCAGGTCAGTTGCATGCCCATTACTGGCTCATCTACATACTGCTACAGCGTCTATGTGCGGCAGGCCAGGTCCCCTCCCATGTCCAGAATAGATCACTGTCTGTTTAAAGGAATAGTAATCCCTGATGGTCCAGTGGTCCCTCCCATACCCAGTTCTCCATCTGTTTAAAAAAAAAAATATATATATATATATATATATAGTAATCCTAGTGGTCCAGTGCTCTATCCGAGATTTCAGTATTGTGCTGTGCAGTGTATGCAATGGGGGTCCCTATTTGCAGATGCACAGCGTGATAATGTGTGCCTGTGGTGCTGTTGAGTGTTCCATGCATAGATTTTCTTTGAATATGGCCACACCCACGATGGCACTCTTCCTGGTTAGTGTGGTGCAAACCCGGTTTGTGCCATGCTGACATTTTGAAAATGGGGCCCTTGGTGGCTCTGACAAACTTGTGCATGGTTGAAAAGTTGTGTATGTTATACAGATGTGCAGATTCTGTCATCAGTCCTCCTGTGTCCTTTATAACTGACTCCACCTGAGAGCCCTCTTTCATTTTCACTAAACACTCCCAGCTCATGCTGACTCCTGTCTCGTAGTCTGCTTTCATTTTCACTCAACGCGTTCCCTCCTGTACTGGCACACTGTGCCGCTTGCAGCTACTGCTCGCTACTTCCCTCTACAAAACCCTATACTATTTGTAGAATAGTGTATGGGCAACCATATGCAACAAGGCTGTGTTTTCATCGAAGGGTTGAGATGACATTATAGAGTATTTGGGAGTGAAGCACTAGAGGTCCCTTATGCCATCTCAGCCCCGAGATGGAAACAGGTGCCTTGTTGTGTATAGTTGCCCATATGCTATTTTATATAGTATATTGTTTAACATATATAACTTAAAAGAGACACTGAGTTCAATTTTCAGCTTTCAGCAATGAAGTTCTTAGATGGTCGTCAGCAAGTGCTGGCTCCGTACCTGCTGCCCCCTTCCCATTCCCTAACTGTCTTTCTTCTGCAAAGGTTTCATTTTAGCACAATTCTGTTGATGAACAGGAAAAGCCCCCCCCCCCCGGTGATTTGCCTAATTGGAGTCACCATGGCTGTGATTTCCATTTACCGGCATCTATGAGTACGAATTGAGTGAGCGAGAAAAAAATCTTTCAGGTGCTGGTCACAGAGATACGTGGTGGTTCAAGGCAGAAAAATTGTGGTATCTTTGTGACATCAGAACAATACTATGACAACTTTCCACGACATTTAAAGTGTCCTACAGCAACTTTTTGAGAGCCACTGAATTCCATACCCAATAAGCCCTAACCGTATGCTATAAAAAAAAATAAAAAAAAAAAAAATATGGTGACCATACACAGCTTGTCTTGTGTATAAAGTTTATGGGTCTGTTTAGAGGTTCTCTTAGGGGTATAAGAATGTTGTCTTATTCTTTCTTAGTACCAATAGACTGCCAGAGCCAGATTAAGGCAACCTGTGGCCCTAGGCCCAAGAGAAACCTGGGCCCCCTCTCGCCGTGACTGTGCACCTTTGCTGCAAAGGGACCCTGTCACAGACTGTAAGGCACCTTGGGAATCTGCATCTCGTGTTAGCATACAGTTTGTATGTAAAGAGTTACAGGCAACAGAATACAAATCAGAATTCCTACCCTTCTGTTCCAGTCGCTCAAAATCATATTGGCGACAGCGCACAATATTTTCTCCGCTCCCTTTTCCCCAAGTATCACGTACTGTTTGATTTCTCTCTGATAATCTACAGTACCCTTGTTTAATTGCCCATTTAGATAAAAAAATTGGTGGATAATCAAGGGTGAGGAGAATAAGGGGCAATGGAATAGAGTACCATTTTATACAAACATCCTGTGGCAGATAATTGAGGAATCACTGTATTGCAAGACTACTTTCCGATACAGTTGCCACCTTTCTTATGCCACTTAACTTACTGTAAGTACAATCTTGCTTCCTGATACAGCCCACCCACAGAACAACACAGGGAATGGGTTACAGTGCTATAGATAGACTTATAATGGTCAGGGTTAGTAGTGGCCTTCAGATACTATTTGTTTACGTTGCAGGAAATTGTACATGATTGGGGGGGTAGTATTGTATGCATATCGCTCCATAACACGTACAGCTGTCTGCAATTTAAATATGATCTAAAGGCTACTGCTGCACTTGGCAGCATTGCAAGCCTACCTGTAGCACTGTAGCCTCTTGCTACTTTGTGACATTACAGTGTGGTTTTGTAGGTGGTGTTAAAGATGAGGCTTAGGCATATTGTTTGCAAATTGCAATGTATAGTATTGGTAAAGGACTTAGAAAATTCAGCGCCGTTTTTTCTTTTATTCATAACTTTTATCATTTTCATGTCAGTTATTGTCCCAACTGACTGGTACCTCTATGAGGGACCATGTCACTCTTGTCCTGCACTCTCTGCACTGGCTGCCTGAGAGTGTATGTATCACCCTTAAGATTGGCCTGTTAACTTATAAGACCCTACGCGGTCTGGGACCTGACAACCTAAAATAGCTTCTGATTCCGTACTCCCTGTTCCGCCCCCACGCTCTGCTGATGCTGACCTGCTGGTTGTTCCAGCATCCCGTCTGAGAAGATCTGGAGACAGGGCATTTGGAGTGGCAGCACCAATCCTCTGGAATTGACTTCCTCCATATATTAAGGCGGCCAGCACAGTGGAGGCCTTTAAAGCCTCTCTTAAGACATTTTTATTTGAAAAGGTTTTTTGAATTAATCTGACTTTATACTGAGTTATTTTAGTAATTTATAGTTTATTTTATTGTTTTATGTAAAGCGCTCTTGAGCCTGTGGTTAGCGGCTATATAAAATAAAGTTGCCTTGCCAACCCAAACTCAACAAGGACCCCCAAACTAATTTTTCCTGAAAGGAAAATTACATTTTCGATAATCCACTTCCAGTCAAAGAGTGTAAAAATTAGTTAATGCATTAGGCAGTATAGCCTAGTGGCTACAGCCCCAAGCCAAGAACCTGGAAAACATGCAGACTCAGAACTTTTGGATTTGTGAACCACAACCTCTTGTCTCCATGCTATGTGAGCCAGGGCCAGGGCCAGGCCAGGACAAGTCACATAACATCCACATGCTAATCGTGAGGCACCTGGAACAGACTCTTCAATAGGCAGGCTTTGCCGGCTCTCTGATCCTTCTGATATGAATGATAGGGGCCCCTCAAATGCACAAGATGAGGCAAGTAGTGGACAAACTACTGCAGGTGGCCAACATTTAGGAGTTGCAGCAGTCACTGTCCCTATCAGAAAGCGCCAGTTGGGGGCAGGGATCGTTCTAGCCACTTCTCCTACTTGGGATACTGGGGTGGGAGGCAAAGCAAAGGAAATGGGCCTGTTTACATCTTAAAGGTCAGCCTGGGTGAAGTCCCTTGAAGCTATCAGCTATACTTAACACCTAATCAGGAAGCGAGCTCACATCACAGTTCAGCTTGTGCCTTTCTCAGATTACTCCGCATCCAAGTCCATTACAAAAAATGCATCTCAGGCTGAAAGAAAAGGGTATATAATAAATATGTTTGGGATTGTTTGGGGGCCCTAGGCTAGTACCGATGTTGCCTATGCTCCGAGGACTGCGAACTGAAGGTGAGCAGTTCTGTGGTCTAAGGAAGCAAGAGGCGTTACTCTTAGATCAATAAGAGGCCCTCCAGATGGACCAATAGAATTATTATAGATTGCTAATGTTTTTAAAATAAAAAAAAATCCTTTTTTATATTTAAAATGCTGATGGCACAAGCAGTTAGCGAGAAGACCATTACAGTGGCTTAGCATGTGTGATACTCATACGGTAATAAGAGTACCTCACGCGCAAATGGAAGAAGCGCGGTGATTGCTCGGGGATGCTCACGTGATCTATAATTTCCATCTTGGGGTTGAGATAACAACATGCACCTCTCGAGCTTCGCTCTTGAGGTCCATATGCTGTTATTTGTACCTCTCCTCTTCTCTCGAGCTTCACTTTTGAGGACCATATGCTGTTATTTGTACCTCTCCTCTCGAGCTTCACTCTTGAGGTCCATATGCTGTTATTTGTACCTCTCCTCTTCTCTCGAGCTTCACTCTTGAGGACCATATGCTGTTATCTGTACCCCTCCTCTTGAGCTTCAGTCTCAATGTCCACATGCTGTTAACTGTACCCCTTGATGGAAACACAGACTTGTTTATGGTCCCCCATACATTATTATTTATACTGTGAATTACATCCTAAAATGTTTTAGAGAGACTGAGAGACATTATGAGAATGTGCTGCTCATATGCAGATGTGCCAAATGCATGGAACTATGACTCTTGGCATTTGCATTTTGAAAGACACAGAGGGTGGGATATTCAGACTGCACCAGGCTGTGGCACAAGCCTGGGCGCAGCGCAACTGGGATGCGCCAGGGCGGTGACAGGGTAATATTCAGTGGTACTGCGCCATGGCTCAGCACCATTGAATATGGCACTGTGGCCACCTGCACTGCGCCAGCAGCCAGAGAGGAGCAAGGGGATGCGCTAGTGCAAGTGCTGTTGCGTAGGCGCGGCAGCCTGCGATATTCAGTGGTGGACATGCAAATGGGGCCATAATGCATACAAGGCACAAATGGGGCCATTAGCATGTCATTGGCCCCCATTTGCATGCAGGTGCACCGATCCCGACTTCCACCTACGCCCTGCCAGGCAGCAGCTGTCGGGACCAACGCCCTGCCCCCACCGGTAACGTTACCCAATGCCCGACGCGCAGGATAAATAGGAATATAAAAGTCCAATATCTGTGGTGGTCCAGTGGACCGCTTGCAGCCCATCACAGGCATAGGTATTAAAATGTAAATGTCAAACCATCCCTGGTGGTCCAGCGGTACCTCCCCTCCCCACCGCCTACTGAGCCCCCACCACCCCGCTCCCCGGTCACAGGCGGGCAGCACCCCACCAATAGGTCGCCGCCGTCGCCGACTGGACTGTGTACAGTACGGTGCCAGGCGCCCATTGTCCACAGCGGGCTAATGGGCGGAGACCGTATCGTATCACACAATCCAGATATTGGACGCCTTTAATTTAATACTTATGCCCACGACGGGTATGGGGGCGGTTACATTAGCCGATGGACGGTGCCGCTGGAGCTCGAGTGGCCACCCACAGCTGGCAGCTGCCATGTTGCGCTTCGCGACAGCAGCTCACCTGTGGGTGGCCAGCTGTTCTCTGTTTTTTGGCTCACTAAATGTGGCACAGGTAGGGTTGTGCTCTATCTGCTCAGCACATCCCGGCTGAATATCAGGATGTCGCGGAGTATGCTTGGGCACCCCCCCCATGCCGCATACATTACTGCTGCGCCCAGGCACATCGGGATTTGTGCCACGCACTTTCCCCTTTTGAATATCGCGCCGGGGTGCATCAGTGGGGTGCGCCATGCGCAACCCTTCTGAATATCCCACCCAGTGTGTTTCTCTTTACTGCAGGTGCAGTGAAACAATATTATTGTTGTGGTGAGAGAGCAGGACTTTTATTTATTTATCTTTCCTCCTCTTAGTACCTTTATCTGAGCTTTCTCTTCAATCCTATATACAAAAGTGTTTGAATTTTAAAGAAATATATAACTCTAGAGCTGTATGTAAAGTTCTAGACCAGAACCCAGAACGTCAGTGAGTTTTGACAACCCTGTGCAGGTATTAATCTCTCAAAGATACACAGGTTAACTAATGACAGAGTTCTAGTCCCCATACAAACAACTTTCAGAAGGGTATAAGAACTTTCTGTCATGTCTGTTCGGGTCAGAAATGTAACCAGAAATTTCGGTTTTCCCCAGTCCCATATAAAAGGAACTGGTCTAAAGTAAACAAAACAAATTGGTTACCAGAGATTATTTTGCTTGTAAAGTACTTTGGGAGACCGTTTGTATGAAAAAGAGCTGTTTAAATGCAGGTTTTTATTATTTTATTTCTGAATTGACCACACAATTAAAGAACAGTGGCTTATCTACCTGCAAAACTGGTTTATTCACGTACTAAAGATGCTACCTGATTGTCACTTTATCTTAAAGAGCTGCTGATGCCTCATGGAAAACTTTGAAAAACATAATATTTCAATGCAATTCAGCTTTCATTCAGTATGCATTCTACAGATTTCTCTTCCTCATTATGTATTACTGAAGAAATCTGCATTATTACATGGTATTTATCCCTTGCAGTTCATCTACCTCTGTAGTTTACTCCCTGCTTGAAATCATAAGCCTCTGTTGTGACATCAAAGTCTGTTGTCATGGGAGTAACTGCGATGTCACAAGCAGTGCATTATGGCCTCAGGTAGGGAGAAAGCAACAGGAATACATAAACTCTTCAGGAGGAAAGATCCTGTTTTCATGCAGATGGCCTCAGTGTTAAATAATGGGGAGCAGAAATACAGAACTAATGTGAAATATAAGCTGAACTCTCTAAATATTATGTTTTGTTAGAGTTGTCCTGAAGGCATCAGTTGCTCTTTAAGATAAAACCATGTTATATACTCCTTCATTCCAAATTAGAATGAAAGTTGTTAGAAAAAGGCACATATGTGATTTGGGACATTTTTTATTGTCATGAAATTGCATACAAACATGCACAGGGTATACCTACTACACTTTGGTTCAGGTGTTGTGTTCCATCCCTTCTGGATTTAGCTCTTGTCTGCGTTCGGTCATTCTCTAATTCCAGAAATTCCCCAATGTTGCGTTTTATACCCGTGGGTGTAGGCTTCCATATGAAGTCTCATAGGTTGTGTGACTGGGGCAACTAGTGTGGGAATAAAGGGGATTGTGACTGCATGGTTAAAGCAGCAGTACAGTTCTCTTCCCCCCCCCCCCTTAAAACTAGGGAGTGAGGTCTAGTGGAAAAAGTTCTTAGCTTTTTTTTTTCTGTGTGTTAATTTAGTGCTTGTGAAAGGTGCTGGACTGACACCACTGGAGCCTAAAGTCCTGTGCTTATCCACATGACAGGTACAGCATGGGTGATCACAGTGTACGTTTCTCACACTGCCCTGCCAATGTGCCTTAACCCTGCTGTACAGGGACTGCCATGTAAGTGAAAGGATATTTCAGATGCCATGCCCATTCAATCTTTGCCTCTCAGTGAGACTGTCAACAAGGGTGCCAGTTAGTGCTAGTTACGTTGGTGGTTTTGTGATGTGGACACCTGACCATTGGGAACTGAACTGAGACCACCACAACTCTTTTCACATGGACCACTGAATAGCCCTAGATGATAGTACTTTTCGGCCACTGCTGACCTGTGTTGGATTTGAACTAGTAACTAAGTGAAGGCTCCGTGGCTGCTATCAATTAACTGGAGCCATTCAGTTCCCAAATCTTAACTTTTTAAAAATGTTCTATTTATGTATCCTTCTACTCTGAGTCACTTGCCTTTAAAGCCTCACGGCAGATGTCCTGCCTTGTACCCCTGTATGCAACTACTCCTTCAACCGACTGCATGTGTCCAAAGTCAGCAGGAGGAGGCAGGCTGTGCAGAGCCCAAGAGTAACAGACTTTCTTTATCCTGCTGAGTCCATGGATTTTTGTTTTCCTACTCCCCTGGGACCTCATCTTAGTGATGAACAGAGCACGGCTGTACACGCAATGCATGATGTAACAAACATTTGGAGATGTTCCTTCCCAACCCTGTTTTGGTGTGTGTGACTGCATCTTCACCTCTGGACATCTAGGTGGTGTTTAGCAAAGTCTACAACCCTTGGCCTAAGCCAGCTCCCCACTGTGTCAGGCTGTTTCCAGAACCCAGGCTAATGATGTTGCTTAAAGTGTTGAACTGTGAAACAGGACATCCCCGGTTTGTATTTTGCAGCATCATCATGTATGACTTGAGCAAGTCCCTTCACCTCTCATGTACCTGTGCTCCCAGCTGTAAATTGGTCGAAGCAAAAAAGGAGATGTGGTATCTTTCTCAGTTGGCTACCCTAGTGAAACTTACATTTGTTTAAATCCTACCCTCCTCTTGCGAAGCTTGACTACGCTTTGCCTCACAGTGTAGGCTTATAATCTGGTGACGACCAAGGGTCAGGGCACCCTCTCTGCCATGATTGGGTAGACATAGCAGACATGAGAGAAGGCAGTAGTGTGACTTTTACTGAGGTACTGTACAACCTCCTGTGGCCAAGTCCCCCACCTCCAAACACTCCACCCCTGTCCGGAAGAGGAACTCATCCTGTTGGATGCTAAATCCTCCTCCTGCTGACCCATAACTTTGTTCTTAACTTTTATTGCGAAGTGGCTTCATAGTTACTGTGATTCCTCATTTAAAGAACAGCTGACACTTTCAGAATAACTATGAACAGCATAATAATTGGAAACAGTTTAACTTCTATTTTGCATTAGTTCTGCATTTCTGTATCGCTCCATGTTGTCAGGGGGGAATAATTACTTATGGGTAATGTGCTTCCCCCACTGGGGTAGTGGTACAGCTTCAAAAGCTGTGAACTCAGCACAGAACCCTAAGAACAGGAATGTTCCAAATACAGCTACTACTTGGTTTCTGCTGTATCACTCAAGGGGTTAGGCAGCATGGATTATTCACTCTGGAAAATGTCAGCTATTAAGCGCTTGTTATTTTCTGCATTGTGTGACTCAGGCTGGTTGGGGCTGACTGGTTTCTGGGAGCCCTCAGAATTTAGAAATTGTGCCTGTTAAGCAGCGGCTTTCAAAGTGCCTGACCTAGTTGATCGGCCCCATTTACACTGCCGACTTTGCTGTGCATCAACCCACGTGCACTGGTTGATGTGCTGCGGAGTCGGGTGTGTGGACCCATTCAGGAGTGTTGCAA
Organism: Neoceratodus forsteri; assembly: GCA_016271365.2. Lineage (NCBI taxonomy): Eukaryota > Metazoa > Chordata > Ceratodontiformes > Ceratodontidae > Neoceratodus > Neoceratodus forsteri. The sequence goes on along the minus strand of CM057453.1, from coordinate 1,320,015,679 downwards.
GTGTGGCTCCGATGCATTTTCCGCACTGACTCAGTTGTTGGTACCCTTATTGGAGCGAGCGCAGCAGCCGGCAGTGTGGACACTTTGCTGCGCTCGCTCCAGTTATTTCCCCATGTGTCCTGGCATCCTCAGTGGCATTCACAGCTCCTCCGCAGGCTTAGTGAGTTAGGTGAGGATAGAGTTTGGTCTTTGGTTTTACCTTTTTTGGTTATTATTTTTTTCAAACTGTGTAAGACCTGCTGCAGGACTTGAGACCTTCATTTACAGGGGCATATAGTCCTTGTTATGTGACATAATTTAACATGTCTGTGACCCCCCTGTCGGACCCTTGGACCTTGAGGGGTGCACCTGTTGTACTGTTTGCCAGTGGCAAAACTGAAATGCAACACATCCGTGATGAGTTGTTCAAGTACAGTGCTGTATACTGAAATTCCACAGGGATCATCTCCAAGACACCCATACCAAAGGTGGCCTCCTTAAGTTGAGGGAGGGTATATACTGACACGTCCAGTGCACCAGAGCAGAGTGACATTGCTCACAGAGATTTGCAGGTGACCAGGGGTGTTTCTAGGGTCTGAAGAGATTAGGGGCTTAAGCCACCATCCCTCCTGCCTGGTAAAAAAAAAAAAAAAAAAAAAGGCCAAGGGTCAGGTTTAGAATTTGGAATAATTTATTTGTGGCTCCAGAGCCTGGTGTCCACCATAGTGACCCCTTGCAGGTGACCCCGACCTTGATGACATGGGAGGTCAAGAGGACGATGCATGGAGATCTGGGAGAAGCCTGAATCGAAAGTGCAAGTCTGTCAAAGGAGGAGAAATGTCTGTTCAAGAAGGAGGGGATGTCTGAAATTCACATCAAGGTGCCAGTTCCCTCTTTGTATGGATCAGAGTCACTGCCCTTGTTTTAAATGAGACTTATAGAGTGTTACAGCACAAGGAAGCTCAGGATATTGCGGTTCTTGATGTGAACTTTGTATTGTTTCAGTTGGCCTCGAATCCAGAGTGGGACTTTTCCTTCAAGCCTTCTGGCACGGTGATCAAGCTGTAGATCAGGCATGGCTGGGGTGGACAAATAAAGTTAGTCCAGGCCCAGGGTTCGATGGTGTACCTTTCAAGAGAAAGTTGTTACAGAAATAGGAAAGTCCTCAGGTTACAGATGAGGCTGTGGCAGTACTGTGGGCATTCTACTGTACCTTCAGAAGGTACTGTACGAGGTTTGTGCTACAAAAGCAGATGTGGTTTACAGTAAGGCCAAAGACTCAGAAAGCATTCATCTGCAGATGATGTATGCATCCTCCTTGGCCCCGGGGTTTCGTGGCCTTGGTTTCCTATCCAGATAAGTTCGTCTTGCAGGATTTCATAGGGACGACTATCTTGTGCCGTATTGTGAACTTCTGTCTTCCGGGGGAGATGGCTGTAGGCAGTTTCCATATTTCTGTTCGATTAGCCAGCGATGCCACTGGGCCACAGAGCAGCCGTTTAGACAGATCTGCTTTATAGGCCTTTTGTCTGGGAGTTAAACTCTGGCCCGGCACTGGATGGGATTCTAAAGGTCATCCAGGCTGAGACGGGTCAGTTGCTAGTCCTAAGCAGCAGCGAAAGCTGAAACATTGTCAAGGGGGTGGGACATGGGCCGTGCCACACAGTCTTCTCAGAACTTTGGTGAGCAGAGAAATGGAGGAACTTGTCCTGTTTTTACAGACTTCTGTAAAGAGGTGGCTTTGTTACTCGGAACAGTGGTGGGCACACAGGTCCATCTCTGCCTGTTGTTTTTGGCAGAAAGTTGCAGACCTTTTATGGCTAGCAGTAGTTGTCAGTGCCAGTGATAGTCCAAGATGAGAGGTTGTTTCCCCTTAGTTCCTGGCCCCACGGAGCGTTAAAAAGCAGGCAGTCAGCCAGTCTCTGCATGGGGCTTCATTGTTTGGATCATCAAAATAAGTAGGCAGGATGGAGTCCTTGCAGTCTATTGTCGCGAGCTGACCCTCTGGACATTCAGCGATTGGGACATCTGTCTCCTTATTCCGCTAGCCCCTGAATCCACATACCTGACATTTTGGAGGTTTGCAGTTGAATTGCCATTATTCAGCACTCTGCATGGTTTAGCTTCTGCACCAAGAGTGTTTTGAGAGCCGCAGTTGTGTGATGGCAATCTGGGATGTAAGCAAATAATTTATTTTATTTTTTTATTTAGCTTTTGATGACCATGTAGGTGCACTAGCTATAGCAATGACTATTTTCAGGCACGACCCGGGAATGTACAAGACAGAAACAATCAGATAACAGGTTACTGTATATGGATTCACAATATACAGATGTAGGAGTTAGAACAGGCTAGAGTTTAAAAACAGGCTAGTAATATGCTTAAACAAAGTTAATAAGAAACAAAAGTAAGAAGAGTAAACATTTCAATAAGGCAAATATCAGTTTGATTAGGTCATAAGTGCTAGCTGTACCATGGAATTCAAGGAGGATTATAACTAGGCGACAGAGGTATCGCAGTAGACAATATAATACAGGTCAGTAGAGATTAAGGTTGAGATAGGGAAAATATTAGATGGGGAAGGGTAAGAGGAGATAGGAAGAAGGTAAGCCAGTGTGAGATAGAAGTCACAAGGTTATAAGAAGGCAGGAAGCAGCTGTAAAGAAGTAAGAGCTAATCGTTGGCAAGGATTTTGTACATCCTTTTTTCCGGAAGATCTCTTCTTTAGGGACCCAGCAGATCAGAGATGTACATTTCAGGGACCATGGAAATGCAGGAGATGCGCGGCTTGACAGTCAGGGAAAAGAGTTCCCTAATGCGACTGCGAAGGAGTTGCTAGCCTGAGAGTTCACTGACTGGGATTAGTCAGTTGCCTCAGGCCACAAGCTGCTAGGAAGTTAGTACCTGATGGCAGTATCTGTAGGACTGGTACCATGTGCCAGACTTCACATGGGAGTCCTCCAAAGCAGGATGTTGGCAGTATGGTTTCCTGCCTTCCAAACTCTGATCCCACTATGCAGTCTGGTGTTGGAATCACTTACTTTTTATTGTTTTTATTTTTTGGTAATCGCGTAAGGCTCACCAGCCACAAGTGCCTGTTTTCAGGAGTGACCTGGGAGCACTGGGAAGGTTAAGTGACTTGCTCAGAGTTGCGCAGTATGCAAGTGGAGGTTGTGAGAATCAAACCTAGGTCTGCTGGATGTACCAAGCTCATTCACAGCCCATTTATATAACTTCTAAGCTATATTGCCAGCTACCACATACTCAACTGATCCCAGCCTTTTTGTACTGGGAGACAGTCCTAAACATGACTCCAGTTGCTTGGAGTCTCCAGGATGTAGCTGTGTTTTGGGATTGGATTCTGTCCCATGTGGTGAAGGTGAAGTCTGGTCAATGTCATCACCATAGTTTGCATAAACAGCCAAGAGGTGCAAAAAGCACCACCAGGTTCAAGGAATGAACAGGGTTCTTCAGTGGGCAGAGCATAATCTGCTGTTCACATCAGGGAAAATGCCTGGGTGCAAAATCCTTTTGTTTTTCATCTCTTAGCACCAGAGGGCCAAGGAGGACAAGGTTTTCAGATCTAGTAAATCTGACATCTCTGTCCCTGCTTTCAACTCTCGTGCTGCAAGTATGTGTTCAGTCCGGGTCCAGTCATGCACCCAGCTCCAGTGGCGATGCAGTCAGCAGCCTAGTACTAGAAAAGAGGAGACTCCTGAATTAGGGTCTTCAAGAAGGTTGAAGGTGCCGTTATGGCCTCTAAGAAGGTGGTTATCTAGGTGGCCTACGACTGAGTGTAGAACTTTTCCTTGGCTTAGGCCAGATGTTGAGTTGTTAGGCCCATCAAAGCTGTGGTCAACAGTTCTTGGATTTTCTCAGGCAGTATTGGTCAAAGTCTAATTTTGAGGACCATGCGAGACTAGGTGTCCAACTTCAGTGCTAAAAAATGCAAGGTCTTGCACTTGGGGGCAAAAAACCCAGTGAACAGCTATTGGTTGGGGGGAGTGCAGTTAACCAGTTTGGCCCAGGAGAAAGATCTGGGGGTGTTGGTGACAGGGGACATGAAACACTCTGCACAGTGCAGGAAGGCAGCTGCAATAGTGACCAGAATGCTGGGATACATTGCCTGGGGAATCACCTCTAGGAAGGAGGAAGTCATTATGCCCCATACAGGTCCCTTGTGAGGCCGCACTTGGAATACTATGTACAGTTTTGTGCCTATATTTGAAAAGGGACATCAGACTACTGGAGGGGGTCCAGCGTAGAGCGATTTAAGATGATCCTGGGGATGAGGGACAAAACATATGAGGAGAGATTGAGGGAGCTCAGTCTGTACACCCTTGAGGATAGAAGGGAGAGAGGGGGATGTGATTGAGACCTTCAAGTACCTAAAGGGCATAAACAGAATTAATTCTGAGGGTTTGTTTAAGTTAAAAGGGGGGAGGGACACCAGGGGACACAGTCTGAAATTGGAGAGAGGAATGTTCAAGAGTAAGATGAGGATGCACTTTTTCAGGGAGAGGGTGGTGGCAGGTTGGAATGCGCTGCCAGAAGAAGTGATAACACTGTGGTCAGTGTGCAGCTTCAAGAGAGAGTGGGATAGGGCCAAAGGGAGTGTCAAAGCTGTGGAGAAGATGGGGGAGAGAAGTCGGAGGTGTGGGGCAGTAATTCAGAAGGGAGGGGGCAGCTGCAGTTTAATAAACAGCATTCTGCACACTCGAGCAGACTAGATAGCCCAGGGAGGCAGTATAGCCCAGTGGTCTAAGGCTCTGAGCTGCAAATCTGGTGAAATCCAGCAGACCAGACCTGGGTTTGAATACCACAGCTTCCACTTGCATACTGTGTGACCCTGAGCAAGTCACTTACTTCCTTGTGCTCCCAGGTCGCTCCTGTAAAAAGGCTCTCAGCTTAGTGTGCTACTCCTGGTTAAACAACTAAAAAAAAAAAAAGAAAAGATAGACCAAAAGGCCTGTATCTGCTGGCAGTTTCGTATGTTTGTAATGCAGCTTTGGGATGATTGCATTCTTTAGGGTCAACACAAATGTTATCTGTTTTTTTTTTTCTCTCTCAGGACAGTCAGCAGAAGCTGTCCATCCCTTTGATCATCTGTTCTCCTGTGGGACTGAAGTTGGTGTCTGCGCCCTGTGCAGGGCACCCCTTTTTTTATTCTTGCAAGCTGTGTTAAATGTGCTAGCTACTAAAGAAAACATAGTTTAGCAAGCAAAATACCAGCACCAGGCTACAGTACAATTTCAGAAAGTTTCATTACATAAATGCAACATTCACAAAATACCTTGGTGGTAAGAAACTGTAGCAGGTACACTACCAACTGATTTCGCCTGGTTCCTGCTGTATCCTGGTGTCAGTTTTGCTTGCTACACTCTGAACATGCTGCCTTATGATATGTGTTCCCTGAGGATGATTTCCTCAACCAGGAGGATTAGTGAAACTCAGGCTTTTCACATAGAGAACCTTACGTTAGATTGCACAAGGATAAAGCAGTGCTGAGGACAGTTTTGTCTACTTCCTAAAGTCTTCCATCTGAACCAGGAGGCTTGTTTATTGTTATCCTGCTCGAAACTGATGAATCCAGAGGAGTGAGAATTGCATAAGCTGGGTTTGTGTGGGACAGCCAAGATATACAGTACCAAGAGAAAATAGAGCTGCAGAAAGTCTTGAGAGTTTAACTTGTTCTGTTCAGTGTAACAAAGAAGAATAAAAGCTTAAAAGTCACCATTGCTAGGTGCGTATGGCTATCTATCTCGAAGGCTTAGGTGACAGAGAAGAAAGGACTTCCAGCTTTCATGTGGGTCCATGCCAGCAGGGTGCTTGCTCCATCTTGGGCAGAGAGGATAGAGGCATCAGTGTCAGAATTTGTCAGAGCTGCAGTGCTGTTCCTCCATTATTATGTCCTTGGAGTGCAACAGATTGGAGGTCTAGAACTCTGCTGATGCTACCTGCAGGCACAGAATGTGGTCATATGTTCATGGAACACTATGGACTTCATGGCCAGAGCTCTGCCAAAACAGCTTTTAGACGAGTATTGTAGGGATGTTTAGCAGATGAATCCCGTAGTTAACCCTTATGGGTCATATATGGGACTGTATTCTCCCCACTGTATGGCAGATGGGTACTGTTTGTGAATCTATGTGTAATTCGTTGACAGCGTGGAGCAGTACAGAAGGGAGAAATTCTACCATACTTACCGTAATTTCCTTTTCTGTTATCTCCAGTGTGGTCTCTGCCTGGTGTCGCTGACTCTGCTTACAGGTTGTTGGCCGATAATTATTGAAATGTGTTTTTATAGATGAAGCAGTCATTACAGCTGTATAGGTTGTGGGGTTCATCTGTTATCCAGGGACATTGTGGGACTATTCGCCTATTGGCGTGATAGGCCAGTGACTAACTAATTATATTTCTGAAATTGTGAGAGTGCAGACCAGTTTAGGTTAACACCTTTTTTGTTAATTGTCAGATTCACATGTTCTGGTTCTTTAGCATGTGTTTCAGCAATGGTGACAGCCTGCACACGCAGCTGATGGCAGGATGAAAGCATGTACTGTAGGTGTGTCTGTAAGGACCAGCAAGTGTGATGTGATGGTCAACTGATTTGAGTACTTAAGACGTGTCTCCAGATAAGGTGGGTTGTGCCATTTTCATTTCATGAGTTAGATCAAGATTGATAAATTCTTCTTGTTAAGGAGCGTTTCCTTTTGGACATGGATGTTAACTGTTTATAGCTTTTGTGTTTAGAGGTTTTTATTCTTCTTTTGTGGCCAGATGGGCTAGGGCTCCCTTCAGTCCTGCCCCAATGACCCCGACTGTCCCTAGCTGCCCAGGACTTACCAGATGCCTACCATCACCACGGATTTCACCCCCGTGAGGAAGGTCGAGAGGGAGGGCGTCCCCCCTCCACCGAGGCACTCATATCCAGTATGGCTCTGAGTCCAGCTTGCAAGGTAGGTGAGGGGTCGTCATGCAGGATGTAATTTTTAGCCTGCTGGTCACTGTTTTCCAATAGTTTTGTTCCTGTTCCTCACACTGGGGTGTGCACGCCAACATGCTTGTGTGGAGGTACGCACATGTAGCGGAGTCCTGCAGCACCATGTTTCTCTGACATTCCATGACCTGCACTGCCACCACCTGGTGGCAGTCATTCGGCAGAGCCAGCCGTCCTCCTTCCCTGGGAGAGGAGAGCTGTCCTCCGGACGCTCAGTCTTTTTCCTCTCCGGCCAACCATTGGCAACTTGTGCTTGTTCCCGAACAAGGGTCGCCGGTGTGGAGTGAGGTGTGGCATCCAGCCCTCAACTCTCATTGCCACTGGACCGGCATATAGCTGGGTTTTGGAAGTAGTGCATGGGTAGTAGTGAACTGAGTAGTTGCTGTATTTGGAGCGGTCATGGTTCCCAGGGTTCTGTGCTGAGGTCACAGCTTTGGAAGTGTACCACTACCCCACTGGGGAGATATTACCCATGTGTAGTTATTCCCATTGACAATGTTGGAGCTAACAGAAAAGGTAAGTATGAAAATAATTTCTCCTTTAGTCTCCCCTCATTACTAAGATTATGTGCATGAAAATAGATTTTTGTTTGTTGAGTGTTTATCAGCTCCTCCTGCTTGTTCCTTACCTGATGTTAATACTCTGCTTGTGACATCACATGTATTTCAAGGCAACAGATTGTGGTATCACAACAGAAGATTATGAATTCAGGTGGGGAAGGAATTGCTGGAACAGATGAACTCTTAAGGGATTTAGACCTTGCTTTCATGAAACTTTTTTCAGTAATAAAGGAGAGAAAAAATCTAGAAGGTTTGTGAAATACATGGTAAATTATGTCTAAATGTGATATATTGTGTCTGAATATTATGTTTTCTGAAGTTCTCCCTAAGGCATTAGTAACTCTTTAAATGTACCGCAAAACCAATATGTTACAAACTGGGGAGGAGAGGGTTACCCCACTGCAGATGGAAGCTCACCCCCCCTTCCTGGAACAAAGGACTTGCCGCAAATGAAGGGGTGGAGGCGCCGGCTTACTGAGCTGAGCCGTGTGGTCCTCCCTCACGACCTACAAGAATCTATTTTTCTCCTGTTCCCGAGCAGGAGTCCAGACTGCAGTAACTTTACAGCTTCAAGAGAAAACTTCCCCTGCTCATTTGCCAAATTTTCACTCAGGACTTTAGCAAGGTAAACGAACATTTCTGCTCGAGAATGAATGTTGGACTTACCTCTCTCGCTACTGTACTACAGCAGAGTCGGTAGTAGGAGGGGCGAACCTGGGCCAAATTTTTTCCCTGTCCTGCTCATTTGAGCTCAGCGTATTAGTGGATAGCCGACACAATCCTAAGGAGTTTGGGCGTAAACTTTTAAAAGTAAACCTCTGCACCTGATTGGATCCACAGGGCCGTGACGCCACAGTCTAGGTTTCTTCTAAGGCCTTAATTGAGCCCAGCGGCTCACACATGATGCCTGCTGCTTGGCAGAGTGGGAGGAGAGGATTACCCCACTGCAGGTGGAAGCCCTTCAAGGAAAAAAGGACTTGCCTTAAACGAAGGGGTCAAGGCTTACTGCACTGAGCAGGGCAGTCCTCTCTTACGACCTACAAGAATCTCTTTTCTCCTGTTCCCGAGCAGGAGCCCTGACTGCAGTAACTTTACAGCTTCAAGAGAAAACTTCCCCTGCTTCTGTGCAGGAGCTCATTTGCCGAATTTTCTCTCAGGTCTTTAGCAAAGGTAAACTAACTTTTCTGCTTGAGAATGAATGTTGGACTTGCCTCTCGCTGCTGTACTACAGCTGAATCGGTAGTCAAGGGCGAACCTGGGCCAAATTCTGCCCACCCACCCACCCTGTTCCCTCCTCCTCTTAAATGCTTGCAGTCCATGCCCTCAAGCCCCTGCACTATCTGTCAACCAATCTCTACGACACCAAAGCCAGCCCCCAATAGTCTTGATCCTTCTTGTGATTGTTGCCTGCATTATAGGTAACAGGTGCAGCCTGCTCAGTCTATAAGTGTAACTCCAGTAACGTTCTGCTAAATGTTAATTCCTGCATAACTGCTAATTGTCGTATAAGTGCTAATTGTTTGCACGATCTCTCAAGCGCCAGCCTGTATAGTGTTGAGAAGTGCTACTCTACTAGGGAAAGGTATTACTGAGGAACTGTTGTACTGTATAGTTATTAACTGGGGCATCATTTTCTCTAGAGCCTGCCAATACAGTGCTGAGAAGTGTTACTTTATCTTAGAAGGTGATACTAGCCAGAACTAGCATGTAAAGGTACTGTTGTGATGCATTACAGCTAATCTAAGTTCATAATTCTCTAGCGCCTGCTATGACATTTAATTGATCCTTCCTGAGTCTGCAAGTACCACAAGCTCTCTTACCTTATTTCTCCTAGGTATAGTTAGTTCTTATACTGTACTTTAACATATGAATGCAAAACTCTTGAAGATATTCAACTATCTGTGCTCTCAATTGCTTCTAGTTTTTCACTTCAAGTCTGCCCTCTTAGTTGCCTACAGGGACAGGACAGACAGCCTGAGACTACACTCCTTTAACCTGATTTTAGTTGATTCACCTGGCAGGTATCTGCCTGGGAAATCAATCCAATGGACAAACAGCTAGGAGGTAACATTGCTTTCCTAATATGGCTCCTGAGAGTTATTCCCAAACCAGGGCACTTTGTGCCTCAAGTCACACTGTGCAAGTAAGCCCCTGCCTCTCTCCTAAATAGGGGAGTACTCCTGGCCATACTTTACATACTGTCCCTCCTCTGGGTGGACAAGAGCATAGAGCATGGATACTAAGACTCCAAGGGGCCACATCACAAAGACCCCTTTTCTAGTGGTCACTACAGTTGGACCTCTCCCCCTAGCAAGAATGACCTTCTGATAACCCACGAGCTGGTAAGAAGGGGCACATACTATGAGATACACCTTGCGTGCAGGAGGCTCCGAGCTTCTCTGTTGCCCTGTCAGACTTATGTTACTATGCCAACTTCCTTGTCTGCTGCTTTGGGCAGGTGATGTACAGCCTAATCCGGGCCCCACAATAGCTAATCTTTTAGTTTTCTCCCCCCAGGATCCTCATTGGACATCCTCTAAGGGTCTGAGGATTGTGCGCATGAACGTGTGCAGCCTCAGACCAAAAATTCAAGAGGTACAAGTCTGGCTTGATCTCTACAAGCCCGATATCCTTGCTTTCTCTGAGACCTGGCTCAAGGTCCACGTCCTATACCACAAGATCATGGTCCAAGGATACAACACCTTCTGACAGGATAGGGAGAACAAGAGAGGTGGCAGGGTTCTAATCTATTTTAAGGACACTAACAGTGTCGCAACTGAAGCCCAACCTCGGAAACTGCCAGGATGGCGAATCTATTTTCATTCAACTAACCACCATTGGTCATGCAAAGCACCCCACCATAGGCTGCGTCTATAACCCCCACTAAGACTGCTCTCCAAGCCCTGGAGAGTATCACTAAATCTGTTGGCAGTTAATTATCCAAGGAACTCCTTAGCTTGGGAGACTTCAATCTAAACTGTGCCTCTGACCCCAACAAAGTCCTCTCCGCAGTGAACCAAGAGGCAAACCTGGTACAGGTAATCTCAGAACCTACCAGGCTCAACTATAAAACTGGGAATCACACTACCCTGGACTGGGCTTTGGTAGCCAATCCCATCACCATCCAGAAAGCCAGCTTATTGGCGATGCTCTTAGCAACCACTCCTATATTCTGAATGTGGAAGAAAAGGCACCAGGTTCCTCCCAGGATACTCATCATCCGTGACTTCTAAATTCCCGCCGGCAAAATTTAATGACTACCTAAGTAACCTGGACTGGAGCCCACTCAGGCTCCTCCCGACCTTGGATGAGGCCTTGGAATACTTCCAAGACTCACTCCTCAAGGTGACTTCCCTCTTTGCCCCCTTTAAGAAACTCAGAACAAAGGAAGGTTGCTATGGATCTCCCACTCAGTAAAATCCATGATGATGATAAGGCTTGGAAGAAGTTTCTCTTTCCCTGCAGATCTGGTGAGTTACAAATCCTTAAGAAACAAATGTAAGATAGCCATTAAACTTGCAAAAAGGAATATGTCTCACACCTCCAACTAACCAACTTGGGAACTCCAAGCTTTTCTGGTCTCACAGCAACAAACTATTTAGGGCAAACTAAGGAGACACAGGGCCCTGTAGAGGTACACAGACAGCTAGTTAGTGATTGCCAGCTAATTGCCTCAGAAATCAACCACCACTTGACCAACTTTGATGAATACAAGAGTGATCTACCTCCTTCTGTGCCAACACAGAACACCGACAACCCCCTCCTTAATAGACCCCAATTTCACCTGAGATTGGTCAAGGCTAATGAGGTCCTTAATCTTCTAAAGGCTGTCAGAAACAAAGGCTGTGGGAGGCCCGATGGATATCAGCCTCTAGGTTACTTAAGGAAGGAGCCCAGTCCCTTGCCAGACCTTTGACCTGGATTTTCAACAGGTCTCTACTTGAAGGAAATGTTCTCACCAGTGGAAGCAGGCTAATGTGGTCCCCATTCACAAGGGTGGCATGAGGGAACATATTGGCAACTTCGAGCCCATCTCCCTGCTAGGTACCCTTGCAAAATTGCAAAAGGCTAGGTTATGGGCAACTGAGGAACTACCTGGAGTTCCACCAGCTCCTAGCCCCCTCTCAGCATGGTTTCGGACAAATCATGGCACTGACACAGCCCTCACCAATCTAACAGTGGATGTACTCAGTGCAGTGGATGCAGGTAAGCCACGGGCACAGTCTTTATAGATCCGTCTAAAGGCGTTCACCCTCGTGGACCACGACTCTTCCTAACAAAGCTTCACAAAATAGGTCTGGATCCCCATGCCCTCAAATGGTTCAAGAGCACCTATCAGGCTCTCTCAGAGGGTCAGCTGGAAGGAAGAGCTGTCTGACCCTCTACCTATCAAGGAGGGAGTACCTCAGGGCACAATTCTCGGCTCCTCTTGTTTCTCTCTTTACTAACGATGTCAGCCTTTACTGTGGGGACAGCTCAGTGGTTCAATATGCAGATGACACTGTTATCTACCAGGTCCATGGATAATATGCCAGTACCAGGTCCTCTTTTTCAAGCTGACCTATTGACACTTGAGGCCTGGCTTACATCTAATAGAATGGTCCTCAACACACAGGCAAAACAAAAGTTATGCTGTTTGGTCCTAGATCCCTTGGACAGGACAGGACCAAATCCATACAGATAAATTCCTTGTTGGAAAAGGATAGACGTGGTAGACACCATAAAATACCTAGGGCTAAATATTGACCAAGGTCTCACCTTCAAGTCCCACGTAGACCAAGTAACCAAGACTATCCACGGTAAACTTGGCACCCTGTACCGCTAAAGACCAGCTTGTCCCGGAGGCTAGGCTAGCAGTTGCCTCCAGTGTCCTCCTCCAACACTAAGTTACGCTCCTCTTGCAATTCAGAATGTATAAGCAAAGTTCAACCAGCTACGGTCCTGTACAACAAGATTACGTGGTTTGTGACCCAGAGTCACCCAAGAAGCCACCCTTGCGATACACCTTACCCAGCTGCAGTGGCCTTTTGCTTCTCATCTTCAGTACCCCTGCTCTGCCTTATGCATAAATTACAGTGCCCAGCTGCCCCACCCAGCCTAAAAGGGACTGTCACTCCCAAGCACAACTCTTGTATACTTAGGACCTCAGGTCGGACTCTACTTGCAATCCCCAGAGTCGGGACAAATGTGGGTGGTAAATCCTTCTCTTATACTGCCACCTACTTGTGGAACAATCTCCCACCCTCAGTACAGGAAGCCCCATCTCTTCTAAACTTTCGTACAAGGCTCAAGGTGCACATGTTAGAGTCCAGCTCTTGTCACTGTCATGGTATAGGATAGTCTCCCCCTGTCCAACAAACAATACCAACCTCTCCTTTCTCACCCAAACAGACTTCAAGGTCATGCCTTGACTCATTCAATCATTGCACTTATGTTTTATTGATTCTGAATTACTGCTTATATTGTAACCCTGTTATCATCTGTACTTTCTCTGTAACCTGTGTACCTGACTGCCTGATACTGTACTGTATCCAGGTGCGCCCCTGAAAAGGACCTTCGGGCTCAGTCGCCCTACCCGGTCATCAAAATTCAATAAATAAATAAAGTGGCAAGCAACATCAGTTAACTTTCTGTGTTTGCTTTGCCAGCAGCAAAGCGAACATATTGTTGTCTGTGCAATAGGGCTTTTGGGGGCAAGTCCCTTTCCACCAATCACATGCTTAGACTTCTTAGCAGTGTCCTTCCTAATGTTATCTCTGCCTACTCTCTTTAAAATGATATTCTTTATTCACCCCAGCCACGGCTTCGCTTTCGAATCGATCCTGATGCCCGAGCAGACACCAACGATGGGACATCAGCCCTGCAAGTTCGCCCCCTCCCAGTGGTGCCATCCCGAGGGGCGGTTCTGACTGCCACGGCATGCCCACAGTGGCTATGGCAGGAGTCGGGGGGACTACCTATCCAGGAGGTCCTAATGCATGTTTTTTTTTTTTTTTTTTGTATTGCTTCTGATTGCTTCCCCTCCCCTAGGAGGTGGCGTGTAAAGGCCAGAGACATGCACACACAAAGATGTGCACCTCGGACTCCAGCCATCACCCTTCCTTCCACATGGCGCCCTGTACTGCCACCCGAATCAACAGGTGGCAGTAATGCAGTCAGTACTGCAACCCTCCTCCCTGAGGAGGAGAGCATCCTGAGGTCGCCAGTCCTCCTCCCTCTGGCTCGTCCTCTGGCAACCCAGGCACATTCTCAAACTGAAGTCAAGTATGCTATGGAGTGGTAGCACTACTGCTGCTCTCCAGGCGGGCCGGCCTTTCACTCTCTTTGAGTCACTTTGATCTACTTAGCCAGTCATAGAGATAGTGCAGAGGGGAAGCTGCTGTTACATTGTGTTCCACCTTAAAAGTTCCCATTAGAAACATTTGTTGTTCATTTTGTACCGCACAGCTGTTTCTTGCAGCCGCTTGATGGCACTTCCTGCCTCCCCTTACACTGTTTAGGCCCAGCATGTACATGAGAAATGCAAACATGATTGACATTGACCAATGCTTGTTCATTTAGTGGCTTGTGTCATTAAGGGTCAGAACCTTCAGTTAAGAAGATCCTGTCAGTTACACTGCATACATACCTGAACCAATGTATACCCTGTAGTTCCGGTGTGTTTTAAACCATATGCTACATATATTTTTTTCTTTTTTCCTGCAGTTCAGTTTTCAAATGGCAAGCTTAGAGAAACTGGACATGTGGAGTTTACGTTATACAGGAATAAAGACACGAATAACCCCAGAAAAAAACACTGGCGGATCCTGGTAAGATAATCTCTTTTTCAAGTTTCAGTTTTGGTTGACAGCATTACATAAGGGCAAATACTGTACAACATTTCTTTTCACCCCTACCCATTCTGTCCTCCTTCAGACGAGTTCCCCAGCCCCGATGTCTGCCAGGACTTAACCTGCTGCCATCTTCCTCCAGGGCTTGCCCTCCCTGGTGTGGTTGGTGGGGTTCCCCAAGTCCCACCAGAATGGATCCAGTTCAGGGCCGGCATGCCCAGCTGGTCTTGGAAAGGGACCTGCAGGTAGTCCTCTCATCCTGCTTTGTTTTATTTTTCCTTTTTCTGTGCCCCGGAGATGCAGCATGCAGTTTCTTAAGAAATAAACATGTGCTTTCTCCCTGCTTTCTTTATCGTGCTGCCTTATTAATCGGGTAGCACCAGGTTCCATGTCATCTGCAGCTGTTCAGTATGTGATATAGTGCTTCCCAGCAGATGTGCATTACTTCAGCCAGTTCAGAACTACTGTTGTGGGTGTGACAAAAGACCAAGATTAAGAAAATAAAGAAAATGTTTAGTACACAAATAGTGGGAATCCCTTAGACGAGCAAATTTGACATGTATGGTAATATTTCCCATTAATTATCACTGAACGTTTTTTAGAAAATATTGTTTTACTGCATTTTTTCCTTCAGTAAAGCTTTTTTCCTCCGCTGGTCTGCCTAATGGCACCTCTCCCCAGCCCTGTCACTGATCTTCTCAAGGAATCTGGTTATCTACCACTTACCCAGGATCATATTGTGGTGGCTGGCCAGCTGTGTGGGTTGTTTGAGAGCCCTTGGGGTTGCAGGCATGTGGCAGACAGTCCTTTTTCTGTGTTCTCCCTGGGGTGCCACATGCAGTGGCACAAGTGCGTATGCATGCTGTGGCGCCCATGCATGCCCGACCCTCCCTTTGTATATGTTCCCATCTATGCTGCCACCTGGCCTCCTGTAGCAGGCAGTTCTGCAGCAGGAGGCTTGTCCCCTCTCCTGGAGGAAGGAGAGGAGTCCCCAAGACACTCGGTCCTTCCTCTCCTGTCCAGCCCATGATGATCTGCGTATCATTATTGCATCTGCTGGACTGGTGATGTCATTCCAATGCTGGCTGTCATGCAGGCTTAGTACAACCCAGCATCTATCTTAACCTCTTAAATGTTGCCCTGCTCTGGACTGAGGGTCTGTGAAGGTTTCTTCAGTAACTCCAGATCTCTTTTTCCATCAGTATTTCATGTTGCCTTTCTTTTTGGCATGTGCTGTCTTCTGTTAAAGGGCTAGCAGACCATATTGCCCAACAACCAAGGCCAACCTATCACGAATACTGGGAAGTAAAACCCATTCAGTGCATTATAAGTGGCAAACATACTGTCACCTACTTCACTTGAATGAAGTCATGGGTACGGAGTTCCCCAGGTTAGCATAACAATTTTTATTTATTTATTGGATTTTGTAACTCTGCTGGGCACACTGAGAGCTTGGTCCCTTTTTCAGGTGCTACCCTGAATTAGTTACAGGTAACAACAGATACAGTGACAAGTTAAAAACTATTGCCAGTTACACCAACATAAGAACAGGATACGTCACATAAAAAATTAGTATTACACAGTCCTTAAACTACAGCAGACAGAAGTACAATGTTACAACAGTGATCAGTGAGAAAAGGCACAACACCTCTTGCCATGGATGCAAGTCCTAAGATTGCTTTTGAAGGCAGAGAGGGAGAATCAGTTCTGGATGTTAGGAGGTGATGCATTCCACTGGTGCTGTGCATTGCAGTGAAAGGATGTTTGTCCAGAGGATGTCCGTGCTCTAGGTACTGATAGGAGAGGCTTAGCTGAGGGGCGGCAGGATCTAAGTCAAAGTTTAGCCATAAGAGTGTCCCTTAGGTGTGGTGGAAGGAACATTTATGATATTGAAGACATGGCAGAGCGATAAGATCTTCAGTCTCCTCCGGAGATAGCCAGTTCAGGGTAGAGAGGGCGGTGCAGTGGTGGTCTTGCCTGTTTGCGCCAGCTGCAGAAATGTCTCACTCTGTTGTAAAATAGCATGAGTCTTCTCGGTTCTAGTTCCTTTGTGGAGGTAGGGGCACTGTACAGTAGTAATGGCAAACTTCTCTTGGGAGATGGGCCTTAGGCCTGTACAGCAATCCAGCTTCTGATATATGGCCTTTGGTACATAATAAGTGAGGAGTTAGAGCAACCGTTCTTGATCAAGGTATATTGCTAGGTACTTTGTGGATCCTGCAACCTCAAGGGAGACACCGGAGGTGTTGTGTATCATTGTCCTATTCAAACAGCATTAACCAGAATGCATATATAGATTTCACCTTAAGAAGTTAGAGTTAAATGGCTGCTCAGTTATGCATCAGTGGTGAGGTCGGACACGGATCTAATTTTATCTAAATGTTCTAGTTCTTGAAAATTTCACTCATTTGAGCAGCATGACCAGTTGCCTCCCTAGTTGACGCCCCTGTTATGATGCCCTTTTTGCTGTGGGCCTTAGCTCTCGAACCATAGCATGGAATACTTCAAGGGGAACAGTCTTTGAAGGAATAAGACCCTGCCCATGAACTCAGAAGATGCTGATTGGCGGTTAGAGCAGCCTGAGGAGGGCTCCCGGCAACTCGGGCAGCCTGCTGGTTGCAATTATGGAAGGTGAAGGAAGGTCAAGAACAAAGAACCACCTCGCCCCCCAGTCTTGAGCCACCCAGTACTGTTATGGTGAAATGGAAGGGATGAGAGCAAGCTCTGCTTTTCCACAGTAGTGACTGAGAAAAATATTTGACAATCTCAGTTTTTGGTTCTTTTTCAGTCTTACTGTTTTAAATAGCTCTGCATTGAATTGCTTCTGTCTTCTGCTGATCAAGATGCGCTATAAAAGATACAAATCTTTCTGTATCTAACTATATTCTTTTCCATTGGCACTGCTTCAATGTTAGTATCACCCACCTTGGCAGCCCTTTGCAATATCATTGTATGTAAAAGGGTCTCAGCATCTGTTGTAGTACCCCAATAGTAGCCTTTATTCATTTTTTTTTTTTGGTGGGGAATCCAGAAGTCTGCACATCTTAAAGTTTATACAGTGAGGCACTACCAAGGGGCAGGTTACCATTCAGTAAACACACCCACTGCATAACAAATCGACTGCTATTTGCATCGTGGTGTAACTGCCTGACAGTAACCCATCCCCTTGAGTGCTTTACTACAACATTGTTGCCATTTTCTTACTTGAAAATAGCAAAAGCTCCTCAAAGCCTCCTGCAGTGTGCTTCCTCCATGTGGCTACAGACTATATTCACATGGGCCCAACCAGTGAGAACACTGGATGTTCAGAACCAGTCCCCGCCCGCTGTGCTTTAGATCCTTGCTGATAAAAGCAAAATTTAATCTTTTTTTGGGGGGTGGGGGTTCCTATGAATTTCATCTGTTAGCTTTAAGTAATTATTAAGGGATGGTGATTACTTTAAACTTGTGCCAGACATTTTCTTTTTTGCTTGACAGCAGATTGTCATGTATTCTTATTCCTAGGCTGCAGAAACTGACAGACTGTGTTATGTGGGAAACAACTTTGGAACTGGGTCCTTGAAGTGCAACTCCCTCTGCAGGCAAGTGTGTGTAATTTCCAAGCAAACACAACCCCTGTTGTTTACAGTTTTTAATATTGATTACAAATTTAGGCATGTGTGAAGTCTGTTTAATAACACCAGTGTGTCATTTTGAGTGTTTATATTAAAATTTAATTCGAGCCCCTTGCTATTGCAGCCTTGCTTTCCTTCTCTCAATATTTTTTTCTTTACTTAGCAGTTCCAGGACTCGATGACCTCAGTTTAGGGGCAGCCCTGCATGGCAAGCTTCATCATAAACTTATGTCATGAGGTTTCAGAACTCCAAAATAATTTAAAAAATGAATACTGGGTTGGAAAAAGACGGCATTATGGGATTCTGAATAAGGAAGGAAGGAAGAAATGGGAATAATTCAAAAACAAACACACAACAAAAATACATTGTAGTTATTTAACAGCCTTCACACATGCCACAATTCACAATTATAATAAAGTTTAAGTGTTTCTGTCCCTTTTAAGTTTGCCTGCTTGTGTGTATGCTACCCATACTCAAGCATTACAGATTGAAATTAAATTGCAAAGTGCATGAAGCGTATTTACAGTCGACTACCACAGATTTGCTAGTCGGTATGTATTGCAGAGTGCGTGGGGTGGTCCTGCCGTGGCCTGGTATTTGGTAAAGTGTGGACAGGCGTGGAGCATCCACACTCATATGCTGCTGTGTACTGCCACTGGCAGAGTTGTACCTATCAGCAGCAGACACTTTTTAGCATGCTGCAGACTGCTTGTTATTGGGTAATGCGAACAGTAAGCTAAAGCTAGATAGGTATAGTGCTTCCACAGCCTGGAAGGCAAACACAACATTGAAATGCATTTGGGGAGAGGGAGTAAAGAGCCGCTTCAGGAGTGTACTGCCTCCAGTTCTGGTCAGAAAGGACATTGAAGTGATTGAGAGGGTCCAGCACAGGTGCTGCAAGCTGATTATTGGCTTAGAAGGCAGGAGCTATGAGGCAAGATTGGTCATACTCCAATTATTCCGCTTGCTTAGTAAAGAGAAGGCTGGGAGAGGATATGATAACAGTTTTTCAGGTACTACAGGGACTAAGCAGGATGGAGCATACATAGTCATGTTTGAGCTGGTGAGTGCAAGCAGAACTGGAGGGCATGCATCTTGTCTGCCCTCCTGCCCCATGGCAGTAACTGTACCCAGTTTGAGTATGGACACACATTCAAACTTAGAAGTGGGAATGCTACCCCTATTTATGCTGTTTCGATCAATACCATTCTCCCCTAGAAATCTGTCTTCTCTTTTGAAATGCTTGAACATTGATAGCTTCCACAACCTGACTGGGCAGGCTGTTCCATATGTGAACCACCCTTATATGAAGTAACGCTTTCTGTTGTTTCCCCTCATCCTGTGCTGACCCCCCTCAGTTTGAATGCATGTTCTCCAGTTCTGCTAGCACTGGTAAGCTCAAACAGCTCTACGTATTAACATAGTGATTATATCCCCCCTCAGCCTTCTCTTCTACTGGCTTACTAATCTGAATATGCCCAATCTTTCCACTTAGCTCTTGCCTCATAAGCTGGTAATTGGGCCCTCTCTCATCCTCTGTGTACTGCAGCAATCAGAATTGGATACAGTATGTAACCCCCTTTCAATCATGGTTTGCCTGAGGCCCTTGAAAACTGCCCCCCCCATTGCTGAGTAACTCCTCCAGCACTCTGGGCCTAATTTCTTTGGATGTAGAACCAGGAAGAGGTGGCAGGTGCTGTAGTTCATCGGTGCCTCCTGCACTCTGCAGCTTTTGGGTTTCAGCCACACATAGCCACTGCTGACAGAACAAACTCCTGGCTTCCACCCTGCCAACACTAGATTGCACTAGTCAAATCTGCCACCCAGTCCAGTGAGGTGGGCAAGCAAAATGAGGGCAGGGTCGTTCTGGAACTGCAACTTAGGGGCCAATGCACCAGGATGGCTTGGACATCACCATTTGTTTTTTTAAATTAAGGTTTTTATTAAATGAAGCATACACAATACATTACAAATGACAAAGAACCTTCGTGTGTAGGCACTGAGGCAAGGGTTACCCCAAAGGGCATTGGCTGGGAAGCTCAAGTACATTACAAATGACATACATATTGTACCGGTTATACCATTGAGTGAGTATCCATTATATAATTTCTACCCAACTCCTTAGACAGCCAGTCAAGGGCTGGGGACTCCTGAAGGCCTATGGGAGAGGCAAGGATCACATTTTCTAGTGCCCTTTCTTGGACCTAAAGGGTGGCACGGATTTAGAATCACAGCTGTGTGAACCAATGGGAGCTGACTTTGAAGTGCGCCTATAAGAAGGGGACTGTGCTGAAGGCTGGCAGATCTGGTAGAAAGCGTGGTCTGACAGGACCTGATGTTTCTCAAGATGTCATCCTGTGCCAAACTGAGCCCTGAGCCTGGAAAACAAACAATGAAGGAGACTGCTGAGTTCCTGAGAGGAAAATAGCAGCAGCTGCGTGCAAGGCAGCAAATGTGACAACCCTGAAGAGACACCACAGAATGGAGAGACTGAAGTCCAGGGCTGCTGATCCAGGTGTGTAGCAGGCACTACAGTTATGTGTTGAACTGGCACTAGCCTGAGAGTTCTGAAGCGAGATGTGTGGGTCTGTCCGGGGTCTCTGCTATATAGAGAGAGAAGAGGCAAAAGTCAGAGAAGCCAGCCCTCAAGAGAGGAGGAGTAAGTCCGAAGAGGGAGACCCAACTGATCCAGATGTACCACAGGAGACTGGAGCACCAGAGGAAGCTGCTTGGTTGGGGAAACCTGAGTAAAATCAAGGCTTACCCTGCCATGGGGAACTCATGTTTGTATGGATTTGTTTTTAGTTTGGCCATTTGGCTGGACTACAGATGCCCCATTTCATTTTGCTGTGGATTTTCTGAGCCATTCTAAACTATTGGATGGCCTTTGGGTTTGGGGAGGTAATTAAGTAATCTATTTGCTTCTAAATTAAAGTGTAACAATGCCTGCCAGTCAGCAGCAGTTATATCTGGTCTGCACCAATTCAACACCTGAGGTACCCATGGAGTGTGTATGAGGGAGCTCTCGAAAAGCATAAGGGAAATTTCCTGGTACCAGGTGGGAAGAGGGTAGTGGCCTCCAGTACTGTACAAGAGGCCCTCCAAAAAACAGTGCTGTTTTGCTTTGTGGGGCCAGACGAGTGGAAAGCTGCCACTTGGCCAGACTTGATCAAGTGCAGCTGGAGTAACTGTTATTTGGTGACTCTGGTCAGGGCTGAGTAAGAAGGCCATGTAGAGAGAGGGTGGTTCAGTCCTGCCTAGCGGGGTCAACTAAAGTGATTACGTATTAGGCCCGCCTAGAAGGATGCCTAAGAAGGGCTGCCTTAGTATGTGGGTGCACTAATCTTTTTTTGTTTTCCAGCTGCTTGCCTTGGCAGTAAAGATGTGGTTATTGCTAAGCCATGTCTCGGTGCCAGTGGCTCAGTAGGTAACCTGCTGATCTCCAGAGACCAGAAGACTGGAACGTTGTGGGTTCTAGCCCCACACCAGGTACATGGGGTAATACCCATTACTGACACTGTAGTACAGTACGATGGGGATTCAGTACTAGTGAGGTTCTGTCCCAAGGCATAAATTAGTGTCGGAGACTTGAGTAGCGGCCTTCGTTAATCAAAGTAAAAAATGATTAGCAATTGACCGAAGTTGATTAGCAATTACCAGAAATGTGTATTTTTGCTCAAAGTCAAACCCCCATAAAATCTACTTATCTTGCTCTATATTGATAAAATACACATCGTACACAAGTTTCTGAGACTGATACTGTTTTGTTTAGCCATCAGAGTTGGAATACAGCAATTGTGCAGCAGCAAATACATTTTGAGAGCCGTGAAGGATGATGTCTGCCAAAGCAGACCGTGAATTATAATCGTGACGTGATCGTGAGTCATGACAATTAAAATGAACTGCCCCTCTGTCCCATAAAAACTACTCCACCTGGGACAGTAATTGACCATAAACTCCAACGTAGGACTGTTATGCTACTCTTCTCCACCAGGCATGTAGCCAGTTATTCTGGTCTGTTTTTATAGGGGGAGGGACCAAGAGATGGTCCACCATCCGCAGCTGCCAAATCACCAGGACGTCTTGGTTTAGCACAAAAAATATGTCTACAGCCCTGTTTGGATTGAATTCATCTGGAGGAGGGGCCCTGCTTTTTAATGCGAATCAATGTTTCGACAGTACTCTCTGCCAGACTTGCTCGCCAGTCAGTTTTTACCTTGTTCATAGTTGAAAAACACCTTTCTACAATTGCATTAGAGACAGGAAATACTCTCAACACATTGACAAGCTTCAGCAGATTTGCATAAGAATTTTGGAAATCACATGCCAGCTCTGACCAGGTAGCAGAGGCAGACATATTATTGATGAAATTGGTTTGAGCAAAAATCTTAAACTCGTGCCATTCTGCAAGCACTTGATTGGTGTCATAGTCAGACTGCAAAAGAGCTGAAAAATGATCAGCTGCTTCAGTGATGTCACTGTTACCATACAGCTTTCGGTCTGTTGGCCAAAGTCTGATATCTAACACTTTTGCATGGTTATAGATACTACTTTCATCATTCAAGCCAAACCCCTGTTCACAACAGTTCTCAATATTTGTAATGTATTTCTTACATCGCTGTTTAAAAGTCTTAATAGATTGAGTACTTAAATGTGTTAATTTTACACCCTTGTAAGTGACTTCAGGACATGCTCCTGAAAGAACGTCAGACCCATTTTGTAAGAGAATGTCAAGTTCACTGCCACCTATGGGACCACTCTGCTTAGCATGGTCAAGAGTGTTTCTCAAAGTTTTAATGGAGCTAAGTAGCTCTGGCATTTCAACATCTTCTTTTTGAAGTGCTAGTGAGAACCTGGCAAGTGGCTGAAGCAACTGTTCAAAATACAAAAGATGTGCAACCATTTGGAATTTAGTCAACATTTGCAACTCTCCCTTGGCTTTGGCCTGATCATGAGTTGGGTCTGTGCCCATAGATTCTAAATGGGCAGTGATTATGGGGAATGATTTGGTAACAGCCCAGGTAACAAGAAGTTTATGCTGCACCCGAGTACCATGGGCCTTCTTGGGCTTTTCAGTTGACATCTCCACGGCCTGGGCAAGGGACCGTAACTCTCTAAATCGCTTAGAACTTTTCTGATAGGGAAAAAACAGCTGGGTCAGAAAGTGTGAAACTTCATTGAAATAGGTGTTATCCAAAGCATCTTTCATGGCCAGTTCTAATTTGTGTGAGAAACAATGAACAGCAACCATCCACTGTAGGTCTTCCCTTAAAAGTGCAGCAAGTTGCCGTCTTACACCCATGTTGAGAGCTGCCCCATCAGCCCCAAACCCAACCATTTTTTTCACATTAAGGCCACTCGCTGCAAGAATGTCTGAGGAGATGTTTGAGTCCCTCACTTGTGCCATCTGATACTGTTTTCATTCGTAAAAAATTTAGTCTCCACGTGACCATTGCTGGGATTAACATAAATTACGTAAACCAGTTCCATTTCAATTACAGCACTATTAGTACTACCATCCATAAGAACTGAAAAGTAATTAGCATTTTTTTACAGTTGCCAGCAGGTTTTCCTCTAGGTTCTAGCCAATACACATTATCGGTTCTTTCCTACTAATAGTGTTAATGTAGTTCTTGCCCAAATGAACTCCATGGCGCTTCTCTTGTTCTGCTATCGCTTCAAACTTTTTAATAGGGATGTCCTCTTTGGCCATCATATACAGGATCTCCATTGGCCTGCCTAGAATCATTCTGTGCTGTTCCTCTGCATTATTGAAAGCTCTCCTACAATAAATTAAAATGATTTAGCTCTGTGGTCCAATGCTCCTAACCCCCGATTACTTACCAGTTGTGGTATGGCAATATATTTCAAGTGGTGACCATGTTTTACCAAATTTCAAAATGTTAATAGCTTTCTTGTGCTGCTCTTGTCTGAAGATGTTTCCGGATGGTGTCAACTTTTAGCTCGGGGCCTGTTATCCCTGCAGTTAATGCTTCACTGACGTTCCTCAACCCACATAGCTCATCTTTATACTGACAGCACAATTTGCAACTAGCATGCACAGCAGTCTCCCTCACTGCTTATCTGGAGCTGGTTTTTACCTGGATCATATTTTTTGCGCCATCCTTCTGCAGTTGCTAATTTTACTCCGCCAGCCATGTTGGACTGCAATTATTAAAAAGTTTGAAGTTAGTAAAACAAGACTCTGTCGAGCTGTGCACTTAATTAACGCATCAAGTTACTGTAATCTGGCTAACTCTCTGTACTGAAAAAAGATCATGGCAGCTGCAGATTTGCTTGTGACCCTCTGAGCCCCTCCCCAGTTAATTGTTACACTTGTCCCCGATCTCTGCCATAGGCAGGGCACACACTTAAAGTTTCAGAGTTGTGAACAGAACACTTCCCCAAAGTTCACTGCTGCAGCAAAGCTGGCAGCAGGGCATAGTCTTATGTTACCTTGTCCTCGATCTCTGCCATAGGCAGGGCACACACTTGAAAGTTTCCAGAACACCAGGTTCCCCAAAGTTCACTGCTGCAACAAGGCTAGTGTCTTAATTTGTTACTTGCCCCCTCAGGTCCGATGGGCAGGGCACACAATAGTTATAATTTCCCCAGTGCAACAGAGCAAGCAGGTGTATTTTTGTTTTTGTCCCCTTCATCTCTGCCACAGCAGGGCACTGATACAGTTTTTTTTTACTTTGTTTCCTCGCCCCTGAGAACTCTGGAAAAACCAGGGCACAATTATTACCATCACTGCTGCAAAAAAGGGCTGGCTGGGCACAAAATAAAGCAGGCAGGGCGGGCATGACCACTGTTTTCCCCTTCATCTCTGCCAAAAGTGGGGTATATTTACTTAAATGTCACAGAAGTTTTTGTTTTGTTTCCTCTCCTTCATAGAACTCTCTGGAGTAAACCAGGGCACAATTCTTAGTCTGTTCTGTTCCCAAAAATGATCTGCTACTTGCAAGTCAACACAGTTTGTCTGCTTAATCCCCCATTATCACTGCTGCAATTAGGGCTGTGCACATATTATAGCTGGGCATGACTGTTTAACCACTGTTGTCCCTTCTTCTCTGCCAACAGCAAGGCACATTTAGTCACACAGGTTTCTTTCCCCCTTTGTTTCATCTCCCCTCAGAACTCTATGGAAAAACCAGGGCACAATTCTTATTTATTTTCTGTTCCCAAACAGTTTGCAAGAGCACAGTAAAGTTTGATATTTTTCTCCCCCCATCAGATCAGTCACTGGCATTGAGCTGGGCACAAAATAAAGACTGTTTACACCACTCTGTTCATCTCTGCCAAGCAGGGTAATTTAATTAGTTCACATTTACTTTCTTGTTGTTCCCTTCCCTGATTCCTCTCCGTTTTGCCCACAGCTCAGGCCCACCCCATGAGGTGTCTGCCTTGCCCTGACTGCCCCCCCCAGTCATGCCACTGCCCTGCCGTATGCCCACCAGTTGAGTTCCTCCAGGCTCCCCAGACAGTAAATTGAAAAGTTTGTACTTGTTTTTTTTGTAGAGATTCCCGATTGCTCAGCTGCATGCTGGCCCTCTGTGAGTTGCTCGGCCAAATCTGTGTCACGCTGCCTGCTTGCCCCACCACGATGCTTGGCGCGGCTCTCCTCTGGTCCTGGTCCCCTCTCGTGCCTCCTTGGCTCCCCTGCTCCTCAGTGTGGCTCCTCCCTGCAAACACAGAAAGAAATTCTTTACTGGACACCACCAACGAGCTAAAAAAAGTACAATTAAAAAAAAAAAAAAAGGAAACTAGAACCTACCTTGCTTAAGTTTTGCTCTGGCTGGAGCTTCTGGTCCTGCTTGCTCTTCTCCTGGGGTCATGCTGCAAGAGGACACTAACGTTTCTCCTGCACAGAGACTGGGTTTTTGGGGCCAGTGGTCAGTCAGGAAGGGTGTGGGGAGGAGGACAGAAAAAAACAGGAAAAACATTTAAAGACACATGGCCCAAAATGCCAAAAAGGGCATTTTTAAAGGACCCAGGGCCAGTTCAGAATAATTAGCAATGATTGCTAATCATTTCACAAGTTAATTCGCTTTTCTTCGATCTTGGGTCACAAATTGTGATGCGAACCCGCTTATTTTATGCCTTGGAGGCTTTTTTGGCATCAAGGTTCAAGAGTAGGGAGGGAGGGAGTATCTGGTGCATTTGGTGAATAATGTAGAGGGTGCTGCGGATGTTGTCCATTGTGGTTCGAGTATGGACAGAACCTGTCTGCTCCCTGTGTTATCAGGGAGGGTAGAAGCTTGCCAAATTGTTTAGCAATGACTGACGTAAAGAATTTATAGTCGATGTTAAATACTGAAATGGAGTGGTAGGATGGGCAGAGAAGGGGGCTTTTGCCTGGTTTGCGGATTACTGAAATCGCCACATTATCCCAGGATGGGGGTAGGTCTCTGTGTCCCCTCCCTGCAGCATGTCATTACAAGCTGCCAGTAAAGGAGGCATGGGGGCTTCTTTACTGGCTTTATAAAATTCTGTGCCGCAGCCACCTGGCCCTAGAGCCTTCACTATTTTGAAATTATGGATTACTTAGTACAGTTCTCCAAGATGATGGGTTTTAATAGTCTAAAAATCTGTTTGTCTAAGATTGTATTGGGTTTGTATGGATTGAAAAGGTAAGACCAGCAGTCCTGAGAAGAGCTGGAAGATGTACTACAGGGAGTATTCCCAGTTTTTTTTTTTTTTTTCACCAGGAGAGAGACACTGAGCTTAAAGTTTGTTGTTTACAGGTGCGACCTGGGAGCACAAGGAAGGTAAGTGACTTGCTCAGGGTTGCACAGTATGCAAGTGGGGGCTGTGGGATTCAAACCCAGGTCTCCAGAGTTGCAGCTCAGAGCCTTAAACCACTGCACTATATGTTTTGATAACCATTACCAGGGTGGGGGCAAAGTCCTTCAGGCATGGTGTTGGGTATTGGGAGTGTATCAAGTGGAGTGTTTCTTGGATAGACTGCCATACCTTGCTCTGGTACTGCAGCCATAGATTAAGCTTGCACATTTGTTCTGGAGATGCTGCTCGGTGTTACGTGGTTAGCACAAAGTGCTGGTTTGGAAACATGACATGTTGTCTGCCCAAGTGATGGTATAGAAGAACGCATAAGAGTATGGCCCAGAAGTAATACTAGAGCCAGGAGAGTGCCAAGCTCCCTGAGCTTTTAGGTAGGAACAACTGCTGCAGTGTTTAATACATGGTCTTTGACTGGACCATATATATCTGGAATTCTTTATTCCAGGTTCTCCTCGCCTGCAGAGATAGGGTCAGAGGAATATTTTGAAACGGGTAGAGGGCCCTGGGAAGGGTGACAGTGCACTCTGTTTGATGTGACCGGGAGAGTGACAGGGTTACCCAGCGTTGCAGGTCTTGTGTCATGATATGGGTGAATGGGGTATAATTATCTTGCTGGGCTGTGGCAAAAATGTGTGCTAAATATATTCCAAGATATCTGCATTTCAGCAAGTCCCATTTAAAAGGGAAGCAGTGAAATAATGACTGAGGGGAGGAAGTGGAAGCACAAAGTCACCATCTTAGTGGTATTTAGGTGGTAATCCGAGAGTTCACTAGATTTCTGTAAGAGGGTAGATACCCTCAGGCGAGCCTCCTCTGGACCTGGAGTTAAAAAAGCACATCATCCACACAAAGGGCTGTGTGGTGCTCCTCACCTTCCATGTTGATACCTGAAACATGGCAGCTTCTCTGATGGCCTGGGCCAAAGCCTCAGTGTACACTGCAGATAGCAGCGGTGATTGGGGGCAACCCTGCCGGCTTCCTCTCCATACATGGAAGTCAGGTAAATGATGTCCACTAACCTTGACACAGGCCTTTAGAGCCTTTGTAGGAGCTGTACAGATGTGCCCGGGAGACCCAGCTGCCTCAGCACTGAATACAGGAATGGTCAGAAGAACCGGTCAAAGGCTTTTTCGATTTTAAGGCTCTGGAGTAGGGAGGAAGTGGGCATCTTGTGCATTTGGTGAATAATATGGAGGGTGCGGCAGATATCCTTTGTGGTTTATGTACAGACAAAACCTGTCTGGTCCCTATGTATGAGGGAGGGTAGAGGCTTGCCAAGTCATTTAGCAATGACTGACAAAGAATTTTTAGTGGGTGTTAAGCGCTAAGATGTGGCAGTAGGACAGTGGGATGGGCAGAGAAGAGGGCTTTTTTTCTGGTTTGGGGGTTACTGAAATCATCCTATGTCAGGACGGGGGGGTTGCCTCCCTGCAGCACATCATTACAGGCTGCCAGTAAAGTTGGCATGGAGGCTTATTTAGTGGCTTTATAAAATTCTGCACTATAGCCATTTGGCACTGGCGCCTTCATTGTTTTTGAATTACAGATCACCTTGTCCAGTTCCTCCATGGAGATGGGGTTCAAGTGTCTGTCTCCCTTATCTGAGGGGAAGTTGGAGAAGGTGTAATCTTTGTAAAAAGAGATTGGTGTACTTCTGTGGAGGTTGTGTTTCTGGCGTATATAGGGATTCAGAGTAAGTCTGTTTGTCTAAGATTGTATTGGGTTTGTTTGGATTGAAAAGGTAAGACCAGCAGTCCTGAGAAGAGCTGGAAGATGTACTACAGGGAGTATTCCCCTTTTTTTTTTTTCACCAGGAGAGACACACTAAGCTTAAGGTTTGTTTACAGGTGCGACCTGGGAGCACAAGGAAGGTAAGTGACTTGCTCAGGGTTGCACAGTATGCAAGTGGGGGCTGTGGGATTCAAACCCAGGTCTCCAGAGTTGCAGCTCAGAGCCTTAAACCACTGCACTATATGTTTTGATAACCATTACCAGGGTGGGGGCAAAGTCCTTCAGGCATGGTGTTGGGTATGGGGAGAAAGTGTGTCAAGTGGAGTGTTTCTTGGATAGACTGCCATACCTTGCTCTAGTACTGCAGCAGCCATAGATTAAGCTTGCACATTTGTTCTGGAGATGTTGCTCGGTGTTACGTGGTTAGCACAAAGTGCTGGTTTGGAAACATGACATGTTGTCTGCCCAAGTGAAGGTATAGAAGAGCGCATGAAGTATGGCAGAAGTAATACTAGAGCCAGGAAGTGCCAAGCCCCTGAGCTTTTAGGTAGGAACAACTGCTGCAGTGTTTAATACATGGTCTTTGACTGGACCATATATATCTGGAATTCTTTATTCCAGGTTCACCTCGCCTGCAGAGATAGGGTCAGAGGAATATTTTGAAACGGGTAGAGGGCCCTGGGAAGGGTGACAGTGCACTCTGTTTGATGTGACTGGGAGAGTGACAGGGTTACCCAGCGTTGCAGGTCTTGTGTCATGATATGGGTGAATGGGGTATAATTATCTTGCTGGGCTGTGGCAAAAATGTGTGCTAAATATATTCCAAGATATCTGCGTTTCAGCAAGTCCCATTTAAAAGGGAAGCAGTGAAATAATGACTGAGGGGAGGAAGTGGAAGCACAAAGTCACCATCTTAGTGGTATTTAGGTGGTAATCCGAGAGTTCACTAGATTTCTGTAGAGGGTAGATACCCTTAGGCGAGCCTCCTCTGGACCTAGGTAAAAGCACATCATCCACACAAAGGGCTGTGTGGTGCTCCTCACCTTCGTGTTGATACCTGAAACATGACAGCTTCTCTGATGGCCTGGGCCAAAGCCTCAGTGTACACTGCAGATAGCAGAGTGATTGGGGGCAACCCTGCCGGCTTCCTCTCATACATGGAAGTCAGGTAAATGATGTCCACTAACCTTGACACAGGCCTTTAGAGCCTTTGTAGGAGCTGTACAGATGTGCCCGGGAGACCCAGCTGCCTCAGCACCGAATACAGGAATGGTCAGGAGAACCGGTCAAAGGCTTTTTCGATTTTAAGGCTCTGGAGTAGGGAGGAAGTGGGCATCTTGTGCATTTGGTGAATAATGTGGAGGGTGCGGCAGATATCCTTTGTGGTTTATGTACAGACAAAACCTGTCTGGTCCCTATGTATGAGGGAGGGTAGAGGCTTGCCAAGTCATTTAGCAATGACTGACAGAGAATTTTTAGTGGGTGTTAAGCGCTAAGATGTGGCGGTAGGACAGTGGGATGGGCAGAGAAGAGAGCTTTTTTTTCTATTTTGGGGATTACTGAAATCATCCTATGTCAGGACGGGGGGGGGGTTGCCTCCCTGCAGCACATCATTACAGGCTGCTAGTAAAGTTGGCATGGAGGCTTATTTAGTGGCTTTATAAAATTCTGCACTATAGCCATTTGGCACTGGCGCCTTCATTGTTTTTGAATTACAGATCACTTGGTCCAGTTCCTCCATGGAGATGGGGTTCAAGTGTCTGTCTCTCTTATCTGAGGGAAAGTTGGAGAAGGTGTAGTCCTTTGTAAAAAGAGATCGGTTTACTTCTGTGGAGGTTGTGTTTCTGGCGTATATAGGGATTCAGAGTAAGTCTGGAAGGCTTTCGCAGTATGTTGATTCTGCGTATGGCGAGTTCCTGCTTTATGGTGTAGGGTAGCAGATATTGTGCCAAATTTGCATTGCTTCTGAGTTTGTACACTAGTAATCGGGTACAGCTGGATCCTACTTCATGATAGTGCTGCTCAGGTAGGTGCAGATATTGTGCCAATTTGCATTGCTTCTGAGTTTGTACACTAGTAATCGGGTAGAGCTGGATCCTACTTCATGATTGTGCTGCTCCGGTAGGTGAGCACTATTGCTGTCTGCTCCAGGCAGAGTTTGTCTAGGTCAGCCTGAACTTCAGTGATTTGTGCGATGACTTACCTGTCTCCCTGTTGGTGAACTTGCTGGGGAAAATATAGGGTATCCTTAAGCTTCTGCCTTCTTTCTTACCATTGTTTCTTCAACTGGGCGGAGTATTGTATTAGATGGCCTCTCAGCATGGCCTTTGCTGTGTCCCACCTGATTTCACGTGATGGGTCAGACATAGGGTTGTCCTGAACCATCCCCTCCAATCGCTCTTTTACAGATGTTCAGAAGGGGGCAGATTTAAACAAGTATGTACTAAGGCGCCAATGTGTGGATCATTTCTCTTGACCAGAATCTTAGTATGAACTGACTGGGGAATGATCAGACAAGTAGATGTCCCTAATAGCACAGTGTGCAATTCTGTGACCCTCTTCCACTTGTGTAAAATAGTAGTCAGTCCGAGAATAAGTGCAGTGCACTGGGGAGTAGTGAATGTAACTGCAGTGTCTGAGGTTCAGAGAGCACCAAACATCTACCCATCCAATCTCTTGTAGCAGCTTCTTAAAGAATTTGTTGGAAGAGGGCTGTCTTTGGGGGGGTTCGGGTTGGAAGAATCTAGGCTAGGATTCCAGGCCAGACAGAAAACTATACCTGGGTACAATTTATTACGATTAGATAGAACTAACAAAAAAGGAGAAGTGGTAGCAGTATATACCACAACAAAAATAAACATAGTAGACATAACAGCTGAAATAAAGACACACTCCACCCCTACAGAAACCTTATGGTTTCAGTTAAACCAAAATAAGTTAGATCATATAATTGTAGGACTGTGCTATCAACCCCTGCAGTGCAAATGAAGAAACATTGAATGTATCATCAAATGAAGCTTTTAATGCCATGGAGTTAGGTGAGATTATTTGGACAGGTGATTTCAATTGCAATAACATTGACTGGAATTTAAATAAGGCGAATAACAATCATAACAGCAATTTATTGGACTTCTCCCTAAAACATAATCTTGTACAGCACGTTAGAACTGCCGCTAGAAAACGTAACATTCTAGACTTAATATTCACAACAGAGAATATTAACACAATGGATTGTAAAATTGTACCCCCTTTAGGACACAGCGACCATTCATGCATATATTTTTCAATAAGATGCAGCACTAGCATTAATAAGGGATGTACAGAAATATACTTATGTACTAAAGCGGGCGAAGACAAAATGAATGCAGTTATCAAACATTGATTGGAACACGTTACTGTATAACAAATCAAGTGAAAGCTGTTGGGAGATTATTAAACTCTATTAGAGACATGAGACAAAAATATACCACGTATAAAAAAATATAACAGGGCTATTAAACCCAAATGGTTAAGTAAAAAAAAGAATCATAAAATTGATTAAAAACAAAAAATATGGAAATTATAAAAAAACAGGTACCGAAAAAGACTGTAATACGTTTAAGAAGTACCAAAAAAGATGTAAAAATACAATAAAGGAAAAAAGAACATAGAGTACAAACTGGCTAGTTTAGCAAGAAAAGACAATAGTAAGCAATTTTATGCTTACATAAATTCACTTAAAAAAAACTATTAAAAACTAAGCACTATTATAGAAAATAACAACCTTATTTCTGATCCACGAACTGTAGCAAACATTTTTAATACATATTTTTGTTCAATCTAGTCTCTATCCAGTCGATTGGACACTAAGAAAAATTCTGTTCCGGCAGGTGTTTTCTGTACAAGAGATGAAATAAAAAATTAAATTGACATAATAAAAAAGTATGGGGCCCCAAGCATTGACAAAATCGCTCCACAGATGCTCATACTTACTAAAGATACAGTATGTGTCCCCTTGGAAATATTGTTTAACAAACTAATAAGCACAGGTGAGGTACCAAGAGACTGGAAAATAGCAAAAATCACTCTGATTTTTAAAAAGGGAAAGAGACAAGATAATTCTTAACTATAGACCAGTAAGTCTCACCTCGATCCCTGGGAAAATTCTTGAATCATTAATAAAGGACAGGTTAACAGAACACATGATAAAAACAGGCAATGTAGATCTAGAACAGTATGGATTCATTCCCAGAAGATCTTGTCAGATGAACCTGCTCTGTTTTTATGATTATATAAGCAGAACACTAGATGAAGGGAAATCAGCGGATGTTGTCCTGCTTGACTTTAGTCGGGCATTTTATACTGTGCCATATCTTGTATGTTAGCCACTCTAGGCATTAATGAACACATAGACTTGAATCCATAACTGGTTGGTAGATCGGACACAAAGAGTGGTTGTAAATGGCTTTCTGTCTGATGAGGGACGGGTAACAAGTGGGGTGCCACAGGGCTCGGTTTTGGGCCCTGTGTTGTTCATGATGTTTATGTCAGACATGGGCGACAATTTAAAGAATAAATGCTGAAGACACCAAGCTGGCTGGCCCATGTGAAACAACTCTGGAATCCCTGACTATTCAGCAAGACTTGAACAAAATTACCCAATGGGCATATAGGTGAGGGATGTCATTCAACATAAATAAATGGTACGTCACGCATATGGGCCAAAAAAAAAAAAATACTTTCTATGCAATATAGTACTTAATAGCTCCGGCACTGAGAGAGACCTGGGTGTTTTAATTGACGCTAATATGGACTTTGGTCCACAATGTACCAATGCCATTAGGTTGCTTGAAAGGACAGAGCAAGGAAAAGGATTAAGGCTTCTTTTGGCTAGGCAGATTTACTGTGTGTTGTTATTTTCTTTGGTACTCACAGGGATTGTTACTGTTTGTTGCTAACATTTTATTGCCTTATTTTTCTCTGATTCAAATTGTTGCCGCTGGGTATACCTTCTGCTGCATTATTACAGGGTGTGCCTACAGGTGTGTACTTTCAGATTACTGCTGTAATCTGATTCAAATTGTCTTTTGCAAGATATAGCTTCTTTTACTGCTTTATTTTTCTCTGTAGTAAACAAAACACAAAATCAAACTTTTACTTTAATTTTCCTCCTTCTGATTACTCTGATCAGGTTATAAACCCAGCAGCTTATCTGGAATGGATATTAACTGCAGGTACTGTGGGACATTTTTCAGAAGGGCAGTTTTACAGTATTTAGGACACTGTCCTACATGCTGGGCCATTGGAGATCTAAGGGCTCAGCTCCAGGTAGCATGGGCAAAGATTACGCACCTCAAATTGCATATTCAGGAGGAATTTTATTATAAGAACTGCCCGCCATTTCCCCAACATCCAACAAAAGCGCCTCAACTGCAGAGGGTAGTTGGTCTGGGAGGTTGGAAGGTGGTTAGGAGGGGCAAATCGGGTGCCCCATCACTCAGTGCTCATCAACATATCACCTTCACAAACCATATAAAAACTACAAACCGGTATCTGCCTCTGTCTCTGAAATCAAACAAAGGGGCAGAGGACACTGCAGAGCAGGACACTGCAGCACAGAAGCTAGCACAACAAAACTCGCCCAAAACAGGAACCAAAACAAAAAAACAAAAAGAAAATCCAAAAAACTTCTGATCATAGGAGACTCCATAATTCGGGGAGTTGACACCCATCTCCAGCCAGGGATAATGGTCAGATGTCTCCCACGTACATCAGTGTGGAGAGACACTGACTGCACTGCTAAAATTGTACAGGAAGCAGGAGAAAACATTGATGTCCTGGTACACATAGGGACTGACGATCTTGCCAGCTGGTCTGTTGTGGAGACCAAGGAACACCTGACCAGACTGGGTGACAAACTATCATCCATTTCATCCAGCATCTCCTCTGAGATCCTGCCAGTCTGGGAGAGGGGGGCAGATGGATGGAAGGTCAGAGAAGGTGAGATAGGGGAGCTAAACATGTGGCTCAGGTGCTGGTGGTAGGAAAAAGAACACAAATGTGTAGGATCTGGCAACAGTTTTAGGAGCGAAAGTTCTTTAAATTTGATGGACTGCATCTGACTAAGGAGGGAGTCCGTGCATTGGGGCAGAAGTTTGCTGTCTGTGCAGAATATTTAAAGTAGCAAATGGGGAGAGGGGTGCAGCACCCGATACGTCGAATGGGAAGAACACCTCTCCCCCCTCAGCTAGTGGTCAAACAGGAGTTCAGCATGTTTGTAGTTCATTTGCATCACCAGGTAAGGAAAAAGGTCTGGCTCCCCATACGACGCACAGGGGAAAACACCAAACCTCACCCAACAACTAACACACGGAAATCTGGCCAATGGAAAATCATGTACACAAATGCTCGCAGTCTGGGAAACAAGATCCCAGACCTACAGGCAATAATGACAGAGGCTAAACTGGACATAGTAGCCATGAGCGAGACATGGTTTACCAGTAACCACACTTGGGAGACTTCAGTACCTGGCTATGTACTGTTCAGAAGAGACCGAGGTGCAAAAGGGGGGGGAGTGGAGTGGCCCTTTATGTCAATGAAAATATCAGAGCTACAGAAATTCAGAATACACACATGGACCCAGAAGAACTGTGGGTCACCCTGGAAACAGGAAATGGGACAGCTATACAAGCTAGGGTTCTCTACAGGCCTCCAGACCAGGGGGAGAACACAGATACATTACTGTTAGAAGATATACAAAACATGTCAGCTAAAGGGGAGGTTCTGATGAGAGACTTCAACATGCCAGATACAGATTGGTCAATACCAGCAGGACCATCTGCCAGACCTAGACACACAGTGGATTCACTGCAGGGGGAGAGCCTCAAACAACTGGTACAACAACCCACAAGAGACAGGGCTATCCTAGATCTAGTACTGACTAAAACAGGGGAAGGATCACAGATCTCCATGTAGAAGGTCACCTCGGGGCCAGTGACCATCACATGGTATGGTTCAGTTTGGCCACTAGAACTAAACCATCCCATTCCAAGGCAAAAATATGGGACTTCAGAGGAGCTGACTTTGATAAGTTGGCCAACAGAGTTAAGCTAGGCCTGGCAAAAAGAAATACAGGTGAGGGGGTACAGGCAAAGTGGGCAAGCATTAAGGATGCAATACTTGAAGCAACATCCTATTGTGTTAAAGGGAAAAGGAACTGCAAAAGAAGAAGGAAACCACTTTGGTTCTCAAAAACAGTAGCAGAAAAGGTCAGAGCCAAAAGGCTGGCCTTCAGGAAATATAAGGGAACTCAGTGAGATGAAGATAGGGAGGCATACCAAACTTCCCTAAGGGAAGCAGGGAAGGCAGTAAGGCAGGCAAAGGCCCAAATCGAGGAAACACTAACACGAACAGTAAAAGAAGGTGACAGGACTTTTCTATAGATACGTTAGTGAAAGGAGAAAGTCCAGAGGGGGTGTATTGCTAATATCAAAGGGAGTAAGGGGGCGTGTGAGGAGGAGGAGGACCATGTAAAAGCATCTATCCTAAATAGATACTTCTGCTCAGTATTTACTGAAGAGAATGTAGGGCTGGACCCACAGCTCAACACCATGGCCACGGGGGAGGGAGGAGTGCACTAGTCCCTTCACAAAAGAAAGGGTCCCACAAGAGCTCGATAAGCTCAGGGTGGACAAAGCAATGGGACCTGATGGCATACATCCAAGGGTACTAGAGGAGCTAAGGGTGGAGCTAGCAGAGCCATTATCAGAACTGTTTAGTGAGTCTCTGAGCACAGGAGAGGTGCCAGAAGACTGGAGAAGGGGTCATGTGATCCCACTTCACAAGAGTGGTAGCAGGGAACTACAGACCAGTCAGTCTTGCCTCAGTAGTGGGCTAGATTATAGAGGCACTCCTTAATGAAAGGATAGTGCAACACCTAGAATCCATAGGAGCACAGAATCCAAGAAAGCATGGGTTTACAACAGGAAGGTCCTGTCAAACTAATTTCATAGATTTCTTTGACTGGGTAACCAGAGTGGTGGACCAAGAGGGAGCAGTTGATGTCGCCTACCTTGACTTTAGCATCAAGGGTGGATCTCCGCCGCTGTAATTTTCGTCCATGTTGCCGAATCTCTCTGAGTCCATCAAACCATGGCAACCGAGGGCGATGGGAGAGAGGACGAACATGGATGGGAGCAATTAAATCTAGAGCCAAGGAAATAGCCTTATTATCGGTCAAAACCAAGACATCAGGATCATTGCTTACTCCAGAAAGCTCTGATAGGTCAAGCACCGCTGTCAGGCCCACAGAGCTTACACCTTGCAAAGAGTGGTACCTGATCATCTCCACAGGGGTAGGCCTGTAAGGGGGGTGCGAAAACTGAACTCCACAGTGTAATGATCGGACCAACCGACAGGTTCCACCCCCATGTCGAAGGCTTGATCCCCAGGAGGAAGACTAAGTCCAAGGAGTGACCACCTTTATGAGTGGCAGAAGTAACCACTTGTGTAAGGCCCAAAGATGTCATTAATTGGAGGAAGTGTTGTCCAAACTGTGAGAGTTCATCATCGACCCAGGCGTTAAAGTTGTCTAGGACCATCAGCCTGGGCAACTCAAATGCCATTCGATCACGAAGTCTGCTACTTACTGCAGAAACCACTTCTCATCACCTGGTGGACGATAGATGTGTGACCCATCTGCAACCCACACCTGCTACTACAGTACTCAAGGACCAGCCCCTCAACTAGAACACTTGTGAGGCCCAGTTTGTTCTTGAAACAGACCGCAACCCCCCATGGTCCAACCTCGGACGGTGTAACACCGAGTACCCAGCTGGCACTGCGGTCTCTAATATAGGACCCGTATTCTCATCCAGCCAGGTCTCGCTAATGCATGTCAGATCCACAGACCCAACAAGAGCTGCAATAATTGCAGTCTTGTTCCTTATGGACCTGGCATTGCACAACACTGCCCAGGTGGGATGGGCCTCTGGAGCTGCACAGACCACTTGCCCATCAATATTGGTGGTGCCCTTGGGTATGGAAACCAGACAAGAATGACCTCGTTCCAGTTTCCATTTCACCTCGGCGTCTTCTGGTTCTCACTACCCCAATACGGTGGCCCTGCTCATTTGATCTCCACTGTTCACTCCCCCCAAAACCCCTCCTCCTCCCCCATCGCGCAATAACCAACGCTCTACAGCATTGATACATTGATTGCTATAATAGTAAGGGGGAGAAAGGGCGGATGGCACGAAGAGTGGAGGACGAATAGCGTACACCTGTGGGGGCAGGCCTTCTGCACATATTGAAATCAATAGGATTAAAACCCCTATAGTTTCTCTGGAAATCTCCACACACTCGCATCAGGGGAGATTCAGGGAAACAAAAACATAAACCACCCCCAAAACAAAATCTATAATTCAGTAAAATACAAATCCCAAAAAATAAAACAAAATTAAAAGTCCAGAAATAATTAACAGCAATGTCCAGATATATAAGAAGTTCAGCAGATGTTTTTAGGCAGGAGAGGCTCTCACCCTCTCCCACTCCTAAAGAAAACAAAACCAAAATATTGCAGGTCCGAAGATGATTAGCACTAGATCAACATCCAAAATTGTGGAGTATACCAAACGTTCATCAAATTGTATTTAAACAGGGGAGGCTCTCACCCTCTCCTGGTCCAATCTAATCATACAGTTCACTTTGACAGTGGGCCACCAAACAATTCCCCCAGATAGCCGAACCAGTTAAAATTTTTTTTCTCTGATTTCCTCTTCAGAGAACCACTCAGAATCTCAGGCCAGGACACCGATCTCAGGGCAAAAACTAGCAGGCCGTGACCAGAAAATACAGGCCCCCGAGGAGACAGCAACAGCTCGCCCTGCAGAAAGCCTTAAGAATCCCCGGAGGCACACACTGCCATCAACCTGAGCCCCTCTGAGTTCCCTCTAGGACACAGGCCAAACTCAGCAATAACCCCTATGTTGGTGCCATGGCCCAAAATGTAAATAGCAACCTTTCTCCTCTCCAAGAGCAACAGACCTACAATAGTTAACAGGCTAAAAAGAACCCGATCGGAGGGGAATCTGAGACCTCAGCTGCCCACTGGCCGCATGAGTCCCTTACCAACAACAACAGATGGGCAAACCCTCCGTCTACACCCTTGCAGTTACCTCCCCGGCACCTAAATAACCCAAACCCTGCTAGTCGTCCCTCCCAGGGGAAAGGAGCAAATACCTAAAGTCCAGGAGATCGGCACCGCTTTCAGATATTCCTTCGTACGCTCCAAATTAAATGCACTCTCACCGCACCAGCGCCAACTCCATAAACAAGTGGTGAGGGCAATACACTCCACAGCCGCACTAAATATCCCAGTCGCTTAACGGTACTTGCAGAGGTTCCAAAGACAGAAGATTCTCCCTCGGTTTAAGCTGTACACGCGCTGGGTTTACACATCGACACTCCAACGACAACTCTGCAAGTCTCACCGTAGCAGGGATCTGATTAAGGCTTTGATTTACAAACCACAGCCGAGTAGGACATTCAAGTGAACAAACGGAACTCCAATGTAATACAAACAACTAACAAAAATTGCAGCAGAGTACTAGCGGCCTCAGAAAGAAAATGTAGCATTTATAGCGTTTGTTGCATTCGTTTTGAACCACTAGTAGCTTGTGATTCAGGGATAAACTTATGAAACCTCAGGAGGCAGTATAGCGCAGTGGTCTAGGGCTCTGAGCTGCAAATCTGGTGACATCCAGCAGACCAGACCTGGGTTTGAATCCCACAGCTTCCACTTGCATACTGTGTGACCCTGAGCAAGTCACTTAACCTCCTTGTGCTCCCAGGTCGCTCCTGTAAAAAAGCTTTCAGCTTAGTGTGCTATACCTGGTTAAACAACTAAATTAAAAAAAATTAAAAAAAACCACGCTAAACTACTATCCCAAAAAATACACTTACAGCTCTAAACAAACTCACTTACATGCCCTGACTAACTAAACTAAACTTAAACAAAAAAAATAAATATAAAACAAGACTCAGAGCTCAGAATCAAAGCAAGCTCAGGCAGCTCACACATCTTGCATAAGAGGCATAGCAGCTGTGTCAGGGGAGAACACTGATGGGAAACGCAGCAGAAACAGACAGGGGGTTGTGCAGGAGGAGAGGTGCAGGAGTGGAACAGAGACAGTGGAACAGAGACAGATGGGGGAATTATGTGCAGCAGGAGGAGGAGGCAGGGACAGGCGGGGAAATATGTGCAAAGGGTGAGGGAGGCAGGCAGGAAAAAACGGCAACAGGGACAGATGGGAGGAATTATGTACTGGAATTGGACAGGAGGGAATGGGAGGGAAGCAGGCAGAGGAATATGGGGATACTAGTACTGAGGGATTCAGTACTAAAGGGGTAAGATGGGGTTGCAAGGGAAAGCTAAAGTCGTAGTATGGTGGATGCCATGCCAGGGATGGCAGCTGAAAGAGTGGACAGTCAGCTCTGAAACATGCTGGAAGGAGAGCCCACATTTAATTCTACATCTTGGGACAAATGACCTGGCATTAGAGGTAGTCCAAAGAGGTTTGAGGAACTGGGAACTTTATGCAAGGGGAGAGTAGTTCAGTACATTTTTCTGAGATATTACTTATGCTCAAGGCGAGCACGGCTAGAAAGCAAAAGATAAAGGAATTTAATGAATGGTTAGGCAAATTATGCCTCACCAAAGGGTATGGGTTGGTGGGAGGGTGGGGACAGACTTTGGAGGGCAGTGGTGTATACGCTAAGGATAGGCTTCACCTAAATGAGGAGGGAAAGAAGGTGCTGAAGCAGAAGATTGAGGAGTATATTGAGGTAGCTGGACATTTAAACTGGGGGAGGTGGCAAGTGGTGGGAGGGCATACAGTGGCCACAAGATGGGAAGCAGAGCAGGCTTACCCACCAGAACAAGGGCGTTGTACTAGATAGAAGCAATAGAAGGGATGCTGGAAGTGGAGGGCAGAGGGATAGGGAAGGAAAGGTAAAGGGATGGAAGGTGGTCACCATGAATGCGAGGAGCCTGGGTATAAAATGAATGACCTACAGGCCCTCGTGGTGGAGAGGGAGGTGGACATGGCAGCAATCATGGAAACATGGGCCACCGAATACCACAACTGGGACCTGACGGTCCCAGGGTACAGAATATTCCGTAGGGATAGGGTAAACAGGAGAGGGGGGAGTAGCATTATACATGAGGGAGGGGTTAAAGTGGGTTAGGGAGGAGAGGGAAACTGAGTCATTATGGCTGCTAATCCAGGATTCCAGGAATAGGACTGTCCATGTGGAAGTGGTGTACAGGCCACCCTCCCAGACAGAGGAGTCTGTCAAGGAACTGGCAAGGCAGACTAAAAGACAAGCAGGAAGGGAATGGTGGTTGTGTGGGGACTTCAGCCTGCCGGGGAGACTGGGGAACCCCAGCCACCAGCAGTAAAAGGGAGCAGGTACTCTGACAATTTCAGGAAAGCTTCCTTGACAGGTGGTCAGTGAACCAACGGAGGGGGGGGCACTTTAGATCTAGTGCTCACAAATGGGGAATCTGTGAGCGATATCAAGGTGGATGAACAGTTATTGGGAGTGACCATCTCTCAGTATGGTTCAGGTTGAAATGGGCAAAGAGGGGTGGCATCCAATACAAAGGTGCTGCATTTCAGACGGCGGATTTTGCAAAGATGTGGGAGGTAGTGAGGGTACCTGGCCGGATACAGCCTAGTATGGACACGGACCAGTGATGAGAGATCATAAAGAAGGGATACTAGTGGCTACCAAGTCCTGTAGCAGGACTCTGAGTAAAAAGGTCAGGTCAAAGAAGCCAAACTGGATGTCAGGGGGTCATGAATAAGGTGAGAAGAAAAGGGTGGCCTTTAGGAGATGCAGGAAATCAGGGTAGGGAAGATTGGAAGAGTACCTGCAGGAGGCAGGGAAGTGACAAGGACAGTAAGAAGAGCAAAAGCCCCAGAGAGCTCACACTGTGCAGGGCATAAAGGGGGAAGAAGGGCTTCTTCAGGTGCATCAGGAGAAAAGCAGCTGTAAACAACAGATAGTAAGGATTAAGGAGGCAGTATAGCGCAGTGGTTTAAGGCTCTGAGCTGCAAATTTGGAGACCTGGGTTTGAATCCTACAGCCCCTTCTTGCATACTGTGTGACCCTGAGCAAGTCACTTAACTTCCCAGTGCTCCCAGGTTGCACCTGTAAACAAGCTTTCAGCTTAGTGTGTCTCACCTGGTTAAACTATTGGAAAAAGACAGGCAGAAGCACTCATGACTACTTTTGGTTGGTATTTACAAAGTGCTGCAAGGGGAGTGGGGGCAGTAAAGGCTGGGGAGGGAGTAACAGACGGGGGAATCATGGAAGCTAAGAGTCCTGGAGGCTTAAGAGCACTGAGGGCTGACAAGGTACCAGGGCCAGATGGCATTCACCGTGTGCAGAGATCCTGGTGGGGCCCTTGGCAGGCCTGTTCAGTGCCTCACTAAATTCGGGATGCGTACCCAAAGACTGGAGGTTGGCATGTAGGTCCCCTGTGTAAGAGCGGCCCCAAAGATGGACCAGGGAACTACAGACCGGTGGGCCTCACGTCCATCGTGGGGAATTTAATGGAAACTATCCTGAAGGAGAGGCTGGTGTCCCTGCTGGAGTACAGTGGGCTGCAGGACAGTAGACAGCATGGCTTTGTCAGGAGCAGATCCTGCCAAACTAACCTGGTAGATTACTATGACTGGGTGACTGGGCAGATGGACAAAGACCATGCAGTGGATGTTCTGTACCTGGACTTCAGCAAGGCATTCGATTCAGTGCCACATATGAGACTTGGAATAAAACTAGAAGTAACAGGGGCAGGACCAGAAAATGGTGGGTTGGGTGACAAACTGGCTGAAGGGAAGGCAGCAGAGGGTGGTGGTGGTGGAAGGGGAACTCTCATCCCCAAGGGCAGTAACGAGCAGGGTTCCACAGGGCTCGGTGCTGAGACCTGTGTTATTTGGGATATTTATTGCAGACATTTCCATGGGCATTAAGACCAGGATCAGCCTGTTTGCCTACGATACCAAGACAGGGGCGGTTGTGGACGACATAGAGGGGTGGCAGGGTCTGCAGGAAGATCTGAATAAGCTGGAGAGTTGGTCAGACACTTGGCAGCTGGGGTTCAATGCCAAAAAATGTAAGGTACTGCATTTTGAGTAAAAATCCAAGCAGGAACTACTAGCTTGGGGAGAGGGTGCAGCTGGTGAGACTGAGGAGAAGAAGGATCTGGGGGTGGTCATCACGGATCAATGAACAACTTGGCATAGTGTAGGAGGGCAGCAGCAGAGGCCAACAAAATGTTGGGTTGCAGAGCAAGGGCAATAATGTCAAGGAGGGGGAGGATGTGATTCTGCCGCTGTATAGATCACTGGTTAGATCTCATTTCGAATACTGCATGCAGTGCTAGCACCTGTACCTGAAAAGGGACATTAAATTACTGGAAGGGGTGCAGCGCAGAGCAACTAAGATGATCCAGGGGCTGGGAGACCTACCGTATGAGAGGAGGCTTAAGGAGTTAAACATGTACTCGCTGGAGGAGAAGAGTGAGACAGGGGATATGATCGAGACTTTCAAATACATGAGAGGGATAAACAAGACTGGAACGGAGGGGCTGTTCAGTTCAAGGGTGGGGAGGGACACTCGATGCCATGAAATGAGATTAGAAGGGGAAAGGTTCAGGAGGAAATGCAGAAACACATTTTTATGCAGAGGGTGGTGTCAGGGTGGAATGCATTACCAGCAGAGGTAGTAGCCTGTAAAATGGTGGGCTACTTCAAAAGGGCAGGACAGGGCAAGAGGGAGGGAGGCAGTATAGTGCAGTGGTCTAAGGCTCTAAGCTGCAAATCTGGAGACCTAGGTTTTAATCCCACAGCCCCCACTTGCATACTGTGTGACCGTGAGCAAGTCACTTAACTTCCCTGTGCTCCCAGGTCACACCTGTAAACAAGCTTTCAGCTTAGTGTGCAAAAAAAAAAAAAAAGAGGGAGGGTAGAGGTGGGGGGCAGGGGGGGCAGCGGCAGAATAGAGCTGCTAGCTGCATAATCGAGCAGACTCGATAGCCTTTTTTATTTGCTGGGAAATTTTGTATGTTCGTATCACCACCTCTTTTCTTCTGCTGGTGATACCGCTCCCTATGCACCCCAGCATATAACAGTACTGTACTGATTGTCATGCATTTGAAACTATGTTTTATGTGAAAGTAACTGAATAAACTTGAAGTTTATTAGCCACAGCCATCCCAGCCAGCTTATAAAATCCGCTCTCCTAATGTTTACTGCCTTGGTCTTATTTTTGGTAAAGTAGTTTCCACCTAGCATGCAGTCCTAAGGCTACCCACATCTCTCCCCTTTACTGCTCTGACCATGTCATTTCTCCTCGAGAACCGTGTGATCATTTAGTGTGTTCATTTTCTCTGTCTCAGTTGAGTACATCCCTTTTATTTCAGTTTCTGAACTGCACGCAATGAACCCCTGAAGAAAAGGCATGGAGCCTCGAAGCCCTGGGGTTTTTGTTTTTCTGTAGTGCAACAGTTTTGTATGCAGCACTTCCTGTTTGATAGAAATTAAAAGGAAACAGTCACCACCAAGGGCTCCCACACGCAAGAGTGGGGCTAGTCCCACTGTGCACTTCGTGTGCAAAATCATTTTGGTTTACTTCCTGTTTACTGCAGTGTAGTTGATTTTAGCAGACTAATTTTGCTTAGTTATGGGCTGCCATCTTCTGTTTCTACAAACCCCAAGCCCCCTGCAGATGACATCAGAACAGTAGGCAGTGAGAAAATTCAATAATGCAGTCCATGTTAGAATTCATGTAAGCTCTGATTTTTTTGGTTGTGGCCTGCTGTCCTCCATGGACTATGTATAGTCACAGAGGACTGTA
Organism: Neoceratodus forsteri; assembly: GCA_016271365.2. Taxonomy (NCBI): domain Eukaryota; kingdom Metazoa; phylum Chordata; order Ceratodontiformes; family Ceratodontidae; genus Neoceratodus; species Neoceratodus forsteri. The sequence goes on along the minus strand of CM057453.1, from coordinate 1,319,971,256 downwards.
CTTAGCCCCTGGAGAAAAGCAGTCCCGGAAAACATCTGATCAGGGATTATGAAAGCTCTAACATGTGCTGCAGGTTGTTGAATCTCCACTGCTGCCTACTGCTCTGATGTCAGCTGCTGAGTTTGTAGTAAAAGAATATGTCTGCCTACAACTAAGCAAAATGAGTCTGCTATAATCTACTGTACTACAATTAGGGTTTCTGGTTTTAGGTGTTTATTGTTCATTAAAAAAGGTGTTTATTTTTCAACTTTTCTTGACCCCTTTTCAAGTAGCAAAATTCTGTGCATTCCGGTGTAAATCAAAAAATCATTATACAATTTCAGTAGTTATCTGTGTTTATTGTAATAATTTTTTTCTTTAAAAAAACACAGTGTACATTGATGTTCAAGTTCAAGAAATAGCAAAAGTAATTGGAATTGCACATAACCCCATTATTAGCATCATATCCCCTATTAGCACCAAGACATACTGTACATATTAATAGCACTTCAGAATCCAGATTAACATTGATATTGCACCTTAACTTTAAATGCTAAATTTGTTGTAATAAATCATGCAATTTTCAGCGCTTGTTTTGACATTTTCCTCTCTTTTCCTGGCAGTAAATGCCCTGATCTCTGAAAAAGCCCTCTCTGCATTAGCACTAGAGACAGGCAGTGCAAGAATTGACAGAACACATTCACTCAGTTCTGGCCATTGCTTCATTTTACCCTCAAAATGTGTGCACTTCTAATTCTATGTTAGTTGGCAATGGTTTGCAAAGTACTCATCAAACTGTACACATAGTAATTCAGTATCATGTTTGTTAAAAGTATCAAAATATAGAGAATACTGGATGGCAATTATAGAACCAGTGTGTTCTGCCACAGAGGATTTTGATTCCCTCTGACCCCGAGAGCGAAGCTCGAGAGGTCCATGGGAATCAGAACCCCGAGGTGGCAAAACACACTGGTTGTGCATAGAGTTGCTCATCCTGTATTTTTTATAGTGTATAGTACTGTGTGAAAAATGTGTTTGTGAGTTCTTTTGCTTTCAAAATGAAATTGACTCAGGCAGTCTCTAGAGGTTCTAGAATGCTGTTCTACCACAGTAAAGTAGAACAGCATTCCATGACCTCAGGACTGTGGTAGAACAGCATTTTGAAAGGGATGGAATTCTATACAGAACAACACTCCACTATACACTATATATAGAATAGTGGATGGATGAACATCCACAACAAGGCTGTGTTTCCATCGAGGGGGTTGATGACATCATAGAGACCTCGAGAGCAAAGCTCGAGAGGTCCTCGCTGATGTCATCAACTGCCCGAGGTGGAAACACAGCCTAGTTGTGATCTCTCACCCAGCCACTATTTTATATAGTATATGTTTTTTTTTCTGTTTTGTTTTACATTATTTTTTGTCATTACTTGCTGAAAGTCCTGCTTCTGTTCCTGCTGGTGATGCTGCTCGCTCCTGTTCCCGCTGGTGCTGCTGCTCGCTCCCGTTCCTGCTGGTGCCACTTGTGCTCGGTTCAGCTTCTCAGTTTCGCCTCTCTGCGTCACTTATTTTTAAAATCATGGGAAAAAAAAGAAATTGATTTTTCAGAAAGGGAGCCGTGTATGGCTCTCCGTGTCCCAGCTCCAAAGTCGGTGGCTCTGCTGCCCGTCGCTCGCTAAATCGTGCCGCCATGTTTATTTTTATTTTCTACAGAGAGCCTTGTCTGAGCCAATCAGGTGGCGGTAAAGGGTAATAAGTTGTTGTACTATCGATGTGACGTCAGAACTATAGTACAACTTTTTTGACCTTTGAACTGTCCTACAACAAGATTTCAGCAGTTGCTGAAATCCATGCACAATAGACGGCACCCATATACTATAAATACGTAATTTTCAAAGTTAGAAGATAATTATTTTTCTAAATGGATCAAACACTTGAACGGAGTACCACAGAGAGGCTTAATTTAATTCAAATCCCATTGTTGAATTTGGGATATTTCTGCCATTACAGCCTGCCATTTGTCATACATAGCTGTGTAGAAAATTTCAAAGATTTCTTCCAGTACTTGCTTGACTTTCCAGCGGCAGACACCCAAGAAGTGCACTTGCAGCAGGTCCATACTCAGAGCTGCCTCCGTCAATTTTGCTGTCTAACAGAATTTTAATGCTCTCTCCAACTATGTTAAACACTTGATGGACTTGTGTTCAGACTCCAGTTTTTCATAATATCAATCAGAGGTCTCATATTCTCTGTAAGAAAGTTTAAAACGTAATACAGTGTTCTTTTTGATGTCAGTGTCTACATGCTTTCTAATTTCATCATATTTCTTCCCTTCAGCATCTGCACTTAATATAAATAGAGTAAACGGTCACAGAATACCACCGTCTATGTGTGATGCTTGGGATCACCTTTTGTTTTACCCCTAGGGCGTGAGCACACTGCAGAGTACTTTCTTTTAAGCTCCCATGCATACTTAAATAGTGCTCCAGAGTGCAAAATAAAGTCAACTACCTTTTTCATGATGCTTGATGAGGTGATTGCTGCCTTCAGTACACCATCCAGCAGGTGACACGGATCTCGAACAGGGAATGCCTTGAACTGTGGGTGAGCTCTCCGTAAATCCCCACACAATTTTTTCATATAGCTGGCACTGTCACTGCATATGCATACAACGTCCTCCCAGTTCTTCCCATAGATATCCAGAACCTTTTGTGTTAGTGCGGCAATTGACACTGCGTTACAACACTCAATTACCTCGAGGTCTGCCATAATGGTATGCCAACCCCAACCCTTTAATTTGTCAGCAAAAGTAAACAGAACAGCCACTGCTGGGTCGCCGTGCATCTCAGGTGTTTCATCAATTGTCCCTGAAATCTGTGTGCTATTGAGCAGATCAAGAATGTGCTCCATGTCAGAATCGAGGACCTTGGGTAGATCGTTTTCATACATTTGGCTGGATTTAGGCATAGTTCATGCAGCAGGTGCCCGTTTTCTAAAAAGATCTCCCAGAGGACCGTCAGTTTGATGTAGGCTGACACCCGACTGTATCATTGCTCTGGTAAACTCACGAGTGATGTCCCACTCATCCTCTCTTTTGTGCTTGAACCTAGTAATGGTTTCAGTAAGTGAAATTTGGCTTAAGCAATGCTCTTCATTCTCAAGGGGCTGCTTCTGCTTAATGTGAGATTTAGAAAGCACATGCTCAGCGAGCCGACTCACAGTTTTACCAGGGACAAGTGGCACCGTAACTCTGCAGAACTTACAAATTAGGTTTCGCTTGCCATGGAGAAGCTCTACCATGAAATCTTTATGTTCAGCGGCATACTGCTCTGTCGTCTTTGATCGTTGAGGCATTTTTACTTTGAATCTGGCGCAACCCGGCAAGAACAAATGAAAAGCTCAGCCCTTCAGAAAAAGATCGCAAGCACCAGAGTGTGAGGCTAACTGCACGACTACACAACTGAACTAAATAAGGATGATCAAGTACTGACTACATGCACTTCTATTAATCTAACTGATTGATCTGTATGAGAATGAAGGAACGGCATTTCAAATTAAGTATGAGAGGGGCAGTATTAGCGTACTTGATTGCAGCTACATTAGCTCATTTTCTACAGTGTGTAGTGGTAACTGAGAGGTGCTGTAGTGAGAATGAAGCATGCAGATGCAGGTTAAAAGAATTAACATAATGGGCAGACTGGGGTAGCTTGTTTTATTCAATGTGTAGCTGTAACTGAGTGCTGTTACAATAAGATGAGATGTGTATGACGTGATTGACACGAGGGATGTATTTCAGTGCTTTTTGGTTTAAACCGAAATGATGAAAACACGTTGGTGGTGTTTTATCGGTTAAAACTGAAAACCCTAACTACAGTAAACAGTATGCAATCCAAAATGTTTTTGCTCACAGAGTACATATTGAACCAGCTCCACACTTAAGTGTGTTTTTTTTCATTTTTTTTTGTTTTGTGCTAACTCTTTCCCTTTAATTAAAAATCTCTTGCCATCTACTTGCCCTATGAGATATGCCCTCCCTTGCTTGTGTAATTGACTGCACACAGCCCCTGTGCTCAGTAGGGTATTGAGCATGTCAGTCCTTGAATAGTACCTGCCACCAGCACGCTGTGTGTATTTCCTACTAAGAACTTACAGTGGGTACACCTTTCACCTTGTAGTCCGGCACCAACACTGGATTGCCTCTGTGTGTGTCTCGCTCTCCAGGTACGAATGAATCCTCTCTGCATCATTGAGATATAGATACCAAAAAGGTTCACTTGTATCTTTCCAATAAAAATAAGGGCTATTTAAGCACAAAGAAGATACAGGACTTGTTGTGCCACACGGGGTACTGCTTGGTGGCAGATGTACTGAATTGTCAGTTCTGAAAAGTACAGAAATACACTCTCTCAAGAGGCCTGCCTGACTAGACTGAGCTCAAACTAAACTGCAAGATGGAATGCCATCATGTATATTTAATTTAGTATCCACCTTCCTCCCTTCAGTATTGACCTCATCACCATCTGGGAACAGGAACCCTTGATCACTCCCTATAGTGGAGAAATGGAGACTTAAGAATCTAGCGTATAAAATATCCTTGGTTGAGGGTACATTGACTTTTAGCAACCATCCCTATATTGTTTAAGTGTAAACTTTAATTTTGGGTCCCCAACTCTGGAACAACCGCCCATTAACTTAACTTGCTCACCCATTCTCAGAGGTATCCAAACTAAATAAAGCAGTGCCGCCCGTGGCGCTGAGGGTTGAGGTGCTGGATGCCACACTTAGCGCCACACTGGTGACCCGGTTCGGGAACAGACTTGGGTCGCCGGGGTCGGGTAGGGGGAGGAGGATTGAGCCGCCCCAACGGATGCTCTCTCCTCGGGGAACGCTTAACTCGAAAATGCCAGTGGGAGCACTGGCACTCGAGGGGCTTGTGGCTCCATTCAGGAGTCCGGGAGGGGGACATTGAAGGCGCTGAGAGAGACGTGGCGATGCATCGCCATCTCTCTGGACGCCTAAGCGCCCTTGTGCTGACGCCCAGGGGCGGGCTATAGGAGGACTGAAAACTGGAAAACCCTTCGGCGCCTCCTAGGTGAAGGATTTGGCTCCATCTAATAGGGACCACCGATCCCCAGGACAGACCCCGCTGTGCAGGAGAGTAGGGAAGAGGCACTCTAGGGGCAGATCCGGGGGTCCAGAAAAGGAATTGAGCAGTCTGAAGGGAGGGGGACCAAGGCAGAGAAGGAGGATAAATAAAAACAAATTAAAATAAAGCAACAGTTTATTTCCTCTTGTTTTTGCCCAAATTAATTGGGGATGTTTTGTGTAATGGATCTTGTACATCTTAAAGGAGAACAGTCGGCACAAAGAGCCCCCACACTCAAGTGTGGGACGTGTCCCAATGTGCACTTCATGTACAAAAACATTTTGGTTTACTTACTTTTTACTGTAGCATAGTAGATTTTAGCAGACTAATTTTTCTTAGTTCTAGGCTGATATATTTTGTTACTACAAATCCCAGAATCCCCTGCAGCTGACATCAGGAGCAGTAGGGGAGATTCAATAGCTTCAGTGCATATTAGAGCTTTATAATCTCTGAATAAAAGTTTTCCAAGTCTGTTGTTCTATTTAGCTAGCACAGTCCTCTGTGACTGTACTTAACTCAGGGAGGATAGCTGACCAGCAAACAAAAGAGCAGAGCTTATATAAACTGTGACATGCCCTTCAGGCTATTGAAACTCCCACTGCTGCCTACTGCTCTGATGTCAGCTGCAGAGGATTCTGCAGTTCAGTATAAAGACAACTTAGGGTTGGTCCATGGGACCTGAACCTGTTGTTGAATGCTCTTGTTAAGGCACCTTCAAACCTCTTTTCGTCAGCGCCTAGACATCCTGTCCTACAAGATGTGTTTTTTAACTGCAGTTTGCTCAGCCAGAACGACTGGTGAACTTCAGGCACTCTCCCATAAAGAACAATTCAAACAGAAAAAAACGCACTTGGGAGTGAGTGAGGTTGAATTGGTCACAAAGTGCACAGCAGTCCAGCTTCCAACTGAAAAAATGCTGAATTTTAATGAAAATTACAAAAGCCAATTCTACTAACACAAAATAGCAATATCGGAGTACACTACTACAAGCTCAGTAACCCCAGCGCATCGCTCTATAGAGCTTCCTCAGGGGGTGCTATACTGTGGTGTTGACCATACATTTATACCTGAAAGATGCAGCATTCTTATGGCATCATAGTTAAGTGACATACAAGTTAAATCAAATGCTAGTTTGATGCCAGACTTCAAGTATGTTCAACACATAAGAAAAAACAACGCAAAATAATATATAACAAAAATACAGAGAATGTTATTTTAAATTACTTACAAAATATATACATAATGCAAAAAAGGTTTTCAAAAAATTGCTGTGCAAATAACATCACACAAAAAAATATTGTTCTCCCAAAGGCAGATATTAAAGCAGATGAAAGGCAGAGCAATTTTGTGTTGGTTGAATTGGTCTTTGTAATTTACAATAAAACTCAGCATTTTTTCAGTTGGAAGCTGGACTGCTATGCACTTTATGACTGATTCAACCTCACTCACGCCTGAGTGCATTTTTTCTGTTTGAATTGTTCATTATCAATGGGTAGCACACTCTAACCTGCACCACCTCATTCTCTGGGTGCAGTATCACCTGGTTGTACTAGTCCATAAAGAACCTTACCTTATCATACATAGGAAAAGTTGGTACCGAGGACGGTTCTGTCCTTTGTGCCTAAGATCCCTACAGCTTTACACATGTATATCAGGGAATCTGTCTACCGTCTTGCTGTCTTATGCTGGATAGAGAATGAGCTGCATTAGTTAGATTTGTGCAGGGCAGTCAGGACTTACCTAAAAGAACAGCAGAGTTCAGAAAATCCAGAGTCTGTTTGTTGTTTTCAGAGTGGCTAGAAGGGTCAGAAGGCTTCCAAGGCCAACTTGGCTAGGTGAGTAAGGACTTGCATTGCCAAGGAGTTATGTGGCTGGAGAGGAAGAAAGCTCCTGCTTTAATCAAGGTCTACTCCACTCAGGAACTTGCAGCGCCCTGGCAGAGAGAGGGGCGCATTTGTGTTGGAGTTGTGCAAAGTGGCAACGTGGTTCTCCATTCATACATTTACCAAGCACTGCAGACTGGTTGTTCAATGTTTCGCCAGTGCGGCCTTTGGCCACTGAGTTTTACAGGCGGTAGTTAGTAGATGATTATGTTGCCTACATGGGTTATATATGGACTGTACCGCTCCCACTCAGTCTGGGAATGATTGCTACTTTTTAGAACCCATATGTGTTAATCTCCCATTGACAACGTGGAGTGATACAGAAAGGAGAAATTCCTTCATACTTACCATAATTTTCTTTTCTGTTAGCTCCAACATTGTCAGTGGGGCTACTTCGGAGCCCCTGGCTCTTGTTGAAGAATGTGGGCGCTATATCTAATGACTTTGAATTTCAGCAAAGGTGTTTTGTATGTGATTTACCTGGTTATCTGAATTACCTGCTATCAGTGGAAACGCTTTCTTTTATTTGATTACAGGCATGCAGTTAACAGGTTGTGATTTTTGAGCGTTGTCTGTTGCTTCAGCATTACAGGTTACTGCTTAACTTGTTCTCTTCACTTATGTTCAATCTTACTGCTGTTTAAACTTATTCATGTTACAAGTGTTAGCAGCAGCATGCCAGCCCTGTCACAGAATCAGTGGTCAGACGCTCAAGAAGCATGGCAGAAAATTGTTGGCAAGACTCCCATCAGCCAGCTGTCCAGAATGGGTATGTCATCCATTTATCCTTTTAAATGTCATAAAATTGTTACATATTTAAGTTGGTGTTAGGTTAAGGAGACAGTTCACTGGCCTTGGTGACATGGAGATTACTGATTACTGAGATGTATGTAGGTACTGCATGGACATAAGTGACTGGGGAATAAGTGATCTCAGAATGTTCATGTGCCCATGGTTCTACGCTGATTGACACCTTTGGACTGTACCACTACCCCAGTAGGAGTGCTCATTACCCATATGTACTGACTTCCCATTGACAGCATTGGAGCTAACAGAAAAGGAAATCATGGTAGGTATGAAGGAAGTTCTATTGCACATATCATTTGTTGCAAAACCATTTTCACAGATGTCTTTAAGGCTTTTTTGGTCTAGGACTCATTCCTTAAGGCTGTTTGTTATGCTAGGACTCATGCATTTAAGACCAGGGGCCTGACGTACAGTTGCAGTTGGTGGGGCACAAATTTGGGAGTAAAATGCTATGTTGTGCAACCATCAAAATCTGCCGATACAAAACTAAAACTTAGCTCAGGGAGTCGGGGGATAAGGGTCTCCCCAAGTCTCAATGCAAATGATGGCCACAAACAGGGCTTCTGACCACTAACTCCTGAGATAGGACTCCCAGGGAGCTTTGTGCATGGCATGGCAGCAGTCATGTGGCACAATGCCATGAACGAATGTCCATGGTACTAGCACTACTGCCATAGTCTCCCCACCCCACCTGGCCATCCTGTACTTGCAGCCTTACCTCTGGTATGTGGCAATTTTGTTTTTCTGGTCCCTCATTTGACTTCCTTGGGGGTCCGATGGTCCTGCTTCTCTAACCCCAGTCTAGATGCATTCCTTGGTGTCCATTAGATCCCCATCTTCCTAACTTCATTCCCCTGCAGCAGCCTTCTGCCCTGAAGCCTTTATCCTTCATACTGTGTTGATTTTGTTCCCAAACTGGATCACGAGTCATTCTGTATGCCTGCACCACCCCTTAGAACTGCATTACTCAGTTCTAAGGGGATGTGGTGTGTGAGTCAATAGCTGTCTGAGCCTGGCTCAGTGCTAATTTCATACTCCCCCACCCCTTCCTCCTGTATTGCTACACTGACCATTGCAGAAGAACAGAAAGACTTGTGACTTGTTGTGTATGGCACAACAGAATGCATCATGGAACAGTGTGGTCAGAATGACCACTTTGACTACTCAGTTGTGGCTGTGCATGAGGCTTCAGGGATTTTGTGCTAGATACTCACAAGCTGTTGTGAGAAATTTGAGTACTGAGATCACGGCAAAAAACTAATAATAGCCAGTAAGATTTCATAGAAATCATTTTTTATTTGACTTGACCTTTGGTACTTTTTTCCTAGATACTTTGTTGGGGTGCTCAATAAGGAAACTAAGAAAATGGAAGTCTGTAATGCAGAGTTGTTCAACATGCAGCCCTATTTTCCAGGTAGATTTTTTTATAGTGTATACTTAAATGGAAATCTTATTAATGGGTCTGAAAAACTATGGAGTGGCATTTCAAATAAAGACAGTTGTTAAAAGTCTGTCCTTCACACAGAATGCATCCCTGCAGAAGAAATGCTCACCGCTTGGTGAAGTGTGCATTTACTTATTAGGAGTTTAAGGAAAGGGCTCACTGGTGTTTTTCCTGCCTAAGAATGTGTATGTAATATGCAAGCAGAGAATTATTTGTAGCTCCCCCCTCCCCTTCTCCTGTTTTTGCGTCTACCTGTTAGTCATTTTATTGTATGCCCAGCATTATCCCTTTATGTTAATGTAGTTGCTTTATCTGTTATCTTGCTTAATTATGCAGCTTCCTAATGGATTATTTAATTCTCTTTAATATAACCTGTTTACTGCTGCTCAATAACGTTGGTAATTCACATATGCTTGTATATTGTTTGTAGATTGAAATTAACTTTTTCAGCCACTAGTCTGCAGGGCTAGTGACTGGAAAATGGGTGGTATGGCCCAGAGTGACTCCTATGTTAGGGTGTATCTTGATGTTATACTCATGGGAGGGAGGGAGTCCCATTGCAAAAACTTTTAGCATGCACAGCCTTTCTTCATTTACTTCAGGTATCAGAAACAATTATGGCATCAGGGATTTAAATAAGCTGCAAAAACTGCTTAGCAGTTTGACGCATGAAAGTGCTAATCAGTTGTGTTAATGCATAGCACTTGGCACAGATTGATTAGCAACATTTAAAAATTATATTGTTTTGTTAATGTTGTGTACTGTGCCATGGACTCACTCAACAAATGGTTAGCAGTCTACTGCTAAGTATTTCTGAAAATTGTTAGCATTACCCCCTATTTTGCTTAGCGTTTTGCTGTGCTATACCAGCTGTTTAAAACCCTGGGCATTACACACATAATCACTATTCACACCCGACTGATAATTCATGTGCAGTCCCATTTATTTAGGCGATAAGGGTGCAAATTCATTTTTTCTTATGCTGGGGTTGGTGTCCCTTATTAAAGTTTATATAGACTTGGGCCCTATTTAATTTGAGTGCTTTTGGCAAATACAGTTACATATTACTGTTCCATATGTGAGACTGTCCTGTCCCTTTCTATTACTCTTTACGGCCCTCTGCACCACTCCTACCAACATGGGAGCTACTGTTATCCATTGTTATATGAGGTTGGATACCATGCCTAGCTCAGGTTCTGGTACTTGGGTATGGACAGTATGTCCTGAATAAGCCCTTACTCAGTCTTAAAAATAGTGTACATACTCATTACCTTAGTCAGCAACCTTGAGTGATTACAGTGGAGCCCGCTAGGATGCACAATACTGCAGCATTCTGCCATAGAGTTGCAGCAGGAAATAAGGCAATTTCAGTTGCTCTTAATCCTTTTCATCATGCAGTAACTTGAAGCATCATGTTGCATCCTGTCCAGCTTTACTGTGTCTTCTTCCCAATCCCCATTGCTGATGATTCCCATAACTCCACAGTTGGTCATGACTCACTGCATCTCCTCCACCTTGGTATCTTCAGAGAACGCTCCTGTTCCGAAAACCATCGATGCACATCCCTTGAGGGGGTACCCACCCGGGAATTCACTGCTGCTATCCTGAACTGCCATCTCCGCTCATTATCCCCACCCACCCATGTTGTCTGCCTCGACTTGAGGCTTCCAGATCAAAACTGGGCACCCGGGAATCCTCCAAGGTAGACCCAAGAGGGTGGCCTGCACATGTAGGGAACCTACTGCTTGGTTCCCTGATGCCCAGCGAAAATGCACCGGTGCCTAGCACCACTGTCTTTCACCCCTTCTCCAAGGGATTTCCAACTGATTCAGCCCCACAAACACATGACTATCATATCCCCTTTAAGCCATCCAATAGAATCTTGCAGACACCCAGCCCCACATCCTTCTACCCTCCCCCATTGCTACAGACAGAGCCTGACAAAGGGTTCTGCACCACTCCAACCCTGCCACAATCCAGGAGCTATGGACCCCACCAGTTCCAAATGGTGCCCTCGAGAGACTGCATGCCATCCTGATCCTGTCACCCTGTTTCTGAGCCATATGGGATCCTCTCTGAGCACCCAGAGCCTGAACCTGCACAACAGTACTGGTATGGACACTGTCTACTCCCCGTGCTGTCACCTTCCCTCCATCAGGGAACTCCTTCCTCTAAATTCCAACCTCTCCTTCCAGGGGAAAAGGTAATGGGGTGCACTGGCACCTAGTGTTTGATGGACATTCTAGTAGCGACCCATCCCTTTCATGTGAAAGGGTTATTACACTATCCGCCGTTCAGTGTTACAGTCCCTGAAAACATGGGGGAGGGTTGATGTGGTAGACCCCACTCCGTCACATCATGATGTTGATCAGTTCACCCTGTGCTACACAACCCTTGTGGGCTTCTGCAACAGGTCCTGTCTTCTTGGGACAAAATCCCACCCAAACAAACTCAAATCCCAACACTGCTCAGTACTTTGACATCTAAAGAAAGGCAACCACACCCTAACTGTTGTCCACACCTTCCTGCCAAGGACAAGAGTGGCCCCACAGAAACTAGTTCAAGCACACAGCACACGTCAGTCACCCTGACTGGAAGTTGCAGTCCTCCCTCCTTTCCTACCACAGTGACCTCTTCACCCCACAAGCTTGACCACACTAAGGTTTATCAAATGGAACCCCTCCTGGTCTGTGACTGCCTGGCAGAGGACTCTGGCTCCTCATCCTGCAGAGTAGAGTGACCTGACCTGGCTTCCTAACCAGGACCAAATGCTTCTGCTTTCTGTAGGCACAAGCATATCTTTGGAGATCCAGTAACCTGAAACTTGCCCCTTTACACCCTGGGGCACCTCACTTGCCTATGGATATTCCCCTGCCTAATGGTACTTTAAATGGCTCATGAAACAACCCTCCCCAAGAGCAGAGTCTCAGAAACAGAACTATCACAAATATATATTTTACTGTACAAATAATGCAGTAACCTAGCAAGCATTGTCAATGCTATGGGTTAGCACTGCAACATTTGACACCTTTTCCTTGGCTGAGCTAACATCAACAATTTTAAACTTATTATTCTCACATAATGTTCACAGCATGCAATATCATATCACCCTCTAACAGATGCAACATCCAGAAATTTTTTTTCATTTTACTATTTTCTTCTGCAAAAGTATTATAAGTCATGTGGGAAATGAGATCACATTTTCTTGCAAATCTGTTGTCCCTGGGAAAACAAGTCAGTGTACTAGGTGACCAGGATAACAACACAAGCTGAGACTAATACACAAATGGGGTTGGACCACTCTGGGAGTAAGCGTTGGTCCTCTGGGATCAAAAGCAGAGACTGTGTGATGTCAGAGAGGCCAGTCCAGTGATGCAGGGATAGTGGGCCAGCTAGTTGGAGGCGTTTCTGTTGTATGTTTGCAATGAGAATTCAGTTCTGGTGGGCCGTTGCACTAATAACATCATGGGTTCGAGTCTGCCATAACTCACCAGCTCCCAGTTGAGATGAGCTTGTACTGTACTTAGAACTGAGTTAGCTTTGAGTTAGGTTTTCCCGAGTGATCTCTATCTTTTTAAAAAGTGCTTATTTTTATCTCTGTAGACATACTGTTTCCCCATAGTCTTTGCTGTGTATTATCCTGTAACGTATGTAAATATGGATTATTAAATGTTCTATTCATATACTTCATGCTTTCTGTGACTGAGTCATTTCAGGTGTAGATAACCAGGATAAATTGGCAAGTCTGTGAATCATTTCTGAAGAGACAGGCTACAAAGTTACCTTATCTAAAGCAAGGTGTTCTTAGCTGTGACAAAATGGGTGTTTTATTTTCACTTTGGCAAAAGCACCATACTGTGTTAGTGGCTCTAGTGGGATTTGTATCTAGAGATACACCAGTGAGAGTCATGTTGAGTGATGGCGTCATACCCAGGTAACCTTTTGACGTCTGAATGGTTATCCTGGTAGCAGTGCACTCTGTGTTCTGATAGAGAGAGTGAGTCTGTAACAGCCCTGAGACTTGCAGACCACATACGGGACATATACGGAGGGCAGTTTTTGTGGCTGTTACATCAAAGTCTCATTAGGTGGTCACCTGCCCACTTCACCTCCTGTCCCTGCGCAACCTGAAGAAGAGAATATGCAACAGTAATGCAGTACAATAACCATGATCATATCAGATACTTTAAATATCTTGTTGTTGCAGAACAATAATCAAAATTCTGCCAATAGGACTTACAGTGAATTGATTGTCTTTGGACTGGGCTCTTCCATAGACCCTGCTCTGAAGAAAGAAACCATTTATAGATATGGATGCCACTCATTGTCTGGGGTCTTATACTGAGATGTTGGGGGCTTGTCTTATATCTGCATGTTGCGCTCATCCCAGAACTCTACCTTTTTTGGGTATGGTGCCCCTCTGGTGACTTTTAGATGACATGTGCATCCAGATGCTTTTTCCTGTTTGCCATGTTTAGAGCACTTCTAGCACTTTTACCTCCCAACTTTCTTGATAGACAAACTGCAGATGCTGTATGCAGCCCTCGGCTTCTTCTCTCAGCAAGTTTTATGTTTTTTGTCTACCATTCTCCAGAGCCACAACAGGCAGTAAGAAAATTTATAACTCCATCTCCTCGACACCCTATTGGTGATCTTTTGATCCCCTGGCACAGTTTCATCAAGTTATTACCTTCGGTAACCACCCCAGCCATATTTCTGTGTGTGCCTCATGAGTGGGACCCTCAGTCACAGGTGCAGATCCATCCAAGAAACGTCACTGGCATGCTGTGGCCAGAGTGGTCACCTGGTGTGGGGTAGCTCAATGGTGCACAGGGGCTGTCTGATTCCCTTGGTGGAATGGGTACCTGACTGGTGCATTTTCTCCAGTTGAGCAATTCAGAGTCCATTTAGGAAGCAGTACTCGGTTCTTCAAACACTGGCAAAGGTAGCAGGTGCTGGAGTTATAAACAGAGTGGCCAAGTCGACACAAACCGTATGCATACTATCCGGGTCTCCTTTCAGCGTTGTGCCTTATGTCTCCATCTTTCGCTCAGAGCCACATTGTATATTCAACAGCCTCATCAGCAGCTGATGAGGGATAACCAAAACATTGCACCTGGCACTGATTCCTCTGGTTTCTTCCTCATTTCCTCCTCCATTTCTTGTTCCTCCACCACAGATGCAACAGTAGCTGGTGAATGCACAATCTGCTTGGTATCATCGTTGGCTGGAGAGTGTGCTGCTTCATTGTCTATCTCCTGTTCCTCAGTTTCCTCCAGTTTCGGCATATCCACTTCCCTGTCCACCCAGGGTGCTGGTATGGGTGCAGGCAAGGTATCTGTGCAGATTTCCTTCCCTGCATGAGTCATAGGCACATCCACATGTGGCATACTTGGGAGCCCAGTTGCACAGTCCACATTCCCCGCACTTGCTCACCTCTCCGATCCTGGCCAAAGCAGTGTAGATTAGTCTCGTCCTCTTCCCCTGCCCATTGCTGTTTGTAAACTATATTCAGTTTCTCCTTCTGCCGTCTTTCTGTTGCCTGATGGTTTTGGAAGGAACCCCCCAGGCTGGAATGCAAAGCTGACTGATGTTCTGCTACTGTTTCACTTTAACAGCATCAAGGGAACCAACTCACCTCCTCTGTACAGGGAATAGTCATTGTCTTGGCTTCTGCCCACTTGATAAGGTTCATTTACCACACCGTGGACTGAGTGAGAAAATACTTAATGCAGGCCTATATAGGAGAGTTTCTTACCTTCACCCACATTTGCATCACTGCCATTTCGGGAGCACATAGGACCTTTTCTTGGTTCATGCTGCATCCTGATTGGTCCCATGCAAATATCCATCTTACTCAACTGTCGCCTTGACACCAGACAGAATTCTTTCACAAGCACATCTCGCGGTGGCATCACATTTTCATCTGCTCTACAACTTCAGGGCTGTAGCTTTATTGCCTTGTTACACAACACGTAATCCTCCTGCTTAGCGTACAGTACATATGAATATATTCATTCTGCTCTGTGTTTCTGTCTGTACAAGTCTTAAGCTACTTTTCTTCCTTTAGCTCACATTACTTGACATAACACCTATTCTAGGGACATGGATATGTTGTTCATCCACACTTATTAGCAGGTTCCTTGCCGCTTTAAATCTTGCCGGAAGGTCTTCAAGCTGGCTCCTCCCACCCACCTGGGTGGTAAAACTCTCTGCTCCGCCCCACCCCACCAGATCTTCCTTACCGCTTGGAAGCTCAGGCTCCCTCCTTAACGCTCTGCGTATAAGACTGGTTCCTAATTCTTCGAATTTTCGAAATTAAAAGTTTTTTGCTAAAAAGACTTTGGTCTTCTCTCCCTCGCGGCTGCGATGGACAAATCGACTCCCGGTTTCCGGAGATGCCTTTGCGGGCAGAAGATGCTTGGGCGGATCCACACTCCCGCGTCGTTTACTGCTTGGGCCTTGAGCAAGACCCGCGGGCCTGCGACCTGTGCTCTTCTTTCGCCCACGCCCTCGGCGACCCGTGCATGCCCGCTTACAGCTGGGGCGCCCCGAGAAAGATTCTCCGGTTAAGCTTCAAGAGGCCGCTGGGCGGTGTCCGGCGCGGCTCGGGCGGATCAGCTCGAGCAGATGATCGCCTCGAAGAGGAGGCGGCGCGGCCGCTTCTACCTCTGCTGCGACATTTGTCCTGCTTTCTCGGTGCCTCATATTCGCTTTTAAGGAGCTTTGTCTGACCTTCTGACGAAAGGTGAGGGTCCAACTTTCTTCTGGACCGCTTTCTCAGTCCAAAAAGAGACAAGAGTAAGTCTCACCTATCGATGTTTTGGGAGCGGAAAGACCCTCTCCCTAGTTGTCGGCAGTCGACTTCGGTCGACCCTTGCTTCGCCACTGGCTTCAATGGTGTCCTCATTGGCCAGTTGACTGAAACTCCTGTCGACGCTGGTCGAGATTTTCACGACCCGTTGGACGGGTTGTCGGCTGGAGAAGCTGAGAATCCTCTCCCGGTTCCCCGTGTGGGAGTTGAGGATCCCGTCGGCTCGTCTGTGCCTCCGGTTCCGGAGCCTTCGGTGGAATCGTCCGAACCGAGGGGAGTGGCGATTCCCCTGCGACACCTCCCCGCACCGCTCCTTGGCCAGCCGAGGTTCTCGGTCTCGGACGCTCGAGGTCCAGCCGATCCCGCCGTCAGGGGGGTCTCGCACTGCGGCAGCGGCGCCGCGCTCATCCTCTTCCTCGGATGTAGGGAGGTTTCGCCAAGTTGCGCCGGAGGTATGAGAACTCATGTGGCAACAGTTCTTCTGTCCAGGAATAAGCCGACGCCCGCCGCCTTCCTGGCCATTAAGTGGTTGTCACCGGAGGCCAAACAACCCTCGCTTTAGCCAGGAGCCTGTTCCCAGGCTGGTTGTTCACACCCAGCTGCCCACCGATTCGAGTGGAACCTCGCCCCACAGCCGTTAGTTGGGGCTCCGGCCAAAATTCTCGGTCGGCTCGGGACTGCCCCATAGGCTGTCTGTCACCCTCACTCCCGATAGACCTCGGCAGGTGGAGGGTGGCTCAGGCCCGAGGCAGCTCTTTGAGGACTCTTCGAGTCTGAGGATGATCCTCCCTTTTCTCCAAGCGTATGGACTTGAAGTCCTCACAGGACAGTCGGTGGACGATAGCCTTCGTCTCTTCCTAGATTGCTTCGCTCATCTCGGAGTCCACCGGATGAAGCTCGAACCTGCTTCAAACGGGCCAGGTATCCTCACGGAGATTCTGGACCGAGGGATTCCCCACGGAGGCCTTTCGGTGGCCAGGCCATCAGTGGAGTCGGCCTTGGAGCTCTGGCAGCGCCTCTGCTTCCTGCCCTCGCCTTCCAGCCAGGATGGCCAGGAAGTATCACGGTCCCTACTGGTTCCCTGTCCGTTTTGAACACCCTCTGCTGAGGGTTGAGTTACCGACAGCGTTTTCGGCGTGCCAGGAACGCTAGGGATGTGGACAAACCTCCTGACAAGGAATCCAAGAAATTGGATTATGCCGGGTGAAAAGTCTATGCTGCGTCCTCTCTCGGCCTTCGTCAGGCCAGTTTGGCCGTCCTCATGTCACATTTTTCTCATGCCCTGTTGGGCTCCCTGGATGAGGTCGTCCCTCATCTTCCCGCGGATCTGCATACTACTGTCAGGCAGGTGCGGGACCAGGGCAGGGCAGTGGCCAAACAGCAGCTCCAGACTGCTTTAGACATTGGGGACTCATGTGCCAGGTCTGTGGCGGCCGCAGTGGCCATGCGTCATCGGGCTTGGCTGAGGATATCCACCTTTACTTCGGATACCCAACACAAGTTGGCGGATGTTCCCTTTTTGGGGACTGACCTTTTCGGCCCTGGGGTGGAAGGTCACCTGCAGAGGATCGAGAAGTCCAATGCTACCTTGGACTCGATCTCTTCTGCCCAGAAGGACAAAGGCCGCAAACCACAGCCTAAGCCCTTTCGTCCTTCTGTGCCCCCTGCGCGTCCGGCCCAGCAACGTCAGGGCCAGCAGGCTCGGGCTTGGCATCCCAAGCCGGAGCTTCCTCAACAGGAAGCGGGAGGTAGGGCCCAGGAGGTCCTCGGCGGTCCCTCCTCCAAGCCTGCCCAGTGACGTGCTGAGGGTGTGCCTCAAACCCGTCACCTTATCCCAGGTTCCCGTGTGGGGACGGCTCCGCACTTCCTTTCTGCCTGGTCCGTTATTACCATGGACAGGTGGGTTCTGGAGGTGGTGGGAAAAGGCTCATGCCTAGAATTGAGCAGACTCTGCCCTTCAGAGCCGCTCACTGGGGCCTCGGGTCCCGAGCCTCACTGTCGGCTCGTCGGGCCGACATCGCTATCCTCCTCCAAAAGGAGGATCAGGAGGTGGCGGACCCTCCTCAGACCCCTGGGTTTGTGTCCAGGTACTTCCTGGTTCCGAAACGGACGGGGGGCTGGTGCCCCATTCTCGACCTCACACGACCTGAACAAGTTCCTAAGGTCTCAACCTTCAGGATGGTCACTCTGGCTCAGATAACTACCATCCCTGGAACACGGCATGTGGTTCTGCTCTCTGGACCTGCAGGGCCAGCGTTCTTTCCGCCCCTATCCGTCCGTCTCGCCGGAGATTCCTTCGCTGAGCGGAGGGATCCTCTTCAGTTCCGAGCCATGCCCTTCGCCTGTCTCCAGCTCCCAGGGTCTTCACCAAATGCATTGCAGTGGTGACAGCCTTCCCTGCGGCACCGAGGGTCCGGTGTACCCTTACCTGGTCGGATTGGCTGATAGCAGCCCCTCCAGACAGGAGGTGGAGCGGTCCAGAATCTGGCCCTCCAGGTTTGCTCTCAAATCGGCTTTCTCATCAAGCGAGGCCAAGTCGAACTCGGGCGAAGCAGGTGATTCTGTTTATCGGGGCAGAGCTCGACTCTCTTGCCAGAGCACGGCTCCCGTGGACAGGGCCGAGGTTCTTACCTCCTTTGCCCAATCATTTCTGGTTGGGCAATCGCGCCCTGCCCGGGACTTCCTGCGCCTCCTGGGTCTCATGGCGGCCTGTACCAGCGTGGTCCGTTGGGCACGCTGGCACATGCGCCCCCTTCAGTGGGGACTGGCTGGCCAGTGGTCACAACGCTGCAATCCATTGGACCAGCTAGTGATAGTGACCCAGGAGATGTGGAACGCCTCTGGTGGTGGACCGTTCCATCTCATTTGCAGGAGGGCATCCAGTTTGTCCGCCCCGAGCCGACGGTCTCTCTATCGACCGATGCCTCTCTGATGGGTTGGGGTGCCCATCTGGGGGAACACCGAGCGCACGGCCTCTGGTCCCCGTGGGAGTCCCGATGCCACATCAACCTGCTGGAGCTCCGAGCGGTCCGCCTAGCTCTCACCGCCTTTGCTCCGTTTCTCCGGGGTCAAGTGGTCCGAGTCCAGATGGACAATACCACGACCACGTGCTACCTAAACCGCCAGGGGCGGGATGCATTCCATGCTTCTATGCAGGAAGCTCTCGCGTTTGGTCACTCGTGCGCAGCCTGGGCGGATCTCCTAGCCATTCATGTGGCAGGGCCTCCAACACCCTGGCCGATGCCCTGAGCGGATAGGGGCTGCATCTCACGCAGTGGTCTCTCCTGCCGGAGGTAGTACAAGATCTGTTCTCCCACTGGGGCACACCTCAGGTGGACCTGTTTGCCTCCAGGAAGAGCAAGCTGAGGCTGTTTCATGCCCGCCCCCTCAGCAGGGCTCGCTGCAGGGGATGCCTTCTCGAGGCTGTGGACCCTGGGCCTCTTCTCGCTTCCCCATTTCCCTTGATTCACAAGGTGCTTCTCAAAGCAAGGAGGGACAAGCGAGGTGATTCTGATAGCCCCAGACTAGCCCCGCCAGTTCTGGTACCCAGATCTCCTCAGCCTCAGCTCCAGGCTCCCGAGGCAGCTGCCAGCTCGCCCGGACCTGCTTTCAGTCAATCAGGGGAAGGTGTTCCATCCGGACCTTCAATCCCTGCACCTAACGGCCTGGTTCCTGAGCGGCTAGAGTTCCAGGCCTTGGGTCTTTCCGACGAGGTCCTCAGTGTTGTTGAGGCGTCCCGTAAGGAGTCGACCAGGAAATGCTATGCCTTCAAATGGAAGAGATTTTCCATTTGGTGTCAGGGCAAGGGCTTGGACCCTTCCTCCTGTCCTTTGGCAAGCATCTTGGACTATTTATGGTCCCTTTCTAGTCAAGGCTTAGGTCGACGACCTTAAGGGTGCACTGGCAGCCATCTCTGCTTACCGG
The DNA here is from genome assembly GCA_016271365.2 of Neoceratodus forsteri. Taxonomy (NCBI): domain Eukaryota; kingdom Metazoa; phylum Chordata; order Ceratodontiformes; family Ceratodontidae; genus Neoceratodus; species Neoceratodus forsteri. The sequence goes on along the minus strand of CM057453.1, from coordinate 1,319,951,257 downwards.
GCGCGGGCGAGGGAGCAGTCGGTGGTCAGGAGAGCGTGGTCTGGCGCTTTTCAAAGGCCTTGATCACATTTCCCTTGATCGAGAACTCCACCTCCGTGGGATTTACTGCGAGGCTGGCAAAGCTCATGGGCAAGCCATTCGAACCAATGCACAGGTGTGAACTCTCTCACCTGTCGTGGAAGACCGCCTTCTTGGTGGCTATCACGTCAGCCAGAAGGATGGGAGAACTCCAGGTGCTCTGCATTGAGTCTCCTTACCTGGTCTTCCACAGGGACAAGGTTGTCCTGCGCCCCACCGAAATTCCTTCCGAAGGTGGTGTCGGAGTTTCACCTTAACCAGGTGTTGACTCTGCCGGTGTTCTACCCCAATCACACCTCGGAGGCCGAATACAGGCTCCATACTTTGGACCCTAGAAGGGCGCTCGCTTATTATAAGGAGCGCACGGCTGAAATTGGGAGAGGTCGCCAGCTGTTTGTCACCCTACGCTGAAGTCAAGACCTAGCAGTCCTGCAGCCAGCGGACGATAAGCAGGTGGTCACCTCCTGCATAGATCTCTGCTACAAGTTGGCAGGCATGGAGCCTCCCAGAGGGATAAGAGCTCATTATACCCGTCATACTGCTGCACTGGTGGCTGCTTCCAGGGACGTCCCTATCCAGGAAATCTGCAGGGCTGCTACCTGGAAGTCAGCACACACCTTTAGTACCCATTACCACATCGACCTTGAGTCACGCCGGGATGCTGGTTTTGGGGCCTCGGTTCTCCAGTCTTCATTCCCTAAGTAGGGGGTGTGCGCCTTGCCTCCCTCCTCCCGGAGAACTGCTAGGAGTCTGCCAATAAGTGTGGATGAACAACATATCCATGTCCCTAGAAATACAGGTTACTCACCTGTAACAGGAGTTCTAGGAATGGTATATGTTGTTCATCCACACGACCCACCCGACCTCCCCAGCTTCGACGCACAACCTGAGCTTCCAGCGGCCAGATCTGGCGCCATGGGGCGGAGTTTCGAGAGTTTTACCACCCGGTGGGTGGGAGGAGCCAGCTTGAAGACCTTCCAGCAAGATTTAAAGCGGCAAGGAACCTGCCAATAAGTGTGGATGAACAACATATACCATTCCTAGAACTCTTGTTACAGGTGAGTAACCTGTATATCCAGCTCTATACGATTCAAATCCAGAGTGGGACCTCACGTTGAAACAGCTTCTCCCTGGCCTGTTCTACTGCATGTCATGTCTGCTCAGATAATGGATGGGCATGGCTCATGGTGACTCCCTTGTCTAGAGGTATCTGGATGTTATGACTTGTGGAAGGGAGCCCTCAATGTGAACATTTTTAGCATGTCCAGCCTTCTTCCATTTACTCCAGGTATCATAAACAATTACAATATTACACAAATAATTACTCTTAATGTTAGATTCATAGTTCATATTGGTCCCATTTACCCAGAGGATAAGGGTAGCTCATATCATGCCTTTTGCAGTTAATTTTTAGCCCAGTTGGGGTCAGCTCCTCTTAGTTCAATTCATATGCACTTGTAGCCTATTGCATTGGAATGCTTTTGCTGCAGTATTAACACCTGCTAAGCAATTTAAATCACAAATTGGAATGAGAAGGAAATCAACGTGACTTACTGGGAATTGAACCCAGGCTTTTGGAAAACACAGCCACATATCACAGTTCCTTACATGAGACTCCGCCATCCCTTACTATTACTCTTGGTGCCCCTCTGCACCACTCCTGCTGGCATGGGAGTTGCTGTTACTCCATTCGAATACTCGGTCGGATATCATACCTAGCTTGGGTTCTGGTACTCCATTATGGATAGTATGTCCTGCATAAGCCTTCTCCAAGTGCTATAAATAGGACATATGTTCTTTACCTTAGTCTTGCAGCAGTCCCGAGTGATTACCTTCTCCTCGCTCCCCATTACCAGCGATTCCTATAACTCCTCACCCACTCCTCATTATCAGTGATTATAAAAAGGGTCTCAGAAATGCTGCAATCTGATTGGCTGTTAGAATATCAACAGCCTTACATTAATCCATGTTATACTGTCATGTTCAATAGCCTAATTACCATGGCACATGGATTCTTCTTGTCAACATTCCATCCTCTAGCACTGCTGAATGTGGAATGATGCATTCTGATTTTGAACCAGCATTCTTAAACTGTTGGTGGAAGAACTATTTTATTAAAAATCTCCCTCTAAATGAGGAAAACATTCAAAAAGTATACTTTTAACACTTTTCTTTTGGAATATTTTTTATAATAGCAATAAGGCACTCACTGGAGTTAGAGTAAGTCAGAGTCAAACTTTATTTATATAAAGGCGCTTTTCAAAAGCCAGAGCACCTGTACAAGTTATTAAAACTAGATCCAGTTAAAATTCTAAAACAAAGTTGTTCCATTAAAACTAATGATAAGATTCAGAATGGGTCAGGGTATGCCAATTCAAATAAATATGTTTTTAATGAAGACTTAAAAGACTTGATGGACAGGCACTCTCTCACCCGACGAGGTATAGAGTTCCACAGGGTCGGGGCTGCAGACTCAAAAGCTCTGGTCCCAGAAGTCTTCAAACAGACTCTGGGAACTCCAGCAGTCCTTTGTCAGTGGAACGGAGCAGTTGGAGGGAACAATAGGGATGTAGGAGGTCTTGCAGATAGCGTGGTCCCTGTTCGTGTAGGGCCTTTTAGGTCAGCAATTCGACATTGAAGTGATTTTCCACTGCATTGGCAGTCATTTCAATTCATGGAGCACAGGTGTAATATGACTGGTTCTTGATGAGCCAGTCTGCCCCGTTCTACACCAGCTGCAGGTGGCAGATCTCCATCCCGGAAACCCTAGGTAGAGAGCATTGCAGTAGTCAAGGCGGGGAGGATACAAAGGCATGGACAAGTATGGGAAGGTCTCCAGGCAGAACAAGGTGTTTCACCTGGGTGAGGTTCCTCATGTGGTAAAACGAGGTCTTGACAACAGCCGACAACAAGGTCTTGACAACAACCAGTTAATCACCCCGTAGGGATAATATGCCACTTGGTTGCACCTTGTGCCGCATTACACCCCTAGTGGGTGATTAACAGACTGGTAATCTAACCCCGGCTATGCCTTATTGCTTAATTCCTGTAACTCCTCACTGGTCACACTCACTGTATCTCCTCAACCTCAGCATCTTCGGAGAACTCTCTAGGCCCAAAGCCATCAATGCCATCCCTTGAGGGGATTCCGACTCAAGAACTCACTGTTGCAGACCCAAGCTATTATCCAGCTCTTGGCACACTATTGTGGCAACTACTAGGCCCATGCCATCTGCCCAGAGGCCTCCAGATCCAAAACTGGGCACCTGAGAATCTCACTGGGCATTCCCAGGAGAGTGGCCTGGTCACAAATGGAACCCCACTGCTTGGTATCCTGTTGCCCAGCAAAGGTGCCCCTGTGCCTAGCACTACTGTCTTTCACCCTTACTCCGAAAGACTTTCAATCAGCCATGCAAACTCATGGCTGCCAGATCCCTCTTAAGTCCCCCAGTGGAACCCCTCACAAGATCCATCTGCCCTCCTGCACCCAAAGCCTGAACCTGTGTGGCGGCACTGGTACGAACGTTACCTATTAACCCCCCCATACTGTCACCCTCCCTTCATTGGAGGCTCATTTCTTTCCTGCCAAAAATGCCTTATTATCCCTTGGCCCCTAGATTCAGTCCCTACTCCCAGGGGACAAGATAATAGGGTGCATTGGCACCCAGTGCTTTAATCAACATTCTAGTAATGACCTACCCTTTTCTTGGGAAAAGTTTTTGCATGTACAAAACATTCCTCTGTTATTTTTTTTTTGTTAACAAAATGTCCTTCTGGAACTGCTTGTTAATTCTGTATTTTGTGGTGCTACCATAGCTATTCTTTGTTTTCCTGTTTGTAATATAAAGCAGTGGCTTTCAATGGAAAGTCACTGGTTGCCACTGAAGAGAGATGGCTACTTTTTCATGAGGATCAAAAAGTTCTTATTTTTTCTGCATTTGCAGAAAAATCATGCAGCTTAACTCTGTGTGTCATTCTCCACAGTGTCCAAGTTACAGTACTTGATGAGAGCTAAGATTGGAACTGCTAATCTGTTACTCTTTTTCACCAGATCAATGCACACCCCCCCCACACACACACAGACACACTAATACCTAATGTTTTTGGAAAGACCTGCAACAGCAGATTTGCTTTATTTATTTAGTTTTTTGTTCACTGGGAAAAAAGGGCCAGGTTGTGCCACTTATTTTCGTGCTTGCCCAGGGGTGGTGGGGATATAGATGGAAACCAGCTGAAATTGAACCAGATTGAGCTGCTGGTGGTATTTTTAGTATTTTAGGCTCATCTTTTAACCAGTGCATCAGACTACCTGTCCTCAAATCCTGCCCCGTGCTATTCTACACAGCATGTTAGTAAGGGTAAAGTGACCTAAAGAGTGACTTTTGTGAAAGTTACAGTAATCTGGAGTCATGTGATATAGCGCACTTGAGAGGACAACTCCAAATTGGCTAGTGAAACACTGCATAAGACGGGCTTTTCAACATTTTATCTCCAGCAAAAAGCTTAGATGTTCTGCTAATAGCTTCATCTAACTCTGTGATGTACTGTATACTGGGGCAAGTGAATTATGTTGAGAGACCAAGAATCGGCAACAGTGAAAATCAGTGAAGCGACGCCACTTCTGCCGAAACGAAAACCACTCCCAGAGCAAGAAGGGATGAATGACAGACTAGATTACTTCCTCAACAAATCAGCATCCATCAAGGTGACCCTTCTAGAGGTGGTAGAAGACTTCTGACTGTTCAAACAGGAACTGGAATATTTTAATCAAAGACTGGGTGTTGATGAGGCACGAGGGCAGTCTTGAGGACACACAGAGTAGGGGAAAAGGAGCTGAGAAAAAGTTAAAAGACTTGAGGACCCTATTGAAGACATGAAGTCAGAAGTCTGAGGAACAACCTGATTTTTGTTGGGGTCCCTGAGAAGTCAGATGGCAAGGAAATGCTTGGCTTCATACTGAGCATGCTACTAAAAGTGGTGGGACACCACCCATGCCAACTGCTATACAATAGAACAAGCTCAACGTTCACTAAAGCCTCTCCCTCCTCCTAATAGCAGCCTTAGGGTTATCATAATTAAATGCCTGAACTTCCACGAGAAAATCCACATCCAGGCCAAGGTGAGGGAGAAATAGAGCTTGGCATTGAATGGCCACAAGCTTTTACCTTCAGGGATGTAACGCCAGTGGTATGAAACAAACAGATGGTGTATAAGGATTAAGAGGGCACTGTGTGAAACACAGATTAAATTTGGGATGCTGCATCCTACCAGACTGGTGGTTAATACTGCCAAAGGAATAGTTGCATATCCTTCAGCCAGCATAGAATGGATGGAGCTGCCAAAACAGATACTGGCCTTTCGCCTCCAGTCGGAAAAGAAAACTGACAAGCTTTCTGCAATTTATAGATTGGGTCTCACTTTCATACTCCCATCCATCAGCAAGAATATGTTGCAGTGGGCTGTAATTGTCGGTCTTCAATCTTGGTGAGGGATGTGTCAGGGGTGACCATTATCACCTTTACTTTTTAACCTATACTTGGAGCCTCTGACCTGTATTATCTTGCTAGAGAGAGAGAGAGAATTGCAGGGATCACAGTTGGGAAAAGCAGATATTTTATTTCCAAGTATGTGTTCGACATCATGCTACACCTAGGACATCACACAGTGTTAATCCAAGCAGTATTTGAGATTCTGATGAATTTTGACTCCATGTCAGGATATAAACTGAACCTGGACAAACGGTTATTTATCGTGCCTCCTAAAACGCCTACACTGAGCTGGTGGAGGTCATGAACTGGGGGCAGATGAGCTCCCAATCCCTCACTTGTCTGTACATTGAGATTAGTAGGGCAAGCTCTTTATGCTAAAACACAATATAACTAAGCAGCTCATGCAAGTAAAATCATTATGGAACATATTACCATGGATACTCTAGCCCTTAGGTGTGACTAGTTTGTTTCTACCTAAACAATGGTTTGTTAACTTGAAATATACCTCTCTGCATTCCTGTTGGAATGGCACCCCCGGAGAGCTTCGCCAGACTCACACCAGCTGAAGACAAGGGGGGAATGAAACTCCCAGATTATTTTCTGCACCACCTGGCATGCCGCACATGCCACTTTTTATGGTGGAGGAAATGTTCCCTTTAGGATGAAGAGTTGAAGAGAATGCCAGCACATAGTACTTTGGAGTCCCAACCGTTCAGACACCATGACCTTGACATCAGGGCCCTGACCGCTGTGCATTCAGTAAACGCATCCAGACCATACAGCCTATACCATTGGGAACCTCTGTAAACAGCTTCACCCATTTTTGGGTAATAATCCCCTGTTTAACTCCAACCAACCCATACACAATAACCTAGATGTTTCCATAGGGGTAAAATGGTAGAGGATTATTTTCTTCCAGGGGTGAACCTGAGTAAACTAGTATACATATCAAAAGGTGATAAAATGGTGTCTTTTGACAGGTTCAAGTTGAAGAACAATCTAGACAAACACTAGGTCTTCCAGTTCTTAATTACAGCACCTAATATGTGGCAAATTAGGGGCACACCCATGGCCAGTGGCTTAGAGAAATATGTGGTTCAAACAACATGAAGTCTTGCTGTATTCTGACATACTCAGGTAGCTCCAGCACTTGAACTGCTCCGGAGAGTAAAGAGTTAACTCTATGCAGGAAGCATAGAACTTTGAGCTCGAGCTTTGTTTCAGACCTCTGTCTGCAGCACTTCAAAGTGTAACCGTCAGAGTCTTTACTCCACCTAACTGTTCAGTTGCTCCGGAGATTGCTTCTTCGTCACAGTTGGTTCGGTTTAGAATCCATCAGTTTTAATCACCGATTTGTTGTTTATTTCGGCTTCAGATCCCTGTCTGCGGTACAGTAAGTGTTGTAGGTAGTGAACCATAGGGGTTAAAATTGTTGTATTTTCTGTGGAAATTGTTAAAACCTGTGGATCGGTCCGGTTCGGAACACATTGTTTTAGGGTTTTTCTTATTCTTCTGTTTAGTGTGAGGTACCGGTTCCTATCGGTTTAAAAAAAAACTCAATTTTACACGTTTTTTTCCATGACCCATATCACGGTTGGTAACCGATAGGGGGGGTCTTACCTAGCTAAATAGCTGTAGAGGGTAAGTTTGTAGCCCTGGCCATGTCTGAGAAACCCAAGAAGCAGGCCCGCTGGGTTTCAACACTGTGGTGATTGTGGGGATGTCTTTGCTAAGGCAGACCCTCACACCATTTGTGTTTATTGTCTGGGGTTTGACCACCTCGATTCAGACTGCCAGATTTGTAAAAATTTCCTGAAGGCCATCCTGGAAAAGAGGTTGGGTAGGCTCAGGGAAAAGGAGGCCAAGACGTCTAAGATGGATAGGAAATTGGCTCTCTGAGCGTACTCAGAAGGTGGTGGTTGGAGGGTTAGCCTCATCCCCAAGGTGGGATACTAATGGGGTTCCCCAGGGATCAGTGCTGGGGCCACTCCTGTTCAACGCCTATATCTCAGACATCAGGAGGGGGCTCAGGAGTGAGATGAGTCTCTTTGCAGATGACTCGAAGCTAGGTGCAGTGGTGGATGGGGAGGAGGGGAGGCTGGCCTTGCAGGAGGACCTGGAGACTCTGGAAAGGTGGTCAGGAAAATGGAAACTAAAATTCAATGCAGGGAAGTGCAAGGTTCTGCACCTGGGAGTCAGAAATCCAGGCCAGGGGTATACCCTGGGAAAAGATATGATTCAAGTCACAGAGGGTGAGAGGGACCTGGGGGTAGTGGTAGATGTCAAAATGAACAACTCAGAGACCTGTAGGAGGACAGCGGCAAGGGCAGATAGGATACTGGGATGCATTGCCAGTGGGATTACCTCCAGAAAGGTGGAAGTGATCCTTCCATTGTACAACTGCTTGGTTAGGCCACACCTCGAGTATTGTGTACAATTTTGGAGACCACATTTAAAGAGGGACATTACACTCCTAGAGAGGGTCCAAAGGAAGGCAACCAAAATGATCTGGGGCCTGGGGGAGAGGACCTATGAGGAGAGGCTCAAGGAGCTCAACATGTACACCCTGGAGGAGAGGAGGGACTGGGGGACATGATAGAGGTCTTATAAGTACATGAAAGGGATCAATAAAGGAGGCCCAGTCAGGGTGCTCCAAAGGAAGGAGGGTGGGGCAACAAGAGGTCACGGGTGTAAGCTGGAAGGGAGCAGGCTCAGAGGGGAGAGGAGGAGATGTTATTTCATGGAAAGGGTGGTGGAGCCTTGGAATGCACTGCCCAGGGAGCTGGCAGAGATGGAGACTGTGGACGGGTTTAAGAGGGGATGGGACAGGCACAGGGGGAGGGTAGATCTGACCATGCCCAATAGAGGCGGAACATCTGGGTCTGGGGACAGTATAACCCAAGGGGAGAGGGGGACACCAAAATCGGCCCTCAGTGCGGGTGCTGAAGATCGAGCAGACTCTAGAGACCATTAGGCCTATTCTGCTTGCATTTTAATATGTTAGTATGTAAGTCCACTAATACATAGATACATAGACAGTGTCGGCAGATAAGGGCCTATGGCCCACCCAGTCTGCCCATTTGAGCTTGTAAGTTCAGTTTGTTTTCCTAGAAGTCTGTTGCCCCTTACCCCTGACCTCCAGAATTCCTTTATGTCTATCCCATGCATTCTTAAATCCCGTGATTGTTTCAGCCCCCACCACTTCCTCTGGCAGGGTGTTCCACTTGTCCACCTCCGTTCTGTGAAGATATTCTTTCTCATGTTTCCTCTGAATCATCCTCCATCCAACTTCATCCCATGCCCTCTAGTCCTGGAACATCTTTTTCGCTTAAAAATAGTGTTTTCCTGCACCCTGTTCCTCCCTGTAAGATACTTGTATGTCTCAATCATATCCCCTCTCTCCCTCCTCTCCTCCAGGGAGTACATGTTCAATTCCTTCAGCCTGTCTTCATAGGACTTGTGATGCAATCCATGCACCATCTTTGTTGCCCTCCTCTGAACCTTCTCTACCCTGTCTATGTCCTTATGTAGGTATGGTCTCCAGAACTGTACACTGTACTCCAGGTGGGGCCTCACTAGTGTCTTGTATAGCGGAATTATGACCTCCCTTTTCCTGCTGGTGATGCCCCTGCCTATACATCCCAGCATCCTATTTGCTTTACCTGCTGCCTTGTCACACTGTTTCCCTACCTTGAGGTCATCAGAGATGATAACCTGAAGATCCCTTTCCTGCTTGGTGCATGCTATAACCTCACCCCCCAACTGATATATTGTGCCAGGGTTTTTGTGCTCCATATGCATTATCTTGCACTTCTTTGCATTGAATTTCAACTGCCAAACCCCTGACCATTCTTCAAGTTTCTGCAGGTCGCTTCTCATTCTGTCTACACCCTCTGGTGTGTCTACTCTGTTACAGAGCTTTGTGTCATCAGCGAACCGTGAAATTCTGCCTTCTAGGTCCTGTGCAATGTCACTGATGAAGATGTTGAATAGGACCGGTCCCAGCACTGATCCCTGTGGTACCCCACTGGTCACTCTTCCCTCTGTGGAGTGACAGCCATTTACCACCACCCTCTGTGTCCTGACACCCAGCCAGTTACCTACCCACCACACTACTGTCCTGCCCACACCCATATCCCCAGTTTGTGTAATAGTCTTCTATGTGGCACAGTGTCAAAGGCCTTGCTGAAGTCCAGATAGGCCATGTCCACTGCCCTCCCTGATCCACCTCCCTAGTCACCCAGTCAAAAATTCAATGAGGTTGGTCTGACATGACCTCCCCTGGTGAAACCATGCTGCCTTGGGTCCTGTAGTCTATTGACAACCAGATGTTCCAGTAATCTCTCCTTCAGTAGTGCTTCCATGATCTTCCCACTACTGAGGTGAGGCTGACTGTCTGTAGTTCCCTGCTTCCTCTTTGTCCCCACTTTTGTATAAGGGACTACATCTGCTGTCCTCAGTCTTTGGGTACTCCCCTGTTTCCAGTGATCGCTTAACAGGATAGCCAGAGGTTCAGCCACCACTCTTAGTTCTTTAAGGACCCTGGGTGCACCTATCTGGCCCCATTGCTTTATCAACTCTTATTACTTCCAGTCTCTTCAGGACCCTTTCTCGTAAAGGGACTTGTGTCCATTTCTGCACCATTCTCACCCTTTACTCCCTTCAGGCCCATTACTCCTCCTCTTCCTCAGTAAAGACTGAGCAGAAATACCTGTTCAATATGTCAGCTTTACTGTTGTCATCCTCCATGCGGCCCCATCCCCTTCAGTCTCACTATCCCTCCCTTTGTCTTTCTTTTCACTTATGTACCTGTAAAAGGTTTTGTCCCCTCTACCCACTGATTTTGCAATGTGCTCTTCTGTTTGAGCTTTGGCTTCCCTTACTGACCTCCCTGCCTCCCTTTGCTTCTCCTGGTACTGCTCTCTATCCCTTCTGCCTGTGTCTTTTTGTATTGCCTGAATGCAATCTTTTTGGCTTTCACTTTCTTTGCTACCTCTTTGGAAAACCATAATGGTCTCCTCTTCCTTTTCCTCTTGCTAATCTGCTTAATGCATAATTCTGTTGTTCTTGTAATCCCATTTTAAATACTGCCCACTGTTCCTCAACCCCTGATTCCTGTCCCATTCCCTTAATGCCTCTTTCAAGTATCTCCCCATTTTCCCAAAGTCTGCCCCCTAAAATCCAGGATACGTGTTTTTGTGTGGTTTGGTTCTGCTCTTTCTGTGATTTCAAACCACAATGACTGGTGGTCACTGTTTCCCAGGTGCTCCCCCACTGTTACCCCCATCACACTGTCCCTGTTTGTGAGCACAAGGTCCAGTATTGCCTTCTGTCGAGTTGGTTCCATGACCAGTTGCTTGAGGAAGACACCCTGAAGAGAGTCCAGGATAAATCTGCTCCTAGTTGATGCTGCTGCTGGGATGCTGCAGTCCCCGTCTGGAATATTGAAGTCTCCAACCAGTACTACCTCACCCTTGTCTGCCATCCTTTGGATGGCTAGCATCAGCTCCCTATCTGTTTCTTCCTCCTGGGCTGGTGGTCTATAGACCACACCTAGTGATGGCTGTCCCCATTTTTCTTTCCAGCTAACCCACAGTATATCTCCCCATTTTGTTCCTCCTGGATCTCTGTGGCCCTTATGTCATTTTTCACATACAGTGCCACCTCCTCCCTTCCTGCCTGTCTCTTCTTCTGATATGTTGTAGCCAGGTATGGCCATCTCCCAGTCGTGGTTATCATTACACCAGGTTTCAGTGATGGCCACAGTGTCCAGGTCTGACTGCACCATGACAGCCTCCAGATCTTCCATCTTGTTGCTAAGGCTCCTGGCATTTGCAGACATGGCTTTCCATGATTTGACCTCCCTAGACTGTTTCACTGTTCTACTCCAGCCCCTTTCTTGGTTGTCATTTATCCCTAGTTCTCCTTGCTGTCTGCCCTTCTGCTGAATCTTGCCCTGTCTGCTTATCCACCTCTTGGGCACTAATCTCCATCTTTGCACACTGCTTTGCAGAGATAGCCCTCCTCTGGTTCACTGGTTCCACTGCTGCAGTAGGGGTGAGCTAAGTAGGTACCCTCCTTGCTGGCCTGCCCCCTTGCTAGTTTAAATGCTTGTCAATGTAGCATTTAAACTTATCATTGAGTGCTTGGATTCTCCCAGGATGGATGCAGGCCGTCAGGCTAGACAAACCTCCATCCCTCAGGTGGGTTCACAGTCACCAATGAATCCAAACCCTTCCTCACAGCACCAGTTCTTCAACCATGAGTTAAAGTTCCTGGTGCATGCACTCCTATGCCTCTCACAGGTAGTACTTCTGAGAAAGTGACAGAAGTAGCTACTTGCTTGAGACCCTTCCCCAGTTTCTTAAACTTTTCCTGAACTTCCTTTGGCTTCCCATTTGCTAGGTCATTAATACCTAGGTGGATAATGACATCCAGCTCACCCTCCCGTCTTGCCTTCCCAGTGATCCCCAGGATCTTCCTTCCATCCCTCCATGCCGTGGCACCTGGTAGGCACCTCACCTCCATGTCCTCCCCTCCTGTGTTCCTAGCTGGATCCCTCTTATGATGGAGTCCCCCACCTGGATTCGCTTCCTCCTCCTCTGGGCTCCACTGCTTTCCCCGTTGAGGTCACCTCCTTGTCTAACCTCCACATCCTTTCCTTCCACTTCTCTGGGTACCTCTGTTTGGTTGTCCTCATTTGCCAGTGTGGCATATGAGTTCTTGAGTGGAATAGGATCTGGGATGTGCCTCTGCCTGACCGCTCTAACCCTCCCTGAGCCCACTGTCATGTGTCACTGATCTGGATGGCCAGCCCGGTTCGGTTCCTAACGAACCTGAGGGAGTGCCCACTGACCTGGGCGATACTCCCTTGGGCAAGAGGAGATCCTACCCTGAGGGTTCGGTTCCATCGAAACACAAAAAGAAATTGGCGGGTTCGGATCCAGAACTGCATCATCCAACCTCCAAAGAAATAGGGCGATAAGTATTGTGGAATCACTCCATCCGATCCAGCGCCTCTCAGTAGGCTTTTGGTTTGGTCGGTTCCCCAGGTTCTGGAATATGTTCCAAATTAATTTTATGAACTGGAGTGGAAGGGGGAGGAAGAACAAGACGATGATGATGAGGATAACGGTGATGAAGGTCTGGATGAGCCCATTGAACCGGACATCTCCCCAGACAGGCCTTCTAATGTTTCCCCTCCCAGGCTTTCTGAGTCCTCATCCCACTATTTGTTCTACAAGAAAGTGGCTGATACTCTTCAGCTTCCCTTGGTTGAAGCTGTTGAGGAACAAGAGGAGCCTGACTTTGTGGAAATGATGGACATCCCAGAGTCCAAGAGATTTCTGTTCCCCTCCATAAATCGTTTGGGAAACAGACACAGAAAATTCTTCAAACCCCAAATTACATACTATTTGCCAGCAGATTAGGCCTTATGATCTATCGAGTCTGCTCGAACCTTAGATCCTTATTTGGGTGCCGAGGCCGTCCCATCCCTTGTGCTCCAGAAACCCCTATCATCCATCCCCACCCCGGGACAGGCCATCATCTGATACATCCACTTTCTGTGTCTGTCCCACCCTCTCTTGAAGCCCTTCACTGTGGATCTCTGAACCAGCTCGCCAGGCAGTGCATTCCAAGGGTCCACCACCCTCTCAGTGAAAAACCTCCTCCTCTTTGCCCCCTCACCCTTCCACCTTCCAACTTCAAACCATGCCCTCTGGTGATACCTCCCTGCTTTAGTCTAAAGATCCCCTCCATGTTTACCCTATTTATTCCCTTGAGGTACTTGAAGACCTCAATCATGTCCCCCTGTCTCTCCTCTCCTCCAATGAAAACAGGCAGAGCTGCTCAAGTCTGTCCTCATCGTCAAATCCTAACCCTCGATCATCATCTTAATTGCCCTCCTCTGTCCCTCTCCAGGAGCTGTGTCCCTCTTCAAGTATGGTCTCCAGTACTGTACACAGTACTCAAGGTGTGGTCTAACTAGTCCATTGTACAGCGGCAGAATCACTTCCTTGCTCCTAGAGGTGATCCCCTTATGATGCATCCCAACATCCTGTTTGCCTTGCTTCCTCTCCTGCACTGCTCAGAGTTATTCATACATGCATCCACCATGACCCCTAGGTCTTTTTCCCCTATTGAGGCCTCCAGCGCCTCCCCTCCCAGGGTGTACCTGTGTTTAGGGTTTCCCCAACCAAGATGCAACACCTTGCACTTGGTGATATTGAAATTTAATTTCCATGTGTGAGCCCAGCTTTCCAGGGTGTCCAGGTCCCCTTGCAGGGCCAACCTCCCCTCTTCTCCCTCAACTACTGCTCCCATCTTGGAGTCATCCGTGAAGAGACTCATTTCACACCCTATACCCTCCCTGATGTCCGATATGTATGCATTAAACAGGATCGGACCCAGGACTGAGCCCTGCGGTACCCCACTACCAACCTCTCTAGGGTTCGAGAGCTCCCCACAGACCACTACTCTCTGGGTGCGTCCAGCTAGCCAGTTTTCAATCCATCTGACCATCAAAGGGCCTACTCCTAACCCCATCAGTTTCTCCACCAGACCATTTGGGGACAGAATCTTTACCTCCTGTGGATAAAAGAATGGACAGGAGGTATATGCTTTCAGGCTCAGGTATAGAGTTATTTTTCCACCAGTGCAGCCATGTTGGGGTAGTGCAGGCTGCAGCTTGTGACAAGGCTAACATACCCTTGGCTTTACACACCCCAGATAAAGACTCTAAGAATGTGGATGCTATGGCCAAAAAACAGTACTTAGCAGACTCCTTGGGCTCAGGTAGGCAAATTATATGGTCTATACAGCCAGATACCAGAAGTCTAGATGGGATACTGTTCTGGAGCTGGCTATACAGGCTTCCCCCCCAGCTAGCCAAGGAGCTGGAGGAGGTGGCTGCTGATGGGATTGAGGCATCCAAAATACAATTCCATGCTGCTGTGGACTCGAATGATGTGGCATCACGAGTCATGGCTACATCTGTGTCTCTTAGGAGGTTTGCTTGGCTCAGATGTACTAGCCTCTTACAGGACACCCAGGCTAAGGCCATGGATTTCCCTGTAGGAGCAGACAGAGAATTACATGGAGAAAATGGACGAGTATCGGACCACATACAGGAGTGCACAGGCCAGAGAAAGGCAGGCAACTCCTCAGAGGCAGCAGTCTAGGGGCAGGCCTTTTCACAGGCCTTTCTACCAAGCACAGGCCTCTTCTTCCTTTCCTCAGAGGGGGTTCTTAAGAGGGAGAGGTAGGAGGGGGATGAGCAGGGCTGCATCCTCCTCTCGGTCCAAGGCTCCTGCCAAGCAGACACCCTGATGTGTCAGCCCAGGTCGACTCCCCAACCCCAGTAGGAGGCAGGCTGGCTTACTACTTCCAGGCCTGGAAGTCTGCTACCTCAGACAGGTGGATCCTGGAGGTAGTGTCAGGGATTGGCCCTCAGTTTTGCAAAGTTCCCAAAATTGAGGGCCAAATTCTTTCCACCTGCAAGCCTTTCCGAGACCACTGCTTTAGAAGCAGAGGTTTCCTGTTTGCTAACCCTCAGGTCTGTAGAGAGAGTTCCTACTCAGCACAGGGGCAAAGGTCTGTAGTCTAGGTATTTCCTTATCCCCAAAAAGACACGGGAGTGGTGACCCATTCTAGACCAACGATATCTAAACAAGCACATTTTAAAACCAAGATTGCGACTCTGGGAGTAATTCTTCCCTCTCTAAGGCTAGGGGATTGGCTAGCTTCCCTGGACCTCAAGGATGCCTACTTTCACATCCCAATCAGGTGCTCCCACAGAAAGTACCTCAGGTTCGAATTGCCTTCAGGCCATTATCAGTTCAGAGCAATGCCCTTCGGCCTAACATCAGCTCTAAGGGTGTTCACAAAGTGCCTAGCAGTAGTAGTGGCCTTCCTCAGGAGATGAGGGATCTCCATATTCTCATACCTGGACGACTGTCTCATCGTGGGGCAGTCTCCAGACCAAGTCAAGTCAGGCCTACAAGTTACTCAACAGCTGCTCACTTCTCTAGGTTTTCTTCTCAATCTATCAAAGTCAGATCTTGAACCAGTGCATCTCTTCACCTTCATAGGGGGTAGAGTTGGATACTGTGCAGGCCAAGGCTTTTCTCCCTTTGACAAGGGTGAAGCCCCTTACAGATCTTGCCTCTTCTTTCCGCCTGCTGGTGTCTCAACCAGCAAGATATTTTCTTCAGCTCCTGGGCCACATGGCAGCTTCCGCTGTGGTGGTACAGGGAGACAGATTTAAAAGGAGGGACATTTAGTTCCATCTGAGGTCCTTTTGGTCCCAGAAAAAAGATCCTTTAACCAAACTGATTTCAGTGACTCAGACTCTGATCCAAGCTCTCCAGTGGTGGTTGGATCAGGACAACCTCAGACAAGGAGTCCCATTCATCAGTCAGACTCATTCAGTGGTACTAACCACAGATGCCTCTCTCCTGGGTTGGGGAGTCCACCTGGAAACCCTTGCAGCACAAGGTGTCTGGTCTCCTTAGGAATCTCTACTTCATATTAATCTTCTGGAACTCAGGGCAGTATTCCTAGCCCTCGGACTCAGAGAGTAACAAAGTGGTTCAGGTCAGGACAGACAACACCACAACCATGTGGTACATCAACAAGCAGGGGGGCACTCGGTCTACGGCTTTGTGCAAGGAAGCCATGAAGATTTGGTCTCTGGCTTATGCCCTGCAAGCATCCCTAGTAGCAGTCCATCTGCCAGGGAAGGACAATGTGCTAGCGGATGCCCTGATCAGAATATCTCAGGGCCACCACAAATGGGCCCTGGACCCCTTCATACTGAAAGTAGTCTTTTCCAGGTGGGGCACTTCAGAGATAGATCTCTTTGCAGCCCCAGACAGTCATCAGTTTCCTCTTTTCTGTTGCAGGCCTCCAGTACTGGGCACGGTTCCCTGGATGCTCTGGTTCTGGATTTTGGGGGGATATTCCTTTATGCCTTTCCTCTGTTTTTCAAAGTCCTGGTCAAGATCAGGTTGCAACCATGCAGGGTGATCCTGATTGCCCCACACTGGGCCAGACAGCCTTGGTATCTTCTGTTGATGTCACTAGCAGTTCATCTTCCCTTGTCTCTCCCCAAGAGGCACAATCTGCTAACTTCCTCTTAGAGAAGAATCTGGTACCCCAACCTTCAGTCTCAACCTCAAGGCTTGGCTCTTGAAAAGTTAGAGTATGCAGGTCTGCACCTGTCTCAGGGGGTGCTGGATATTCTCAAAGTCTCTCGAAAACCTGCCACCAGAAAAACTTATAACTCCAAATGGAGGACACTCAGTATTTGGTGTTCCAATGAGGATATTTTACTGGATATTGCTGATCTGGCTACAGTTCTGGATTACATGGTTCATCTTAATGGCCTAGGCCTCAGGCCAGCCACTTTAAAAGTTCATTTAGTAGCTGCATCTGCATTCCTGTCAGTAGGGAAGGCTCCTTCTCTGGCATCTCACTCTGTCTTCAGTAAGTTCTTTAAAGGTTTGGTCCATGCCAACCCTTCCTTTAGGGACCCTACTCCTGCTTGGGATCTTAATGTTTGCATTGCTCAGCTCATGCAACCCCCTTTTGAACCTCTGGCTTCAGCTGAACTCAAATATTTGACTTGGAAAACGGTGTTCCTGGTTGCTATCACTTCTGCCAAGCATATTAGTGAACTACAAGCCCTGTTAGTGGAGCCAGATTTTATTTCATTCCATAGAGATAAGGTGGTCCTTAGAACTAATAGAAGGTTGTTACTCAAAGTGGTCTCAGATTTTCATCTGAACCAGTCCATGTCTCTTCCTGTGTTTTTCACTGATCATTCTTCTTCAGGAGAAAGACGATCACATAGTTTGAATGTTAAGAGGGCACTTAGCTACTACATTGAGAATACTATGGCACTTAGGAATGAATGTCCCCAATTGTTTCTCACTTATGGTGAAGTGGGGAAAGGTAAGCCTGTTACTAAGAGAACTATTGCCAGGTGGAGTGGCTCTTGTATACAGTTCTGCTATGACAAGCTAGGCAACATACCCCCCCCCCCCAGGCCTGAAGGCTCATTGAGCTAGGGTACAGCTGCTTCCCTGGCTGCTGCCAGGGATGTACCTTTACTAGAGATATGCGAAGCAGCCACCTGGAAAACTGTCCGTACTTTCACCAAGCATTACTCTCTGGATATCCAGGCTAGGAGTGATGCTCGGTTTGGAACAGCAGTACTGCAGAGCCTACTCCCAAAATAGGTTTGGTACCCCTCCATGGCGGTACTGCTTGGTAGTCTGCATATGTCAGAATACAGCAAGACTTCATGTTGTTTGAAGAAAAAATTACTCATCTTAGTAATTGTGTTTCTTCTAATGGAGTCTTGCTGTATCCTGACCTCCCTCCCTCCTCCCCTCCTGGCTCCCCTCTCAGAATCTGTTTCCAGAGTAGGCTGCTGGAGTACAGTGTTGTACCTCAGGGTGTACTTGGCACCCCTCCTTTGTAGAAGATTGAGTGGGTTATTGTTGTCTTGTTTTTGTAGTTATATGTTGGTTCACTACCTGGTTATTATTTTGGGTTCTCGACTTGAGTCTTTTGGGGAACCAAAATTGTTGCCTGTTGGCTGTGTTCTTTTACAATTTCCACTTTAAGAAGTGTAGTTAGTTAGTAATAGCGTGTAAGAATCTGACGGTTACACTTTGAAGTGCTGCAGACAGAGGTTTGAAACCAAGCTCGAGCTCAACGTTCTATGCTTCCTGCATAGAGTTAACTCCTGTCCGGAGCAGTTCAAGTGCTGGGGCTAACTGCATATGTCAGAATACAGCAAGACTCCATTAGAAGAAATGCAATTACTAAGGTGAGTAATTTTTTTCTTTGAGCTTCTTCAGGAAGAAAACCCAAGACATGAAGTACCAGATCAAAAGCTTAGAAATATTGCTTCAGAGTCAATGAATTTACTGCTAGAGCACTGGAAGTCTGAATTTCCCACACTAGAAGAGTGTGATAACCTGGATGAAATATGGTAGCATCTGCATAAATATCTTAAATTCGATGGAATCGAGTTAGCACATTATAAATCATTGAATAACGTGTGCAGCACCGGTTTTAGACTAATGGCACCACAAGCAGCAATATCTGTGGGGCCCCCTTCACCGCTCTCACTGCCCCCTCTCCACTTTTCTACCCCACTTTACATCCAAAAAGTGGAACAACTTTTATCAGTGCAAGTGTAATGACAGTAACTTTGGTTTTCACATTAATATTTTTTTTGCATTTCGATCTGATCTCTGCATATACTTTCTACTTTACTGCACCCATTCTGTGCGGATGCTTGGTTCACTTGTGCCTAACGCTGCCTATGCATGTATATTATTCCTGTGAAGCTCTTTAAAATTAAGAAAATTTACACAGAACTATGCACCAAATGCAAGATACAAAGGAGCTAGCTTAAACACATTTTTGGGGACTGCCCCAAAACCACTTCATTATGGGACAAAACTAAGGATGGATTAGACCCACTGCTAGGCCTGTAACACACTTTCGAGGCCCTGACCTGTCTGACAAGCTTCCGAATTTGAGACTAGGAAGAACTAGTAAGGCAGAAACATTAACCAAATGGCATTGATCTCCGTGACTATGAGATGTATCATAGCCAGACACTGGTTAGATGATCAAGTTCTGAATTATAGTAAGTGGCTGGCAATGGTACTGGAAGACTTGAGAATGGAAAGAATCATTGTCAGTATCAGCCATAAGCAAAACACATTTGTTTCTAGATGGTAGCGGTTACAGATACTGTTTCAGCTGCTACAATAATGCAACCCAAGAATAATCAACCCAATGTGTCCTTATGCAAATCTGTACAGTATATAGGGGGAAATATCTATAATGAAGTCTGTGACGTTTCAATTTCAAGTTCTTTAATTTAACCCAAAGAGGGTATGAAGTAAACAGAAATACTGATATGACCAAATTGCTGCTTTCATGTTTGTGTGTTTATTGCATTAAATTGTTCTAGCTTTTATTGTGTTCTATATGTACTTAGTCATGCCTTATCAGAGAGTTGCTGTGTTTTTCATCTAGAAATGACAGAATGGCTGTCTATGCCATATGTAACATATTGTTGTGTGTTGATTAAATCAGTAAAGCACACTAAGTTAACAAAAAGTAAATCTGCCTGGGGTGTGAACCTCTTACTATAGGGGTGCAGTGGAATATGCATGTCAGTTCTCTCTAGTAGGTAAACTGTTGTCTGAAGCAGTCTTCAGAGAGTCATCTTGCATGATGTGGTTTAGTTGGTAAAAGAGGTTGTAAAGAACTAGCAGGCTAAATAATTGTGTTTGCCTCTTGTCCATTAAGGCGAAACTTGTACTGAAGAAGCAACTTCAGAAAAAAAGGAACAAACTTACAGAGACAAGGTAACTCATTATATCTTACGTGAGGCTTTCCTAAATGTCCTGTTTTTGTCTCTTGAAAAAAATGGATTATGGCAAGTGCTTAGGATTATGAGCGGCTCCCCCTCCCTCCTTACAGTGTTGTGTCTATAGAAATATATAAGCTACAACTAGGTTTTTTTTCCAGACTTTATGCACTTAGTCATGCTGTGAGAAAGGAAAAGAATTATATTTTGTATAGTACCTTTTATACACTGTATCCCAAAGCGATTTGCAGTCCATGTACAGTTGGCAGCAGCCATTACATAGTCAGAGGCGGGCTAAGTAAGGTCAGGGTGTAAGGTACACAGAGAGAGAGAGACAATGAATGTCTTAAGTAGCTTGCTTATGATCACACACAATAAGTAATTGGTGGCTGTAGGATGCAAAGTGCTCTGAAAACCAGACTATATCGTTTCCCATCTAAATCTTAGCAAGAGTTATCAAAGCTTTGCCTGGATCTGGGTAGGAAGCTGGAAAGTGGTTCAACTTCATGTCATAGCTTGATGGTGGCAAATGTGGTTCACAATAGTACAGTGATCACAATTTAGGCAAACAGAAAACTAGCATAACATTTTGGTTTTAGTCCAGAATAATTAATTTTTTTTTTTTTTTTTTTCTTTTTATTCCCCCGGCCCATAAGAGTGGGACCTCCTTCAACCACTTCCAGGGCCACCTCCTGTCTGTTGAGTCACATCTGACACCCTGAGGACTCTTCAGGCCACCCATGCACACCGCTTCATTACCCAGTTAGATTGAGCCCACCAAGACGGGGCCTGCCTTTCTTCTCCTTTGGCAGCTTTCTTCCGATATCAAGCTGCCCATAGCAGAAATGAAACCTGGGTGCAGGCCAGGAGAGGTTGCTTAACAATGGCCGTGGGGGACAGGCAGGGTGTCATCTGCCCCCTGGTCGCAGCAGTGCAGAGACATTCAGGGCACACTCCCTGTGCGTGTGCAGTTCATGCTGTTGTTAGCTATGTCCCAGTACACCCTGTCTGCCGACCCAGCCATGGCTAGGTAACAGTCAGATGGCAGGCCATGTCTGCTCCCCCCCCACCCAGCGAAGGAGGGGAGAAGTCTGGACATTCCATCTGCCTTCTGCTGGCCAGCTCTTAACAACTCTAGCGCATTCCTGAACTGAGGTCACCGGCCTCGTGAGCGGTAGCTTTAATACTGTGTCGATTGGCCTGCAACCAAATTATTAAATATGTTCGTCCTCTGATTTGTTTGGGCATTTTCTTGCAGAGGCAAATTTTCTCTCATAAGCCCAAGCTCATATTTTTTAGTTACTGAGGGCAATGTAGTCTAGTGATTAGAGCCCCATCTTGAGAGCTCTGAGATTGTAGGTTCAAATCCCTGCAGAACCAGCTACTCACTGCATGACCTTAGGCAAATCACTTAACCGCTCAGCGCACCAGTGCACCCAGTGTTAGAAAAAGGTAGAAACAGGGCCTCAATATAAACAAGATACTGTATCTCAGTTGGGCTATGCCGGGTAAATACTGCTCATTATGAAATAAAAATAATGACAAAAACAATTTATCTTTTCTCAATGGGAATACTTTGTTTCATTCTGTTCCTCCGTTTGATAGTGAAGTCAGTTTGGTGGAGTGCCTGCACAAGCACAGTGTAGCGGTCACCTACAGTAAGTGAGGATTGGGAAAGAAATTGCTCTTAATGCTGAGACTCCTGTAGTTATTAAATACTGTATGTTGATCCTCTGATTTGGCTGGACATTTTCCTGCAGAGGCAAAGTTTCTCTCACAAGCTTACGAACATACGAATTTGCTGGCAGAAAAAAGCCCAGAAGTCTGTCAAGTCTGCCTGAGTGTACAACTTGCAGTATAATTTTACTGCAGCTGCCTCTCCCATTCCCATCCTCCCTCCCTGGCTTTTCCCTCCCATGGGTCTTACCCTCCCTTTGACTCTGTCCTGCTCCTTTAAAAACTGTCCAGGTCCTCAACACGATCACTTCTTCCAGCTGTTTGAGCCACCCTGCCACCACCCTTTCTGTAAAGTAATGCCTCCTTATCTCCCTCCTGAATCTACTCCTTCCAGCTTCAGACTGTGCCCCCTCATGACCCTCCCACTCTGAGCAGAACAACCCCCGTCCCTTAACCCTGTTTATACCTTTTAAGTATTTGAAGGTCTCTATCATGGCCCCCCTGTCCTTTTTATCCTCCAGGGAATACATGTTGAGCTCCCTCAATCTCTCCTCATGTGGTTTATCACCCAGACCTAGGATAATCTTTGTCGCCCTACGCTGCATCTTCTCCAGATGTTTTACATCCTTTTTAAGGTATGGGCACCAGAATTGCACACAGTACTCTTAAGTGAGGCCTCACCACTGATCTGTACAGTAGCAGGATGACCTCTTCACTTCTGGAGGTGATGACCCTGGCAACGCACTCCAACATTTAATTGGCTCTTGTTGCCACCCTCCTGCACTGTGCCGATACCTTCAAGTCTCCTGTGACAAGTATCCCTAGGTCCTTCTCTTCCTCAGAAATAGATACCAGCACTCCCTCCAGCTAGTAGGTGGTCTTGGGGTTTCTGGTACCGAGGTGCATGACCTTGCACTTCTTTTGCATTAAACCCTAGCTGCCATACACTGGACTAGTGCTTGAGTTTTGCCAGATCTTCTCTAAGTTCTCGCCTCCCTTCTTCACTGTCCACTGTCGCATATATTCTTTGTACGTCAGTGAGCAGGATGATCTTACTCTGATCCCATCTGCTATATCTCCAATAAAGACATTAAATAAATGGATCAGCACCAAGCCCAGTGATTCTACCGGTCACAGGCCCTGGTTGGAGCTCCCGCTTACACCTACCCTCTGCTGTCTGTTCCGCAGCCAGCTACTAACCCATTCCACTAGCTTCTCCCAGTCCTCTGGTTCCTCACAGCTTGCCAGCAATCTCCGTGAGGCACAGTGAAAGCCTACTGAAGTCCAGGTGGTCGACATCTCCATGGCATGGCCTCTGTCGACCGCCCTTGTGACCCAGTCGAAGAAGTCATGTAGGTTAGTCTGGCAGGATCTTCCTGAAACAAACCCATTCTGCCTTTCATCCTGGAGACCATTTTTATCCAGAAAGGTTATCAATCTCTCCTTTAGAATGCTCTCTGTTAACTTCCCAACAATGGAAATCAAGCTTCAAACAGCATGAAGTCTTGCTATATTCTGACATATGCAGTGAGTCCCAACCTTTGAACTGCTCCGGAGGTGACAGAGTTAACTTTCCATGCCAGGCATGGAACACTGAGCTCGAGCTCGGTTGAGACTCTGTCTGTTGTTCTTCAAACTCAGACCATCAGATTCTTTACTCCACCTCACTGAACAGTCGCTCTGGAGATTTCTCCTTCTGCTCAGTTCATTTTGTCAGTTAAAGTATTGTTTTTCTCAGTTTTCGACCGAATTTAAACCGCAACCTGTCGGTTCAGTCTCTGTCTGTGGTATTTGTGAGTATTAGATAGGTTTTACATTAATTCTATTCTGTGTGGAACTTGTAAACGGTTTATCGGTTCGGTTTGAACCGATCAAGTTGTTTAAAAAATCTTAATCTGTGATTTAGAGTGTGGTGACCGGTTCTTATCAGTTCTTAAAACAGATTTTATTACGTTTTTTTCCACGACCCGTGACACGGTTGGGAACCGATAAGAGGGTCTTACCTGGTGGATTGCCATAAACGGGTAAGTTTGGATAGGACTGGCACTATGTCTGAGAAACCCAAAGGAAAAACCGGGCCACTGGGTTTCAACACTGCAGTGTGTGTGGGAAGTCTTTGCCAATGATCCACACCACCTGTGTTTACTGTCTGAGGTTTGACCACCTCAATGCAGACTGCCAGATTTGTAAGAATTTTCCTGCAGCTACCCTGGAGAAAAGAGTTGGTAGGCTCAGGAAAGGGAGGCCAAAAGTCCGCTGAACTGGATGGCCAGCCGGTTCGGTTCAACGAACCAGAAGGATGCCTCTGACCAGGACGAGACTTCTTCGGAAAAGGAGATCCGACTCTGAGGAGTCTGTTCCAGCAAAAAGGACTAGAAAATCAGCTGGTGTAGAGCCAAAACTTTCCTCTCCAACCGCTGAAGAAATAGCCAAAGCGATCAAAATTGTTCAGTCGCTTTCCCCGGTTCCGACCGAACTGGCACCATCAGGTAGGTGCTCGGTTCGGCCGGTTCCACTAGTTCAAGAGTATGATTTAGAGGAATATTATGAACCGGAGGAGGAGGAAGAGGAGTGTGAGGAGAGAGTGAATGTGGTTGAAAGTCTGGATGTGCCCGTTGACCGGACATCTCCCCAGACAGACCTTCAGGAGTGTCTCCTCCTAGGCTTTCTGAGTCCCCTTCTCATTTTATGTTTTATAAAAAGTGGCTGAAACCCTCCAGCTCCCTATGGAGGAAGCTGTGGATGATCAAGAGGAGCCTGACTATGTGAAATGATGGATATCCCAGAGTCTAGGAGACTGTCTATTCCCTTGATAAATCTTTGGAAACAGACATTTAAAATTCTAAAACTCCTCACACTATACCTCCTGTGGATAAGAGAATGGACAAGAGATACACATTGTCAGGCTCTGATACGGAGTTCATACCGACAATGCAGCCATGTTGGGGTAGTGCAGGCTGCAGCCTGTGACAAGGCAAATATTCCCTTGGCTTCACACCCCGGACAAGGACTCAGGAGGATTGATGCCATGGCAAAGAAACAGTACATGGCAGCATCCTTGGGACTCAGACAGGCAAATTATATGGCTTATGTTGCTAGATATCAGAAATCCAGATGGGACACTGTCATGGCTCTAGAAAAACAGGTCCCTGACAAGCTGCCAAGGCTGGAGCAGGTGGCTGCTGATGGTATTGAGGCATCCAAGGTGCAATTCCATGCTGCAGTGGACTCTAATGATGTGTCATCAAGAGTCATGGCTACATATGTGGTCGTCATAGAATGGCTTGGCTCAGGTGTACTAGCCTGTCTCAGGATACCCAGACTAAGGCCATGGATTTTCCTGTTGTGGGTAATTCCCTGTTTGGGGAGCAGACAGAGAATTATATGAAGAAAATGGATGAGTATAGGACCACCTATAGGACTGCACAGGCCAAGGAAAGGCAGGCCATTCCTCGATGGCAGCTTCCCAGGGGCAGGCCTTTTCATAGGCCTTTTTACCAAGCCCAGGCCTCCTCTTCTGCTTATGCCCAGAGGGGGTTCTTTTGAGGGAGAGGCAGACGGGGTACAAGCAGGCCTGCTTCCACCCCTCAGCCCAAAGCCCCTGCCAAGCAGGCACCCTGATGGGGTTGCCAGGGTCGATTCTCAGCTACCTGTAGGGGGCAGGCTGGCTTACTTTGTCTAGGACTGGGAGTCTCTGACATCAGACAAATGGGTCCTGGAGGTAGTAAGCCAGGGGACTGGTTCTCAGCTTCAAAAGTTTCCAAGATGAGAACCAGATCCTTTCCACCTGCAAATCCATCAGAGGCACTTGCCTTAGAGGCAGGGTCTCTTCCTCCTTGCTCTCAGAGCTGTGAAGGGTTACACCCTACACCAGGGCAAGGATTGTATTCCAGGTACTTCTTACCCCAAAAAGACAGGAGAATGGCGGCCCATCCTGGATCTCTGATACTTAAACAGGCACCTTTTAAAACCAAAATTCAAAATGGTGACTCTGGGAATTATTCTACCCTCTCTAAGGCCAGGGGACTGGCTAATGTCCCTGGACCTCAAGGATGCCTACTTCCGTATTTTCATCAGAAGCTCCCACCGAAAGTACCTCAGGTTCGAGCTGCCCTCGGGCCATTACCAGTTCAGAGCAATGCCCTTTGGCCTCACCTGTGCTCCAAGGGTATTCACAAAATGCCTGGCAGTAGCAGTTGCTTCTCTAAGAAGGCAAAAAACTGCCATCTTCCCTTACCTGGACGACTGTCTCATAGTAGGCCAGTCCCCAGACCAAGTCAAGTTACACCTACAGATAACTCAGCAACTTCTCACCTCTCTAGGTTTCCTTCTGAATCTTTCAAAGTCAGTTCTAGAGCCTGTCCAGCTCCTCACCTTCATAGGCGCAGAACTGAACACAGATAAAGCCAGAGCCTTCCATCCTTTGGACAGGGCAAGGACCCTGGTCTCTCTGGCCTCCTCATTCACCCCTGCAGGTGTCTCGACCAGCAAGGCATTTTCTACAGCTCCTGGGGCACATGGCTCCTTCTACAGCAGTAGTGCAGGGAGCAAGATTTCAGATGAGGGACATTCAGTTCCATTTGAGAGCCTTTTTGGTCTCAAAGGAAGACCCTCTAACCAAATTGATCCCAGCGACTCGAACCCTGATCCAGGCCCCTACAGTGGTGGCAGGATCAGAGCAATCTGAGACAAGGGGTTCCTTTTGTCACTCAGTCTCACTCCTTAATCCTTACTACAGATGCATCCCTCTTGGGGTGGGAGCTCACATGTGGACCTCACCACCCAGGGTTGTAGTCCCCTCAGGAATCTCTGCTCCACATCAATCTGTTTGGAACTCAGAGCAGTTTTCTAGCACTTCAAGCTTTTTCCAAATCTGTTCAGAACAAAGTTGTACAGGTCAGAACAGACAACACCACCACAATGTGGTACATCAACAAGCAAGGGCACTTGGGTCTATGGCCTTGTGCAGAAGCAATGAAGTTGTGGTCTCTGGCTTACTCCTGAACACCTCCCTTATGGCAGTTCACCTCCCAGGCAAGGACAATGTCCTGGCAGATGCTCTCAAGCAGGATTTCCCAGGACCATCACCGAGATGGTCACTGGACCCCCTGGTCTTGGAGGTGATATTTTCCAGATGGGCACCCCGCAGATAGATCTTTTGCAGCCCCAGACAATCACCAACTTCCTTTTGTCTGCAGGCCCCCAGTGTTGGGCTCAGTCCTCTGGATGCCTTAGTTCTCAATTGGGAAGGAAGTTTCTCTGTGCTTTCACCCATTCCTCTCCTGTTCAAAGTGTAGTCAAAATCAGATCTCAACCCTGCAAGATGATCCTGATTGCTCAGATTGGGCCAGACAACCCTGGTATCCTCCTACTGTCCTTAGCAGTCCATCTTCCCTGTGTCTTCCCAGGAATTACAACCTGTTAACCTGTGCTCAGTGGAGGTTTGTGCCCAAACCTCAAATCTCTCAATCTCAAGGCCTGGCTCTTGAAGAGTTAGTTTGCTGATTTACACCTCTCCCAAGGTGTAATGGATATCCTGAAGGCTTCTAGAAAACCTTCCACCAGGGCTACTTATAATTCCAAATGGAAGAGGTTTTCCATATGGTGCTCTGAAAGCATATTTCCCCAGAATCTGCTGGTTTACCCACAGTCCTGGATTATATGGTCCACTTAAATACCTTGGGGCTGAGGTCAGCTACCCTAAAGTGCATCTGGCAGCTGTGTCTGCTTTTATTTCAACAGGTAAGCCTCTTCTCTTTCAGCTCACCCTGTATTCTCCAAGTTTTTCAAGGGATTGCTTCACCAACCCTCCATTCAGGGACCCTGCCCGCCTGGGATCTTAATGTTTGCATTGCTCAGCTTATGCAACCTTTGAGCCTTTGTCTTCAGCAGAGCTAAGTACTTGACTTGAAGACTGTGTTTCTGGTAGCCATCACTTCTGCCAGGCGCATAAAGTGAATTACAAGCTTTGTCAGTGGAGCCTGATTTTATCTCCTTTCATAGAGATAAGGTGGTCCTCAGGACTAACAGGAAGTTCTTGCCTAAGGTGGTTTCAGATTTCCACCTTAACCAATCTATATCTCTTCCAGTGTACTTCACTGACCATTCCTCCTCTGGCGAGGAGGCTGCACAGCAGATGTGAAGAGAGCCCTTAGTTACTACATAGAGCATACCAAGGGTCACAGGTTTGACTCCTTCCAACTGTTCCTCACTTATGGTGAGGTTGGTAAAGGGAAACCTGCCACTAAAAGATCCATTGCCAGGTGGATTGTCTCTTGTATCCAATTTTGCTATGAAAAACTGGATAAGGTTCCTCCCTCAGGCCTGAGGGCTCACTCTACCAGAGGTACAGCTGCTTCCCTGGCTGCTGCCAGGGACATCCCTATTCTAGAGATATGTCAAGCAGCTACCTGGAAAACAGTTCACACTTTTACCAAGCATTACTCCTGGACATCCAGGCTGGGAGGGATGCTCGGTTTCAGCACATGCCCAGAGCCTATTTCCTAAGTAGGCTCTGTCCCTCCTCCATGGAGGTACTGCTTTGTAGTCTCGTATGTCAGAATATAGCAAGACTTCATGTTGTTTGAAGAAAATTACTCACCTTAGTAATGTTGTTTGTTCTAATGGTATATTGTATATTCTGACCCCCGCCTGCCCCTCTCAGAACCTCTGTTTTTGGGATGTGGGTGGGCAGTGCAGTGTTGGCACTTAGTAGGTGCCCACCTTGTTGTTTTTCACCCCTCCTTTCTTGGGGTGACTTGGTGTTGTGTTTTTCATTTTTTGGGTCTCCTGACTTGAGTCTTTGTTTGGGACCAAAAAATGTGTTCTTATGTTTAGTAGCCAGTTGGCTAGTGTAGGTTTACAGCTTCCACACAGGACCTCAGTGAGTTTAGCTCATAAAGATCTGACGGTTTGAGTTTGAAGAACAACAGACAGAGTCTCAACCGAGCTCGAGCTCAGTGTTCCATGCCTGGCATGGAAAGTTAACTCTTTCATCTCCGGAGCAGTTTGAAGGTTGGGACTCACTGCATATGTCGTAGTATAGCAAGACTCCATTAGAAGAAACAGCATTACTAAGGTGAGTAATTTTTTCTTACTGGTCTGTAGTTGCTCGGTTCGTCCCTGGGTCCACTGTTGTGGAGGGGCACCTTGTGGGCCATCCTTCAGTCCCTGGGCATGCACCCAGACTCCAGTGAGATATTAAACAGGTCTGCCAGTGAGCCTGCCAAGACCTTTGCTGACTCTTTCAGGACTCTTCAATGTACTTCATCCAGTCCCCGGGCCCTTGTCCACCTTCAGGGGTTTCAGTCCTTTTAGAACCCTGTCCACCTGGATCACCCCATCTGTTACTTCCGCCCTCCCTTGCCCCCGCCCCCTTTCCATTGTGGTATTGGCCCATCCATTTCTTTAGTGAACACAGAACAGAAGTACTCACTGAGTACCTCTGCCTGGTCCCCACCATTTTCTGACCAACCACCTTACCTCTTTTTCCAGACAATCTCGTCCTTACAACTCCTCTGTTATGTACTTGAAGGAATTATTTTCCCCCTCCCTCATCCCCTTAGGCAGTCTTAGCTCCCGTCCAACTTTAGCTGCACTGGTTGCCCTGCTCACCTCTCTGGATTTCTTCTTGTACTCCCCGTTGTCCCCAGTTTTTTTGTACCTATTGAAGGCCAATTTCTTGTCTCTCACTTTCCCCACCACTTCCCTGCTTAGCCAGCTTGGTTTTTAGACCTGGACTGGTTACTCTGAGTCTTGTCACACGTGTTAGTTAGCTGACCATTCTGTTCTGCATCTATCCCTGGGCAGACTGCAGCAAGTTGTCCTTCCAGGATATTGCTTATCCTAGCAAAATCCACCTTACTGAAATCTACCACTCTCGTCCTGTTCCTGGCTGCCTCTTTGCCCGTGTGAAGGTAGAACCACATTGAGTGATGATCGACACCTGCAAGAGGGTCCTGCACAGTTACATCCTGGATATGGTCCCCATTAGCCAACATGAGATCCAGTGTGTTACCTTCCCTGGTGAGCTCTGTCACCCCCTGTACTAGGTAGCTGTCCTGGATAGCCTCCAGCAATACCTGTTCTCTAGCGTCAGAGGCAGCTGTGGCGCTTCAGTCAACCACGGGCAGGTTGCAGTCACCCACTATGACAGTGTTCCCCTTGCCGCTGATCTTTCTGATTTGTTCACCCAACTCCCTATCAGTGTCCTCATTCTGTTAGTGTGGCCTCTACACCACCTCCAGTCTAACCTGTCTGCCTTTAAGTTGTGCAGCTGTACCTGCAAGGCTTCTGGTTTACCCTCTTCCCTGGTACATAGTATCCCATCCTTCACATACATAGCTACACCCCTTCTTCGCCCAACTTCTGTCTTTGTGGTACACCCTATATGCGGGGATCATGAGGTCCCAGTCGTGGTACTGGGTGACCCACTTTTCCGTGATGGCTGCAATATCTACCTTCCCCTCTGCTATCATCACTTGGAACTCTGCTGCCTAATTTGCCAAGCTCCTTGTGTTCAAGGATACTACTCTCCACTGTGTCCCCTGTAGCTCTTTACCCAGTCCCACACCTCTGCTTCTGCAGTTTATTAGACTCCCCTCCCTTCCTGCGTACTTACTTTGGGGGCGGGGGGAGGCCCATGGGTCTCCTTTATTTGGTGATTGCAGCTTACACTCCCCTTTGCCCCCCTCAGTTTACATTAATTTATATGTAAAACTCATATTTGTTAGTTATTAATGGCAGTGAAGTATAGTGATTAGAGACCAGTGGGGCTGACAGTACAGCCTAGAGGTTAGAGTAACGAGCTCTGAATGAGGTTGGTACATCCAGCAGACATGAGTTTGCTTCCCACAACCTCCATTTGTGTCCTGTGTGACCCTGAGCAAATCACTTAACCTCTGCAAGTGCTTACAGGCCATCCCTGAAAACAGGTGCTTGTGCCTAGTGGGTCTTACCCTGTTACCAAAGAATTAAAAAAAAATACATACATACATACATACCAGTCAAGAAACTGAACCAAAGGAACCCATAAAAGGAGCTCACCTGGCAAAAGTATATAAGGATCTCGTAGTAGCTCAGGTGAGAGAGCTGCTTCCTTAGCTTGATGGTAGGTTCCTGGGTGAGAGTTGCAGGTTTGAATCCTGACCCCCGGTTGGATATAAGAGGATGCAGTACTAGGGAGTGCTCAGTAGTAATGGAACTCTCACAGTATCGGAATATTATGTACACGAACAGTGTGGCTTTACCAGGGTTTAAGCTAGGAATTTTAAATTTGTAGCTTTTTGGTGAATTAGCAATAGAATTTTGGGAGTATTACAATATCCTGATAGTCATTTCCCCGACACCCAGAATCCTGATGCCACTTGCCCCAAACCGTTTGCCTAACATTTAGATTTTGCCCATGGTAGAGTTAGTTATTAAGCAGCGGGGGGGTGGCGGGGCAAAGCCCCCAAAAACATGAAAGAAGCCCTGCAAGGGCAGAATCTAAATGTCGGGAAATGGGTTTCGGGCAAGTGGCATTGGGAATCTGGGTGTTGAGGAAATGATTGTCAGGATATTGTAGTATATCCGAATTTCTTTGTAGCAGTATAGCCTAGAGGTTGGAGTAATGAGCAGTGATTGAGCTGGGTACATCCAGCAGACCTGGGTTTGAGTCCCCCAACATCCACTTGCATACTGTGTGACTCTGAGCAAGTCACATAACCAGCCTAAAGCTCCCAGGTTGCCCCTGAAAACAGGCAGTTATGCTTAGTGAGCCTTACCCGGTTAACAAAGAATTTAAAAAAAATAATAAATAATAAAAAAAAATACTAATAAAAAATTCAATCACGTTTGATATTCACTAGACATTGGCTATTGTGGCTGTACTTAGGATTCACCCAGAAAGTTACTTACTTTTAACTCTTGATCTTCATCTTCAAGAATATCCCTTTCATAGAGCAGAACTCCTTGGTCTTAGCCAGAGGCAGTGGGGCCTTATGTGAACCACAACATTTGGGGCAAGGATATCAGTGCATACACTAACATGTGGCACTATTTGTGCTGTGTCAGTATATAAAGCAGTGGCAGCCTTAACTGCTTTGTTACCTTTTTTAACAGAGGCAGAAAGAAACAAATGTCTGAGCGACAAACAAGACTTCTAAAAAAACGAAACATAACACAACAAAGGCCAATTCTGCCTGTAATGGACCTAGCCTATGCAGCCCATACTCTGATGAGTTTAAGGGGCAAACAGATATTACATATACAGTAAATGTGCATAGCAGGACCTAATGGTCGGGTGAATGTTACTTTAGGAGGAAATACTCTTAAAGATCAAGAATTACAGTAAGTAACTTTCCTTTCTCACTACCTAAACTCCGTTCCCTAGCAACACTTCCATTCGGCATGCTGAGTCATTGGAAGAGTCTTCAAGTTCGACTCTTCCTATCACCCAATCATGTGGTCCTCGAACTCCGATGCCATTGTCCTCTGATCTTTTCCTCTGCTGGAAAAAAACAGGTCGATCTTCATAGCTCCTGCCAGCGTATTTGGATTCTATAGAGTTTTTTACTTTTTTTTTTTTTTTTATGTCTTCATAGTTTTTGATTTTCTTGTCAAATCATTGCCTGCACCTCAGCTCTGCCTCACTGCTGTGTTGAATATGACCATGAAACAAAAAAAGAAGCCATTGTGTAAAAGGTGCATGGTTAGCAGGGTTACCATGTTGGTCACTGATGGCCATGATACCTACTTGACTGTTTGGGACTTCTGCATGATATTGACCGCTGCCAGTGGTGTTAGGCTATGCACTCGTAATTGCTGAGCTTCCCTTTTTCTCCACAGCAATTATATAAAATAAAAAAGGTTTGTGCACAACCGCTGTCCAGTTAGGTTTCAGCACAGCCCACGATCGCCTTTGTTTATTTATAAAAATGTTTATTTTGGTTACCTGCCTGTTGTTTTCTCTTGGTAGTTGATTTTTTTTTCAAAATAACATACCACTGAGTCCGAGTGGCAGTAGTCTTCGGGGGCAAGACGAAGCGGCCAGCAATCAGTACAGAAGAACTGTGGTGGGCACATGTGCAGAGCGAGGGAAACCCGGTGTGTGTTTGCCATAATAAACACTCCTTTATTATGGCACATTACGCCATGGGTTTCCCTGTGGGGAAAAAGGGAAAGCCAATTATTATATCCCATTACAGCATCAACCTAAGTCCTCTTGTCTGTAGTTGCTTAAAACGTGTAGTGCACACCTCGCTCCTCCTCCTCCTCCTTCTGAGTACTGCTCATATATTACTAAGTGTACTAACAGAATCTAGGTAGTTAGAAGAATGGGTTACTTGTAACTGTAGTTCTGCTACTAGTATTCGGTTCACATCCACGGAACCCCCACAGCCTCCCCTGGCAAGGCTTACTTTTGATATCTGATTCCAGCCTGAGATCCGTGAGCAGTGGAGGCTGAGCTGGAGGACCACGTTGTTGGTTGGTAAAAGTAGAAGTCCAGGTTGAAGACATTTCCACTGACTGGACATGCTGAGTGGAAAACTGCCAGTGTTGATGTGAACTGAATATTAACAGTAGAACAGTGGTTAAAGTAACCTATTCATGGTAATTCTCCTGTCTGTCTTTACTGTATGTTTTTAAAGTTCTCTTAGTACTAATACAGATGTGTCTAAGAGTGGAGTGTCGGGGCTGTTGGGGACGTGGTTACCTGTGTCCATTGTGCATCCTATTGATGTGCCCTGTTTTCCTACAAGTGCATGTTCTGCACTTGCAATCATTTTGGTGCACTTGCAAGCATTTTCCATACTTGCAGGAACGGATTCAGCAGCAGCACCCTTTTTTTTCTATAATTACAGCAATTTAATTGTACTGTTACGCAGACCTATTGAAGAGATAATGGAGAGGAGAGGGTTAAACAGAAAGAGGTAGTGAGAGGACACAAAAAGAAAGAACAGAGAATTGTCTGTACTATGCAACAGCACAAAAACATGTGTACGGTCTCAAGCCTCGCCAGAATACACCATTTAGTGTAGCTTTGAAATGCATTCCCCAGTGGAACATGCCCCCTCTCTTTTCACACTTTACCAAGGGAAACTGCCTTTTCCAGGCAAAGAATATTTAGAAGGAAGTTGTATTTTATTTTCAACATTTCTCTGTCTGCTTCATATGCAGGTTGATTCTCTGATAGAGTCTTTTGGCACCAAGAAACAAAAGAGAGCCTTGAGTTCCCGAAGGATGAACCAGGTTGTCCGTGAGACTGTGCAGAATGTTGTGGCCAAAGCAGCAGAGCATATCATAGAAAAGAAGGGTGTCACAGGTATGAAGACCACACAGGAGGGAAATAACACCAGTCAAGTATTTTGCCCTTCTCATGGGAATCTATTTCAGAACTCAACAGTTGCAACAAATAGGAGGCTGTTTTTAGATCCAAAGAACCTAGAGAGTGCAGCTGTTTCTCCTGGGCCAGCAAAACATATTCCCCATTGTTCTTCTACAACTGAAGAACAAGACGTGCCAGTTTTATCCAGGATATAATGTATGGTAGAATGCTGTTATGGCCCAAAAATCATCTTTTTACAGCGTTGTTACACTATCAATATGATGTTACGTTCTTGTTATACTATTGATGATGCGTCACATCGATAGTGTAACAGACTCGAACCACCACAAGATGCTGTTGCCATGGCCCCCATAACAGCCAAACATGCATATGTTTAAAAAGTTTAGAAATAGAAATGCTCACTTTGAAAACCCATGAACGGATTTCATCCTTCACCATAAGGTAAGCCTGTAGCCTTTTGTATAGTAGTAGATTATTGTTTCCAACACTGGCATCATTTTTTTGTTTCTCGGCTGACCATACACTATAAAAGACAACGTATGGTCAGTGGTGTGCAACAATGCTGCATTTGCCTTTGAGTGGTTCTCTTGGCAACCCTGTAAACCTCTTGAGCTTCGCTCTCGAGGTTTGACAGTGTTGCCAAGAGAACCACCCGAAGGCAAACATAGCGTTGTTACGCACCGCTGCCCATACGTTATCCTCTATGTAATCAGGGATGACTACAGTTAATATGTGATGCTTTTCATGTAAAGAGATTCCAACATAAACATAGAGTAACAGGAGTAGACTCTTGGTCCATCTGGTCCCCCCCACTCCCACTTCATTAGCAGAGACCAGCAAGAATGATTGAAACCTGTACTAATTTATAGGGATTTTTCACCTGTCCTGCAACCCAGGATACCAGTGATTGCCTTTGTGAGCAGAAATGTGTCTATGCTTACCTTGAAGGCCTGTTCTGTCTTTATGGCCACTGTGTCTACTCTCTGCTGGTGGGCTATTCCATATGTTCTGGGCAGTCTGGGAAAAGGGCCTTCTAACAGTACCCTTAAATTAGCCCTCTTTGAGCTAGCTTCAGGGTGGGTCCCTGCATTCTGTTGTAGTGCATGACAACAGATCAAATATCTCTATCTGTTCAATGCTCTAGTAGCTTGGCAGAAGACACCAGGAGAAAGGACTGCTGTGTGACTGGACTTCTCTACTGGGACTACAGAAGTAGAACTCTTGTACTTGGACCTTTAATTTAGGGTAAAAAAAAAACCAACAAACAAAACAAAAAAAAGTGTGTGTTTGTCTGAGTTAACTGAACTGAATGGTTATCTGAACAGTTATCTAGGTGTAAATCTCAGGTGATTGAAAGGACTTGATAGATGTGAGGTTTAAATTACTTGTAGAAAGATCTAGTAAGTAGGGGGAGTAGCTTAGCTAGAAGGAAGCTACATTTAAAGACTGTCTTAGAAAGATTCTGCTAGTAGCTTGGCAGAAGACACCAGGAGAAAGGACTGCTGTGTGACTGGACTTCTCTACTGGGACTGTATTGCCCTCCTTCCCTCCCCTCCACCCTCCCGCCCAAAGCTAGTTCTACTTTTACAGAAACTTCCTGTTTGGGAGCAGGAAGTGAGTGGTCATAGAACCACCAAAGACCCACCATCCTAGAAGGGCAAGAGTAGCTCTCTGGCCCCCTCTAGCTGCTGGAGGTCTGCCTCTGAGCAAGTAAGGGGTCTACTGAGAAATATAGGATATTCTTGTCTCAGAACAGGACAAACAGGAGCTTAAAGGGCACACAGGCAGAAAGTAAGGAGAGAAGAAAAAAAAAAACAGAGGAAAGAGTAAGGATTGCAAACAGTTAAGGGGCCAGAAATAAGACATGATGGGAGTGGTGCAGTGCAGTGGCTGTGGAGCAGCAGTCTTTCGGGAAACGTTCTGGAGGATGCGTTGTTGTCCCATCTGCAGGCACCTCTCTGGGCTGAGGGAGGAGGTTACTCATCTCCAGGCTGAGTTGGACAGGATTTGTGGGACCTCCTCTTTCTATCCAGGGACCACCAGTGCCACTGCCGTTGCCTCGGAGGTTGCCAAGAAAGAGGAGCGGTTGGACCACAGTGGGCTCAGGGAGGGTGAGGGTGGGGTGGTGGAACAGAGGTGCATCCCTCAGTGTACCTCTCCACAATTCCTGTGCCATTCTGGCAAAGTCTCGAGTTCCTGTGGAGGCACCTGCAGTGGAGACCAAGGAGGATGCTGGAACCTCCACAAGGAGACCCACAGGAGGGTGGCAGGGGACCCCGCAGGGGAAGGAAACAACTCCTGGTGGGGGACTCCATTGTTAGGAAGGTAGAACTGGGGGAGGAAGGGGAGAGGGAGGTAAGGTGCCTGCCTGGCGCCATGGTTAGGAGGGACAGGGAGCGAATCCTCAGGATTGCCAGAGCAGCTGCACAGGGAGGGGCTGGATGTCATTGTCCATCTGGGACAAATGAACTGGCTAAGAAAGGGATTAGAGAAGTGCAGGAAGAGTTTGTGGAATTGGGGAGGGGCCTTAGACAAGTAGTACGCACGGTAACCTTCTCAGAGGTGCTGCACATCTATGACGTAGGAGAGGCTAGGGTGTTCCGCACTATGGGATTCAATCAGTGGTTGAAAAACTGGTGTGGAGCTCAGGGATTTGTCTTCATTGGGGACTGGGGGTCCACCTGGAGTGATGCAAGTTTATACTGGCATGATGGGCTGCATCTGTCCAGGAGGGGAACCAGGATCCTAGGTGATTGGTTTAAATGCTTCATTGGCAAGCATTTAAACTACCAAGGGAGGCATTGGAAAGAAGCAGAAATCTGAGCCCCAAAATAACGGTAATAAGTTCGGTCAAACACCAACATAGAGGTGTCGATAGGAGAAGGGCAGGGTAAATGGAGAAAGTGACAAAGACAAGCAGGACAGGGATGGGGCAAAAAGGAGCAAGGCCATCAGGAAATGGAGGGTAATGAGTACCAATGCCCGTAGTCTGGACAACAAGCTCCCTGGGCTGGTGACCTTGATGGAAGAGGGATGCCTGGATATCGTAGCAGTCACAGAAACATGGTACACAAAGAACCATGACTGGGATGTTAACATACCAGGGTACATAACCTACAGGAGAGACAGGCAGGGGAGGAGTAGCTCTCTATGTAAAGGAAGGGATAAAAGCAACTGAACAAAAGAGTTAACAGGGAGGGGAGGAGAGGAGGCACTGTGGGTCACCTTTGAGACTGGAAAGGGCACCACAATCCGCACAGGGGTTGTGTACAGACCCCATGTCGGGAGGAATGGACAAGGATGTGATGGAAGGCATTCTTAGAATGGCAGAGAAAGGGGAGATACTGTTGATGGGAGACCTGGATATGCCAGATGTTAACTGGAGCACATTTGCTGCAGCCACATCCAAGAGCAGGGCCGTTCTTGATGCTCTACAGGTGGCAGGCCTCAGACAGCTAGTTTCGGAACCCACTCGTGAGGGAGCAAGCTTAGACCTCGTATTCTCAAACAGTGGCAGTGAGAGGATCTCAGATCTAGAAGTGGGTTGCCATCTGGGAACAAGTGACCATCAAACAGTATGCTTCATGTTAAACTCCGCTACAGAGTCAAGCCGTACAAAAGTAAGGGTACTGGACTTCAGGAGGGCTGACTTTGGCAAGATGGGAGAGTGCCTCAGAAAAGCACTAGCAAACAGGCTAGAAGGTGTGGAGCAACAATGAGGAATCATCAAAACTGCCATCACAGAGGCAACAAGCCTTTGTATGAAGCAAATAAACAAATCAAAACAAAAGAAAAAGCCCCTATGGTTCTCAAAAGAGGTGGCTGTGAAAGTCAGGAAGAAAAAGATAGCATTCTGGAAGTATAAGGAAACACAGAAGGAGCAGGACAGAGAGCTGTACCAGTTAAGGCAGAAGGAAGCCAGGAGGGAAGTCAGAATAGCAAAGGCCCAAACTGAGGAAAAGATAGCCAACTCAGTTAAGAAGGGGGATAAAACTTTTTATAGGTACATCAACGAGTGTAGAAAGACAAAGGGAGGGATAGTGAGGCTGAATAGAATGAACAAATGAACGGTGGGTGGGCAGAGGGGGACAGTGAAAAAGCAGGGATACTGAACGAATATTTCTGCTCAGTATTCACAAAAGAGGAGGGGAAAGTGCCTAGTTCAATTAACAGAAGCACTCTTGATAGGGGGGTCGATCCCAGTCCTTTCACAGAAGAAAGGGTTCTGCAAGAACTCCTAAAACTGAAGGTGGACAAAGCAATGGGGCCTGATGGAATTCACCCCAGAATTCTAAAAGAATTAAGAGGGGAAACTAGTGAAACCACTGGCTACTCTTTTTAATAAATCATGGGAGGATGGTGTGGTACTCGAGGACTGGAGGAAGGTGGATGCGATTCCCCTTCACAAAAGTGGGACCAAGACAGAGGCAGGAAACTACAGACCTGTCAGTTTACCTCTGTAGTAGGGAAAGTGATGGAGTCACTTCTGAAGGAAAGAATAGTTGAGTACCTAGAGGCCAGTGGGGCACAGGACCCAAGGCAGCATGGGTTCTGGCCAGGGAAGGTCATGTCAGGCAGAATCTAGTAGATTTCTTTGACTGGGTGACCAAAGTA
Source organism: Neoceratodus forsteri (assembly GCA_016271365.2). Taxonomy (NCBI): domain Eukaryota; kingdom Metazoa; phylum Chordata; order Ceratodontiformes; family Ceratodontidae; genus Neoceratodus; species Neoceratodus forsteri. Next base: position 1,319,912,670 of record CM057453.1, on the reverse strand, counting down.
GTAGACCAGGGAGGGCTGTGGACATGGCCTACCTAGACTTTAGCAAGGCATTTGACAGTCTCACACAAAAGATTAATAGTCAAATTAACCAGCCTGGGAGTGGGTCCTGGGTGGTAGCCTGAGTAAAACATTGACTGGACAACAGGACACAGAAGGTAATTGTAAATGGAGTCCACTCTGAAGAAAGAGGGTTACTAGTGGGGTACCGCAGGGTTCAGTAGGTCCAGTCCTTTTTAATGTCTTCACAAGTGACATTGCAGAGGACTGGAAGGAAAAGTATGCCTTTTGCAGATGACACACAGATCTGCAACAGGGTTGATACACAAGGAGGCATGGAAAGGATGAGAAGGGACTTGGCAAGGTTGGAGGAATGGTCAGAGTATGGCAGCTAGGATTCAATGCAAAAGAAGTGCAAAATAATGCACCTGGAAACAAGAACCCAGAGGAAGAATACACAAGGGGGTGGTACAACAACAAAAAGGAAAGGGATCTGGGGTAATCATATCAGATGGCCTTAAGGTTAGCAAGCAATGTGAGGAGGCAGTAGGGAGGCTGAGGTATACTGGGATGCATAGGGAGAGGCATCAGCAGCAGAAAGCAGGAAGTTGTTATCCCTCTGTACAGACAGTTGGTGAGACCCCATCTGGAGTACTGCGTCCAATTCTGGAGACCCCATCTCCGCAAGGACACAGACAGGATAGAGGCACTCCAGAGGAGGACAACTAAAATGGTGCAGGGTCTGCAAGAGAAGCCGTATGAGGAGAGACTAAAGGAGCTTAATATGTATACCCTTGAGGAAAGAAGGAGAGAGAACATGATAGAAACTTTTAAGTACCTCAGTGGAATCAACAAAATCCAAGAGGTAGAGTCTTTTGAAAAAGAGACATGCAAGAACAAGGGGACACAATTTAAAGATGGGGGGTTCAGGGCAATTGTGAGGAAGTATTATTTCACAGAGAGGGTAGTGGATGCATGGAACAGCCTTCCTGAGGAGGTTGTGGGGTCTAAAACTGTGGGAGAATTCAAGAATGCATGGGACAGACATAAGGCAATTCTTGTGGGGGGTAGGAAGAAATAGGCTGTTGGTTAACTAGGATCTGCGGCCTATCCTGTAGGTAGGGAAATGGGCAGACTAGATGGGCCAAGCAGTCCTTATCTGCCGTCAAAGTCTATGTTTCTGTGCTCTCAGTACACTTCAGTATGTAAAAGACTGAGGTCTTGTCCCCCTTCCAAGCTTCTTTTACTTTGTGGTGAACATGTTAAGGGATTCCAGTCTCTCCTCATAGCTTTTGTCCTCCGAATCCCTGATAATTTTGGTGGTCCTGCGTTAAACCCTCTTGATTGCCTCAAAGTCCCCTTTGTATGATGTGCATCCTTTTTGCTTTTCCTTTGTTTACAGCTGGTATGCATTGGCCTGATGTACTGTATTGAGCTTGTCTGTAATTATATACAGTAGCAAACGAAATCATAGCTCATGCTACGTTTTAATCTCATTTCTTTAATATATTTTTTTTAATTTTGTAGGGGTGCTACTAATGTGAGGCGATACTAGAAACAAACAGTGCATCCCAGCCACCCCCCAAGACTGCTCAAAGAAGCCTGAAAATCATTATAGTTTTTCAGTTTTCTTACTCAACTTTCTTCATTTGGTGATAATTTTTTGGTGGATCTGTGTATCCCTTTCTTTCTGACCAGACCCCCATCATGCCATTCTCCCCAGCCCCATCACCTGATTTCTCCCTGGACTTGCATTCACCTCTGTTCCTCAGCCTCCCCACCGACAGGTTTCCACAACCCCAACCGGGAACAGGATCTAGTCAGAGGTGGTGCATTGGTCACCAGTGCGAGGCTTGTGGAAAGCTGGAGTAGCCATCCTACTTGGTTGTGGTATTTCTCTGTTTCTGACCCCATACCCACAGGATGCTGGTGAAAAGGATACACTTGCATGTGAGTGTGCTTCGCGTGGCACTGGTCAGCATCCTTCCTCCCTCAAAGCTGCTTCAGACTGCACTGCCACCTGTGGTCACTCAGATGGCAGTGAAGTGACAGCCCTTCCTTCCTGGAGGAGGAAAATGTCCTCTGGGACGCTCAGTCCCCTCCCCCCCGGCTGCCCCTGATGACTCGAGTTCCTTCCTGACCACTAGTTGCCAGTGTTGCTCACGGACTACACCGAAGGGCTGGCTATTCAATCATTAATTTTAAAATGGGTTCTTGGTTTCATAAATCAACAAATCAGCTGAGTTGTGATTCTAACCAGCATGTACAAGGTGACCCACTCATAAGTCAAGTGACAACCTTGATTTTAACTTGTCAATATGAGCTGCAACCTCATTGCTTTTTTTCTGTCCCTCTTGTGGAAAGACTACTTTCTGGTTTCCTATTTTAAACAGAGTGCTGGTCTGTAGGTGGCTCACAGGTGTCCAGTGAGGTGCATGCTAAATAGGAGATGGCAACACCTCTCATGATCATTTGGTACTAAAGGACACAGCAAGCTCGACCCTGGCTGATCCACCAAGTTTTAATCACATTTCTCATATATTTTTCAATTTTGTAGTGGTGCTGCTGGTGTGTGCCCAGTATCGGGAACGGTCTTCTTTGAGGATATCTCTTGCATTAGACCACATCTATGGAACTACAGCCATCAGGCAGTAGGACCACACAGAAACTTTTGCTAGCTTCGGGCTGCCCACAGCGATGTCATGCATCAGTGTCTACATAAACGTGGGTGACCCCATCACTTCTCAGATCTTTGCCTGCCATCGATCACGCTCGTCGAACCTGCTAAGGAAACACTGTTGAATAGCTGTTGCCATTTACTGTCTCTTGTTTTACCTAAAAAAAAAAAGAGTACAGTGAGTCCTTCTCAAACCGCAGACGAAAGGTGCCACCCTCGTCGTCATAGCCACATTACAACCTTGACAGATATAGTTTCCACTCCAACAACAACTGGTGGTGGAGCCTCCAATACCTCTGCTGTTGTATCGGGGTCTGTTGTCACAGGACAGGGGGTCCCTGGTCCATCCTAACCTGAAGTCCCTACATATGCATGCATGGCTCCTGAAAACATAGCTATGGCACATTCTGGAGTATCCCCAAAAGTTGCTGATATTCTGATCGTGGCTCAGAAGTCTTCTACCAGACACAATTATTCCTTGAAGTGGAAGCAGTTTACTTTGTGGGCTGCTTCCAAGAATTTGGACCCATTTACATGAGTAAATGCAGTGCTGGAATATTTGTTGTTCCTTTCAGATTCTGGCCTACAATATTCCTTCCTTAAGATGCATTTGGCCACTATACCAACTTTCCATGCCCAAATAGATGGATGTACAGTCCCAAAACTGGAGGTGTCCCATACTGTTTTGAGAGGTGGTCTGCATATAAAACGTATTTGTAAGCCAGTCCCTCCCTGCGGCTTGAATTTTATGCTTGAGAAGCTGACGTTTGCTCTGTTAGAGCCAACTACAGGTGTGGCGTACATTGTCACAGAAAACATTATTTTAGTTGCAATCACTTCTCCTCGAAGGATTTCAGAGCTGCAAGCTGTAGTGTGTGAGCCTCCTTATTTGATTTTTCACAGATAAGAGTTTTTTTACATACAAATCCTACGTTTCTGCCAAAGGTGGTGTCTGAATTTACACTGAATCAAACGATACACCTTCCTGTTTATTATTCCGAGCATGCTAGTCAGGGTGAAGCATTGCTCCGTACTTCAGATATACATAGAATACTGAGAGATTGTGTGAATCGCACCAAGCACTGTAGAAAGTCCTCTTAGCTTTTTGTTTCATTTGCCCCGGAGAAAGAGGGTACTCCTGTGTCTAAACAATACCTGTCCAAATGGCTGGCACATTGTACTATTTTTTAAGGGAACTACAGTAAGGAACTTCTGGTGCGGTTTATGGTCATTCCGCGAGGAGGATGCCCACCTCTATGGCTTGTTTAAGAAATGTCCTTTCTGCTGACATTTGTGCAGCAGCAGCCACATGAAACACTGTCTACAAATTCACTAAACATTACAGTCTGAACACAGCCTTTTGTAGACATGCTGGTTTTGGGCCTGCTGTACTGCAAGGCTTCTTGTCTTGAATGTATCGGACTGTACCAACCTCCCACTGCCTTTTGGGACTGCTTCAGACCTGTGCCAAAGGTGTGGCTTAATGGAAGAGACATCCTTGAAGAAGATACAAAAGTTGCATACTTAACCATAAGAGTAGATCTTCGAGAGCATTTCTTCTGTTAGGCCATTCTGTCCCTTTCTCTGTCCCCTTTCTGCTTCAGTAACATAGAAACATAGAATCTGTTGGCAGATAAGGACCATACAGCCCACCTAGTCTGCCCATTCCCCTACTTGGTTTAGCAATCCCTACTCTAATCTGGATTGCCTTTCCCCGACTCCGCTGTATAGCAGGGTGCCTTTATACTTATCCCATGCACTTTTGAATCCCTGTACTGTTTTCGCTTCCACCACCTCTGCTGGCAGGCTGTTCCACCACCCTCTCTGTGAAAAAATACTTCCTAGCATTCCCCCTAAGCCTCCTTCCCTCCAGCCTCATGTTATGTCCCCTTGTCCTTGTGCACTTTCTTCTCTGAAATATGCTCCCCTCCTGTACCCTGTTTATTCCTCTAAGGTATTTGAAAGTCTCTACCATATCCCCTCTCTCCCTTCTCTCTTCCAGTGAATAACTGTTTAGCTCCTTGAGTCTTTCCTCATAAGGTTTGTGGTGCAGTCCATGTATAATTTTTGTTGCTCTTCTCTGGACTGCTTCCATTTTGTCTGTGTCCTTCCTGAGATGTGGGCTCCAGAATTGGACACAGTATTCCAGATGAGGCTTCACCAGTGATCTATACAGTGGCATCACCTCTTCACTCCTCCTATTGCTTATGCTCCTTCCTATGCACCCCAGCATTCTGTTTGCTTTCCCCACTGCTTTTTTGCATTGTTTGGCTGACTTCAGGTCATCGGATATGATAATCCCCAGGTCTCTCCTGACATGTGGTGGCTAGAACCTAACCTCCCCCAAATCCTGTATTCCTCTCTTGGGTTTCTGTGTCCAAGTGTATTATCTTATGTACTGTTAGCATGGAAACCAACTGCCAAACCCTTGACCATTCCTCAAGTAGTCTTAGGTCGTTTCTCATTTTATCTAGCCCCTCTTGCGTGTCAACTCTGTAAGGGGTTGACTCAGACATTGTGCCTGATCCTAATCCATGGCTGTTATATCTGGCACCATATATCATCTTATATGCTTGGTGCTGGTCTGTTCTCCTAGTTCCCCATGGGTGGTGGTCCTCTAAACCTAATCTTCAGCGGGGAACTGAGAAGTGGTGTGGCCACCCACATATATGTAGACACTGATGCATGACGTTGTCGTGGGTGGCCCCCAGCTGGCAAAAGTTTCTGTTTGGTCCTAGTGCTGATGGCTGTAGTTCTAAAAGTGTAGCCTAATAGAAGAGATGCCCCCGAACATCCACTGTTACTGTCAGTATGTAACTGTTCAATATCTAGTGCTTCGAACATCCACTGTTACTGTAAGTACGTAACTGTTCAATATGTAGTGCATCCCCAGTGTTGCTCAAAGGAGCTTGCTTGATTTTCTTACTCGCTTTCTTCATTCACTGAGCTTAAAAAGGAGGTTTTGGTTTCATAATTCAACTGAGTTGTGATCCAGACTGATCACTAGTGACAAGGTGGATAAGCCCCAATGGGGTCGGTACCTGCTCTTTTAATTTTAACGTGCCAGTAAGAACTGTGATCTCACTGATTTTTTTTTATATTTTTTTTTTTTGAAGACTGCTGTCTGGCTTCCTTTTTTTAAAAGGAGTGCTGGCCTATGAGAGGCTCACATCTGACCACTAAGATTTTAAAGCAGTATACCTAGCAATGAGTGTAAGAAATGTATTTCTCAGCAAACAGCAGGCTTTATGATCATGAAAGCATACATTTCCATTTAGTTCTGAGGTTACAGAAAGGCATGATAGGTGCCATATTCAAGTTCAAGTTTATTGCAGGAAAACTCCATTGAGCAAGCTCATTCACAAGGAGGTCCTGAGACAGACATACAGTCAAATACTTTAAGAGAATTACATGATGATACATAATGTACACTAAAATTCGTGGTGGAAGGTGACACTGATTAAAAGACAATACATTGCATACATTAGGATTTTGCCAGAGAAGAATAATGTTCCTGGAGAAGGTAACAGTAATTACATAACTGTAACTAACATGCTAATAGAATTCCATCAGATACACTGTTAATGGTTAGAGATAGAACTAGTGACATATAGTGATAGAGCCTAAGATACCGTGTGGTCGCTAAATTGATGCCCCAAAAACGATATCCTAAATATCTATCTGTAAACTCTGGTTCTATTCCCACGCTGTGGAAGACAGCCCAAGTGGTTCCCCTTCTAAAATCAGGGGACCCTATGGACCTTAATAATTACAGGCCCATTTCCATTCTACCAGTGCTATCCAAGATGCTGGAGAAATTAGTGAGTACCCAGTTAAGGGAATATCTTGACGATGCTAACCTCCTGAATCCAGCTCAATCTGGATTCAGGGCCAAGCATAGCACTATCACTGCACTAGCCAAGGTCTCAATTGACTGGCAAACCGAATTAGATAAAAAGAATAATGTCTGTGCAGTATTTCTTGACCTGAGCAAAGCATTCGACACTGTGGACCACGAGCTTCTACTATCATCCTTGCACTCCATTGGCCTAGATCCACCCTCCCTTAAGTGGTTCAGGTGTTATCTTACCGGTAGGTCACAGCAGGTAAAAGCTGAAGGTGACCTATCCCCATTAAAACCACTGTTAAGAGGAGTCCCCCAAGGTTCTATCCTGGGTCCTATCCTTTTTGCCATCTATATAAATAATATTGATTCAACCCTCACCAAATCCTCTGTACACCTCTTTGCTGATGACACTGTTTTGTATGTCAGCAACCCTTCTTCTGCAGCTGCCCGTGAAATCCTACAAACAGAATTATCCTTGTTACAATATCAGCTACTTGAGAAAAAGCTTCTGTTAAATGCAAAGAAAACTAAAGCAATGATGTTCACAAATCAAAGCTCCACCAGCACCTCCTCTTCAGTCATTCTTCCCCAGCTATGCACTATATTTGGAGAAAATCTGGAGTATGTAGAAAAATTCAAATATTTAGGTGTGTGGATTGACAGCAGACTCTACTTCACTCATCATTTAGAAGAACTGCTAAAAAAGCTTCGCCAAAGGCTTGGCCTTTTCTATAGATTAAAACCCTTCCTAAACAGAGATTCAAAGATGAGGTTAGTCCAGGCCATTTTTGTCTCAGTTGTTGACTATGCAGACTTCCTTTATAGTCACTGCCCCATCTCGTACCTACACAAGTTGGATACCTTATACCATAGAGCAATAAGATTCATAACAGATCTTCCATCTAATACCCATCATTGCTCTCTTTATGCTGCAGTTGGATGGGTTTCCCTACACCTCAGAAGGAACAGAAATGCAGCTCTATGGATTTACAGAGCGTTATCAAAAAAACTTCCAAACTATATTCTGGACTGCTTCACTCAGACCATTCCTAGCTCCTATGCCCTAAGAAGCAACAACATCATCCTGTTCAAATTGCCCAAATTCAACACCCGGCTAGGGAGGGCAGCAATCAGCTATTCTCTAGCTATAGCATGGAACACCCTACAAAATCCCTAAAACTGTCAATATTATTCCAATTGCATCCTTTAAACAGCGTTGTACAGTTTTCTTCTACAGAAATGCAGTTGCTACCGCTAGAGCTAGCTTTGTCATCTCACAATCTCCCTCCCAAAATTCACCATATATGGCATAATCTTTGTTCTTCAGTTCTCCTCCCAGGCAGACACCCCATCTTATGGCACCCAGTAATACCTTCCACCATCCTAGTATTACATTATGCTGTGTGTTTGCCATGGCCCCTCCACTGGGATATGTATACACTGTATATACTGTAAATATTTGCTCAACTTTCCTATAACCCACTTTAATCATGTGAATTTTACTGTATATCACTGTGTTTATAAATGTTTTTTTTCCCCTGTATGTATAACTGTTTTATATAAGTGTATTGATGTATCTGTTGTGTATCAACTGTTGAACCTTGATCTTATCAGGTCCATCTTGTAAATGAGCCTTGCTCAATGATGCTCGACTGAATAAATAAAGGTTTGATGATGATGATGGTGATGTTGATGATATCCAGTTTAATGACAGTTACAGGTATCTTTTAATTTGGCCATGGCTACCCTTTTATAAAAGTTAACAGGGACAATACTGGATAATTTCAGAGAGGATTGTTGGCAGCAAACATGAGATAGCGCGTTAACCAAAGGATGTACGGGTCCTAGGTACATCGAGGAGGAGGAAATCAGACTTCCTGAGGGAGTAAACACTGTGAGATATGTGTACTAGGGAGGTTAGGTATTGCGGTAGTTTGTTCAAAAGAAGTTTTAAAGTCCAGATACCGGCATGGACTGACCGTCTAATGGTCAGCGAGGGCCAACCAACTATGGCGTATAGATCACAGTGATGGGTTTGGGGAAGGGAATTTGTAATAAATCAAAGGGAGCGGTGGTAGAGAACATCTAGCTTATGAAGACTGGTAAGTGCTGAAGAGTTATAGATTATGTCGCCGTAATCAAGAAGGGGGAGGAATGTGGCCTGAACCAATCTGGTTCTAATCTCCATGGGAAAGAAGGACCTGTTGCGGAAGAAAAAGCCTAACCTGGCTTTTAATCTTTTGGACAAGTCCTCAAGGTGATCATTGAAGGAAAGCTTGTTGTCAAGCCAGAAGCCAAGATATTTGAACTTTGAAACGATTTCCAATTAGCATGTCCTTGCTTACTTGGGGGTGGGGGTTAAGAAGAGGCCTTTGAAGAGTGTCTCTAGTCATGAGGACGATGGGACTTTAATAATTTCTTTGTGGTTTCTCCACCTGTGAACTTTGACATCTCAGTCCTAGATATAAATTGAATACTGCTTATTTGTATTCTCTTCATCTCACTAATACTCAAACACTGTCTTCCTACCTTAAACTTTTCGCTGCTCCTGACTTGCTGCTCACCCCAACTGAACTCCATTCCATATCCAGCTGTTCCTGCATCACTCCCTTGCCTTACCGCCAGCGGTGAGGTGTGTGGTTTCTGGCCTAGTTGGGCAGTTGATATCAGAAGTGTCCTGGAATAGTCACAGGTTTGAAGGAGGCAGACTGCTGTAAATACTGCCCCCATCCTTGTTGGGTGGGGCCATTTTCCACCATTAAGTCCTCCTACCACCCCTGATCGGAGGCAGCCTGTGGCATCACTCCTGTGGGCATAGAAACATAGAAGTTGACGGCAGATAAGGACCGCAAAACTCATCCAGTCTGCCCATTTCTTTTTCTACCTTATGAATGTGCCATCAGCCTTTGCTCTGTCATTGGCCTATCTATTCATACTCATCTATGTTGCTCCCTTGTGTCTATCCCGTGCCTGTTTGAAGCCATGCACAGTATTCATATCCACCACTTCCTGAGGTATGCCGTTCCATGCATCCACCACCCTTTCTGTGAAAAAGAACTTCCTCACATTACCCCTTAATCGACCTCCCTCTAATCTCATGCTGTGTCCTCTTGTCTTGCTATTTTTCATATATTGAAACATGTTAGACTCTTTCACCTTGTCAATGCCCTTAAGGTGCTTGAATGTTTCGATCATATCACCTCTCTCCTCCTTTGCTCTAGGGTATACATATTGAGCTCGGTTAATCTGTCCTCATATGTTTTCTGATGCAGTCCCTGCACCATTTGGTTGCCCTTCTCTGGACTGCCTCAATTTGGTTAATGACCTTGTGAAGGTGTGGCCTCCAGTACTGCACACAGTATCAGATGGAACCCTAGCCAGTGTCTTGTAAAGAGGTTATTACCTCCTCTTCCGACTTGTGATACCCCTACTAATACACCCAGACATCCCCCTAGCCTTACCTACTGCTTTAGTGGTCTGCTTGGATGATTTCAGGTCATCGGTGATGATGATACCCAAGTCTCTTTCTTCCCTTGTGACTGCCAGCAACTCCCCTCCCAGCCTATAGGTGGCTTCAGGGTTTCTCTTCCCTATGTGCATGATCTTGCACTTCTTTGTGTTAAACCCAAGTTGCCACTCTTCCGACCATTTTGCTAGTTTATCCAGATCTAATCTCATTCTGCCCACCCCATCTGGATCATCTACTCTGTTGCAGATCTTGGTGTCATCTGCAAACAGACAAACCCTACCCTCCAGTCCATCTGCAATGTCACTGATGAAGATATTGAAGAGGACTGGCCCCAGGATTGATCCCTGAGGCACCACACTTGTGACTTGTATCTCTTCTGACTGTATACCATTTACCACCACTCTCTGTTTTTTGCCTGTCAACCAGTTTGCCACCCAGTTGACCAACTTCTGACCTACCCCCAAGCCTACCCAGCTTATTAATCAATCTTCTGTGTGGAACAGTATCGAAAGCTTTGCTGAAGTCAAGGTAGGCGACATCAACTGCTCCCTCTTGGTCCACCACTCTGGTTACCCAGTCAAAGAAATCTATGAGATTAGTTTGACAGGACCTTCCTTTCGTAAACCCATGCTGTCTTGGATCCTGTGCTCCTATGGATTCCAGGTGTTGCACTATCCTTTATTTAAGGAGTTCCTCCATAATCTTGCCCACTACTGAGGAAAACTGACTGGTCTGTAGTTCTCTGCCTCCTCCCTGCTACCACTCTTGTGGAGAAGGATCACATGAGCCCTTCTCCAGTCTTCTGGGACCTCTCCTGTGCTCAGAGACTCACTAAACTGTTCTGATAATGGCTCTGCTAGTTCCACCCTTAGCTCCTTTAGTACCCTGCGATGTATGCCATCAGGTCCCATTGCCTTGTCCACCCTGAGCTTATCGAGCTCTTGTAGGACCCTTTCTTTTGTGAAGGGACTAGTGCATACCTCCCCCGTCCATGGTGTTGAGCTGTGGGCTCTGCCCTACCTTCTTTTCTGTAAATACTGAGCAGAAGTATCTATTTAGGATAGATGCTTTTACATGGTCCTCCTCCTCCTCCTCACATGCCCCTGTATCCCCTTTGATCTTAGCAGTACCCCCTCTGGACTTTCTCCTTTCACTAATATATCTATAGAAAGTCTTGTCACCTTCTTTTACTGTTTGTGCTAGTGTTTCCTCGGTTTGGGCCTTTGCTCGCCTTACTGCCTTCCCTTTGAGAAGTTTAGTATGCCTCCGTATTTTCATCCTGCTGCGTTCCCTGCAGGGAATGGTTGACGCCATTTGGTCAACTGTGGTGTCAGTACTGTCCCAGCTACCACCTCAGGAGGTGCTGATGGATCAGGCAAACCTGCTGCCTGTTCCCTGTGATCAGAGCATGATGCATTGTGTCCTAACTCCACTGACTACAGCAGTGAGAGATAGATCAAGTCTCCCACATGGCAATATGACACACTACCAGTCTTTGTCATGGGGTCACACAGAAATCAGATATTTTACATTGGGTCTTATCCTTTAAATTAGGTAACTTACTGGCCTGCTGATGCAGCAATAATGCTACTGATGCTGTGTAACATCAACAACCTGAGTTCAAACACAAGCTCTGGTCGGAGGGCTGGCCAAGTGAGGGGAGGATCGAGCATCTGTAGGACTGCTCTCATTCTCTGTGGTGGTGGGCAGAGCCTAGTGCTTGTCTGTTCCCTAGTGGAAGCTGGGGGATGGCAGCTCGGGCTGACACGCAAGAGGAGGTGTGGCAGACATTGGCACATGTCGGAGTTGTACACCATACCTCCCAGGGGACTGCATAAGGGGAAAAACAGTGGCAGGATGGCACAGAGTGCCTGCAGGCCCTGCACCCAACTAGCTAGGCACACAGCCGGGACTGGATCTGTTGCATTGTGGGGTTTGGGGACCCCTGCTGACCCTGCCGGGGGGAGGGGCGGGACAAGCCCCAGGGGGAAGACGGGCAGTGGTAGGCCCCAGTGGACATTGGGGTGACGGGGCTGTGGCACTCGGCAAAAGGGAGTCGAATGGGGAAGAGGAAGAAAGGAAAAATAAATGACGTAACTTACCTTGTTTGTTGTGAGAGTCTCCTTTTCTCTCTCTCCCTTCTGAAGCTTGACCTGTGTGGGTGATGGAGATGCTAATGCACATTGTTTTTCACTTCTGTTTCTACTCTGTTCCACCCCCACCCAAAGAAAGCCCTGCTCCTCCTAAGTTGCAGTAAAACAGTCTACAAACAAGCTTTGTAGTCAAGAATGCAGCCAAGTATCACACTGGCCTGCCAGTGGAGTAACAAGGACCAGATCAGTTCCAACTTTTTTGTTAGGGTCAGATGAATGTGGTGTTTGCATGAGTGTCTCACCTGTGTGTTGGCATGGCCAGTGTTTGGGGATTTAAAGAACAAAAAGCTGCAGTGGCAATGGAGGCAGGTCCAGATACGGCTTAACATTGTTTTTACCTTGGCAGCTGTGTGTCAGGGTTAATTCCCTGCCCGTTTTCCTGTTGTCTTGATAGAAATAAAATAAAAATAAACTTTCCTGTACTTGCATTATCTTTCTCTAGGTTTGTTGCACAGTAGTCTGTCTTTCTTTTTTTGTCTGCAAGATGGCCACCTGTAAGCAATCACTCGAATCTTTGATAATTTCATGCTTTTACCTTTTTCGCTTTAGTACACTCTTCAAGAGGGAGTCCAGCCACAATTTCTGGCATCAATAAATTCAGAGTTTCGATCAGCATGTCTCCAGTCAGCTTCATGCGAAAAATCAGATCTCTTAAGTTATTTTGTTTAAAAGTTACAAGTCCTTTTGTAACCCTTAGTTCACATCCTGTGCAAAAAAAGCCAGTTTCAGAGAAGAGCTACTGATGATCTCATAACCTGAACTCACAGCCCAGTCTTCCCTGCAAGACACCGTATATGACTTATTTCTCCCATGTTGTTACATAAAACTGCAGTTGTAGTGAACACCTGAAGAAGGAAAACTGGGTGGGTCAGCACATGCACTTTTATAATGTGCAAATGCAAGGTACAGTACTTCAGAATATGAGGGGGGTTGAAATGCCATAGCAAACATGGCTTTAGAATGACAAAGTTGTGTGCAGTTTTTAGAATACTACAGGTATGAGATTTCAAAACGTCACCAGGTTGTAATTGTGGAATGAAGCAATGACACAATCTCAGAAAGTAGCTGGGACACTTAATTTTGGAATGTGGTAGGGACAAGCAATTTCAGAATAAATGTTGTATCCTATCACATGCCGACAGAGTGCACCCCTGCTATATTCTGAAATTTCCAGTCCCTGCCAAATTCCTCAGTGTGTGTTCTTGTTGTATTCCGAGATTAAGTGCCCCTCCATATTTTGAGATGGCACATCCCTGTGAGATTGCATGTCCCCTCCCAACATTTTGAAACTGTGCACCACCTTGACATTCTGTACCTTAATTCATCTGTGCGCTCCAAAACTACCTCCTGGCGCATTCTAAAGTACAGTACCATGCATATGAATGTTCTGGAAATGCAGGCACTGCAGCCAACCCTATATCCGTTTTTTAATTTTTATTTTTTACTACAGCTACAGTTTCTTAAACTTTGGAGACATAGGACCTATAAGGTTGCTGACAAGACTACACTATGAGTTCAGGTTATCACATTATCAGTGGCTCTTCACTGAAACTGGCTTTTTTGAACAGATAGTGAAATCAGGGTTGCAAAATAGCTCATAACTTTAAAATGAAATAATGTAAAAACCAAATTTTTGGTATGAGGTTTATGGGGGGTATGCTTATTCTAATTCTGCAAAGTACTGTAGCATTTTTGGCCAGACTCCCTGTTTAAATATAGATATAATGTAGAAAAAAAACAGTCTGATTTGCCTGACATTTCTAAGTTAAGCTCCTCCCACCACCCAGGCAGTATATCCCCCGACTCTGACCCGTGACGTCCGATATTTCTTTCTGCTGGATGAACAGGTCACCTCAAAGTTTTCGAGTTCTTTGGATTTCTGTCCTTGGTTCCTTTGACTCCCCTATAAGGCACTTAAATGAAGCAGTGGAGGCCGGAGTTCAAGTTCTGTGTTGGGTGCTGGCAGAAGAATGTTGATCACAACCCGCATGAGGTATGGGTATTACCTGGGTGGGCAGCATGACATGAATGGGTGCGACCATTGTCTCAGCATGCTTCCTGGGTCCCTCTAAGACAGGAAGTTCTGGCTTTCACTGGGTCGCCCTTCACAACGGGATCTGAATGACCGCATTAAGGACAGCAAGAAGGCCTCAGCTGTGGCTGGGTCTGCTCAGCAGCTTGTGGCCCTTGAGGCAAAAGAGGTGGCTGCTGCGGTGGGCACCTCCTTGGTCTCAGCACTGTTACTGGCTTGGGCCAGTGTTGGAGGGTCATTCACCAGAGGCTTCAGGGACATTTGTTTGGCCCTCTAGACCTTAGGGGAGAGCCCTTCCCAGTGTGGTTCCAAGCACAAGGCTGCTAGTGCCAGTCATGGGACTGGGAGAGATCGAGGTCCTCCTGGTCCCTTGACTCGCCCAATGGTGATCAAGCACCTTTCGGTCAAGGGGCAGGTCACGGGCTCTTTGGTACCTCTGTTGAACCAGTTGACTTCCAGCTCTGATCGAGCAGGCCGCAGAAATTTTCCTCGAGCTTGTCGACCAGTTGTTGGACGAGGTTGAGGAATCAGTCTCTCAGATCCCAGTGTCTCCAGTCTTTACTCAGCGGATGTGGTTTGGTCAGTGTCCCTATCCAGTCCTTGGTGGGGACAGCCTCCATGAGTGGTTCAGCCTTCCACATTCATGCAGCTTAACATGGGCCAGCATGTGGCATAGCACAACCAGCCGGAAGTCTCCTCTTGCCGTTGATCATCTGGTCAGTGATTGAGGTCAAGGTCTAGGTTGAGGCATTCCCGCTTTCGATCCTGCTTGACCAAGAAGCATCACTGTGTATGCTCCTTGACCTCCTCAACTTCAGGTGAATAGAGGTACTGTCACAAGCTGTGCCAGTGTTACGAGGAGCTCCTCTGGCAATAGTGGGCCATCACAGGGCAGGGTAGGGCTCTACTCCCGGACCTCCGATCAACAGAGAGTTGCTAGTAATGCCTCGCCAGTCCACGCTATGCAGGTGCTCGCTGCAGCTGCTTCTCCATCTCTCCATGTGGAGGGGACACCACCACAGTTGACGGTGGGTGCTCCAACCAAGGAGGTCCATTTGGATATTGGTTGCCAGGCCGATTGTCAGTGCAGATCACCCCAGAGGAGGACAGCCGGGTGGTTCATAGCAAGAAATGGTTGAGGGCCATTTTCGAGGAGCCCTCAGATGACCCGGACCATGAGTCCATGCCTCCTCTGGGACTCCCCTACTTGACCGGGGACTGGTCAAGGAGCTGTCCATTGAGCAAAGCCCAGTGTCCTTCGGTGCACTTTTCTGCTTAATATCAGAGGCGTTGTCAGTCTGACTACAGCCAGTCCAAAAAAGGGCTCAGTACCCCATTACGGACATTTTGGAGAGGGATGAATCCTTGAGGGTTCCTTTCCTGTGGCTGAAGCCATTTTGGGACTGGCCTTGGAGCTTTGGCAGCATCCTGCCTGGCACCCTCTGATGTATGGTCAACAAGTATTCAGTCCCTACTGGGTCCCTATCTATGTTCTTGGACTACCCTCCACACAGGCCTTGGTCACTGATTCAGTGTTCTGCAAGTGCAGAAATCAAGGGGATGTGGACAAGCCTCTGGACAGAGTCCCGTAAGATTGACCCTGCTGCTAAAAAGGTGTGCACTGCAGCATCCTTGGGTCTCTGTCAAGCTAGCCATGCCATGTTGATGATGATGGCCAACATCAGTCACTCTCAGCTAGGAGTTTTTGATTCCATCCTCCCTCATCTCCCAGCTGATCAGCCATCAGTAACAGTCATCAGAGACCAAAGTCAATGGTTGGCTAAACACCAGCTCCAGATGGCATTGGAGATGGGAATTTCATGTACCCGTGCAATGGCAGTGGCCATCTCCATGTGTTGTAGGTTCTGGCTGCATCTATCCACCTTCACAGCAGACACCCTGTACAAGCTGACCAATGTCCCTTTCTTGGGCTCCAACCTATTTGGCTCGGGATGGAAGGTCATCTCACCCATATTGAGAAGTCCAGTGCCACCATGGATTCTGTGGCATCATCCCACAAGGACACAAAGAAGCCTAAGAAACAGGCTTTCCAGTCCATCTTTTCAGCCACAGCCCCTTCGGTATCAGCTCCAGCAGGGGAAGTACTGGGTGTGGTGCCTCAAACCCAAGTCTATGGACCAAGGTCCCAAAAATAGGAGGGTTCAGGAGAGTGGTGCCTCCAGCTGTAGCTGTCGGTGCCCCCATGAAGTTGCCCAGTGATGGGTTGGAGGGTGTCATCCCTCTACCCATCCTGTCCCTGTCTGCACTCCCAATAGGAGGCTGGCTACATCACTTATTACTATGTTAGTGTGCTATCACAGTGAACAAATGGATGTTGGGCATAGTGGGCAAAGGGCTGCTTCGGGACTTCGAGGCTCTGCTGCCTTACTGCCTCCTTGCACTTCAGGAGTCCAGGGTGTCATAGGACATGCTATCCACCCTTTGGGAGGAAATTGCTCAGCTCCTTACAAAAGGGGCAATAGTCCATGTCCCAGACACCCTGGACAGTCAGAGTTATGTGTCCATGTACTTTCTGGTCCCGAAATGGACAGGGGAGCTGGTGTCCCGTAGTAGATCTGCACCATCCGAACCAGTTCATGCAGAAACGCAAGTTCCAGATGGTCACTCTTAATCAGATCATTCTGTCACTGGAGCAGTACATGCAGCTTTGCTCTCTAGACCTCCAGGATGTGTTCTTCCACATCCCAGTCAATTCCTCCCACTGCTGGTACCTTTGGTTCTGAGTGGAAGGTGTTCAGTAGTAGTTCTGATCCAAAAGAGGAGTTGCTGCGTCTCAGCAGAGCAGGGCAGGTGCAAGAAAAAGGCAGCCAGCCCCACAGTTAACAGGTCCCAAGTCTTGCACTCACTTGCACAGAAGCACAAACAACAGATTCAGGGTTACAATCTGACAGCAGACTGGTGAAAACGGATGTGCCACAAGGGTCGATTCTAGGTCTGCCCCCTTGTTCAGTCTGTTCCTTAACCAGCTTCCTCTAGTATGCACTGAAAAAGTACTACTTCATGCGGACAATGCAGTAATTCTTTACAATAATCTGCATCCACATTCATTGGAAACTCGTCTTCAAAAAAAATCTTTGCCACTGTTGAGGCTTGGTTCTACAAAAACAAGCTCCTCTTGAACTATAAAAAAACAAAGGTTATGCTATTCGCAATCTCTCAAAGTAAACATAAATCCTATCAAATGACAATACTTAACAACAAGCAAGCTCCATTAGAACAGGTGAATACCTTTAAAGGAAAACCATACCTTCATATCTTCTAAATGTTGTTTGTTTTCATTTCAACAAACAACTTGTTTTCATGTAGCTGTTAAAGATGTATGCATCTGCTTGAGTCAGTTTTCACACTTCATATTAAGCCCTGTTACTGTCTTGGGAGGCTTCATTTCGTGGTTGTTGAAATCTCATTGTCCCTGAGAGCTGCATTAGCATATGAGAACATGATGCATAATCACCCTTTAAACTCCACAGTATGCCTGTCATCTTAATTAGTCTTCAAATAAACATGCTGCAAGATGGTGTGAAATACCACATTTACCTTCAGTGAGCTTTGCAAACTAACTGAGTTATAATGCAGTTTTTTTTCTCTTTAAACTCCATTCAGTTCATGAGTTTCCAGAGAGTTTTTGCAGAGTAGTTGTTCTTTCAGCATAGAGATACATGATACAAATGGCTGATCTGACATCATGTTCTCATATGGTAATGCAGTTCTCATGGACAATGAGATTTCAACAACCATGAAATGGAGACGCCCAGGGCAGTCACAGGGATTACCATGAGCAGTGAAAACAAACTAAGGCTAACACATATAGCCCTAACAGCTACAGGAAGAGAGTTGTCTGTTGACATGGAAACATATACATTTTAAATGATATGAGGGTGTAGTTTTCATTTAAGTACCTAGGCGTTACACTTGATAGCTCACTATCCTTCGCCTATCATGTTAACTATGTTGCTAAGGTTGTCAATACTAGAATCAGTCTGTTATATAGACACTGTCATAGTATGACCACTGAAGCACTGTCACTCGCTGTAAAAAGCTCAATCCTTTCTATTATTGATTATGGGCTTGTGGTGTATGGCACAGCCACTAACACAACCCTTAAAAGAGTCAGTATGGCATTAAATAAATCTTGTAGGCTAGTCATAGGTGTGTACAGACTAACCACACATGCAACCTATATGCCCAGACCAAGTGGCTCAACTTCCAGGGCAGGATGAAATACCAGGTCTTCTTCTTAGGGAAAAAACTTGCCTTGGTTTAACCCCTACAGCCATCCAAAACCTCCTTAATCCAGCAACCAACCCTCACCGGACAAGAGGAATGGCTAGAAATGCTCTACAAATCCTCTTTTGCTGCACGGCACAAGCACAACGCTCCTTTGCCTACAGAGTGCCCTGTTGGCTTAGTGAACTCCCTCCTGCCATAATTAACGAGTCTAAGCTAGGACCATTTAAGCAAAAAATCTTCCAACACCTTACTTCGCTAAGTAGTTACGACTGCCAACCCTAATTACTCCACCCATCCTGCCTCTGTCCTCCCCTTGCCTTTTCTGCCCAAGCACCTGTCCTCTACCATCCTACCCCTGCCTCAGTTGCTTCCAATCACCCCTCCACTTTGTACACTCCTAATCTTGCCTACTATAACCTCCCCACCTCTCTCTGCCTCTTGATAAAGTCAATCTCTGACTGCTTTCTCAGTGCTTGCTAAATATGTATATACTTGGATTGTTTAATATATTTTATTTTCTACTGTTTACTCAAGTTGTCTATCATTACCTGTAAATGTACTTGTCATGACGTGGAACCTTTGTAAACAAGCTTCTAGCTCAAAGGTGTTACTCCAAGAAGATAAATGAATGAATACAATAGCCATATAAATTTTATTGTGCTTCAATCTCAGATGGACAGTGCCAGTACCCCTGTATTCTGTGCGAGCGAGTGTAAGACTTTGGACCTGTTGTCCAGTAGCAGTTCCCGGTCATATCCTTTGGCCTATCCTCCATGCCCAGGGTCTTCACCAATTGCATGGCAGTGGTCGCAGCATACCGGTGGTACCTAGGTGTCAGAGTGTACCCCTGCCTGGATGATTGGCTGCTAGCCAATTCATTCAAAGAGGCCATGGAGACGTCTAGAGATCTTGCTCTCCAGACTTGCTGAGAATTGGGCCTGTTGGCCAACTCTGACAAGTCCGAACTGGTAACCACATGGTGATCAAAGTCATAGGGGCAGAATTAGACTCCCTGTAAGCCAAGGCCTGCCTCCTTTCAGACTGGGCACTGGAAACGTAGAAACATAGAATTTGACGGCAGATAAGGACTGCTTGGCCCACCCAGTCTGTCCATTTCCCTACCTGATGGATAAGCTGCAGATTCTAGTTAATCAACAGCTTACTTCCTCCTGCCCCCCGCCACTAGAATTACATTATGCCTGTCCCATGCATTCTGAAATTCTCCCACTGTTCCTGACTCCACAACCTCCTCAGGAAGGCTGTTCCATGCATCCACAACTCTCTGTGTGAAAAAATACTTTCTAACATTACCTCTGAGCCATCCCCCCTCTATCTTCAAATTGTGCCTCCTTGTTCTTGCACATCTTTTCTTCTGAAAGATACTACCCTCTTGTACCTTGTTAATTCCCTTGAGATACTTGAAAGTTTCTATCATGTCCCCCCTCTCCCTCCTTTCCTCAAGGGTATACATATTAAGCTGCTTTAGTCTCTCCTCGTATGTCTTCTTGTGCAGACCTTGAACCATTTTGGTTGCCCTCCTCTGAACAGCCTCCACTCTGTCTATGTGTTTGCGGAGATGGGATCTCCAGAATTGCACGCAGTACTCCAGATGGGGTCTCAGTAACTGTCTGTAGAGAGGGAGGGATAACCGCTTCCTGTTTTCTACTGTTGATGCCTCTCCCTGTGCATCCCAGTATCCCCCAGTCCTCCTTACTGCCTTCACACATTGATTGCCCACCTTTAGGTCATCTGATATAATTACTCCTGGGTTTCTTTCAATTTTTGTTGTTATTAACTCACCCTCCATTGTATACTCTTCCCCTTGGTTTTTGTTTCCCAGATGCATTACCTTGCACTTCTTTGCATTGAATTTGAGCAGCCACATATTTGACCATTCCTCCAACCTTGCCAAGTCCCTTTTCATTCTTTCCACCCCACCTTGTGTTTTAACAATTGCAGATTGCAATTCTATTGCAGATCTTTGTGTCATCTGCAAAGAGGCATACCTTTCCTTCCAGGTGCTCTCCAATGTCACTTTTAAAGATATTAAAGAGGACCGGTCCCAGTACTGAACCCTGCAGTACCCCGCTAGTTACCCTCCTTTCTTCATTGTGGACTTCGTTTACTATTACCCTTTGTGTTCTGTTGTCCAGCCAGTTTTTTATCCAGGCTACCACCTTGGGACCCACTCCAAGGCTGGCTAACTTGTATATTAATCTTTTGTGTGAGACTGTGTCGAATGCCTTGCTAAAATCTAGGTAGGCCATATCCACAGCCCCTCCCTGGTCTACTACTTTGGTCACCCAGTCAAATAAATCTATTAGGTTCATCTGACATGACCTTCCTGCTGTGAAACCATGCTGTCTTGGGTCCTGTGCCCCACTGGCCTCTAGGTACTCAACAGTTCTTTCCTTCAGAAGTGATTCCATAATTTTCCCTACCACTGAGGTTAAACTAAATGGTCTGTAGTTTCCTGCCTTTGACCTGCTCCCGCTTTTGTGAAGTGGAATCACATTTTCCCTCCTCCAGTCCTCAGGTACCACTCCATCCTCCCATGATTTGTTAAAGAGAGTAGTCAGTGGTGTTACTAGTTCTACCCTTAGTTCCTTTAGTATTCTTGGGTGAATCCCATCAGGCCCCATTGCTTTGTCCACCCTCAGTTTCAAGAGTTCTTTCAAAACCCTTTCTTCTGTGAATGGACCGGTATTGACGCCCCCTATTCAGAGTTTCTCCTTACAGATACATAGACAGTGTCGGCAGATAAGGGCCTATGGCCCACCCAGTCTAACCATTTGAGCCTGTAAGTTCAGTTTGTTTTCCTAGAAGTCTGTTGCCCTTACCCTGACCTCCAGAATTCCTTTATGTCTATCCCATGCATTCTTAAATCCGTGATTGTTTCAGCCCCCACCACTTCCTCTGGCAGGGTGTTCCACTTGTCCACCACCTGTTCTGTGAAGAAATTCTTTCTCATGTTTCCTCTGAATCGTCCTCCCTCCAACTTCATCCCATGCCCTCTAGTCCTGGAACATCTTTTTCACTTAAAAATAGTGTTTTCAAACAACATGAAGTCTTGCTATATTATAGACATTAGCAGTTTGTTCCAGCTCTAGAACTGCCCCGGAGTGAAATGGTTAAAACCATTCCAAAATAGAATTTTGGCACGAGAGCAGCTCTAGCTGTGTCATTTCAAACTTGAACTGTCAGATTCTTTACTCCGCCTCAGTGAACAGTCGCTCCGGAGATTTCTCCTTCTGCTCAGTTCATTTCTCGGTTTAAAAAGTGTTTTCTCGGTTGGATTTAACCGAGAATAGTTTTATTTTAACTGCAAAACCGTTCGGTTCAAGCTCTATCTGTGGTAACCGTAAGTAAATGAAGGTTTTGTCTGTGTGGAACCTGTAAGTTATCGATTCGGTTTTGAACCGATCAGTGGGTTTAAAACTCATTTAAAACTAAAAGTTACTATTTTAGAGTGCGGTTCCCGTTCTTATCGGTTCTAAAAAAAGCAGTTTATTACGTTTTCCAATACCATTGACACGGTTAGGGAACGATAAGGGTGTCTTGCTGGCACTGCCGTTAAAGGGCAAGTTTTGGTTAGGCTGGCATTATGTCTGAGAAACCCAAAGAAAAACCGGGCCCACTGGGTTTCAACACTGTGATGTTTGTGGGGAAGTCTTTGCCAAGGCTGACCCACACACCACATGTTTATTGTCTGGGTTTGACCACCTCCAGTCAGACTGCCAGGTATGAAATTTCCTGCAGCCACCCTGGAAAAAAGATTGGGCAGGCTCAGGGAACGAGAGGCCAAAAGTCCGCTGACCTGATGACCAGCCGGTTCGGTGCCAACCGAACCAGAGGGAGTCCCTCTGACCAGGGCCAGACTTCCTCGGCAAAGAAAAGCTGGTTCTGAGGAACCAATTCCAGTAAAGAAAACAAGAAAATCAGCAGGTGTGAGTCCAAAATTCTTCTCCAACTGCTGCAGAGATAACAAAAGCCATACAAATTGTCCAGTCACTGTCTCAGGGTCCGTCCGAACCACCACTATCTGGTAAAAGGTCGGTTCGTCCGATCCCAGTGGTTCAGGATTTTGATATTGAGGAATTTTATGAACGAGAGGAGGGGGAGGAGGATTATGAACAGTATGAATGTGGCTGGGAAGGTCTGGGTGTGCCCATTGAACCGGACATCTCCCCAGACAGACCTGTAGAATCTCCCCCTATGCTGTCTGAGTCCCCATCTCATTTTATGTTTTATAAAAAGTTGCTGAAACCCTCCAGCTTCCTTTAGAAGAGGCTGTGGATGAGCAAGAGGAGCCTGATTTTGTAGAAATGATGGATATTCAGAGTCTGGAGATTGTCTATTCCTTTACATAAGTCTTTTAGAAACAAACAATTACAATTTTAAAAGCTCCTAATTCTGTGCCTCCTGTAGATAAAAGATGGACAGAAGGTATACATTGTCAGGCCCTGATACAGAATTCCTTTCTCAGCAATGCAGTCATGTTGGGGTAGTTCAGGCTGCTGCCTGTGATAAAGCTAATATTCCTTGGCTACATCCTCCTGACAAGGATTCCAGGAAGATTGATGCCATGGCAAAAAAAAAAAAAACAGTATATGGCAGCCTCTCTGGGACTCAGGCAAGCAAATTATATGGCTTATGTAGCTAGGTATCAGAAATCTAGATGGGATACTGTTATGCAATTGGCCAAGCAGGCCGCATGGCCAGCTGGCTAGTGAACTAGAACAGGTGGCTGCTGATGGCATTGAAGCCTCTCAAGGTTCAGTTTCATGCTGCTGTGGATGTTAATGTTTCCTTTAGGGTCATGGCCACATCTGTAGCTTTCGTAGGTTGGCCTGGCTCAGGTGTACTAGTTTGTCACAGGATACCCAGACTAAGGCTATGGATCTTCCTGTGGTGGGAAATTCTCTGGAGAGCAGACAGAGAATTACATGAAGAAGATGGATGAATATAGGACTACTTACAAGAGTGCCCAGGCTAAGAGGCGGCAAGCCACTCCTCAAGGCATGCCCCAGGGGTAGGGTAGCCTTTCACGAGCCTTTCTACCAGACTCAGGCCTCCTCTGCCTATGCTCAGAGGGGCTTCTTCAGAGGCAGGGACAGATGAGGGGTGGGCAGACCTGCTCCCACCCCCCAGCCTAAAGCTCCTGTGAAACAGGCACCCTGATGGGGTGCCCAGGGCCGATTCTCCTGTACCAGTGGGGGGCAGGCTGGCTTACTTCAGTCAGAATTGGGCTTCTTTAACCTCAGACAAGTGGGTTCTGGAAGTAGTAAGTCAGGGTGTGGTTCTCAGCTTCAAAAAGTTTCCCAAGTGGAAGCAGACTTTTTCTACCTGCAAGTGCTTCAGAGACCCTCGCTCTGGAAACAGAGGTCTCATCCCTGTTAGCGCTCAGAGCAGTAGAAAGGGTTCCACCCCTGCATCAGGGCAGGGGTCTGTATTCCAGATACTTCCTTACCCCAAAAAAGACAGGAGAATGGCGGCCCATTTTAGATCTCAGATATCTGAACAAGCATCTTTTGAAACCAAAGTTCAAAATGGTAACTCTGGCAATGATTTTACCTTCCCTAAGGCCAGGGACTGGCTAGCCTCCCTGGACCTCAAGGATGCCTATTTCCATGTCCTAATCAGAAGATCCCATTGAAAGTACCTCAGATTCGAACTGCCCTCAGGTCATTACCAAGGTATTCACAAAGTGTCTAGCAGTGGCAGTGGCCCCTTAAGGAGGCAGAGGATTGCTGTTTTCCCTATCTAGGCGACTGGCTCATTGTAGGCCAGTCCCCAGAACAGGTAAAATCTCACCTGCAGGTCACCCAGCAGCTTCTCACCTCCCTGGGTTTTCTGCTAAACCTACCAAAGCCGGTTCTGGAACCAGTCCAGGTACTCACCTTTATAGGGGCAGAATTGAACACAAAGCTAGCCAGAGCCTTTCTTCCCCCAGAAAGGGTAAGGAATTTAGTGGCTCTGGCCTCTTCCTTCACTCTGCAGGTCTCTCGACCAGCAAGACACTTTCTGCAGCTCCTGGGGCACATGGCTGCATCCACAGCTGTTGTGCAGGGAGCCAGATTTCAGATGAGACATTCAGTTTCACTTGAGAACCTTTTGGTCTCAGAGAAGAGACCCCCTTTCCAAGTTGGTCCCAGTGACTCGAACCTTGATCCTAGCTCTCCAGTGGTGGCAGGATCAGAGCAATTTAAGAGCGGGGGTCCCCTTCATTTCCCCTTCTCACGACTTGACTCTTACTACAGATGCTTCCCTTTTGGGTTGGGGAGCCCACATGGGCGACCTTTCCACTCAGGGAGTTTAGTCCCCCAGGAATCTCTGCTCCACATCAATTTGCTGGAACTCAGAGCTGTCTTTTTAGCTCTTCAAGCTTTTTCTGCATCTGTCACGACAAGGTGATACAAGTCAGAACAGACAACACCACAACAATGTGGTACATCAACAAACAGGGGCACTGGTCTTCGACCTTGTGCACCGAGGCAATGAAGTTGTGGTCTCTGGCCTATTCCCTGAACACTTCCCTCATAGCAGTTCATCTTCCAGGAAGGACAATGTCCTAGCGGATGCCCTCAGCAGGATTTCCCAGGGCCATCACGAATGGTCCCTGGATCCTCAAGTGCTGGGGATAGTTTTTGCCAGGTGGGGCATCCCTCAGATAGATCTTTTGCAGCCCCAGACAATCACACTTCCTCTGTTCTGTTGCAGGCCTCCAGTGCTGGGCTCAGTTCCCTGGATGCCATTCTTCTGGATTGGGAGGAAGTTCCTCTATGCTTTCCCCCCTTTCCTCTCCTATTCAAGTACTAGTCAAAATCAGATCTCAGCCTTGCAGGGTGATTCTGATTGCCCGGATAGGCCAGGCAGCCCTGGTACCCCTCCTTCTGTCTCTGACAGTCCATCTTCCCTGTGCCTCCCAGGAATCACAATCTGTTGACTTGTGCCCAGGAAGGGTTTGGTATCGGACCTCAAATCCTCAACCTCAAGGCCTGGCTCTTGAGGAGTTAGAGTTGCTGATTTACACCTCTCTCAGGGTGTTCTTGAGATCCTAAAGGCTTCCAGAAAACCTTCCACTAGGGCTACTTATAGTTCTAAATGGAAAAGGTTTTCCATTTGGTGTGCTGGGAAAATATTTCCCAGAATCTGCTGAATTGCCCATTTGTTAGATTACATGGTACATCTTAATTCCTTGGGTCTCAGACCAGCTACCCTGAGAGTTCATTTGGCAGCTGTGTCTGCTTTTGTGTCAGCAGGAAAGTCATCCCCTCTTTCCTCTCATCCTGTGTTTTCCAAGTTTTTAAGGATTACTCCATACTAATCCTCCCTTTCGGGAACCGGCCCTTGCTTGGGACCTTAATGTTTGCATTGCCCAGTTAATGCAACCCCCTTTTGAACCTCTGTCTTCTGCAGAGCTTAAGTACCTAACTTGGAAAACTGTTTTTCTAGTGGCTATCACTTCTGCCAGGCGCATAAGTAATTGCAAGCCTTGTCAGTGGAGACTGACTTTATTTCTTTCCACAGGGATAAGGTAGTCCTTAGGACTAATAGGAAGTTTTTGCCTAAGGTGGTTTCAGATTTCCATCTTAATCAATCTATCTCCTTCCAGTATTTTCACTGATCACTCCTCTTGGTGAGAGGAGGTTGCACAACCCTGGATGTTAAGAGAGCTCTTAGTTATTATATAGAGCGTACCAAAGGTCTGAGGTTGAATCCTCAACTTTCCTTACCTATGGTGAAGTTGGGAAAGGCAAACCTGCCACTAAAGAGATCAATAGCCAGGTGGATTGTCTCTTGTATCCAATTTTGTTATCAGAAAGTGGGCAGCCTCCCTCCCCCCGGTTTGAGGCTCATTCTACCAGGGGTACAGCTGTGTCTCTAGCTGCTGCCAGAGATATCCCTTTATTAGAGATTTGCCAGGCTGCTACTTGGAAAGCGGTACACACTTTGCAAGCATTACTCCCTGGATGTCCAGGTCAGGAGAGATGCTCGGTTTGGCACAGCTGTTCTTCAGAGCCTATTCCTAAGTAGGTTCTGCCCTCCTCCATAGAGGTACTGCTGTGTATTCTGCTAATGTCTATAATATAGCAAGACTTCATGTTGTTTGAAGAAAAATTACTCACCTTAGTAATGTTGTTTCTTCTAATGGAGTCTTGCTATATTATAGACCCCCAACCTGCCCTCTCAGAACCTCTACTTGGGGGTGCGGGCAACTTAGTGTGGGCACTACTTATGTCCTGTTAGCATTTTGTCCCCTTTGGGACTTTGGGGTGTGTATGTGTAGCAGTGTGTGTGTTTTATTATGCTTATGTTCCATTTTCATATTATTAGGATGGTGTTAGTATTTCTGGTCCCCTGACTTGAGTCTTGGGTGTTGGGACCATCAATGGTTGTTATTATTTAGGTAGCCATTTGGCTAGTGTAGTTACAGCTTCCACACAGACCTTAGTGAGTTTGGCTCGTAAAGATCTGACAGTTCAAGTTTGAAATGACACAGATAGAGCTGCTCTCGTGCCAAAATTCTATTTTGGAATGGTTTTAACCATTTCACTCCGGGCAGTTCTAGAGCTGGAACAAACTGCTAATGTCTATAATATGCAAGACTCCATTAGAAGAAACAACATTACTAAGGTGAGTAATTTTTCTTCCTGCACCCTGTTCCTCCCTATAAGATACTTGTATGCCTCTATCATATCCCCTCCTCCCTCCTCCAGGAGTACATGTTCAGTTCCTTCAACCTGTCTTCATAGGACTTGTGATGCAATCCATGCACCATCTTTGTTGCCCTCCTCTGAACACTGTCTGTGTCCTTACGTAGGATGGTCTCCAGAACTGTACACTGTACTCCAGGTGGGGCCTCACTAGTGTCTTGTATAGCGGAATTATGACCTCCCTTTTCCTGCTGGTGATGCCCCTGCCTATACATCCCAGCATCCTATTTGCTTTACCTGCTGCCTTGTCACACTGTTTCCCTACCTTGAGGTCATCAGAGATGACAACTCCAAGATCCCTTTCCTGCTTGGTGCATGCTATATCCTCACCCCCCAACTGATATATTGTGCCAGGGTTTTTGTGCCCCATATGCATTATCTTGCACTTCTTTGCATTGAATTTCAACTGCCAAACCCTGACCATTCTTCAAGTTTCTGCAGGTCGCTTCTCATTCTGTCTACACCCTCTGGTGTGTCTACTCTGTTACAGAGCTTTGTGTCATCAGCGAACAGTGAAATTGTGCTTTCTAGGTCCTGCGCAATGTCACTGATGAAGAAGTTGAATAGGACCGGTCCCAGCACTGATCCCTGTGGTACCCCACTGGTCACTCTTCCCTCTGTGGAGTGACAGCCATTTACCACCACCCTCTGTGTCCTGCAACCCAGCCAGTTACCTACCCACCACACTACTGTCCTGCCCACACCCATATTCCCCAGTTTGTGTAATAGTCTTCTATGTGGCACAGTGTCAAAGGCCTTGCTGAAGTCCAGATAGGCCATGTCCACTGCCCTCCCTGATCCACCTCCCTAGTCACCCAGTCAAAAAATTCAATGAGGTTGGTCTGACATGACCTCCCCCTGGTGAAACCATGCTGCCTTGGTTCCTGTAGTCCATTGACAACCAGATGTTCCACCAATCTCTCCTTCAGTAGTGCTTCCATGATCTTCCCCACTACCGAGGTGAGGCTGACTGGTTTGTAGTTCCCTGCTTCCTCTTTGTTCCCACTTTTGTATAAGGGGACTACATCTGCTGTCCTCCAGTCTTTGGGTACCTCCCCTGTTTCCAGTGATCGGCTAAACAGGATAGCCAGAGGTTCAGCCACCACCTCTCTTAGTTCTTTAAGGACCCTGGGGTGCACCCCATCTGGCCCCATTGCTTAGCTCTATCAACTCCAGTTCCTTCAGGACCCTTTCTCGTGTAAAGGGACTTGTGTCCATTTCTGCACCATTCTCACCCCTTGTACTCCCTTCAGACCCATTACCCTCCTCCTCCTCTTCAGTAAAGACTGAGCAGAAATACCTGTTCAATATGTCAGCTTTACTGTTGTCATCCTCCACGCAGCCCCCATCCTCCCCCTTCAGTCTCACTATCCCTCCTTTGTCTTTCTTTTTTCACTTATGTACCTGTAAAAGGTTTTGTCCCCTCTACCCACTGATTTTGCAATGTGTTCTTCTGTCTGAGCTTTGGCTTCCCTTACTGACCTCCCTGCCTCCCTTTGCTTTTCCTGGTACTTCTTCCTATCCCCTTCTGCCTGTGTCTTTTTGTATTGCCTGAATGCAGTCTTTTTGGCTTTCACTTTCTTTGCTACCTCTTTGGAAAACCATAATGGTCTCCTCTTCCTTTTCCTCTTGCTAACCTGCTTAATGCATAATTCTGTTGTTCTTGTAATCCCTATTTTAAATACTGCCCACTGTTCCTCAACCCCTGATTCCTGTCCCATTCCCCTTAATGCCTCTTTCAAGTATCTCCCCATTTTCCCAAAGTCTGCCCTCTAAAATCAGGATACCTGTTTTTGTGTGGTTTGGTTCTACTCTTTCTGTGATTTCAAACCACAGTGACTGGTGGTCACTGTTTCCCAGGTGCTTCCCCACTGTTACCCCCATCACACTGTCCCTGTTTGTGAGCACACGGTCCAGTATTGCCTTCTGCTGAGTTGGTTCCATGACCAGTTGCTTGAGGAAGGCACCCTGAAGGGAGTCCAGGATAAATCTGCTCTTAGTTGATGCTGCTGCTAGGATGCTCCAGTCCACGTCTGGAATACTGAAGTCTCCAACCAGTACTACCTCACCCTTGTCTGCCATCCTTTGGATGGCTAGCATCAGCTCCCTATCTGTTTCTTCCTCCTGGGCTGGTGGTCTATAGACCACACCTGTGCGGATGGCTGTCCCCATTTTCCTTTCCAGCTTAACCCACAGTATCTCTCCCCATTTGTTCCTCCTGGATCTCTGTGGCCCTTGTGTCATTTTCACATACAGTGCCCTCCTCCTCCCTTCCTGCCTGCTCTGTCTCTTCTGAATATGTTGTAGCCAGGTATGGCCATCTCCCAGTCGTGGTTATCATTACACCAGGTTTCAGTGATGGCCACAATATCCAGGTCTGACTGTACCATGACAGCCTCCAGATCTTCCATCTTGTTGCTAAGGCTCCTGGCATTTGCACACATGGCTTTCCATGATTTGACCGCCCTAGACTGTTTCACTGTTCTACTCCAGCCCCATCCTTGGTTGTCATTTATCCCTGGTTCTCCTTGCTGTCTGCCCTTCTGCTGAATTTTGCCCCTTTTCTGCTTATCCACCTCTTGGGCACTAATCTCCATCTTTTGCACACTGCTTTGCAGAGATAGCCACTCCTCTGGTTCACTGGTTTCACTGCTAGCTGTGGGGGGTGAGCAAGTAGGTACCCTCCTTACTGGCCTGCCACCCCCCTTTGCTAGTTTAAATGCTTGTCAATGTAGCATTTAAACTTATCATTGAGTGCTTGGATTCCCCTCCAGGATGGATGCAGGCCGTCAGGCTTGAACAAACCTCCATCCCTCCAGGTGGGTCCCAGTCACCAATGAATCAAACCCTTCCTCACAGCACCAGTTCTTCAACCATGAGTTAAAGTTCCTGGTGCATGCACTCTATGCTCTCCTTGCCTCTCACAGGTAGTACTCTGAGAAAGTGACAGAAGTAGCTACTTGCTTGAGACCCTCCCAGTTTCTTAAACTCTTCCTGAACTTCCTTTGGCTCCCCATTTGCCAGGTCATTAGTACCTAGGTGGATAATGACATCCAGCTCACCCTCCCATCTTGCCTTTCCAGTGAGTCCCAGGATCTTCCTTCCAACTCTCCATGCCGTGGCACCTGGTAGGCACCTCACCTCCCTGTCCTCCCCCTCCTGTGTTCCTAGCTGGATCCCTCTTATGATGGAGTCCCCCACCAGGATTCGCTTCCTCCTCCTCTGGGGTTCACTGCTTTCCCTGCTGAGGTCACCTCCTTGGCTAACCTCCACATCCTTTCCTTCCACTTCTTTGGGTACCTCTATTTGGTTGTCCTCATCTGCCAGTGTGGCATATGAGTTCTTGAGTGGAATAGTATCTGGGATGTGCCTCTGCCTGACTGCTCTAATCCTCCCTGAGCCCACTGTCATCCAAGTGCTCCTCGTTCTCGGTATCCTTTGAGGCAGTTGCATTGGACTGGGTGGTCCCTGGATAGGGGTGATGGTACTCCTGACCCAGTTTACTTCCGCTCTGAGTCTGGCTACCTCATCCTGCAGTCCAGAGAGATGCATGCAGATAGGGCAGCACCTCAGTGTCCAGAAGGTCTGCCTGAATATGGCTGCCCCACAGCCACTGCATTGCATCACTCCCCACATTATACTGCAATTCCACTACTTGTCTGCTACCGAAGCTCTCCTAGTTCCCTTTTTATTAATTTACTGTACTATAAATCCTGCCACTGATCCTGAGATATATTTTTTTTTAAAGAAAAAGAAACCAATGAATAAATGAGTCAAAACACTTGTCGTGCTGAGGGTGGGCTTCTTCCTCCTTATGCCCTCCTACTTCACACCCTTACTGTACCCTGTGTTTAGCTCCTGTCAGTCAGATTTAACAGGGCATATAATTAAGAGTTGGGGAAGGGAGGGGAAAATTTGCAGCAATTAAAGACAGCACAGAATTACACCACCACCACTATGTTTTAAATTCTCAACAGCCCAAAAACAATTATAAGTAAAGACAACAAAGAAAGTATAGTGTCACTAAAAGCCCACAATCTAAGTTTAAAAGAAAAATAGCAATTACCAGTTACTCTAAAGCACTGAATTGAATATGTTTCCTTCGTTCCCCTTCTGGCTTCTTCTCTTGTTTGGTTTAGGCACCTCCCCCTCCTCATCTGTTGTGAATACTGAGCAGAAATATTTGTTAAGTATCTCTGCTTTTTCACTGTCACCCTCTGCCTACATTCCCTCCTCTTTATTAAGTCTCTGTATCCCTCCCTTGGTCTTCCTTCACTCCCTAATGTACCTGTAAAAGGTTTTATCCCCCTTCTTAACAGACTTGGCTATCTTTTCCTCAGTTTGTGCCTTTGCTATTCTGACTGCCTTCCTTGCCTCCTTCTGCTTTAACTGATAAAGTTCTCTGTCCTGCTCCTTCTGTGTTTCCTTATATTTCCTGAATGCTGTCCTTTTCTTCTTAACCGTCCCTGCCACCTCTTTTGAGAACCATAGTGTTTTTCCTTCGTTTTGTTTTATTGATTTGCTTCACACAAAGGCTTGTTGCCTCTTGATGGCTGTTTTGATTATTCCCCATTGTTCCTCCACCCCTCCTTCTTGCCCATTTGCTAGTGCTTTTCTAAGGCACTCTCTCATTTTCCCAAAGTCAGCCTTCCTAAAGTCTAATACTCTTGTTTTTGTATGGCTTGACTGTGTGGCTGTGTTTATTGTGAACCACACAGTTTGGTGGTCACTTGTTCCCAGATGGCTACCCACTTCTAAATCTGAGATCCTTTCTCCTTCCCATTTGAGAGTACCGGGTCTAAGATTGCTCCCTCCCGAGTGGAATCCAACACTAGCTGTCTGAGGCATGCCCCCTGTAGGGCATCAAGAATGACCCTGCTCTTGGATGTGCCTGCAGCAGAGGTACTCCAGTTAACATCTGGCATATTCAGGTCCCCCATCAACAATATCACCTTTTCTGCCATTTTAAGGATGCCTTCTATCATTTCCTTGTCCATTTCCTCCCCCTGAGATGGGGGTCTGTACACAACCCCCATGCGGATTGTGGTGCCATTTCCTGTCTCCAGGGTGACCCATAGTGACTCATCAACTTCCTGTTTACTCTTTAGTTCTGTTGCTTTAATCCCTTCTCTTATATAGAGAGCTACTCCTCCTCCTCATTTACCCACCCTGTCCTTCCTGTAGACTGTGTATCCTGGTATGTTGACTTCCCAGTCATGGTTCTCAGTGTACCATGTTTCAGTGACTGCCACAATATCCAGGCATCCCTCTTCCATCAAGGCCACTAGTTCAGGGAGCTTCTTGCACAGACTGTGGGCATTGGTACTCATCACCTTCACTGGATCTTGCCTCTTTTGCCCGACCATTTCAGGTTGGGCTCTCACGCCCTGCTCAGGATTTCCTGAGGCTGCTGGGGTACATGGCATCCTGCACCAAAGTGGTCCGTTGGGCTCGCTGGCAGATATGCTGTCTTTAGTGGGATTTGTGCCGTCAGTGGTCCCAGCGCCTAGGCCACTTGGACCAGCCAGGCACAGTGACCCAGCCGATGTGGGATGCCATCCAATGATGGCTGATCCCAGAGCACCTGGAGGAAGGAATACTGTTTGTCCACCCAGAACCGACTATCACGCACATGATAGATGCGTCTCTGGTGGGGTGGGGAGCGCAACTGGGAGCCCATGGAGTCCACAGGTTCTGGTCACCCCTGGAGTCCCATCACCACTTCAACCTGCTGGAGCTCCATGCAGTGGGCTGTGCTGACCGACTTTGCTCCTCTAGTCATGGGTCAGGTCGTGCAGGTCCAGACATACAACACCATGACCATGTTCTACCTGAACAAGCAGGGTGGAACTCACTTCCTTCCCTTGTGTCAGGAGGTCCTTCATACCTGGGCCCTCATGTACAGCCTAGGTGCAGCTCTCCTGGTGATTCCTGTCGCAGGAAAGAACAGTCAGATGGCAGATGTTCTCAGCCAGGTAGGAGAGACATTGCACAAGTGGTCCCTAAATTAGGAGGTGGTGAACCACCTGTTCTCCCAGTGGGGCACTCCTCTGGTGGACCTGTTTGCCTCCTGGGAGAATGCCAAACTGAGGCTGTTTTGTGCCTGCCACCCCAGTCCAGGACACTCTTGGAGGATAGCCTTGGACCCCAGACCTCGAGTATGCCTTCCCTCCCTTCCCCTTGATCCACAAGGTAGTGGTCAAGGCCTGGAAATACAAGGTGTGGATGATCCTGATGGCTCCAGACTGGCCAAGGCAGTTCTGGTACCTGAATCTCCTCAGCCTCAGCAGCAGGCATCTGTAGCGACTGCATCTCCAGCCTCCACCCAGATTTGTTGACCAGACAGCAGGGGACGGTACTGCACCCGAACTTGCAGTCCTTGCATCTCATGGCCTTGTCCTGAGTGGTTAGAGTTCCAGGCCTTGGATCTCTCGGATGATGTGCTTCATGTTATGAGGCCTCCTGAAAAGAGTCTATTCACAGATGCTATGCTTTTAAATGGAAGAGATTTTCCATTTGGTGGCAGGGCATGGAGCTTGATCCCCTTGGCTTCCCTGTGGTTAGCATACTGGACTACCTCTGGTTCCTCTCTAGGTTGGGACTGTGGGCAACACCCTTAAGGTACACCTGGCGGCCATCTCTGCTTATGGGGTGTGGGCTGGTAAGCTGACAGTGGCCCAGGAGAATGTGATTGGGTGTTTTTTTAAGGGCCTGGACTACCTGTTCCCTCTTGTACTTGAAACACCTCCACCATGGGACCTACTGCTGGTGCTGCCTGTGCTCATGTACAAGCCATTTGAGCCTATACATAGGTGTTGATGTCACACTTGTCAAGGAAGATGGCTTTGTTGGTGGCCATTGCGTCAGCCTGAAGGATTGGGGAGCTCCAGGCACTGTTGGTGACGTCTCCTTATTTGGTATTCCACAGGGACAATTGTTCTCCTCAACCCAAAATTCCTCCTGAAGGTTGTGACAGTTTCACCTTAACCAGGTGATGAACTTAACCGGATACTTTACCAGTCACTCTTCATAGTCCGATTGCAGGCTCCATACCCTGGACCTGTGGAGAGCACTCTCTTATTATGTGGAGTGCGTGGCTGGAGTGCGGTGACAAGGTCACCAGCTGTTTGTCACTTATACTGAAGCCACGCCTGGCAGACTGGCAGCAAAATAGATGTTTGGCTAGTGGATCACATCCTGCATCGACCTCTGCTACAAGTTGGCTGGTAGGGAGCCTTCTGTAGGGCTTTAGAGCTCATTCCACCAGACATACCACTGCCTCGGCTGCTTCTAGGGACATTCCTATTCAGGAAATCTGTAAGGATGGTACCTGGAAGTCAGCACACACCTTCATTGCCCACTACCACATCGACCTTGAGTATCGTCGAGTTTTTGGTTCTGGGGCATTTGTTCTGCAATCCCTTTTCCACGAGTAGGGGTGTGCACCTTGCCCTCTCCTCCGGAGAACTGCTCAGAGTCTGCCAGTGTGTGGATAGTGAACTATATCCACAGCCCTAGAAAAATAGGTTACTCACCTGTAGCTGTAGTTCTGGGAGTGGAATATAGTTCACATCCACACAACCCACCTGGCTTCTTCTGGCAAGTGGCACATGGATACATGCTTCCAGTGTGCAGGATCTGATATCACAGGGCAGAGTCTGAGGATATACCACCAAGGTGGTTGGAGGAGCTCAGCTTAAAGACGTCCAGCAAATCAGATTGTTCCAGTGGAGCAGCCAGTGTGTGGATGTGAACTATATACCACTCCTTCTTTCATTTGGTTATACTGAGGTACTGAAACCTGAATATTTTTTTTTTATTTGAAGAAGGGGCAAATCCTATGATCCGGGAGGCTTGTAAGAGACCCCTTCAGACCGACCTGAGGTAGCCCAGCTCATTCCTCTCAAGCCAGAGAAGGAATAAGGTCTCCTGCTCAGGAGATAGACCATTACGCTAATAGAGACCTAGGGAAGGAATTGATTGGGGGCCTTTAAAAATTCAATGCACTCACTGTGTTGTATAACATCTTATTTTTATTCTTTCTTGATTCCCCTACATTTCACCCTTGTGGGCTTGTTCACGGGGAATGTACAATCTCTGTAGTCTTTATCTGTAAACAATTATAGAAAATATTTAATAAATGTTACTTGAACAGTAATGCTTTTAAGGTTAATTCGTGAATATTAGCCAGTCCTCATACCCAAGTAGAAATTCTGACTGTTACCACAGAATTTGGTTCTGTATACTTAAACCCTTTTCTGCTTCTCAGCATACATTTTACAAAATTTCTGTGAAAAATACGTTGAAAAAGTGAAAAGAGACTCTGACAGTCAATTATTACTCACTGTTATTAAAACTTGTGCTCCTTAGTAAGAAAAGCACTCATTCTACCTGGCCCAATGATGTTGTTAGGTGCAAGGATGTTTGTATTTTAAAATGTTTGAATTATATTCTGTAAACAAGGGCATAATGAATAATATTAATTGAAGGTGTAGTGGTCACTGTGGCAGTTTTAAAGTGCTGGTTTTGCACCAAAATCCATGACCCCAGATTGGGGCCAGCTACAAACTGCATTGTCAGTCTATTCGCACAAGCGCGGTTGTGGCGTCATCTCGTGTGATGTCTAATCATGGGATTTTCTGCAAAACAGGCACAAGAGGATAGTAAGCACTCTTAGAGCAGTAATAAACAGAAGCAGCCATCTTTTGGTGTGCAGAGAGATGCAATTGGCTAAAAGTAATTTTGTCTATGAATTTTGTAAGTAGATAACAATGGTTTATGGTTTTGTAATATATGGAGATGGTCTAATAATACCATCTCATACAAAAATTTTCTTGTAATAGCACAGTACTGAAAGTGATAATACCGTCGTTCCAAACTGATAATACTATCATTCAGAGCTGATAATACTACAGTTTCAGCTCTCAACGATAGTATTATCACTACAATCACAGAGCGCATGTCCAGATCTTCCTGCCAACAAACCCAGTTGCCATGGTCACACGTCCCTTCCTGCACAACCGTACTGATGGCGTGCATCTCCATTGGCGGCTTTTCTTTAGTAGGCGGGCATAACAGCATGAAAAACATGGCGTTTTTCCTCTCTCGCTTACGAGAGGAATTCGTTCAATTTGTACTTTCATTTTTTTGAACAACAATGACTGTGTCACTCATCCTGCATTTCCGAATGACAAAAAGCTGAAAGGTAGGACTGCCTACTAAATTAAGGAAACCAATTTTTTTGAAGCAGGCGATGGGACACTCGTTAGTGCTGTGGGCAGTTCAGAGACAGCGCCTACGAGCGCGGCGCGGCCCATCCTGCTTAATAAGAAGACAGTTTGGCCTCGTAGGTTCCAAGTCCCCAAACCTCTCTCGATGGTCTTACTGCCTTATAATACATAGTCCTCTATCTATTATTCTATTTATAGTGGTATAAGCATTAGATGCTTCTAATCAAGAGTTTGAAAATATTGTACATCACCCATTGTATGGGTGAAAGGTAGGGAAACAAGAAAGAATAAAATAAGATATTATACAACACAGTGAGTGCATTGAATTTTTAAAGGCCCCCATCAATTTTTCATGTATTCAGAGCCTCTTTTGGAGGTGCTGAAGATGTTCCGATAAGAACAGTGTTCCATTTTCCACCATACCCACATTATGCACCTAGGGAAGGAAGCAACCTTGTGAAATTATCCCTAGTAGATACTTTAGAAATATCTATTGCCTGAAGACTTTCTAGTGTTATAGGCTGTTGCAATTCCAGTATGTATATATGTTGTCCTGCATTTAGGGCCTTTTTTCTTATTTTTGTATCCTGAATTATCATCTGCTTTAATAAACGGCACACGGAATTCAGTGTGTTTAAACATAATTTCTATATAGTGCCTGGTGGAATGCTGTTCCGCATGGAAATCCATGCCTGGAACAGCGTTGTTGTGCTGCACTCGGTGCATCACGATCTTGTCGTGCTGCACCGAGTACATCACCGGTGCAGCACAACAAGATCGAACACATTCACGCATGCGCAGTTGAGCGGCCCACGGCAACGTGGAAGTAAGCATGCGGTGGCAGATACCGAAGTAAGCCTTTTTTTTTTGTCATAGACTTGTTCTGGGGATCACGGAGTACTGCTTATGGTTGCCCATACACTATAAAAGATTGTGTATGAGCAACCATACACAAACAAGGCAGTTGTGAGATCTGGAGGTTTCCGTGGTAATGGACCTCACGAGCTGCGCTCTCGAGGTCTTTGGTTACCACGGAAACCTCTCGACTACAACTGCCTTGTTGTGTACGCTTGCTCATAACCAATCCTCTATGTGTCTGCCTCCTACCTTTCTCACCCCTTCACAGACCATAGCAGATGCTGATGCAGAGCAAGTCCCACTTTTTTCTGTGGGATATCTTTGGAGGTAACCCAGTGTCTTAATTTATGGTGATAGCTGAAGTGTGTGTGTTGGGGAGGTAAACATGGAGTACCTGGAGTCATTTTTTTTTAATTGGTTTTAAGTAGTACAGTCATAGCTAGGAGGAACAAGATAAAGGTGGCTGTGGGGAGCACCTTCTTGGCCCCATGTAGGTACGATGATAAAATCTGCTGTCCAGCTTGCGAGAGGTGGCGCAGAATCCTTGGCCCCAAGTAGCCCTACAGTATACAATTGAGTGGGTGCCCAACTTTTAGTGGGAGGGGACCAATATGCTAAACATTTTTTTTAAACAGGTATCGCATTGTTTTTTTGTGCTGCCACCATAATTGCCAGCCCAGTGGGAAAATCAGAAAATCAGTGCCGTACAGTACCTAACCTGTGATATCTTGTGGATGATATATCTAACATGTAAGATATTTTGATATTTTATCATTTGTATCTACACATCTTACTTCGAGAGGAACCTCTTGCAGCAGGTAACAGATATGTAGGACTGTCGCCACCTGGCGGCAAATCTCGGCATTTCTTTTTCTCTAGCAGTACCGACGTGGGACCGCCTACCTGGCTTCGGCCTGGCCCCCGATGTCACGTAGTATAAAGGGCATAGGTGGTCCCCACGTGCTCCAGTTCTGTCCCGCCGTGGCAACTCGCTAGTTAGCTCTCATCTCGCCTATGGGTTCCTCAGCTCTAGAACAGTTCCTTCATAGTTTTTCTTCATTTTTAGATGACGTATGTCCTCATTTTGACCAGGCACCATAACAAGTGCTCTTGTGGATAGCAGATCCCTGCCAAGGACGGTCATTCTTCCTGCCTCTCTTGCCTGGGCTCAGACCACAACATCAACACCTGTACTCATTGCCAGGGCTTCAACAGTCGGACCAGGATCTGAAGACAGAAATCACTTCAGGCCCATCTAGCACAGCAGCAACTGACCCAGATAATAATAATACTATTCTTTATTTATAATGTGCCTTTCAAAAAATCGAAGCGCAGTACAAGTTATAAAATCACAACATAATAAAACATTGATATAAAATACGATAAATAATTAATACAATACAACAAACTCCATGAAACAATAATAAAGTCAGACCCAAATCAGTCGCTTCCCCAAAGGCCTTGATCCATAAAAAGGATTTTAAGGCTTGTTTGAACCCCCCCACTGTCGTGCACTCTCTAATCCGATGTGGTAGAGAGTTCCAGAGGGTCGGAGCCCAAACGCAAAGGCCCGGCACCAGAAGATTTAAAATGACCGGAATCTCCAGCAGCAACTCCTCGCTGAGGCCGGGAGCGCCCGGGAGATAGGGAACCAGGAGCTCTTTCAGGTAGTCAGGGCCCAATCCATGCAGGGCTTTGTAGGTCAACAGACCCACTTTAAAGGTGATCTGCCACTGAACCGGCAGCCAGTGCAGTCTCCGCAGCACCGGGGTGACATGGGAGAAACGAGAAGTCCCAGTTAACAACTGGGCTGCAGAATTCTGCACCAGCTGCAAGCGGCAGATATCAACCCCGGAAAGCCCAAAGTAGAGGAAGTTGCAGTAGTCGAGACGTGAGGTCACGAAAGCATGGATCAGCGTAGGTAGGTCCCCAGGTGGAACAAGGTGTTTAATCCTAGCGATGTTCCTTAGATGGTAAAAGGAAATCTTGATGACGGCCGATGCAGCAGGACTTATCCTCTGGGAGGAAGTCTCGCCAATGACTCCTCAAAAAGGATAAGAACAGCACCACCATCAGGAGCATGACCGCTCGCCATCCAGGCCTAGGTCTTCCAGCTCTGCTGGTCGTTCTGGCTCCTCCGGACATGAGGCCCGGCTTACATCCCTCAAGCCTCCCGCCTCTCTTTCTAAGGCGCCTGTCTTGCAACCTGTCCAGATCCAGATATCTGATTCCGGCTCTGCGGCGGTGTCTAAGCCCGCGGACACTGGCCCTTCTACCAAGATACTGTCCAGTTTGGGCTCCTCTGGCCACAAGAGGCACTCTGACTCCAGATCCGTGCCTCCCTCAGGTAAGCAGTCCTCCCGCTTGGCCTCGGTCGACCTCCGGGATGCCAAGCATCCCTCGGGTCATTCTTCTTCCCGCCTAAACATAAGCACGACCGGCATCTGTCCATGGAGTCAGACCGACGCCACTCCGAGAAGCACAAGGCTGATCGGCCTTCTAAGCCCTCTTCCTCTGCCGGCCCCCGTCCTCCTCTGGCTAAAGGGCATCCATCAGATGTGGCTTCAGTACCGACACTGGTCGCTCCCCTGCCTATACTGGTTCCGGACAAGGCTGCCCTGCAGCCATCGTCGGTGTCTCCAATGTCGCCTTGGAACCATTCGCTGGTCCACCTGACGCCGGATCTGGCCGACGTCACTGATGAGGTTTCACCAGCATCACCTGTCGTACCGATGCTGGTCCTAACCGACGCTGGTCCCCCTGCTTGCCGACCGACGTCACCTCTGAGGCCGGAATCCCCTAAACTGGGGATGTCCCAGGTTAAGGAGCTTTTTTGCTCCCCGGTGGGAGACAATTAAACAGGACGTAGTTGGCCCTGCTCCCCCTGTGCCTCAGCCTGACGGGAAGGCCACACCTGTCCCTTCAGGAAATGAGGGTGATAAATCACCGACCAGCCCCAGGAAGTGCAAGGACAAGCGCAAGAGGACTAGATCTCCTCCTTCCTCTCGCTCTCCTTCACCTACATGGCCCAGGCACAAGAGGAGATGTTGGCGGGTTTCGTCTTCCTCCTTCTCTTCCTCTGCCTGTGGCGAATAGGACTTATACCCTGATTCGGACCTGGGCTCGCTCCCTGGTGACACTGATGACCAACCTAAGTCTCCTCCCGACAACCCCAGTTTCCTGGAGGTTATGCAGCACATTCAGGAGAACATGGGCTGGGATACGGAGGCCCTGGACCCCGAACACTTGCGCCTGGCAAAATACTTACACCAGAAGGATCCCAAGCCTGTGGTCATCCCGCCCCGGTGGACACTTTTCAGGACATTACCCTAGCTACCTGGAGGCATCCACATGCATCCTCGGCAGTGCCCAAGAAGGCTAACCGCTTGTACCGGGCCCCCAAGGATTATTCTTACTTGGCCGAACACCCCATGGCTGATTCCATGGTCATTTCGGCAGCGCATGATCGTTTGCAGAAGCCGAAGCACCTAAGTACCCAGCCGCCAGACAGGGAGTCTAAGCAGCTGAACTCGTTAGGTCGCAGGGTATACTCATCTGCCACCTGCAGTATCCGAAGTCTAAATTTTTTGATTCATATGGTCCAATTCCAGAATGCCCTTTGGGACCAAGGATTGGACATTCTGCAAGGTCCTCAAAGGACAGAGCTTGCAAAACTGTTACAGGCTCGGATGTGGGTACTCATGTTCTTCGAGCTGCGTACAACTCTGCGGACACTTTGGCGAGGGCGGCTGCTACTGGAATTTGCCTTCTGCGCCACTCCTGGCCTCGGGCCTCAGGGTTCGACCCAGAGGTGCAGACTACACTTCTGTACGCCCCTTTCAAGGGCTCTGTGCTCTTTGGTGAAGACACAGAGATGGTTATTGTTAGACTGCAGGACTCTGGCAAAGCAGTCCGTACGTTGCAGTTTATGTATTGCCCGAAGCAGGAGCATTTTCATCGGCCCCATTTTCATGGCAGAGGGAACACCAGCCTCAGCAACCCCATGCTCAGCATCACGCACAGCGGGGTGACTTTGGTCGACGAGGGGTCATTGAGGCGCTGCCTCCGGCCATTCTAGATAGGCTAGACCTCCCGCCCCCTACTTCCACCTGACTATGCAAATGACCTTCCCCGACCTGACATCGGGAGAGCGGGTGGGAGGTCGTTTCTCTCTACGCCATCTCATCTGGAGAGAAGTGACCTCCGACAGATGGGTCCTCGACCTCGTGGAGATCGGGCACTCCATAGAGTTCGAGTCTCTGCCCCCAGACAGACCACCACCCCCTGCTTACTACCCTAGAAACCACAGGCCTCCCATCAGATGGGAGAGCCAGTCTCTCCTAAACAAGGACGCCATAGAGTGCGTCCTGGAGGCAGAAGGGGATGCTGGGTTTACTCCATCATCTTCTTGGTTCCTAAGAAGTCTGGGGATCTACGGCCAATCTTGGACCTCAGCGACCTCAACCAATGGGTAGCTTACCGCAGATTCCGTATGGTGTCGCTTCTGAATCTCCTCCCCTTCCTTTCAGTCAGGGATTGGCTGGCATCTCTAGACATGCAGAATGCCTACCTTCACATTCCTATTTGCCACGGTCATTGGAGATTCCTGAGGTTCAAGTTCGAGGGTTGGACCTGTCAGTTCAAGGTTCTTCCCTTTGGCCTCTCTTCCGCTCCCAGAGTCTTCACCAAGTGCCTCGTCGTCATTGCAGCGGCCCTGCACTGAGACGGCCACTTTTTGTTCCCTTATCTCAATGATTGGCTCCTCTTGGCCCCGTCCAGCTCTCCCCTTTGGGAGACCATCCTGGCCACGCTCTCCTTTTGTCGGCATCTGGGGATCATTGTAAATCCAGAAAAATCTCAGCTTTTCCCCTCTCAGCATCTTCAATTTATAGGCGCTCTGTTAGATACCACTTTGGGGAAAGCCCTTCTCCCTTCAGACAGGGCAGAGCGCATCCAGGCTCTGGCATCCCAAAGCTTTTCAGCCTCCATGGTTCCAGCCAAGTCCATTCTCAGGCTTTTGGAGCACATGGCGGCCACCATAGTCTCGATCCCCTTTGCAAGACTTTGCATGTGCATCATTCAGTGTGCGCTTTTAGTTCAGTGGGACCAGACCAGGGACGACTTGGACTTGCCAATCAGAATCTTGGAGCCAGTTCGTCCCGAACTCTGCTGGTCGGTGTCTCCCCAGCATCTGTGCCGAGGACTCCCCTCCCAGCTGAAAAGTCCTGTCTAGATGCTCACCACAGATGCATCTGGTACGGGATGGGGGGTTCACCTGGGGACCCACAAGACTCAAGGGCTTTGGTCTCCATTAGAGGAGAATCTGCATATGTGTGCTTGAGCTCAGAGCAGTCCTGTACTCCATACAGGCTCAGGCTCTTTTCTCGAACCCAGCCACCTCGTTATTCAGATGGACAACACTTCCTTGGTGTTTTACATCAACAAGCAAGGAGGTGCACACTCTTATCCCCTTTGTTGGGAAGCTATGAGGATGTGGGACAGGGCAGTGGAGCATCATCTCCATCTTTCTGCAGTCCACGTTCTGGGCTCCATGAACGCAGTCGCAGATGCCCTCAGCAGGGCAAAACCGCTCTATACGAGTGGTCCCTGAGTCAGTCTGTGGCAGATGAGCTATTCGCAAGATGGGAATGCCAGATTTTAACCTCTTTGCGTTTCACTGCAATGCAAAACTGTCCAGTTTTTGTTTGCTTGATTCTGAGCCTGGAGCTTTCTGGGAAGATGCGTTATCCCTATCATGGAGCGGGAGGTTTCTTTACACCTTCCCGCCCTTTACCCAACTGGTCCTTCTCAAAGCACAATCAGAGAGGGACTCCATGATTCTGATAGCCCCGACAGATTTGGTTCCCGCTTCTCAGGCGTCTGTCGGTGCAAGCTCCGTGGCTTCTTCCCATTTTGAGTCAGTTACTCTCTCAGCAGCAGGGGACCTTGGTTCATCCCAGCCTGTGATCCCTTCACCTGCATGTTTGGTTCCTGAGAACCTAGCAAAGGTGTGTTTTGGAGTTTGTGATGACATTGTCCGATTTTGATGGAGGCTCGGAAGCC
Source organism: Neoceratodus forsteri (assembly GCA_016271365.2). Taxonomy (NCBI): domain Eukaryota; kingdom Metazoa; phylum Chordata; order Ceratodontiformes; family Ceratodontidae; genus Neoceratodus; species Neoceratodus forsteri. The sequence continues at coordinate 1,319,869,376 of CM057453.1, read as the reverse complement.
CACTACCAGGGCCACTTACGCCATGAAGTGGAAACGCTTTTGCCTATGGGCTGCAGCCAGGAGGCTTGACCTTCTGGTTTGTCCGGTTAACTCGATTTTACAGTACCTGCTATCCCTGTTGGAGTCAGGTCTCAATTACTCCTACATTAAAGTACACCTGGCTGCCATTTCTGCCTATCACCACTGTATTCAGGACAGGACAGTGGCTCAATTGGAGGTGGTGAAAACTTTTCTGAAGGGGATTTTACATCTCTGTCCTCCAGTCTGGGACCCTGTTCCTCCTTGGAACTTGTTATTTGTTCTGGAGAGGCTTACGCTTCCCCTTTTCGAACCGGCCACGTCTTGTGAGCTCCGCTGTCTCTCATGGAAGACTTTGCTTCTGGCAGCGGTCACTTCAACTTGACGCATTTTGGAGCTTCATGCTCTTATGTGTCGGGAGCCCTACCTTATTTTCCATAAGGACAGGGTAGACCTCCATACTAATCCTAAATTTCTTCCTAAGGTAGTGTCAGAGCTCATGCTTAATCAATCGGTTCAGCTTCCGGTTTATTTTCCGGAGCATTCTAATAGGGGAGAAGCTCTCTTGCTCACCCTTGATGTGCACCGTGCTCTTCAGTGTTTTTTGTCCAGAACAAAGGGTTTCTGGAAATCGGACCAATTGTTTGTATCCTTTGCGGATAGGTTCTTGGGGCACCCGGTTACAAAGCAAACGCTTTCACTTTGACTGGTCAGTTACAGCTCCTTCTGTTATCAGCAGGCTAACAAGACCCTGCCGGACTCAGTTTGGGCTCATTCTACAAAAGTGGTGGCTACCTCTTTCACAACCCTTAGGAGAGTGTCGGCAGCTGACATTTGTGCTGCTACCACCTGGCACTCTGTTCATACCGTTATCAGACATTACAGTCTGGACATTGTTTCCAGGCGGCGCACAGATTTTGGCCTGGCAGTCCTCCAGGGCCTTATTTCCTGAGAGGTCTTGTCTCCCGAGGGTTTCCTGCCTCTCCTTTCCTTCCCATTCATGGTTGTCTTAAGTTTAGACCTTGAATGGGTATGTGTTTGTTGACTCCCCTTCCCAGTGGTTGTCTTAAGTTTATACCTCTGGGAGATGTTTCTATTTTTCCTTTCCCCCGCCCTTTCCCAGCGGTTGTCTTTAATTTATGCTGCTTGGGAATCAGTCCTACATATGTGTTACCTGCTGCAACAGCTTCCTCTCGAAGTAAGATAGTACAGTTACGTAAGAACTTACCATAACAGTAGATCTTCAAGAGAAGCTCTTGCAGCAGGTATGATTTCCCTCCCTCCTTGTCCCGGGAACGAGCCTTTCTGTTCTGGATAAAGTTTAGCTCCCTTTGCAGGCCTTGCAAATTTGTGGTTCTGTGGAATTTTTTCTGCCACAGTGTTCGTTGTTCGTTGGTCTGGCTTTGGCGTGCAAGAACTGGAGCATGTGGGGACCACCTACGCCCTTTATACTCCGTGATCTTGGGTAGCGATCCCATGTCGTACTGCTAGAGAAAAGAATGTTGAGATCTGCCGCCAGGTGGCGACAGTTCTACATATGTGTTACCTGCTGCAAGAGCTTCTCTCGAAGATCTACTGTTATGGTAAGTTGTTACATAACTGTACTTTCTGCTGTATAAGAGTGTGTGTGTGTGTGTGTGTGGCGGGGGGTGCAGTCTGATAGGTTATGCAGTTTTTAAAGCACCTTTTTTGAACTTAAAAAGGCCTAAAATGTTTGCCTTTTCTGTATCTCTGCACCTGTGGAGGTTCTGTTTTTCAATGTAGACAGGACAATTCCTTACTGCTTCTGTGTATGTTGGAGTGAATGGTTACACCCATTCAACAATTAATATAGAAACTGTGAGGAGTCAATGCTCAATGTTGAACGTGTAGGGTCGAAGACTGTTCAAGTCTCCTGGGAAGCTGCACACAAAACTCTCTACATAACAAGTACAGTATCCAGAATTTCAAGTGAAACCAGTCGTTTACCTGTGGTGTGCATCAGTGGTGTTTTTATTTGTGCTGGTGCAGACATCAAGGATAGCAAGTGAATGTCATTGAACAGCGCACTGGATAAATTCTAAGAAGTGCAGTTGAAACCACTGATATATGCTTGTAGACAATCCAGCACAGGCACACCCTACTGCTACCTAAGTTTGAGAATTTGAATTCAAGTGCTCTCCCCATTACTATCAGTGTCTGCAGTTATGCTGTGCTCAGTGCCATTTAGTTTCTATATTTATAGTATGTCTGCACCAGCATAAATAAAAAAGCAAGTGGCTTCATTTAAAAGTCTGGATGCTTTACCTGACTTGTTACCTAGAAACTGTTTTGTGTGCTGCTGCCCAGGAGACTTAAGCAGAACTTCATCGAGGATATCTCCTGCATTAGGCCACACCTTTGGAACTGTAAGCTCTCGGTGTCAGGACCTTCCGGAACCTTTTGCCTAGCTAGGGGCTACCCATGATGATGTACAGCGTCAGCGCCTATAAGATGTGGCAGCCCTCAGTTCTTTCTTTTACCATTAACATGCTCGCCGATCTGCAGAGGAACAGTGCTGTTGTTTTACTTTGTTGTTATTTATTTTTCAGACTTAAGTTTTTTTTTTATATTGACATTGTTCCTGTATGCAGCCATTGAAAGAACCTTTATTTATATTTAGGTTTAGTACCTGCCACAAGAGCTGCAAGGACGACGCTCACACAGTTTATGATTTTTTTTTTTTTCTTTTTTTAAATGTTTTCGTCCTCCTTTGGTCTGACCGGATGACTAATCAATCTCATCCCGGGGTGCCATCAGCCATCTCTTGACTCCCTTCGCGGTTCAGGGCTGGGTTCCTTGCAGATTGCCCCCAATGGTGGGGCCAGGCTGTCCTCCTGCCCTCTGTGCCTTATATCCAGATTTCGCCCTCAGGACCCCAAAGTGGCAGAGCAGGCCTTGGTGCCTCGGGTGCAGCTTCACAGAGCCCAGGTCTACCATGTTTCCTCCTTTTTCTCCCATGTTCCTGGAGCTGTAGCAGCAAGGAGGATGCATGCACGAGGCACACAATGCGCTCCCGAACCACAGCTCTCTCCACCTTCCTGACATCGTATCAGCCTTCCGGACATCTGCTCTGCCCCCAGGCCTCCACGTGCTGGCAGCTGAGAGCTGGGAAGGTGCACCATCAAGTTCAGGAGAGGAGAGGAGAGCTGCCAGGCGGTCACTCAGTCCTCTTTCACCCCTCTGACCCAAGCTTGTTTCTGAACTCTAGTCTCCGTCGTGGCTAGTGATAAAGTGCTTTTGCAGTGCCTCAGCCCTCTGCACCACTGTGCCAGCACTGTGTGTTTGCTCTTTGTGTCTGTCCCACAACATGAAGGCCTGTACGATCTGCCACGTCTTTAACCAGGCCAAAGACACCGGAAGAAGGCTTTGGAGACTGAAGGCTGTGGAAACTCAGTTGAAGACTGCAGTATCCAAACTGACTTCTCCCTCTTGACCGCCCACCTTGGTAAGGAGGCACCCTAGCCATTGTTGACTGCATTACTGCCAAGGTTGGCAAAGACAATGGATATACCCAAATAAAAGGAGAAATTGTCAAGACCCTCCTCCTATTCCAGCCACCATAAGTGTAAAGAAAAAAATGCTTCACTGTTGAAGTTGAGGTCTCTGTTGAAGGAGGGAAGTCTGTGTCGGCGTGCTCTCTGGCAGTGTTGACTGCAACCCGCTGACTGTCGTTGAGGTACCAAGGTTTGGGCCCGGCTCTGGCACTACCATAACTACTACGGACAGTATTCAGCCTTCATTGTATTCCGTCCCAAGGACAACTGTAGCCGTGACCCCTTGACCAGGTGTTGTCACCTCACAGGTCATGCTGGCATTGATCTCAGAAATGTTAATATGACTGTTTCCGTTGCTGCAAGCCATGGTGTTGTTTCTGTTAACAGGGCCTCCCCCATTGGCATTGTTGGCATCGATGGGACTGAAAAGCATGCCTGTTGTACTGATAGTATAGCGGTTGCCTCCATTGCTGGCCCTGTCAGTGGCCCCCTGTAGCCATAAGAGACAGAGACGAGGTGGAATACAATCCAGACATCCTAGAAATGGAGAAAGATTTGAAAGATGAAGGTGGAGATATGTAACCCAGCTGAAACTTATCCTGTAGTGGGCTCAGTGGTATATAATCCCAGGTCCCCTCCAGAGGAGCCCTTCATCCAGGCGTTGTATAAACAAATACAGAATGTGATGGGATTTGAGAATGAAGACGATGATAGCGGTAACTGCTGCTCCCACTATTGTGGTGCACGCTGTTTACCCTGCATTAGAAGATGCTACATTTGCTGCCTGGCACAGACCAGGCACTCTGCCAGCAGCCCCCAGAAAGGCTGACAAACAGTATCCTGCTCCATCTGTCAAGCCCAGTTATGCTTCTCAGCCATTTCTTTTGTTTGGTTTAATTAAACATTTGGTAACCAGGAAGGACACACTGAGCCAAGGCTCGTTACTAGGTGTGACCCAGGGACAAAGGTACAGGAATATAAACACATGATGATTTACTGTGGTCAGGCTATGCTTCAGATGCTGCCGCTAGATCAGCTGCCTCTGGCATATGCCTCAGAAGGTATTCCTGGCTTGGAGTGGCAGGATCTGCTGCAGATGTGCAACAGGCTGTGCTTAGCAACCTTTTTCGTGGCTGTAAGCTGTTTGGCCAGGATGTGGATAATGCATTGAAAGACATACAGTTATCTGAGGTAAATTTATTTATTTATAAATAAGGTCTGTGAAATCCTTGACCACCACCCGAATGTACATGGGTCATGATAAGGGGGCTTTTCAGAAGCCTGCTGGCCATGGAGACTGTGGCTACCATCAGCCCTACTGTGGCAGAGAAGGAGGTCCCATTGCTGGATCTGCTGCCCAGGGTGGCCACTCCAAGGAACCCAAAGGTTCCTGCTCAGGCAGCCCTCCTGCCCCTGACACCTTCTGACTCCCCTTTTCCTCCCCCTGCAGGGCTGCCACTAAGGGTACAAGTGGGGATAAGAATCTCATTTCATTTGCAAAAATCGAAGGAGATCACCTCAGATGAATGGGTCTTGGAAATAGTGAAGAGTGGACATGGCACTGGAACTGATCTCCAGATACGCAGTGTATCCTCCACCTCACTCTCATTGCCCTTGGGGACACCTGTCGCTGTTGAGGGAAAAAGTTCAGGCCCTGCTTCAGGAAAAAAGGCATAGAGCCTGTTCCTTCCAAAGATAGTAACAGGGTTTACTTAAGGTACTTTCTGGTCCCAGAAAACACAGGAGACTTGCATCCCATGTTGGACCTCAGAGCCCTGAATAAATTAATCGAATGCAATAAATTTCGAATGATGTCTCTTCAAGCTCTGTTTCCCCTTCTGCAGAAGGGGGAGTGGTCCTGTGTTTTGGAGATGAAGGATGCTTACCTTTATGTTAAAATCAGAACATTCCACAGACAGTACCTCAGGCTCACTCTGGAGGACTGCCATTATCAGTTCTGAGTATTGCCCTCTGGCTTATCGTCAGCACCGCGGGTATTTACTAGATGCTTTGCAGTTGTGGCATCAGCCTTGAAGGAAGTGCTTTATGTCTTCCCCTATTTGGACAATTGGCTCCTGCAGGGCCCATCCAGGAAGTGGTCCAGGACACGGTATCTCAGAGTCAGCAGTTGTTTGAAGACCTGGGTCTCAGTTAATGTACCGACATCTATTCTCAGTCCATGCCAGTGCCTCCAGTATATTGGAACAGTACTGGGCACAGCATTGCGTTTCTGCCCCAGGACAAAGCTGAGGCCCTGATTGCTCAGGCCCGTCTAGTGCACAGGAGTCACTATACTGTATGTCTGTTGGGACTACGCTTCACCTCCTGGGCCTTACGGCAGCTGCCATTGTAACTGTCCCATTTGCATTCCTTCGTATGAGGCCCATGCAGTGGATTCTTGGAGTGCTGTTGGACCAACAGAGAGACAGGTTGGAACAAAAGATCTTTGTTATGTCCCTCTCAGAAAGTCTCCATTGTGGCGGATGGGACCCCTGCATTTGCAAGATGTACCCTTTTTCCCCCAACTCTGGAGCAGATTCTCACAACAGATGCCTCCAGGTTGGGATGGGGTGCCCACCAGAACCTTTACCAGACCCAGGGGTTGTGCACAGACTGAGATTTGGATCTGCACATCTGTGTTCTGGAGATGAGGGCTGTTCTTCTTGGGCTCCAGGCCTTCAAAGAGCATCTCCTCCCAGGTCCCCTGTTGATACGAAGAGACAACACCAGTGTCATGCACTATATCAACAAACAAGGGGGCACTCACTCTTACCCTCTGTGCAGGGAAGCAATGAGAATATGACAGTGGGCTTTCTCTCACGGCCTGCAGTTTACGGCCATTTATTTCCTAGGAGTCCACAACATATTAGCAGACAGGCTGAGTTGGTCCTAGTCTTGGGTACATGAGTGGGAACTGTTGACCTCTGTGATGAATGACCTCTTCGCAAGATGGTTCACCCAGTGTTGGACCTTTTTGTGTCCCTACACAATGAAAAACTGCCACATTTCTGCTCACTCCAGAGCCTGGAGTTTTTGGATGAGACGCATTGTCTTTCTCTTGGATGACGAGGTTTCTTAATGCATTCCCTCCGATTCCTGTCATTCTTTCACAGGGTCCTAAAATTGCAGGCACAGGGAGCCACCTTGATACTGACTGCCCCCTCTGTCCTTGCCAAATATGGTTTTTACTCCTTCAGCATCTGGCAGTGGAGCCCCTGGTTCGGTTACCCCCATGTCAGCATCTACTGCCACAGGACAGGGGGGTTCCTAGTCCACCCAGATCTCAGGTTCCTCCACTTGCATGCTTGGCTCCTGAGGATGTAGCCATTGCACGTTTTGGGTTTTTTCCCCCCAGTGGCTAATGTCTTGCTGGCAGCTAAGAAGCCTTTCACTAGACTTGCATATTCGCTGAAATAGAAGTGTTTTTCTATTTTGTGTGCTTCCCACTCTGAGGGCCCTTTTACATGTCCTTTTAATACTGTACTTGTCTATCTCCTGTCTCTGTCAGACTCCGGTCTGCAGTATTTCTCTCTTAAGGTGCACTTGGCTGTCATTTTAATTTTCCATGCCCTTAGTGATGGATGCACGTGGCAAATCTAGAAGTGCCCCTACCTTCTTTAAGGGTATTCTGCACATGCGTCCCTCAATTCATAAACCAGTTCTGCCATGGGACCTTAATTTTATTCTAGAGAAATTGACTCTGGCTCCCTTTGAGCCCTCTACAGCTTGTGAACTACACTTTCTTTCCTAGAAGGCACTTTTTTACTGGTAGCTGTTACCCTGGCCCAAAAGATTTCTGAACTTCAGACTCTTATGAGTGTGCACCCCTACCTGATCTTCCACAAGGATAGAGCGGCAGTGCGTACTAATCTCATTTTCTGCCTAAGGTGGTTTCTGATTTTGCATTGAATCAGACCATCAGCTAACCAGTGTATTATCTTGAGTGTGCTAACAAGGGTGAGGAATTGTTCCATACTCTTGATTGCATATAGAACATTGCGTGTTTATCTGGAACGCACAAAGGACTGTAGAAAGTCCTCTCAGCTGTTTGTGTCATTCACACCTGGGAGAGAGGGCATACCTGTAACTAAGCAGTGCCTGTCCAGGTGGCTTGCTAACTGTATTACATTTTTTTATAGCAAGTATGGTAAGGAACTTCCTAGTGATGTTCATGGCCACTGTACTTAGGGTATGACCACCTCTGTTACCAGGGTGTGTGCTTCTAACATTTGTGCTGTTGCTACATGGAGCACTGTCCATATTTTTACTAAACATCACAGTCTGTAATCTCATGCAGACATGCTGGCTTTGGTCTTGCTGTCCCGAAAGGCCTTCTTTCCTGATTGCTTATCAAATTTTGCCCAGCCTCCCTGGGTACTGTGTACTACTTGGAAATTGTTCTAGAGTTGTGGCCCAATGGAGGAAAGATCCTTGATGAAGATAGAACTGTTACCTACCGGTAACAGTAGATTTCAAGAGACTCTCCTCCATTGAACCACACCGACCCTCCTTCCCCCTTTCTGAAATATCAGCTGGCAGGCTGTCCCACTGCCTTTGCAGAAGGTATAGTTATTTGTGCTTTTATGTCTTCTGTCACCAGTCCCAACCTTTCTTTGTGTGCATGGTCATGGTGTGATCTCCTGGTTCCTCTTGGTAAATGGCCCCGAAGCTTGTCTCCAGTGGGAAACTGAGGAGCAAGAGGGCTGTCCACATTTTATAGGCATCGACGTTGTACATCATCGTGGGCAGCCTCCAGATAGGCTAAAGTTTTCGGAAGGTCCTGATGCCGATGGTTTACAATTCCAAAGGTGTGGCCCATGGAAGAGATTCTCTCAAAGATCTACTGTTACTGGTAGCTAACTTCTTTTCCTTTTCTTCTGCTGCATAGCCTTGGAGACAAGAGCCAGTGCCCTGTTTTGGTGTTGTGAATTTTTCCATTTCATGTTTATGAGCCTAGGACTTAAAAAATCAATTGGCATATTCATGCAGCAGTTGGGTGGCCACTGAGGAGCTGGGCATGGGATGCAGGGTTAAGTTTTAAAAAAAAATCTTGTGTTTTTTGGGTAGGAGTCCATGTTCAAATTGAACTTAAAACCATATACTATAAAAAAATAATAGATGGAAATGCTAGGTACCAGAAGTCGTGTTTTTTTCCCTCAGGATTCGGATGACATCTATGATGTCATCAGAATCCCTTAATGGTTAGCCATATATTATTCAGCATATAGTGCATACCAGCTCCTTAATATGCTTTGCTAATGTCCAGTAATATTCTTTGTCTTTTGAAAAGCCTTAGTCAGTGATGTAACACAGACGGAATCTCAGGATATATCTCTGTACCTCCCTCCTATCCACACTGATGCTGACAAACCTGAGGACGTGTACAGGTTTGATGAATGTATCCTTTACTTATGACATCACTGGTAACAGTTTCTGTTCTAATAACTGCTGGATGAGTTGTAGTGTTGGGGTTTGTTATTATGGTCCTGTTATTGAGAGTTGGACATCCTCTGACCACTCTCTTCCATGCATGTTTTTTGTTTTAAACCAGGAATTGAAATAGTTGCTCTCAGTGAGTTTTCAATCAGGTAGCAAGTTCAAAGTGTGTGCAATTTATTTCCTAATCTGGACTGTTACCCTATTGCTGCAGAGGCACTAAGGCCTCTTTGTACATGCTCTGTACTGGTAGTTGTCACATCATAAAAGAGAAACAGCCAGTGCTGGCCTGGAGGCACTGAGGGTTGATGCACTGGATGCCACACTGACAACCCGTGCTCAGGAATGAACTTGGGTTGGCAGGGAAGGGAGAGGATTGAGCGTCCGACAGACTGCCTTCCTCTTCCGGGGAGGAAGGGAAGGTTGTCCTACTCCTTGGCTGCCTCCTGGTGGTGGTCAGGAGGGGGGCAGCACTGGAGTAAGGGAGGCAAAGAGCATGACTATGTGGTGCATGCTCCTCCACACCTGCAAAGGGGCTGGGACAGAAAAGAGGGGCAACCACAGGATATATGAAGTTCTGCCTGCCAACCGGCGTACCACTCTGCCCCTGGATAGCCGGAAACCCCAATCTGGATTATGAGTCCTGGGTTGGGGGAGGATGGACCTCCACTTCCCGGGCCCACCATGGCGAGAAAATCCATAGGAGACATGGGGCTCGACGGTACTGGGAGGAGCGTTGGACGACGTAGGTGGCAGAGGAGGGTTGGAAGTACCTGTCTGCGGTCGCCCGGAGGGGAGAAAATATCTTTGAAGGAAAAAAAGAGAAACAGCCTTTAGTCAAGTCATAATATCCATGCAGGAAACCTTGAGAAATATGGCTGTATACTGACATTGGGTATGGTCTAAGTCTTTCTACAGGTCAGAGACATCCATCTGGCACATTGTTTTGTGCAAGAGAGAGCAAACAATAGTCCCTACTGCAGATGATGTAGTACCAACAGATTCATCATTTGAAAGTAGAAAATATGGGCTTTGAAACAAAAGCCATCATTTAACAGTTCTTTTATAAACTAGAAGTTTTTAAACAAAGCATCAACCATTTGTTTTTAAAAGACTCATTAGCAGAGCTAAAAGTAGACTTCTTATTAGCGGTCTGCTATGTGTGGCTAAAACTGGAAATGACTTAGTTATTTTTGTCACTTTGAAGGGAAAACACAGAGTAATGCCAGCTGCAGCACAGCTGTAGTATAAAGCTATGGATTCTGTAGAAATATATAGCATGGCATGGCAGGAACTACTTGTTTTTGAGCTGACAATGTAGTCATTTGGCCCAAATGCCAACTCTCTGGGTCATACGTGTTTTATCCTAATAGATTTAGTGCTGCTGTCTGGAAATGGGCTGCTGATTATTAGCTTACAGACTTACATATGAACATACGAAGAAGCCAGCAGAAGGCGGCCATTTGGTCTATCAAGTCTGCTCGTATTGCAGGGTCCACAGCTTGAGCTAATGTCCCTGCCCTCCCTCCCCACTCCTCCCATCCTGCCTACCCATGATTCTTACCTTCCCCTATGCCTGTCCCAGTCCCTCTTAAAGCTGCCCACTGTCTTCAGCGAGATGACCTCTTCCGGCAGCGCATTTCAAGTGTCCACCACCCTCTCTGTGAAGAAGTACTTCCTGACCTCCCTCCTAAACCTCCCACCCTCCAGCTTATGACTGTGCCCCCTTGTGATATGGTTGCCACTCAGCTTAAAGAGACTCTCGTTATCAACCTTATTTATCCCTTTCAAGTACTTGAATGTCCCAGTCATGTCTCCTTTCTCTCTCCTGTCTTCCAGGGAGTACATGTTCAGTGCACTCAACCTCTCCTCATATGCCTTGCCCTGCTGTCATCTTTGTAGCCCTCCTCTGTACCTTCTCCAGCAGATTAATGTCCTTTTTGAGGTGTGGGCACCAGTACTGAACTCCATACTCTAGATGCGGCCTTACCAGTGACCTGTACAAGGGCAGTATAACCTCCTCTCTCCTACTACTGATCCCCCTAGCTATGCATCCCAGCATCTTGTTTACGAACATACGAAATTTGCCAGCAGATAAAGGCCTAGAGGTCTATCAAGTCTGCTCAAATGTGCAGCTAGCACCCCTTATTCTGCAGCTGCCCCTCCCTTCCCCTTCATTAACCCTCCCCCCTTGTCCTGTCCCATCCCCTTTTGAAGCAGTCCACTGTTGTACTGGATACTACTTCTGCAGGTAACGCATTCCACCCAACCACCACCCTCTCTGTAAAAAAAGTGTCTCCTCATTTCCCTCCTGAACCTTCCTCCCTCCAGTCTCATATCATGGCCCCTGGTGTCCCTCCCCTCCCTTACTTTGAACAACCCCTCCGTACCTGTCTTGTTTATTCCTTTATGTACTTAAAGGTTTCAGTTATGTCCCCCCTGTCCCTCCTCTCCTCCAGTGAGTACATGTTGAACTCCCTCAGCCTCCTCTCGTATGATAAGTCCCCCAGCCCTTTGATCATCTTTGTCGCCCTGTGCAGCACCCCTTCCAGTAACTTAATGTCCCTCTTCAGATACGGGCGCCAGTACTGCACGCAGTACTCCAGGTGCGGTCTAACTAATGACCTATACAGTGGCAGAATCACCTCCTCATGAGGATATACCCTTTGCAGTACAACCCAGAATTTTGTTGGCCTTTGCAGCTGCCTTCCTACATTGTGCCGAGTTGTTCATTGATCCTGTAATGAGCACCCACAGATCCTTCTCCTCCTCTGTCTGGGCTAGCTGCACTCCCCCCAGCTGGTAACTCCTCCTTGGGTTCTTCATCCCAAAATGCAGCACCTTGCACTTTTTGGCATTAATCCCCAGTTGCCAGGTGTCTGACCAGGTTTCAAGCTTTGCCAGATCATCCTACAACCCCTGCCATCTTCCTAGGTCATCCACCACCGCTCCTACCTTGGTATCATCAGCAAACAGACTGATCTTGCTCTTGATGTCCCATGATATGTTTGCAATGAATATCCCAAACAACACTGGTCCCAACACCGAACCCTGTGGAACACCGCTCATCACTACCCTTGGGTGTGAGAGCTCCCCACCCACCACCACCACCCTCTGTTGGCTTCCCTGAAGCCAGTTTCCTACCCATCTCACCAGTTTTGCACCCGCATCTGTGCCTACTAACTTACTTCCCAGCCTTCCATGCGGCACTGAGTCGAATGCCTTACTGAAGTCCAGATACAGGACATCCACTGCATGGCCCCTGTCCATTTGCCTAGTTACCCAGTCATAGAACTCCACCAGGCTGGTTTGGCAGGATCTGCCCCATATGAAGCCATGCTGTCTGCTGTCCTGTAGTCCTTTGGCCTCTAGGAGGGCCACCGGCCTCTCCTTCCAGATAGTCTCCATTAGCTTACCCACGATGGATGTGAGGCTCACTGGCCTGTAGTTTCCCGGTTCATCCTTGGGGCCACTCTTGTGGAGGGGCACCATGAGCCATCCTCCAGTCCTGAGGTACACCCGAATGTAGTGAGGCATTAAATAGGTCTGCCAAAGGTCCTGCAAGGACCTCTGCCAGCTCCTTCAGTACCCTAGGGTGGATGCCATCTGGGCCTGGCGCCTTGTCCACCCTCAGTGCCTTCAAACCCTCCCGAACTCTGCCCTCCATGATTTCCCCATCTGTCACCCCTTCTCCCCCGTTTCTGCCATTTCTCCCCTCCTTGGGTGTCACCCCTCTCTCTTTAGTAAATACTGAGCAGAAGTACTCATTTAGTGCTTCTGCCTTATCGCACCCTGCTTCCACCCAACCCCTCCTTCCTGATCCTTACTATGTGGTCCTTACTGCTCCTTTTTCTCCTGATGTACCTAAATAAGTCCTTCTCCCTTCTTAATGCCTTGTGCCAGCCTGAGTTCGTAGATGCTTTGGCTCCCCTTACTGCCCTTGTCACCTCCTTGATTCCGTCAAGTTCTCCTCCCTGTCCTCCCCCCCCTTCCTGTTTTCTTGTACTTCCTAAAGGCAGCTCTTTTCCTCCTTACCTTTTCCATGACCTCCTTGCTCAACCATCTCGGTTTCTTAGCCCTAGCCTTCTTGCTCTGGGCCTTGCAGCAGGTTTTGGTTGCCTCCACTGTCTCCAGCTTTATGAGCTCCCACCTCTGGTTAGTGTCCATACTAGATTGAATTCTGGCCAGGCACCCTTTTACCACTTCCCTATCCTCCCAAAGTCAGCCCTCCCTGAAGTCCAGCACTCTTGTGCCAGATTCCACTCTTTAGTTGCCCATATCCAGTGTGAGCCATACTGAGTGGTGGTCACTCCCTGACAGCGAGTTCCTCCACTGTAAGTTCTCTCACAAAGTCCCATTTACCAGCACAAGGTCAAGGGTGTTCCCTAACCTGGTTGGTTCACTGACCATTTGCAGCAGGAAGCTGTCCTGGAAGGCATCCAGCAGTACCTGCTCCTTCTGTTCCTGGTTGTTGGGGTACTCCAGTCCACTCTGAAATGTTGAATTCCCTCACAATCACCACACTACCCTTCTCTGGGTCCTCCTGATCTGTCTCGCTAGTTCCCTGTCTAAGTCCTCCGTCTGAGATGGTGGCCTGTACACCACTCCCATTCTAAGAATCCTATTCTTGGAATCCTGGATTTGCATCCAAAGTGACTCCGTACTACCCTCCTCCCCTTCCTCCCTTACACACTTCAGTCCTTCCTTCACATATAGTGCCACACCCTCCTTTCCCAATCACTGTGTCCCTACGAAATAACCTGTACCCTGGTACAGACAGGTCCCAGTCATTGTATTGGGTGGCCCATGTTTCTGTGATGGCTGCAATGTCCACCTCCTCTGCCATCAGCACCTGTAACTCTGCAGTTTTCCTCCCAAGGCTCCTAGCATTAAGGAGTAACCACCTTCCACCCTCCCCCCCATCCTGCCCTCCTTTACTAGCATCACCAATAGTACTTGCCATTTGTCCTTTGTCACTGTTATGGGAGTAGCTCCATAGTTTCCCAACCTGTGGTCTCTGCATCTCTTGCTCAATTCCCACCCTCGCTCCTAGTTTAAATTCCCAACTTCCTCTGTGTACTCCTCCATCCTCTGTTTCAACACTTTCTTTCTCTCCTCACTCAAGTGTAGTCTGTCCTTGGCATAGAGACTACTGTCGTCCCAGGTCCCTCCCCACCTCCCCCAACAGCCCATACCCTTTAGCACAACACCAGGTTCTTAGCCATCCGTTAAATTCCTCTATTCTCAGCTTTCTTGTTGTGCTTGCCTTGGGCACAGGAAGTATCTCTGAAAAAGTTACTGATCTTCCTGCCCCCTCACATAATTGTGCTAGTTCCTCAAACCTCCTCTGGACTATATCTACTGTCTTGTCAGCCAGGTCGTTCGTCCCAAGATGTATAATTAAATGAGCCTTGTCCCTACTCCTTCTAGCATATTTCAGAACAGATTGTCCCACCCTTTCCGCTGTCATTCCTGGCATGGCCTCCACCCAAATGTGACTATGCCTCTCCCCCTTGCTACTCCACCTGACTTCTCTTAGTATTGAGTCCCTCAGCACTAAGATTCCACCACTCTTACTCCCTGCTTGCTTCCATTCATCTCCCTCTCTCATTTCCAGCTCCTCTTCTTCCTCCTGCACATTATTTCCCACTTTTGCCCCTGTTGCAGTTCTCCCAGCAGAACTTCCCCTGCTCCGGTTTGGTCCAGGCATTTATCAGTTACTCCTCTAATTTCATCATTTCCCTCCTCCACCTTCTTCCTCTCTAGCAGTGCAAAACTATTTTCTGAAGACCCTTCACAAATGCCCGCTCCCTCTCTCTTCATAGTAACCGGTTCTCTCCTTTCCACTCTATGACCTTTGCCACTTCTTTGCCTCCCCTCACAAGTCCCTATCTCCTCCTTCCATTTGTTTTTTGTCTCCTGACCTGGTTTCCCCGGCAATTGTTCTTCCTGGCCTGGGCCCCTTTGTCTCTGCTTCCTTCTTCTGACCCTCTCTTCTCCACTGTTGGCTTAAATCGCCTCCCTCATCTCCCCTTCCTCCCTCCAGTATTGGGCTAAACCCACCCCAATCTGCCTTGTCTATCTTAGGCCCTGTCCACACTACCCTTTGTAACATTACAGGTGCCCAAACTGTTACCGCAATGGTTTACGTTTACACCTGTAACGTTACAGAAAAGCGTTTCATGACCGTTTGTTGAAACCACATGAGGTGGTTTCAACAATGTTATGAAACGGATACCCGGTAACGTTACCGGGCATAGTGGGATGCATGGCACCGTCCCCTACGCAGCGCCGAGCTGCATTGTGATCGGTGCCACGGTAACGGCTCGCCTGCTCCCAAGTGTGGACCAGCGTGCCGGTCCCATAACGGAACAGCGGAGAGGGTGACACACTGCACCACTCCCCGGTTGTAACAGTTTCTATCTTCTACGGGTCTGAGCGGTGCAATGTGGATGGGGCCTTAGTTCCTCCTGCAGACCTTCAATCTCCTTTCTAAGTTTCTCTATGTGGTTGCACACTAAACATCCTCCCACACTCGAGGCAATTTTAGAAAGATTGCAGCACCGCAGTTGTTGCAGCCTACCTCCTACCCATTGCTGTCGCTGCCACCAGCAACCCCCCACCCTTCCAGATGCAGGATACCAAACACTTCCCCAAGTCTCCCTCCCCATCAGAGCAAAACATTATTTTCTTAATTTCCTTACCCCTTTGTCCCCTTGTTGTACACGTTTAGATAGATTGAGCGACTGCTTTTTATATTCCTATTTTTCCTATCCACACACACTCAAAAAGAGACTTTAAGTAGCTATTGCACAACCTTCTTCAAACTCCTACTCCTCCTTTCCCCAATGCAATAGCAATGCAAAGAAGTAACAATGAAAGCTCCTAGATTTGCAGTTACTTCCCTTCCACTGAGATAGCAGTCACCTCTTCACTTGCTGCTGTTCCTTTCCTGGATGTCTGCTTCTGCTATGACAGGTGCATATCCTTTGCCCATTTGAGGAAGTGATGTCAGACTTTGACTCTGTGCCCCACAAAAGGTTGTTTGCCTTTGCTGCTGCTTTCTTGCACTGCTTGGAGTGCTTCAGGTCACTAGTGATCATCACTCCCAGGTCCTTCTCCTCCTCTGATGCAGATACTCGGACTCCACCCAGGTAATACTCTGTCCTGGGATTCTTGGCTCCAATATGCATAACTTTGCATTTCTTGGCATTGAAGCCAAGCTGCCAGATCCTGGACCACCTCCCCAGCTTTTCCAGATCTTCCTGAAGGTCCCGTATCCCTTCAGCTATGTCCACTCTCCCACAGAGCTTGGTGTCATCTGCGAATAGGCACATTTTGCCTTTATTGCCATCCCCAATGTCATTGATGAAGACATTGAACAACACCGGCCCCAGCACAGAGCCCTGTGGAACCCCACTGGTTACTTCTCTGGTGCCAGATGACTCTCCCCCTACCACCACCCTCTGGGTTCTGTCCCTCAGCCAGTTTTCCACCCAACTGACCATCTTTTCCCCAACTCAAAGATCCACCAACTTCCTGATCAACCTTTTGTAGGGCACAGAGTCAAAGGCCTTGCTGAAATCAAGATAGAGGATGTCTACCCCTGGCCCCTGTCTACTGTCTTAGTGACACAGTCAAGAAGTTAGTCAGATTTGTTTGACATGATCTGTCCCCATGAACCTATGCTGCCTCTCATCCTGGAGACCATGTTCCTCTAGATATCCACCAACCTTTCCTTTAGTATGGTCTCCATGAGCTTACCCACAATGGAGGTCAGACTGACTGGTCTGTAATTCCCTGGATCATCCTTGGGACTGCTTTTGTGAAGGGCCACTACATGTGCTGTTCTCCAGTCCTGTGGTACACACACCTGACTCTAGTGAACTATTAAATAGGTCTGCTAGTGGCCCTGCCAGCTCCTCAGCCAGTTCCTTTAGTACCCTTGGATGTACTCTGTCTGGGCCTGGTGATTTGTCCACTTTCAATGCCAGCAGACCCTTCCTCACTCTATCCTCCTCTATCACTATGTCTGTGTTCCCTTCCCCCCTGCTCCTCTTTTCCCTCCTGAAGGCACTGGTCCGTCCTTCTCCCTGGTGAAGACAGAATAGAAGTATTCATTTAGTATCTCTGCTTTTCCTCCATTATCCTCCACCCACTCCACATCTTTCTTAAGTCTAACAATCCCTTTCTTCATGTCCCTTTTCTCACTTACATAGTGAAAGAAAGTCTTCTCCCCCTTCTTAATTCCTTTAGCTATTTGAAGCTCCTTCTGTGCCTTTGCTCGCCGGACTTCCTTACTTGCCTCAGTAGCCAACCTTAGGTAATTTTCCTATCCACCTCCCTCTTGGTCTTCCTAAATTTTCTATAGGCCAACCTCTTTTCCCTTACTGCCTTGGCAACCCCAGAACTGAACCAGCTGGGCACTTTGGCCCTTGTGTTCTTCCCCGAGCCTAACACACTAACCTGTGGCAACCAGTATTCCTTCCTTAATGATGGACCACTTTAGGTCCACCCCCATATCTGCTCTGATGCCCACCAGATGTCGTCTTAGAACCTCACCCATTTTCCTGAAGTCCACCCTCCTGAAATCCAAGATTTTGGTCTTAGTCGGGATGTTTTCCCTGCCCATATCCAAATGGAACCACACTGTGCAATGGTCACTTCCCCCCAGTGGCTCCCTGACCATTATTTCCTGTACATGCTCCCCATTTGTGAGCACCACATCAAGAATTGCCTCAGCTGTTGTTGGTTCAGTGATGCAGAGTCAGGAACCCACTCTGCAGTCCTTTAAGCATCACCTGACTCTTAGCACATGTTGAGGATGGTGTACTCCAGTCCACCTTGGGTAGGTTGAAGTCCCCCACAATTACCACCTCTCCTTTCCCTGCAGCTTCCAGTATTTGTGAGATCAGTTCCCTGTCTTTCTCCTCATCTTGATTGGGTGGTCTGTAAATCACTCCCAGCCTCACCTTTCTCCCTCTATTGGACCTTAACTGAACCCATAATGCCTCCACCTCCCCTTCCTCTAACTCCTCCCTCATGCAAATTATTCCCTCCCTGATACAAACTGCCACCCCTCCCCCCTTCCCGACTACTCTGTCCCTCCTGTATAGTTTATATCCAGGGATGGCAAGGTCCCAGTCATGGTGTGATGTTGCCCAAGTCTCGGTTACTGCAGCTATGTCCACCCTCCTGTCTGCTAATAGTGCCTGCAGGTCATCCATCTTGTTTCCAAGACTCCGCGCATTCAGAGACACCACCCTCCATCTAGAGTCTGACCTTCCTTCTCTTTCCTCTTTTCTTCTATTCACATTTATCCCCTCTGTGTGCACCCCTCCACATACCGTATGTGTTCCTCACCCTCCACCCTTTGCTAACTGTGTATTTGCCCCTTCCACCTCCTCCCTCCAGACCTCTTTCATCACTGTGGGGAGGTTTACCTGTCACCTCCTCCGGAGTCTGTGGGTCTGCTCTGCCCACCGCCCCAGTAGTTTAAATTAAGTGTAGTGGTTATGTATTCCCCCAGCTTGTCCCAGAGTATACTAGAACCCTCCCTACTGAGGTGTAGCCTGTCTGGTGAAAAGAGTGCTTTGTTTGACCAGGTCTTCTCCCAGTCCCCAATACAGATGAACCCGTCATCCCTGCACCATTTCCTCAGCCAGTCATTGAAATCCTGTTAAAATTACCATACCAAACTCTTGGGGGGATTGTTAGCATATTGACTGCTGGTTGTTAATGGTTTGCTGTCGGTGGCATCTTGTCCCTCAGATACAGCAGAGCCACTCTTTGCTTGCTACAGTCACCCTGCTGCATCAAACCAAGACATAGTCCTTCATCCATCCCACTCTTGAGCTCTCCTGTCTTCTGTGTGCCTGTCCACCAAGATCATCGATTCTTGCTCCTGCCACTTCAGCCAGTTTCACTTGAAATGGAAGCAGTGCCTCATCCCAGACATGGCTCCATGACATCAAGGAACATAAGAGCATAAGAAGTTTGTCCGTAGAAGAAGGCCTTACAGTTTATCAAGTCTCCCTGATGTGACTGCGCCTGCTTCTTCCTTTCCCCACCCGACACTCTTACCCTTACCCTCACTTTTATCCCAGCCCTCTTGAAGCCATCCATAATTTCTTGCTTACCACATCTTCTGGTAGCCTGTTGCATCCCCAATGAAGAAGTACTGTCCTCCTCCTGGAACCTGCCCCCAGCCAGTTTTTGACTGTTTCCACTAGTGCTTAATTTTTGCTGGTCCTAAAAAGTTTGTTGGGGTCTACCTTACATATGCCCTTGAGGTACTTAAAGTACTCTGTCTTGTCTCCTCATTTTCTTCTGTCCTGTAAAGAGTACATATTCAGGTTCTCCAGCCTCTGATCATATAAGAACCCTGCCTGAATCATTTTTGGTGCACTTATTTGCACCATTTCCAGAAGGTTTTATGTTCTTTTGTGATAGGGGTTTCCAGACTGTATGCAGTACTTTAGATGTGGCCAAACCGTAATCTGTGGTATTATGACCTCCTTTCTTTTTTTTTTTTTGCCTTTCCAGGCACCCCCACTGGCCACTCCTTAAGGCCGCCAGAGTGCCTGCTGCCATTCCGACCCCTGTTGCCATCCACCACTCCTATTTAGCAGCCCCCAGGTAACCCAGCATAACTCTTCATCCGAGAGCCTCCTAGGTGCAGCTACATATCCAGTGCTGCAGAGTCGGTCCAGGCACTTCCAGGGCTTCATGAAGACAGGAACCAGCAGCTGTCATCTGGTTGATTGGCGGGTGCTTCCGTTTTCTGCCCTCCCCATTCCCTCCACGGTCATTGAGCCTGATGACAGCAATCCCAGGTGGGGATGCGTGGTGGCGTGTCTAAGCTGTACACCATCAAGCATGTCGCTCAGTCCACCTCCAGGTACCTAAGGCTTGTCTCCCCCCCCCCCGGGGGAGGGAAGTGTCCAATGGACACTCTGAACTCCCTCCCTGCTGGTCTCTGCTTCTGACACCCGGGTTTGGGGCACGAACCTGGGTCACCCAGCGTGCCAAGCGAAACCCTTTGCTCGGCACCACAGAGCCAGCTGTCCTGACCTCCTTTTATGTGTTTGTGAACCCTCTACTTATGCAACCTAGCATCCTGTTAGCCCTCACTTCTGTCTCACTGCATTGCATGGAGGCTTCACAGTGCTAGTAATTGCAATCCCCAAGTCTTTCTCCTCTTCAGATGCAGTAACGGTTGCCTCTGCACACTGGGTCCTTTCTCACCACATGCACTTTTTGGCATTGAACCCCAGTTGCCAGATTCTGTCATCGTCATTCATTGCATCAGCCTCTCAGCAGACCACAGCCACCACAGGGCACTTTGCAGCTCTCAGCAAGGCAGGACGGCATCATGCTGGGAGGAGGTGAGTTCTCCCTTCACTGTGTGACAGTGGACAAGAGATGCTTTGCTTCTGCAGGACCAGCAGTCTGCTCACCAGTTCTGAGAACTGAACAGCTGGTTGTGGGCTGACTAGTTGTTGTAGGGAGCACCACCATGACTCTTTATTGCAAAAGCTGTGCTCTACCCGGGGGCTTTCCTGACCCCTTGCCCTTCACAGTTCCAGATGTTCAGCCTTGTTCAGTACTGGCCACAGTACCTGTTGGGAGGGCTGATTTACACTGCTAGATGGTAAGAAGAGGATTTTCTGTTGTTGCAAAACTTATTTCTGCTTAGCTTTTTATTTTCACATGGGCCAGGGTCAGGAGTAATCAGTAGCAGCTTCTAGTTGTTTGCTGAGGCCTAATACTTGGCTGGGTAACCTATGATACTGACCTCCTGCAGTAGTTAATTGATGGCAGGACACTGGAAAAGGAGATAAAAACAGCGTGGTTACCTGTGGTTCCACCATGATGTCTGTCCAGATTCCAGGGCTTAAAGTGATTTTTTTAATTCCATAGAAGTTTATTTAGACTTGTACATGTGACAATCTTTCCAGTCTTTACAATGTTATCTTGTACCTACAGAGTCTTGTGTAGTGATTTTTCATATTCACACCTGCCTTACCTATGTGAGACTTTGTGGCAGAGAAATTCATTCAGCCCCATTTTCAGTATTTATTAAGCTGTCTGTATGTAGGTCGAGGGATGGTACTTTGAACCAACAAGGTGGGCCAGCGATTCCTTTGCTCTGATTCATGAACACCCCTCACGCTATGACATCCAGCAAAGGCGGGGCACACTTATTGAAATGAATAGGCTCTCTATTTCCCTTCCTATTTTATACCTTATAATGGCGAGTTGAAGTGAATGAATGCCACTGCTCGACTGACAAGGGCCTTGTTAGTCGAGCGGTGGCCTTCATTTCCAACTTACCATTATAAGATATGAAATAGGAAGGGAAATCGAGCCCCATTCATTTCAATTTAGCACGCCCCTGTGCTCTCCCTTGCTGGATGTCATAGCACAGGAAGGGGGTGCTCATGAATCGGGAAGTAAGGGAAACGGCTGGCTCACCTTGTCGGGCCAAAGTATGATCTGCATACAGACAGTGAATAAAATATTGAAAATGAGTTGGAATGATTTTTTCTGACATAACGTCTCATGTAAGGTAAGTCACTTTGAAATTAAATAAAGTGACTAAATCACTTTAAAATTCCATGCAGTGGTCGACCCAGTGGCCCTGGGGTTGAGGCCCTGGATGCCCACCTTGCACTATGCGGCAACCCGAGTTTGGCGGCAAGCCTGGGTCGTCAGGGGTTGGGGGAGGGAGGGAGGAAGCAGAATTGAGCAGCCGTCAGGCAGCTCCCCTCTCCTGGGGAGTGATCTTGTCGCCCTTGCAGTACAACTGACCCCAGGTGGAAATCTGAGGGTAGTGCACAGGGGTGGGTGGCATGAAATGGAGGGCACTGCGGACCCGCAGTGTGCACGTGCTTCCACATGCATGCACATGGCCATGCCATTGGTGGGGAGAAAACTGGAAATGGGAGCTGGCATGCTCCATGAAGCTCCCAGCTATGATCCCGGTGATGGGGTCATTGGTCAGGGACAGATACGAGCCCTCGGGGGGGAGGGACCTAACGCACCTGCCAACTCCTGGGGTTAAAAAAGAATAATAAAAAATAAATTCCCTGCTATATTTGATGTTCCTGTTGCAAGCAATAAATAACATATCACAAATTCAGGCTTTTACAAATTTGTAAAAAATTTTCTATATTTAGCAAAATAGGCACAAACATTTAACATCCCAAGGACAGGTTTTCAAAAATGTTATTTAAATGTGGCTTAATGTTGCAAATGGTGACATCTGGCTTTGGGTGATGTAGTGGAGGACGTGAAGATGTCTGTACTGGAACTTCATAGGGGCATAATTAGCGATTATTGATTTGGTATCATTTGTGGATGGCAAGTTAATTCAAGAAAATGTACCCTTTAATATCAGAAATGCTTCAGAATGCCAGTTAACCTATTTACTTTCATACACAAAAAGTACGTACTAGGTATGTGGTGCTCCAAGATTGTAACTAGAAACTTCAGTTCTGAAGGAAATCTTGGCACTCACAAGCCATGTATAACCGGACTCAGAAGTTTTAAACACTGTTATTTATCTGTATTCAGCTCTTGGGAAAGGATAGAAGGCTATCCGAAACACATCAAGCGATACAGATTTTTATCTCTTTACCTTTTTTGTTTCCTAAATAAATGAAATAATATGTGTTTAAAACTTCTGAATCCAGTTATACATGACTTGTGAGTACCCAGATTTCCTGCAGAACTTATTTACTTTGTAGGTAGGTGAAGGGATGTGTTCGTATTGAAACCCCAATGTTCATAAAGATTGATAAAGGTCGTTTAGACTTGGACTATATATGTAATCTGTATCTCTACACACACCAGAACGTACCTTTGGCATTGATAAAGCACATTTACAAGAGGGACCTGTGGTGCCATGGCGACTTACAGTAAAACTAAGAATGGAACTAGAAACATAGAAACATAGACTTTGACGGCAGATAAGGACCGCTTGGCCCATCTAGTCTGCCCATTTCCTACTTCCAAGGGATAGGCTGCAGATCCTAGTTAACCAACAGCCTATTTCTTCCTACCCCACAAGAATTGCCTTATGTCTGTCCCATGCATTCTTGAATTCTCCCACAGTTTTATACCCCACAACCTCCTCAGGAAGGCTGTTCCATGCATCCACTACCCTCTCTGTGAAATAATACTTCCTCACATTGCCCCTGAACCGCCCCTCCTTCTATCTTTAAATTGTGTCCCTTGTTCTTGCATGTCTCTTTTCTGAAAGATGCTACCCTCTTGGACTTTGTTGATTCCACTGAGGTACTTAAAGTTTCTATCATGTCCCCCTCTCCTTCTTTCCTCAAGGGTATACATATTAAGCTCCTTTAGTCTCTCCTCCATACGGCTTCTCTTGCAGACCCTGCACCATTTTAGTTGCCCTCCTCTGGACTACCTCTATCCTGTCTATGTCCTTGCAGAGATGGGATCTCCAGAACTGACGCAGTACTTGAGAAGGGGTCTTGCCACCTGTCTGTACAGAGGGATAACAACTTCCTGTTTTCTGCTGCTGATGCCTCTCCCTATACATCCCAGTATACCTCAGCCCTCCCTACTGCCTTCTCACATTGCTTGCTAACCTTAAGGTCATCTGTTATGATTACCCCCAGATCCCTTTCCTTTTTTGTTGTTGTTACTACCTCCCCACCCATTGTGTATTCTTCCCCTGGGTTCTTGTTTCCCAGGTGCATTATTTTGCACTTCTTTGCATTAAATCCTAGCTGCCATACTTCTGACCATTCCTCCAACCTTGCCAAGTCCCTTTTCATCCTTTCCACGCCTCCTTGTGTAATTCATTGCATAGGCAATAAAAGAATACCATTTGGCATCATTCCTGTTCATTATCCTGTCATTTCTCTGTGCAAGCATCACTTCAGTAAATACTGTAATTCACATTTTCAAAAAAGTATTTTTTCCGCAGTAACTTGCCTGCAGAGTGCAGGATTCTAAGTGAAGATGCCTTGCAAACATGGGCAATAGAGCCAAACTGAAGCCATCTTTTTCAAATGATCTGACAGTTACGCTAAGCCCCTTTAAAAGGCAACTGCGTCTATTCCTCCCCACTACCTCACACTGTGACTGCCTCCCCTAAGCCATGGTCATCGCCCTCTACCTTTGTTGGAACTGTTATTAGCCTTCACAACCCTGCCTTTGTGGCACCAGCCCCCTCCCCCTCTTACTCTGCCCCCCCACACTCTCATCCCATATCTTTCGACTCACTCATACCATTGGCCACTGGCCCCTGTCCCTCTCTCTTTCAACCCTGTTCTGACAATGGCACCTTCGAGGGCTTCCTCTTGACTCCTTCTGACCATGTATACCGTTTCACCTTGGATACTGTAAATAAGCTAGCTAGTATTGTTCTACTTTAACATGTTGACTGAGCTATTTCTGTATAAGTAATCTGTATGTTCGACTGTTCCCATTGTTTCCCATTGTTGTATGTTACCCCCCATCCTCTGACATGGAACCTTTGTAAGCGAGCAGTTCCTGCTCAAAGGTACTTGTAATCCTAGAGTTTAATAAATAAATAAAAAATAAAATTACTGGTAATTCTGGGAGTATGCAGGAAGTTTAATCAAACTCCTCTTTGTATGTGCACAGATGTTGTAATGGAGTGTTAGAAATGGAAAACATTTACTGGGGGAATCCACCACCCTTTATGGAGGCTTAAATATACGTGACAGGAGTCTGGGGACATGTTTCATCACTCTACAGTATGTTGCATTTTTCACTTTCAACAATTGTATGCCTTCAGAGGGCTACATAT
The DNA here is from genome assembly GCA_016271365.2 of Neoceratodus forsteri. Classification (NCBI taxonomy): domain Eukaryota; kingdom Metazoa; phylum Chordata; order Ceratodontiformes; family Ceratodontidae; genus Neoceratodus; species Neoceratodus forsteri. Next base: position 1,319,844,599 of record CM057453.1, on the reverse strand, counting down.
ACACAGGAGCAGTCCTTCCTCATTTTGCTCTAGGAACCGAGTCAGGCATTACATTTTTATCTGGAGCTGAGTTCCCCCTGGGTTTCCCCACCCATTTTCATATGTGTGTTTGATTGAAGTGATTTGCGTGCAAGTGCATCTGTGTTTGTTGTGTGTGTTTTCAAGGGTGTGTCCATTTAGAACACTCAGAGTGAGCATACCAGAGAGGCAGTTTGTAGGCAAAGTAGTATATGGGAACCATATACTGCATATGGTATACAAGGGTGTATGTGTGGACATAAGCCTAATCATGGAAGGCAGGGGGTCTAGAGGCATACCTCTCAACCTTTTGTCCCCCCAAATGTGGAACATTGCCTGTCAAAATGTGGCACAAATGGGCAAAATGTGGAACACTTAATCAAATCTTTACCTAAGAAGCTCAAAACACTGTTAAAATGTTTCATTTATGTTCAGAAAGTCTGTTATTAATTGAATAATATATTTTTTGCATCATTTACTATGGATTTTTGCTTTAAAATGTTGACTTTTGAATGTGGAACAAGTCCTCACAATGTGGAACATGGAGCTTTTGTGAAGTAAAATGAGGAACGTTCCTCGTAATGTGGTACAGTTGAGAGGTATGTCTAGAGGGATTGAACAAGAACAAGACACCAAGCCCTAATGGGCTTCACCCTAAGGTACTGAATGAATTGGTGGAGGCTCTGGCAGGTCCCTGTAGCAGATCTGTTTATTTTTGGTAACCGGTAGGTATACTAGACAAATGCCTATTTTCAGGTACAACCTGGGAGGTTACTAAACTGAAGCGACAGGTTCCAAGTATTGACCAATCATAATACAAAGACAAATACAGAAAGGTCCACAATATGGACATTGTCCAGGAGAGTACATAGCATTAAAAAATAACAAATTACAGTTGTTGCATAGATATGAAGTTGGATGAAGAAATTCAGTGTCAGGGTCCATCACATTTAAGGTGCAGTACATTACACAAGATATCAGCAAAGAAGCAAGAATGTATTAATAATCAATAAATTAAATTTGGATTGTTGTTAGGTTGGCATGAATGGCAAGGAAATGTGGTAAATGTAGGGACTAGAAACAGTTGTAGGCCATGGGTAAAATAAGATGAGCCATCATGGCAATTTTGAAGTATGACAGGGTGAGAGAACTATGGACCATGGTGGGGAGGGAGTTCCATAGCAGAGGGTCAAACGAGAAGAAAGCTTGGTCACCTGTTTGGTCGGATATATTGATTCCCTGACCTTGGCACCAAGGGACTGGAGGGAGGCTCATGTGATTGCACTGCACTAGGGAGGGGATAAGGGAGATCCAGGTAGCTGCGGGCTGGTTAGTCTGACCACTGTAGTGGGGAAGCTGCTTGAGGCCATCATAAAGGAGTAGGTGATGACATTTCTCTTGGATAAGGGACTGCAGAACAGGAGACATGACTTTGTAAGGGGAAGGTCATGCCAAACAAACCTAATTGACTTTCAGCACTTTAACCCAGGCAGTGGATAGGGCTTAGGCTTTAGATATCCTGTACTTGGACTTAAGCAAGGCCTTTGACTCGATTCCCCATGGGAAGCTAGTGAAAAAGCATAAAAGCCTTGGAATGGAGGAAAACTTAACTAAATGGATCAGGAACTAGTGAGGGAATAGGACTTGGAAGGTTGTTTTGAACAGGAGTCATTCAGGGATAAGAAAGTTGACAAATGGGTGCCTCAAGGGCCAGTACTTGAACCAGTACTCTTCAGCATATTCATATGTGATGTTGGAGTGGGAATTCAGGGTAAGATTAGCCTGTTCGTAGATGATATAAGTAATGTGGTAGGATTGACACAGATGTAATTATGAGAAACTCTTAGGTGGTACTGGCGTAGAGTTTTGGTGAGTAATGACGTCATGAGAGAGAGAGACAGTCAGCGTATGACATATTTATTATCAGCCATAGCAACATACAGGACAAAGTACATACATTACCTACCCTGGGAGACAGTGGCAGCGGCCCACCATCTGTACATTGGTTCTGGCTCACTGAGACCCTGAAATAAGTCCTCCATTGATCCAAAACTCCAACCATTACTCACTTTCCTTATCTTGCTCAGAAAACGGAGCTATCCATACATGGCATACTACATTCTTTTGCTGTCTCAGCAGAACTTCTACAAGATTTTCTGTTTGCAGCTGTGATACTTCTCTCCTGCTAACCCTGGACATTATCAACAATAGTTAACAAACATAAGACATTAGTAGTAGTAAAAGTCTTTATTTTTATACAGGATTAGTTGGTATAACACATCATTAGGACCAATGGTGCTATTTACAGGGTGGTCCTGTGTCATATTTACAGTGTTGAGTTAGAATAAAAACTATTGATTTCATACATTACATGAGACAATACATAAGTGTCACACAAGAGATTCTGATTAACTACAACTTAATAATCATACATTCCTAAGCAATTTTTATACATGCATTCACTGTCTGTTTATACGAGTCAGAGCCATAGTTATTTTTTATCATCCATTACACATATAGTGAACTGTTAATTCATGTTTTAACTGTTTAATAAAAGTTTTGGATTTCAGACCACCCCATAAGGGTATTATTTAATGAATTCCATAATGTTATAGCAACTTAAGGGAAGGTCATATCTCCATGTTTATTTGATGACCTTGGGCATTGAATTCTCTCATTTTACTGTTTCTTAAACTGTATTTATGTTCCATTTTTCCATTTTTTTAAATAAATATGCTGGCATAGCAAAATTTATTGTTTTATATATTTGACTGGCCCAAATAAGTTTCCCCCTATTTTCTAAAGTTAACCGTACAAGTTTACTGTACAAATGACAATGGTGAGTTTTAAAGTCACACTTCAATATGAATCTGGCCAGGTGATTATAAACCACCTCCACCTTCATCAGCATTTGCAAATCCATGTACATGGCTGCCGTAATCAGGATGGGACTCTATAACTGATTTACTATGGAGATTCTCATTTGTTTATTAAAGGGACAGTAAACATTGCAGGGGTCACTCATATGTAAAGCCCATGAAAAGATATTTCAAACAAGGCAATGGACTTCATTGTAGATGTCAGAGTCCTGAGATATGACTATCTAATTAATCTGTAAATCAAAACAAGGCAGCAGCCATTTTAAAGCAGGAAGTGATGTCACTGAGGGGCAAGCTGCATGTTGTTAATTACAGCTTGCCCTCAGTGACATCACTGTTGGTCTCATCATTCAATGAAATGGCTGCTGTCTTGTTTTGATTTACAGATGATTTAGGTATTCATAACTCTGGACTCCTGACACCTACAGTTAAACCCAAACGTTGTTTGAAAGATCTTTTATGGGTTTCACAATTTGAGTGACCCTGTAATGTTTACTGTCCCTTTAATACAATAGCCAGTATGTCCAAAGGCTCCAAGTCTGCTGTTAATTCTTTTTAGTTATTTCTTCAGTATAGTAATCAAATTTTAAGTTTTCATCAAACCACACACCCAGATATTTATATTCTTTCACTTGGGCCAAGACTTCATTTTTGTTTGTTTTTATTTTAACTTCATAGTTTTACTCTCCTTTTTCTTTTGAGCAATGTTAAACATCATAGTTTTAGATTTTTTGCTGTTTAACACTAACTTGAATTCAGTTAGCCATGTGCATAGATTTGAGAAATCGTTTTGCAGTTTTGTTTCCATTAATTCTGTTTTCATCCCACTTGCCACCAGCACAGTGTCATTCCATAGAGCTTTATTTTTGTGTTTTTAACTAGTTCAGTGAGGTGGTTTATATAAATCAAAAACAGAGTAGGGCCCATAATAGAGCCCTGGGGAACCCCACTGTGGACCAAGCAGTGTTCGATAAGTCTGTTCCAGTTTGAACTTGTTGAGAGCTGCTCTTCAGATAAGAGGTAAACCATCCACTAGTCTCCTCAGATAATCCAATATCCATTAACCTTTCCAACAGAATATGATGATCCACGGTGTTGAAGGCTTTCGACAATTCCACGAACTCCACACCCACTGCCAATCTCCTATCCAGTGATAAGGCAGTGATATGTACTAGGTCAGTGAGTGCGGTGTTCGTGGAATGCCTCTTCAGAAAATTGGACTGGTAGCCGGAGAGCAGCAGCAAGTATTTCTCCAAATACTCGCCTAACTGCCCCTGTACCAGTCTCTCCAATATCTTAGAGACCACCAGTAAAAGTGCAGTGGGACAATAATTTGTAGGGTCCATCGATGATCCACCCTATAAATGGGTATAATTTTCATGTTTTTTCCAGAAGGATGGATAATATCCTTCTGTGTAACTCCAATTAAATATTTTTGTCAGTACTGGTGAAATTATATTAATTGCTTTAGGAATCTACTCTGTATCCGATCTAATGTCATAACGGACATTATTCTTCCTCATCTCCCTCAGGATGTAGATATAGTTATATGTAACCCTGACGTATGGGAAAACAGCTTATTTTCTCGTGATCAGCAGTTTTGCAAGCCTGGTAGAATTTCCATTGCTAAGCCATAAAATAAGCCATTGCATCTTATGCATTTTCTTAATAACAATATTAGTAGTACATCTTGTTTGAAACAATGACAGATCCCAATAAGTTGTATGCTAACAGTCCCTCCCCTCTTTGATACCCCTTGCAAAGTGGTATCACAACAAGATAAGGATCTCTCATGTTGGGCAGAGAGTAAAACATGAGCATACTTTAACATTCTCAGTTCCTTGTAACAGTTTTGTAAAAGACATCTAAGGCAACACAGCATTGTGAATACAATAATTACTAGAATAACTTGCAACATAGTTAACAGTTTGAAGTTAGTTTCTGTCGGTGAATTTGAAATTAAAAGATCAAAGTCACCGTCACGTAATAAAGTATTCAAAGATAGTTGAGCAAGTTCCATATTGTTAACGCTAATCGTGTATTGATCCTTACGATTAAGCAAGAGTTGCAAGTCTAAAGAAACTGGAGAAATATGCATATTAAAGGTTGGAATGTAATTTGTGACATCAGATAAATGACCAGGTTCACTGAGAACATATTATTCATTGTGAAGTGGCACTGGCAAGATAACCATTTGACCAATGACAGTGCAAGCAGTAGGTGTGAAGCAGAAATTTGGAGCAGTTACTGAACACGCTAATGTCCTGTAAGTGAAGGATGTATGGTTGGTAGCTCTGCAGTGCTGACCACCCATGTTGTAGGTGACTTTGACCATCGGAAGCTGCCATTTGGTCAGTCGTACTGGACTGGTACCATTTTGGATTGACAGGATGCTTATGTTTTGTATACCTTCATCAAGGTGGCATACCTGTGTCGCCACATCGAAGACATCACAAGGGCATACGTACCAGTGTCCTCTTACTGAATGGTAAGTTTTGTGTGGGGTCTGCCAGGGGCCTAATGGGGTTATATCCCACTAGGGAAGGTCGTCCACCCTCTCCTTATAAATGTCACCTTCCAAGTAACCAGTCTGTTTTTTTTTTTTTTATCAAGCTTTTTGGTCCCGTTGCCTCCTCCCGCCAACTGGTGATGAGGACACATATTCACTTCTGATTTTCTCCCCTGACCCCCTCGAGGCCCCAGCACGGCCATGTGAGCATGTGGAGGCAGCAAGCACCCTGTGGCACCAGCTCAGCCCCTTCCACCTTCCGATATCTTGCCGCCCTCTTTTCCTGCCTATGCTACCCACTGGATCTCCACCCAGGGGAGCAGAACTATGGGGGGGGCGCCAACCCATCATCATCCTTGGGAAAGGAGAGCTGCCTGCTGGCATGCTCAGTCAACTCCACCTCCCCGCCCGTGCCAGTGACCCAAGGTCATTTCTGAACCTGGGTTGCTGGCATGCGCAAGGTAAGGCATCCAGCGCCTCAACCCTCTGTGCCACTGGGCTGGCTACCCATCTGTGTTTCTATAAACAAATGTGCTAAGTCATGAATGCCACAAACTGTATAACTTTTTCCATATCAGGGCCCTCTATACCTTGTAAGGCAAGGTTCAAAACAAATTCAGCAGACTGATGCTCAAAATAACTAATATGTCTTTTGATGGTTTCAGGTCTGCTCAATTCGAACCGACTATACCAGACCCAAATAGCCTGAGACGACTCCTACCATTCCATCCAGGCTATGAGGCCATCTAGAATGGTATGTGTCATCTAATGGGAAGATGCCTGGTTGCAATTGGATCTTAGCTTTCACCCGGTGAGTTGCAATCGTGTCTAAAAGCAAAGAAACATAGAACATTGAGACTTTTGTTCCCACACAAGGCCCATATTCCATCATTTCCAATATGAAAGGTTAAACACGATGGGTATATGCATAAATTGTACATTATTTAATAAAGTTCTTGGGATAGAAGTATCAGTAAGTCCACTAGGTGGACCCAATTCCACCATAGGACAGTGTTCAGTCTCTTCAGGCATTTGTGGCACAGGTGGTGATGAAAGGCTAAAAGCACCTACTGCAAGGATCTACTGACCGACTCTTATGGGGATTCCAAGAAGTTCTGGTCCATATAAAGCTCTTCCTAGGTTCTAATCCGCCCCTACTCCTACAGATATGTCCTTAAATGGGGTCCACTGTAATAATCCCAGAACCTTTGCTAACTTTTTCAATACTCAATTCTCTGCCCTCTCTAAATATACCACCTCTTTTCCTGCCCAATCGACCCTGACCACCCAACCTGGCGTCTCTGGACCTACCTTCCATTTCAAGTCTGTCTCCTACCGTGGACGTGCTCAAACTGTTAAACAACATATCTGAATTCACTGCGGCTGGATCTGACAATCTTGAACCTAAGCTTTTGAAACTTGCTGCCCCCTTCATTGCTGCACCTCTAGCCAAGATTTTTACCCTCTACTTGTGTCAATGTCAAGTTCCTGACATCTGGAAGGACGGCAAGGGTAACCCTTGTTTTAAAAAGGAGATCAGAATATTTTTGAGATAAACTGTAAAATGAAAATCTGACTGTGAACCAGCCATTACTGGAGTTCATAAAAACATGTCAGGGAACCAGTCATTACTGGAGTTCACTATGGGCAACTACTTTCTTCAAGCGGAGAAACAGATCTGAGCAATGGGCAGAAATGGAGCGCAGATGCAGAGTTTGAACCTACAGTCCAGATTCTAAAACTTGCACAGGTTCTATCTCCGTGGCGTCACTCTCAGCAGAGATCACTGCATGAAGTGTAAATATTTAAGTGAGGGATTCCTGGAGTTAGAATTGAGGGTTATCACCACTGAGAAGTGGGGGATGGATCTAGTGGGCCACATGATTTCTCCCATCTTAAAATCCAATATGAAATCCAGTATTATCGGACTGGAGGCCAAGCTTCTTTTTTGACTGGGAGCAAGTGTAATTGCAGCATGACAGGTTCATAGAGTAAGTGACTGAGTACAGGAGTGGGAGGCGGAGTGGGTTTGAAAGAGCGACATGGTGGTGGCAGGCTTTCAATTGTGGACTAGGAGAAAGACAAAGTTGGTGACCATGTTTCTGTGGCCTGTAACAAAATGGGAAGAACAGAAGACAACAAGAAGGTGAGAAAGGGTCCACGTGTATTTTTGTAGTAGTAGTAGTGGGTTATACAGATTCACTAATAGTAATAGCATGTTTTAAAAAGTAACAGCAAGTAGTGATAGTTACAGTAGGTATTTTCCTATATTCATGGATGCCAGGACCATAGTGTTGAGGGCTTGAGCCTCCCCCACTATTTACACTTATGCTCTTTAAACCTTTCAAGCATTACCTGCCTGTACAAAATTCAACCATTATAGGCTACAAGTACCTATTCAAACTTCAGCCACTCCTCCCTCCTCCTTTTGCAATGGCTCGACACCTGGCCTACATCAAGATGGCAGCTAGAAAGTGTTTTTACGGCAAAGTTTGTGAACACACTAGCCAGAGCACTGACATAAACTTCACAGCAATTTCATAGCCAGCTTCAACATACACCAACTTTCTGGGAGCGTACCAATCTTAATGTACTGTGTCCTGTTTGCCAGAAGTGTCCAGTTCCTCAAACTGGTGGTTGCCTGAGACCTGTACCCTCTAACCAACTAAGATGCAGCAAATTTCCTACCCATTTGATAATTAAGAAAGAATGCACAACAGGGTGTGGTATATCATGGGGTATTGTCATGCCTTAGATAATGAGTAAACCAAAACTCACATCCTGATTGGCTGAAACAGCCTGCCACCCAGGCTGTTATTACTTAACAATGGCCCACTTAAAAACAAGTGCCACTTCAGGATGCCCTATTACTAACAGTATCCTTCACAACCACAAATTTTAAATCTCACCAGCACCATTTGTCTCTTGCTCGCTAAGCGAGTGACTCCCAAACATACCCACTTTGCATTCTGCCACCCTCACCTAAAACAGAAATCGTGGCAAAAGCAAAATAGTAGTTCTCTTTTTTTTTTTTTACCTGCCTCACATATTTCATCAAGCCTATACTACACGTTTCACCCAACAAAAACATTTCCAGCAGTCCGACGACTGCAGTTACTCATTTACTTTTTACCACCCAGTCCGTTCCAATCTCAGTTGCGTTCATTCTACCCACACTCGCGCGCTAAAGAAACAACAGCTGAAACACCAAAGTACCTCTGTATTTTGTTTCTTATATTAAAAATCACCTTCTTGCCTCGCATCTGAGCTCCTCTTCTAAGTCGCCACTACCATGTCATTCAGTCTCCCGACCATGCTGACACTCATTTACTTCCTATCCTTTCAACGCTCTCTCAACACACTACTAAAAAAACACACATATCAAAACAGCAGCACCCTCTAGCGGCAAGGGACTATTTTATACAACCCACATTTCTGTTCATTTGGTATAATGTTTAACACTGTTTTTCAAATCAAATTATCTAAAAAACAAATTAATGTAATCCCATTATCTAAGTGTAATAATACCCTCCAGGGTGGGTGTTATGGGATATGACGGACCTTCCAGGGGCTATAAGACCCTCCGCTTGCAGCATTGGGCCTCATTACGCCCCTGGGTGGTCCGTTATATACCAATAACGCCCACCCTGTCAGGTAATGTTACTTACTTCAGTGCGCTGTGTCACAAGTGAAATGACTTACGAACCCAAGAAGTGACAATATCCCATGATATGCCACACCTTGCAGTGTATTATTCCTATTATTCAAGGTTTTTGTTTTGCGAACTTAAAAATAAAAATCATATTGAAAAAATATTTTAATGATTTTTTATAGTGTAAGTGTACATTTAAAGAAATAGTTCTCTTACTTTGAAACATTGTCAGTAGGTGACACTACTGTTGTAGTGGATTGCACAGTAGAGGAGAAAAGGAAGTGGTGTGTTGATATAGGAGGAAGTGCTGTTGTAAGGAGGAAGAACCACCCAGTTTGTGGTTGAATTTATAGTTTTACATTAATATGGTGAAGTTTTATGGCTTTTTTTACTCTACATGACCCCACGTGGTCTTCAGTCAGACATTGTTTTCTTGAAGTGGTGCGGTTGCAACAGGGTGATGATGGCAGGAGCGATACACGTTGGAAATGAAGAGGTGAGACTTAGATGTGAGCTGGTTGGAGTTAGAAAATGGGCAGAGCCGGCCCGATGGCGCTGAGGGTTGAGGAGCTGGACGCCACACCTCACACCGTGCTGGCGACCCGGGTTCGGGAGCGAGCTCGGGTTGTCGGGGGTTGGCCGGGGGTAGATAGGCTGGAGCATCCGGGGACAGCTCGCCTTCTCCGGGGGGAGGGGGGACTTCCAACCCGGCAAGCGGTGACCCCTGGCGGAGGCAGGGGGAAGCGACAGCAAGCTGGAGTCTCAGGGGAATGATTGGTTGCAGGCGTAGACCGGCAGCCAATCAGCCTCGGGGGCTGCTCCTTCACGGAAGGGGGGGGACGGTGCGGATTTCGGCAGATGCCTTGATGCAGGGGCACGTAGCATCCCATGGGAACATGGGAAAACCCCCTCAGAGCTGGGATGACAGAAGGCCGAGCGGGTCCCGATGTGCCAGCGCCTGCCTGCAACCCTGGACCCTGGCCAGGATGCAAGATTCGAGAGTCGCTTGTCGACCCCATCCGGGGGTTCGGTGGCTAGATGGAGGGACCAGAGGTTGAAAGGTAGGTGCTGGCAGGGGCAGGCTGAATAGGCAATTCCTGAAGGAAGCGGCTCTGTGGGGCAGTAGGAGGGAAAAACAGAAATTTCACAAAAAAAAAAAAAAAAAAGAAAATGGGCAGAATCTGTACCAGATGCTGACTGGCTGCAAGCGCCAATCTGCCGGTCTAGTATGAGACAACAGAGACTCGGACATAACCAGTCACAGTCTCCATTGCCTGATATTATTCTAGGTAGTCCTGGGCAAGTAGAATATTTAGAAAGGCAAGCACCGCCATGTTGCTTTCTTGCTTAGTGAGCGAGAGCCCCCTGCCCCTTCCCCACCTTAGGCAGTCGCCACATTAAAGAGTAGGGAAAAAAAAAAAAAGAAACTCACATTAATCAAGCTGTTTCTTTATGTTTTAGTCTCACACCTCACATTTGTCAAAGGCTGTCTGGTAAAGCAGCCACTCTGTCTACCATTGCAGTCGAGCAGAAGAATGAAATCCTCCATACTCAGTTGGCATATCCGAAAGGGGCAAAGCTCCCAAAAATACACAGTAATACAAGCAGTTTTTTAACTGTCACACTATACAAATTGTACACATCCTTCACGAAAACCAGCCACCCTACCACACAGATTGCACTATTGAATTATACCCTCAATTGTAAAACCAACCTTAGAACTCACAGCTGCAGGCAAAACAAAGTGCTCAGCAACTAGCTAAAACGTGTATATATTTTTAACAAAAAAAGAAAATAAAAAGTTCATCACAAAAGACAACTGGAAAAAAGACAGAGGATTTGCTGGAAGCTAACTCTGTAATCATAGCAGGAGCTAACAGTGAACCACACTGATCATTGTGTCTAGCCAAGACATCAGTTTAGGCTTCAGTAGTTCCTCTCTCAATACTTTGGGAACCCATTGCTCTTAAAGTTTGCTAACTGTCATAACAGGTCTAAGAAGAACAGCATGCTGTGGCAATAACAAACAACCGCCGATAAAAAACGCACATATATACACAGCACAATGCTGCTAGTCGGGGGGAGTTACTTCGGGGAACTTAATCCATGACAATGAATAAATAAAAAAATAGTAAAACAAAAAGGTTTAGCAATTTTAAGCCGTGTGTGTGTGTGTGTGTGTGTGTGTATGGGGGTAACCATGACAACCAGCTCAAAAGTCACAACTACAGAGGCTCCAGTAGGTCAAAATTCTCTAGCTAAAAAAATACAGCATTCTACTGCATTTGGAGGAACTATTTTATTACAAAATAAATGAAAAACCTAAGCATTTTAACATTTAAAGATAAAAAATATTTTTTTAAAACATATATAATACAGTGGCCCATTTTCTATGTGCAATAGTACCCTCAAGGGTGGGCAATATTGGGCTATACCAGACCTTCCAAGGGCAAGAAGGCCCTTCACCTGTGGTCAGACCTCATTCGCCCCTGGGTCTGGTATCAGCCCAGTACTGTCCACTTGTCGGGTATTATTGCTTACTTAGAAAGTGGAGCAGTGAGCTGATAGCAATGTGAGGACTCGGGAGCTGGGGGCATGGTGGGCTGAGATACCTTCAAATTTAGATGGAAGTTGATTGGCTCAAGGTTCTTGTGTGATGGGAGTTTGGAGTGTCAAAGTTCATGAGTGTAGCACCAATAGGGAAGGTGTGTTGGGAACTCGGGAGTGGGAGAGATAAGAAGTAGCTGCTGTAATGGCTGAATTGGGGACTTTTTTTAAATACTGTTGAGGAATGGACTTCAGGGTAACCATAATATATGTGAGCAAACTGTGGGCTTATGTGCTAGTATGCCCGAACAGCAGTTACCCAATATGGTTGTAGTATTTGTTTTGCCCATTAGATAAATAAGGGCTAATACAAGAAAGTGTGTATGATTAGTAAGCAATAACATGTGACAGGGCATGTGGTTATTGATTAATTACTGCACGCTGCCTACTCTGTGGGTTGGAGGCACAAGGTGTTAGCCATGGGTTGGAGGGAAGTGCGGTGGTGGCCAAAACCACAAGTCCTAAAGTGTGCTGTTACATTTCTGGAATGGCACCAAAATAATAAAAAATACAATACTAAATAAATCTTTAAATTAAGAATAAATAAATCTTCATCATTGGTACATCTGTTCTCACACCAAACAGCTAGGTTTGCCCCATCAAAGAGGTGAGTCATGTTATTAGCCGAACCTTGTTTTTTTTTTCCCCAACTGTCACGGTTACTGAGACAGCCTAGAAAACAAGTTTCAACACTTGCAAAGCACTTTTCAGATCTGTGCGGTTATTGGTCATTTACCGCACAGGTTTGAACAGCTATTGAACAATCAGATCACTGGATTTTTCTTGCTCATTTTATAATAAGGGAATAATGCATGCTTTGAGTGGTTGTTGGGCACAAGTCATAGCTGAATGCCACAACACCAGAGAAGTGCATTATTCCATTATGACCATGTAAGCTCCCCCATTTATGGGGGCTTACCTGTGGGACTCTCGGGCCTCCAGCTGCTCCCACTCAGTCGGCTCATGATATCTTCACCCTCCAGTCCTCCCAGGACTGTGAAGCAGGAACCAGCAGGGCAGAGTAGTAACCAGTCAATGACTCTGCCAGGAGTTAAGTCCTGGCTTCCCACCACAGCAAAGAAGCTGGCTGCATCCCAACCCCACAACCAGGAAGTGGAGTTGGAATTGGGCCAGGATGTCCACTAGCACCATCGAGCACATCTTCAGTGCATACTGACCCTAGGAATGGACTCAGGGTCGGAAACAAAGAAGCAGCCAGAGCGACATGCTGGATGAGTGCATGCATGTGTGAAATGGAGCCAGAGGTCCCAATTCAAATCGGGCAGTGTGCCTGCCCTTCAGCAATGGTCCTGCCTCCAGGGTAGGCAGCACAGCCGAGACACAAATGAAACCACGCCAGTGAGTGTCATAATTAGTTACTCCTGGCCCCAGGGCAGGCAGTGGGTCTGGGAGTAAGCAAAACAAAACAGCTGCATCATTGGGCCTCCATCCATGTGTGGTACGTCAATAATATGAGCCAAACCTCCAGAAAGTGAAACAGGCAGGACAACTGCCCTAACAGTACTGTTGCTGTCCCAGGACTGGTATTGAGGTCAGGACCAACCCACAGCAGCCAAATGAGGCTAAAATTAAGTAGCAAGAGGCTGCAGGAAAAAAAGGAAAGGACTTTCAGGAAATATAAACGAACATAGCGGCCCCAGAACTGATAGTCGGCTGCCATGCACCATGGTAAGGGCAAGGAGCACTGTGATGGGCTGGGGAGTTACAGCCAGTCACATGACAGAAGTATCTTTTGAACAGCCAATCAGAGTTTCAGCCCCCAGAGAAAGGGAAAGCTCTGCTTTTGAGGTCAGTCTGTGAGATTTAACTGAGAGAGACTCAGGAGTTGGGGTTTGGAGCTGACGCCCTCTCAGAGATTGGCTTACTAGGCTCTAAGGAGTCAGGTGTATAATGGAAGCACACTTCAATTGAAGAACCTTCAAGGAGGAGAGTTTTGTCTGAGAAACACCTTAAAGAGAAAGGCAGTTAAAGCTGAAAAGTGTGCTCTGCCCAAACAGTGTCCCCAGCTGGAAACAAGTCCAGCAGTTTAGGTAGTGGTCTCCACAGGACCCATGCCTACTACAATTTCAGGGGACCCCAAAAGAAGAAGATGAGGCAGAGGGAGAACATCTGCCTGAGTATGAACCCCTGCAAAGGAGAGAGCCACCGAAGTGGTAGCTGTCCCAATCCACTGCCTGGATGAGGGTGTCATCTCCCACATGGAGTGGGTCTGAGCACTGTTTCTGTGTACAGTAGCAGCCACCCACCAAGGGGTGCAATGAAAGGCCCCGAGAGTGAAGCTAGTAAAAGACCTTAGGGGCAAAGCCAACAAAAGACTTAGAGGAAGAGATGACTGCAGACAAGTCCAACTAAAGGCCCTTGTAAGGGTGAAGTGCCATGTGTCATCTTTTCCTGAATAGAGCTGATGTGTTACCAAGATCCAGAGAGAGAGGTAAAGAAGGATAAACACCTGTGAGAACACTTCAGAACTGTGAGTACCTCACAGCTGCGGCTCTGAGGAATTATTCAGGGTTAGTTAGTTAGTTAGTTAGTTAGTTAGTTAGTTAGTGGGGCTGAAGTCCTGGGCAGGACTGTGATATCAGTTGGATAGGGACAGGTAGAAGACCTGCATTGCCATCCCACCCACCCCATTTGTGGATTACAAATAGTGTCCCCTTTGTCAGCCGTCTACTTTTGGTTTAAAGTTTTGTTGTTCAACTTTCTTCAAGCATACCAACTCATCATCACTCTGGTTAGCTACCAACAACCAGGTGAGGTACCCACTGCTCTGAGAGAGCTCTCAGTAAGGCTTTTGGGGGACATAAGCTGAGTGCACCCACAGCTATGGGACTGGGACTGCTAGGGGATGAGTGACCCTTTTGCAGTTACCACAGAGCATAAAATTCTGACCTTTGCTTCCATTTTTCTCTTCTGTTTCTTTGTTCTTTCTGTACCCTCCCTTTTTAATTAAATTGTTCACGTATACATTTTACTTTTTGTGTGCTGAGTATTACTAGAGTCCACAGTCTTTGTCTGGGGAGTATCTATCTATTTTCTATGTGTTCAGGAAGTTTAAACTGATTTTTCTTGGGGATGGTCGAGGGTTCAAGCTGGTACCTTGCTGCACTGCTGCCTCAGGTGGAGGCACTGAAATGTTGTTTTAGTATCCTGTTTTTGTCTGCACACAAAAGAACCCAGGCCTGGCCCCTCTTAGTCAATGGGAATAGAGGTGGTCCCTGAGGGCCCCGATTGGCCTTCAAGAGAGCCACAGTGACCACCCTACTGCTCAAGTCCCCCATACAGTTGAAAAGGACTGCCCACTGGTCTTTACAACTGCACACCCTGGAGCGTGTTTTCCCACTATTAAAATGGGCCTTTATTTGTTAAAAAAGTTGGTAGTTCAGGTGAGGTTGTCAGAAAATCATAGTCATGTGACATGCTTTGACCAATGAGGTTACAGCATCTTGTTGGCCCAGTTTATAATGAGCTACAGCAGTGTTTCTCAAATGGTGAGGCAAGCCTCCCAAGGGAGGCTCCAACCTGTTCCAGGAAAGGCTCAAGTAAGCCAGAAAATATACTGCATTTAAATTTTGAGTATGGATTGTTTTATGTGAAAGGATGAGACAAACTGAAGTGGATAATGGCAGATGAATTTATTTATGTACAAATTGGTGACTGGGAAAGGCACACTGCACCAAGGCTCATGTCAAGGTGTGACCCAGGAAGGATTGTGTCAATGTGTGACCCAGGGGAAGAGTACAATGAGTGATACTGTGACAAACCCCGCAGCAAGGCATGCCCAGGCCATGCCCTTGGTGTTGCCACCACCTTTGGTAAATCAGTGCAGTCTGGTAAATTACAGTTGAGGGGCAAGTACTGGAGACACTCCAGTTGACCGAGCCACAGGGCTTCAGCTCTTGATGGGCTTGAAAGGAAATTGTTAATTTATCTACCAAACAGGAAATCAATAACCAGCCCAAGTTTAACGGAATAACACACCTTTATTAACATCATCTGCAAGAAAGAGGGTTAGTGCAAATGTAACCCCCTTCTTCCCTGGGGTTACTAGAATCCCACTTAGAATCAGTAATTACTCAGAGCCTTAGCACAAAGACAATTGGCAGGACTGCCAACCCGTTTCAACCCAGAGGCCTCCAGATTGTCTGTAGGCCGAAATTTCCATCGTAAACGCCAGCTACTGATTCAGTGAGTACCATTCAGAAAACAGCTCAAACTGTGTGTGATTTTTCTAAAGCCAGCTGGATCTTTGTGTAAACAGTGAAATTGTTTTGCAAAGAAGGACTGTGTAAAGTTAATCAAACCTAAGCAAGAATTCTAAGCATTAGACTGTGAGCAAAGTGAGTGAGAGACTATGCTTTGTATGAGAGATGCAACAAAACAGGCAATCCTGTGCATGAAATACTGTGGCTTTAGTGACTTTAAGCAAGAACAAGTGATTGAAAGCTAATGTAAAGTCCAAGAAAAGCCATATAGATGTGCTGAGGGAGCAAAACAGTGCAGTCTTTGCAGTTTGAGGAACTTTTTCAGTATGCAGTAAATTGGATGCACAGTGGCTTGAGTCAGAAACAGAATGTTGATGTGCCAGGAGTGCTGCCATCACCATTACAGGGTGGGGTAGTAATGTAAACACAACAGCAGGGGAGCCATTTTGTGAGACTTTTCCAACCAAAGTGAGATCTGAGATAACAGTGAACTTTTGTGTTTTGTCTGCAGTCATGGCTTAGGGATCATCCCGCTACCTGGATCATGCCCAGACTATGACATTGGAACAAGTTGATAGACATACAGAGTTGTTACTACGAGGGGCGTTTTCCTCCTCATGTGGCAATTCCTGGATACCCAGTGAGAGTATGCATAATGTGCCTCAAGGCTGGGAGGGATGTCTTCATGATTCCTCACTGTTCTGGGTGCCTAGAGAAGCAAGGCCTAACTAATGTGCCCAAGATTCGGCTGGCTTCCACATGGACAAAGCTTCAAGATTCTGCAAGTGGCAGCACACAGCACCAGGTGGAGCCCGTTGGGGGAAGCGGTGTGGATGCAGGCAGAACACAGCAGTGATGTCTCCATCTCCTGGTCACAGATGGACAGTGTGGAGAGGAACCTCAGTGGATTCGTGGAGAGAGGGATAAGCCCTAGTCCCATGGGAAGATGGATAGAGAGAGAGACTGTAGAATGGGAGTGGAGCCTCTCTTGCGCCCAGTGAAGTGGACAGTCTCGGGAGTGAGGCGACTGCTCACTCCTGGGCTCAGATCCTCAGCGAGGAAGAGGAGGAGAGGGAAACTATGTATCCTTATGAAGAAGGTGCTAGTCCACAGCCTCGGGCTCTTGCCTTGGAGGAGGCAGAAGAAGAGATTGGTGACTCCACAGCCCTGTCCCCACAAGGAGGAGTCAGATATCCATTTTACGTAGCACTGAGCATGCGTCACTGGCAGAACCAGGACTGGCCACCCCCAAGCCAGGCCAGTGGTCTTGAATTGACCAAGTGTAGTAAGGAGGAAAGAATGGTTCGTAGGAAGGCAAATGAGCTCTATCGGATGTCCTTTCCTACCTTTCCTTGGAGAGTCTGGGAGGAGATTGAGAGAAACAGGAAAGCCTGGATAGTGTAAGAAACAAAGGATATATGGCACACAGGAACAGGGTGCAAAAAAGTTTTGATTTATTATGGCACACTTGCCACATTTATTCAATACCCGTCCCCGAAATACAGCAAAAATACAGACAGACAAATGAACCCTGGCGCTTCGACTCTAAACAAGAGTCTTCATCAGAGGGTATGGCATGTACTAAAAAACTACCTTTAAATACATATCAATTTTAATTAACACAAGTGAAAAACACTTAAAAAATGTGCACATTTAATCTAGACACCATTTATCTTGTCGAACGTAATACAAAAAAGATCCATTCTCAATTAGATGGTTGCACTGTGGAGTACACCCATTATTACTACTTCTTCCATTTTAAAACATACTTTGTTTACTACGAGCCGCTTGTTTAGCACTCAATAGTTTAAAGGAATCCAAGTGCATCACAAATACAATATTGTTACTTTTAAGTTATACAATCTAAAGAAAGATAAATTATAACAAGTGTTCACACACCAACTGTCTTTAAATACAAGTTGCAGCACATTAATATTTGATTTCTGTTTCGTGCAGGATTTGTCCTGAAAAAAACTATTTATAGAAAAAAGATGCTAGTAACAATGTGAACATAAATCGTATGTTTCAAAAGGAGCACAGAGAAATAATCAACAAAACTCATAATATTGCCTCACCACGAAAGTACCGGATTTCTTAATATACATGATACATAGTGAATATGTTACATTAAAGAAATTATTTAATTAATTCAAATGTTTTCGAAAACAAACAGCAACAAATTCCCTTCTCCATGCCTCTAGTGCCCATTCTCCCTCTCTCAAAAATTCTATTTCCTGTGGGCAATACCTTCGTTTGCGGAGGAACTGCAGTGATGATGCCTCCTATAGAGAGCAAGCAGATGAACTAACCAAAAGATTTTTAGAGAGAGGCTATAATATAGATCTACTGATGAAAGTCTTACAGAAAGTAAGTAGAATACAAAGGACACACTTCTAAAAGAAAAAAGTAATCAATCAGATGAGCCTCTGCCTTGTACTTTTATCACCCAGTATAATCATGTAGCAGGCAAAATCGGTAATGTCATTACAGAAACTGGACCATTTTATTAAGTGACAAAGAGTTAGGGAAGGCAGGGGGAAAACCCGGGTAACCTTTTGTAAGGCAAAGAGTCTTAAAGATAAACTTGTACATAGTTGCATTCAGAGCTATAAGGAAAGTAATGGAACATGGCTTCCTAGAAGACCATCAGGCTTTTATAGTTGCAATTGGTGTAACATTTGTAAATATTCAGCTCCTGCTAAAATATTTTAACATCCTGTAAAACCAGAAGTTTCTGTTATAATTGAACAACTTATAACATGCGATACATCGTTTGTAGTATATGTTCTATGGTGCTCATGTGGGCTTCTATATGTAGGGAAGACAATTCACCCACTTAAACAAAATGTACAAGAACATATTTGCTCGATTGTAAATGTAAATATGAACACACTGGTGGGAGCACATTTTATGATACATCACTCTTCAAATGCTAGGGACTTGAAATGACCAGGGTTAGAATAGGTGCCTCCTTTGAAATTTGGAGGTGATAGATCCAATATTCTATTACAGAAAGAATGTTGATGGATCTTTCGTCTGCAAAGTGTGAAACCAGAAGGATTAAACAACCAGTGGGATCTCAAACCATATCTGAAACAATAAATGAGAAATATCTAGCTGAGATTGTTTGGCTCTTCTCTTTAAGAGAGTCTTAAAATTATGTAATGAATTACTTTGATTGAATCTGTTTTGTATAGACTTCTTTTGATATTTTCTTCTCTTCTCCCCCGCCCATACATCCCTGTTTTCCTTAATGTGACATATATACTATGTATCATGTATATTAAGAAATCTGGTACTTTCATGGTCAGGCAATATTATGAGTTTTGTTGATTATTTCTCTGTGCTCCTTTTGAAACATACGATTTATGTTCACATTGTTACTAACATCTTTTTTCTATAACCTTTTTTAATTTTTCAGGACAAATCCTGCACGAAACAGAAATCAAATATAAATGTGCTGCAACTTGTATTTAAAGACAGTTGGTGTGTGAACAATTGTTATAGTTTATCTTTCTTTAGATTGTATAACTTAAAAAGTAAAAATACTGTATTTGTGAGGGATTCCCTTTAAACTATTGAGTGCTAAACAAGCGGCTCATAGTAAACAAAGTATGTTTTAAAATGGAAGAAGTAATAATAATGGGTGTACTCCACAGTGCAACTAGTTAATTGAGAATGGATCTTTTTCTATTACGTTCGACAAGATAAATGGTGTCTAGATTAAACGTGCAAGTTTTTTAAGTGTTTTTCACTTGTGTTAATTAAAATTGATATGTATTTAAAGGTAGTTTTTTAGTACATGCCATACCTCTGATGAAGACTCTTGTTTAGAGTCGAAGTGCCAGGGTTCATTTGTCTGGCTGTATTTTTGCTGTATTTTGGGGATGGGTATTGCATAAATTTGGAAAGTGTGCCATAATAAATCAAAACTTCTTGCACCCTGTTCCTGTGTGCCATATATCCTTTGTTTCGTAGATTAATTGGGTCTGACTGACCTATAATATGAGCACTGGTCTCCTACATTCTTGCTTGCACACTCCAACACAGGATTAAGCCTGGATAGTGGAATAGGCAACTAAAGACCTGCACTAAGGTGCAACTCGATATGTCAGAGACAAAGCTGTCAGAGACAGATTCAAGTATTGGAAATTGGGCAGGGCACTGTTCATAGACACTGTATGGATCGTGGCTGTAAAGGGCCATGAGACCTTCTACAATGTGAATTATGAGCGCCCAGATGGGGTAATAATTCTCACACCTGACCCATTGTGGTACTATCCTCAATTCAACCAACTTCCTGCAAATGTGCCCATGTCTACTAAGTGGAAAGCAGAGCAGTGGTAGCCAGTGCTGCCATCCAGCCGTTGTTGTACCCATGTTATTCCGCCAGTCTGGTGTTCCAGGATCCAGGTGCCTCCAGATTCGTCAGCCTTGCAGTGTACCTTCCAGTTCCATTGCCTGGCCTTCCAGATGACATCATCCAGAGAGGACATCATCCCAGCTGTTTCCTGATTCATCACCTGGGATTTCGGATGACTTCAGACCAGTTGTTCCTTTCCTGTTCCAAGGTTCCATCTCCCGATGACATCAGCCAGAGATGACATTATCCCAGCAGTTTCCAGACATGCCATCCTGTCATTTCCAGAAGATTTCTGCCCAGCTGTATCCGTAAAAGGCTTCCAGGGAGAGTCTTCAGCTGGAGATCCAGGTGCCGTACCATTTTCGTTCTTCAAAGGACTGGTAAGTCCAGACTTTTCTTACCTTATTGACATTGCAATACACATCCTACACCTTGCAGACTACAGACTGTTTGAACTGTCCACAAAGACTCTCCCCTTTGGGACTACAGTCCTACAAGAACTGTGCTTCACCGGGCTCCGGCCCAGGAGAGACTCTTTCTTGGACTTGCCTTCGGGCACTGTTGTCACTAGTTGGGACTTTTAGGGCATTCCATCCCCAAAAATGTGTATTGTATATAATGCTGATGTTTTTTCTACTGCTTTCTACTTTTTTAAAAAACATTTTTTGGGATTCTCCAGTGTTTTGATGGTACGGGTTATAATTGTGTACTGTGTTTGCAGATTAGAGGTGTGTTTTTTGTCTTTTCTCTTTCAGGTGGTTCCTGACGAAGACAGAAAAGAAGACAAGAAGAGGAGTAGAGGGACTCATCGGAGTTTCTCATGTGCTTTAAAGTAATTGTGTTTAATGTACAGTGTATTTAACATGTGTTAACTTTTCCTTCCACAGGTGTAGTTGTGGGGGAGTGTGGGAGTGTAATGCTTAGATGTTGTGTTAGCTCCTTGGTTTGGTTTGCAGGTGTCCAGGGATGGGGGGAGGTTCCCCTGTTTTGGGTAGGTTTGCTATGGTCAGATAAGTTTTCCCTAGAGGGTTAGGGGGATAGACAGGCTGTGGTCCTGATCGGCCGTAGGAGCCACAGTACTGGTCTATTAGGGCTATGCTCGGGATAGTTCTTCCAGAGCCACTGGTTATCTATAGTAAGATCATAGTGTAGGGGCTGATGTTCAGCCAATGGCACCTCTGAGCCCTTAGTGTTATCTGCCTGTGCCTTACACATGGTAGGGGAGAAGAATGGCGCTACACTCCCTGTAGTCAACACCACAGGATAGGATGGCCTGGTGCCAGGTAGATAATGACTGCGGACAGTCATTTTCCTGGCTGAGGGTGGGTGTAACTACCTTGTTCTCTGGGGTTACTAGAATCCCACTTAGAATAAGTGGCAGGCAGGAAAGGCAGCTTGGAGGATGCCAGTTAAATGGGTTTCACACTGTCTCACTCTGTTTTCAGTTTCTGCTGAGCTGGAGTGATGATGTCACCTTAGAATTCTCACAGCAGCATAAGCTACAATGGAATGCTAACTGCAGGGGTTAGCAGTAGAACGTTGGGAGATTCAAGTCAGTTTCTAGAGAGACTCAAGAGAGTGAGGAGTGCGGCCGTGTGCAGCTCCTTGGAGCCTAGCTGTGATATAGAGCTACCTTAGAAGAAGGGGTTGTGTGTTCTCACCCTAGAGAGGAACACAGAAGACTTGTAGAAGGAAGTGGTAGAGATCATTCCTAGAAGTTGTTCCAGTGTCCCATCCATGGAGGGATGGGAGGAATTCAAGATTCAGGGACAATCCCTGGTCCAGCCTGAGAGGAAGAAGCTGCCTAGAGAGTGGTCTTGTTTGTGAGTACCTGAGACATTTTGTGGGAAGAAGCCCTGGGGCACTTGCATACTGTGGTGAGTTCTTCTCTGATAAAGAGACTATGTTGACCGAGATAGAGTTGAAGTAAAAGTGTCTGTCTACTGTGGGGTCAAGAGAGACTTGCCAAGTACAGAACTTTTAAACTGTGTATGACTTAGAAGCATCTGCAACAGTGGGTGTCTAGGGTAAAGGCATAGCCTCTTACAGTACTTTTAAAGTCAGGACACCTCCAGAGAGATGTAGAATGTTAAATGTGTAAAACATTTTGAGAGAGCATCGACAAACAGTGTTTTGAAGAAAGGTGTTGTATCCAAATTAACGACCGAGTATAGATTTGGGAGCAAAAGGTGGGAGACCCCCCATCTGGAGTAACCAGGTTTACCTCTCCAGGTTCAGTTTGGACACCTATGGTTTTCTTTCAGGCACTTGGCCAATGTCTGAAGAAAGCACCCAGACGTGGGGATTTTGGATTTTCCCTGAGAGACGGAAAGTGCTCGTGGGTGGTTTAGGGAGCCACCATCAACCTCCATGCCATTACAGGACCTCCTTGTGAATGAGCTTGCTCAATGGAGTTTTCCTGCAATAAACTTGAACATATGGAAAAGTGTCCTAGTACTGGCTGGGGTGCCATGTCAAGGAATAGAAGAGAAGTGTACCAGTTCAGGCCATGTGTGCTGAATCTGTCCAGAACCTGAGGGTTCGTAGTGAGGAAGTGTGCTCTGTACCTCAGTAATCTGCATTACCAGCGAATGTAGCCCTGTGGGGTCCGTCTTTGTTTCGTTATTCTCTGTGTTATGTGAATAAAAGCCACACTTTAGAATCCCATCCTAGTTTGGACATTTCAGTTATTGCTTCCAGTATCTGGATTTACTTTGGTGCCCCTGATCAGAAGTACAAACCCAGCATAATGCTGAGCAAATGTTTTCTCCCAGGGACCCAGGTTGATGGCCATGCTAAATGGTCCCCCCCAGGTGTGAGTTAGATAGTTGCCACACTTGGTTTGCCTGTCTGAAGGATGGCAGGCTCAGAAGTAGAAGTAATGGGTCTACAGAGTTTCTGTAAAAGATCATTTGTAGTGACTACCCCCACCCCTCTTGGTGGTGCCTAGATGTGAGAGGAGCAGCCCTGCTAGTAGAAAGCAGGGGCCAGTGGGGGAGAGGTTACACAAACAATAAATAGAAATAAAATAAACGTTATGCATGGTTCGGTTTGGTACCCTCCAAGGTGGGCCAGATCTACCCTTCCCACCTGATACCAGGTTTTAGACAGACCCAAATGGAAGCTCCCTTAACTCAATGCCTGGGTATTGCAGGTGTAGAATCATTGTAGGCTCGTAGTTGTTGCTGCAGGTTGGCTGGCATTAGGCAACGTGCTCACTGATTCCCAAACTCCACAGGCCATGCAGAGAAAGGGCACCAGAATCTGTGGTCCTTTCTTTACCAAGAAGCCTCCCAGAGTCCTCTCTCTTGCGAGGTTTCTGAGCCCTTGCGGTAAGGACCAAAATACAAAAAAATGAAGAATAGTGCAAACAAACAGGAACAACGTGCAGATAATCAGAGGTAAAATAATCAAACTGGCAACAGAGCAGCACAAATGCAAGAGCTTAGCAGAGAGGTGCTAGGAGCAAGAGCAGGAGGGGGTTAAATGATCCTAAAGTGCTTAAGAGTGGGTAAGAGGGTAGAGGCAGAGGTGGGGAACAGTAAGGTTATTCTATGTAGAGTGGAAATGGACGGAGAACGCAGTCTGACCCATGGAGTTACTGCAAGAGGGGTAAAAGTGGAGTGGTGACTGCCCAAGGTGTGGGGTTACAGAGTGGAGAACAATACTTTAAAAAATAAACTCAATGAACTACTACCAAAGGAAATTCGCTGTGTTCCTGGACTGTTGTGCAAAGTAGGAGTTTTTTTCTATAGGGAAGCCCAAAATCGTCTTCATGTTTTGAGGAGGCCGTTTAAATGAATAATCTCCATGGTTTAAACTATACTGCACTGTGCTGTGGAAGAGCAAACACGCTGCGTCCTGTAGGTGTCGCTGTGAGTAAAGGGCCGCCCTACCATACAAAATCGTCCCTCCACAGGAACGGTCCCTTCGTGCATTTCGTGCCCCTACTCCTCTGTGTAGCTGATACTACCGGGAGCGTGAGATGGCAGCTAACTGTGTTTGGGAGCATAACTGGACGGGGGCGGAAGAGAACGCTGCTGTCGGTAGGAAACACAAGAGGGGATGGGAGCGTGCATTGTTTTTCTGAGTGATACGGTCGGTTCCGAACCGGACACGCAGGGGACCAGTAGTGCTCTAACCGCATGTGGAGTGGGCTGGTGAATGAAAACATGCTGTGAGTTACAGCCACTTCCCTGTGTCTGAGCTCTGATACCAGTCTCTGCTGCCCTCATTGTGTCCCAGATTAAGGAGGCTCGGCACCAACATTTTAGGCTTGGCTTTAAAAGCAGTACTACACAGTGGTTACAGTAAGTTTAAGTCGGGAACTGTAACGGAACGCTTCTATAGTGGTAAATGGAGAAAGCTGACAAGTGGTGGAACTGTCATTCAGGTTTTAAGAGGTGGTGGAACTGAGTTCCTGCCCAGTTTAACCTTTGCAACTACACACTGAATGCATGCAAATGTAAGGTTATCAGAATTAGTTCTAAAAGTTTAGAACCCATTTAGAATCCAGGGTGCGAGCTCAAATTTAGAACTAGAGCACACATAGGATCTAAACATTAAGGGTTCTAAATACTAAATAAAATTATTTTTTGTTCAGACATTTCAGAAATGGGAGATGCCAACCTGTAAAGCAAATGATATGATTAGGGTTTATTGTGTATGGAATTTAGGGCCCCGTATTCAGAGCCGTCTGGCAGCAGGTGCACACGGGCACCACATGAAAAAATAGGACTGGATGGCTCTAGCACCATATTCAGATGGCACGTTATGAACTGAGTGCACTGTCTGTCTGAATATGGAGCCCTAGTGATGTGGCACACAGCCAGATGTCGCCATGCTACCCGAGTGCAGGGCTGAAGACTTCCCATAAGGGAAAGAATTACACACACTGGTTAGCAACGGGCTTCTAGGGGATATTCAGCCAAAACATGCAGATGAGCCCATTGGGCATGTCTCGGCACTAGCAGGTCAGTTGCATGCCCATTACTGGCTCATCTACATACTGCTACAGCGTCTATGTGCGGCAGGCCAGGTCCCCCCTCCCATGTCCAGAATAGATCACTGTCTGTTTAAAGGAATAGTAATCCCTGATGGTCCAGTGGTCCCTCCCATACCCAGTTCTCCATCTGTTTAAAAAAAAAAAATATATATATATATATATATAGTAATCCCTGGTGGTCCAGTGCTCTATCCGAGATTTCAGTATTGTGCTGTGCAGTGTATGCAATGGGGGTCCCTTGTTGCAGATGCACAGCGTGATAATGTGTGCCTGTGGTGCTGTTGAGTGTTCCATGCCTGATTTTCTTTGAATATGGCCACACCCCTGACGGCTGGCACTCTTCCTGGTTAGTGTGGTGCAAACCCGGTTTGTGCCATGCTGACATTTTGAAAATGGGGCCCTTGGTGGCTCTGACAAACTTGTGCATGGTTGAAAAGTTGTGTATGTTATACAGATGTGCAGATTCTGTCATCAGTCACTCCTGTGTCCTTGCTATAACTGACTCCCACCTAGCAGCCCTCTTTCATTTTCACTAAACACTCCCAGCTCATGCTGACTCCTGTCTCGTAGTCTGCTTTCATTTTCCCTCAACGCGTTCCCTCCTGTACTGGCACACTGTGCCGCTTGCAGCTACTGCTCGCTACTTCCCTCTACAAAACCCTATACTATTTGTAGAATAGTGTATGGGCAACCATATGCAACAAGGCTGTGTTTTCATCGAAGGGTTGAGATGACATTATAGAGTATTTGGGAGTGAAGCACTAGAGGTCCCTTATGCCATCTCAGCCCGAGATGGAAACAGGTGCCTTGTTGTGTATAGTTGCCCATATGCTATTTATATAGTATATTATTTAACATATATAACTAAAAGAGACACTGAGTTCAATTTTCAGCTTTCAGCAATGAAGTTCTTAGATATGTAGTCAGCAAGTGCTGGCTCCGTACCTGCTGCCCCCTTCCATTCCTAACTGTCTTTCTTCTGAAAGGTTTCATTTTAGCACAATTCTGTTGATGAACAGGAAAAGCCCCCGGTGATTTGCCTAATTGGAGTCACCATGGCTGTGATTTCCATTTACCGGCATCTATGAGTCACAATTGAGTGGCGAGAAAAAATCTTTCAGGTGCTGGTCACAGAGATCGTGGTGGTTCAAGGCAGAAAATTGTGGTATCTTTGTGACATCAGAACAATACTATGACAACTTTCCACGACATTTAAAGTGTCCTACAGCAACTTTTGAGAGCCACTGAATTCCATACCCAATAAGCCCTAACCGTATGCTATAAAAAAAAATAAAAAAATATAGGTGACCATACACAGCTTGTCTTGTGTATAAAGTTTATGGGTCTGTTTAGAGGTTCTCTTGGGGTATAAGAATGTTGTCTTATTCTTTCTTAGTACCAATAGACTGCCAGAGCCAGATTAAGGCAACCTGTGGCCCTAGGCCCAAGAGAAACCTGGGCCCCCTCTGCGCCGTGACTGCCTTTGCTGCAAAGGGACCTGTCACAGACTGTAAGGCACCTTGGGAATCTGCATCTCGTGTTAGCATACAGTTTGTATGTAAAGAGTTACAGGCAACAGAATACAAATCAGAATTCCTACCCTTCTGTTCCAGTCGCTCAAAATCATATTGGCGACAGCGCACAATATTTTCTCCGCTCCCTTTTCCCCAAGTATCACGTACTGTTTGATTTCTCTCTGATAATCTACAGTGCACCCTTGTTTAATTGCCCATTTTCGTACAAAAAAAATTGGTGGATAATCAAGGGTGAGGAGAATAAGGGGCAATGGAATAGGTACCATTTTATACAAACATCCTGTGGCAGATAATTGAGGAATCACTGTATTGCAAGACTACTTTCCGCGTACAGTTGCCACCTTTCTTATGCCACTTAACTTACTGTAAGTACAATCTTGCTTCCTGATACAGCCCACCCACAGAACAACACAGGGAATGGGTTACAGTGCTATAGATAGACTTATAATGGTCAGGGTTAGTAGTGGCCTTCAGATACTATTTGTTTACGTTGCAGGAAATTGTACATGATTGGGGGGGTAGTATTGTATGCATATCGCCCACAACACGTACAGCTGTCTGCAATTTAAATATGATCTAAAGGCTACTGCTGCACTTAGAGCATTGGTAAGCCTACCTGTAGCACTGTAGCCTCTTGCTACTTTGTGACATTACAGTGTGGTTTTGTAGGTGGTGTTAAAGATGAGGCTTAGGCATATTGTTTGCAAATTGCAATGTATAGTATTGGTAAAGGACTTAGAAAATTCAGCGCTGTTTTTTCTTTTATTCATAACTTTTATCATTTTCATGTCAGTTATTGTCCCAACTGACTGGTACCTCTATGAGGGACCATGTCACTCTTTCCTGCACTCTCTGCACTGGCTGCCTGAGAGTGTATGTATCCTGTAAGATTGGCCTGTTAACTTATAAGACCCTCAGCGGTCTGGGACCTGACAACCTAAAATAGCTTCTGATTCGAGCTCCCTGTCCTCTTCACGCTTCTGCTGATGCTGACCTGCTGGTTGTTCCAGCATCCGCCTGAGAAGATCTGGAGACAGGGCATTTGAGGGCAGCACCAATCCTCTGGAATTGACTTCCTCCATATATTAAGGCGGCCAGCACAGTGGAGGCCTTTAAAGCCTCTCTTAAGACATTTTTATTTGAAAAGGTTTTTTGAATTAATCTGACTTTATACTGAGTTATTTTAGTAATTTATAGTTTATTTTATTGTTTTATGTAAAGCGCTCTTGAGCCTGTGGTTAGCGGCTATATAAAATAAAGTTGCCTTGCCAACCCAAACTCAACAAGGACCCCCCCCCCCCCAAACTAATTTTTCCTGAAAGGAAAATTACATTTACGATAATCCACTTCCAGTCAAAGAGTGTAAAAATTAGTTAATGCATTAGGCAGTATAGCCTAGTGGCTACAGCCCCAAGCCAAGAACCTGGAAAACATGCAGACTCAGAACTTTTGGATTTGTGAACCACAACCTCTTGTCTCCATGCTATGTGAGCCAGGGCCAGGGCCAGGGCCAGGACAAGTCACATAACATCCACATGCTAATGCGTGAGGCACCTGGAACAGACTCTTCAATAGGCAGGCTTTGCCGGCTCTCTGATCCTTCTGATATGAATGATAGGGGCCCCCTCAAATGCACAAGATGAGGCAAGTAGTGGACAAACTACTGCAGGTGGCCAACATTTAGGAGTTGCAGCAGTCACTGTCCCTATCAGAAACGCCAGTTGGGGGGGGGCAGGGATCGTTCTAGCCACTTCTCCCTACTTGGGATACTGGGGGTGGGAGGCAAAGCAAAGGAAATGGGCCTGTTTACATCTTAAAGGTCAGCCTGGGTGAAGTCCCTTGAAGCTATCAGCTATACTTAACACCTAATCAGGGGGGCGAGGCTCACATCACAGTTCAGCTTGTGCCTTTCTCAGATTACTCCGCATCCAAGTCCATTACAAAAAAAAAATGCATCTCAGGCTGAAAGAAAAGGGTATATAATAAATATAGTTTGGGATTGTTTGGGGGCCCTAGGCTAGTACCGATGTTGCCTATGCTCTGAGGACTGCGAACTGAAGGTGAGCAGTTCTGTGGTCCTAAGGAAGCAAGAGGCATTACTCTTAGATCAATAAGAGGCCCTCCAGATGGACCAATAGAATTATTATAGATTGCTAATGTTTTTAAAATAAAAAAAAATCCTTTTTTATATTTAAAATGCTGATGGCACAAGCAGTTAGCGAGAAGACCATTACAGTGGCTTAGCATGTGTGATACTCATACGGTAATAAGAGTACCTCACGCGCAAATGGAAGAAGCGCGGTGATTGCTCGGGGATGCTCACGTGATCTATAATTTCCATCTTGAGGTTGAGATAACAACATGCACCTCTCGAGCTTCGCCTTGAGGTCCATATGCTGTTATTTGTACCTCTCCTCTTCTCTCGAGCTTCACTTTGAGGACCATATGCTGTTATTTTGTACCTCTCCTCTCGAGCTCACTCTTGAGGTCCATATGCTGATTATTTGTACCTCTCCTCTTCTCTCGAGCTTCACTCTTGAGGACCATATGCTGTTATCTGTACCCCTCCTCTTGAGCTTCAGTCTCAATGTCCACATGCTGTTAACTGTACCCCTTGATGGAAACACAGACTTGTTTATGGTCCCCCATACATTATTATTTATACTGTGAATTACATCCTAAAATGTTTTAGAGAGACTGAGAGACATTATGAGAATGTGCCGCTCATATGCAGATGTGCCAAATGCATGGAACTATGACTCTTGGCATTTGCATTTTGAAAGACACAGAGGGTGGGATATTCAGACTGCACCAGGCTGTGGCACAAGCCTGGGCGCAGCGCAACTGGGATGCGCCAGGGCGGTGACAGGGTAATATTCAGTGGTACTGCGCCATGGCTCAGCACCATTGAATATGGCACTGTGGCCACCTGCACTGCGCCAGCAGCCAGAGAGGAGCAAGGGGATGCGCTAGTGCAAGTGCTGTTGCGCTAGGCGCAGCAACTGCGATATTCAGTGGTGGACATGCAAATGGGGCCATAATGCATGCAAGGCACAAATGGGGCCATTAGCATGTCATTAGGGCCCCATTTGCATGCAGGTGCACCGATCCCCGGCGACTTCCACCTAGCGCCCTGCCAGGCAGCAGCTGTCGGGGACCAACGCCCCCTGCCCCCACCGGCAACGCGCTCCAATGCCCGATCGCGGGCATAAATAGGAATATAAAAGTCCAATATCTGTGGTGGTCCAGTGGACCGCTTGCAGCCCGATCACAGGCATAGGTATTAAAATGTAAATGTCCAAACCATCCCTGGTGGTCCAGCGGTACCTCCCCTCCCCACCGCCTACTGAGCCCACCACCGCTCCCCGGTCAGCGGGCGGCAACACCCACCCGCAAGCCGCCCGCCGTCGCCGACTGAGCTGTGTACAGTACGGCTGTAGTGCCCATTGTCCACAGCGTACAATGGGCGTGAGACCATGATCGTATTACACAATCCAGATATTGGACGCCTTTAATTTAATACTTATGCCCACGACGCGGCATGGGGGCGGTTACATTAGCCGATGGACGGTGCCGCTGGAGCTCGAGTGGCCACCCACAGCTGGCAGCTGCCATGTTGCGCCCTGCAGTACAGCAGCTCACCTGTGGGTGGCCAGCTGTTGCTCCTGTTTTTTTTGGCTCAACTGTGTGCGGCATAGGTAGGGGTTGTGCCTGCATCTGCTCAGCACATCCCGGGCTGAATATCAGGATGTGCGGAGTATGCTTGGGCACCCCCCCCACTTGTGCCGCATACATTACTGCTGCGCCCAGGCACATCGGGATTTGTGCCACGCACTTTCCCCTTTTGAATATCGCGCCGGGGTGCATCAGTGGGTTGCGCCATGCGCAACCCTTCTGAATATCCCACCCAGTGTGTTTCTCTTTACTGCAGGTGCAGTGAAACAATATTATTGTTGTGGTGAGAGAGCAGGACTTTATTTATTTATCTTTCCTCCTCTTAGTACCTTTATCTGAGCTTTCTCTTCAATCCTATATACAAAAGTGTTTGAATTTTAAAGAAATATATAACTCTAGAGCTGTATGTAAAGTTCTAGACCAGAACCCAGAACGTCAGTGAGTTTTGACAACCTGTGCAGGTATTAATCTCAAAGATACACAGGTTAACTAATGACAGAGTTCTAGTCCCCATACAAACAACTTTCAGAAGGGTATAAGAACTTTCTGTCATGTCTGTTCGGGTCAGAAATGTAACCAGAAATTTCGGTTTTGCCCCAGTCCCATATAAAAGGAACTGGTCTAAAGTAAACAAAACAAATTGGTTACCAGAGATTATTTTGCTTGTAAAGTACTTTGGGAGACCGTTTGTATGAAAAGAGCTGTTTAAATGCAGGTTTTATTATTTTATTTCTGAATTGACCACACAATTAAAGAACAGTGGCTTATCTACCTGCAAAACTGGTTTATTCACGTACTAAAGATGCTACCTGATTGTCACTTTATCTTAAGAGCTGCTGATGCCTCATGAAAACTTTGAAAAACATAATATTTCAATGCAATTCAGCTTTCATTCAGTATGCATTCTACAGATTTCTCTTCCTCATTATGTATTACTGAAGAAATCTGCATTATTACATGGTATTTATCCCTTGCAGTTCATCTACCTCTGTAGTTTACTCCCTGCTTGAAATCATAAGCCTCTGTTGTGACATCAAAGTCTGTTGTCATGGGAGTAACTGCGATGTCACAAGCAGTGCATTATGGCCTCAGGTAGGGAGAAAGCAACAGGAATACATAAACTCTTCAGGAGGAAAGATCCTGTTTTCATGCAGATGGCCTCAGTGTTAAATAATGGGAGCAGAAATACAGAACTAATGTGAAATATAAGCTGAACTCTCTAAATATATGTTTTGTTAGAGTTGTCCTGAAGGCATCAGTTGCTCTTTAAGATAAAACCATGTTATATACTCCTTCATTCCAAATTAGAATGAAAGTTGTTAGAAAAAGGCACATATGTGATTTGGGACATTTTTTATTGTCATGAAATTGCATACAAACATGCACAGGGTATACCTACCTACACCTTGGTTCAGGTGTTGTGTTCCATCCCTTCTGGATTTTAGCTCTTGTCTGCGTTCGGTCATTCTCTAATTCCAGAAATTCCCCAATGTTGCGTTTTATACCCGTGGGTGTAGGCTTCCATATGAAGTCTCATAGGTTGTGTGACTGGGGCAACTAGTGTGGGAATAAAGGGATTGTGACTGCATGGTTAAACAGCAGTACAGTTCTCTCCCCCTTAAACTAGGGAGTGAGGTCTAGTGGAAAAGTTCTTAGCTTTTTTTTTTCTGTGTGTTAATTTAGTGCTTGTGAAAGGTGCTGGACTGACACCACTGGAGCCTAAAGTCCTGTGCTTATCCACATGACAGGTACAGCATGGGTGATCACAGTGTACGTTTTCTCACACTGCCCTGCCAATGTGCCTTAACCCTGCTGTACAGGGACTGCCATGTAAGTGAAAGGATATTTCAGATGCCATGCCCATTCAATCTTTGCCTCTCAAGTGAGACTGTCAACAAGGGTGCCAGTTAGTGCTAGTTGCGTTGGTGGTTTTGTGATGTGGACACCTGACCATTGGGAACTGAACTGAGACCACCACAACTCTTTTCACATGGACCACTGAATAGCCCTTAGATGATAATGCTTTTCGGCCACTGCTGACCTGTGTTGGATTTGAACTAGTAACTAGAGGCGAAAGGCTCCGTAACCTGCTACCAATTAACTGAGCCATTCAGTTCCCCAAATCTTAACTTTTTAAAAATGTTCTATTTATGTATCCTTCTACTCTGAGTCACTTGCCTTTAAAGCCTCACGGCAGATGTCCTGCCTTGTACCCCTGTATGCAACTACTCCTTCAACCGACTGCATGTGTCCAAAGTCAGCAGGAGGAGGCAGGCTGTGCAGAGCCCAAGAGTAACAGACTTTCTTATCCTGCTGAGTCCATGGATTTTGTTTTCCTACTCCCCTGGGACCTCATCTTAGTGATGAACAGAGCACGGCTGTACACGTAATGCATGATGTAACAAACATTTGAGATGTTCCTTCCCAACCCTGTTTTGGTGTGTGTGACTGCATCTTCACCTCTGGACATCTAGGTGGTGTTTAGCAAAGTCTACAACCCTTGGCCTAAGCCAGCTCCCCACTGTGTCAGGCTGTTTCCAGAACCCAGGCTAATGATGTTGCTTAAAGTGTTGAACTGTGAAACAGGACATCCCCCGGTTTGTATTTTGCAGCATCATCATGTATGACTTGAGCAAGTCCCTTCACCTCTCATGTACCTGTGCTCCCAGCTGTAAATTGGTCGAAGCAAAAAAGGAGATGTGGTATCTTTCTCAGTTGGCTACCCTAGTGAAACTTACATTTGTTTAAATCCTACCCTCCTCTTGCGAAGCTTGACTACGCTTTGCCTCACAGTGTAGGCTTATAATCTGGTGACGACCAAGGGTCAGGGCACCCTCTCTGCCATGATTGGGTAGACATAGCAGACATGAGAGAAGGCAGTAGTGTGACTTTTACTGAGGTACTGTACAACCTCCTGTGGCCAAGTCCCCCCACCTCCAAACACTCCACCCCTGTCCGGAAGAGGAACTCATCCTGTTGGATGCTAAATCCTCCTCCTGCTGACCCATAACTTTGTTCTTAACTTTTATTGCGAAGTGGCTTCATAGTTACTGTGATTCCTCATTTAAAGAACAGCTGACACTTTCAGAATAACTATGAACAGCATAATAATTGGAAACAGTTTAACTTCTATTTTGCATTAGTTCTGCATTTCTGTATCATCTCCATGTTGTCAGGGGAATATTACTTATGGTAATGTGCTTCCACTGGGGGTAGTGGCACAGCTCAAAAGCTGTGAACTCAGCACAGAACCCTAAGAACAGGAATGTTCCAAATACAGCTACTACTTGGTTTCTGCTGTATCACTCAAGGGGTTAGGCAGCATGGATTATTCACTCTGGAAAATGTCAGCTATTAAGCGCTTGTTATTTTCTGCATTGTGTGACTCAGGCAGTTTGGGGCTGACTGGTTTCTGGGAGCCCTCAAGATTTAGAAATTGTGCCTGTTAAGCAGCGGCTTTCAAAGTGCCTGACCTAGTTGATCGGCCCCATTTACACTGCCGACTTTTATTACATCAACCCCGCGTGCACTGGTTGATGTGCTGCGAATTGGTGTGTCAGACCCATTCAGGAGTGTTGCAAGTGTAGGCTCCGATGCATTTTCCGCACTGACTCAGTTGTTGGTACCCTTATTGGAGCAGCGCAGCAGCCGCAGTGTGGACAATTGCTGCGCCGCTTCCAGTTATTTCCCATGTGTCCTGGCATCCTCAGTGGCATTCACAGCTCCTCCATGAGGCTTAGTGAGTTAGGTGAGGATAGAGTTTGGTCTTTGGTTTTACCTTTTTTGGTTATTATTTTTTTCAAACTGTGTAAGACCTGCTGCAGGACTTGAGACCTTCATTTACAGGGGCATATAGTCCTTGTTATGTGACATAATTTAACATGTCTGTGACCCCCCCCCTGTCGGACCCTTGGACTTTGAGGGGTGCACCTGTTGTACTGTTTGCCAGTGGCAAAACTGAGGTACGCACATCCGTATTGAGTTGTTCAAGTACAGTGCTGTATACTGAAATTCCACAGGGATCATCTCCGAAGACACCCATACCAAAGGTGGGCCTCCTTAAGTTGAGGGAGGGTATATACTGACACGTCCAGTGCACCAGAGCAGAGTGACATTGCTCACAGAGATTTGCAGGTGACCAGGGGTGTTTCTAGGGTCTGAAGAGATTAGGGGCTTAAGCCACCATCCCTCCTGCCTGGTAAAAAAAAAAAAAAAAAAAAAAATAGGCCAAGGGTCAGGTTTAGGAATTTGGAATAATTTATTTGTGGCTCCAGAGCCTGGTGTCCACCCATAGTGACCCCCTTGCAGGTGACCCCCCGACCTTGATGACATGGGAGGTCAAGAGGACGATGCATGGAGATCTGGGAGAAGCCTGAATCGAAAGTGCAAGTCTGTCAAAGGAGGAGAAATGTCTGTTCAAGAAGGAGGGGGAGTGTCTGAAATTCACATCAAGGTGCCAGTTCCCTCTTTGTATGGATCAGAGTCACTGCCCTTGTTTTAAATGAGACTTATAGAGTGTTACAGCACAAGGAAGCTCAGGATATTGCGGTTCTTGATGTGAACTTTGTATTGTTTCAGTTGGCCTCGAATCCAGAGTGGGACTTTTCCTTCAAGCCTTCTGGCACGGTGATCAAGCTGTAGATCAGGCATGGCTGGGGTGGACAAATAAAGTTAGTCCAGGCCCAGGGTTCGATGGTGTACCTTTCAAGAGAAAGTTATTTACAGAAATAGGGAAAGTCCTCAGGTTACAGATGAGGTGGGCAGTACTGTGGGCATTCTACTGTACCTTCAGAAGGTACTGTCACGAGGTTTGTGCTACAAAAGCAGATGTGGTTTACAGTAAGTACAAGACTCAGAAAGCATTCATCTGCAGATGATGTATGCATCCTCCTTGGCCCGGGGTTTCGTGGCCTTGGTTTCCTATCCAGATAAGTTAAGTCTTGCAGGATTTCATAAGGACGACTATCTTGTGCGTGTTGTGAACTTCTGTCTTCCGGGAGATGGCTGTAGGCAGTTTCATATTTCTGTTCGATTAGCCAGCCGATGCCACTGGGCCACAGAGC
Organism: Neoceratodus forsteri; assembly: GCA_016271365.2. NCBI lineage: Eukaryota > Metazoa > Chordata > Ceratodontiformes > Ceratodontidae > Neoceratodus > Neoceratodus forsteri. Next base: position 1,319,809,070 of record CM057453.1, on the reverse strand, counting down.
AGCCGTTTAGACAGATCTGCTTTATAGGCCTTTGTCTGGGAGTTAAACTCTGGCCCGGCACTGGATGGGATTCTAAAGGTCATCCAGGCTGAGACGGGTCAGTTGCTAGTCCTAAGCAGCAGCAAGCTGAAACATTGTCAAGGGTGGGACATGGCGTGCCACACAGTCTTCTCAGAACTTTGGTGAGCAGAGAAATGGAGGAACTTGTCCTGTTTTTACAGACTTCTGTAAAGAGGTGGCTTTGTTACTCGGAACAGTGGTGGGCACACAGGTCCATCTCTGCCTGTTGTTTTTGGCAGAAAGTTGCAGACCTTTTATGGCTAGCAGTAGTTGTCAGTGCCAGTGATAGTCCAAGATGAGAGGTTGTTTCCCCTTAGTTCCTGGCCCCACGGGAACGGTTAAAAAGCAGGCAGTCAGCCAGTCTCTGGCATGGGGCTTCATTGTTTGGATCATCAAAATAAGTAGGCAGGATGGAGTCCTTGCAGTCTATTGTGCGAGCTGACCCTCTGGACATTCAGCGATTGGGGGACATCTGTCTCCTTATTCCGCTAGCCCCTGAATCCACATACCTGACATTTTGGAGGTTTGCAGTTGAATTGCCATTATTCAGCACTCTGCATGGTTTAGCTTCTGCACCAAGAGTGTTTTGAGAGCCGCAGTTGTGTGATGGCAATCTGGGATGTAAGCAAATAATTTATTTTATTTTTTTATTTAGCTTTGATGACCATGTAGGTGCACTAGCTATAGCAATGACTATTTTCAAGCGACCGGGAATGTACAAGACAGAAACAATCAGATAACAGGTTACTGTATATGGATTCACAATATACAGATGTAGGAGTTAGAACAGGCTAGAGTTTAAAAACAGGCTAGTAATATGCTTAAACAAAGTTAATAAGAAACAAAAGTAAGAAGAGTAAACATTTCAATAAGGCAAATATCAGTTTGATTAGGTCATAAGTGCTAGCTGTACCATGGAATTCAAGGAGGATTATAACTAGGCGACAGAGGTATGATGTAGACAATATAATACAGGTCAGTAGAGATTAAGGTTGAGATAGGGAAAATATTAGATGGGGAAGGGTAAGAGGAGATAGGAAGAAGGTAAGCCAGTGTGAGATAGAAGTCACAAGGTTATAAGAAGGCAGGAAGCAGCTGTAAAGAAGTAAGAGCTAATCGTTGGCAAGGATTTTGTACATCCTTTTTTCGGAAGATCTCTTCTTTAGGGACCCAACAGATCAGAGATGTACATTTCAGGGACCATGGAAATGCAGGAGATCGCGGCTTGACAGTCAGGAAAAGAGTTCCCTAATGCGACTGCGAAGGAGTTGCTAGCCTGAGAGTTCACTGACTGGGATTAGTCAGTTGCCTCAGGCCACAAGCTGCTAGGAAGTTAGTACCTGATGGCAGTATCTGTAGGACTGGTACCATGTGCCAGACTTCACATGGGAGTCCTCCAAAGCAGGATGTTGGCAGTATGGTTTCCTGCCTTCCAAACTCTGATCCCACTATGCAGTCTGGTGTTGGAATCACTTACTTTTATTGTTTTATTTTTGTGTAATGCAAGGCTCACCAGCCACAAGTGCCTGTTTTCAGGAGTGACCTGGGAGCACTGGGAAGGTTAAGTGACTTGCTCAGAGTTGCGCAGTATGCAAGTGGAGGTTGTGAGAATCAAACCTAGGTCTGCTGGATGTACCAAGCTCATTCACAGCCCATTTATATAACTTCTAAGCTATATTGCCAGCTACCACATACTCAACTGATCCCAGCCTTTTTGTACTGGGAGACAGTCCTAAACATGACTCCAGTTGCTTGGAGTCTCCAGGATGTAGCTGTGTTTTGGGATTGGATTCTGTCCCATGTGGTGAAGGTGAAGTCTGGTCAATGTCATCACCATAGTTTGCATAAACAGCCAAGAGGTGCAAAAAGCACCACCAGGTTCAAGGAATGAACAGGGTTCTTCAGTGGGCAGAGCATAATCTGCTGTTCACATCAGGGAAAATGCCTGGGTGCAAAATCCTTTTGTTTTTCATCTCTTAGCACCAGAGGGCCAAGGAGGACAAGGTTTTCAGATCTAGTAAATCTGACATCTCTGTCCCTGCTTTCAACTCTCGTGCTGCAAGTATGTGTTCAGTCGGGTCCAGTCATGCACCCAGCTCCAGTGGCGATGCAGTCAGCAGCCTAGTACTAGAAAAGAGGAGACTCCTGAATTAGGGTCTTCAAGAAGGTTGAAGGTGCCGTTATGGCCTCTAAGAAGGTGGTTATCTAGGTGGCCTACGACTGAGTGTAGAACTTTTCCTTGGCTTAGGCCAGATGTTGAGTTGTTAGGCCCATCAAAGCTGTGGTCAACAGTTCTTGGATTTTCTCAGGCAGTATTGGTCAAAGTCTAATTTTGAGGACCATGCGAGACTAGGTGTCCAACTTCAGTGCTAAAAATGCAAGGTCTTGCACTGGGGGCAAAACCCAGTGAACAGCTATTGGTTGGGGAGTGCAGTTAACCAGTTTGGCCCAGGAGAAAGATCTGGGGGTGTTGGTGACAGGGGACATGAAACACTCTGCACAGTGCAGGAAGGCAGCTGCAATAGTGACCAGAATGCTGGGATACATTGCCTGGGGAATCACCTCTAGGAAGGAGGAAGTCATTATGCCCCTATACAGGTCCCTTGTGAGGCCGCACTTGGAATACTATGTACAGTTTTGGTGCCCATATTTGAAAAGGGACATCAGACTACTGGAGGGGGTCCAGCGTAGAGCGACGAAGATGATCCTGGGGATGAGGGACAAAACATATGAGGAGAGATTGAGGGAGCTCAGTCTGTACACCCTTGAGGATAGAAGGGAGAGAGGGGGGATGTGATTGAGACCTTCAAGTACCTAAAGGGCATAAACAGAATTAATTCTGAGGGTTTGTTTAAGTTAAAAGGGGGGAGGGACACCAGGGGACACAGTCTGAAATTGGAGAGAGGAATGTTCAAGAGTAAGATGAGGATGCACTTTTTCAGGGAGAGGGTGGTGGCAGGTTGGAATGCGCTGCCAGAAGAAGTGATAACACTGTGGTCAGTGTGCAGCTTCAAGAGAGAGTGGGATAGGGCCAAAGGGAGTGTCAAAGCTGTGGAGAAGATGGGGAGAAGTCGGAGGTGTGGGCAGTAATTCAGAAGGGAGGGGCAGCTGCAGTTTAATAAACAGCATTCTGCACACTCGAGCAGACTAGATAGCCCAGGGAGGCAGTATAGCCCAGTGGTCTAAGGCTCTGAGCTGCAAATCTGGTGAAATCCAGCAGACCAGACCTGGGTTTGAATACCACAGCTTCCACTTGCATACTGTGTGACCCTGAGCAAGTCACTCACTGCCTTGTGCTCCCAGGTCGCTCCTGTAAAAAAGCTCTCAGCTTAGTGTGCTACTCCTGGTTAAACAACTAAAAAAAAAAAAAGAAAAGATAGACCAAAAGGCCTGTATCTGCTGGCAGTTTCGTATGTTTGTAATGCAGCTTTGGGATGATTGCATTCTTTAGGGTCAACACAAATGTTATCTGTTTTTTTTTTTTTTCTCTCTCAGGACAGTCAGCAGAAGCTGTCCATCCCTTTGATCATCTGTTCTCCTGTGGGACTGAAGTTGGTGTCATACGCCCTGTGCAGGGCACCCCTTTTTTTATTCTTGCAAGCTGTGTTAAATGTGCTAGCTCACAAAGAAAACATAGTTTAGCAAGCAAAATACCAGCACCAGGCTACAGTACAATTTCAGAAAGTTTCATTACATAAATGCAACATTCACAAAAATACCTTGGTGGTAAGAAACTGTAGCAGGTACACTACCAACCTGATTTCGCCTGGTTCCTGCTGTATCCTGGTGTCAGTTTTGCTTGCTACACTCTGAACATGCTGCCTTATGATATGTGTTCCCTGAGGATGATTTCCTCAACCAGGAGGATTAGTGAAACTCAGGCTTTTCACATAGAGAACCTTACGTTAGATTGCACAAGGATAAAGCAGTGCTGAGGACAGTTTTGTCTACTTCCTAAAGTCTTCCATCTGAACCAGGAGGCTTGTTTATTGTTATCCTGCTCGAAACTGATGAATCCAGAGGAGTGAGAATTGCATAAGCTGGGTTTGTGTGGGACAGCCAAGATATACAGTACCAAGAGAAATAGAGCTGCAGAAAGTCTTGAGAGTTTAACTTGTTCTGTTCAGTGTAACAAAGAAGAATAAAAGCTTAAAAGTCACCATTGCTAGGTGCATATGGCTATCTATCTCGAAGGCTTAGGTGACAGAGAAGAAAGGACTTCCAGCTTTCATGTGGGTCCATGCCAGCAGGGTGCTTGCTCCATCTTGGGCAGAGAGGATAGAGGCATCAGTGTCAGAATTTGTCAGAGCTGCAGTGCTGTTCCTCCATTATTATGTCCTTGGAGTGCAACAGATTGGAGGTCTAGAACTCTGCTGATGCTACCTGCAGGCACAGAATGTGGTCATATGTTCATGGAACACTATGGACTTCATGGCCAGAGCTCTGCCAAAACAGCTTTTGGACGCAGTATTGTAGGGGGTGTTTAGCAGATGAATCCCGTAGTTAACCCTTATGGGTCATATATGGGACTGTATTCTCCCCCCACTGTATGGCAGATGGGTACTGTTTGTGTGAATCTATGTGTAATTACGTTGACAACGTGGAGCAGTACAGAAGGGAGAAATTCCTACATACTTACCGTAATTTCCTTTTCTGTTATCTCCAGTGTGGTCTCTGCCTGGTGTCGCTGACTCTGCTTACAGGTTGTTGGCCGATAATTATTGAAATGTGTTTTTATAGATGAAGCAGTCATTACAGCTGTATAGGTTGTGGGGTTCATCTGTTATCCAGGGACATTGTGGGACTATTCGGCTATTGGCGTGATAGGCCAGTGACTAACTAATTATATTTCTGAAATTGTGAGAGTGCAGACCAGTTTGAGTTAACACCTTTTTGTTAATTGTCAGATTCACATGTTCTGGTTCTTTAGCATGTGTTTCAGCAATGGTGACAGCCTGCACAGCAGCTGATGGCAGGATGAAAGCATGTACTGTAGGTGTGTCTGTAAGGACCAGCAAGTGTGATGTGATGGTCAACTGATTTGAGTACTTAAGGCGTGTCTCCAGATAAGGTGGGTTGTGCCATTTTCATTTCATGAGTTAGATCAAGATTGATAAATTCTTCTTGTTAAGGAGGCGTTTCCTTTTGGACATGGATGTTAACTGTTTATAGCTTTTGTGTTTAGAGGTTTTATTCTTCTTTTGTGGCCAGATGGGCTAGGGGCTCCCTTCAGTCCTGCCCCAATGACCCGACTGTCCTAGCTGCCCAGGACTTACCAGATGCCTACCATCACCACGGATTTCACCCCGTGAAGAAGTGTCAGAGGGAGGGCGTCCCCCCTCCACCGAGGCACTCATATCCAGTATGGCTCTGAGTCCAGCTTGCAAGGTAGGTGAGGGTCGTCATGCAGGATGTAATTTTTAGCCTGCTGGTCACTGTTTTCCAATAGTTTTGTTCCTGTTCCTCACACTGGGGTGTGCCGCCAACATGCTTGTGTGGAGTGCAGCACATGTAGCGAGTCCTGCAGCACCATGTTTCTCTGACATTCCATGACCTGCACTGCCACCACCTGGTGGCAGTCATTCGGCAGAGCCAGCCGTCCTCCTTCCCTGGGAGAGGAGAGCTGTCCTCCGGACGCTCAGTCTTTTTCCTCTCCGGCCAACCATTGGCAACTTGTGCTTGTTCCCGAACAAGGGTCGCCGGTGTGGAGTGAGGTGTGGCATCCAGCGCCTCAACTCTCATTGCCACTGGACCGGCTATATAGCTGGGTTTTTGGAAGTAGTGCATGGGTAGTAGTGAACTGAGTAGTTGCTGTATTTGGAACGGTCATGGTTCCCAGGGTTCTGTGCTGAGGTCACAGCTTTTGGAAGTGTACCACTACCCCACTGGGGGGAGCATATTACCCATGTGTAGTTATTCCCCATTGACAATGTTGGAGCTAACAGAAAAGGTAAGTATGAAAATAATTTCTCCTTTAGTCTCCCCCTCATTACTAAGATTATGTGCATGAAAATAGGATTTTTGTTTGTTGAGTGTTTATCAGCTCCTCCTGCTTGTTCCTTACTCTGATGTTAATACTCTGCTTGTGACATCACATGTATTTCCAAGGCAACAGATTGTGGTATCACAACAGAAGATTATGAATTCAGGTGGGGAAGGAATTGCTGGAACAGATGAACTCTTAAGGGATTTAGACCTTGCTTTCATGAAACTTTTTTCAGTAATAAAGGAGAGAAAAAATCTAGAAGGTTTGTGAAATACATGGTAAATTATGTCTAAATGTGATATATTGTGTCTGAATATTATGTTTTCTGAAGTTCTCCCTAAGGCATTAGTAACTCTTTAAATGTACCGCCAAAACCAATATATTTACAAACTGGGGAGGAGAGGTTACCCCTGCAGATGGACTCACCCCCCTTCCTGGAACAAAGGACTTGCCGCAAATGAAGGGGTGGGCGCCCGGCTTACTGAGCTGAGCCGTGTGGTCCTCCCTCACGACCTACAAGAATCTATTTTTCTCCTGTTCCCGAGCAGGAGTCCAGACTGCAGTAACTTTACAGCTTCAAGAGAAAACTTCCCTGCTCATTTGCCAAATTTTCACTCAGGACTTTATAGGTAAACAGAACATTTCTGCTCGAGAATGAATGTTGGACTTACCTCTCTCGCTACTGTACTACAGCAGAGTCGGTAGTAGGAGGGGCGAACCTGGGCCAAATTTTTTCCCTGTCCTGCTCATTTGAGCTCAGCGTATTAGTGGATAGCCGACACAATCCTAAGGAGTTTGGGCGTAAACTTTTAAAAGTAAACCTCTGCACCTGATTGGATCCACAGGGCCGTGACGCCACAGTCTAGGTTTCTTCTAAGGCCTTTATTGGAGCCCAGCGGCTCACACATGATGCCTGCTGCTTGACGAAGTGGGAGGAGAGGGTTACCCCACTGCAGGTGGGAGTCTCCCCCTCCCCAGGAACAAAGGACTTGCCTCAAACGAAGGGGTCGAGGCACCGGCTTACTGCACTGAGCCGGGCAGTCCTCTCTTACGACCTACAAGAATCTCTTTTTCTCCTGTTCCCGAGCAGGAGCCCTGACTGCAGTAACTTTACAGCTTCAAGAGAAAACTTCCCCTGCTTCTGTGCAGGAGCTCATTTGCCGAATTTTCTCTCAGGTCTTTAGCAAGGTAAACTAACTTTTCTGCTTGAGAATGAATGTTGGACTTGCCTCTCTCGCTGCTGTACTACAGCGTAGTCGGGAGCGAACCTGGCCCAATTTTTTGCCTGCCCTTCCGCCCCCTCCTCCCCTTAAATGCTTGCAGGCCATGCCCTCAAGCCCCTGCACTATCTGTCAACCAATCTCTACGACACCAAAGCCAGCCCCCAATAGTCTTGATCCTTCTTGTGATTGTTGCCTGCATTATAGGTAACAGGTGCAGCCTGCTCAGTCTATAAGTGTAACTCCAGTAACGTTCTGCTAAATGTTAATTCCTGCATAACTGCTAATTGTCGATAAGTGCTAATATTTTACCGATCTCTCAGCCAGCCTGTATAGTGTTGAGAAGTGCTACTCTACTAGGGAAAGGTATTACTGAGGAACTGTTGTACTGTATAGTTATTAACTGGGGCATCATTTTCTCTAGAGCCTGCCAATACAGTGCTGAGAAGTGTTACTTTATCTTAGAAGGTGATACTAGCCAGAACTAGCATGTAAAGGTACTGTTGTGATGCATTACAGCTAATCTAAGTTCATAATTCTCTAGCGCCTGCTATGACATTTAATTGATCCTTCCCGCAGGTCTGCAAGTACCACAAGCTCTCTTACCTTATTTCTCCTAGGTATAGTTAGTTCTTATACTGTACTTTAACATATGAATGCAAAACTCTTGAAGATATTCAACTATCTGTGCTCTCGAATTGCTTCTAGTTTTTCACTTCAAGTCTGCACCTCTTAGTTTCCTACAGGGACAGGACAGACAGCCTGAGATTACAGTCCCTACAACCTGATTTTAGCTGATTCACCTGGCAGGTATCTGCCTGGGAAATCAATCCAACGGACAAACAGCTAGGAGGTAACTTCGCTCTACTAATATGGCTCCTGAGAGTTATTCCCCAAACCAGGGCACTCTCTGCCTTAAGTCACGCTGTGCAAGTAAGCCCCCTGCCTCTCTCCTAAATAGGGGAGTACTCCTGGCCATACTTTACATACTGTCCCTCCTCTGGGTGGACAAGAGCATAGAGCATGGATACTAAGACTCCAAGGGGCCACATCACAAAGACCCCTTTTCTAGTGGTCACTACAGTTGGACCTCTCCCCCTAGCAAGAATGACCTTCTGATAACCCACGAGCTGGTAAGAAGGGGCACATACTATGAGATACACCTTGCTACGTGCAGGAGGCTCCGCAGCTTCTCTGTTGCCCCTGTCAGACTTATGTTACTATGCCAACTTCCTTGTCTGCTGCTTTGGGCAGGTGATGTACAGCCTAATCCGGGCCCCACAATAGCTAATCTTTTAGTTTTCTCCCCCCAGGATCCTCATTGGACATCCTCTAAGGGTCTGAGGATTGTGCGCATGAACGTGTGCAGCCTCAGACCAAAAATTCAAGAGGTACAAGTCTGGCTTGATCTCTACAAGCCCGATATCCTTGCTGTCTCTGAGACCTGGCTCAAGGTCCACATCCTAGACCACGAGATCATGGTCCAAGGATATAACACCTTCTGACAGGATAGGGAGAACAAGAGAGGTGGCAGGGTTCTAATCTATTTTAAGGACACTAACAGTGTCGCAACTGAAGCCCAACCTCGGAAACTGCCAGGATGGCGAATCTATTTTCATTCAACTAACCACCATTGGTCATGCAAAGCACCCCACCATAGGCTGCGTCTATAACCCCCACTAAGACTGCTCTCCAAGCCCTGGAGAGTATCACTAAATCTGTTGGCAGTTAATTATCCAAGGAACTCCTTAGCTTGGGAGACTTCAATCTAAACTGTGCCTCTGACCCCAACAAAGTCCTCTCGGCAGTGACCCAAGTGGCAAACCTGGTACAGGTAATCTCAGCACCTACCAGGCTCAGCTATAAAACTGGGAATCACACCACCCTGGACTGGGCTTTGGTAGCCAATCCCATCACCATCCAGAAAGCCAGCTTATTGGCCGATGCTCTTAGCAACCACTCCCCTATATTCTGAATGTGGAAGAAAAGAGCACCAAAGGTTCCTCCCAGGATACTCATCATCCGTGACTTCTCTAAATTCCCGTCGGCAAAATTTAATGACTACCTAAGTAACCTGGACTGGAGCCCACTCAGGCTCCTCCCGACCTTGGATGAGGCCTTGGAATACTTCCAAGACTCACTCCTCAAGGTGACTTCCCTCTTTGCCCCCTTTAAGAAACTCAGAACAAAGGGAAGTTGCTACAAGTGGATCTCCCACTCAGTAAAATCCATGATGATGATAAGGCTTGGAAGAAGTTTTCTCTTTCCCTGCAGATCTGGTGAGTTACAAATCCTTAAGAAACAAATGTAAGATAGCCATTAAACTTGCGAAAAAGGAGTATGTCTCACACCTCCAACGAACCAACTTGGGGAACCCCAAGCTTTTCTGGTCTCACATCAACGAACTGCTTAGGGGCAACACCAAGGAGGCACAGGGCCCTGTAGAGGTACACAGACAGCTAGTTAGTGATTGCCAGCTAATTGCCTCAGAAATCAACCACCACTTGACCAACTTTGATGAATACAAGAGTGATCTACCTCCTTCTGTGCCAACACAGAACACCGACCAACCCCCCCCCCCGCCTTAATAGACCCCAATTACACCTGAGATTGGTCAAGGCTAATGAGGTCCTTAATCTTCTAAAGGCTGTCAGAAACAAAGGCTGTGGAGGCCCCGATGATATCAGCCCTAGGTTACTTAAGGAAGGAGCCCAGTCCCTTGCCAGACCTTTGACCTGGATTTTCAACAGGTCTCTACTTGAAGGAAATGTTCCCTCACCAGTGGAAGCAGGCTAATGTGGTCCCCATTCACAAGGGTGGCATGAGGGAACATATTGGCAACTTCAGGCCCATCTCCCTGCTAGGTACCCTTGCAAAATTGCAAAAAAGGCTAGTTTACGGGCAACTGAGGAACTACCTGGAGTTCCACCAGCTCCTAGCCCCCTCTCAGCATGGTTTCCGGACAAATCATGGCACTGACACAGCCCTCACCAATCTAACAGTGGATGTACTCAGTGCAGTGGATGCAGGTAAGCCAGCGGGCACAGTCTTTATAGATCCGTCTAAGGCGTTCACCCTCGTGGACCACGACTCTTCCTAACAAAGCTTCACAAAATAGGTCTGGATCCCCATGCCCTCAAATGGTTCAAGAGCTACCTATATCAGGCCTCTCTCAGAGGGTCAGCTGGAAGGAAGAGCTGTCTGACCCTCTACCTATCAAGGAGGGAGTACCTCAGGGCACAATTCTCGGCTCCCTCTTGTTTTCTCTCTTTACTAACGATGTCAGCCTTTACTGTGGGGACAGCTCAGTGGTTCAATATGCAGATGACACTGTTATCTACCGGTCCATGGATAATATGCCAGTACCAGGTCCTCTTTTTCAAGCTGACCTATTGACACTTGAGGCCTGGCTTACATCTAATAGAATGGTCCTCAACACAGGCAAAACAAAAGCCATGCTGTTTGGTCCTAGATCCCTTGGACAGGACAGGACCAAATCCATACAGATAAATTCCCTTGCTGGAAAAAGGATAGACGTGGTAGACACCATAAAATACCTAGGGCTAAATATTGACCAAGGTCTCACCTTCAAGTCCCACGTAGACCAAGTAACCAAGACTATCCACGGTAAACTTGGCACCCTGTACCGGCTAAAAGACCAGCTTGTCCCGGAGGCTAGGCTAGCAGTTGCCTCCAGTGTCCTCCTCCCAACACTAAGTTACGCTCCTCTTGCAATTCAGGGAATGTATAAGCAAGAGTTCAACCGGCTACAGGTCCTGTACAACAAGATTGCGTGGTTTGTGACCCAGAGTCACCCAAGAAGCCACCCTTGCGATACACTTACCCAGCTGCAGTGGCCTTTTGCTTCTCATCTTCAGTACCCCCTGCTCTGCCTTGCGTACAAATTACAGTGCCCAGCTGCCCCACCCAGCCTAAAAGGGACTGTCACTCCCAAGCACAACTCTTGTATACTTAGGACCTCAGGTCGGACTCTACTTGCAATCCCCAGAGTCGGGACAAATGTGGGTGGTAAATCCTTCTCTTATACTGCCACCTACTTGTGGAACAATCTCCCACCCTCAGTACAGGAAGCCCCATCTCTTCTAAACTTTCGTACAAGGCTCAAGGTGCACATGTTAGAGTCCAGCTCTTGTCACTGTCATGGTATAGGATAGTCTCCCCCTGTCCAACAAACAATACCAACCCTCTCCCTTTCTCACCCAAACAGACTTCAAGGTCATGCCTTGACTCATTCAATCATTGCACTTATGTTTTATTGATTCTGAATTACTGCTTATATTGTAACCCTGTTATCATCTGTACTTTCTCTGTAACCTGTTGTACCTGACTGCCTGATACTGTACTGTATCCCGGGTCGCCCCTGAAAAAGGGACCTTCGGGGCTCAGTGCGCCTACCCGGTCATCAAAATTCAATAAATAAATAAAGTGGCAAGCAACATCAGTTAACTTTCTGTGTTTGCTTTGCCAGCAGCAAAGCGAACATATTGTTGTCTGTGCAATAGGGCTTTTGGGGGCAAGTCCCTTTCCACCAATCACATGCTTAGACTTCTTAGCAGTGTCCTTCCTAATGTTATCTCTGCCTACTCTCTTTAAAATGATATTCTTTATTCACCCCAGCCGGCTTCTTCGAATCGATCCTGATGCCCGAGCAGACACCAACGATGGGACATCAGCCCTGCAAGTTCGCCCCCTTCCAGTGGTGCCATCCCGAGGGGCGGTTCTGACTGCCACGGCATGCCCACAGTGGCTATGGCAGGAGTCGGGGGGACTACCTATCCAGGAGGTCCTAATGCATGTTTTTTTTTTTTTTTGTATTGCTTCTGATTGCTTCCCACTCCCCTAGGGCGGTGGCGTATAAAGGAGCCCAAGAAGACATGCACACACAAAGATGTGACACCTCTCTGGACTCCAGCCATCACCCTTCCTTCCCACATGGCGTCCCTGTACTGCCACCCGAAATCAACAGGTGGCAGTAATGCAGTCAGTACTGCAACCCTCCCTCCCTGGAGGAGGAGAGCATCCCTGAGGTCGCTCAGTCCTCCTCCCTCTGGCCGTCCCTCTGGCAACCCAGGCACATTCTCAAACTGAAGTCGTTGGCGTTGCGAGTGGTAGCACTACTGCTGCTCTGGCGGGCCGGCCTCCGCCTACTCTCTTGAGTCACTTTGATCTACTTAGCCGGTCATAGAGATAGTGCAGAGGGGAAGCTGCTGTTACATTGTGTTCCACCTTAAAAGTTCCCATTAGAAACATTTGTTGTTCATTTTGTACCGCACAGCTGTTTCTTGCAGCCGCTTGATGGCACTTCCTGCCTCTCCCCTTACACTGTTTAGGCCCAGCATGTACATGAGAAATGCAAACATGATTGACATTGACCAATGCTTGTTCATTTAGTGGCTTGTGTCATTAAGGGTCAGAACCTTCAGTTAAGAAGATCCTGTCAGTTACACTGCATACATACCTGAACCAATGTATACCCTGTAGTTCGGTGTGTTTTAAACCATATGCTACATATATTTTTTTCTTTTTCCTGCAGTTCAGTTTTCAAATGGCAAGCTTAGAGAAAACTGGACATGTGGAGTTTCGTTATACAGGAATAAAGACACGAATAACCCCAGAAAAAAACACTGGCGGATCCTGGTAAGATAATCTCTTTTTCAAGTTTCAGTTTTGGTTGACAGCATTACATAAGGGCAAATACTGTACAACATTTCTTTTTCACCCCTACCCATTCTGTCCTCCTTCAGACGAGTTCCCCAGCCCCGATGTCTGCCAGGACTTAACCTGCTGGCCATCTTCCTCCAGGGCTTGCCCTCCCTGGTGTGGTTGGTGGGGTTCCCCAAGTCCCACCAGGGAATGGATCCAGTTCAGGCCGGCATGCCCAGCTGGTCGGGTGCGGGACCTGCAGGTAGTTCTCCTCATCCTGCTTTGTTTTATTTTTTCCTTTTTCTGTGCCCCCCCCCGGGAGATGCAGCATGCAGTTTCTTAAGAAATAAACATGTGCTTTCTCCCTGCTTTCTTTATCGTGCTGCCTTATTAATCGGGTAGCACCAGGTTCCATGTCATCTGCAGCTGTTCAGTATGTGATATAGTGCTTCCCAGCAGATGTGCATTACTTCAGCCAGTTCAGAACTACTGTTGTGGGTGTGACAAAAGACCAAGATTAAGAAAATAAAGAAAAATGTTTAGCACACAACATGTGGGAATCCCTTAGACGAGCAAATTTGACATGTATGGTAATATTTCCCATTAATTATCACTGAACGTTTTTTTAGAAAATATTGTTTTACTGCATTTTTTTTCCTTCAGTAAAGCTTTTTTCCTCCGCTGGGTCTGCCCAATGGCACCCCCCCCCTCCCCAGCCCTGTCACTGATCTTCTCAAGGAATCTGGTTATCTACCACTTACCCAGGATCATATTGTGGTGGCTGGCCAGCTGTGTGGGTTGTTTGAGAGCCCTTGGGGTTGCAGGCATGTGGCAGACAGTCCTTTTTCTGTGTTCTCCCTGGGGTGCCACATGCAGTGGCACAAGTGCGTATGCATGCTGTAGCGCCCATGCATGCCCGACCCTCCCTTTGTATATGTTCCCATCTATGCTGCCACCTGGCCTCCTGTAGCAGGCAGTTCTGCAGCAGGAGGCTTGTCCCCTCTCCTGGAGGAAGGAGAGGAGTCCCCAAGACACTCGGTCCTTCCTCTCCTGTCCAGCCCATGATGATCTGCGTATCATTATTGCATCTGCTGGACTGGTGATGTCATTCCAATGCTGGCTGTCATGCAGGCTTAGTACAACCCAGCATCTATCTTAATCTCTTAAATGTTGCCCTGCTCTGGACTGAGGGCTCTGTGAAGGTTTCTTCAGTAACTCCCAGATCTCTTTTTCCATCAGTATTTCATGTTGCCTTTCTTTTTGGCATGTGCTGTCTTCTGTTAAAAGGGGCTAGCAGACCATATTGCCCAACAACCAAGGCCAACCTATCACGAATACTGGGAAGTAAAAAACCCCATTCAGTACGTATAAGTGGCAAGCATACTGTCACCTACTTCACTTGAATGAAGTCATGGGTACGGAGTTCCCCAGGTTAGCATAACAATTTTTTATTTATTTATTGGATTTTTGTAACTCTGCTGGGCACACTGAGAGCTTGGTCCCTTTTTCAGGTGCTACCCTGAATTAGTTACAGGTAACAACAGATACAGTGACAAGTTAAAAACTATTGCCAGTTACACCAACATAAGAACAGGATACGTCACATAAAAAATTAGTATTACACAGTCCTTAAACTACAGCAGACAGAAGTACAATGTTACAACAGTGATCAGTGAGAAAAGGCACAACACCTCTTGCCATGGATGCAAGTCCTAAGATTGCTTTTGAAGGCAGAGAGGGAGAATCAGTTCTGGATGTTAGGAGGTGATGCATTCCACTGGTGCTGTGCATTGCAGTGAAAGGATGTTTGTCCAGAGGATGTCCGTGCTCTAGGTACTGATAGGAGAGGCTTAGCTGAGGAGCGACGGGATCTCGTCAAAGGTTTAGCCATAAGAGTGTCCCTTAGGTGTGGTGAAGGAACATTTATGATATTGAAGACATGGCAGAGCGATAAGATCTTCAGTCTCCCCTCCGGAGATAGCCAGTTCAGGGTAGAGAGGGCGGTGCAGTGGTGGTCTTGCCTGTTTGCGCCAGCTGCAGAAATGTCTCACTCTGTTGTAAAATAGCATGAGTCTTCTCGGTTCTAGTTCCTTTGTGGAGGGTAGGGGCACTGTACAGTAGTAATGGCAAACTTCTCTTGGGAGATGGGCCTTAGGCCTGTACAGCAATCCAAGCTTCTGATATATGGCCTTTGGTACATAATAAGTGAGGAGTTAGAGCAACCGTTCTTGATCAAGGTATATTGCTAGGTACTTTGTGGATCCTGCAACCTCAAGGGAGACACCGGAGGTGTTGTGTATCATTGTCCTATTCAAACAGCATTAACCAGAATGCATATATAGATTTCACCTTAAGAAGTTAGAGTTAAATGGCTGCTCAGTTATGCATCAGTGGTGAGTTGGACACGGATCTAATTTTATCTAAATGTTCTAGTTCTTGAAAATTTCACTCATTTGAGCAGCATGACCAGTTGCCTCCCTAGTTGACGCCCCTGTTATGATGCCCTTTTTGCTGTGGGCCTTAGCTCTCGAACCATAGCATGGAATACTTCAAGGGGAACAGTCTTTGAAGGAATAAGACCCTGCCCATGAACTCAGAAGATGCTGATTGGCGGTTAGAGCAGCCTGAGGGAGGGCTCCCGGCAACTCGGGCAGCCTGCTGGTTGCAATTATGGAAGGTGAAGGAAGGTCAAGAAACAAAGAACCACCTCATGACCCCAGTCTTGAGCCACCCAGTACTGTTATGGTGAAATGGAAGGGATGGAGAGCAAGCTCTGCTTTTCCACAGTAGTACGAGAGAAAAATATTTGACAATCTCAGTTTTTGGTTCTTTTTTCAGTCTTACTGTTTTAAATAGCTCTGCATTGAATTGCTTCTGTCTTCTGCTGATCAAGGTACGCTATAAAAGATACAAATCTTTCTGTATCTAACTATATTCTTTTCCATTGGCACTGCTTCCAATGTTAGTATCACCCACCTTGGCAGCCCTTTGCAATATCATTGTATGTAAAAGGGTCTCAGCATCTGTTGTAGTACCCCAATAGTAGCCTTTATTCATTTTTTTTTTTTGGTGGGGAATCCAGAAGTCTGCACATCTTAAAGTTTATACAGTGAGGCACTACCAAGGGGCAGGTTACCATTCAGTAAACACACCCACTGCATAACAAATCGACTGCTATTTGCATCGTGGTGTAACTGCCTGACAGTAACCCATCCCCTTGAGTGCTTTACTACAACATTGTTGCCATTTTCTTACTTGAAAATAGCAAAAGCTCCTCAAAGCCTCCTGCAGTGTGCTTCCTCCATGTGGCTACAGACTATATTCATGGAGGCCCAACCAGTGAGAACACTGGATGTTCAGAACAGTCCCCTCGCCTGTGCTTTTCAGCATCCTTGCTGATAAAAGCAAAATTTAATCTTTTTGGGGGTGGGGGTTCCTATGAATTTCATCTGTTAGCTTTAAGTAATTATTAAGGATGGTGATTACTTAACTTGTGCCAGACATTTTCTTTTGCTGACAGCAGATTGTCATGTATTCTTATTCCTAGGCTGCAGAAACTGACAGACTGTGTTATGTGGAAACAACTTTGGAACTGGGTCCTTGAAGTGCAACTCCCTCTGCAGGCAAGTGTGTGTAATTTCAAGCAAACACAACCCCTGTTGTTTACAGTTTTAATATTGATTACAAATTTAGGCATGTGTGAAGTCTGTTTAATAACACCAGTGTGTCATTTTGAGTGTTTATATTAAAATTTAATTCGAGCCCTTGCTATTGCAGCCTTGCTTTCCTTCTCTCAATATTTTTTCTTTACTTAGCAGTTCCAGGACTCGATGACCCAGTTTAGGGGCAGCCCTGCATGGCAAGCTTCATCATAAACTTATGTCATGAGGTTTCAGAACTCAAAATAATTTAAAAATGAATACTGGGTTGGAAAAGACGGCATTATGGGATTCTGAATAAGGAAGGAAGGAAGAAATGGAATAATTCAAAACAAACACACAACAAAAATACATTGTAGTTATTTAACAGCCTTCACATACCACAATTCACAATTATAATAAAGTTTAAGTGTTTCTGTCCCTTTTAAGTTTGCCTGGTTGTGTGTATGCTACCCATACTCAAGCATTACAGATTGAAATTAAATTGCAAAGTGCATGAAGCGTATTTACAGTCGACTACCACAGATTTGCTAGTCGGTATGTATTGCAGAGTGCGTGGGGTGGTCCTGCCGTGGCCTGGTATTTGGTAAAGTGTGGACAGGCGTGGAGCATCCACACTCATATGCTGCTTTGTGTACTGCCACTGGCAGAGTTGTACCTGTCAACGGCAGACACTTTTGGCATGGCTGCAGAAGCTCTGCTTGTTATTGGGTAATTGCGAACAGTAAGCTAAAGCTAGATAGGTATAGTGCTTCCACAGCCTGGAAGGCAAACACAACATTGAAATGCATTTGGGGAGAGGGGAGTAAAGAGCCGTTCAGGAGTGTACTGCCTCCAGTTCTGGTCAGAAAGGACATTGAAGTGATTGAGAGGGTCCAGCACAGGTGCTGCAAGCTGATTATTGGCTTAGAAGGCAGGAGCTATGAGGCAAGATTGGTCATACTCCAATTATTCCGCTTGCTTAGTAAAGAAGGCTGGGAGAGGATATGATAACAGTTTTCAGGTACTACAGGGACTAAGCAGGATGGAGCATACATAGTCATGTTTGAGCTGGTGAGTGCAAGCAGAACTGGAGGCATGCATCTTGTCTGCCCTCCTGCCCATGGCAGTAACTGTACCCAGTTTGAGTATGGACACACATTCAAACTTAGAAGTGGGAATGCTACCCCTATTTATGCTGTTTCGATCAATACCATTCTCCCTAGAAATCTGTCTTCTCTTTTGAAATGCTTGAACATTGATAGCTTCCACAACCTGACTGGGCAGGCTGTTCCATATGTGAACCACCCTTATATGAAATGCTTTCTGTTGTTTCCCCTCATCCTGTGCTGACCCCTCAGTTTGAATGCATGTTCTCCAGTTCTGCTAGCACTGGTAAGCTCAAACAGCTCTACGTATTAACATAGTGATTATATCCCCCCTCAGCCTTCTCTTCTACTGGCTTACTAATCTGAATATGCCCAATCTTTCCACTTAGCTCTTGCCTCATAAGCTGGTAATTGGGCCCTCTCTCATCCTCTGTGTACTGCAGCAATCAGAATTGGATACAGTATGTAACCCCCCCCCCCTTTTCAATCATGGTTTGCCTGGAGGCCCTTGAAAACTGCCCCCTCCCCCCCATTGCTGAGTAACTCCTCCAGCACTCTGGGCCTAATTTCTTTGGATGTAGAACCAGGAAGAGGTGGCAGGTGCTGTAGTTCATCGGTGCCTCCTGCACTCTGCAGCTTTTGGGTTTCAGCCACACATAGCCACTGCTGACAGAACAAACTCCTGGCTTCCACCCTGCCAACACTAGATTGCACTAGTCAAATCTGCCACCCAGTCCAGTGAGGTGGGCAAGCAAAATGAGGGCAGGGTCGTTCTGGAACTGCAACTTAGGGGCCAATGCACCAGGATGGCTTGGACATCACCATTTGTTTTTTTAAATTAAGGTTTTTATTAAATGAAGCATACACAATACATTACAAATGACAAAGAACCTTCGTGTGTAGGCACTGAGGCAAGGGTTACCCCAAAGGGCATTGGCTGGGAAGCTCAAGTACATTACAAATGACATACATATTGTACCGGTTATACCATTGAGTGAGTATCCATTATATAATTTCTACCCAACTCCTTAGACAGCCAGTCAAGGGCTGGGGACTCCTGAAGGCCTATGGGAGAGGCAAGGATCACATTTTCTAGTGCCCTTTCTTGGACCTAAAGGGTGGCACGGATTTAGAATCACAGCTGTGTGAACCAATGGGAGCTGACTTTGAAGTGCGCCTATAAGAAGGGGACTGTGCTGAAGGCTGGCAGATCTGGTAGAAAGCGTGGTCTGACAGGACCTGATGTTTCTCAAGATGTCATCCTGTGCCAAACTGAGCCCTGAGCCTGGAAAACAAACAATGAAGGAGACTGCTGAGTTCCTGAGAGGAAAATAGCAGCAGCTGCGTGCAAGGCAGCAAATGTGACAACCCTGAAGAGACACCACAGAATGGAGAGACTGAAGTCCAGGGCTGCTGATCCAGGTGTGTAGCAGGCACTACAGTTATGTGTTGAACTGGCACTAGCCTGAGAGTTCTGAAGCGAGATGTGTGGGTCTGTCCGGGGTCTCTGCTATATAGAGAGAGAAGAGGCAAAAGTCAGAGAAGCCAGCCCTCAAGAGAGGAGGAGTAAGTCCGAAGAGGGAGACCCAACTGATCCAGATGTACCACAGGAGACTGGAGCACCAGAGGAAGCTGCTTGGTTGGGGAAACCTGAGTAAAATCAAGGCTTACCCTGCCATGGGGAACTCATGTTTGTATGGATTTGTTTTTAGTTTGGCCATTTGGCTGGACTACAGATGCCCCATTTCATTTTGCTGTGGATTTTCTGAGCCATTCTAAACTATTGGATGGCCTTTGGGTTTGGGGAGGTAATTAAGTAATCTATTTGCTTCTAAATTAAAGTGTAACAATGCCTGCCAGTCAGCAGCAGTTATATCTGGTCTGCACCAATTCAACACCTGAGGTACCCATGGAGTGTGTATGAGGGAGCTCTCGAAAAGCATAAGGGAAATTTCCTGGTACCAGGTGGGAAGAGGGTAGTGGCCTCCAGTACTGTACAAGAGGCCCTCCAAAAAACAGTGCTGTTTTGCTTTGTGGGGCCAGACGAGTGGAAAGCTGCCACTTGGCCAGACTTGATCAAGTGCAGCTGGAGTAACTGTTATTTGGTGACTCTGGTCAGGGCTGAGTAAGAAGGCCATGTAGAGAGAGGGTGGTTCAGTCCTGCCTAGCGGGGTCAACTAAAGTGATTACGTATTAGGCCCGCCTAGAAGGATGCCTAAGAAGGGCTGCCTTAGTATGTGGGTGCACTAATCTTTTTTTGTTTTCCAGCTGCTTGCCTTGGCAGTAAAGATGTGGTTATTGCTAAGCCATGTCTCGGTGCCAGTGGCTCAGTAGGTAACCTGCTGATCTCCAGAGACCAGAAGACTGGAACGTTGTGGGTTCTAGCCCCACACCAGGTACATGGGGTAATACCCATTACTGACACTGTAGTACAGTACGATGGGGATTCAGTACTAGTGAGGTTCTGTCCCAAGGCATAAATTAGTGTCGGAGACTTGAGTAGCGGCCTTCGTTAATCAAAGTAAAAAATGATTAGCAATTGACCGAAGTTGATTAGCAATTACCAGAAATGTGTATTTTTGCTCAAAGTCAAACCCCCATAAAATCTACTTATCTTGCTCTATATTGATAAAATACACATCGTACACAAGTTTCTGAGACTGATACTGTTTTGTTTAGCCATCAGAGTTGGAATACAGCAATTGTGCAGCAGCAAATACATTTTGAGAGCCGTGAAGGATGATGTCTGCCAAAGCAGACCGTGAATTATAATCGTGACGTGATCGTGAGTCATGACAATTAAAATGAACTGCCCCTCTGTCCCATAAAAACTACTCCACCTGGGACAGTAATTGACCATAAACTCCAACGTAGGACTGTTATGCTACTCTTCTCCACCAGGCATGTAGCCAGTTATTCTGGTCTGTTTTTTTAGAGGGAGGGACCAAGAGATGGTCCACCATCCGCAGCTGCCAAATCACCAGGACGTCTTGGTTTAGCACAAAAAATATGTCTACAGCCCTGTTTGGATTGAATTCATCTGGAGGAGGGGCCCTGCTTTTTAATGCGAATCAATGTTTCGACAGTACTCTCTGCCAGACTTGCTCGCCAGTCAGTTTTTACCTTGTTCATAGTTGAAAAACACCTTTCTACAATTGCATTAGAGACAGGAAATACTCTCAACACATTGACAAGCTTCAGCAGATTTGCATAAGAATTTTGGAAATCACATGCCAGCTCTGACCAGGTAGCAGAGGCAGACATATTATTGATGAAATTGGTTTGAGCAAAAATCTTAAACTCGTGCCATTCTGCAAGCACTTGATTGGTGTCATAGTCAGACTGCAAAAGAGCTGAAAAATGATCAGCTGCTTCAGTGATGTCACTGTTACCATACAGCTTTCGGTCTGTTGGCCAAAGTCTGATATCTAACACTTTTGCATGGTTATAGATACTACTTTCATCATTCAAGCCAAACCCCTGTTCACAACAGTTCTCAATATTTGTAATGTATTTCTTACATCGCTGTTTAAAAGTCTTAATAGATTGAGTACTTAAATGTGTTAATTTTACACCCTTGTAAGTGACTTCAGGACATGCTCCTGAAAGAACGTCAGACCCATTTTGTAAGAGAATGTCAAGTTCACTGCCACCTATGGGACCACTCTGCTTAGCATGGTCAAGAGTGTTTCTCAAAGTTTTAATGGAGCTAAGTAGCTCTGGCATTTCAACATCTTCTTTTTGAAGTGCTAGTGAGAACCTGGCAAGTGGCTGAAGCAACTGTTCAAAATACAAAAGATGTGCAACCATTTGGAATTTAGTCAACATTTGCAACTCTCCCTTGGCTTTGGCCTGATCATGAGTTGGGTCTGTGCCCATAGATTCTAAATGGGCAGTGATTATGGGGAATGATTTGGTAACAGCCCAGGTAACAAGAAGTTTATGCTGCACCCGAGTACCATGGGCCTTCTTGGGCTTTTCAGTTGACATCTCCACGGCCTGGGCAAGGGACCGTAACTCTCTAAATCGCTTAGAACTTTTCTGATAGGGAAAAAAACAGCTGGGTCAGAAAGTGTGAAACTTCATTGAAATAGGTGTTATCCAAAGCATCTTTCATGGCCAGTTCTAATTTGTGTGAGAAACAATGAACAGCAACCATCCACTGTAGGTCTTCCCTTAAAAGTGCAGCAAGTTGCCGTCTTACACCCATGTTGAGAGCTGCCCCATCAGCCCCAAACCCAACCATTTTTTTCACATTAAGGCCACTCGCTGCAAGAATGTCTGAGGAGATGTTTGAGTCCCTCACTTGTGCCATCTGATACTGTTTTCATTCGTAAAAAATTTAGTCTCCACGTGACCATTGCTGGGATTAACATAAATTAACGTAAACCAGTTCCATTTCAATTACAGCACTATTAGTACTACCATCCATAAGAACTGAAAAGTAATTAGCATTTTTTTACAGTTGCCAGCAGGTTTTCCTCTAGGTTCTAGCCAATACACATTATCGGTTCTTTCCTACTAATAGTGTTAATGTAGTTCTTGCCCAAATGAACTCCATGGCGCTTCTCTTGTTCTGCTATCGCTTCAAACTTTTTAATAGGGATGTCCTCTTTGGCCATCATATACAGGATCTCCATTGGCCTGCCTAGAATCATTCTGTGCTGTTCCTCTGCATTATTGAAAGCTCTCCCTACAAATAAATTAAAATGATTTAGCTCTGTGGTCCAATGCTCCTAACCCCCGATTACTTACCAGTTGTGGTATGGCAATATATTTCAAGTGGTGACCATGTTTTACCAAATTTCAAAATGTTAATAGCTTTCTTGTGCTGCTCTTGTCTGAAGATGTTTCCGGATGGTGTCAACTTTTAGCTCGGGGCCTGTTATCCCTGCAGTTAATGCTTCACTGACGTTCCTCAACCCACATAGCTCATCTTTATACTGACAGCACAATTTGCAACTAGCATGCACAGCAGTCTCCCTCACTGCTTATCTGGAGCTGGTTTTTACCTGGATCATATTTTTTGCGCCATCCTTCTGCAGTTGCTAATTTTACTCCGCCAGCCATGTTGGACTGCAATTATTAAAAAGTTTGAAGTTAGTAAAACAAGACTCTGTCGAGCTGTGCACTTAATTAACGCATCAAGTTACTGTAATCTGGCTAACTCTCTGTACTGAAAAAAGATCATGGCAGCTGCAGATTTGCTTGTGACCCTCTGAGCCCCTCCCCAGTTAATTGTTACACTTGTCCCCGATCTCTGCCATAGGCAGGGCACACACTTAAAGTTTCAGAGTTGTGAACAGAACACTTCCCCAAAGTTCACTGCTGCAGCAAAGCTGGCAGCAGGGCATAGTCTTATGTTACCTTGTCCTCGATCTCTGCCATAGGCAGGGCACACACTTGAAAGTTTCCAGAACACCAGGTTCCCCAAAGTTCACTGCTGCAACAAGGCTAGTGTCTTAATTTGTTACTTGCCCCCTCAGGTCCGATGGGCAGGGCACACAATAGTTATAATTTCCCCAGTGCAACAGAGCAAGCAGGTGTATTTTTGTTTTTGTCCCCTTCATCTCTGCCACAGCAGGGCACTGATACAGTTTTTTTTTACTTTGTTTCCTCGCCCCTGAGAACTCTGGAAAAACCAGGGCACAATTATTACCATCACTGCTGCAAAAAAGGGCTGGCTGGGCACAAAATAAAGCAGGCAGGGCGGGCATGACCACTGTTTTCCCCTTCATCTCTGCCAAAAGTGGGGTATATTTACTTAAATGTCACAGAAGTTTTTGTTTTGTTTCCTCTCCTTCATAGAACTCTCTGGAGTAAACCAGGGCACAATTCTTAGTCTGTTCTGTTCCCAAAAATGATCTGCTACTTGCAAGTCAACACAGTTTGTCTGCTTAATCCCCCATTATCACTGCTGCAATTAGGGCTGTGCACATATTATAGCTGGGCATGACTGTTTAACCACTGTTGTCCCTTCTTCTCTGCCAACAGCAAGGCACATTTAGTCACACAGGTTTCTTTCCCCCTTTGTTTCATCTCCCCTCAGAACTCTATGGAAAAACCAGGGCACAATTCTTATTTATTTTCTGTTCCCAAACAGTTTGCAAGAGCACAGTAAAGTTTGATATTTTTCTCCCCCCATCAGATCAGTCACTGGCATTGAGCTGGGCACAAAATAAAGACTGTTTACACCACTCTGTTCATCTCTGCCAAGCAGGGTAATTTAATTAGTTCACATTTACTTTCTTGTTGTTCCCTTCCCTGATTCCTCTCCGTTTTGCCCACAGCTCAGGCCCACCCCATGAGGTGTCTGCCTTGCCCTGACTGCCCCCCCCAGTCATGCCACTGCCCTGCCGTATGCCCACCCGATGAGTTCCTCCAGGCTCCCCAGACAGTAAATTGAAAAGTTTGTACTTGTTTTTTTTGTAGAGATTCCCGATTGCTCAGCTGCATGCTGGCCCTCTGTGAGTTGCTCGGCCAAATCTGTGTCACGCTGCCTGCTTGCCCCACCACGATGCTTGGCGCGGCTCTCCTCTGGTCCTGGTCCCCTCTCGTGCCTCCTTGGCTCCCCTGCTCCTCAGTGTGGCTCCTCCCTGCAAACACAGAAAGAAATTCTTTACTGGACACCACCAACGAGCTAAAAAAAGTACAATTAAAAAAAAAAAAAAAGGAAACTAGAACCTACCTTGCTTAAGTTTTGCTCTGGCTGGAGCTTCTGGTCCTGCTTGCTCTTCTCCTGGGGTCATGCTGCAAGAGGACACTAACGTTTCTCCTGCACAGAGACTGGGTTTTTGGGGCCAGTGGTCAGTCAGGAAGGGTGTGGGGAGGAGGACAGAAAAAAACAGGAAAAACATTTAAAGACACATGGCCCAAAATGCCAAAAAGGGCATTTTTAAAGGACCCAGGGCCAGTTCAGAATAATTAGCAATGATTGCTAATCATTTCACAAGTTAATTCGCTTTTCTTCGATCTTGGGTCACAAATTGTGATGCGAACCCGCTTATTTTATGCCTTGGAGGCTTTTTTGGCATCAAGGTTCAAGAGTAGGGAGGGAGGGAGTATCTGGTGCATTTGGTGAATAATGTAGAGGGTGCTGCGGATGTTGTCCATTGTGGTTCGAGTATGGACAGAACCTGTCTGCTCCCTGTGTTATCAGGGAGGGTAGAAGCTTGCCAAATTGTTTAGCAATGACTGACGTAAAGAATTTATAGTCGATGTTAAATACTGAAATGGAGTGGTAGGATGGGCAGAGAAGGGGGCTTTTGCCTGGTTTGCGGATTACTGAAATCGCCACATTATCCCAGGATGGGGGTAGGTCTCTGGGTCCCCTCCCTGCAGCATGTCATTACAAGCTGCCAGTAAAGGAGGCATGGGGGCTTCTTTACTGGCTTTATAAAATTCTGTGCCGCAGCCACCTGGCCCTAGAGCCTTCACTATTTTGAAATTATGGATTACTTAGTACAGTTCTCCAAGATGATGGGTTTTAATAGTCTAAAAATCTGTTTGTCTAAGATTGTATTGGGTTTGTATGGATTGAAAAGGTAAGACCAGCAGTCCTGAGAAGAGCTGGAAGATGTACTACAGGGAGTATTCCCAGTTTTTTTTTTTTTTTTCACCAGGAGAGAGACACTGAGCTTAAAGTTTGTTGTTTACAGGTGCGACCTGGGAGCACAAGGAAGGTAAGTGACTTGCTCAGGGTTGCACAGTATGCAAGTGGGGGCTGTGGGATTCAAACCCAGGTCTCCAGAGTTGCAGCTCAGAGCCTTAAACCACTGCACTATATGTTTTGATAACCATTACCAGGGTGGGGCAAAGTCCTTCAGGCATGGTGTTGGGTATTGGGAGTGTATCAAGTGGAGTGTTTCTTGGATAGACTGCCATACCTTGCTCTGGTACTGCAGCCATAGATTAAGCTTGCACATTTGTTCTGGAGATGCTGCTCGGTGTTACGTGGTTAGCACAAAGTGCTGGTTTGGAAACATGACATGTTGTCTGCCCAAGTGATGGTATAGAAGAACGCATAAGAGTATGGCCCAGAAGTAATACTAGAGCCAGGAGAGTGCCAAGCTCCCTGAGCTTTTAGGTAGGAACAACTGCTGCAGTGTTTAATACATGGTCTTTGACTGGACCATATATATCTGGAATTCTTTATTCCAGGTTCTCCTCGCCTGCAGAGATAGGGTCAGAGGAATATTTTGAAACGGGTAGAGGGCCCTGGGAAGGGTGACAGTGCACTCTGTTTGATGTGACCGGGAGAGTGACAGGGTTACCCAGCGTTGCAGGTCTTGTGTCATGATATGGGTGAATGGGGTATAATTATCTTGCTGGGCTGTGGCAAAAATGTGTGCTAAATATATTCCAAGATATCTGCATTTCAGCAAGTCCCATTTAAAAGGGAAGCAGTGAAATAATGACTGAGGGGAGGAAGTGGAAGCACAAAGTCACCATCTTAGTGGTATTTAGGTGGTAATCCGAGAGTTCACTAGATTTCTGTAAGAGGGTAGATACCCTCAGGCGAGCCTCCTCTGGACCTGGAGGTTAAAAAGCACATCATCCACACAAAGGGCTGTGTGGTGCTCCTCACCTTCCATGTTGATACCTGAAACATGGCAGCTTCTCTGATGGCCTGGGCCAAAGCCTCAGTGTACACTGCAGATAGCAACGGTGATTGGGGGCAACCCTGCCGGCTTCCTCTCCATACATGGAAGTCAGGTAAATGATGTCCACTAACCTTGACACAGGCCTTTAGAGCCTTTGTAGGAGCTGTACAGATGTGCCCGGGAGACCCAGCTGCCTCAGCACTGAATACAGGAATGGTCAGAAGAACCGGTCAAAGGCTTTTTCGATTTTAAGGCTCTGGAGTAGGGAGGAAGTGGGCATCTTGTGCATTTGGTGAATAATATGGAGGGTGCGGCAGATATCCTTTGTGGTTTATGTACAGACAAAACCTGTCTGGTCCCTATGTATGAGGGAGGGTAGAGGCTTGCCAAGTCATTTAGCAATGACTGACAAAGAATTTTTAGTGGGTGTTAAGCGCTAAGATGTGGCAGTAGGACAGTGGGATGGGCAGAGAAGAGGGCTTTTTTTCTGGTTTGGGGGTTACTGAAATCATCCTATGTCAGGACGGTGGGGTTGCCTCCCTGCAGCACATCATTACAGGCTGCCAGTAAAGTTGGCATGGAGGCTTATTTAGTGGCTTTATAAAATTCTGCACTATAGCCATTTGGCACTGGCGCCTTCATTGTTTTTGAATTACAGATCACCTTGTCCAGTTCCTCCATGGAGATGGGGTTCAAGTGTCTGTCTCCCTTATCTGAGGGGAAGTTGGAGAAGGTGTAATCTTTGTAAAAAGAGATTGGTGTACTTCTGTGGAGGTTGTGTTTCTGGCGTATATAGGGATTCAGAGTAAGTCTGTTTGTCTAAGATTGTATTGGGTTTGTTTGGATTGAAAAGGTAAGACCAGCAGTCCTGAGAAGAGCTGGAAGATGTACTACAGGGAGTATTCCCTTTTTTTTTTTTTCACCAGGAGAGACACACTAAGCTTAAGGTTTGTTTACAGGTGCGACCTGGGAGCACAAGGAAGGTAAGTGACTTGCTCAGGGTTGCACAGTATGCAAGTGGGGGCTGTGGGATTCAAACCCAGGTCTCCAGAGTTGCAGCTCAGAGCCTTAAACCACTGCACTATATGTTTTGATAACCATTACCAGGGTGGGGGCAAAGTCCTTCAGGCATGGTGTTGGGTATGGGGAGAAAGTGTGTCAAGTGGAGTGTTTCTTGGATAGACTGCCATACCTTGCTCTAGTACTGCAGCAGCCATAGATTAAGCTTGCACATTTGTTCTGGAGATGTTGCTCGGTGTTACGTGGTTAGCACAAAGTGCTGGTTTGGAAACATGACATGTTGTCTGCCCAAGTGAAGGTATAGAAGAGCGCATGAAGTATGGCAGAAGTAATACTAGAGCCAGGAAGTGCCAAGCCCCTGAGCTTTTAGGTAGGAACAACTGCTGCAGTGTTTAATACATGGTCTTTGACTGGACCATATATATCTGGAATTCTTTATTCCAGGTTCACCTCGCCTGCAGAGATAGGGTCAGAGGAATATTTTGAAACGGGTAGAGGGCCCTGGGAAGGGTGACAGTGCACTCTGTTTGATGTGACTGGGAGAGTGACAGGGTTACCCAGCGTTGCAGGTCTTGTGTCATGATATGGGTGAATGGGGTATAATTATCTTGCTGGGCTGTGGCAAAAATGTGTGCTAAATATATTCCAAGATATCTGCGTTTCAGCAAGTCCCATTTAAAAGGGAAGCAGTGAAATAATGACTGAGGGGAGGAAGTGGAAGCACAAAGTCACCATCTTAGTGGTATTTAGGTGGTAATCCGAGAGTTCACTAGATTTCTGTAAGAGGGTAGATACCCTTAGGCGAGCCTCCTCTGGACCTAGGTAAAAGCACATCATCCACACAAAGGGCTGTGTGGTGCTCCTCACCTTCGTGTTGATACCTGAAACATGACAGCTTCTCTGATGGCCTGGGCCAAAGCCTCAGTGTACACTGCAGATAGCAGAGTGATTGGGGGCAACCCTGCCGGCTTCCTCTCATACATGGAAGTCAGGTAAATGATGTCCACTAACCTTGACACAGGCCTTTAGAGCCTTTGTAGGAGCTGTACAGATGTGCCCGGGAGACCCAGCTGCCTCAGCACCGAATACAGGAATGGTCAGGAGAACCGGTCAAAGGCTTTTTCGATTTTTAAGGCTCTGGAGTAGGGAGGAAGTGGGCATCTTGTGCATTTGGTGAATAATGTGGAGGGTGCGGCAGATATCCTTTGTGGTTTATGTACAGACAAAACCTGTCTGGTCCCTATGTATGAGGGAGGGTAGAGGCTTGCCAAGTCATTTAGCAATGACTGACAGAGAATTTTTAGTGGGTGTTAAGCGCTAAGATGTGGCGGTAGGACAGTGGGATGGGCAGAGAAGAGAGCTTTTTTTTCTATTTTGGGGATTACTGAAATCATCCTATGTCAGGACGGGGGGGGGGTTGCCTCCCTGCAGCACATCATTACAGGCTGCTAGTAAAGTTGGCATGGAGGCTTATTTAGTGGCTTTATAAAATTCTGCACTATAGCCATTTGGCACTGGCGCCTTCATTGTTTTTGAATTACAGATCACTTGGTCCAGTTCCTCCATGGAGATGGGGTTCAAGTGTCTGTCTCTCTTATCTGAGGGAAAGTTGGAGAAGGTGTAGTCCTTTGTAAAAAGAGATCGGTTTACTTCTGTGGAGGTTGTGTTTCTGGCGTATATAGGGATTCAGAGTAAGTCTGGAAGGCTTTCGCAGTATGTTGATTCTGCGTATGGCGAGTTCCTGCTTTATGGTGTAGGGTAGCAGATATTGTGCCAAATTTGCATTGCTTCTGAGTTTGTACACTAGTAATCGGGTACAGCTGGATCCTACTTCATGATAGTGCTGCTCAGGTAGGTGCAGATATTGTGCCAATTTGCATTGCTTCTGAGTTTGTACACTAGTAATCGGGTAGAGCTGGATCCTACTTCATGATTGTGCTGCTCCGGTAGGTGAGCACTATTGCTGTCTGCTCCAGGCAGAGTTTGTCTAGGTCAGCCTGAACTTCAGTGATTTGTGCGATGACTTACCTGTCTCCCTGTTGGTGAACTTGCTGGGGAAAATATAGGGTATCCTTAAGCTTCTGCCTTCTTTCTTACCATTGTTTCTTCAACTGGGCGGAGTATTGTATTAGATGGCCTCTCAGCATGGCCTTTGCTGTGTCCCACCTGATTTCACGTGATGGGTCAGACATAGGGTTGTCCTGAACCATCCCCTCCAATCGCTCTTTTACAGATGTTCAGAAGGGGGCAGATTTAAACAAGTATGTACTAAGGCGCGCCAATGTGTGGATCATTTCTCTTGACCAGAATCTTAGTATGAACTGACTGGGGAATGATCAGACAAGTAGATGTCCCTAATAGCACAGTGTGCAATTCTGTGACCCTCTTCCACTTGTGTAAAATAGTAGTCAGTCCGAGAATAAGTGCAGTGCACTGGGGAGTAGTGAATGTAACTGCAGTGTCTGAGGTTCAGAGAGCACCAAACATCTACCCATCCAATCTCTTGTAGCAGCTTCTTAAAGAATTTGTTGGAAGAGGGCTGTCTTTGGGGGGGTTCGGGTTGGAAGAATCTAGGCTAGGATTCCAGGCCAGACAGAAAACTATACCTGGGTACAATTTATTACGATTAGATAGAACTAACAAAAAAGGAGAAGTGGTAGCAGTATATACCACAACAAAAATAAACATAGTAGACATAACAGCTGAAATAAAGACACACTCCACCCCTACAGAAACCTTATGGTTTCAGTTAAACCAAAATAAGTTAGATCATATAATTGTAGGACTGTGCTATCAACCCCTGCAGTGCAAATGAAGAAACATTGAATGTATCATCAAATGAAGCTTTTAATGCCATGGAGTTAGGTGAGATTATTTGGACAGGTGATTTCAATTGCAATAACATTGACTGGAATTTAAATAAGGCGAATAACAATCATAACAGCAATTTATTGGACTTCTCCCTAAAACATAATCTTGTACAGCACGTTAGAACTGCCGCTAGAAAACGTAACATTCTAGACTTAATATTCACAACAGAGAATATTAACACAATGGATTGTAAAATTGTACCCCCTTTAGGACACAGCGACCATTCATGCATATATTTTTCAATAAGATGCAGCACTAGCATTAATAAGGGATGTACAGAAATATACTTATGTACTAAAGCGGGCGAAGACAAAATGAATGCAGTTATCAAACATTGATTGGAACACGTTACTGTATAACAAATCAAGTGAAAGCTGTTGGGAGATTATTAAACTCTATTAGAGACATGAGACAAAAATATACCACGTATAAAAAAATATAACAGGGCTATTAAACCCAAATGGTTAAGTAAAAAAAAGAATCATAAAATTGATTAAAAACAAAAAATATGGAAATTATAAAAAAACAGGTACCGAAAAAGACTGTAATACGTTTAAGAAGTACCAAAAAAGATGTAAAAATACAATAAAGGAAAAAAGAACATAGAGTACAAACTGGCTAGTTTAGCAAGAAAAGACAATAGTAAGCAATTTTATGCTTACATAAATTCACTTAAAAAAAACTATTAAAAACTAAGCACTATTATAGAAAATAACAACCTTATTTCTGATCCACGAACTGTAGCAAACATTTTTAATACATATTTTTGTTCAATCTAGTCTCTATCCAGTCGATTGGACACTAAGAAAAATTCTGTTCCGGCAGGTGTTTTCTGTACAAGAGATGAAATAAAAAATTAAATTGACATAATAAAAAAGTATGGGGCCCCAAGCATTGACAAAATCGCTCCACAGATGCTCATACTTACTAAAGATACAGTATGTGTCCCCCTTGAAATATTGTTTAACAAACTAATAAGCACAGGTGAGGTACCAAGAGACTGGAAAATAGCAAAAATCACTCTGATTTTTAAAAAGGGAAAGAGACAAGATAATTCTTAACTATAGACCAGTAAGTCTCACCTCGATCCCTGGGAAAATTCTTGAATCATTAATAAAGGACAGGTTAACAGAACACATGATAAAAACAGGCAATGTAGATCTAGAACAGTATGGATTCATTCCCAGAAGATCTTGTCAGATGAACCTGCTCTGTTTTTATGATTATATAAGCAGAACACTAGATGAAGGGAAATCAGCGGATGTTGTCCTGCTTGACTTTAGTCGGGCATTTTATACTGTGCCATATCTTGTATGTTAGCCACTCTAGGCATTAATGAACACATAGACTTGAATCCATAACTGGTTGGTAGATCGGACACAAAGAGTGGTTGTAAATGGCTTTCTGTCTGATGAGGGACGGGTAACAAGTGGGGTGCCACAGGGCTCGGTTTTGGGCCCTGTGTTGTTCATGATGTTTATGTCAGACATGGGCGACAATTTAAAGAATAAATGCTGAAGACACCAAGCTGGCTGGCCCATGTGAAACAACTCTGGAATCCCTGACTATTCAGCAAGACTTGAACAAAATTACCCAATGGGCATATAGGTGAGGGATGTCATTCAACATAAATAAATGGTACGTCACGCATATGGGCCAAAAAAAAAAAAATACTTTCTATGCAATATAGTACTTAATAGCTCCGGCACTGAGAGAGACCTGGGTGTTTTAATTGACGCTAATATGGACTTTGGTCCACAATGTACCAATGCCATTAGGTTGCTTGAAAGGACAGAGCAAGGAAAAGGATTAAGGCTTCTTTTGGCTAGGCAGATTTACTGTGTGTTGTTATTTTCTTTGGTACTCACAGGGATTGTTACTGTTTGTTGCTAACATTTTATTGCCTTATTTTTCTCTGATTCAAATTGTTGCCGCTGGGTATACCTTCTGCTGCATTATTACAGGGTGTGCCTACAGGTGTGTACTTTCAGATTACTGCTGTAATCTGATTCAAATTGTCTTTTGCAAGATATAGCTTCTTTTACTGCTTTATTTTTCTCTGTAGTAAACAAAACACAAAATCAAACTTTTACTTTAATTTTCCTCCTTCTGATTACTCTGATCAGGTTATAAACCCAGCAGCTTATCTGGAATGGATATTAACTGCAGGTACTGTGGGACATTTTTCAGAAGGGCAGTTTTACAGTATTTAGGACACTGTCCTACATGCTGGGCCATTGGAGATCTAAGGGCTCAGCTCCAGGTAGCATGGGCAAAGATTACGCACCTCAAATTGCATATTCAGGAGGAATTTTATTATAAGAACTGCCCGCCATTTCCCCAACATCCAACAAAAGCGCCTCAACTGCAGAGGGTAGTTGGTCTGGGAGGTTGGAAGGTGGTTAGGAGGGGCAAATCGGGTGCCCCATCACTCAGTGCTCATCAACATATCACCTTCACAAACCATATAAAAACTACAAACCGGTATCTGCCTCTGTCTCTGAAATCAAACAAAGGGGCAGAGGACACTGCAGAGCAGGACACTGCAGCACAGAAGCTAGCACAACAAAACTCGCCCAAAACAGGAACCAAAACAAAAAAACAAAAAGAAAATCCAAAAAACTTCTGATCATAGGAGACTCCATAATTCGGGGAGTTGACACCCATCTCCAGCCAGGGATAATGGTCAGATGTCTCCCACGTACATCAGTGTGGAGAGACACTGACTGCACTGCTAAAATTGTACAGGAAGCAGGAGAAAACATTGATGTCCTGGTACACATAGGGACTG
Organism: Neoceratodus forsteri; assembly: GCA_016271365.2. Lineage (NCBI taxonomy): Eukaryota > Metazoa > Chordata > Ceratodontiformes > Ceratodontidae > Neoceratodus > Neoceratodus forsteri. The sequence continues at coordinate 1,319,776,108 of CM057453.1, read as the reverse complement.
ACGATCTTGCCAGCTGGTCTGTTGTGGAGACCAAGGAACACCTGACCAGACTGGGTGACAAACTATCATCCATTTCATCCAGCATCTCCTCTGAGATCCTGCCAGTCTGGGAGAGGGGGGCAGATGGATGGAAGGTCAGAGAAGGTGAGATAGGGGAGCTAAACATGTGGCTCAGGTGCTGGTGGTAGGAAAAAGAACACAAATGTGTAGGATCTGGCAACAGTTTTAGGAGCGAAAGTTCTTTAAATTTGATGGACTGCATCTGACTAAGGAGGGAGTCCGTGCATTGGGGCAGAAGTTTGCTGTCTGTGCAGAATATTTAAAGTAGCAAATGGGAGAGGGGTGCAGCACGATACGATCGAATGGGAAGAACACCTCTCCCCTCAGCTAGTGGTCAAACAGGAGTTCAGCATGTTTGTAGTTCATTTGCATCACCAGGTAAGGAAAAAGGTCTGGCTCCCCATACGACGCACAGGGGAAAACACCAAACCTCACCCAACAACTAACACACCGAAATCTGGCCAATGGAAAATCATGTACACAAATGCTCGCAGTCTGGGAAACAAGATCCCAGACCTACAGGCAATAATGACAGAGGCTAAACTGGACATAGTAGCCATGAGCGAGACATGGTTTACCAGTAACCACACTTGGGAGACTTCAGTACCTGGCTATGTACTGTTCAGAAGAGACCGAGGTGCAAAAGGGGGGGGAGTGGAGTGGCCCTTTATGTCAATGAAAATATCAGAGCTACAGAAATTCAGAATACACACATGGACCCAGAAGAACTGTGGGTCACCCTGGAAACAGGAAATGGGACAGCTATACAAGCTAGGGTTCTCTACAGGCCTCCAGACCAGGGGGAGAACACAGATACATTACTGTTAGAAGATATACAAAACATGTCAGCTAAAGGGGAGGTTCTGATGAGAGACTTCAACATGCCAGATACAGATTGGTCAATACCAGCAGGACCATCTGCCAGACCTAGACACACAGTGGATTCACTGCAGGGGGAGAGCCTCAAACAACTGGTACAACAACCCACAAGAGACAGGGCTATCCTAGATCTAGTACTGACTAAAACAGGGGAAGGATCACAGATCTCCATGTAGAAGGTCACCTCGGGGCCAGTGACCATCACATGGTATGGTTCAGTTTGGCCACTAGAACTAAACCATCCCATTCCAAGGCAAAAATATGGGACTTCAGAGGAGCTGACTTTGATAAGTTGGCCAACAGAGTTAAGCTAGGCCTGGCAAAAAGAAATACAGGTGAGGGGGTACAGGCAAAGTGGGCAAGCATTAAGGATGCAATACTTGAAGCAACATCCTATTGTGTTAAAGGGAAAAGGAACTGCAAAAGAAGAAGGAAACCACTTTGGTTCTCAAAAACAGTAGCAGAAAAGGTCAGAGCCAAAAGGCTGGCCTTCAGGAAATATAAGGGAACTCAGTGAGATGAAGATAGGGAGGCATACCAAACTTCCCTAAGGGAAGCAGGGAAGGCAGTAAGGCAGGCAAAGGCCCAAATCGAGGAAACACTAACACGAACAGTAAAAGAAGGTGACAGGACTTTTCTATAGATACGTTAGTGAAAGGAGAAAGTCCAGAGGGGGTGTATTGCTAATATCAAAGGGAGTAAGGGGGCGTGTGAGGAGGAGGAGGACCATGTAAAAGCATCTATCCTAAATAGATACTTCTGCTCAGTATTTACTGAAGAGAATGTAGGGCTGGACCCACAGCTCAACACCATGGCCACGGGGGAGGGAGGAGTGCACTAGTCCCTTCACAAAAGAAAGGGTCCCACAAGAGCTCGATAAGCTCAGGGTGGACAAAGCAATGGGACCTGATGGCATACATCCAAGGGTACTAGAGGAGCTAAGGGTGGAGCTAGCAGAGCCATTATCAGAACTGTTTAGTGAGTCTCTGAGCACAGGAGAGGTGCCAGAAGACTGGAGAAGGGGTCATGTGATCCCACTTCACAAGAGTGGTAGCAGGGAACTACAGACCAGTCAGTCTTGCCTCAGTAGTGGGCTAGATTATAGAGGCACTCCTTAATGAAAGGATAGTGCAACACCTAGAATCCATAGGAGCACAGAATCCAAGAAAGCATGGGTTTACAACAGGAAGGTCCTGTCAAACTAATTTCATAGATTTCTTTGACTGGGTAACCAGAGTGGTGGACCAAGAGGGAGCAGTTGATGTCGCCTACCTTGACTTTAGCATCAAGGGTGGATCTCCGCCGCTGTAATTTTCGTCCATGTTGCCGCATCTCTCTGAGTCCATCAAACCATGGCAACCGAGGGCGATGGGAGAGAGGACGAACATGGATGGGAGCAATTAAATCTAGAGCCAAGGAAATAGCCTTATTATCGGTCAAAACCAAGACATCAGGATCATTGCTTACTCCAGAAAGCTCTGATAGGTCAAGCACCGCTGTCAGGCCCACAGAGCTTACACCTTGCAAAGAGTGGTACCTGATCATCTCCACAGGGGTAGGCCTGTAAGGGGGGTGCGAAAACTGAACTCCACAGTGTAATGATCGGACCAACCGACAGGTTCCACCCCCATGTCGAAGGCTTGATCCCCAGGAGGAAGACTAAGTCCAAGGAGTGACCACCTTTATGAGTGGCAGAAGTAACCACTTGTGTAAGGCCCAAAGATGTCATTAATTGGAGGAAGTGTTGTCCAAACTGTGAGAGTTCATCATCGACCCAGGCGTTAAAGTTGTCTAGGACCATCAGCCTGGGCGAATCAAATGCCATTCGATCACGAAGTCTGCTACTTACTGCAGAAACCACTTCTCATCACCTGGTGACGATAGATGTGTGACCCATCTGCAACCCACACCTGCTACTACAGTACTCAAGGACCAGCCCCCTCAACTAGAACACTTGTGAGGCCCAGTTTGTTCTTGAAACAGACCGCAACCCCCCATGGTCCAACCTCGGACGGTGTAACACCGAGTACCCAGCTGGCACTGCGGTCTCTAATATAGGACCCGTATTCTCATCCAGCCAGGTCTCGGTAATGCATGTCAGATCCACAGACCCAACAAGAGCTGCAATAATTGCAGTCTTGTTCCTTATGGACCTGGCATTGCACAACACTGCCCAGGTGGGATGGGCCTCTGGAGCTGCACAGACCACTTGCCCATCAATATTGGTGGTGCCCTTGGGTATGGAAACCAGACAAGAATGACCTCGTTCCAGTTTCCATTTCACCTCGGCGTCTTCTGGTTCTCACTACCCCAATACGGTGGCCCTGCTCATTTGATCTCCACTGTTCACTCCCCCAAAACCCCTCCTCCTCCCCCCTCGAGCAATAACCAACGCTCTACAGCATTGATACATTGATTGCTATAATAGTAAGGGGGAGAAAGGGCGGATGGCACGAAGAGTGGAGGACGAATAGCGTACACCTGTGGGGGCAGGCCTTCTGCACATATTGAAATCAATAGGATTAAAACCCCTATAGTTTCTCTGGAAATCTCCACACACTCGCATCAGGGGAGATTCAGGGAAACAAAAACATAAACCACCCCAAAACAAAATCTATAATTCAGTAAAATACAAATCCCAAAAAATAAAACAAAATTAAAAGTCCAGAAATAATTAACAGCAATGTCCAGATATATAAGAAGTTCAGCAGATGTTTTTAGGCAGGAGAGGCTCTCACCCTCTCCCACTCCTAAAGAAAACAAAACCAAAATATTGCAGGTCCGAAGATGATTAGCACTAGATCAACATCCAAAATTGTGGAGTATACCAAACGTTCATCAAATTGTATTTAAACAGGGGAGGCTCTCACCCTCTCCTGGTCCAATCTAATCATACAGTTCACTTTGACAGTGGGCCACCAAACAATTCCCCCAGATAGCCGAACCAGTTAAAATTTTTTTTCTCTGATTTCCTCTTCAGAGAACCACTCAGAATCTCAGGCCAGGACACCGATCTCAGGGCAAAAACTAGCAGGCCGTGACCAGAAAATACAGGCCCCCGAGGAGACAGCAACAGCTCGCCCTGCAGAAAGCCTTAAGAATCCCCGGAGGCACACACTGCCATCAACCTGAGCCCCTCTGAGTTCCCTCTAGGACACAGGCCAAACTCAGCAATAACCCCTATGTTGGTGCCATGGCCCAAAATGTAAATAGCAACCTTTCTCCTCTCCAAGAGCAACAGACCTACAATAGTTAACAGGCTAAAAAGAACCCGATCGGAGGGGAATCTGAGACCTCAGCTGCCCACTGGCCGCATGAGTCCCTTACCAACAACAACAGATGGGCAAACCCTCCGTCTACACCCTTGCAGTTACCTCCCCGGCACCTAAATAACCCAAACCCTGCTAGTCGCTCCCTCCCAGGGAAAGGAGCAAATACCTAAAGTCCAGGAGATCGGCACCGCTTTCAGATATTCCTTCGTACGCTCCAAATTAAATGCACTCTCACCGCACCAGCGCCAACTCCATAAACAAGTGGTGAGGGCAATACACTCCACAGCCGCACTAAATATCCCAGTCGCTTAACGGTACTTGCAGAGGTTCCAAAGACAGAAGATTCTCCTCGTTTAAGCTGTACACGCGCTGGGTTTACACATCGACACTCCAACGACAACTCTGCAAGTCTCACCGTAGCAGGGATCTGATTAAGGCTTTGATTTACAAACCACAGCCGAGTAGGACATTCAAGTGAACAAACGGAACTCCAATGTAATACAAACAAATAACAAAAATTGCAGCAGAGTACTAGCGGCCTCAGAAAGAAAATGTAGCATTTATAGCGTTTGTTGCATTCGTTTTGAACCACTAGTAGCTTGTGATTCAGGGATAAACTTATGAAACCTCAGGAGGCAGTATAGCGCAGTGGTCTAGGGCTCTGAGCTGCAAATCTGGTGACATCCAGCAGACCAGACCTGGGTTTGAATCCCACAGCTTCCACTTGCATACTGTGTGACCCTGAGCAAGTCACTTAACCTCCTTGTGCTCCCAGGTCGCTCCTGTAAAAAAGCTTTCAGCTTAGTGTGCTATACCTGGTTAAACAACTAAATTAAAAAAAATTAAAAAAAACCACGCTAAACTACTATCCCAAAAAATACACTTACAGCTCTAAACAAACTCACTTACATGCCCTGACTAACTAAACTAAAAAAATAAATATAAAACAAGACTCAGAGCTCAGAATCAAAGCAAGCTCAGGCAGCTCACACATCTTGCATAAGAGGCATAGCAGCTGTGTCAGGGGAGAACACTGATGGGGGAAACGCAGCAGAAACAGACGGGGGGGGATTGTGCAGGAGGAGAGGTCGGCAGGAGTGGAACAGAGACAGTGGAACAGAGACAGATGGGGGAATTATGTGCAGCAGGAGGAGGAGGCAGGGACAGGCGGGGGAAATATGTGCAAAAGGGTGAGGGAGGCAGGCAGGAGAAAAACGGCAACAGGGACAGATGGGAGGAATTATGTACTGGAATTGGACAGGAGGGGAATGGGGAAGGGAAGCAGGCAGAGGAATATGGGGATACTAGTACTGAGGGATTCAGTACTAAAGGGGTAAGATGGGGTTGCAAGGGAAAGCTAAAGTCGTAGTATGGTGGATGCCATGCCAGGGATGGCAGCTGAAAGAGTGGACAGTCAGCTCTGAAACATGCTGGAAGGAGAGCCCACATTTAATTCTACATCTTGGGACAAATGACCTGGCATTAGAGGTAGTCCAAAGAGGTTTGAGGAACTGGGAACTTTATGCAAGGGGAGAGTAGTTCAGTACATTTTTCTGAGATATTACTTATGCTCAAGGCGAGCACGGCTAGAAAGCAAAAGATAAAGGAATTTAATGAATGGTTAGGCAAATTATGCCTCACCAAAGGGTATGGGTTGGTGGGAGGGTGGGGACAGACTTTGGAGGGCAGTGGTGTATACGCTAAGGATAGGCTTCACCTAAATGAGGAGGGAAAGAAGGTGCTGAAGCAGAAGATTGAGGAGTATATTGAGGTAGCTGGACATTTAAACTGGGGGAGGTGGCAAGTGGTGGGAGGGCATACAGTGGCCACAAGATGGGAAGCAGAGCAGGCTTACCCACCAGAACAAGGGCGTTGTACTAGATAGAAGCAATAGAAGGGATGCTGGAAGTGGAGGGCAGAGGGATAGGGAAGGAAAGGTAAAGGGATGGAAGGTGGTCACCATGAATGCGAGGAGCCTGGGTATAAAATGAATGACCTACAGGCCCTCGTGGTGGAGAGGGAGGTGGACATGGCAGCAATCATGGAAACATGGGCCACCGAATACCACAACTGGGACCTGACGGTCCCAGGGTACAGAATATTCCGTAGGGATAGGGTAAACAGGAGAGGGGGGAGTAGCATTATACATGAGGGAGGGGTTAAAGTGGGTTAGGGAGGAGAGGAACTGAGTCATTATGGCTGCTAATCCAGGATTCCAGGAATAGGACTGTCCATGTGGAAGTGGTGTACAGGCCACCCTCCCAGACAGAGGAGTCTGTCAAGGAACTGGCAAGGCAGACTAAAAGACAAGCAGGAAGGGAATGGTGGTTGTGTGGGGACTTCAGCCTGCCGGGGAGACTGGGGAACCCCAGCCACCAGCAGTAAAAGGGAGCAGGTACTCTGACAATTTCAGGAAAGCTTCCTTGACAGGTGGTCAGTGAACCAACGGAGGGGGGGGCACTTTAGATCTAGTGCTCACAAATGGGGAATCTGTGAGCGATATCAAGGTGGATGAACAGTTATTGGGAGTGACCATCTCTCAGTATGGTTCAGGTTGAAATGGGCAAAGAGGGGTGGCATCCAATACAAAGGTGCTGCATTTCAGACGGCGGATTTTGCAAAGATGTGGGAGGTAGTGAGGGTACCTGGCCGGATACAGCCTAGTATGGACACGGACCAGTGATGAGAGATCATAAAGAAGGGATACTAGTGGCTACCAAGTCCTGTAGCAGGACTCTGAGTAAAAAGGTCAGGTCAAAGAAGCCAAACTGGATGTCAGGGGGTCATGAATAAGGTGAGAAGAAAAGGGTGGCCTTTAGGAGATGCAGGAAATCAGGGTAGGGAAGATTGGAAGAGTACCTGCAGGAGGCAGGGAAGTGACAAGGACAGTAAGAAGAGCAAAAGCCCCAGAGAGCTCACACTGTGCAGGGCATAAAGGGGGAAGAAGGGCTTCTTCAGGTGCATCAGGAGAAAAGCAGCTGTAAACAACAGATAGTAAGGATTAAGGAGGCAGTATAGCGCAGTGGTTTAAGGCTCTGAGCTGCAAATTTGGAGACCTGGGTTTGAATCCTACAGCCCCTTCTTGCATACTGTGTGACCCTGAGCAAGTCACTTAACTTCCCAGTGCTCCCAGGTTGCACCTGTAAACAAGCTTTCAGCTTAGTGTGTCTCACCTGGTTAAACTATTGGAAAAAGACAGGCAGAAGCACTCATGACTACTTTTGGTTGGTATTTACAAAGTGCTGCAAGGGGAGTGGGGGCAGTAAAGGCTGGGGAGGGAGTAACAGACGGGGGAATCATGGAAGCTAAGAGTCCTGGAGGCTTAAGAGCACTGAGGGCTGACAAGGTACCAGGGCCAGATGGCATTCACCGTAGTGCAGAGATCCTGGTGGGGCCCTTGGCAGGCCTGTTCAGTGCCTCACTAAATTCGGGATGCGTACCCAAAGACTGGAGGTTGGCATGTAGGTCCCCTGTGTAAGAGCGGCCCCAAAGATGGACCAGGGAACTACAGACCGGTGGGCCTCACGTCCATCGTGGGGAATTTAATGGAAACTATCCTGAAGGAGAGGCTGGTGTCCCTGCTGGAGTACAGTGGGCTGCAGGACAGTAGACAGCATGGCTTTGTCAGGAGCAGATCCTGCCAAACTAACCTGGTAGATTACTATGACTGGGTGACTGGGCAGATGGACAAAGACCATGCAGTGGATGTTCTGTACCTGGACTTCAGCAAGGCATTCGATTCAGTGCCACATATGAGACTTGGAATAAAACTAGAAGTAACAGGGGCAGGACCAGAAAATGGTGGGTTGGGTGACAAACTGGCTGAAGGGAAGGCAGCAGAGGGTGGTGGTGGTGGAAGGGGAACTCTCATCCCCAAGGGCAGTAACGAGCAGGGTTCCACAGGGCTCGGTGCTGAGACCTGTGTTATTTGGGATATTTATTGCAGACATTTCCATGGGCATTAAGACCAGGATCAGCCTGTTTGCCTACGATACCAAGACAGGGGCGGTTGTGGACGACATAGAGGGGTGGCAGGGTCTGCAGGAAGATCTGAATAAGCTGGAGAGTTGGTCAGACACTTGGCAGCTGGGGTTCAATGCCAAAAATGAAGGTACTGCATTTTGAGTAAAAATCCAAGCAGGAACTACTAGCTTGGGGAGAGGGTGCAGCTGGTGAGACTGAGGAGAAGAAGGATCTGGGGGTGGTCATCACGGATCAATGAACAACTTGGCATAGTGTAGGAGGGCAGCAGCAGAGGCCAACAAAATGTTGGGTTGCAGAGCAAGGCAATAATGTCAAGGAGGGAGGATGTGATTCTGCCGCTGTATAGATCACTGGTTAGATCTCATTTCGAATACTGCATGCAGTGCTAGCACCTGTACCTGAAAAGGGACATTAAATTACTGGAAGGGGTGCAGCGCAGAGCAACTAAGATGATCCAGGGGCTGGGAGACCTACCGTATGAGAGGAGGCTTAAGGAGTTAAACATGTACTCGCTGGAGGAGAAGAGTGAGACAGGGGATATGATCGAGACTTTCAAATACATGAGAGGGATAAACAAGACTGGAACGGAGGGGCTGTTCAGTTCAAGGGTGGGGAGGGACACTCGATGCCATGAAATGAGATTAGAAGGGGAAAGGTTCAGGAGGAAATGCAGAAACACATTTTTATGCAGAGGGTGGTGTCAGGGTGGAATGCATTACCAGCAGAGGTAGTAGCCTGTAAAATGGTGGGCTACTTCAAAAGGGCAGGACAGGGCAAGAGGGAGGGAGGCAGTATAGTGCAGTGGTCTAAGGCTCTAAGCTGCAAATCTGGAGACCTAGGTTTTAATCCCACAGCCCCCACTTGCATACTGTGTGACCGTGAGCAAGTCACTTAACTTCCCTGTGCTCCCAGGTCACACCTGTAAACAAGCTTTCAGCTTAGTGTGCAAAAAAAAAAAAAAAGAGGGAGGGTAGAGGTGGGGGGCAGGGGGGGCAGCGGCAGAATAGAGCTGCTAGCTGCATAATCGAGCAGACTCGATAGCCTTTTTTATTTGCTGGGAAATTTTGTATGTTCGTATCACCACCTCTTTTCTTCTGCTGGTGATACCGCTCCCTATGCACCCCAGCATATAACAGTACTGTACTGATTGTCATGCATTTGAAACTATGTTTTATGTGAAAGTAACTGAATAAACTTGAAGTTTATTAGCCACAGCCATCCCAGCCAGCTTATAAAATCCGCTCTCCTAATGTTTACTGCCTTGGTCTTATTTTTGGTAAAGTAGTTTCCACCTAGCATGCAGTCCTAAGGCTACCCACATCTCTCCCCTTTACTGCTCTGACCATGTCATTTCTCCTCGAGAACCGTGTGATCATTTAGTGTGTTCATTTTCTCTGTCTCAGTTGAGTACATCCCTTTTATTTCAGTTTCTGAACTGCACGCAATGAACCCCTGAAGAAAAGGCATGGAGCCTCGAAGCCCTGAGGTTTTTGTTTTTCTGTAGTGCAACAGTTTTGTATGCAGCACTTCCTGTTTGATAGAAATTAAAAGGAAACAGTCACCACCAAGGGCTCCCACACGCAAGAGTGGGGCTAGTCCCACTGTGCACTTCGTGTGCAAAATCATTTTGGTTTACTTCCTGTTTACTGCAGTGTAGTTGATTTTAGCAGACTAATTTTGCTTAGTTATGGGCTGCCATCTTCTGTTTCTACAAACCCCAAGCCCCCTGCAGATGACATCAGAACAGTAGGCAGTGAGAAAATTCAATAATGCAGTCCATGTTAGAATTCATGTAAGCTCTGATTTTTTTTGGTTGCTTGGCCTGCTGTCCTCCATGGACTATGTATAGTCACAGAGGACTGTACTTAGCCCCTGGAGAAAAGCAGTCCCGGAAAACATCTGATCAGGGATTATGAAAGCTCTAACATGTGCTGCAGGTTGTTGAATCTCCACTGCTGCCTACTGCTCTGATGTCAGCTGCTGGGATTTGTAGTAAAAGAATATGTCTGCCTACAACTAAGCAAAATGAGTCTGCTATAATCTACTGTACTACAATTAGGGTTTCTGGTTTTAGGTGTTTATTGTTCATTAAAAAAGGTGTTTATTTTTCAACTTTTCTTGACCCCTTTTCAAGTAGCAAAATTCTGTGCATTCCGGTGTAAATCAAAAAATCATTATACAATTTCAGTAGTTATCTGTGTTTATTGTAATAATTTTTTTCTTTAAAAAAACACAGTGTACATTGATGTTCAAGTTCAAGAAATAGCAAAAGTAATTGGAATTGCACATAACCCCATTATTAGCATCATATCCCCTATTAGCACCAAGACATACTGTACATATTAATAGCACTTCAGAATCCAGATTAACATTGATATTGCACCTTAACTTTAAATGCTAAATTTGTTGTAATAAATCATGCAATTTTCAGCGCTTGTTTTGACATTTTCCTCTCTTTTCCTGGCAGTAAATGCCCTGATCTCTGAAAAAGCCCTCTCTGCATTAGCACTAGAGACAGGCAGTGCAAGAATTGACAGAACACATTCACTCAGTTCTGGCCATTGCTTCATTTTACCCTCAAAATGTGTGCACTTCTAATTCTATGTTAGTTGGCAATGGTTTGCAAAGTACTCATCAAACTGTACACATAGTAATTCAGTATCATGTTTGTTAAAAGTATCAAAATATAGAGAATACTGGATGGCAATTATAGAACCAGTGTGTTCTGCCACAGAGGATTTTGATTCCCTCTGACCCCGAGAGCGAGCTTGAGAGGTCCATGGGAATCAGAACCCGAGGTGGCAAAACACACTGGTTGTGCATAGAGTTGCTCATCCTGTATTTTTATAGTGTATAGTACTGTGTGAAAAATGTGTTTGTGAGTTCTTTTGCTTTCAAAATGAAATTGACTCAGGCAGTCTCTAGAGGTTCTAGAATGCTGTTCTACCACAGTAAAGTAGAACAGCATTCCATGACCTCAGGACTGTGGTAGAACAGCATTTTGAAAGGGATGGAATTCTATACAGAACAACACTCCACTATACACTATATATAGAATAGTGGATGGATGAACATCCACAACAAGGCTGTGTTTCCATCGAGGGGGTTGATGACATCATAGAGACCTCGAGAGCAAAGCTCGAGAGGTCTCGCTGATGTCATCAACTGCCCGAGGTGGAAACACAGCCTAGTTGTGATCTCTCACCCAGCCACTATTTTATATAGTATATGTTTTTTTTTCTGTTTTGTTTTACATTATTTTTTGTCATTACTTGCTGAAAGTCCTGCTTCTGTTCCTGCTGGTGATGCTGCTCGCTCCTGTTCCCGCTGGTGCTGCTGCTCGCTCCCGTTCCTGCTGGTGCCACTTGTGCTCGGTTCAGCTTCTCAGTTTCGCCTCTCTGCGTCACTTATTTTTAAAATCATGGGAAAAAAAAGAAATTGATTTTTCAGAAAGGGAGCCGTGTATGGCTCTCCGTGTCCCAGCTCCAAAGTCGGTGGCTCTGCTGCCCGTCGCTCGCTAAATCGTGCCGCCATGTTTATTTTTATTTTCTACAGAGAGCCTTGTCTGAGCCAATCAGGTGGCGGTAAAGGGTAATAAGTTGTTGTACTATCGATGTGACGTCAGAACTATAGTACAACTTTTTTGACCTTTGAACTGTCCTACAACAAGATTTCAGCAGTTGCTGAAATCCATGCACAATAGACGGCACCCATATACTATAAATACGTAATTTTCAAAGTTAGAAGATAATTATTTTTTTCTAAATGGATCAAACACTTGAACGGAGTACCACAGAGAGGCTTAATTTAATTCAAATCCCATTGTTGAATTTGGGATATTTCTGCCATTACAGCCTGCCATTTGTCATACATAGCTGTGTAGAAAATTTCAAAGATTTCTTCCAGTACTTGCTTGACTTTCCAGCGGCAGACACCCAAGAAGTGCACTTGCAGCAGGTCCATACTCAGAGCTGCCTCCGTCAATTTTGCTGTCTAACAGAATTTTAATGCTCTCTCCAACTATGTTAAACACTTGATGGACTTGTGTTCAGACTCCAGTTTTTTCATAATATCAATCAGAGGTCTCATATTCTCTGTAAGAAAGTTTAAAACGTAATACAGTGTTCTTTTTGATGTCAGTGTCTACATGCTTTCTAATTTCATCATATTTCTTCCCTTCAGCATCTGCACTTAATATAAATAGAGTAAACGGTCACAGAATACCACCGTCTATGTGTGATGCTTGGGATCACCTTTTGTTTTACCCCTAGGGCGTGAGCACACTGCAGAGTACTTTCTTTTAAGCTCCCATGCATACTTAAATAGTGCTCCAGAGTGCAAAATAAAGTCAACTACCTTTTTCATGATGCTTGATGAGGTGATTGCTGCCTTCAGTACACCATCCAGCAGGTGACACGGATCTCGAACAGGGAATGCCTTGAACTGTGGGTGAGCTCTCCGTAAATCCCCACACAATTTTTTCATATAGCTGGCACTGTCACTGCATATGCATACAACGTCCTCCCAGTTCTTCCCATAGATATCCAGAACCTTTTGTGTTAGTGCGGCAATTGACACTGCGTTACAACACTCAATTACCTCGAGGTCTGCCATAATGGTATGCCAACCCCAACCCTTTAATTTGTCAGCAAAAGTAAACAGAACAGCCACTGCTGGGTCGCCGTGCATCTCAGGTGTTTCATCAATTGTCCCTGAAATCTGTGTGCTATTGAGCAGATCAAGAATGTGCTCCATGTCAGAATCGAGGACCTTGGGTAGATCGTTTTCATACATTTGGCTGGATTTAGGCATAGTTCATGCAGCAGGTGCCCGTTTTCTAAAAAGATCTCCCAGAGGACCGTCAGTTTGATGTAGGCTGACACCCGACTGTATCATTGCTCTGGTAAACTCACGAGTGATGTCCCACTCATCCTCTCTTTTGTGCTTGAACCTAGTAATGGTTTCAGTAAGTGAAATTTGGCTTAAGCAATGCTCTTCATTCTCAAGGGGCTGCTTCTGCTTAATGTGAGATTTAGAAAGCACATGCTCAGCGAGCCGACTCACAGTTTTACCAGGGACAAGTGGCACCGTAACTCTGCAGAACTTACAAATTAGGTTTCGCTTGCCATGGAGAAGCTCTACCATGAAATCTTTATGTTCAGCGGCATACTGCTCTGTCGTCTTTGATCGTTGAGGCATTTTTACTTTGAATCTGGCGCGAACCGGCAAGAACAAATGAAAAGCTCAGCCCTTCAGAAAAAGATCGCAAGCACCAGAGTGTGAGGCTAACTGCACGACTACACAACTGAACTAAATAAGGATGATCAAGTACTGACTACATGCACTTCTATTAATCTAACTGATTGATCTGTATGAGAATGAAGGAACGGCATTTCAAATTAAGTATGAGAGGGGCAGTATTAGCGTACTTGATTGCAGCTACATTAGCTCATTTTCTACAGTGTGTAGTGGTAACTGAGAGGTGCTGTAGTGAGAATGAAGCATGCAGATGCAGGTTAAAAGAATTAACATAATGGGCAGACTGGGGTAGCTTGTTTTATTCAATGTGTAGCTGTAACTGAGTGCTGTTACAATAAGATGAGATGTGTATGACGTGATTGACACGAGGGGATGTATTTCAGTGCTTTTTGGTTTAAACCGAAATGATGAAAAACACGTTGGTGGTGTTTTATCGGTTAAAACTGAAAACCCTAACTACAGTAAACAGTATGCAATCCAAAATGTTTTTGCTCACAGAGTACATATTGGAACCAGCTCCACACTTAAGTGTGTTTTTTTTCATTTTTTTTTGTTTTGTGCTAACTCTTTCCCTTTAATTAAAAATCTCTTGCCATCTACTTGCCCTATGAGATATGCCCTCCCTTGCTTGTGTAATTGACTGCACACAGCCCCTGTGCTCAGTAGGGTATTGAGCATGTCAGTCCTTGAATAGTACCTGCCACCAGCACGCTGTGTATTCCTACTAAGAACTTACAGTGGGTACACCTTTCACCTTGTAGTCCGGCACCAACACTGGATTGCCTCTGTGTGTTCTCGCTCTCCAGGTACGAATGAATCCTCTCTGCATCATTGAGATATAGATACCAAAAGGTTCACTTGTATCTTTCCAATAAAAATAAGGGCTATTTAAGCACAAAGAAGATACAGGACTTGTTGTGCACACGGGATACTGCTTGGTGGCAGATGTACTGAATTGTCAGTTCTGAAAAGTACAGAAATACACTCTCTCCAAGAGGCCTGCCTGACTAGACTGAGCTCAAACTAAACTGCAAGATGGAATGCCATCATGTATATTTAATTTAGTATCCACCTTCCTCCCTTCAGTATTGACCTCATCACCATCTGGGAACAGAAACCTTTGATCACTCCCTATAGTGGAGAAATGGAGACTTAAGAATCTAGCGTATAAAATATCCTTGGTTGAGGGTACATTGACTTTTAGCAACCATCCCTATATTGTTTAAGTGTAAACTTTAATTTTTGGGTCCCCCAACTCTGGAACAACCGGCCCATTAACTTAACTTGCTCACCCATTCTCAGAGGTATCCAAACTAAAAATAAAGCAGTGCCGGCCCGGTGGCGCTGAGGGTTGAGGTGCTGGATGCCACACTTAGCGCCACACTGGTGACCCGGGTTCGGGAACAGACTTGGGTCGCCGGGGTCGGCAGGGGGGGGAGGAGGATTGAGCCGCCCCAACGGATGCTCTCTCCTCGGGGAACGCTTAACTCGAAAATGCCAGTGGGAGCACTGGCACTCGAGGGGCTTGTGGCTCCATTCAGGAGTCCGGAAGTGGACATTGAAGGCGCTTTGAGAGACGTGGCGATGCATCGCCATCTTCCTCTGGACGCCTAAGGGCCCTTGTGCTGACGCCCAGGGGCGGGCTATAGGAGGACTGAAAACTGGAAAACCCTTCGGCGCCTCCTAGGTGAAGACGGCTCCATCTAATAGGGACCACCGATCCCCAGGACAGACCCCGCTGTGCAGGAGAGTAGGGAAGAGGCACTCTAGGGGCAGATCCGGGGGGGGGGGGTCCAGAAAAGGAATTGAGCAGTCTGAAGGAGGGGGGACCGAAGGCAGAGAAGGAGGATAAATAAAAACAAATTAAAAATAAAGCAACAGTTTATTTCCTCTTGTTTTTGCCCAAATTAATTGGGGATGTTTTGTGTGTAATGGATCTTGTACATCTTAAAGGAGAACAGTCGGCACAAAGAGCCCCCACACTCAAGTGTGGGACGTGTCCCAATGTGCACTTCATGTACAAAAACATTTTGGTTTACTTACTTTTTTACTGTAGCATAGTAGATTTTAGCAGACTAATTTTTCTTAGTTCTAGGCTGATATATTTTGTTACTACAAATCCCAGAATCCCCTGCAGCTGACATCAGGGAGCAGTAGGGGAGATTCAATAGCTTCAGTGCATATTAGAGCTTTTATAATCTCTGAATAAAAGTTTTCCAAGTCTGCTGTTCTACGAGCTAAGTACAGTCCTCTGTGACTGTACTTAACTCAGGGAGGATAGCTGGACCAGCAAACAAAAGAGCAGAGCTTATATAAACTGTGACATGCCCTTCAGGCTATTGAAACTCCCACTGCTGCCTACTGCTCTGATGTCAGCTGCAGAGGATTCTGCAGTTCAGTATAAAGACAACTTAGGGTTGGTCCATGGGACCTGAACCTGTTGTTGAATGCTCTTTGTTAAGGCACCTTCAAACCTCTTTTCGTCAGCGCCTCTAGACATCCTGTCCTACAAGATGTGTTTCTTAACTGCAGTTTGCTCAGCCAGAACGATTGGTGAACTTCAGGCACTCTCCCATAAAGAACAATTCAAACAGAAAAACGCACTTGGGAGGAGTGAGGTTGAATTGGTCACAAAGTGCACAGCAGTCCAGCTTCCAACTGAAAAAATGCTGAATTTTAATGAAAATTACAAAAGCCAATTCTACTAACACAAAATAGCAATATCGAGTACACTACTATAAGCTCAGTAACTCCAGCGCATCGCTTCTATAGAGCTTCCTCAGGGGTGCTATACTGTGGTGTTGACCATACATTTATACCTGAAAGATGCAGCATTCTTATGGCATCATAGTTAAGTGACATACAAGTTAAATCAAATGCTAGTTTGATGCCAGACTTCAAGTATGTTCAACACATAAGAAAAACAACAAATAATATAATATATAACAAAATACAGAGAATGTTATTTTAAATTACTTAAAATATATACATAATGAAAAAGGTTTTCAAAAATTGCTGTGCAAATAACATCACACAAAAAAATATTGTTCTCCCAAAGGCAGATATTAAAGCAGATGAAAGGCAGAGCAATTTTGTGTTGGTTGAATTGGTCTTTGTAATTTACAATAAAACTCAGCATTTTTTCAGTTGGAAGCTGGACTGCTATGCACTTTATGACTGATTCAACCTCACTCACGCCTGAGTGCATTTTTTCTGTTTGAATTGTTCATTATCAATGGGTAGCACACTCTAACCTGCACCACCTCATTCTCTGGGTGCAGTATCACCTGGTTGTACTCGTCCATAAAGAACCTTACCTTATCATACATAAGGAAAAGTTGGTACCGAGGACGGTTCTGTCCTTTGTGCCTAAGATCCCTACAGCTTTACATGTATATCAGGGAATCTGTCTACCGTCTTGCTGTCTTATGCTGGATAGAGAATGAGCTGCATTAGTTAGATTTGTGCAGGGCAGTCAGGACTTACCTAAAAAGAACAGCAGAGTTCAGAAAATCCGAGAGTCTGTTTGTTGTTTTCAGAGTGGCTAAGAAGGGTCAGAAGGCTTCCAAGGCCAACTTGGCTAGGTGAGTAAGGACTTGCATTGCCAAGGAGTTATGTGGCTGAGAGGAAGAAAGCTCCTGCTTTAATCAAGGCTCACTCCACCAGGAACTTGCTGCGTCCTGGGCAGAGAGAGGGGCGGCATTTGTGTTGGAGTTGTGCAAAGTGGCAACGTGGTTCTCCATTCATACATTTACCAAGCACTGCAGACTGGTTGTTCAATGCTCTGCCAGTGCGGCCTTTGGCCACTGAGTTTTACAGGCGGTAGTTAGCAGATGATTATGTTGCCCACATGGGTTATATATGGGACTGTACCGTCTCCCACTCAGTCTGGGAATGATTGCTACTTTTTAGAACCCATATGTGTTAACTTCCCATTGACAACGTGGAGTGATACAGAAAGGAGAAATTCCTTCATACTTACCATAATTTTCTTTTCTGTTAGCTCCAACATTGTCAGTGGGGCCACTCCCGGGAGCCCCTGGCTCTTGTTGAAGAATGTGGTGCGCTATATCTAAGGACTTTGAATTTCAGCAAAGGTGTTTTGTATGTGATTTACCTGGTTATCTGGAATTACCTGCTAACAGTGGAAACGTTTCTTTTTATTTGATTACAGGCATGCAGTTAACAGGTTGTGATTTTTGAGCGTTGTCTGTTGCTTCAGCATTACAGGTTACTGCTTAACTTGTTCTCTTCACTTATGTTCAATCTTACTGCTGTTTAAACTTATTCATGTTACAAGTGTTAGCAGCAGCATGCCAGCCCTGTCACAGAATCAGTGGTCAGACGCTCAAGAAGCATGGCAGAAAATTGTTGGCAAGACTCCCATCAGCCAGCTGTCCAGAATGGGTATGTCATCCATTTATCCTTTTAAATGTCATAAAATTGTTACATATTTAAGTTGGTGTTAGGTTAAGAGACAGTTCACTGGCCTTGGTGACATGGAGATTACTGATTACTGAGATGTATGTAGGTACTGCATGGACATAAGTGACTGGGGAATAAGTGATCTCAGAATGTTCATGTGCCCATGGTTCTACGCTGATTGACACCTTTGGACTGTACCACTACCCCAGTAGGAGTGCTCATTACCCATATGTACTGACTTCCCATTGACAGCATTGGAGCTAACAGAAAAGGAAATCATGGTAGGTATGAAGGAAGTTCTATTGCACATATCATTTGTTGCAAAACCATTTTCACAGATGTCTTTAAGGCTTTTTTGGTCTAGGACTCATTCCTTAAGGCTGTTTGTTATGCTAGGACTCATGCATTTAAGACCAGGGGCCTGACGTACAGTTGCAGTTGGTGGGGGCACAAATTTGGGAGTAAAATGCTATGTTGTGCAACCATCAAAATCTGCCGATACAAAACTAAAACTTAGCTCAGGAGTCGGGGGATAAGGGTCTCCCCAAGTCTCAATGAAATGATGGCCACAAACAGGGCTTCTGACCACTAACTCCTGAGATAGGACTCCCAGGGAGCTTTGTGCATGGCATGGCAGCAGTCATGTGGCACAATGCCATGAACGAATGTCCATGGTACTAGCACTACTGCCATAGTCTCCCACCCCACCTGGCCATCCTGTACTTGCAGCCTTACCTCTGGTATGTGGCAATTTTGTTTTCTGGTCCTCATTTGACTTCCTTGGGGTCCGATGGTCCTGCTTCTCTAACCCCAGTCTAGATGCATTCCTTGGTGTCCATTAGATCCCCATCTTCCTAACTTCATTCCCTGCAGCAGCCTTCGCCCTGAAGCCTTTATCCTTCATACTGTGTTGATTTTGTTCCCAAACTGGATCACGAGTCATTCTGTATGCCTGCACCACCCCTTAGAACTGCATTACTCAGTTCTAAGGGGGATGTGGTGTGTGGGAGTCAACAGCTGTCTGAGCCTGGCTCAGTGCTAATTTACATACTCGCCCCACCCCCTTCCCTGTATTGCTACACTGACCATTGCAGAAGAACAGAAAGACTTGTGACTCTGTTGTGTATGGCACAACAGAATGCATCATGGAACAGTGTGGTCAGAATGACCACTTTGCACTACTCAGTTGTGGCTGTGCATGAGGCTTCAGGGATTTTAGTGGCTAGATACTCACAAGCTGTTGTGAGAAATTTGAGTACTGAGATCACGGCAAAAAACTAATAATAGCCAGTAAGATTTCATAGAAATCATTTTTTATTTGACTTGACCTTTGGTACTTTTTCCTAGATACTTTGTTGGGGTGCTCAATAAGGAAACTAAGAAAATGGAAGTCTGTAATGCAGAGTTGTTCAACATGCAGCCCTATTTTCCAGGTAGATTTTTTATAGTGTATACTTAAATGGAAATCTTATTAATGGGTCTGAAAACTATGGAGTGGTATTTCAAATAAAGACAGTTGTTAAAAGTCTGTCCTTCACACAGAATGCATCCTCGAGAAGAAATGCTCACCGCTTGGTGAAGTGTGTATTTACTTATTAGGAGTTTAAGGAAAGGGGCTCACTGGTGTTTTTCCTGCCTAAGAATGTGTATGTAATATGCAAGCAGAGAATTATTTGTAGCTCCCCTCCCTTCTCCTGTTTTTATGCCTACCTGTTAGTCATTTTATTGTATGCCCAGCATTATCCCTTTATGTTAATGTAGTTGCTTTATCTGTTATCTTGCTTAATTATGCAGCTTCCTAATGGATTATTTAATTCTCTTTAATATAACCTGTTTACTGCTGCTCAATAACGTTGGTAATTCACATATGCTTGTATATTGTTTGTAGATTGAAATTAACTTTTTCAGCCACTAGTCTGCAGGGCTAGTGACTGGAAAAATGGGGTTGGTATGGCCCAGAGTGACTCCCATGTCTAGGTGTATCTTGATGTTATACCTTGCGGGAGGGAGGGAGTCCCATTGCAAAAACTTTTAGCATGCACAGCCTTTCTTCATTTACTTCAGGTATCAGAAACAATTGCGGCATCAGGGATTTAAATAAGCTGCAAAAACTGCTTAGCAGTTTGACGCATGAAAGTGCTAATCAGTTGTGTTAATGCATAGCACTTGGCACAGATTGATTAGCAACATTTAAAAAAATTATATTGTTTTGTTAATGTTGTGTACTGTGCCATGGACTCACTCAACAAATGGTTAGCAGTCTACTGCTAAGTATTTCTGAAAATTGTTAGCATTACCCCCTATTTTGCTTAGCGTTTTGCTGTGCTATACCAGCTGTTTAAAACCCTGGGCATTACACACATAATCACTATTCACACCCGACTGATAATTCATGTGCAGTCCCATTTATTTAGGCGATAAGGGTGCAAATTCATTTTTTCTTATGCTGGGGTTGGTGTCCCTTATTAAAGTTTATATAGACTTGGGCCCTATTTAATTTGAGTGCTTTTGGCAAATACAGTTACATATTACTGTTCCATATGTGAGACTGTCCTGTCCCTTTCTATTACTCTTTACGGCCCTCTGCACCACTCCTACCAACATGGGAGCTACTGTTATCCATTGTTATATGAGGTTGGATACCATGCCTAGCTCAGGTTCTGGTACTTGGGTATGGACAGTATGTCCTGAATAAGCCTTGGCCCAGTCTTAAAAATAGTGTACATACTCATTACCTTAGTCAGCAACCTTGAGTGATTACAGTGGAGCCCGCTAGGATGCACAATACTGCAGCATTCTGCCATAGAGTTGCAGCAGGAAATAAGGCAATTTCAGTTGCTCTTAATCCTTTTCATCATGCAGTAACTTGAAGCATCATGTTGCTGACCCATACAGTGGCAGAATCACCTCCTCATGAGGATATACCCTTTGCAGTACAACCCAGAATTTTGTTGGCCTTTGCAGCTGCCTTCCCACATTGTGCCGAGTTGTTCATTGATCCTGTAATGAGCACCCACAGATCCTTCTCCTCCTCTGTCTGGGCTAGCTGCACTCCCCAGCTGGTAACCCTCCTGGGTTCTTCTTATCCCAAAATGCAGCACCTTGCACTTTTTGGCATTAATCCCAGTTGCCAGGTGTCTGACCAGGTTTCAAGCTTTGCCAGATCATCCCACAACCCTGCCATCTTCCTAGGTCATCCACCACCGCCCTACCTTGGTATCATCAGCAAACAGACTGATCTTGCTCTTGATGTCCCATGATATGTTTGCAATGAATATCCCAAACAACACTGGTCCCAACACCAACCCTGTGGAACACCGCTCATCACTACCCTTGGTGTGAGAGCCCCACCCACCACCACCACCTCTGTTGGCTTCCCTGAAGCCAGTTTCCTACCCATCTCACCAGTTTTGCACCCGTATCTGTGCCTACTAACTTACTTCCCAGCCTCCATGCGCACTGAGTCTAATGCCTTACTGAAGTCCAGATACAGGACATCCACTGCATGGCCCCTGTCCATTTGCCTAGTTACCCAGTCATAGAACTCCACCAGGCTGGTTTGGCAGGATCTGCCCCATTGAAGCCATGCTGTCTGCTGTCCTGTAGTCCTTTGGCCTCTAGGAGGGCCACCGCCTCCTTCCAGATAGTCTCCATTAGCTACCCACGATGGATGTGAGGCTCACTGGCCTGTAGTTTCCCGGTTCATCCTTGGGCCACTCTTGTGGAGGGGCACCACATGAGCCATCCTCCAGTCCTGAGGTACACCCGAATGTAGTGAGGCATTAAATAGGGCTGCCAAGGTCCTGCAAGGACCTCTGCCAGCTCCTTCAGTACCCTAGGTTGGATGCCATCTGGGCCTGGCGCCTTGTCCACCCTCAGTGCCTTCAAACCCTCCGAACTCTGCCCTCCATAATTTCCCATCTGTCACCCCTTCTCCCCTGCTTCTGCCATTTCTCCCCTTGGGTGTCACCCCTCTTCTTTAGTAAATACTGAGCAGAAGTACTCATTTAATGCTTCTGCCTTATCGCATCCTGCTTCCACCCAACCCCTCCTTCGTGATCCTTACTATGTGGTCCTCACTGCTCCTTTCTCTCCTGATGTACCTAAATAGTCCTTTCTCCCTTCTTAATGCCTTGTGCCAGCCTGAGTTCAAGATGCTTTGGCTCCCCTTACTGCCCTTGTCACTCCTTCGATTCCGCAAGTTCTCCTCCTGTCCTCCCCCCTTCCTGTTTTCTTGTACTTCCTAAAGGCAGCTCTTTTCCTCCTTACCTTTTCCATGACCTCCTTGCTCAACCATCTCGGTTTCTAGCCCTAGCCTTCTTGCTCTGGGCCTTGCAGCAGGTTTTGGTTGCCTCCACTGTCTCCAGCTTTATGAGCTCCCACCTCTGGTTAGTGTCCATACTAGATTGAATTCTGGCCAGGCACCCTTTTACCACTTCCCCTATCCTCCCAAAGTCAGCCCTCCTGAAGTCCAGCACTCTTGTGCCAGATTCCACTCTTTAGTTGCCCATATCCAGTGTGAGCCATACTGAGTGGTGGTCACTCCCTGACAGCGGTTCCTCCACTGTAAGTTCTCTCACAAAGTCCCCATTTACCAGCACAAGGTCAAGGGTGTTCCCTAATCTGGTTGGTTCACTGACCATTTGCAGCAGGAAGCTGTCCTGGAAGGCATCCAGCAGTACCTGCTCCCTTCTGTTCCTGGTTGTTGGGGTACTCCAGTCCACTCCTGAAATGTTGAATTCCCTCACAATCACCACACTACCCTTCTCGCAGGTCCTCCTGATCTGTCTCGCTAGTTCCCTGTCTAAGTCCTCCGTCTGAGATGGTGGCCTGTACACCACTCCCATTCTAAGAATCCTATTCTTGGAATCCTGGATTTGCATCCAAAGTGACTCCGACCCTCCTCCTCCCTTCCTCCCTTACACACTTCAGTCCTTCTTCACATATAGTGCCACACCCCTCCTTTCCCAATCACTGTGTCCCTACTGAAATAACCTGTACCCTGGTACAGACAGGTCCCAGTCATTGTATTGGTGGCCCATGTTTCTGTGATGGCTGCAATGTCCACCTCCTCTGCCATCAGCACCTGTAACTCTGCAGTTTTCTCCCAAGGCTCCTAGCATTAAGGGTAACCACCTTCCCCTCCCCCACCATCCTCCCCTCCTTTACTAGCATCACCAATAGTACTTGCCATTTGTCCTTTGTCACTGTTATGGGGGGTAAGCTCATATGGTTTCCCAACCTGTGGTCTCTGCATGTCTCTTGCTCAATTCCCACCCCTCGCTCCTAGTTTAAATTCCCAACTTCCCCTGTGTACTCCTCCATCCTCTGTTTCAACACTTTCTTTCTCTCCTCACTCAAGTGTAGTCTGTCCTTGGCATAGAGACTACTGTCGTCCCAGGTCCCTCCCCACCTCCCCAACAGCCCATACCCTTTAGCACAACACCAGGTTCTAGCCATCCGTTAAATTTCTATTCTCAGCTTTCTTGTTGTGCTTTTTTGGGCACAGGAAGTATCTCTGAAAAGTTACTGATCTTCCTGCCCCTCACATAATTGTGCTAGTTCCTCAAACCTCCTCTGGACTATATCTACTGTCTTGTCAGCCAGGTCGTTCGTCCCAAGATGTATAATTAAATGAGCCTTGTCCCTACTCCTTCTAGCATATTTCAGAACAGATTGTCCCACCCTTTCCGCTGTCATTCCTGGCATGGCCTCCACCCAAATGTGACTATGCCTCTCCCCCTTGCTACTCCACCTGACTTCTCTTAGTATTGAGTCCCTCAGCACTAAGATTCCACCACTCTTTCTCCCTGCTTGCTTCCATTCATCTCCCTCTCTCATTTCCAGCTCCTCTTCTTCCTCCTGCACATTATTTCCCACTTTTGCCCCCTGTTGCAATTCTCTCAGCAGAACTTCCCCCCTGCTCCGGTTTGGTCCAGGCATTTATCAGTTACTCCTCTAATTTCATCATTTCCCTCCTCCACCTTCTTCCTCTCTAGCAGTGCAAAACTATTTCTGAAGACCCTTCACAAATGCCCGCCTCCCTCTCTTCATAGTAACCGGTTCTTCCTTTCCACTCTATGACCTTGCCACTCTTTGCCTCCCCTCACAAGTCCCTATCTCCTCCTTCCATTTGTTTTTTGTCTCCTGACCTGGTTTCCCCGGCAATTGTTCTTCCTGGCCTGGGCCCCTTTGTCTCTGCTTCCCTTCTTCTGACCCTCTCTTCTCCACTGTTGGCTTAAATCGCCCTCCCTCATCTCCCCTTCTTCCTCCCTCCAGTATTGGGCTAAACCCACCCCCAATCTGCCTTGTCTATCTTAGGCCCTGTCCACACTACCCCTTTGTAACATTACAGGTGCCCAAACTGTTACCGCAATGGTTTACGTTTACACCTGTAACGTTACAGAAGGCGTTTTCATGACCGTTGTTGAAACCACATATGAGGTGGTTTCAACAATGGTTATGAAACCGATACTACCGGTAACGTTACCGGGCATAGTGGGATGCATGGCACCGTCCCCTACGCAGCGCCAGCTGCATTGTGATCGGTGCCACGGTAACGCCTCGCCTGCTCCCAAGTGTGGACCAGCGGTGCCGGTCCCATAACGGAACAGCGGTAGGGTGGACACACTGCACCACTCCCCGTTGTAACAGTTTCTATCCGTTACGGGGTCTGAGCGGTGCAATGTGGATGGGGCCTTAGTTCCTCCTGCAGACCTTCAATCTCCTTTCTAAGTTTCTCTATGTGGTTGCACACTAAACATCCTCCCACACTCGAGGCAATTTTTAGAAAGATTGGTGCACCGCAGTTGTTGCAGCCTACCTCCCTACCCATTGCTGTCGTTGCCCACCAGCAACCCCCCACCCTTCCAGATGCGAGGATACCAAACACTTCCCCAAGTCTCCTCCCCCATCAGAGCAAAACATTATTTTCTTAATTTCCTTACCCCTTTGTCCCCTTTGTTGTACGTTTAGATAGATTGAGCGACTGCTTTTATATTCCTATTCTTCCTATCCACACACACCCAAAAAGAGACTTTAAGTAGCTATTGCACAACCTTCTTCAAACTCCTACTCCTCCTTTCCCCAATGCAATAGCAATGCAAAGAAGTAACAATGAAAGCTCCTAGATTTGCAGTTACTTCCTTCCACTGAGATAGCAGTCACCTCTTCACTTGCTGCTGTTCCTTTCCTGGATGTCTGCTTCTGCTATGACAGGTGCATATCCTTTGCCCATTTGAGGAAGTGATGTCAGACTTTGACTCTGTGCCCCACAAAGGTTGTTTGCCTTTGCTGCTGCTTTCTTGCACTGCTTGGAGTGCTTCAGGTCACTAGTGATCATCACTCCCAGGTCCTTCTCCTCCTCTGATGCAGATACTCGGACTCCACCCAGGTAATACTCTGTCCTGGGATTCTTGGCTCCAATATGCATAACTTTGCATTTCTTGGCATTGAAGCCAAGCTGCCAGATCCTGGACCACCTCCCCAGCTTTTCCAGATCTTCCTGAAGGTCCCGTATCCCTTCAGCTATGTCCACTTCTCCCACAGAGCTTGGTGTCATCTGCGAATAGGCACATTTTGCCTTTATTGCCATCCCCAATGTCATTGATGAAGACATTGAACAACACCGGCCCCAGCACAGAGCCCTGTGGAACCCCACTGGTTACTTCTCTGGTGCCAGATGACTCTCCCCCTACCACCACCCTCTGGGTTCTGTCCCTCAGCCAGTTTTCCACCCAACTGACCATCTTTTCCCCAACTCAAAGATCCACCAACTTCCTGATCAACCTTTTGTGGGGCACAGAGTCAAAGGCCTTGCTGAAATCAAGATAGAGGATGTCTACCCCTGGCCCCTGTCTACTGTCTTAGTGACACAGTCAAAGAAGTTAGTCAGATTTGTTTGACATGATCTGTCCCCCATGAACCTATGCTGCCTCTCATCCTGGAGACCATGTTCCTCTAGATATCCACCAACCTTTCCTTTAGTATGGTCTCCATGAGCTTACCCACAATGGAGGTCAGACTGACTGGTCTGTAATTCCCTGGATCATCCTTGGGACTGCTTTTGTGAAGGGCCACTACATGTGCTGTTCTCCAGTCCTGTGGTACCACACCTGACTCTAGTGAACTATTAAATAGGTCTGCTAGTGGCCCTGCCAGCTCCTCAGCCAGTTCCTTTAGTACCCTTGGATGTACTCTGTCTGGGCCTGGTGATTTGTCCACTTTCAATGCCAGCAGACCCTTCCTCACTCTATCCTCCTCTATCATTATGTCTGTGTTCCCTTCCCCCCTGCTCCTCTTTTCCCTCCTGAAGGCACTGGTCCGTCCTTCTCCCTGGTGAAGACAGAATAGAAGTATTCATTTAGTATCTCTGCTTTTCCTCCATTATCCTCCACCCACTCCACATCTTTCTTAAGTCTAACAATCCCTTTCTTCATGTCCCTTTTCTCACTTACATAGTGAAAGAAAGTCTTCTCCCCCTTCTTAATTCCTTTAGCTATTTGAAGCTCCTTCTGTGCCTTTGCTCGGACTTCCTTACTTGCCTCAGTAGCCAACCTTAGGTAATTTTCCCTATCCACCTCCCCTTGGTCTTCCTAAATTTCTATAGGCCAACCTCTTTCCTTACTGCCTTGGCAACCCCAGAACTGAACCAGCTGGGCACTTTGGCCCTTGTGTTCTTCCCCAGCCAACACACACTAACCTGTGGCAACCAGTATTCCTTCCTTAATGATGGACCACTTTAGGTCCACCCCCATATCTGCTCTTGATGCCCACCAGATGTCGCCTTAGAACCTCACCCATTTTCCTGAAGTCCACCCTCCTGAAATCCAAGATTTTGGTCTTAGTCGGGATGTTTTCCTGCCCATATCCAAATGGAACCACACTGTGCAATGGTCACTTCCCCCCAGTGGCTCCCTGACCATTATTTCCTGTACATGCTCCCCATTTGTGAGCACCACATCAAGAATTGCCTCAGCTGTTGTTGGTTCAGTGATGCAGAGTCAGGAACCCACTCTGCAGTCCTTAAGCATCACCTGACTCTTAGCACATGTTGGAGGATGGTGTACTCCAGTCCACCTTGGCAGGTAAGTCCCCACAATTACCACCTCTCCTTTCCTGCAGCTTCCAGTATTTGTGAGATCAGTTCCCTGTCTTTCTCCTCATCTTGATTGGGTGGTCTGTAAATCACTCCCAGCCTCACCTTTCTCCCTCTATTGGACCTTAACTGAACCCATAATGCCTCACCTCCCTTCCTCTGACTCCTCCCTCATGCAAATTATTCCTCCCTGATAAAACTGCCACCCTCCCCCTTCCCGACTACTCTGTCCTCCTGTATAGTTTATATCCAGGGATGGCAAGGTCCCAGTCATGGTGTGATGTTGCCCAAGTCTCGTTACTGCAGCTATGTCCACCCTCCTGTCTGCTAATAGTGCCTGCAGGTCATCCATCTTGTTTCCAAGACTCTGCGCATTCAGAGACACCACCCTCCATCTAGAGTCTGACCTTCCTTCTCTTTCCTTCTTTTCTTCTATTCACATTTATCCCCTCTGTGTGCACCCCTCCACATACCTGTATGTGTTCCTCACCCCCTCCACCCTTTGCTAACTGTGTATTTGCCCCTTCCACCTCCTCCCTCCAGACCTCTTTCATCACTGTGGGGAGGAGGTTTACTGACCACCTCCTCTCGGAGTCTGTGGGCCTGCTCGCCCACTGCCGCCCCCCCAGTAGTTTAAATTAAGTGTAGTGGTTATGTATTCCCGCAGCTTGTCCCTGAGTATACTAGAACCCTCCCTACTGAGGTGTAGCCTATCTGGTGAAAAGAGTGCTTTGTTTGACCAGGTCTTCTCCCAGTCGCCAATACAGATGAACCCCTCATCCCTGCACCATTTCCTCAGCCAGTCATTGAAATCCTGTTAAAATTACCATACCAAACTCTTGGGGGGGGGGGGGGGGGGGGATTGTTAGCATATTGACTGCTGGTTGTTAATGGTTTGCTGTCGGTGGCATCTTGTCCCTCAGATACAGCCGGAGCCACTCTTTGCTTGCTACAGTCACCCTGCTGCATCAAACCAAGACATAGTCCTTCATCCATCCCACTCTTGAGCTCTCCTGTCTTCTGTGTGCCTGTCCACCAAGATCATCGATTCTTGCTCCTGCCACTTCAGCCAGTTTCACTTGAAATGGAAGCAGTGCCTCATCCCAGACATGGCTCCATGACATCAAGGAACATAAGAGCATAAGAAGTTTGTCCGTAGAAGAAGGCCTTACAGTTTATCAAGTCTCCCTGATGTGACTGACGCCTGCTTCTTCCTTTCCCCACCCCGACACTCTTACCCTTACCCTCACTTTTATCCCAGCCCCTCTTGAAGCCATCCATAATTTCTTGCTTACCACATCTTCTGGTAGCCTGTTGCATCCCCCCCCCAATGAAGAAGTACTTCCTGTCCTCCTCCTGGAACCTGCCCCCAGCCAGTTTTTGACTGTTTCCACTAGTGCTTAGTTTTTGCTGGTCCTAAAAAGTTTGTTGGGGCTCCCTTACATATGCCCTTGAGGTACTTAAAGTACTCTGTCTTGTCTCCTCATTTTCTTCTGTCCTGTAAAGAGTACATATTCAGGTTCTCCAGCCTCTGATCATATAAGAACCCTGCCTGAATCATTTTTGGTGCACTTATTTGCACCATTTCCAGAGGTTTTATGTTCTTTTTGTGATAGGGGTTTCCAGACTGTATGCAGTACTTTAGATGTGGCCAAACCGTAGATCTGTAAGGTATTATGACCTCCTTTCTTTTTTTTTTTTTTCCCTTTCCAGGCACCCCCACTGGCCACTCCTTAAGGCCGCCAAGGTGCACCTGCTGCCATTCCGACCCCTGTTGCCATCCACCACTCCTATTTAGCAGCCCCCCAGGTAACCCAGCATAACTCTTCATCCGGGGGGGGAAGCACCCTTAGGTGCAGCTACATATCCCGAGTGCTGCAGAGTCGGTCCAGGCACTTCCAGGGCTTCATGAAGACAGGAACCAGCAGCTGTCATCTGGTTGATTGGCGGGTGCTTTTTCCGTTTTCTGCCCTCCCCATTCCCTCCACGGTCATTGAGCCTGATGACAGCAATCCCAGGTGGGGATGCGTGGTGGCGTGTCTAAGCTGTACACCATCAAGCATGTCGCCTCAGTCCACCTCCAGGTACCTAAGGCTTGTCTCCTCGGGGAGGAAGTGTCCAATGGACACTCTGAACTCCCTCCTGCTGGTCTCTGCTTCTGACACCCGGTTTGGGGCACCTAACCTGGGTCACCCAGCTGCTAAGCGAAACCTTGCTCGGCACCACAGAGCCAGCTGTCCTGACCTCCTTTTATGTGTTTGTGAACCCTCTACTTATGCAACCTAGCATCCTGTTAGCCCTCACTTCTGTCTCACTGCATTGCATGGAGGCTTCACAGTGCTAGTAATTGCAATCCCCAAGTCTTTCTCCTCTTCAGATGCAGTAACGGTTGCCTCTGCACACTGGGTCCTTTCTCACCACATGCATGACTTTGCACTTTTTGGCATTGAACCCCAGTTGCCAGATTCTGTCATCGTCATTCATTGCATCAGCCTCTCAGCAGACCACAGCCACTCACAGGGCACTTTGCAGCTCTCAGCAAGGCAGACGGCATCATGCTGGGAGGAGGTGAGTTCTCCCTTCACTGTGTGACAGTGGACAAGAGATGCTTTGCTTCTGCAGGACCAGCAGTCTGCTCACCAGTTCTGAGAACTGAACAGCTGGTTGTGGGCTGACTAGTTGTTGTAGGGAGCACCACCATGACTCTTTATTGCAAAGCTGTGCTCTACCTGGGGCTTTCTGACCCTTGCCCTTCACAGTTCCAGATGTTCAGCCTTGTTCAGTACTGGCCACAGTACCTGTTGGGAGGCTGATTTACACTGCTAGATGGTAAGAAGAGGATTTTCTGTTGTTGCAAAACTTATTTCTGCTTAGCTTTTTATTTTCACATGGGCCAGGGTCAGGAGTAATCAGTAGCAGCTTCTAGTTGTTTGCTGAGGCCTAATACTTGGCTGGGTAACCTATGATACTGACCTCCTGCAGTAGTTAATTGATGGCAGGACACTGGAAAAGGAGATAAAAACAGCGTGGTTACCTGTGGTTCCACCATGATGTTTGTCCAGATTCCAGGGCTTAAAGTGATTTTTTTTTAATTCCATAGAAGTTTATTTAGACTTGTACATGTGACAATCTTTCCAGTCTTTACAATGTTATCTTGTACCTACAGAGTCTTGTGTAGTGATTTTTTTCATATTCACACCTGCCTTACCTATGTGAGACTTTGTCGTCGAAATTCATTCCGCCCCATTTTCAGTATTTTATTCGCTGTCTGTATGTAGGTCCGAGGGATCGTACTTTGAACCAACAAGGTGGGCCAGCGATTCCTTTGATTCTGATTCATGAACACTCCCCACGCTATGACATCCAGCAAGGAGGGAGCCACGACCTATTGAATGAATAGCTTTCATTTCCCTCCTATTTTATACCTTATAATGGCGAGTTGAAGTGAATGACGCCACTGCTCGACTGACAAGGGCCTTGTTAGTCGAGCGGTGGCTTCATTTCCAACTTACCATTATAAGATATGAAATAGGAAGGGAAATCGAGTTCCATTCATTTCAATTTAGCACGCCCCTGTGCTCTCCCTTGCTGGATGTCATAGCACAGGAGGGGTGCTCATGAATCCGGAAGTAAGGGAAACGGTTGGTCACCTTGTCGGGCCAAAGTATGATCTGCATACAGACAGTGAATAAAATATTGAAAATGAGTTGGAATGATTTTTTCTGACATAACGTCTCATGTAAGGTAAGTCACTTTGAAATTAAATAAAGTGACTAAATCACTTTAAAATTCCATGCAGTGGTCGACCCAGTGGCGCTGAGGGTTGAGGCCCTGGATGCCACACCTTGCACTATGCCGGCAACCCGAGTTTGGCGGCAAGCCTGGGTCGTCAGGGGTTGGGGGAGGGAGGGAGGAAGCAGAATTGAGCAGCCGTCAGGCAGCTCCCCTCTCCTGGGGAGTGATCTTGTCGCCCTTGCAGTACAACTGACCCCAGGTGGAAATCTGAGGGTAGTGCACAGGGGTGGGTGGCATGAATGGAGGCACTGCGGACCCGGCAGTGTGCACGCATCTTCCACATGCATGCACATGGCCATGCCATTGGTGGGGAGAAAACTGAAATGGGAGCTGGCATGCTCCATGAAGCTCCCAGCTATGATCCCGTGATGGGGTCAGGCTGGTCAGGACAGACACGAGCCTCGGGGCCTAACGCACTGCCAACTCCTGGGGTTAAAAAAGAATAATAAAATAAATTCTGCTATATTTGATGTTCCGTTGCAAGCAATAAATAACATATCACAAATTCAGGCTTTTACAAATTTGTAAAAATTTTCTATATTTAGCAAAATAGGCACAAACATTTAACATCCCAAGGACAGGTTTTCAAAATGTTATTTAAATGTGGCTTAATGTTGCAAATGGTGACATCTGGCTTTGGGTGATGTAGTGGAGGACGTGAAGATGTCTGTACTGGAACTTCATAGGGGCATAATTAGCGATTATTGATTTGGTATCATTTGTGGATGGCAAGTTAATTCAAGAAAATGTACCCTTTAATATCAGAAATGCTTCAGAATGCCAGTTAACCTATTTACTTTCATACACAAAAAAGTGCGTACTAGGTATGTGGTGCTCCAAGATTGTAACTAGAAACTTCAGTTCTGAAGGAAATCTTGGCACTCACAAGCCATGTATAACCGGACTCGGAAGTTTTAAACACTGTTATTTATCTGTATTCAGCTCTTGGGAAAGGATAGAAGGCTATCAAACACATCAGCGATACAGATTTTATCTCTTACCTTTTTGTTTCCTAAATAAATGAAATAATATGTGTTTAAAACTTCTGAATCCAGTTATACATGACTTGTGAGTACCCAGATTTCCTGCAGAACTTATTTACTTTGTAGGTAGGTGAAGGGATGTGTTCGTATTGAAACCCCAATGTTCATAAAGATTGATAAAGGTCGTTTAGCGCCTTGGACTATATATGTAATCTGTATCTCTACACACACCAGAACGTACCTTTGGCATTGATAAAGCACATTTACAAGAGGGACCTGTGGTGCCATGGCGAGCTTACAGTAAAAACTAAGAATGGAACTAGAAACATAGAAACATAGACTTTGACGGCAGATAAGGACCGCTTGGCCCATCTAGTCTGCCCATTTCCTTACTTCCAAGGGATAGGCCTGAGATCCTAGTTAACCAACAGCCTATTTCTTCCTACCCCCACAAGAATTGCCTTATGTCTGTCCCATGCATTCTTGAATTCTCCCACAGTTTTATACCCCAAACCTCCTCAGGAAGGCTGTTCCATGCATCCACTACCCTCTCTGTGAAATAATACTTCTCACATTGCCCCTGAACCGCCCCTCCTTCTATCTTTAAATTGTGTCCCTTTGTTCTTGCAAGTCTCTTTTCTGAAAGATGCTACCCTCTTGGACTTTGTTGATTCCACTGAGGTACTTAAAGTTTCTATCATGTCCCCCTCTCCTTCTTTCCTCAGGGTATACATATTAAGCTCCTTTAGTCTCTCCCTCATACGGCTTCTCTTGCAGACCCTGCACCATTTTAGTTGCCCTCCTCTGGACTACCTCTATCCTGTCTATGTCCTTGCAGAGATGGGATCTCCAGAACTGGACGCAGTACTTGAGATGGGGTCTTGCCAACTGTCTGTACAGAGGGATAACAACTTCCTGTTTTCTGCTGCTGATGCCTCTCCCTATACATCCCAGTATACCCTCAGCCCTCCCTACTGCCTTCTCACATTGCTTGCTAACCTTAAGGTCATCTGTTATGATTACCCCCAGATCCCTTTCCTTTTTGTTGTTGTTACTTACCTCCCCACCCATTGTGTATTCTTCCCCTGGGTTCTTGTTTCCCAGGTGCATTATTTGCACTTCTTTGCATTAAATCCTAGCTGCCATACTTCTGACCATTCCTCCAACCTTGCCAAGTCCCTTTTCATCCTTTCCACGCCTCCTTGTGTAATTCATTGCATAGGCAATAAAAGAATACCATTTGGCATCATTCCTGTTCATTATCCTGTCATTTCTCTGTGCAAGCATCACTTCAGTAAATACTGTAATTCACATTTTCAAAAAAGTATTTTTTCCGCAGTAACTTGCCTGCAGAGTGCAGGATTCTAAGTGAAGATGCCTTGCAAACATGGGCAATAGAGCTAAACTGAAGCCATCTTTTTTCAAATGATCTGACAGTTACGCTAAGCCCTTTAAAAGGCAACTCATGCCTATTCCTCCCCACTACCTCACACTGTGACTGCCTCCCTAGCCATGGTCATATCGCCTCTACCTTTGTTGGAACTGTTATTAGCCTTCACAACCCTGCCTTTGTGGCACCAGCCCTCCCCTCTTACTCTGCCTCCCCACACTCTCATCCCATATCTTTCGACTCACTCATACCATTGGCCACTGGCCCCTGTTCCCTCTCTTTTCAACCCTGTTCTGACAATGGCACCTTCGAGCGCTTCCTCTTGACTCCTTCTGACCATGTATACCTGCTTTCACCTTGGATACTGTAAATAAGCTAGCTAGTATTGTTCTACTTTAACATGTTGACTGAGCTATTTCTGTATAAGTAATCTGTATGTTACGACTGTTCCCATTGTTTCCCATTGTTGTATGTTACCCCCCATCCTCTGACATGGAACCTTTGTAAACGAGCAGTTCCTGCTCAAAGGTACTTGTAATCCTAGAGTTTAATAAATAAATAAAAAAATAAAATTACTGGTAATTCTGGGAGTATGCAGGAACTTTAATCAAACTCCTCTTTGTATGTGCACAGACGTTGTAATGGAGTGTTAGAAATGGAAAACATTTACTGGGGGAATCCACCACCCTTTATGGAGGCTTAAATATACGTGACAGGAGTCTGGGGACATGTTTCATCACTCTACAGTATGTTGCATTTTTCACTTTCAACAATTGTATGCCTTCAGAGGGCTACATATACACAGGAGCAGTCCTTCCTCATTTTGCTCTAGGAACCGAGTCAGGCATTACATTTTTATCTGGAGCTGAGTTCCCCTGGGTTTCCCCACCCATTTTCATATGTGTGTTTGATTGAAGTGATTTGCGTGCAAGTGCATCTGTGTTTGTTGTGTGTGTTTTCAAGGGTGTGTCCATTTAGAACACTCAGAGTGAGCATACCAGAGGCAGTTTGTAGGCAAAGTAGTATATGGGAACCATATACTGCATATGGTATACAAGGGTGTATGTGTGACATAAGCCTAATCATGGAAGGCAGGGGTCTAGAGGCATACCTTCAACCTTTTGTCCCCAAATGTGGAACATTGCCTGTCAAAATGTGGCACAAATGGGCAAATGTGGAACACTTAATCAAATCTTTACCTAAGAAGCTCAAAACACTGTTAAAATGTTTCATTTATGTTCAGAAAGTCTGTTATTAATTGAATAATATATTTTTGCATCATTTACTATGGATTTTTGCTTTAAAATGTTGACTTTGAATGTGGAACAAGTCCTCACAATGTGGAACATGGAGCTTTTGTGAAGTAAAATGAGGAACGCTCCTCGTAATGTGGTACAGTTGAGAGGTATGTCTAGAGGATTGAACAAGAAAAGACACCAAGCCCAATGGGCTTCACCTAAGGTACTGAATGAATTGGTGGAGGCTCTGGCAGGTCCCGGAGCAGATCTGTTTATTTTTGGTAACCGGTAGGTATACTAGACAAATGCCTATTTTCAGGTACAACCTGGGAGGTTACTAAACTGAAGCGACAGGTTCCAAGTATTGACCAATCATAATACAAAGACAAATACAGAAAGGTCCACAATATGGACATTGTCCAGGAGAGTACATAGCATTAAAAAATAACAAATTACAGTTGTTGCATAGATATGAAGTTGGATGAAGAAATTCAGTGTCAGGGTCCATCACATTTAAGGTGCAGTACATTACACAAAGATATCAGCAAAGAAGCAAGAATGTATTAATAATCAATAAATTAAATTTGGATTGTGTTAGGTTGGCATGAATGGCAAGGAAATGTGGTAAATGTAGGGACTAGAAACAGTTGTAGGCCATGGGTAAAATAAGATGAGCCATCATGGCAATTTTGAAGTATGACAGGGTGAGAGAACTATGGACCATGGTGGGAGGGAGTTCCATAGCAGAGGGTCAAACGAGAAGAAAGCTTGGTCACCTGTTTGGTCGAATATATTGATTCCTGACCTTGGCACCAAGGGACTGGAGGGAGGCTCATGTGATTGCACTGCACTAGGGAGGGATAAGGGAGATCCAGGTAGCTCGGGCTGGTTAGTCTGACCACTGTAGTGGGAAGCTGCTTGAGGCCATCATAAAGGAGTAGGTGATGACATTTCTCTTGGATAGGGACTGCAGAACAGGAGACATGACTTTGTAAGGGAAGGTCATGCCAAACAAACCTAATTGACTTTCAGCACTTTAACCCAGGCAGTGGATAGGGCTTAGGCTTTAGATATCCTGTACTTGACTTAAGGCTTTTGACTCGATTCCCCATGGGAAGCTAGTGAAAAAGCATAAAAGCCTTGGAATGGAGGAAAACTTAACTAAATGGATCAGGAACTAGTGAGGGAATAGGACTTGGAAGGTTGTTTTGAACAGGAGTCATTCAGGGATAAGAAAGTTGACAAATGGGTGCCTCAAGGGCCAGTACTTGAACCAGTACTCTTCAGCATATTCATATGTGATGTTGGAGGGAATTCAGGGTAAGATTAGCCTGTTCAGAGATGATATAAGTAATGTGGTAGGATTGACACAGATGTAATTATGAGAAACTCTTAGGTGGTACTGCGTGAGAGTTTTGGTGAGTAATGACGCCATGAGAGAGAGAGACAGTCAGCGATGACATATTTATTATCAGCCATAGCAACATACAGGACAAAGTACATACATTACCTACTCCTGGGAGACAGTGGCAGCGCCCACCATCTGTACATTGGTTCTGGCTCACTGAGACCCTGAAATAAGTCCTCCATTGATCCAAAACTCCGACCATTACTCACTTTCCTTATCTTGCTCAGAAAATGGAGCTATCCATACATGGCATACTACATTCTTTTGCTGTCTCAGCAGAACTTCTACAAGATTTTCTGTTTGCAGCTGTGATACTTCTCTCCTGCTAACCTTGGACATTATCAACAATAGTTAACAAACATAAGACATTAGTAGTAGTAAAAGTCTTTATTTTTATACAGGATTAGTTGGTATAACACATCGTTAGGACCAATGGTGCTATTTACAGGGTGGTCCTGTGTCATATTTACAGTGTTGAGTTAGAATAAAAACTATTGATTTCATACATTACATGAGACAATACATAAGTGTCACACAAGAGATTCTGATTAACTACAACTTAATAATCATACATTCCTAAGCAATGTTTATACATGTATTCACTGTCTGTTTATACGAGTCAGAGCCATAGTTGTTTTTTTATCATCCATTACACATATAGTGAACTGTTAATTCATGTTTTAACTGT
Source organism: Neoceratodus forsteri (assembly GCA_016271365.2). Classification (NCBI taxonomy): domain Eukaryota; kingdom Metazoa; phylum Chordata; order Ceratodontiformes; family Ceratodontidae; genus Neoceratodus; species Neoceratodus forsteri. The sequence goes on along the minus strand of CM057453.1, from coordinate 1,319,739,630 downwards.
TTAATAAAAAGTTTTGGATTTCCGACCACCCCATAAGGGTATTATTTAATGAATTCCATAATGTTATAGCAACTTAAGGGAAGGTCATATCTCCATGTTTATTTGATGACCTTGGGCATTCGAATTCTCTCATTTTACTGTTTCTTAAACTGTATTTATGTTCCATTTTTCCATTTTTTTAAATAAATATGCTGGCATAGCAAAATTTATTGTTTTATATATTTGACTGGCCCAAATAAGTTTCCTCCTATTTTCTAAAGTTAACCGTCCAAGTTTACTGTACAAATGACAACGGTGAGTTTTAAAGTCACACTTCAATATGAATCTGGCCAGGTGATTATAAACCACCTCCACCTTCATCAGCATTTGCAAATCCATGTACATGGCTGCCGTAATCCAGGATGGGACTCTATAACTGATTTACTATGGAGATTCTCATTTGTTTATTAAAGGGACAGTAAACATTGCAGGGGTCACTCATATTGTGAAAGCCCATGAAAAGATATTTCAAACAAGGCAATGGACTTCATTGTAGATGTCAGAGTCCTGAGATATGACTATCTAATTAATCTGTAAATCAAAACAAGGCAGCCATTTTAAGCAGGAAGTGATGTCACTGAGGGCAAGCTGCATGTTGTTAATTACAGCTTGCCCTCAGTGACATCACTGTTGGTCTCATCATTCAATGAAATGGCTGCTGTCTTGTTTTGATTTACAGATGATTTAGGTATTCATAACTCTGGACTCCTGACACCTACAGTTAAACCCAATACGTTGTTTGAAAGATCTTTTTATGGGCTTTCACAATTTGAGTGACCCCTGTAATGTTTACTGTCCCTTTAATACAATAGCCAGTGTGTCCAAAGGCTCCAAGTCTGCTGTTAATTCTTTTAGTTATTTCTTCAGTATAGTAATCAAATTTTAAGTTTTCATCAAACCACACACCCAGATATTTATATTCTTTCACTCGGGCCAAGACTTCATTTTTGTTTGTTTTTATTTTAACTTCATAGTTTTACTCTCCTTTTCTTTTGAGCAATGTTAAACATCATAGTTTTAGATTTTTGTGCTATTTAACTTGAATTCAGTTAGCCATGTGCATAGATTTGAGAAATCGTTTTGCAGTTTTGTTTCCATTAATTCTGTTTTCATCCCACTTGCCACCAGCACAGTGTCATTCACATAGAGCTTTATTTTTGTGTTTTAACTAGTTCAGTGAGGTGGTTTATATAAATCAAACAGAGTAGGGCCCATAATAGAGCCTCGGGAACCCCACTGTGGACCAAGCAGTGTTCGATAAGTGCTGTTCCAGTTTGAACTTGTTGAGAGCTGCTCTTCAGATAAGAGGTAAACCATCCACTAGTCTCCTCAGATAATCCAATATCCATTAACCTTTCCAACAGAATATGATGATCCACGGTGTTGAAGGCTGACAATCTCCACGAATTTCCACACCCACTGCCAATCTCCTATCCAGTGATAAGGCAGTGATATGTACTAGGTCAGTGAGTGCGGTGTTCTGTGGAATGCCTCTTCAGAAAATTGGACTGGTAGCCGGAGAGCAGCAGCAAGTATTTCTCCAAACACGCCTAACTGCCCCTGTACCAGTCTCCCAATATCTTAGAGACCACCAGTAAAAGTGCAGGGACAATAATTTGTAGGTCCATCGATGATCCACCTCTATAAATGGGTATAATTTTCATGTTTTTCCAGAAGGATGGATAATATCCTTCTGTGTAACTCCAATTAAATATTTTGTCAGTACTGGTGAAATTATATTAATTGCTTTAGGAATCTACTCTGTATCCGATCTAATGTCATAACGGACATTATTCTTCTCTATCTCCTCAGGATGTAGATATAGTTATATGTAACCCTGACGTATGGGAAAACAGCTTATTTTCTCGTGATCAGCAGTTTTGCAAGCTGGTAGAATTTCCATTGCTAAGCCATAAAATAAGCCATTGCATCTTATGCATTTTCTTAATAACAATATTAGTAGTACATCTTGTTTGAAACAATGACAGATCCCAATAAGTTGTATGCTAACAGTCCCTCCCCTTTGATACCCCTTGCAAAGTGGTATCACAACAAGATAAGGATCTCTCATGTTGGGCAGAGAGTAAAACATGAGCATACTTTAACATTCTCAGTTCCTTGTAACAGTTTTGTAAAGACATCTAAGGCAACACAGCATTGTGAATACAATAATTACTAGAATAACTTGCAACATAGTTAACAGTTTGAAGTTAGTTTCTGTCGGTGAATTTGAAATTAAAAGATCAAAGTCACCGTCCACGTAATAAAGTATTCAAAGATAGTTGAGCAAGTTCCATATTGTTAACGCTTAATCGTGGTATTGATCCTCACGATAAGCAAGAGTTGCAAGTCTAAAGAAACTGGAGAAATATGCATATTAAAGGTTGGAATGTAATTTGTGACATCAGATAAATGACCAGGTTCACTGAGAACATATTATTCATTGTGAAGTGGCACTGGCAAGATAACCATTTGACCAATGACAGTGCAAGCAGTAGGTGTGAAGCAGAAATTTGGAGCAGTTACTGAACACGCTAATGTCCTGTAAGTGAAGGATGTATGGTTGGTAGCTCTGCAGTGCTGACCACCCATGTTGTAGGTGACTTTGACCATCGGAAGCTGCCATTTGGTCAGTCGTACTGGACTGGTACCATTTTGGATTGACAGGATGCTTATGTTTTGTATACCTTCATCAAGGTGGCATACCTGTGTCAGCCACATCGAAGACACTCACAGGGCATACGTACTGTGTCCTCTTACTGAATGGTAAGTTTTGTGTGGGGTCTGCCAGGGGCCTAATGGGGTTATATCCCACTAGGGAAGGTGCGTCCACCCTCTCCTTATAAATGTCACCTTCCAAGTAACCAGTCTGTTTTTTTTTTTTTTATCAAGCTTTTTAGTCCCCCGTTGCCTCCTCCCGCCAACTGGTGATGGGGACACATATTCACTTTACGGTTTTCTCCTGACCCCTCCTGAGGCCCCAGCACGGCCATGTGAGCATGTGGAGGCACGCAGCACCTGTGGCACCAGCTCAGCCCTTCCACCTTCGATATCTTGCCGCCCTCTTTTCCTGCCTATGCTACCCACTGGATCTCCACCCAGGGGAGCAGAACTATGGGGGGGGCGCCAACCCACCGCCATCATCCTTGGGAAAGGAGAGCTGCCTGCTGGCATGCTCAGTCCAGCTCCACCTCCCCCCGCCGTGCCAATGACCCAAGGTCATTTCTGAACCTGGGTTGCTGGCATAGCGCAAGGTAAGGCATCCAGCGCCTCAACCCTCTGTGCCACTGGGCTGGCTACCCATCTGTGTTTCTATAAACAAATGTGCTAAGTCATGAATGCCACAAACTGTATAACTTTTTTCCATATCAGGGCCCTCTATACCTTGTAAGGCAAGGTTCAAAACAGATTCAGCAGACTGATGCTCAAAATAACTAATATGTCTTTTGATGGTTTCCAGGTCTGCTCAATTCCAGACCGACATACCAGACCCAAATAGCCCTGAGACGACTCCTACCATTCCATCCAGGCTATGAGGCCATCTAGAATGGTATGTGTCATCCTAATGGGAAGATGCCTGATTTGCAATTGGATCTTAAGCTTTCACCCGGTGAGTTGCAATCGTGTCTAAAAGCAAAGAAACATAGAACATTGAGACTTTTGTTCCCACACAAGGCCCATATTCCATCATTTCCCAATGTGAAAGGTTAAACACGATGGGTATATGCATAAATTGTACATTATTTAATAAAGTTTTGGGATAGAAGTATCAGTAAGTCCACTAAGTGGACCCAATTCCACCATAGACAGTGTTCAGTCTCTTCAGGCATTTGTGGCACAGGTGGTGATGAAAGGCTAAAAGCACCTACTGCAAGGATCTACTGACCGACTCTTATGGGGATTCCAAGAAGTTCTGGTCCCATATAAAGCTCTTCCTAGGTTCTAATCCGGCCCCTACTCCTACAGATATGTCCTTAAATGGGGTCCACTGTAATAATCCCAGAACCTTTGCTAACTTTTTCAATACTCAATTCTCTGCCCTCTCTAAATATACCACCTCTTTTCCTGCCCAATCGACCCTGACCACCCAACCTGACGTCTCTGGACCTACCTTCCATTTCAAGTCTGTCTCCTACCGTGACGTGCTCAAACTGTTAAACAACATATCTGAATTCACTGCGGCTGGATCTGACAATCTTGAACCTAAGCTTTTGAAACTTGCTGCCCCCTTCATTGCTGCACCTCTAGCCAAGATTTTTACCCTCTACTTGTGTCAATGTCAAGTTCCTGACATCTGGAAGACGGCAAGGGTAACCCCTTGTTTTAAAAAAGGAGATCGTAAAGATCCATCAAATTATAGGCCCATTGCTATCTTATCAGTTCTCAGCAAAATACTTGAGAAACTCGTTGCCTCCTAAACCATTGACTTTCTCCATAAACATGACCTTCTTACATCTTCCCAGCATGGCTTCAGCAAGGGTCATAGTACAACCACTGCACTAATCAAGTTTACGTCAGATACCCTGGTTGCCATGAACTCTGGCTCCTTAACTGGGGCAATCTTCATTGACATGACAAAAGCATTTGACCTAGTGGACCGCCCCTTAACTTTTAATGACCCTGAGATCTCTAGGCTTCTCACTGAACGTAGTTATGTGGTTTGGCAGTTACTTATATGATAGGACTCAATTAGTTAAATACAACTCCACCCTCTCAGATATAACCTCTATAAATATTGGTGTGCCACAAGGGTCTATCCTTGGTCCCCTGCTTTTCTCCTTATTTATAAATAATGTCACCACCAGCCTCCAGCAGACTTCCTCCCTGTTATACGCTGATGACATCGTCCTGTACTTCAGCTGTAAAAGTATTGCTGACATCAACCAACATCTTTCCCAGGACTTTGAACTAATCCAACAATGGCTGTCTAACCATAAACTTGTCCTCAATGTATCTAAAACCCAAGCCATGTTATTTGGTTCTAATGCCAAACTTAAACACTCCCTACCTTATTTTAATGTCTCCACAGTTAATGGCACATCTGTACATGTGACCAACTCATTTAAATATCTAGGTATCACCCTCGACCCGTCTCTTAATTTTGACCTTCACATCCAGCAGACCTGTAAGTCTGTTAATATGAAACTAGGCATTGCCTACCACTCCAGCTATGTGCTTACTCCCTCCGCTAGACTAGCCATAGCTCGTGGCATTCTCCTCCCATCCCTCACCTACGGGGTTGCAGCCTATGCTGCCTCAAGTAAATCTAGTCTTGGGAAGTGGGATGTTACCTATAATAACATCTGCCGCTATGCCTCCTCTTCTCACTGGCTTAAGCACCATTGTCTCCTGTATTCCGAACTTGGTTGGCTTTTCATGTTGCGTACTGTTTTTTTGCATAAGGTTCGTTTATTGGCAACATCATCAGAACCTACATACCATAGCTCCTAGCGGGGCTATTTTGAAATCATACGTCTGGTTATGGCTTGCGCTCTGTGGACAATGCGCCTGTCCTCGTCCCTAGACATCACTCCTCTAAAGGGGCTAGTGCCTTTGCGTGTCATGCCCCCCAATACTGGAACTCTCTCCCTCTAACTATACGCCTTGCTCCATCCCATGCCTCTTTCAAAAGATTGCTACGCAGATATCTAGCTGATTCATGTAACTGCTCTTGCTAACAACCACCTTAGCTTGTTCCTCTCCCTCCTGCCTTGACTCCTTAGCCATTTCGTTTCCAGTCTTTCCCCAAGAAACGCTCAGCACTTCCTTCTTTCTTGTTTACCTGTATGGCCTACTCTAAATTACTCTGTGTTCACATCTTTCCTTGTCACTATTTTCTTTTTCTGCACCATCCTCTATCCCTCATTCTAACATCACTACTACTTCCTTACTCTCCTATACCTATCTTGTATGACTACGCTTATGTTACATCCTTCTTTGCTTTATCCTAACCTAATTTGTCTGGGATTGTGCTCATAGGACTTTAGTAATTGTTTTTGCTTCTCCCTCACAAATGATGTATTACTCTGTTTTATATTCCTACCTTGCTTGGTATTAATTTACTCCTGCTTCAATGTATTTCCTTCCTTGCGAGAAGTTCACATTAATGTAGTGACATGTTGTAACAATTTATGTTATTTTATGCTTTGTATATGTTTTGTTGTTTCTGTACCCTCCCGGGTCGTGCCTGAAAGTAGTCATTGCAATGGCCAGTGCACCTTACCCAGTAAACAAAAACTAAATAAATATATAAAATAAAGTTTCAGTGTCCACTGTAAAACCTTTAAAATAATGCTTCTCACCACCTCAGTGCTTGGGTTGCCACTTTCCTTAATTGTCACTTTATAAATGCCTATCAAGCATTGCACTAGATCAATCACCAAGGAGTCATTATCTGGAAAAATATGTACTCTACCCTTATACAAAGGGCCTGTCTGAGCAGGATCAGTGCTGTCAAACCATATGCCTCTGGCTCCTGGGTTGCATTCCCTTAGGGGAAGATCTGAAGTGTTTCTCAGTAAGTCTTTGCGAAGTCCAATAGGACGGTCTATGAACAGCATGATCACGTCATAATTATTAGACGGTCTTTGCCACTGTAGCACATGGGTGAAAATGGTTGAATTATAGGTGACAGGCAGCATGGCAGATTCGCTGTCATATACTGTCACCATTCTTTTATGCATGGTCACCTGAAGTTCTGTGGCTACATGCCACAGGGCAATTAGGATCAGCATGATCGGGAACATTGCTGTCAGCTTCTGAAAGAGAAGAAACCGAGAGGAGGGCTTTCAGCACCCTACCTCATTGGTATATTAGTGTTGACCTTTAAACAGTTTCAACTGATTTATGTAAAACCACTTATCAATAGGTTTCTATTTATCTGTTATTCAGACCTTGTGTACTGAGGAGCTCTGAGTGTCCACAATAAAGAAAGGTCCATCTCATTTGTCGCACAAAGCGTGGTCAGGTGTTCCAAACACTAACACCATCACCTTGTCTCTGACATTCCAGTCTGCAGGGTTTACTGTTTTGTCAAAGTGTTTCTTCATTCTCCTCGGGATTCATCTAGGTGAGAAGCCGCCTGTTTGTGCAGCTGTATCAGATTGGTATGCAGTTGTGTGCACTGCTCTGCCTTGACCTTATCTTAGAGCAGAGTCTTCATATCATACCATACCACAGGTGCCCAGACAGTCTCATTTGTAAACCTGTCATTACCTCAAAGGGAGTGAACTTGGTCAAACTGAGGGAGGGCTCTGATTGCCATTAGCAAGAGGGGTAGCAGTCTGTCCCAGTTCTTTGCCATTCAGTGACACAGATTTCCTCAGCATGGTTTTAATCTGCCTGTTCTCTCTCTCTGCTTGCCCTGATGATTGAATGTGATCTGGAATGTGGAAGCGTTGCTGGATACCTAGATACTGCAAAGTCTCTTGCATTACTGTAGCTTGCCTGTAAAATGTGTTCCTTGGTCTGATTCTATGATCAGAGGGAGCCCCCTCCACCTTTTTGGAATTTATGCTTCGTTTCTGTTGATGTACATAAAGATGCCATGGACTCTCCTTTCAGAACCCATGTATCTGTTTCGTAGCCAAGGAAAATGGAGTCTGCTGTGTCAGAGCATGCCTCGTTCTCACTTTCCTCTGACTAGGGAGAAGTGGGGTAAACAGTGGAGGGTTTTCCCTAATGTAGCTTTTGTCCCATAGATGCTCCCAGTTGTTCTTTTAGCTGCTCTATCTTTTGCTGGTAGACTGTGTGGTCCACTGCCAAGTCATGGCTTATTTCCTGTAGTTATTCATTTTGTACCTCAATGTCCCCTTTAAGGTCCGAGCATTGCTGCAGCAATACGGTATGTTTGGGTAACACATAGTCTAATTAAGTCTGCAACTTCTCGATCTTCATTTGCTTTTCATCCATGCTACATGAGAGCTTTGACTGCGGTTAGGTTTGTTAATTACTCCATTAGGGTTTTAATATTTCATTCTTTTTGAGCCAAATTAACTCTCATTTTAGAAATATTCTCTTTCATGCAGTGTGTTTTGTCTTCTAATGCTTCACAAGTCATATACAAGCCCTTACATGCAGTAACCCTCCATTATTTTATTTTCGTGGTCTAGACCTTAAACTGTTTATTGATATATGCACAAGGGGACTGATGTTTCAAGGTCCAGTGCAAAATCTCTTTCCCCACCCCCACTCTGGCTGGTCACAAATGTGGAGATACATTTCTCCATTGTGATCACAGTTTAGTACTGTGTTTTAAGTAGCACTTTGGCACACTATGTGCCTCAGTCCGCAGTTAGGATCCCACGCCTTATCCTGCCAACTTATAGTTACCACTAAATCACAATGAAGTTGCACATACAGCATAAGCTGGACATACTGTGTATCTTTAGGTCAGCGGCATGGCTCCAATGGCCCTCTCCACCAACGCATAGTATGGGGGAATAGTTGTTACACCCTCACCGACCCTGTAATACCATTTTGTGCCTTTTTAGTAATGTCCCATGTGGGGCGCCAATTTGTAATGGCAAGACAAAGCAGATTTATTTAAAAGACGCCAATCCCGGAGGCTCTGGGCCGATAAAAATTTAAAACATTATACACAAAGTCATTCATATAAAAAATAAACATAGTAAATCACAGACTATAGAATAAATCATAAGCTAAACATCAAATGCTTGTGAGAACAGAAATGTCTTCAAGCGAACCTTAAAGACATCTATAGTGGTGGCCTCTCTGACAAAAACTGGTAATGAGTTCCATAGAACGGGAGCCGCAACACTAAAGGCTCTATTGCCGACTGATTTAAGCCTCGTTCTAGGAAGAGTCAGGAGGCCACCACTGGAGGATCGGAGAGGGTGGATAGAGGGAGTAGGTGTCAGGAGGACTGACAGGTAATCATGAGAAACCTCGAGTAGTTGGTACTGCTTTAGAGTTTCGTGAGTTATGACGCCATGAGAGAGACACAGTCAGTGTATTACATATTCATTATCAATGTAGTAACATACAGGACAAAGTACATACATTACCATCCTCGGAGACAGTGGCAGGCCCATCTTCTGCATATGGGTTCTGGCTCACTGAGACCCTGAAATAAGTCCACTATTGATCCAAAACTCAGACCATTACTCACTTTCCTTATCTTGCTCAGAAAACAGGGAACTATCCATACATGGCATAATACAGAGTACGTTCTTTGCTATCTCAGCAAACTTCTACATGGTTTCCTGTTTGCATTTGAGATGCTTCTCCGCTAACCCTGGACATTATCAGCAATAGTTAACAAACATAACAGACATTATTCTTCTTCTTGTCTCCCTCAGGATGTAGATATATGTAACTGACATGCTACATATGGGGAAAATAATTTATTTTCTCTGGATTAGCAGTTTGGAAGCCTGGTAATTTCCATTGCTAAGCCTTCAAAATAAGTCATGGTATCTTATTAGCAAAATTTGCAGTAAATTTTGTATGAAACAATGACATACCCCAATAAGTTGTATGCTAACACAGAGGAGGGAATCAGAGTGCCGAGAAGTGTGGGATCCAGCAACTCAAGTTCATTGTGAAGAAATACAAGGTCATACATATTAGGAATAAGAAACCCAAAACAGAGTATTGGATAGGGGGGTGCTGGTGTTAACTGGACTGCTAAAGAGAGGGACCAGGGGGTTAGCATTAGTCATAGTCTCAAGCAGGCAGCCCTGCACAACAGAGCATATACGAAGACCAACCAAATATTGTGTTGTATTGGTAGAGGCATCACCAGCAGGAGATAGATGATGATCATGCCACTGTATAGTTCCCTGGTGAGGCCTTATCTGGGGCAGTGTGCACAGTTGGGAATCCCTACCTTGGGAAAGACCATTACTTGAAGATGGTGCGGAGAAGGGGCACTAAAATGGTGGGTAGTATGCAGAAGAAGTTGTATGAGGAGCGTCTGAGTTGCCTTAACATGTACACACTCGAGGTTAGACTAGTAAGGTGGGATATGATAGAGATCTACAAATAAATCCATGGGGTCAGCAGAGGGGACTGGTCAACATTGTTAAAGCATAGTGAGGGGTCAGACACCAGGATCCATGTGTACAAGCTGGTGTGGAGTAAATGTACTAACATACTAAAATGCCAGCAGAATAGGCCTAACGGTCTTTCGTGTCTGCTCGTTTGGTCAGGCCCCACCCTGGGTGCTGACCTTGCTGTCCCCCTCGCCTTCTCTGGCTTCTCCTTCCCAGTTCCGGATATTCTTGCTGCATTGGATTTTGCTTCCAGAACCCTTCCCCTGTACCTGTCCCACCCCCTCTTGAACCCCTCCACTGTCTCTGCCTCCACCAGCCCCCTAGGCAGTGCATTCCATGGCTCCACCACTCTCTGTGAAGTAGCACCTCCTCCTTTCTCCCCTGAATCTTCCCTCCAGCTTCCAGCCATGCCCCCTAGTGGCCCCTTCCTCCTTCCTTCGAAGCACCCTGACTGTTCCTCCCCTATTTACCCTCTTCATGTACCTGAAGACCTCTATCATGTCCCCGGTCCCTTCTCTCTTCCAATGTGTACATATTTAGCTCTTGAGCCTCTCCTCATAGGTCCTGTCCCCAAGCCCCAAATCATTTTGGTTGCCCTCCTCTGGACCCTCTCCAGGAGGTTAATGTCCCTCTTAAGTGTGGCCTCCAAAACTGCACGCAGTACTCAGGTGCGGGGCCTCACCAAGCAGTTATACAGAGGGAGTATCACTCCCTCCTTCTGGAGGTGATCCCAGCGATGCATCCCAGCATCCTGTTGGCCTTGGCTGCTGGCCTCCCACAAGTCTCAGAGTTGTTCATCTTGACATCCACCACCACCCCCAGGTCCCTCTCAGCCATCGAGACTTGTAGCATTCCCCCTGGTGTACACTTGGCCTGGGTTTCTGGCCCCAGGTGTAGTACCTTGCATTTCCCTGCATTGAACCTCAGCTTCCACTTTCTAGACCATCTTCCAGAGCCTCCAGGTCCCCTGTAGAGCCACCCTCCCTCCTCTCCATCCACCACCGCCCCCCAGTTTCAAGTCATCTGCAAAGAGACTCATCTCACTCCTGATTCCTGTCCTTATGTCAGATACGTGAGGCGTTGAACAGAAGGGCCCAGGACTGATCCCTGTGGGACCCACTAATGACCCTCCTTGGGGATGAGACTATCCCACTAACTACGCACCCTCTGGGTCCGTCCTGGAGCCAATTGCTCATCCATCTGATCATCTGGTTCCCCACCCCATTTCTCCCAGCTATCCAACAGGCCCACGTGAGGAACAGAGTCAAATGCCTTGCTGAAGTCTAGAAAGAGACATCCACTGGTCTACCCAGGTTCAAGGCACTTGTCACCCAGTCATAGAACTCCACCAGGTTTGTCTGACACGATTTCCGGATGAATCCATGCTGTCTATCGTCCAGGCACCCTGACTTATCCAGGTCCCCCAGCCTCTCCTTGACAATGCCTCCATCACCTTGCCCACCACCGATGTCAGGCTGACAGGCCTGTAGTTCCCTGCCACCTCCCTTGATCCCCCCTTGTGGATAGGCACTATATGCGCCACCTTCCAGTCTTGGGGCACCCACCCTGTCCTCAGAGAGATGGTGAAAAGCTCTGCCAGGGGTTTCGCCAGGACATCTGCAAGTTCCTTCAGCACTCTGGGATGTAATTTATCCGGCCCCGGTGCTTTCTCCGTCTTAAGGGAGCTGAGGGCTTCCCTCACACTCTCTGCTGTGATTTCCTCTTCCGGTACCTCTTCTCCCTGCTTAGCCCTCCCCGCCTGCCAGTGATGCCTCCCCCTCTCCCCAGACCTGCCGATCGGTAAGGGTCCCCCCCTCCTCAGTATCTCTGTCTCCTCCCATGTATGATGCAGCACCCCCATTTTCCCTGGTGAAAACTGAGGTGAAGTACTCATTTAGTACTTCAGCCTGCTCCCCCGGGTCTTGTGCCCATCTCTCCCCTGATTTAATCCTGCTAATCTGCCCCTTCACCCTTCGTCTTTCCCCAATGTATCTAAAGAACCCCTTGTTCCCTCTCCTAATTTCCCTGGCTGGGTTTTGCTCCTTCCTTGCCTTAGCCGCCCTCACCACTCTAGTGGCCCTTCTAGCCATCAGCTCGTACTCCCCTCGATCCCGTTCACTCCTTGAGCACTTGATTGCTTATAGGCTGCTTTCTTGCACCACCTCCTGGACCTCCTGGTCCACCAACAGGATTTTGGGCCCCTACCGCATTTCAGTCTTACCCTTGCACAGGTGCTGGTGGCATCCTGCACCCTCTTCTGATGATTTCCCACCTACTATCAGCGTCCATGTCTGACCCAATCCCATCCAAATGCTCCTTAAGGATCCTTCCCATTTCCTTAAAATCCGCCTCCCTGAAGTCGGTTGCTTCCGTCTTTGTGCAGCCTTCTACCCCTCCTAGGTCCAGGCCGAACCAGACCGTGGCATGGTCACTCCCCGCCAATGGGTCCCTTACCTCCAGGCCCCCAATCTGGTCACTGTCTGCCAGGACCACATCCAGTACCCGTGCCTCATTGGTCGGTTCCCTCACCTGCTGAGTTAGGAACGCGTCTTGAAAGACATCCAACAACCTCTGTTCCCTGGTCACAGAGGATGTCATAGTCTCCCAGTCTGTTCCTGGCATGTTTAAGTCCCCAACACCACCACCACTTCCTCTGCCCAGTCTGCAGTGTCTCCTAACATCTGCCACCAGACTGTCCTCCAGCTCCTCCCCAGGCAGGGGGTCTATACACCACTCCTATTTTTACTCTCTTGCCCCCCTTGTTATCAAGGTGACCCAAATCGCCTCCCACGGTTCCCTCCGCCTCCTCTACTCCCCCATGCCAATGCAGTTTTGACTATCACTACTCCTCCTCCCTTCCCTCCCCTGTCCTTCCTGAACATAGTGTATCCTTCCAGGTTCAGGTCCCAGTCATGTCTTGCAGTGGCCCAAGTCTCAGTGACCGCTGCCACATCCACTGCTCCCTCAGTTAGCATCGCCTGGAGCTCAGGCATTTTATTGCCCAAGCTCTGGCATTTAACAGGACTACCTTCCACCCTTTCCTATAGTTCCATTTCCCTGCTCGTGTTCCCATGAGTTCTGTTTTCCCCTGGTCTGCACTTCCAGTTGGCCTTTTCCTGCAATCCTCCTGGTCCCGAGGTGGAGACAGAGTCCCTCCTTTATCGGCACCCCTTGACAGCCTTTTCTCCCATCCACCCCCTTCCACAAGTTTAAACCCCACTTTTACCAATGAACCTCTATTTTCAACTTAAGGATTCTCTCCTCCAAATTGAGATGTAGTCTATCTCGGGCATACAGCTCCTTATCCTCCCAGGTCTCCTCAATCCCCATCAACCCATATCCTCTGGCCTCACACCACTCCCTGAGCCACTGGTTTATCTCCCTAATTTTCCTTTGTGTTCCCCACTAGCCCTTGGCACTGGCAGGATTTCTGAGAAGGAAACTGTGCATCCTATGTCATGACAGACCCTGGCGAGCTCCTGAATCTTGCCTGTATCTCTAGCTCGCTATTTCAATGTCATTTGTACCCAGGTGGACCAGTATGTCTGGGAACCCCACAATCCTTGCCAGCTGATATACCTCGTTCTTAGCCCTGTGCACCGTTAGTCCAGGGAAGCATCTTGTTCTAACTGGCCAGGCTTCTCCTCCCTATCCCATTTGATACCCCTGATCATAGAACTCCCCAGCAGGAGCACTCTGACCACTCCTTTTCCTCCATTCCCCCTTCCATGTCCCTCATCCTTTCTACAGGCCCTCCACCCAGCTGGCTCCTTGTTCCTCCCTATCTGGGTGCCACATGCCACCCTCCTATTTACCATGCCACACCCCTCCCTCCAGTCCCATGCCTCCTCCTCCCTGAGTATCCTTCTGCACCTTGCTACCCCCCTCACTGCTCGCAACTGGTCCTTCTCCCCCATCTGCTAAACTAGCCTGGCTCATCCTCCCTTCCTTCCTGTCTCCATTTAGTTCCTCCTTGCTCGTCGTGCTCCCCTGGCCTAAACCCTCAGCTCCCATTACTGAATCGTCCTTGTACTTCTGGTCCTTCTCCTTTACCTTTCCTCCCAACTGGTCCTTCTCCTTGCGCTTTCCTCCCTCTTCCCCCTGCCCCTCCTGCTCTGATTCACTGCTCCCCCCATTCTCCTGCATTCCAGGTCCCTTCCTGTTCTTCCTGCTATCTGGCCCCTGCCTCCTGCCTCCCATTCCTTTTCCATCTCTAAACACCTCTGTCATGGCTACATCACCCCTCTCATCCTTGAGCAGAAGAGAATTGAAGCGGTTACTGAGTGTAAGGTCTGATCCACCTCCCCGCCTTGCTTCCTTCTGTCCAGCCCTGGCCATCTGCATACTTCCCTGAGAATGTTGTCCCTCTGTTCCCCCTTTGTGAGGGTCCCCAGTTACCTGCCTGCTTCCTTGGTAGTGTCCTTTTGGACCCCCTCTGCCAGGGTCCCTATGTGACCCCTGAGTATTCTCCTGCACTCCTTTCCCTATGCCCCCACCCCCAGTGCTTGGTGCAACCCTGTGGGAGATTCTCAGCCCTTCCCCAACCATACCACCCCCCTTCCCCCAGCTTTCTCCCTAATCCCCTGCAACCTCCTCCCTGCTGTGCTGGCTGGTAGCACACTGGGAACCACCGAACTTCCAAGCCCAGTCCAGTATCATGGCTGCTCCACACCCTGTGCACCCCACCACCCTCCCAAAGATGCCGCCCTAATGATGTGTGGTTCCATCCCCTTCCAAATAGGTTTCCTTGGGTGAGCCACCAGGTTCCCCTAGTCCAAGATACCCCTACTGCCTAATCAGGTCACCCACTAATCTTAGAGACAGTCCCACTGTACACCACAGTAACCCTGTTACTAGGTGCAGTACAAAACATTAAACTTTTAAGGAAAATGAACAACTCCCAAGTTCCTCTCTCCCAGCCTTTAAATCCAACCCCAGTGGCTAGAACTACATGAGCTTCACCTGCAGCCTTTTCCTCCGATTGCAGGGCAGGTGTTCCCCTATAAATTCATGAGACTTCTGGGAGGAGGGAGGGTGGGGGAGGCGAGTTTAGGTAGACACCTGACTCGAGAGAGAGAGTGTATCAGCGCCTGTGTCTCCCCTCCAAGCCCAGCAGCCAAAGAACCAGGCCCAAGCAAATCCCACCAAATAGGTTTTAAATCAGAAGAAATAGGCCTCTACCAGTGCAGCCTGTTCCACAGTGAAACATCCACAAAATGAGCCCCACTTACAGCCACCAAATCAGTTTACAAACATCCAGCAGCCCCCAAAACAATACCCTGCTAGCCACTTAGAAGTAAGAAAGAAAAGAACTAACCTACCAAGTAAAATCCACAAGAACCCTGTGAAAACAACAGCAGCAGCTACTGTCCTGGAACACAACTGATCCTGTCCCCTTCCAGTTCTAAGAGAAACATAAGAAAAAACTACTTCACAGAGAGTGTGGTGGACAGTCGTAATAGACTGCCAAGTTCTTTGTTAATACCTATGACTATACAGGGGGTTTAAGGTGGGATAGGATGGGTACAGGGGCATGTTGACTGGGTTTGGGGAGAAGAATATTACAACTAGGTCAGAGTTAACATCAGTGGGCTCAAACTAAGGCACTTGGCAATAGGTTATAGTGGGTATGGGTAGAACAGAACATGCGCGATGAAGAGTGTGTGTGTGTGTGTGTGTCAACTAAATTAAAACTAAGCCACACTTGAATTCTGTATCCCTTATCATGTTAATGCATTAGCAGCTGTTCCAGCCCTGACCAGAGCTTAAAAAGCTAGTAGTTCCAAAAACATTTTAATTTGTAAAAGTAGCTGGTTAGTTTTTTTGAAGCAAGTTTCTATTTCCTTTGGCTAAATAGGTTTTCCACCTGAAAGTATTAATTGGTATACATAGAACCGCACTCTTCCTGGAAGCTGACCTATCTAATACTATCCCCATGCCTACTCAGCACTGTGACATCAGTAAAGACCAACCTGGTAGAAGGTGAGTGACTGTTTCTGGTTGCTTGTGATGTCACCGTCTATGAACTCACAATTCTGATATGGTATGAATATGTCGACCTCCAGGTAAACTACTGTCTGACAGGTCCCTTCATTAGGAGTAGTATCACATTTACTAACCTTTCATCAGTGAACAAGTCTCCCTCAACTCCCCACACTCCATCCACCTTTTAGTTGCACTTCTCAGCCTTATCACAGATGACGAAAGTTTATGTAAAAAACTGTACTTTGTATTGTATTGATCGTGCAAGAATTAACCAGCCCCATAGAGTTCCACACTTTGGTCTTAGGGCCTGAGGCACAAGGACCCCACAGGCATACCTCTCAACTGTCCCTGATTTTCAGGGACGTCCCTGATTTTGCCTCAAAATTTTACTCTGTTCCTCCTAAAAATTGTGTTTCCGTGACCAAAGAGTGGGGGTTATAAGCACAAACTAATGTCAAACATTAAAGTTACAAACTTGTTCTTCTTTAAAAAATGCATTTTACACTAAGCCCTTTATTCTACCAGCTTCCTGAGTGGATATCTCCAATTTTGAGGAAGTGTCCCTGATTTTAGTCCTTTGTCCCTGATTTTTTTAAGCCTTGTCCCTGATTTATGATGCAGGAGGTTGAGAGGTATGCCCACAGGAGTAAACTTTTTGTTAGGGCTGCCATTGATGGTGTCTGTATCAGCGCATATGTGTCACTTAGTGTGGCGCCAGTAACCATCGCTGACTGCCTCTACTGCTCAGTTCTGTTTTTCCAACCATCGAGTGCACACTATGCTAGTACTTTTGCCACAGATTGTATCTTTCTTGTTGATGTATTTTTTCTGAAACATGTCTGATAAGTCAAAGCTGCTCGCTTTTCTTGGCTAAAGTGTAGGGACTGGTATTGTCTGCACTGTCTGTCATACCATTTGTTTTACCTCCCTCAGAAACATAAAATTTGACAGTAGATAAGGATCGCTTGGCCCACCTAGTCTGACCATTTCCCTACCTAACGGATAAGCTGCAGATCCTAGTTACCCAACAGCCTACTTCCTCCTACCCCCCACTAGAATTGCCTTATGTCTGTCCCATGCATTCTTGAATTCCCCCACTGTTTTTGACTCTATGACCTGCTCAGGAAGGCTGTTCCATGCATCTGCAACCCTCTTTGAAGAAATACTTCTCACATACCTCTGAGCCCCCCACCGCTCTTTAAATTGTGCCCCTTGTTTTTGTACATCTCCTTTTCTGAAAGATGCTACCCTCTTGGACTTTGTTGATTCCCTTGAGGTATTTGAAGTTTATATCATGTCCCCCCCCCTCTCCTTTCCTCAAGGCTATACATCTGAAGCTCCTTTAGTCTTTCTTCATATGTCTTCCGGTGCAGACCCTGCACCATTTTGGTTGCCCTCTTCTGGACAGCCTCCACCCTGTCTATGTCTTTGTGGAGATGGGGTCTCCAGAACTATACACAGTACTCCAGATGTGATCTTACCAACTGTCTGTACAGAAGGCCAGCAACTTCCTGTTTTCTACTGGTGATGCCTCTCCCTATGCATCCCAGTATCCCCCAGCCCTCCTTACTGCCTTCTCACATTGCTGGCCCACCTTTAGGTCATCTGATATGACTACCCCAGGTCCCTTTCCATTTTTGTTGCTGTCAGTATCTCATCCCCCATTGTGTACTCTTCCCCTGGGTTTTTGTTTCCTGTGCATTACTTTGCACTTCTTTGCATTGAATCTAAGCTGCCATACATTTGACCATTCCTCCAACCTTGCCAAGTCCCTTTTCATCCTTTCCACCCCACCTCATGATCAACCCTGTTGCAGATCTTTGTTTCATCTGCGAAGAGACATACTTTCCTTCCAGTCCCTCTGCAATGTCACTTATAGAGACATTTAAAAGGACTGGCCCCATTGAACCTCTGCGGTACCCCACTAATAACCCTCCTTTCTTCACTGTGGACTCCATTTACTATTACCCGCTGTGTCTATTGTCCAGCTAGTGTTTTACCCAGGCTACAACCCTGGGACCCACTCCCAGGCTGGCTAATTTGTTTATTAATCTTTTCAACAGGACTGTGTCAAATGCCTTGCTAAAGTCTAGGTAGGCCATGTCCACAGCCCCTCCCTGGTCTACTACTTTGGTCACCCAGTCAAAGAAATCAATTAGATTTATCTGACATGACCTTCCTGCTGTGAATCCATGCCGTCTTGGGTCCTGTGCCCCACTGGCCTCAAGGTATTCAACAATTCTTCAAAAGTGATTCCATCATTTTCCCTACCACTGAGGTCAAACTGAGAGGTCTGTAGTTTCCTGCCTCTGTCTTGCTCCCACTTTTGTGAAGGGGAATCACATCCGCCCTCCTCCAGTCCTCAGGTACCACACCATCCTCCCATGATTTAAAAGGGTAGTCAGTGGTGTTACTAGTTCTTACTAACATACTGTTTGCCAGCAGATTAGGCCTTACGGTCTATCGAGTCTGCTTGAACCTCAGATCCCTAGTTGGGTGCCGAGGCCATCCCCACCCTTGTGTTCCAGAAACCCCTATCATCCATCCCCACCCATCTGGGACAGGCCATCATCTGATACATCCATTTTCTGTGTCTGTCCCACTCTCTTGAAGCCTCCACTGTGGATCTCTGGAACCAGCTCGCCAGGCAGTGCATTCCAAGGGTCCACCACCTCTCTGTGAAAAACGCCTCCTTTTCCCCTCACCCTTCCACCTTCCAACTTCAAACCATGCCCTCTGGTGATACCTCCCTACTTTAGTCTAAAGATCCCTCCATGTTTCATCAGATTTATTCCCTTGAGGTACTTGAAGACCTCAATCATGTCCCCTGTCTCTCCTCTCCTCCAATGAAAACAGGCAGAGCTCCTCAAGTCTGTCCTCATACAAATCCCATAGCCCTCATATCATCTTAGTTGCCCTCCTCTGTACCCCTTTCCAGGAGCTGTATGTCCCTCTTCAAGTGTGGTCTCCAGTACTGTACACAGTACTCAAGGTGTGGTCTAACCAGTCCATTGTACAGCGGCAGAATCACTCTTGCTCCTAGAGGTGATCCCCTCACGATGCATCCCAACATCCTGTTTGCCTTGCTAGCTGCTCTCCGGCACTGCTCAGAGTTATTCATACATGCATCCACCATGACCCCTAGGTCTTTTTCCCCTATTGAGGCCTCCAGCGCCTCCCCTCCCAGGGTGTACCTGTGGGTTCTTCCCTTAGTTGTTTTAGAATTCTGGGGTGAATCCCATCAGGTCTCATTGCTTTATCCACCTTCAGTTTTAAGAGTTCTTTCAGAACCCTTGAGAAAAGGAGGGAGAGGGGGGACATGATAGAAACGCTTAAGTACCTCAGTGGAATCAACAAAGTCCAAGAGGGTAGCATCTTTCAGAAAAAGAGATGTGCAAGAACAAGAGGACAGAATTTGAAATAGAGGGGATGGCTCAGGGGCAATGTGAGGAAGCATTTTTCACACAGAGAGGGTGGTGGATGGTGGAACAGCCTTCCTGAGGAGGTTGTGGGGTCTATAACTGTGGGAGAATTCAAGAATGCATGGACAGACATAAGGCAATTTTGTGTGGAGTAGGAAGAAATAGGCTGTTGGTTAAATAGGATCTACAGCTTATCCTCTAGGTAGGAAATGGGCAGACTAGGTGGACCAAGTGGTCCTTATCTGCCGTCAAAGTCTATGTTTCTATGTAACCCTTCTTCTGTGAAAGGACTAATGTCAACCTCCTATCCAGAGTGCTTCTATTGACAGGATTAGGTATCTCCCTGCTTTTCCATTGTGAATACTGAGCAGAAGTATCTGTTCAGTATCCCTGCTTTTTCACTGTCACTCTCTGCCCAACCACCTTCCTCTTTATTCAACCTCAGTATCCTTGCCTTAGTCTTTCTTTGCTCCCTAATGTACCTATAAAAGTTTTTATCCCCCTTCTTAACCGAGTTGGCTATCTTTTCCTCGGTTTGGACCTTTGCTATTCTGACTGCCATCCCCGCTTCCTTCTGCTTTAACTGGTACGATTCTCTGTTCTGTTCCTTCTGTGTCTCCTTATACTTCATGAATGCTGTCCTTTTCTCCCTTACCTTCCCCGCCACTTCTTTTGAGAACCATAGTGTTTTTTTCTTTTGTTTTGATTTGTTTATTTGCTTCACACAAAGGCTTGTTGCCTCTGTGATGGCGGTTTTGATGTTTCCCCATCGTTGCTCCACCCAACTTCTTGCCTGTTTGCTAGTGCTTTTCTGAGGCACTCTCCCATTTTGAAAAAAATCAGCCCTCCTGAAGTCCAGTAGCTTCACTTTTGTGTGGCTTGACTCTACAGCTAAGTTTATCGTGAACCACACTGTTTGGTGGTCGATTGTTTCCAGATGGCTACCCACTTCAAGATCAGAGATCTTCTCTCCATCCCCATTTGAGAATACCAGGTCTAAGATTGCTTCCTCCCGAGTGGGTTCCAAAACTAGCTGTCTGAGGCATGCCCCCTGTAGGGCATCGAGAATGGCCCTGCTCTTGGATGTGTCTGCAGCCAAGGTGCTTCAGTTAACATCTGGCATATTCAGGTCCCCATCAGCAATATCTCCTTTCTCTGCCATCCCAAGGATGCCTTCTATCATTTCCTTGTCTGTTTCCTCCCCTGAGACTGGGGTCTGTATACAACCCCTGCGGATTGTGGAGCCATTTCCAGTCTCCAGGGTGACCCACAGTGCCTCCTCTCCTCCCTGTTTACCCTTTAGTTCTGTTGCTTTGATCCTTCCCTCATAGAGCGCTCCTCCTCCTCTTCTTCCTCCCTGTCCCTCCTGTAGATTGTGTACCCTGGTATGTTGACATCCCAGTCATGGTTCTCTGTGTACCATGTTTCTGTGACTCACGATATCCTGGCATCCTCTTCCATCAAGGCCACCATTTCGGGAGCTTTTACCTAGGCTACGGGCATTGGTACTCATTACCCTCCATTTTTTATGGCTTTATTTCTTTTTGCCCCATCCCTGTCCTTACTGCCTTTGTCTTTTTCTGCATTTACCCCTGCCCTTCTCCCTATCGACTGCTCTATCTTGGTGTTTACCTCACTAACTACCCTGATTTTTTTGGTGGGGATAGGATTTCCCTTCTCCTTTTCAGTGCCTCCCCCCCTTGGCTAGTTTAAATGCTTGCCAGTGAAGCATTTAATCCTATCACCTAGGATCCTGGTTCCCCTCCTGGATAGATGGAGACCATCGCGCCTGTATAGGCCTGCATCCCTCCAGGAGGAGCCCCAGTCCTCAGTGAAGCCAAATCCCTGAGCTCTGCACCAGTTTTTCAACCAGTCATTGAATCCCATGGTGTGGAGTACCCTAGCCTCATCCATGCCATAGACAGGTAGCACTTCCGAGAAAGTTACCATGTGTGCTACTTGTCTAAGGCCCATCTCCAACTCCACAAACTCCTGTTGCACTGCTCTGATCCCATTCTCAGCCAGGTCATTCGTCCCTAGGTGGATAATGACATCCAGTTCACTCCCCCTTGCAGCTGATTCCACGATCCTGAGGATTTGTTTCCTGTCCCTCCAAGCCATGGCGCCAGGCAGGCACCTTACCTCCCTTTCCCCTCCCTCCCCCAGTTCTACCCCACTAACAATTGAGTCCCCCACCAGGAGTTGTTTTTTTCCCCTGTGGGATCCTGTGCCACCATCCTGTGGGTCTGCATTGTGGAGGTTCCCAACATCCACCTTGGTCTTCACTGCGGGTGCCTCCATAGAGGAACCATGCTCCACCAGAGTGGCAAATGAATTGTGGAGAGGCACAACTGGAGGGATGCACCTCTTCCAACACCCTCACCCTCCCTGAGCCCACCGTGGTCCAACTGCTCCTCTTTCTTGGCAACCTCTGAGGTAGTGGCAGTGGCCTTGGTGGGGGAGAAGGTTTCCCGAATCATTGCCAGGTCAGCATGGAGACGAACAACCTCCTCCGTCAGACCAGAGAGGTGCCTGCAAATATACCCCATCTATGACACGAATGCCTGCAACACTTGCTTCTGCTTCAATTTTCAGACATGGAGCTTAAAGTCCTACAGATCGGACAACACATTCCAAATTTCAGGGCATGTCTCAGTAGGCGGTCTTTGGAAGATCACTGGCCTGCTCCTTCCAGTTCCTTCACTGTCTCCTAACTGCTCTTGGAGCTGGTCAAAGATCTGCACTTCCTTCCCCCCACCGCATTGGAATTGCGACATAGTCTCAGTCGGTGGTGTTGAGAGGATCTTCGACCCTTCTGGGCATTTGCAGGAAGACCTACCATGGTCTGGTAGCCATCGGCTCCATACCCTACTGTCGCACGGGTTTGTACCCTTCTTGTATTGACTGCTTCCAATCTTGCTTCCACTGCCACTTGTGGTGCCATTGATAGTGTCATTGAGACTGTTGGAGCTGGTGTCAGGGCGGGCCTTGGAGCCGATTCTGCTAGTGGTGCCACGGCTGGTGCCAGTGATGATACTGGCTCTTTGATGGTCCTTCCAGAAGCCAGACTGTCATTGTCCGGCTAGGGGCTCACCCTTAGGATGATCCGCTGCTAGCAAGCACCAGTGTTGGCTCAGCCAGACAGTGAGGCTTTACCTGCTTCTCTTTTGGGTGAGGACACAAAGTGGTCTACAGATCTTTGACTGGGCAAGGCTTTGGTGAAATCACAGACATACGAACATACAAAACTGCCAGTAGAGGAAGGCTCCATGGTCTATTGAAGTCTGTCCAATGCAGGCACACTGTGTAATTTGTACAGTGAGCCCTGTCCCCTTCCCCATTAATCGCAAGCCTTCCCTTGAATCTGTCCCACCCCCTCTTGAATCTGCCGACCATCTTAATGGTTGACATACTCTGCCAGCAGTTTGTTCTGCATTCTCCGCCTTGATGACACCTCCTCTGCACAATAGTACTTTCTGACGTCCTCCTTGAACCTTCTTCTTTCCAGTTTGTGTTTTTGTTCTCACTCAAACTAAAGAGATTCCCAAGATCTACCCTGTTTAATCCATTTATATATTTGAAGGTTTCTGTCCTCCTTTTGGCTCCCTGGAACCTCAGTTCTCCATTTGCTGCCTGTTTGGGGTCTCCGATGGGAGAACTGAGGTAGGTGGGGGGGACCACCTGCCTTATAGAATAGGCTGACGTCAGCGGGAGGCAGTCTCCCATGGTGGACTGCTAGCTAGAAGTTTTCCATTTGATCCTGGCGCCTGACAGCTTAGTTCTGCTGGTGTGGCCTGCTGCAAGATTTTCTCTCGAAGGTCTGCTGTTATGGTAAGTCCTTACGTAACTGTACTATTTTCTGACTTCCTTCTTGAACCTACCTCTGTCCATTTTGTGTTTCTGTTCTCACTCAAACTAAAGAGGTTCCAAAGATCTACCCTGTTCATACCCTTTATATATTTGAAGGTATCAGTCTGGTCCCCCTCACCCTTTTATCTTCCAGTGAATATGTATTAAGGCTTCTCAACCTGTCCTTGTATGGTTTGTCCTTTTGACCCTGAATCAGTTTTGTGGCTCTCCTTTGCACTGCCTCAGGATTATTTATGTCTTCTTTTTTTTTCTTACCTCCTTGCCATGGGCTCCAAGGGGCTATGACCCCCCCCATCCCGGAGGGGATACATCCTCCAGCCTGCCCCCCAGCTCGTCTGCCCCCTAGGTTCCCCTGCAGATCCCCCTTTATGGCAGGCCAGTTGGGGTGGTGCCGGTGGTCCCCACCATTTGGTACTGCATATCTGTGGCTAGGCAGACTTCTGGAGCAGTCGGGCCATCACGGGTCATCCGTGGGAGCCCCAGGCATTTTCCATTTTCTCCCTTCTCTCCTCCTCTGACATAAACACATCAGCTTCTGAGCCTCCTAGCCTCACTGCCCTCCAGCCACTGCAAGAGGGCAGTCAGCGGGTGGGACGACAAGTCCCTTCCCGAGAGAGGAGAGCAGTCCTCTGGACGCTCTATCCTCTCCCTCCTGCCAACCCCCAGCGGGCTCAGGCTCATTCCCAAACCCGGGTCGCCAGCGTGGGGCGAAGTATGGCATCCAGTGCCTCAACCCTCAGCGCCACTGGGCCGGCCTTATTTATGTCCTTTTTATGTAAGGACTCCAGTACTATACACAGTACTTGGTGCAGCTGCACCATAGATCTGTACAGTGGAAGGATCACCTCCTTCCTTCTGCTTGTGAACCCACTAGCTGTACACCTTAGCATCCTGTTTGCCTTAGCTACTGCCCTTTTATGTTGTGTAGACTGCTTAAGATTCCTGGTTATAACTTTTCTCAGATTTTTGTCCTCAGGTACTGTGACCTTTATCCCACCCAGCATGTATCCATTACTATGTAATTACTATGTTGCATTGCATGGTACTGTGACCTTTACCCCATCTGCCTCAAGTGCCACAGTCCTATGTTTGACAGACCTCCTGGGCCTTTGTCTGGCAGTAGTTCCACAAATGGATGCAGAATGTGAAGTGCTGGATCGGAGATCAAGCTAGAGCTGTTCTCAGCATCTCCCACTCCTTTTCCTGCTGTTGACATTCCAATTTCGTCTCCCTTGACATCCTCCTCAGAGTAAAATGGGTCATTTCTCTACCCCTTCACCACTAAAGACGTTCTGTTTCAGCAGTTTGCTAGGGAGAGGCAGGAGAAGCTGGAATGGCCCTATATTTTGGACATGAACCCTAATCCCATGTCTCTGGTCTTTTTAATGTTGCTCAGTCGGGACACCATCATGATCCCTCCCTGACATACTGCACTGAGGCTGTTGTGGCAGTTTGGAGGCAAACCTACTCCACTCTCCCTGTTCCAAGCAGCCTCTTGGTATGTTAGTTGGCTACCCTTCACCACGATCGCCCCAGGAGTAAAAGAGGAGGAGGCGTAGCAATGTATGTTGCATCGTCGCTTCCATTCACCAAAGTCTTATTAATCACCTCCACTCCAACCTTCGACACCTTGTCGCTGAAGCTAACCCTCCCCCACACCATTCCCATATTCATAGCTGGATCCTACTGTTCTCCAAATGCCTCTATGTCAGACATCCTGGAACCGCTCTGTAATATGAAATCCTTGGCATCGGGGGTAGAGTTTTACATCCTCGGAGATTTCACTTGAACTGGCTCAACAGTGCCAACTTCAACTTGCACAGCCAGGTGGCCGCCTCTCAACCTGACCCAAGTGATCACCGAGCCCACACGCTTAAACCCCAAACCCTTCACTCATTGATTGGTCACATACCTCCCTCCCCCAATACATAGTAGCCGCTGGCCTACTACCAAACTCGATAAGTGATCATCATATGATTTTCACAGTAAGAAAATTTACAGGCCTAAGGCACCTCCCCAAAACCCTCCTGACCAGGTCCTGCAAATCTGGACCTCTCTCCTTCTGCATCTGCAACAATTTCGATTGGTTCATTTCTAGGGTTACCTCCATCGGTAACGCCCTGGATTATTTCAAGACCAGGTTCATTGCAGCCTGGGACTACTATGCCCCCCTCCAACGGGGGAGGGTGAGGGGTGCACACCTGCCTTGGATCTCAGCCGACATCGTGTCACACCTCAGAACTAAGATCAGGCATGGAAGTCCTTCAAAGCCTCTGGCCAATCCACGGATCAACAATGATATCGTGCTCTGAGGAACGGCTGCATAAGATTAATCCGACGGGCAAAAGCAGTCTATTTCAGCAACACCCTCTCCACGAACATAAACCACCCTGCAAAATTTTGGATTATGGTCATTTCGTTCTTCACCCCTGTGTCTCAACCCCCAACCCCTGCCTTAAACATAGACGGTTCCACTGCAGCTGACCCTCTTGTAATGACCACTGAGTTCAACTCCTATTACAAAATCTGCACTGCGTCTCTGCTGTCCACGTCCCCATCTTCCCCAGATTCGCATTCACCCCACCCAATCTCCACCCAAGACCCTCCACAAGCTCCACATTCTCTATATGCCAGGTTACCTCACCAAGAAATATTAAAGGCTTGCTCACCCTAAACCCGGTCCAAAGGTAAATGCCCCACTGACCTTGACTCCAAAATGCTCTACCTCTGTCTGCTCCTGCCATAGCCCCCATCTGGCTGTGCTTTTCAACCTCTCTTTCTCTCTAACCTCTATCCCATCAGAGTGGAAGCATGCCACTGTCATACCTCTCCCTAAAGGTGGCAACCAATCTGCTCTATATCCCTACTCCCCATACTGGCCAAACTTCAGGAACATTTGGCCTTCTCTCAACTCTCCTCCTTCCTTGACTCCTCTTCCTCACCTTACCAGTCTGGTTTTAGGAAGAATCACTTCACTGTCACCTCCCCTACTAAGAATCACAGATTCCATCCTTACTGGCATGGACAATGGGCAAATCACCGCAGCAGTTTTTGTCGATCTTGCTAAGGCATTCGACACTGTCTCCCACTCACTCCTTCTGAGAAAGCTGTCACTCACAGGGCTCTCCTGTGTAGCTACCAACTGGTTCGACTCCTACCTGATTGGTAGATCCCAGTTGGTCCATGTTGGCAACACCACCTCTGCCCCCCTCCCTCTCTCTTCCGGTGTGCCCCAGGGCTCTGTCCTAGGACTGCTGTTATTTTCCATCTTCCTCAACGATCTGCCCTCCGCCTGCCCTCACACAGCCATTCACATCTATATGGATGACATAGTGCTGTATACGTCTGGCCCCACGGCATCTGAGGTGGCGACCAGATTGCAGCAGGACTTCAGTAATTTTCAGGTCTGGTTTCACGCAAATCAACTTTCCCTCAATGCCAAAACTGTCTTTGTGACCTTCGGCATTAGGCAGAGACTCTCGCGGCTCCCCTGTACCCCCAATTTCCAGTTCCACACCCTAGACGGGACATCCCTGGAGGCTTGCACCTCCTTTCGATACCTCGGGGTCTGCCTTGACCAGCACCTCGACTTCTCTGTACACATCGATGCCATCCACAAAAAGCTTCACCCAAGGTTAGGGGCTCTATACCGAAATTGTGGCTGCACCCTGCTGCCGGGCTTGCCGAGCCATTGTACAGAAGATGATCCTACCTATCTTCAACTAAGGGGACGTAGTCTACAGTGCCGCACCCAAGTCCACCCTAGCCAGACTGGACCCTCTCTTCCACTCCTTCTCCCATTTTGCCCTGGACTGCCCGCCCACCACCCATCATTGCGCCCTCTATCAGACCCTGGGCTTCACCTCCTACCAGGACCAAAGACAGTCCCACTGCGCTCTGATCACGGGCAAGTTCTGGACCCAATCCCTGCCGGTTTACCTCACCTCTTTACTGTCTGCTCCTAACTTTCCAGATTACACACTAAGGAGAAACTACGCTAGGCTCCTATCTATACCACTAATGTCCACTTCCGCAGGCCAGTCAGCCTTCAAATACTGCATGCCTAAACTGTGGAATTCCCTTCCCATGGGCATTCGACATGCCTCCTCCACCCAGCACCTCAATTCCCTATTCCAAGAACAATTCTCCACCTCCTGTACATGCGCCTAAATTTTTCCGGCCCGTTATTAGGATCGTCAGACCCTCCTTTTCCTAGTTTGTTGAAATAGCAGTGACCCAAACTGCAATGTTGTTTGTGTGTATCTTAGCTTAGACTGTCCAACTGCTGAGTGCTAGTAGCTTAGATGGTCCAAATGACCCCCACAAATTTCAAGCTTTTGTACTGTCTTAACTTGCATTGTGCTTGTTCTCTTTATTGTATTTTTGTATGCACTCTGTACTTAATTGTATTCGTGGTTCTCTGGTTGTTCATTACTCTAGGCTGTTCCTTATATCCCTTGTACTACTCACCTAACCCTTCCTCCAGGATGCATCTGGAATCGAGCAGTATTCCTGCTCAGTATGCCTTCCTGGTAAGACTTTTTAAATAAATAAATATTTGGCCCCCTATTGGGTGTCCTGAAGACCTCGGCCACCCCATATTGGGGTTGACATCTTTGCAGACTTTAATGGAGAGCAGATCATCCATGTGACCAGACCCCCTTGGTGGACTTCAGGCAGATGGATGCCTTGGAGAGAAAAATAATTACTTTGGCTAGGTCTTCCCTGACCATAGTGTCATAGCAGTCTCACATGGCAGCATATCAGCGCAGCCTGTGGCCTCGGAGCCACTTGTTGCTCTCTAAGTTGCGTGCTTGAGACCAAGAATGGTCCAACCTAGGCATTACTACTAAGAGTGTGGAGACAGCATGATACCAGACGAGGATGTCTTAAGATTCCCCTGATATGATCATTTGAAAATGGGTAAAGAAAATCTTCAGTCCTGATTGATTGTTACCCATGAATTAAATCTGTCTAATGCATGAGGAAAAACAAGATCTTCCAAGAATCAGTCTTCACCATTCTTTACTAGTGTGTCTATGCTGGAAGCACTAGGACCCCTTGGGAACGTACATCTTTACATTTTTAAAGCTAGGGGACCGATGTTGGGGACAGCACTGCCCACGAGGCAGACGCGTGATGTGGCACTCACAGGCTGGCCAGGAACTGAAGCCGACTCCCTGCTCTCCTTAGTTCTATTCTTCCAGCTGTCGAGGTAACACTCTGTGGGAGCGTTCACCATTTATAACTGTGTAGTTCTATTTCTTGCCGCATGCTCAACATCATAACCCTTTTCTCAACTTTCATCTGTTGCCGCTTTCTTTCTTGTCCTTTTAATGCACTGAGCTCTCTATTTTGCTGGTTTTTCCTTATTTTCCGTGGTCAGTCATGTCCAGGTTTCCAGGGGCCTATGAAGTCTAAGTTGAAGAAGATAAGAAGACAGAATCTCTCCATGCATTGGTGCCCTTGTGGAGACCAACGTGACCGCTTCTGGACCTGCCTTGGAGTGCAACATGATATGGACCACTGTGATGCCTGCTTCTCAGTGGACATACACAACTTAAGATCCACGTGATAAAGGATGGTCAGTCACCCCCTACTACTTTTGGTGACAGTGTCGCACAAGGGATTCCAAGGTAAGGTTCCTCTGCTCTTCCCCCGAGCCCCTCCTGTACTTTATATACTGAGGGATACCAGGCTGCTTCTGTTCCTCGTCTCACTGAGACAGAGAGCCTTTGGGAGGGGTCTGTGGGACAGCTTTCCCCCTCCAAGTGGACAGTTGCCCACCCCTCCCAGTCCGGCACCCCCGGTGGCGAGGTGGGAGCTATATGCTAGGCCTACACTGGTGGGTTCCTTGGGGCCGTGACTCTCGGCTACTTTGTCTTCCTGCACCGAGGCCCGTGAGTGGCGCTGCCCGTACGGCCGGGTCCCCTCCTGATGCTGCTTGCGACACTTGGAGAGTAAAGGTTTCTGGAGCCAGTAGCCCAGTGTAGATCTTCTCGATCTCATCCCCTGAGCGGTCAGGTGACCCCGGGGGATGGGGACCAGGATGATCCTGACTGGCTTCCGGACTTTGATGATGAAGAAAGCCTTTCTGGGCCTCTGATGTCCTTGGTGTCATCCCTGGCTGCTTCCCAGCCTGGTTCTGGCCTCAGTGCCGCCTCTCTTCTGTCTTGCGGCTCTACTTGTGGTGCTGGGGATGGCCCAGGTGCTGATTCTGGCACCAGGAGAGGGTCCAGTGTGGGGCATGGCGCCGGGTTGGGTTCCGGCACTGTTCTTGATGCCAGGTCAGGTTCCAGTGCCGGGTCTGACTCTGGCGCCCTTCATGGTGCCGAGGGGGGTTCTGTTGCAGCTTACGGTGCCGTCTCCCCCTCAGCTTAAGTTCTTGGTTCCGTCCTTAGGTCTAGTCCAAGGGGCAGAGCGCATTCCGGTTAGGTGGGGGCTTGTAGGTCCCAGTCAGCGCTTTGATTCATGCTCAGAGTCGCTGGTGGCTGTGGGAAGAGTCACAGTGCTGACTTGGGTCCTCTGGCCTCCTTGGAACTGTCTGGAGTCCAGCTGCTGGACACCCCCTCTGGGCATAGGCACCCAGTGCATTACCATCCCCCAGAGTCGGACTCGGCTGAGTTTAATGCCTGGGTTCAAAGAGTGTTCTCAGTAGCACACACCATGTTGTGCATCTTGGCACACCAGGCATCCTATAGCTGGCACCTGTGGGCAATGCTGTGACAACCCGAGGCATCCGTGCCAGACTGAGCAAACCAGACAAGTCATACACCTTTCTGCACAGGGCATGGAGCTGGTGAGACAGGCAAGGATGTCCTATAATGCCAGTGAAGTAGCCTTCAGGTTAGTGTGAACTGCAAAATGCATTAGGTGGATGGCGTGGCTGTGTCTCTTCAGATTGTCACCCTTGGCCCGGCATAGGGTGATTGCCTCTTGGTTCCAGGGGGCCCATTTCTTCTCATGAAGGGCCAGGCGTGAGCTTGCGGGATGCATTCCTGCTCCCATTCCATGGGAGCCTCCTCCTGCCCCTGACCAGCTTCAGGCCCACCGGAGGTTGAGTGAACAACCATTTCCCTCAGGGTAGGTCAATACCGCCCTTGGTTGGCACCAAGCTTACCACCAGTAATGAATGGTGAAGATTGAGTCTTGGAAGATATGAAAATTACGTACTCACTGTTATTCTTGATCTTCCAGAATATCTTCACAATTCATTATTGCAACCTGCCCACCTCCCGCCCCCCCACCAATTCTTTTCCTCCTCTCTCTCTCTCACTCTCACTGACACCTTCTGCTTCCCTTGCTAGGCACTCTACTTTTTCTTACTCCCCTATTTCTATTTGTCCCCTCTCCTCATTTTTTTTAAAATAAAAAAAATCAAGCCAGTTAAAACACACAAACAGTTTTAACCTCTCGCCCCAATGGGAGAGTCTGTAGCGGTTTGCTATCAGAGAAGTTCCCTTTTTCCTTTCTGCTGTTAAATGGGAAAGCATGCAGGAGAGCAGGTGTAGAAGAGGACCAGGAGGCGTATCCTGGAGTTCCAACCCTGACTTCTTCACCTGGTGCAGCTTCCCTTTTTCCCTTGCAGTACGCCTCCTGTACTTCCTTCCCAGCTAGCTGGGTACATTTTTCTTTCTCTTACTTCCCTCTTTCTAGGTGGTCTTTTAGTAAGAGAAGGGAAGATGTCATTGGGGGGTCTTTAGTAAGAGAAAGGAAGATGTCAGAGAATCGTAGGGATGGCTCTAGGATATCTCGGTTCCCTCAGTTGCTTCTGTCCTTTTGTGGGAACCCTCCTCTCAAATTGTTTTTTTCCTCTTCTCGGGTTACTCCAGCTTTCGAGCTCCTAGGTGTCTTCTCAGTTCAGGCACCTTTGGTTAGTAGCACATGTCATGGGCCCTGGCTCTTCTGATTACCATGCTTAAAGGAACTGGGACACTTTCAACTTACTGCATCCCATATTTTCATATGGTTATATGGGATCTCTGAGCCCTGACCCTCTGCAGTTCACCAGTCTGCAAGTGAAGAACCTTGCTGGTAACACAGTTTTAGGAATCATGAGTCTACTCCATTCCTGTGTCTTTCAAGAAGGTGGCACCTTCCTCAGGAATTACTCATACTTTTACTTGGTCATATGGGATTTCTGGGACCCTTGACTTTGCTTGAAATCATATAATCTGCCCGGCAGCATAGCTAAATTTCCCTGCAGTTGTGAATAAGTCAACTCTTCTGAAAGCACTGAACTCCTACTGGGAGCTCGGGGTCCCCACTACAGTCTCTCCTTCTTTCCTTTCTGTGTCTCCTGTCCAATGGTCCTGGCCATCTTTTAACCTGCTACCTAGGCCCTCCCTCCCAACCTCCTCTTTCTCTCCTCTGGTAGCCGGGTTTTATTGCTTTGTTCTTTTAATATCCTGTGTCCTTTTTTCTGTCCCTTGGGCAACCTTACACCCATCCTTTCTTTTTTTTTTTATCCTTTGTTTCCTGTCTGGTGAACAGAACTGAGGAGAACAGGTGGCTGACATTGGTTACTAGCTAGCCGGTGAGCACCACGTCATGTATCCACCTCCTGGGCAGCGCCGTCCTTGATGTTGGTCTCCTAGCTCTGAAAAATTTAAAGCTGTATGCTCCAGCTGGTTCCTTTCGCCTCCGGCACAGACCCACCAGTAATGAATGGTGAAGATATTCTGGAAGATCAGTAATTATGGTGAGTATATAATTTTCATTTCTAGCACAGGTGTTTTCTAATTTGGTCAAATATACAGAATTTGGTCACATACAGAATTAATGAGCCACTTCACACTTCCTTGATTTCCATCACAAACATGGTTGCTACCTTTACCTTATAAAACACTTTAACTAGACCTTAAAAATAAGTTTCTTAAATTAAAACAAATAATTAATTGTTCTTCTAATAGGGATTCAGTTTATTGTCCACACACTGGCCATTTAGCTGGAGACAGCTAAATTACTGGACATCTTCAAGCTTAAGCTTCTCACACCATCTATATGGTGATATCCTCCAGCTAAGCCACATGATGTCAGATCTTTCCTTTGGAAGGGAAAGGTCTCCTCTTTCATAGCTCTATCTGCATTGTAGGAATTCCAGTTCAGGCGTGTTTTTTTGGGTGAAATTTTATTTATTTATTTATTGAATTCTCGGAATTACAACACCTTTGAGCCAAACTCTTTTACAAAGATTCCACGTCAAGAATTAAATTACAACAGTTGGACATGTACAGTACATGGAAGGTAACAGATTGGTTATACAGTAACAAATACACACATAAGAGCTGAGTAAGTGCCAATAATGATTACAGCAGGTATAGGCTATAGGCAGTGGATAAAAGGTAATTATTTGCAGTCAGTAAGATAGCGTTGCCTTGGACTAGGCTGAGAAGGCCATATCAGTAGGGGTATACAGCCATGCTAGAGAGGCACAAAAGTAGAACACAAAGGGTGACCAAGGTAAAAGAATTATTGCAAAGGTTCAAAGCTGTCAGAAGTTGACTTAGTCAGTGGGGAGGAAAAAAGGAGAATGGATTTAGGGATGGTCATGTCAGAGTAAAGTTGGGCCAGAGTTGAGTCGATAGCACAGGGTTTCTTGGCTGGCAAGGAGAATGAGTGAGGCAGAGGTGTGAGGAGGGAATGGGACAGGAGGGTGGGATGGAAAGGGATAGGAGTGACAGAGAGGGAGAGAGTGCTGGTGTAGGTGGGGGAGGGGGAGTTGGCAATGGCAACAGTTAGGTGGGGCAGTCACAGCCGCTGAGTTTCGAAAGGTGTTGCTGGAGATTGGCTTTAAATGGTCCAATTTTGGGTTCATTCAGGATATTAGGGGATGCCATTCAGCCAGCGTGGAGCTCTAAACATAAAAGCCAGCTGAACTTGTGTTGTACGGCAGAAAGGCACTTGGAAAGTGAGTTTGGATGCACTTCTACTGCAAAGGTTAGGCGACCGTATAAGAAGCTGCTGTGCTACAGGTGGGGTTAGCCCGAGGCTGATCTTTTTAGCTAGCAGACATATCTGGAAGGAGTCCTACCCTTGAGGTCCAGCCAGTTGGATTGGGCGTAAAGGTCAGAGGTATGGGTGTACCTGTGAGTACCTGTAACCACGCAGCACGCTTTATTTAATGCAATACTAATTCGTCTGAGTGTAGTGTCTGTGGCAGAGCTGTATATAATGAGGCCATAATCGATAATAGAGAGAACTGAACTGGTAACTGCAAGGGGGAGAGCTTCAAGGTCATACTGTATCTGTGCCTGTAAATGAGGCCTAATCTTATATTGACAGACTTGGAGGTTAAATTAATATGTTCACTATAAAGTAAGTTGCTGTTAAGTGTTATACCAAGGCACTTAAAGCTGTGGACTTGTTCAAGTGGTATGCAGAGGCAATTTGAGATGGATAATTGGGCATTTTTGTTCTTGTTATGTGGACCAGCAAAGAGCATCACCTTGCTCTTTTTATAATTCATAATTAATAACTTTGACTTAATTATTACATTTTCGGCTATCTTTAGCGAGAGTGTCTTCCAGTTTTGCTCTGTCTTTTAATCATGGATTGACAGAAACCCAGCTCGAGTGATACAAGCACTGCTGTCAGAAGATGTTGGCCACAGACACCTACAACATGTGTACCGACTGCCTGAGTAATCAGCATGACATTTCCTGCTGTTCTTGCTGCCAGGCGATGCTCCATTCCTTATTGGAATGGAAGGGTCATCTTCTACTTGGTAGGCTTAAGGACCGCAAACCACCCTCAGTTGCTGCTGGTGGCTGATGACCCAGCTTGCAGCCCTTGAAGAGAAGACGGGTGGAGTGGGCTCATCCGTGGTCTCAGCGTGGGGTCTAGCATCAGAGGGCTGTTCAGGGATGATTTCCGTAAAAAGGACTTAACCCTCCAGTTTAGAGGAGAGTTTGCCCCTGCCAGGAGCACAGGAAATGCCACCATTGATGATCTTGGTCCATGATAGATCACGCTGAACCATTGTCTCACCTTCATGCTTGGCTCCTGAAGAGATAGAAGTGAACAGGTTCAATGTCTCTTGCAGGGTTTCAGATTTTCTTCTGGCTTCGCACAAACCAGTCACTAGCAAAACTTACACAGCCAAATGGAAGCGTTTTTTGCTCTGGTGTGCAAAGTCTTCTTTGAATCCCTTTTCCTGCCCACCATAAAGTTTTAGAGTACCTCTTAGACCTCTCAAATTCAGGTCTGCAATACCCTACAGTCAAGGTTCACCTTTGTGCCATTTCAGCTTATCATGAACCAATACTTTCCTTATCACTGGCTCAGTTACCTGTGGTTGAGGTTTCTTAGGGGAATTCTGCATGCCAGACCTCCTATTAGACATCCAGTCGCAGCCTGGGACATTAATCTTGTGCTAGACATGCTCACTCAAACCTTTCGAGCCTCTAGCTACCTGTGAGCTAAAATTCCTCACTTGGAAAACGGCTTTTCTAGTGGCCATTACCTCGGCCTGCAGGGTCTCTGAAATACATGCCTTGGCCACGGACCCTCTGTATACTGTGTTTCATAAAGACAAAGTAGTTTAGTTCTTAGGACCCATCCTAATTTTCTCCCTAAGGTTGTTTCAGAATTCCATCTAAACCAACCCTTGGTCTTTCCATCTTACTTTGCGAACTTCCAAAATGAAGGAGAGTGTTCTCTTCATTCCTTGGACGTCAAAAGAGCTTTGCGTTTCTTTCTAGATGGAACAAAAGACTTTTGCAAAGCTCAACAACTTTTCGTTTCCTTCAGCGAGACCTGACTGGACCAACCTGTTGCTATCAGATGTATTTCAGCATGGCTAGTGGCATGCCTTCGCCACTGTTATTCCATGGCGCAGGTTAAGCTGGAAGGCAGAGTGTATGCTCACTCTACTAGAGCGCTCGCGGCATCCCTAGCGGAAATCCGCAACGTGCCCATTGCAGATATTTGCAACATGGCTATCTGGAGCTCAGTGCATACTTTCGTCAAACACTATGCCCTGGATGTCCATGGCAGACGACATCTTTCTTTTGGCAGAACCATCTTTAATGGACTCCTGTCCTAACACTGTGAGCTCTTGGTCTCTCCTGACGCCCTCACAGGGGATTATTAGCTCGGTACTCTTCCATTAGTGTGAATGAGTGGTGGAGACTTTATGTCCAGGAAGATATGGAAATTACGTACCTACCGTAATTCTTGATCTTCTTGGTCGAGACTCCACCACTCATTCACATGCCCACCCTCCATCCCCCGAGCTCACCTCTGTTGTTGGTCTTCACTCCCTCAATCTTTAGGCTGTGAAGACTTCTTTATTGACCCTTCTTATATGGGTCATCCAGACCATCTTATGTCCGCTTTTTTGGCTAGGCTGTCCTAGGTTAGTTACGCTGCACCTCCTCTGAAAAAAAGGTACTGAGGCGGTTGGAGGGTCAACGCCGAGATAGTCATTACCGCACGAGCTGAGGCTCGCTGTGCCACTCCTCGCGGCTCCATCTCTGGCGCCGACCCTCCAGCAAAATGTTTTCTCCTGCTGGGTCCTAGTGCCTCCGGTGCTATTCCCATTAGTGTGAATGAGTGGTGGAGGCTCATCCAAGATCATCAAGAATTACGGTAGGTACGTAATTTCCATTTATCGTTGTTGAAATATGAAGAAGGGCAATATGTTAAGTTGGAAAGGCAGACTAATAGCAAAGATGGGGAGTCGATTAATATCCAGTGGAGTGATGGATCTGGAACAGGAGCTAAAACTAAGAGAAGGGTGATGAACAGTGGCGTTCTGAATGAGGGGGATAAAATGAATAAAGCAGTAAATGTAAACAATAAAGATCAACATGGCTCGAGTTAGCTCAAGAGTGCTTTCATACAATGTGAATGGTATTAACCATCCCATAAAAAGAAAGCAGATACAAAAGTTTTTGAAAGATCAGAGGTGTGAGATAAACTTTATCCAGGAAACACATTTAACTCCATCGGAGACACAGAAGCAAAAAAGTAAGAGATTCCTTAAACTGTTCGATGCATCCTTGGATAGAGGAAATAAAAGGGGGGTGGCTGTCTTGCTGTCTGACTCCTTCCCCTTCGTGGAGGAGGAGGTGGTGGCAGACGCTGGCGCCCGCTATGTGATGGTGATAGGGAGGGTGCAGGATCAGTCAGTTACTCTGGTGAATGTGTATGCCCCTCTGGGTTCACCCATTTCTTTTTTTGCAGAACTCCTTACAGGGATAGCTGAGAAGGCGAGGGAGGGGTCCTAATTGTGGGGGGAGACTGGAATGTCATCTTAGACAGACTGCTGGATACCACCTCTTGGGGTTTCGATGTCGCATAATAGGACGGGGAGATTATTGAGGAAGATAATGGAAGATGTGGGGATATTGGATGTCTGGAGGGGGAAATACCCTTCTGCAAGGGACTACACCTTCTACTCCTCGAGGCACAAGGTGTACTCGAGGCTTGACATGTTCTGGACGTACACTAGGGACTTGTATATATTCCACTCTATGAGGGTAGGAACAGAGACAATGTCGGATCATCAGCCAATCTTGGCGGACATAGAGCTCCAGTTACCAAAAAAACCTACACAGTGGAGACTGAACACCAACCTGTTGAGAGATGAAGTGGTGAAAGAAGAAATAAAGAAGATAATTGAACAAATAAATGATAGCCCAGAGATCACTCCACAAATAATGTGGGATACAATTAAAATGATGGTTAGGGGGAAGTTAATAGTTACAGCAACACATAAAAAGAGGGAAAAGGTTAAACAGAAACGCTCAAACATCAGTTAAGGAACCTAGAACAACAACAAAAAATTAAGATTTGTATAATCAGGGAAAAAGAAATGAGGACTCAAAGATGAGATGCAACAGATACAAAGAATCGAAACAGAAAAAGCCCTTCACTATTTAAAGCAAAACTATTATGAAGGGGGGCATAGGGCCACCAGACTACTGGCTTATCGCCTGAGGTAGAGGGTGGCAAAGGAAACTGTCACAGGCTTCAGACACCCGGTTACAGGACAACTGTCACATAAATGGGATCAGATTGTGGAGTCTATGGTGGCATATTACAAACAACTGTACTGAGCACCAGGTCAGGTAATTCCTGGGGAAACGAGGGATTTCCTGGATAGACTAAATTTGCCTAAGCTCACGGAGTGACAAAGGCAAGTGCTAATTACACCGATCTCAGCATCTGAAATAACCCAAATTATTAAAGGCCTCAAGGTAGGTAAATGCCCGGGCCTGGACGGCTTTGGCAGTGAATTGTACAAGACTTTCATTGTCAAAATACTGTAACACCCTTACTCAAACCTGTCTTTAACCAGGTGTGCCAGGAAGGCGAGAGGGTTTCACCATCGTGGAACTATACCACTATCTCCATGATTCCCAAAGAGGGGAGGGACTTACAGGACTGCTACTTGTACAGACTGGTATCCCTTTTAAATGTTGATTATAAATTTTTTACGGCAGTAATAGCTGCCAGATTAAATCCTATCCTTGCAAAAATAATCCATCAAGAGCAGACAGGGTTCATGGAGTCCAGACAAGCCCCAGAAGGGGTAAGACGTACCATTAACATAATAGACATAATTAACAAAAGACGCATACCCGCCTGTATTATGAGCCTTGAACCCAAAAAGGCTTTTGATAGAGTAGTGTGGAACTCCCTGTTTGCGGTCCTACGTAAGATGGCATTCCCTACATCATTTGTGAGTGCAGTAGGAGCTATATATGCTTCTCCACAAGCCTGTATTCGAGTAAATGGGGGTACCTCTGAGATTCGAACTTAGCAGGGGTACCAGACAGGGATGGCCACTGTGTCCACTATTATTTGCTCTTTATATTGAGCCTTTGGCTCAGGCCCTGAGAGAGGACTAGGAAATCTGGGGGGTTGGTGGAGGGACATAAACTATCTCCGTACGCAGATGATGTTTTATTATATTTCACTAACCCAGATAAAACTATCCTGAGGCTGTGGAACATCCTGGATAGGTTCGGTCATTATTCGGGCTACATCCTCAATAAACAAAAAACAGAAATACTGAAATTCTATTATAACCCCACCACGAACATACAACAATTGCTGCCACTGAAATGGAATGCTCACAAAATAAAATATCTGGGTACCCAAATACCCAAAAATCTGCCGAGCCTATATGCCCTCAACTTTGAACCCTTAATCAAACAAACTAGACAAGACATTAAGAAACGGGGCCTACTGAATCTGCCCCTTTATTCGAAAGTTCGGTTAGTCACTATGAATATTCTGCCCAAATTTCTATACCTATTTAGATGTCTCCCAATAAACATTCACCATAATCGGTTTCAAATCTGGCAGGGATGCTCTCTAATTCATTGGAAACTGAGACCTAGAGTCAAGAATCAGATCATGCAATCTAGTAAACAATTGGGGGGAATCTTCCTAACCTGTAAGATTACTTGGCCCAGTGTATTTGGGCCTCTGCTCTGGTCCACAGAGGGCTACTCCTCTTGCCGGAAAACACTGGAATTGATCTCTTCGGAGGGGTGCCCCTGGTGGCCAGGGCTGCAATGCCAGACACTCCATGCCAAGATACCAACACACTTCCATTTACAATAAGAAATATGTTATGGGCCCTGAAGCAGCTCTGGTCTAAACACAAGCTTACTGGAGACCTATGGACTATGAGATGGTTCGCCTGGGACAGAGGATTCCTCCCAGCACAATGAGACCTCACTTTCAGAAGATGGGAGAGACTGGGTCTCCGCACTCTGGGAGACTTCCTTGATGGAGCTCGGGTGGTGGAGTTTGCTCCACTTAAAGAAAGATATACACTTAGGAAGGCTGACCATTTTAGATACCTCCAGATCAGAACATATATACAAACACTGCAGGGTCGCCAGATTCAAGACCAGGCTCTGACCAACCTGAGGGGGGTGATGGAGGAGATATTGTCCTCACAGAGACAAAGGGGACATGTGTCTGCCATCTACGGGGCACTGAGAGATAGTAGGGGCAGACAGGCGATAGGTCCACAAAATAAATGGCAATTAGGGATAGGCGAACCAACCACTGATGAGGAATGGGAAAATAACTATGCTCAAATTTATAAAACCACATATTCACCGATGTGGAGGGAATTCGAATGGAAGATTCGAATGAGATTTTTCATATCCCCACATATTAAGAGTAAATGGGACAGGAGTTGCTAGACGACTTGCTGGAGAGGGTGCCAAGACGTGAAAGCGGACCAACTGCATGTGTTTTGGTCATGCCCAAGAGTGACCCAATACTGGGGAGACATAAAACAAAAGTTAACTGCCCTATACTCAATTACAGAATGCATTGGCCCAAAGCAGTTGATACTTGGCGTCCTACCAAGAGAATTACGAGGAGGGGATAGGATCTACTTATGGAACATAATGCTGACATCGGCACATAAAGCAATTCGAGGAAGTGGCTCTGTTCAGACCCCCCTACCATCCAGCAGTGGGTGGAGATTGTACAGGAGATCCAGGGAATAGAGAAGCCGACACATAAAATAAATTTCAGAACAGCAAGGTTCGTCAGTAGATGGACACCTTGGTCCTGACGCAGGGAAATGGAATAACAAGAGAAGGAGGAAGAGGTGGAGTGGACTGAGAAGGAAGGTGGAGGGGGGAAAAATAGAGGAGAATTATGAGATGCACTACACGTAAAGAATGTATAAAAATACCAAAAGAAAGAATTTAAATGATAAAAAGGATAGAATTGAGTCAGACAATGAATTTCTGGACCAGATCTAATGTTGGTGTAATACTGTAAGATAAATGACTCCTTTACTGTAAGAAATGATGAATGTATTAACTGTTAAATGACAAGAGATATGTAATGATGCCCAAATATGCAATAAACTTGAATAAAAAAAAAAAAAGATTATGATAGGTACGTAATTTCCATTTCTGTTCACTGGATCTGCAGGACACATTCTTTTACGTCCCAATCTGTCCGTCTCATCGGCGGTTCCTCCACTTCAGAGCCGAAGGGACCCTGTACGAGTTCCGAGCCATGCCGTTCGGCCTGTCATCGGCCCCACGGGTCTTCACCAAATGCATCGCAGTGGTGGCAGTCCATCTTTTTTTGGGGGGGGGGGTCAGAATTTACCTGTACCTAGACGATTGGCTCTTGGCAGGTCTCACCCAACAAGAGGTGGAGAGGTCCAGGGATCTGGCCCTCCAGACCTGCTCCCAGCTCGGCCTCCTGATCAATGAGGCCAAGTTGGAACTCGTGCCTTCCCAGCTGATGTGCTTCACCGGGTGAGGGCTTGACTGTCATCAAGCCAGAGCTCTGCTCCCGGTGGACAGGGTGGAGGTTCTCTCCTGCTTTGCCCAGTCATTTCTGGTTGGACAATTGTGCCTTGCCCAGGACTTTCTGCGCCTTCTGGTTACATGGCAGCGTGCACGTCAGTGGTCCGTTGGGCCCGGTTGCACATGTGCCCTTTTTAGTGGGAGATGGCTGTCCAGTGGACTCGGCACCACGGTCATTTCGACCAGCTGATCACTGTAACCCAGAAGATGTGGGACGCTCTCCAGTGGTGGACCACCCCAGAACGATTGTAGAAAGGGACCCCGTGTGTCCACCCAGAGCCGACTGCTGTCCTTAAGACCGATTCCTTTCTCATGGGCAGGGGAGCCCACATGGGGGACAACAGGGCCCACAGGTTCTGGACCTTCGAGGAGTCCCCATACCACGTCAACTTTGTTGGAGCACAGAGCAGTCAGACTGGCACTGTCAGCTTTCACTCCTCACCTCTGGGATCAAGTGGTTCAAGTCCAGATGGACAATACCACAACCATGTACTACCTCAACCAACAGGGTGGTACGCACTCCTGCCTGCTTTGCAGAGAGGCGCTCCAGATCTGGACACTTGTGAGCCGTCTGGAGGCAGATCTCCTAGCCATTCATGTGGCAGGAGCCTCGAACCATCTGGAGGATGCTCTCAGCCCCTTAGGCAAGACATCCCACACGTGGTCTCCCTAGCGACAGAGTCGGCCTATCCAATCTCGAGCGAGGTCTCGGAGCCCCTCGACCAACAGGCCGAGGAAGAGCCATAAACGCTCTAAAAAGAGGCGACGCCATCAGTCGTCCTCGTCCTCCTCGGATGAGGAGAGGCTCCGGCGGAAACTCCGACGCTAAGAGGACCTCTTGTGGCAACAGCTAATTTTTACCGGGCACAAGCCGACGCCGGCTTCTACACCAGCCATTATCTGGCTTTGGCCTCCCAGGCCGAAGCCGACTCCTTCAGAGCCTTTTAAGCCGGTTCCTCAGCCCATGGTGCCGGCAAAACCACTGGTTCACCTGAAAACGTTCTCTCCACCAATTGTGGTGGAACCACCGCCCAAACAGCCTGCGGGAGGGTCTCTTTTCAAGGAAAGCAGACCAGACACCGGGCTTCCCCAGTGATTATCAGTCACAGTCACCCCGGACCACCTTCGGCGAGTCAAAGGTGACCTTGGTGGTCAGCCGTTATACCCGGATTCCTCGGATTTGGATGTCACCGGCTTGCATTCTCATCCAGATGATGACAAATGAACTGTTGGCTTAGAGATGGAGGCAGGTCCCTCATCTTTTCAAGGGTTCTTCGCCTCATCTCTGAATCTACAGGGATGCCCCTGGAGTTTGTCCAGGAAAAAAGCGGAGTACCCTCTTACGGACATCCTTAAGAGAGGGGATCCCCCGACAGAGGCCTTTCCTGTGGCTGAGGCTATTGTCGGCCCAGCTCTAGAACTTTGGCTGCGCCCTGCCTCTTGTAAAGCTCCGTCTGCCCGCATGGCCCACAAGTATGCGGTGCCCATGGGGTCCCTTGCAGGGTTCATGGAGCACCCTTTGTCCGAGAGCCTGTTGACCGCCTCTGTGTTCAGGCGTACTGGCAGTTCTGCCGGCACTGACCGACCTCCTGACAGAGTCCAAGCTTTTGGACCATTCAGCCAGGAAGGTCTATGCGGCTTCCTCCTTGGGCCTTCGTCAGGCAAGTTCGGCTGTCATCATGACACACTTTTCTCACGCCCTTTTAGGGCCGCTGGATGAAGTCCTCCCACATCTCCCCGCGAACATGCAGACCACGGTCAAGCAGATCCGGGATCACGGCCGAGCTGTTGCCAAACAGCAGCTTCAGATGGCCCTAGACATTGGGGATTCTTGTGCCCGCTCGATGGCTGCCGCAGTTGCCTGTCATTTCAGGGCTTGGCTGAGGCTCTCCTCCTTCCAGGTGGATACCCAGCACAAACTAGCTGACGTGCCATTCCTAGGGACTGGCCTGTTCGGCCCAGGAGTGGCTGGTCACCTTCAGTGCATTGAGCAGTCCAATGCCACCTTGGACGCTACTTCTGTAAAGGGTTCTTCGGGGCAAGAACCAGCAGAAGAAAAAGAAGCCTTTTCTGCATTCTACCCCTGCGGCTCAGCAGTCCTCCTTTCAAGGTGGACAGCAGCAGGCTCAAGCTTTGTGCCCCCGGCCCAAGCCCGGACTCCAACAGGCCTGTAAAGGAGGCCGAGGCTCAGGTCCTGGAGCCGCCTCCTCCAAGCCTGCTTAGTGACTGGATGGGGGCTGCTGACCCCTCTCCCATCACCTCAGCTCTGGGTCCTCCCGTGGGGGGGGCCAGCTCCACCACTTCCTTTCCTCCTGGTCCGTTGTCACTTCGGACAGGTGGGTTCTCAAAATGATCGGTCAGGGACTGTCTCTGGAATTCGAGCAGTACCCTCCAAGCTGAGCCCACGCCTCTCTGGAGGAAAGAGTATCCACTCAGACCCAGTCGGCTCTTAGAGATGATATCGCTCAGTTCCTCCTCAAGGAAGCAGTAGCTCAGTGGCAGATCCTCCAGCAGACCCAGGCTTTGTCTCCTGGTACTTCCTGGTGCCCAAGCGGATGGGGGGCTGGCTCCCCATTCTAGATCTGCACGACCTGAATCAATATCTCAGATCACGCAGCTTTTGGATGGTCACTCTGTCCCAGATCACACCATACTTGGAGTGAAACATGGTTCTGTTCACTGGATCTGCAGGACGCATTCTTTCATGTCCCAATCCCTCTGTGCCATCAGCGGTTTCTCCGCTTCAGGGTCAAAGGGATCATGTACGAGTTCCAAGCCATGCCGTTCAGCCTGTCATCTGCCCCTCGGGTCTTCACCAAATACATTGCAGTGGTGGCGGCCCATCTCGGGGTCAGGATTTATCCGTACCTCGACAATTGGCTCCTAGCAGGATCCACCCAACAAGAGGTGGAGAGGTCCAAGAACCTGGCCTTCCAGACCTGCTCCCAACTCTGCATCCTCATCAACGAGGCCAAGTCGGAACTCGTGTCTTCTCAGGTGATGGGCTTCATTGGGGCAGTGCTCGACTCTTGTCAAGCCAGAGCTCGGCTTCCAGCAGACAGGGTGGAGGTTCTTTCCTCCTTTGCCCAGTCATTTCTGGTTGGGCAATTGCATTCTGCCCGTGACATTCTGCACCTTCTGGGTTACATGGCGGCGTGCACCTTAGTGGTTTGTTGGGCCCACTTGCACATGCGCCGCCCAGTGGACTCAGCACCACACTAATTTCGACCAGCTGATCACTGTAACCCAGAAGATGTGGGACGCGCTCCAATGGTGAACCACACCAGACCGGTTGCAGGAAAGAATCCAGTTTGTCAGCCCCGAGCCGACGGTCATCCTCTTGACCGATGCCTCTCTCATGGGCTGGGGAGCCCACGTTTGGGACGAAAGGGCCCACGGGCTCTGGACCCAGAGGAGTCCCAGTGCCACATCAACCTGTTGGAGCTCAGAGTAGTCAGACTGGCACTGTCAGCTTTCACTCCTAAGCTCCAGGGTCAAGTGGTTCAAATCCAGACGGACAATACCATGACCATGTACTACCTCAACAAACAGGGTGGCACACACTCCCGTCTGCTGTGCAAGGAAGCGCTTTGCATCTTGACCCACGTGAGCCGATTAGAGGCAGATCTCCTAGCCATCCATGTGGAGGAGCCTCCAACCATCTGGTGGATGCGCTCAGCCACTTAGGCCAGACATCCCACAAGTGGTCTGTCCATCTAGAGATAGCTTACCGCCTGTTCTCCCACTGGGGAAACCGATGGTGGACCTGTTTGCCTCCAGAGAAAACAACAAGCTGAGGCTGTTTTAGGCCCACGCCCCTCAGCAGGGTTCGCTGCAGGAGATGCTTTCTTGAGGTCGTGGACCCTAGGCCTCTTCTATGCCTTCCCTCTGTTTCCCTTGATCCACAAGGTGCTCCT
This sequence comes from Neoceratodus forsteri, assembly GCA_016271365.2. Lineage (NCBI taxonomy): Eukaryota > Metazoa > Chordata > Ceratodontiformes > Ceratodontidae > Neoceratodus > Neoceratodus forsteri. The sequence goes on along the minus strand of CM057453.1, from coordinate 1,319,695,075 downwards.
CAAGGTGAGGAGGGACAAGGCGAAGGTGATCCTGGTAGTCCTAAACTGGCCATGCCTCAGCCGCAGACACCCGGAGCAGCTTACAGCATGCCCGGACCTGATATCGCTCCATCAAGGGAAGGTGTTCCATCTGGACCTTCAATCTCTGTACCTCACAGCCTGGTACCTGAGCGGCTAGTGTTCCAGGCTTTCAGTCTTTCTGAACATGTCTACACCATGTTGGAGGCATCCAGAAAGGAATCGACCAGGAAATGTCATGCCTTCAAATGGAAAAGGTTTTCCATTTGGTGTCGGGGCAAGGGCCTGGACCCTTTGTCCTGTTCAGTGGCTAACATTCTTGGATACCTTTGGTCCCTCTCCAAAGGGGGTCTACGGTCATCGACCCTCAGGGTGCATCTGGTAGCCATCTCTGCTTACCGGGCGTGGGCTGGTCAGTCGACGTCGGTGCAGGAGACAGTGGTCGAGCGCTTTTTTGAAAGGCCTGGATCACGTACCCCTCTGGTGCGTGAACCTGCACCTCTGTGGGATGTACTGCTGGTACTGGTAAAGCTCATTGGCAAGCCATTCGAACCAATGCGCAAGTGTGAGTTGTCACACTTGTCATGGAAGACAGCCTTCCTGGTGGCTATCACGTCTGCCAGAAGGACAGGGGAGCTCCAGGCACTTTCAGTGGACTCCCCTTATCTGGTCTTCCACAGGGGCAAGGTTGTCCTACACCCCACCCGAAATTCCTTCCGAAGGTGGTGTCAGAGTTTCACCATAACCAGGTGTTAACTCTGCCTGTATACTACCTTAATTACACCTCTGAGGCCGATTACAGGCTCTATACTTTGGACCTGAGACATGCTCTCTCCTACTGTAAGGAGAGGATGGCGGAAATTTGGGGAGAGGTTTGCTAGCTGTTTATCACCTACGCTGAAGCCGCTTCTGGCAGACCTGCAGCAAAATGGACTATTGCGAGATGGATCACATCATGCGTAGGTCTGTGCTATGAGTTACGGGCAAGGAGTCTTTCAGAGGGATAAGAGCTCATTCTACCTGCCATACTGCTGCATCAGTGGCTGCTTTCAGGGACATCTCTATCTAGGAAATCTGCCGGGCTGCTACCTGGAAGTCAGCAAACACCTTTATCACCCACTACCACATCAACCTTGAGTCACGCCGTGATGCTGGCTTTGGGGCCTCAGTTCTCGAATCTCTGTTCCTTAAGTAGGGGTTGTGCGCACTGCCTCCCTCCTCCTGGAGAACTGCTAGGAGTCTGCCAAATAGTGTGGATGAACAACATATCCACGCTCCTAGAAAAACAGGTTCTTGGGACATGGATATGTTGTTCAATTCACACTTCATGGCAGGTTCCTTGCCGCTTTAAATCTTGCCGGAAGGTCTTCAAGCTGGCTCCTCCCACCCACCCGGGTGATAAAACTCGCGGCTCCGCCCCATGACGCCAGACCTTCTTTACCGCTTGGAAGCTCAGGTTCCCTCCTTAACGCTCTGCGTTTTAGGTCTGGATCCAAACTCGTTGGTTAAACCAAAACTTATTCTTAAATTTTCTAGACTTCGGTCTGTTTCCTCCTTCGCGGCTGCAATGGATAAGTTGATTCCTGGTTTTCAGCGGTGCCCATGCGGTCAGAAGCTGTCACAGACCGATCCGCACTCCACGTGCGTTTATTGCCTTGGGCTTGACCACGATCCGCAGGCCTGCGAATTGTGCAAGTCCTTCTCGGCCAATGTCCTCGAAGACCGTGCTGCCAGACTCCAACTTGGGCACCCCAAGAGACTTATTCCTCTGGTGAAGTCAAAGGAGACCCATTGGGCGGTGTCCGGCGGCAGGCTCGGCTGAGCATCTCGAGGAGGAGGCGGCCCAGGCCACATCTTCAGCTTCTTCGGTCGTGGCATTTATCCCGCTCTCCTTGGGATCCTCTTACACGGCTTCTTTTAAGGAGCTTTGTCAATCCCTCTCTACAAAAGGCGAGGGTCCATCGGGACATTTCTCTCGGTCCAAGAAGATGGACTCCAAGGGTAAGTCCCACCGTCGACTTTCGCGGGAGCGGGAGAGGTCCCCTTCCCCAGACAGTCGACACTCTACTTCGGTCGAGGTTGCGGCTAAGGCCGCTGGCTTCATGGTGTCCCCGTCAGGTCAGCCGGCAGAGACACCTGTCGACGCGATCGAGATTTTTCTTGACCCGTCGACGGGCTGTCGACTGGAGAAGCCGACAACACTTCTTCACCAGTTCCCCCAAGGACTTGCCTGCACTTCCTGTGCCAGAGTCCCTGGTTATGGTTCCCGAGCTGAGGGAGGAACGTGTTTCCCCTGCTCCCTCCCAGACCCACCTTCGGAAACACCAAAGGTCTCGGTCTTGGACCTCTTCTCGGTCCATCCGAGCCCGCCGACATCGGCGGTATGTCTTGGCACCGAGGAAAATGGCAGCGCAGCTCATCCTCGTCGTCTTCCTCCTCGGAGGAAAGGCTTCAGTGCAGATTGCGTCACGCTATGAGGACTTGATGTGGCAGCATCCCTTTGACCTGGAACAAGCTGACCCATCGCCTTCTCCGCCATTAAGTGGTGGATGTCACGGAGTGGCGAAACAACCCTCGTGGTTATCGAGGAGCTCAAGCGGCGCCGATTTATTGGGGCCAAAACCTGCTGCGCCACCCATTGTGGTGGAACCCCCGCCTCCACAACCTAAATCTGGGGCTTCGACCAAGGATTCTCGGTTGGTTTAGGTGTTGCCCCATCGGTTGTCTGTCACCCTCACTCCTGATCGGCCTCGGCAGGTGGAGGGTGGCTCAGGCCCTAGGCAGCTGTTTGCAGACTCCTCGGAGTCTGATGTTTTTTTTTCCCTGTTCTCCAGGCCCCTCGACCTGGAGTCCTCTCGGGGACAGTCAGTGGACGAGAGCCCATCCTCGTTCCTGGGTATGCTTTGGCTCATCTCAGAATCTACTGGGATGAAGCTCGAACCCTTGTCAAAGTGAGCCAGGTATCCCTTTACGGAGATACTGGACTGAGGGGATTCTCCCATGGAGGCCTTTCCGGTGGCTGAAGCCATTGTTGGCCCAGCTTTGGAGTTATGGCAGTGGCCGGCTTCTTGTCCTGCTCCTTCGGCCAGGATGGCCAGGAAGTATGCAGTCCCCACCGGCCATTCTCCGGATTTCGGAGCACCCCTCTGCAGAGGGACTGTGACCGACAGCGTTCTCGGTGTTCGAAAGGCTAGGAATCGTGGACAAGCCTCCGATAGAGTCAAGAAGCTGGACTACGCCGGACGTAAAGTCTACGCTGCGTCCTCCCTAGGCCTTCGTCAGGCCAGTTCGGCCGTACTGATGGCACACTTTTCCCACGCCCTTATGGGCTCCCTGGCTGAGGTGATTCCTCATCTCCCAGCTAGCCTCCAGACTGCGGTTAAGCAGGTGCGGGATCAGGGAAGGGCGGTGGCAAAGCAGCAACTACATACTGCTCTTGACATTGGAGACTCTTGTGCCCAGTCAGTAGCGGCCGCAGTGGCCATGCGCCGCAGAGCTTGACTGTGGATCTCCACCTTCACGGTGGATACCCAGCACAAGCTGGCAGACGTCCCCTTCCTGGGTACTGACTTGTTCGGTCCCAGGGTGGAGGGGCATTTCCAGAGGATCGAGAAGTCCAGTGCCACCTTGGACTCGGTCACGTCTGCCCAGAAGGACAAAGGCCGCCAGCAGCAGCATAAGCCCTTTCGACTTTTTGCCCCTGCAGCATGTCCGGCTCAGCATCAGGGCCAGCAGGCTCGCACTTGGCACCCCAAAGCCAAGCCTGCAGCTTCCTCCAGCAGGAAGCCGGGAGGGAAAGGCCCGGGAGGTCCCTTGGCTGGTCACTCCTCCAAGCCTGCCCAGTGACTGGTTGAGGGGTGTCGCCCCCAGCCTCGTCGCTCCCCCCTGGGTTCCCCCCGGGGACGGCTCCACCACTTTCTTTCCGACTGGTCCGCTATCACCACAGACTGCTTGGTGTTGAAAGTGGTAGGAAAGGGTCTGCCTCTGGAATTCGAGCCGGCCCTGCCCTTCCGAGCCATCGCCCCATGGGGGGCAACGGGGTCCGCAGCCTCTCTGTTGGCCCATCGAGACGATATTGCCCTGCTCCTCCAGAAGGAGGTGATCAGGGAGGTGGCGGATCCTCCACCAGACCCAGGGTTTGTGTCCAGGTATTTCCTGGTCCCAAAACGGACGGGGGGCTGGCGCCCCATTCTAGACCTACACGACCTGAACAGGTTCCTAAAGTCTTGAACCTTCAGGATGGTCACTCTGGCTCAGATCATTCCATCCTTGGAACGAGGCATGTGGTTCTGTGCTCTGGACCTCCAGGACGTGTTCTTTCACGTCCCAATCCGTCCGTCCCACCAGTGATTCCTCCGCTTCAGAGCGGAGGGGTCCCTTTACGAGTTCCGGGCCATGCCCTTCGGCCACTCTCCAGCTCCCAGGGTCTTCACCAAATGCATGGCAGTGGTGACAGCATTCCTGCGCGCCGAAGGGTCCAGGTGTACCCTTACCTGGACGACCGGCTGATTGCGGCCCCCTCCAGACCGGAGGTGGAGCGGTCCAGGGATCTGACCCTCCAGGTTTGCTCTTAGGTTGGCCTCCTCATCAACGAGGCCAAATCGAAACTGGTGCCAACGCAGGTGATTTAATTCATCGGGGCAGAGCTCGAGACTCTTCGAGCCAGAGCACGGCTCCTGGCGGACAGGGCCGAGGTTCTTTCCTTCTTTGCCCAATCATTTCAGGTTGGGCAGTTGTGCCCTGCCCGGGACTTCCTGCGCCTCTTGGGCCTCGTGGCGGCCTGCACCAGTGTGGTCCGTTGGTCCCGTTGGCACTTGCATCCCCTACAATGGGGACTGGCCAGCCAATTGTCACAGCGCTCCGGTCCTTTGCCAGTGGCAGTGACCCAGGAGATGCGGAACGCTCTCCAGTGGTGGATCGTTCCAGCTCATCTGCAGGAGGGCATCCAGTTTGTCCGCCCCGAGCCGATGGTCACTCTATCGACCGCCTCTCTGATGGGTTGGAGTGCCCATCTGGGGGAGCACAGAGCACACGGCCTCTGGTCCTTCGGGAGTCCCGATGCCACATCAACCTGCTGGAGCTTCAAGCGGTCCGACTAGCCCTCACCGCCTTCGCTCCGTTTGTTCGGGGTCAAGTGGTCCAGGTCCAGATGGACAATACCACGACCATGTACTACCTAAACTGCCAGGGCGGGACGCGCTCTCCTTGCCCCTGTGCAAGGAAGCTCTCCGCACTTGGTCCCTTGTGCGCAGCCTAGGGGCGGATCTCCTAGTCATCCATGTTGCAGGAGCCTCCAACACTCTGGCCGATACCCTAAGCCGGATAGGGGCTGCATATCACGAGTGGTCTATCCTGCTGGAGGTGGTACACGATCTGTTCTCCCACTGGGGCACACCGCAGGTGAACCTGTTTGCCTCCAGGGGGAATGTGAAGCTGTAGCTGTTTCATGCCCGCCCCCCTCAGCAGGGCTCACTGCAGGGGAATGCCTTCCCTAGGCCGTGGACCCCGGGCCTCTTCTACGCCTTTCCCCCATTTCCCTTGATCCACAAGGTGCTTCTCAATGCGAGGAGGGACAAGGTGCAGGTGATACTGGTAGCCCCAGACTGGCCCCGCCAGTTCTGGTATCCAGATCTCCTCAGCCTCAGCTCCAGGCTCCCGAGGCGGCTTCCAGCCTGCCTGGACCTGATCTCAGTCAATCAGGGGAAGGTACTCCCACCTGGCCCTTCAATCCCTGCACCTGACGGCCTGGTTCCTGAGCGGCTAGAGTTACAGGCCTTGGGTCTTTCCGACGAGGTCCTCAACGTTGTTGAGGCATCCCGTAAGGAGTTGACCAGAAAATGCTATGCCTTCAAATGGAAGAGATTCTTCATGTGGTCTCAGGATAAGGGGTTGGACCCTTCCTCCTGTTCCTTGGCCAGCATTCTGGACTACCTGTGGTCCCTTTCTCAGCTAGGGCTTCGGTCGACGACCCTTAAGGTGCACCTGGCAGCCATCTCTGCTTACCGGGTGCGGGCTGGCAAGCAGTCTGATGCAGGAGAAGGTGGTCGGGCGCTTTTTCAAAGGCCTTGATTACATATCCCCTTTGGTGCGAGAACCTCCACCTCCGTGGGATCTACTGCTGGTATTGGCTAAGCTCATGGGCAAGCCATTCGAACCAATGCACAGGTGTGACATCTCTCACCTGTCGTGGAAGACCGCCTTCTTTGTGGCGATCACGTCAGCCAGAAGGATGGGAGAACTCCAGGTGTTTTCCATCGAGTCTCCCTATCTGGTCTTCCTCAGGGAGAAGGTTGTCCTGCGCCCCCACCTGAAATTCCTTCCGAAGGTGGTGTCGGAGTTTCACCTTAACAAGGTGTTTACTCTGCCGGTGTTCTACCCCAATCACACCTCGGAGGCGGAATATAGGCTCCATACTTTGGACCCTAGAAGAGCGCTCGCTTATTATAAGGAGTGAACGGCTGAAGTTCGGGGAGAGGTTTGCCAACTGTTTGTCACCTACGCTGAAGCCGCACTTGGCAGACCTGCAGCCAAGCGGATGATAGGCAGGTGGGTCACCTCCCTCATAGATCTCTGCTATAGGTTGTCTGGCATGGAGCCTCCCAAAGGGATAAGAGCTCATTCTACCAGCCACACCGCTGCATCGGTGGCTGCTTCCAGGGATGTCCCTATCCAGGAAATCTGCAGGGCTGCTACCTGAAAGTCAGCACACACGTTCATTACCCATTACCACATCGACCTTGAGTCACGTTGGGATGCTGATTTTAGGACCTCGGTTCTCCAGTCCTTGTTTCCTAAATAGGAGGTGTGCACCTTGCCTCCCTCCTCCCGGAGAACTGCTAGGAGTCTGCCATGAAGTGTGGATTGAACATATCCATGTCCCTAGAAATACAGGTTACTCACCTGTAACAGGAGTTCTAGGAATGGTATATGTTGTTCATCCACATAACCCACCCGACCGCCCCAGCTTCGACGCACAACCTGGCTTCCAGCGGGCTAGATCTGCCGTCATGCGGCGGAGCCGAGAGTTTTATCACCTGGGTGGGTGGGAGGAGCCAACTTGAAGACCTTCCGGCAAGATTTAAAGCGGTAAGGAATCTGCCATGAAGCGTGGATGAACAAATACCATTCCTAGAACTCCTGCTACAGGTGAGTAACCTGTATTTACTCACCTGTAACAGTAGTTCTAGGAGTGAAATATGTTGTTCATCCACACGGACTCACCCGACCTCCCCGTCTGCGGACACACATGACCTGGCTTCCAGCGGGCTAAGATCCGGCGTCATGGGGCGGAGACGAGGTACATGTCACCCAGGTGGGTGAGAGGAGCCAGCTTGAAGACTTCCGGTTGATGTCTAAGTGGAAAGGGACATGCCAAAGAGTGTGGATGAACATCATATACCACTCCTAGAACTACTGTTACAGGTGAGTAACCTGTTTTTACATGTGAGTAACCTGTTTTTGCTCAGGACACTAAAATCTGTAATAGGGTGGACACTCAGGTGGGCATAGAGAGAATGTTCAGGGACTTTGAGGAAACTCAAGGAGTGTTAAGAGAATGGCACTTGGGGTTCACCGCCAAAAGTGCAGAATCCTACATCGAGGTCGTAGGAACCCAGGAGCAGAGTGTAGGACTGGGCGGAGTTACTGACGGTCACTAAGCAGGAAAGAGACCCTGGGGTTATCACAACTAATGACATCAAAGTGGCAAGGCAGTGTTAGAGAGCAGTGTTAGGGCAAGTGGGATGCCAGTATTCATAGGGAGTGGCATCAACAAGAGGATGAGAGAGGTGGTGTTGCCACTGTCACTCATTTTGGAGACCTCACCTGGAGTATTATGTCTCATTCTGGAGGCCACGCCTCAGACAGAACATATACAGGGTGTAGTCTGTCCAGAGCAGGACAGCTAAAATGGTGCAGGCATTGCATCAAAAGCCCTAGTAATAAGAGACTGAGGATCTCAATATGTACACCCTGGAAAGTGGAGAGCAAGGTAGGACATAATAGAACCTACAAGAAAATCACAGGGGTGCAGGTGGGGAGACTATCGAACGAGAACGTGAACCAGGACCAGAGGACATGCAATGAAGCTGGGGGGGGGGGGTGTTTGAGAGATGTGAGGAAGTACTATACTGAATGCCTGGAACAGACTGGCAATGAATGCGGTGGAGGCCAAAACACTAGTGGGCTTTAGGCATGCATGGGATAGACATAGCGGAATTAAAGCAGGGAAGAGGGTGGGTCGCTAAAGACCAGCTCTTCCTGGACATAAAGTCTCCACCACTCATTCACACTAATGGGAGTGCGCCGGAGATGCTAGGACCCAGCGGAAGCAAACATTTTCTAGAGGGTCGGCGCCTGAGATAGAGCCACGAGGAAGTGGCATCACAAGCCCTGGCTTGTGCGATAATGACTACCTCAGCGTCGACCCTCCAACCATCTGTTCCTTTTTTCCCTGCCATCAAGTGCGCTGCCAGTGACAATGTTGCTCGCCTGCCGGGAGTTGAACTTCACTAGCAGCAATAGTTCAGTTTATTTTGTAGTTTTGTTTCGAAGTACGATTATATTCTATATATCTAAATTATACATCAAGAATTCTTCAGCCCTCCATTGACTGAGTCGACTTTGAGCGGGTCAGGTGACGGTAGGGAGACTTCGTATGAAAGCTGTGTAGTCAGCTGGGCCAGGTCCTATCCGACGCCCTCCTCAGGAGGGGTGGAGGGGGCGACAATGGACGGTCCAATGCTCAGGGGGATGGGCGGTCCTCCCAGAAAGCATCAAAGGAAACTGTCCTATTCTCTGCGTTGTTTGGCCTAGAGTTCCTCTTCGATGCATAGGTCAAAGAGAAAAAGGCATCACTCGAGGTCGCCCCCTGGTATGTCTGCATGTAGACAGTCAGTTGTTGGGGCCGGGCACCGGTCTCCAACTCTGTAGGAGTCACCGGTCTCTGTCTCTGAAGGCCGACCTCTTCAACATCAGAGCCCACCTCCGCCTTTCCAAGGAGCTTCCGATGAGCAGTTTCACCAGTGGGCTGCTCTTATGGAGCAATGGGATCTGAGGTTGATGTAGTTGCCTGAGCTGGTCACTCCGATGTCGAGGCCTTCGGCCCATTCGGCTCCAGGGGGACGAGTAGGGTGGTTGGACCTTCCTAGTCGTGCAGCGCCTTCTTCAGTGCCGTTGACTCTGCGCTCCGCTGTCTTTCCCCCTCACATGGCTGCGGCGCAGGGTTCCACGCCGATGCCTCTATCTCCTGCTGTTTTTCCCTCTTTTTCGTAAAATCACAGTTTTTTGACCTCTGGGACAGACTCTGCGCCCGCTGGCTCGTGCAGGCACCAAGTGCTCTGTTGGTGCCGTGTAGGCTGTCGACACCTTTAGGGCGCTGTTCCGGCAAGTGCCTCCTCCTGTTTTTTTTTTTTTTTTTTTGGCGCTGGCTACTAAGTGGCTCCAACCTTCGGGGTTTTCATCCGATTCTTTCCCTTCTGTTTTTCCTCCTAATTTTCACCTTTCCATTTCTATGCAGTCCCCCCGGACTGTCAGAAGATGATTTTGAGCCTGACCCAGATCTTCATCTGGGTGATGATGTTGATGATGCTGCCCTCAGAGCAGGAATCGATCCTTCTGCAGAGCCTGTGGTGGAAGACCTATCCTTTAAGTCTCTGTTCAAAAATTTAAACTCTAGCCTTTCTCTCCAAGCTTCAGAGATTGATCCTGGGAAGCTTTTACGACTCCAATATCTTCATGTCCCGGAGACCCCAATGGATTTAACCCCTCCAATACAGACCTCTTTCGAGGCTCTTTCTCAGATGGTGAGACAGAATCCGGCTCTTATTCCTTCCGTGGCTGAGTCCATCGATATGAAGTATGCTTCTCCTAAGGATCATCCTATTTTGGCCTCACAAGCCTTTGCTGATGCCATTGTGATCTTGGCAGAGAATAAGGCCGTTCTTCATCAAGGATCTGTGGCCCGGCCAATAAACAAAGAATCTTGTAAGAGACACCTTAGGTAAGAGAGTCTTTGCTGCCTTATCCCTGGGCCTGTGTATTGCCAGCTACCAGGGCTATTTTTCTCAATTTGAGTATGTACTTTGGCATTCCCTCAAAAGAAATGGTGGAAGCTTTACCTGAATTGGAAGCTAGCTCAGAGTTGCTTCACACCATAACTAGGGGTATCGAATCCAATAACCAACAGGTTAAAGCTGCAATGGATGCCTTCGATACCGCCTGCCGGGCGGTAGCGGCGGCTGCCATCTGCATCCGCCGCTGCTCTTGGCTGCGTACTTCGGGCTTCACGAATGATGCCCAGCAGCAAGTTATTGCTTTACCCTTTGGTATGTATCTGTTCGGGCCTCAGGTGGAGCAAGTCCTGGAGGCCACGCAGAAGACTAGATCGGCCATTTAGATGTCCAGACCTACATCCACTCCCTCCAGAGGTGGTGTGAACAAACATCAGTTTTACAACAGTCGGTCCTTTCGCGGCAAAGGCAGGGAAGCTTTTAATAAAAACCACAACCCTCAACCGCAGAAGAAAGTGCAACAGAAGGCACAAGGCCCCAAAGTGCTCAGTGCCACCTTCTGAGTTTCTGGCGCAAGTCCCACCTCAGCTGTTCGAGGAGGACTCCTCCTCAGCGGTGGGAGGACATCTGACTCAGTTCTACAGTCAGTGGAAATCTATAACATCAGACAAATGGGTCCTCCGGATAATCCACGAGGGATACTCTCTGTCTTTCAGAAACTCCTCTGGATCATCCTCCCAAACGACAGCCAAGGCTGTCGATGGTTCAGTCAGACCTTCTTGCTTCCGAGGTACAAGGCCTTCTGAAAAACAAGGCAGTAGAAATAGTTCCGCTGGATCAACGAAACACAGGTTTCTACTCCCATTACTTTCTGGTTCCAAAGAAAACTGGCGGCATGCGCCCAATTCTGGATCTCAAAAAACTAAAGTTCCTTCACAAGGAAAAGTTCAAGATGATTTCACTAGGTACCCTGCTACCTTTGCTTCATCAACACAATTGGCTAGCCTCCCTGGACATGCAGGATGGCTACCAACGTATTCTCATACACCCAAACCACTACAAATACCTACGGTTTGTGGCATTGGGTCAACACGATCAGTTCAGAATCCTGCCCTTTGGGCTATTCTCGGCGTCGCAAGTTTTTACAAAGTGTTGTGCAATTCTTGCAGCGCACGTCAGGAAAATCTGAATACAGTTGTTTCCGTATCTGGATGACTGGCTCCTAGCAAGTCCCTCCAGGCGACAGACTCTAGAGGCTGTGGCCACGGTCTCGGACTTCCTCACATCCATGGGAGTCCTGCTGAATCTCAACAAGTCGCTGTGGCAGCCCTCCCAGAAGCTCCTCTTCATAGGAACTCTTCTGGACACCTCCTGTGTGAAGGCCTTGCTTCCAGAGGACAGAAGGAGTGATATCCTACAGATGGCCCGATACATCAGAGAACACAGCTCGGTTCGAGCCATCTCGATGCAGCGGATGCTGGGCCTCATGGCATCCTCTGTGTTCACTGTACCCTTGGCTAGTCTTCACATGAGAACCTCCCATTTATATGCTTAGTACTCAGTGGTCCCCAACTGCTCACCCTCTGCCCTTTCTCATCAAGGTGACGGAACCTCTGAAGAGGCCGCTCACCTAGTGGTCCCAGGAGGACAATCTTCTGGAAGGATATCCCTTGGCCCCTCTGGATCATCAGGACCCTGATGGGTTGGGGAGCCCACTGCCAGGATTTCCACACTCAGGGTACGTGAACTCAAGACGAGTCCCAACTCCAGATAAACGTCCTGGAAATGAGAGCCATCCTCTATGCAGTCTGGGGTTTGAAGGAGATACTCTGTCGCAAGAACATTCTCCTCCAAACAAACAACAAATGTATGTACTGTATCAACAAACAGTGCAGCGCACACTCTTGTCCTTTATGCAGGGAAGTGATGAGAGTGTGGGAGTGGTGCCTGGAACACAAGGTCTTGATTCATGCGGTTTACCTGCCAGGTGTGCAAAATGAGCTGGCAGACCGTCTCAGCAGAACAGAGATGGATCCTCACGAGTGGTCCCTCGACTTAACTGTTGAACTTACCTCGAGAAACAGCTCTTGCAGCAGGTTACACCATTAGGACTGAAGCTGGCATGCACCAGGACCCCACGGAAATTTTCTAACTAGCAGTATTCAACGGGCACCGCCTCCGACGTCGGTCCCGCCCCCAACGTCAGGCATAGTACATAAGGAGGCAGTCCCCCAGAATCCCCAGTTCTTTTCCTGCCATTGACTCACCAGCATCGGCCTCTCGGTCTTAGTCTAGCGCACAACAGCTAAGAACTTCTCACTGTATTTTTTTTCTAAACTAATGTCAGCATCTCCAGCTCTGTCTTCTGAGGGACACCCTTCCAAGTGTGCCTGTGGAAAACAAATCCCCCTTCAAGGATCCTCATTCATCCTACCTGTGGTGGTTAGGCCCGGACCACGACACCAAGGCCTGCTCCTTCTGTCAGGGGTTCAACAGTTGCACCAGGATCCGCTGTCAGAAGGTACTTCAGGGTTACCTTTTGGAAGAAAAACTTCGCTGAATGGATAAAGAACCTTCCTCCAGAGGTGAATCTTCCTCAAGAGCCCATACCAGGACGAGCACCGGGAGAAGGCAAGGTTCAGATCCCCGAACCAGGCCTTGGACTCGCGTAGCTCAGGCTCCACACGATCGGACCGCTCTCCCTCCAGGGCTCTTTCTCAGCCCTCTCCGGTTAAGGTCAAGGCTACAGGCTGTTCTTCTGCTTCGCTTCAACCCATAAAGATTTCCAGTCTTTCGGCTTCCTCCACTCCCTCCCGGGCCTCATCTAAGTCTTCTGACCATCACAAGTCTTCCTCTTCTGTCCAACGCCGGGACCCAGACTCCAGATAGGTCTCCCAGCCTCCCAGGGGTCCGGATCCCCCACCCAGGCAGACAAAAGACCTGACGTCCCTAAAGCGACCGACGGACCAGACGTCCAGGCCAAGCACCTGACGTCTGTCAAGCACCCGAAGTGGGCCAGGTGTTCGCCGGAGCCGAGGACATTGGCCAAACACCAGACGTCGGCCAGGCATTCACTGGACCCGAAGACGTCGGCCAAGCAACCGACGTCAGCCTCACACTCGCCGGAGCTGAAGACTGCACCCCAGTCACTGGTGGACACTGGTCGCATGGACTCCACGGAGGAGGGCACGACATTGCCTGAGGACCAGGCAAGCGATACAGAGGATGCTCGGCTTCCAAGGGAACCTTCGCCCACCCCGGAGACACCTGCGGACCCGACGCCCGACCCCAGCGACAGACCACCGGCACCAGGCCCATCATTGGGCATGAACATCCAAGAGGGCAAGGATCTCTTCACTTTCTGGTCGGACACAATCCAGAAAGATGTGATCCCTGTAAAACCTCCTACTCCTTCACCTCCTACGCCCCCTCCTCCACCACAGGAGCCAGCAGGACGACCACCAACCACTAAGGAGCATACTCCACTTCCTAGGGGTAGATCTCAGGATCAGAGTAGGTCTCCCTCAGGGTCTCCTAGCCCCAAGCGACCCAGACATCATTGGTACACTGCGTCAGGGGAGGACTCTAGATCGGATACCTCTGAAATCTCCAGATCTCCTTCTCCACTCAGCATCCCATCGCCTGACCCACAAGACCTACCCAGGTCACCTCTGGATGATCCCTCCTTCTCTGAGATTATGAGGCACATCCAGGAGAACATGGGATGGGATTCTGAAGACCTCAACCCCGAGAGACAGCGCCCTGCCCGTTATCTTCGGCAGAAAGATCCCAAGCTTGTGGTAGTACCACCCTTGGTGGACGCTTTCGCGGATGTCACTAAGGCTGCACGGAAGCATCCACACTCCACCCCTCCGTGCCAAAAAAAAGCTGACCGCCTGTACAAGGCCCCGAAATAGAAACCAGTACTTGGCACAACAACCTCTGGCTGACTCCCTTGTCATTACGGGCTCTCATGACCAGTCCCAACAACCGTAGCATATGATCACACAGCCACCAGACCAGGAATCCAAGCAGTTGGATGCCCTGGGGAGGCGCATGTATGAGGCTGCTATATGCTCCATCAGGTCCCTGAACTACCTATCTCACATGGTTCAGTTTCAGAATGCCCTGTGGGAACAGGGTCAGGACCTTGTTGACAAATTACCGGATGGGGATCAGAAGGTTGAGCTCCTAAACCTCCGCACAGGGTCTGATGTGGGAACCCAAGTGCTACGAGCCGCATACAATTCTGTGGACTCGTCTGCCAGAGCCGCGGCTTCGGGCGTCTGTCTCCAGAGACGCCCTGGCCCGTGTCTCTGGCTTTACCCTGACGAAGAAAACATTCTGGACGTCCCATACAACGAGGTCCTGTTTGGTGAACACTCTGAGAAGGTTATCACCAAGCTCCAGGACACCGGGAAGGCAGTTAGATCTGTACAAGCCATATACAGATCAAGGTCTGGTTCCTTTCATAGGAACCAGAACCATTTTCGCAGCTGGCAACAATGGCAGCAGCCATGTTCCGGCCAGCAGCAAAGGGGCACTTTTCATCATAAAGCCCAGGCTAAGTTTTCCCCAGGCAGAGGCCAGTGTTGCACCAAACCGGCCCAGCCTGCAGGAACCAGCGCCGGCACACCATGACTCCTTCCCGGCCCCCGCCCCTCCTCTGGATCAACGGGCACAAAAAGTTGGGGGTCGCATTGCTCGCCACTTTTCAGGGTGGTAGTTGATTACCGCCGACCAGTGGGTTCAACTGGTCAAGAGAGGCCATTTCATCTAATTTCTCGACCACCCACCATCAAGACCTCCCCTGCTTTCCTATTATTTGGGTCAGCACGCCCTGCTCATACAGCAGGAGGTGCTCTCGCTTCTCGGAAAAGAAGCTATAGAGCACGTACCGCGGAACCAAAGAGGTGCAGGTTATTATTCTCACTTCTTTCTGGTTACCAAGAAGACGGGGACTCCATCCGACATTGGATCTCAGCGACCTCAACGCTCGGTCCTTTAGAAACACTTCCGCATGGTGACCTTGGCAGGTCGGATACCCATGCTCAAGCAGGGCGCCTTTCTAGCATCCTTGGACATGCAGGATGCTTACCTGCATATACCCATCGCTCAAGCGCACAGGAAGTTTTTGCGCTGCAGGTTTCAGGGTCACCATTATCAGTTCCGAGCCCTCCCGTTCGGACTGTCATTGGCACCTCGGGTATTCACGAAGTGCATGGCGGTCGTAGCGGCGACTCTGAGGAGACAAGGCCACTACATGTTCCCCTACCTGGACGATTGGCTTCTCATGGCGCTCTCTCGGGAGGCCCTGATGTCCGCCATTCATTATACTCAGTCTCTGTTCGAGACGTTGGGCATCATTGTCAATCAAGAGAAGTCACGCCTGGTTCCGTCACGGTTTCTGCAGTTCATAGGCGCAGTTCTGGACACTGTCCAGGGAAAAGCTTTTCTACCTTGGGACCGAGCGGAACACATCATATCCCTCATCTGGGACTTTTCAGCAGTGAGGACCATCCCAGCCAGACGGGTCCTTTGCCTGCTCGGACATATGGCTGCGACCATTGCAACAGTCCAGCTAGCCCAACTCCACATGCGGATAATCCAGTGGATGTTATGCATACATGTGATATCTCCCTCTTTACGCATGAGACTCCTGTTTTTTTTTTTTTTTTTTGACTGAACTGCTTCCCTCCTGGGAAATAAAATCTCCTGCTTAAGTAAAATTCTGTCCAAAATATCCATGTTTTTTGGGCAGATAAAGACACATAAAATTAAATCAATGATGAACAATGTGTCTGATAACTTTATATAACTAGTTGTTTATTCTTTTCCATGCTTATTCTTGACAAAATGAAACACATTACATTTTCGTAATGACTGTTTGTTTATTTTTTTTTTATTTACACCATTTAAGGACAAACTCACAATGTTATGGCATCTCCCTAATAGCAGGCCAATCTCCCTCCTAATTTGACCCAAATCTCCCTCTTAAGCAAGTTGGCAGGCCAATCTCCCTCCTAATTTGACCCAGAACTCCCTCTTAAGCAAGTTGGACACATCACATGTAAGGTTACGGGTCCAATGTGATCAAAAGCAAGACCATCTGCAGCTCCCAATTCGGATCAAGAAGACCGTAATCCGGGATTGGCAATGGTGGCTAGATTCAAAGAATCTATTGGTGGGGTTCCCCTTCATTGCGCCGTCTCAGACTGTGACGCTTTCCACAGATGCCTCAGGGCTCGGGTGGGGAGCACACCTCGACGGTGTCAGGTCTCCGGGTCTGTGGACAGCCCAAGAGACTCATCTCCACATAAATATCCTGGAAATGAGAGCAGTTCTTTACGCCCTGCAGGCTTTCCAGTTGGAGATTCCACCGGGTACTCTTCTGTTACAAACAGACAATTCCGCGGTGGTGTATTACCTCAACAAACAAGGAGGCACCCAGTCCTACCCACTTTGCAGGGAGGCCATGAGGGTATGGGATTGGGTTCTACAACACTGCGCAAACCTCATTGCTGTTCATCTCCCAGGGGTGGACAAGCGTCGTCGGCGCTGGCCAGAGTCCACAGTGAGAACTACTCCAGGAGGTAGTAGAGGATCTGTTTAGCAGATGGGGTACAACAGAGTTAGACCTTTCTTGATCCCCATACAACGAAAACTGCCCAATTTCTGCTCGCTAGATCCAGGGCCTGGTGTTTTCTGGGGAGACGTGTTGTCCCTCTCCTGGGCGGGCAGATTCCTCTATGCCTTCCCTCCCTTTCTGTTGATCCAGATGGTCCTTTTGAAACTTTGCAGAGAGCAAGCGACTCTGATACTTATCGTGCTGTTTTGGCCCAGACAGATCTGGTTCCCTCTACTACATCAGCTGTCCTGGGAACCTCCAGTGCCTCTGCCAATTAGCTCTCACTTACTGTCTCAGGAGGCGGGCTCCTTGGCCCATCCGGACCTTTGTTCACGGAACCTGCACGCCTGGCTCCTAGAGACATAGCCATTATGTGATACGGGGTCTCGCAAGAGGTAGCAGATGTTCTAGCAGCTGCTAGAAAAGCGGCCACTCATGCTACTTATGCCATGAAATGGCTCAGATTTTGCCTCTGGGCTCAAGCGTGAGAGTTTTCGCCAATGGATTGTCCAGAAAGGTCTGTCTTGGACTACCTTCTGTCTCTCTTTTTCAGACGGGCTTGGCCTACTCCTCGATAAAAGTACACCTTTGTGCCATCTCAGCCTATCACACGCCTGTAGGCCAACATCCCATATCCCAGTTGGACACGGCACAAGCGTTCCTTAGAGGTGTCCTCCACCTTAGACCTCTGATTAAGGATCCTATTCTGCCTTGGGATTTACCCTTTGTCCTGGAGCAGCTTACGCTGCCACCTTTTGAGCCAGCCGCGGATGGCGAGCTACGTCTCCTTACATGGAAGATGTTGTTTTTAGTTGCCGTTACTTCGGCCAGAAGAATTTCTGAACTTCACGCACTGATGTGCAAAGAACCTTATTTGGTTTTCCACCAGGACAGGGTATCCCTGCGGACTAATCCGAAGTTTCTGCCTAAGGTGGTCTCAGCACTCACTCTTAATCAGGATATCGATCTACCAGTGTACTTCTGTAAATATTCTAATTGAGGAGAGGCCCTGTTGCACACTTTAGATGTGCATAGGTGTCTTCGATACTACCTGACCAGAACCAAACACCACTGAAAATCGGATCAGCTTTTTGTCTCCTTCGCCCACAGGATGATGGGAGCTCCCGTTTCCAAACAGTCGCTGTCCAAGTGGCTCATACATTGTATCACGTTCTGTTACCAGAAGCGTAACAAACCCTTACCGGGCGCGGTTAAGGGTCATTCCACAAGGGGGGTGGCTACCTCCTTTGTGGCCTTAAAGAATGTGTCCACCTCAGCCATCTGTGCAGCAGCCACTTGGAGCACTGTGCTCACCTTATCAGGCATTATAGCTTGGACATTACATTGAGACGAAGAGCAGGTTTTGGTCTAGCAGTCCTTCAAGGACTTCTGTCCTAGGCTTCAGTTCTACTAGTGATTTCTACCTTCCCTCCTCCCAGTGGTGAGGGATTTCCAGTATTGCTTGGGAATTGGTCCTAATGGTGTAACCTGCTGCAAGAGCTGTTTCTCGAAGTAAGATAATACAGTTGCGTAAGAACTTACCATAACAGTAGATCTTAGAGAACAGCTCTTGCAGCAGGTACTCCCCAATCACCGCTGGAGGTAGATTTTTGTTCTGATAGCCTTCTTTAGGATCAGGTGTTCTCAACACTACTCTGTCGCCTGATGGTGGATCCTCAGTCTCCCTTCTGATGTCATCCAAGCGGTCAGGAGTCTCCGGCGGGAGAACAGGAGATTCTGAGGGACCGCCTCCTTATGTACTATGCCTGACGTCGGGGGCGGGACTGACGTCTGAGGCGGTCCCTGCTGAATACTGCTAGCTAGAAAATTTCCGTGGGGTCCTGGCGCCTGCCGGCTTCAGTCCTAATGGTGTAACCTGCTGCAAGAGCTGTTCTCGAAGATCTACTGTTACGGTAAGTTCTTACATAACTGTATTTTCAGTCACGCTTCAAAGAATGGGGAACTCCAGATCTGGACCTTTTTGCATCCCCACTGAACACAAAACTGCGCCTCTTCTGCTCCGGAAATCCAGAACCTAGCATTTTTTGTCAGGATGCTTTCAGGCTGCAGTTGACAAGACGCTTTCTGTACGCATTTCCGCCCCTTCCTCTAATTCAGAGGGTACTTCTCAAATTGGAGTCTCGGGGGCAGAATGATTCTCATTGCCCGTTCTGGCCTCGGCAAATATGGTTTCCGCTACTCAACAGTCTATCGGAAACTGCCCTGAAGACGCTTCCCCTCCAGACGAACCTTCTGACCCAGATTCCTATGATCCATCCCAACCTGAGGTCACTTCACCTTTGGCTCCTGAAGAGATAGAGGTGAATAGGTTTAATGTCTCTCGTAGAGTTTCTGATATCCTTTATGCTGCGCGCAAGCCAGCCACTAGAAAAACCTACACAGCCAAATGGAAGTGTTTCTCCATCTGGTGTGCAAAATCCTCTTGGAATCTTTTTTCCTGCTCACCAGATAGTCTTGGAGTACCTCTTAGACCTCTCAAATTCAGGTTTGCAGTACTCTACAGTCAAAGTTCATCTTTGTGCCATTTCAGCGTATCGTAAGCAAGTGCTTTCCATGTCACTGGCTCAGTTGTCTGTGGATAAGAGGTTTCTTAGGGGTATTCTGCATACTAGGCCTCCTGTCAGACGTCCAGTCACAGCCTGGGACATTAATCTTGTGCTAGACATGCTCAGTCATAAACCTTTCGAGCCTGTAGCAATTAGCGAATTGAGGTTCCTCACTTGGAAAATGGCTTTCCTAGTGGCCATCACCTTGGCCCGTAGAGTTTATGAAATACATACATTGGTCACTGACACCCCCCGTACACTGTATTTCTTGGGACTCATCTTAAGTTTCTGTCTAAGGTTGTCTCAGAATTCCATCTAAACCAACCCTTAGTCCTTCCTACCCACTTTGCAAATTTCTAGAATGAAGGGGAGAGCACCCTTCATTCACTGTATGTTAAGAGAGCATTGCGGTTCCATCTAGGTAGAACAAAAGAAATTAGGAAAGCTCAACAACTATTTGTTTGTTTCAGCGAGACCTGGCTGGGTCAACCTGTTGCTATCAGATGCATTTCAGCGTGGCTGGAGGCATGCCTTCACCACTGCTATTCTGTGGCACAAGTCAAGCTGAAAGGCAGAGTGTATGCTCACTCTACCAGAGCAGTCACGCAGCATCTCTGGCAGAAATCCTAGCGTGCCCGCCATGAATATTTGCAATCTCACGCTACTTGGAGCTTAGGTGCATACTTTGTTAAGCACTATGCCTTGATGTCCATGCCAGATGACATATGTCATTTGGCAGGACCATTCTAACGGACTTCTGTCCTAAGTATGTGAGCTCTTTAACTCCTGCCGCCCATCTCAGGGGATTATTTAGCTCGGTATCTCCCATTAATGTGAATGAGTGGTGGAGACTTTGTCCAGGAAGATATGGAAATGATGTACCTTCCATACTTCTTGATCTTCTTGGACGGAGTCTCCACCACTCTTTCACACGCCCACCCACAATCCTCCTAGGTCACTTCTCTGTTTTGGTCTTCACTCCCTCAAGGGCTGAGCTGTGAAGGCTTTATTATTGACCCTTCTTACGGGTTAGTCGGACTATCTTATGTCCGATTTTTAAGTTAGTCCTAGGTTAGTTACAATGCACCTTGAAAAAGGTACTGAGATGGTTGGAGGTCGGCGCTAGTAGTCACATTGCATGAGCCGGGTGTCATGGGTGTCAGCTTCTTCACGGCTCCATGTCAGGCACCGACTTTCTTGAAAAGTTTGCTCCAGCTGGGTCATAGCGCCTCCGCAAACTCCCATTAGTGTGAATGAGTGGTGGAGACTCCATCCAAGACAATCAAGAATTACGGTAGTTACGTAATTTCCATTTAAGGTCTATGGAGACAGACTAGGCAGGGACCATTTTGGGCAGACTGGGTGGGCCAAGCGGTCCTTTTCTGTCCCCCAATTTTTTTTCTAGGGTTTCTGTTCCCACTATTGGGTCTGTGTGTTAGGACCCTATGGAAGCCATACGTTTTCTAAAGGCCTCACAGTGGGAGTTGGCCCCAGACGTCGCTGAATGTGTCCACTGATATACAGCGGTGCCAGCCTCCAACCACCTCCGTTCCTTTTTTCCCCCCTTCTGAGTGCACAGCAACAGTGTCGTTATTATCCTCACCAGAGGCAGAACTTCACCATCTATATGATTATTCAGTTCCTCGATTTTTAGTTTAAAATACAATTTGATGCTTCTTTTGTCTATTTAGTTACACACACACACACACTTACAGCTCTTTGAGGATATCTCTTATCTGGTCTAACCTATGGAATATAAGCCGCCATGCAGTAGGACCACATGGAAACTTTTGCCTGTGAAGATGTCGGACATCGATGTTATCGAGGCAGAGGTCAGGAAGCAGGATTGAGGAGTTCAATGTCCTATCAACCTGCTGGAGCTCCAAACAGTCTGGCTATGGCGTTGACTCACGACCAGGTACTACCTCAACAACAGGGAGGACGACCCTGCCACTGTGCAAGGAAGCTCTCTGTATGTGGACCCTCATGAGCAGTCTGGAGGCCGAGCTCCCATCCATGTGGCAGGGGCCTCCAGCCTGCTGGTGGACGCCTTTATCCGTACGGGTGAGGAGTCTGAGTGGTCTCTCCAACCAGAGGTAATTCACAGTCTGTTCTCCCAGTGGGGCACTTCTCAGGTAGACCTGTTCACCTCCAGGGAGAACGCAAAACTGAGGCTGTTTTGTGCCTGCCCTCCTCAGTAGGGAACACTGCAGGGGGATGCCTTCCTGAGGCCCTGGACCCCAGGCCTCTTTTATACGTTCCCTCCTCCCTTAATCCACAAGGTGCTTCCAAGGCCAGGAGGGACAAGGCACAGGTGATCCTGGTGGCTCCAGACTGGCCACACCAGTTCTGGTACCTTGATCTTCTCCACCTCAGCAGCAGGCTCCTGAGGCGTCTTCCTCTCCGCCCAGACCTGCTTTTCATTAGTCAGGGGAAGGTACTCTACCTGAACCTTCAATCCCTGCACCTGACAGCCTGGTTCCTGAGTGGCTAGAGTTCCAGACTTTGGGTCTCTCTAACAATGTCCTCAGTGTTGTGGAGGCATCTTGGAAGGAGTCGACCAGGGAACGCTATGCCTTCAAGTGGAAGAGGTTCTCCATTTGGTGCCAGGGCAAGGGGCTGGACCCCTTGTCCTGTCCAGTGGCTAGCATCCTTGACTACCTATGGTCTCTTTCTACGTCAGGCCTTCGGTCGACGAACTTTAGGGTGCACCTGGCAGCCATCTCTGCTTACTGGGTACGGGCCGGTCAGCAGTCAGTGGTGCAGGAGATGGTGGTCTGGTGCTTTTTAAAGTCCTTGACCACATTTCCCTTCCAGTGCGTGAACCACCACCAGCTTTGGATCTGTTGCTGGTTTTGCAAAGCTCATGGGCAAGCCATTCAAACCAGTGCATAGGTGCAAGATGTCACACCTGTCGTGGAAGACCGCCCGTCTTGGTGGTTATCATGTCAACCAGAAGGGTCAGTGAGTTCCAGGTGCTTTCAGTGGAATCTTCTTACCTGGTCTTCTACAGGCACAAAGGTTGTCATGTGCCCCAACCCAAAGTTCCTCCAGAAGGTTGTGTCAGAGTTTCACCTTAATCAGGTGATTAATTTCCCAGTGTACTTCACCAATCACACCTCTGAGGCTGACCACAGGCTCCATACTTTGGACCTGCAATGGCGCAGCCTACTATAAGGAAGCACTACTGGAGTTCGAGGAGAGTTTGCCAACTTCTTGTCACCCTCGCTGAAGCCTATTATGGCAGATCATTAGCTAAGCAGACGATTAGCAGTGTGATTGTATCCTGCTTCACTCTGCTATAAGTTGGTGGGTATGGAGCCTCCTGTAGGGCCAAGGGTCATTCCGCCCACCATGCCACTGCCTTGGCGGCTGCTTCCAGAGACGTCCCTATCCAAGAAATTCAGAGGCTGCAACCTGGAGGTCAGCACACACCTTTATTTCCGTTACCACATTGATTCAGTCATGCCAGGATGCTAGTTTTCAGGCCTCAGATCTTCCCTTGTCAGTCTTCACCATTCATTGCTACTGGGTATAAGCCAGAGGCGCGCACTTGCTTGGTACCCTTTTTTTTTAAGAGTGCCCAAACCGACACATTTTGCCTGGCGCTTGAGGATTGGCTATTAGGCACTGCCTACTCCTCCTTCACCCTAGTTCTGTTTTCTCCCACTGTGAAGTGTAGCACCTGCTGTGGAGTGACCAGAAAAGTGTACTGTGTCAGAAGGCCTTCTTCATTTTTTTTACGCTGTTTTTTCCTGCCGTTGTCATTCCTCCATCCCGGTTCTGAAGTGCTCACCCAATGTCATTTGCATCCCAGTAAGCTCTATACCTTTTATTTCTTAAAAGTCTTACCGATTGCGCCGGGTCTGTTGCTGTACTTTTTGGTTTTTTTCGGCGTCATGTCTGATTCGGGGGTAGGAAGAAAGCAGGTCGTGCCCCCAAGCGTCCGTGCCCCTGTGGCCGGCATTATTCCGTTACGGACTGGCATGATGTCAGCCTTAGTTGCCGGGTTCCCAACCATGATATGGATAATTGTGACACCTGCTTCTCCATGTACCACTGCGTTCTTGAGATCCATGCGTTTAAAGTCGACAGAGCCCCCTCCAACTTTCAGAGGGAGGCTTTATTCTAGGGATGCCATGGCTAGAACTCTTGACCCTGCCTCTGGATCCCCTGCCAGGTCTATATGGCCCGGTGAGGAGGAAACTTCCTCTTCTGATTCATGCCTTTCCGTAGAGGAGGTTTCTTCCATGGAGCCAGAGGAACAGCTTGGTTCCCTCCAGGGCAGGGCAGAGCAGAACAGAGAGCACAGCCACAGCGGTCATTTCCTAGGAGGTGCAGGCTCCCATGATGTTGTGGCCCACAGCTGCTGGGCCCAGCACAGTCCTGGATCCTGGCGCCATTCACAGCGTTGGTGATCAGGGCAGCGCCGCGGGTGGTATGTCCCACGGCAGCGCTGTTGGCAGGTGGCCTCTCAGGGTCACAAGCCTAGCGGTGTGCGTGGTCTCCTCTTTGGAGGGGGATGGCTCGCTGGCCAATATGGATTGGCGTCCCTACTCCTTGGAGTTGTGGAGCCCCCTTTGGACGTGACACCAGGCGCTCCAGTGCTCTTTCCTCTGTGACCCCGGATGCTGCTGTCTCCAAGGGCCCACACGTCGGGGGAGGGGGACGGGGCCAGTGGCGGAGAGTAGTTATGGGGTTCCTGGAGTGATGGTTTCGGGGGAGGGGGGCAGCTGCATTTCCTGGTGCTGTCCTGGCTACTGTGGTTGGGAAGGGGTCCTCATCTTCTGCCGTCTCCCTTGGGGAGCTGGCGGGATTGGGGGACCACTTAGTACTGGGCTCGAAGAAGAGGGTGGCCTCTGAGTCGGAGGGTTGAGAGGCCAGGGTGAAGCACAGAGGCCTCCTCCACTACCTTGTGGGGGGGGTGGGGAGGAGCCACAGTGCCAAACCCCACTTCTCTTCCTCTGAGACTGAAGAAGTGCCCGTGGTAGGGTGGCACTGGGGCTTGTCCTTCTGGAACCATGCAAACCCGGTCACACCACAGGGACAATCCCCTCAGGGCTCAGCCAGGATTTATCAAATTTGCAGCGTCCACTGACTGGAGTCGACCACGGATCCCTTGTGTGGGAGGATCTCTGCGAGGTCTCAGCCCTGGCAGAGGCCAAGCACTTTGTCAGGTGCTGTTCCCCACTTCCTCTGCAGACACCACCTCTTCTCCCTGGCCATGTGGGTCCTATGTGGCCCTTGACCTTAGAGACGTTCAGAGCTACTGTGATGTCCTTCCTTATGTATGTCAGGGCTATGGACAAGCAGGTCTTCCGCCTCTCCCCACCGCCGCAGGAGGACTCTGAACATCTGAGCTCCTCGACTTCCTCCTCTGATGAAGAGGACATTCCATCCACCTTTCCTCTAGCAGCTGATTTCACGGAATATCAGCAATTCCTTCTCAAGGTTTGTTCAGGAGCTGCATCTCTCCCATGTGGTAAGGCGTAATACCCGAGTAGAGCGGCTCGCTTCTTGAACAAATTCATTGCAAACCATCTTGTCCTTTCCTGGCCTATTCCTTTCCAGGAAGCATCGATCTACGCCTGGCAGTCACCAGCTGCCTCATCCCCAGGCCCAGAGGACTGCAGGAGGAGGTATTGTACACCCAGGAGTCTCTTGGTTCTCTGCCTCACCCACCTTGAGGGCTGACTGCTCTAGACCCTCCTTCCTGGCTACAACACTCAGTGCAAGACCGACCACCAGATTCGGACTCCATGGAGTTAGACTGGTGGGAAGAAAGATTTTCTCCATCTAGTGTGCTGCTCCGCATCACAGCACATCAGGCTCACCATGCTGCCTACAACAGGTATCTGTGGTCAATGCTGGCACAGATGTTAGCATTGTTGCCTGATTTGGAGGAATCTAGCAAGCCATTGCCCTTTCTGCACAGTGTCTGGAGCTTGCAAGGCACCAGGCAAGGGCATCATATGACGCCATTGAGGTGGCTTCCAGACTGTTGGGGACAGCGATCTGCATTAGACGGACAGTATGACTTAGCCTGTCAAGATTGTCACCAGTTATCTGGCGTAGGATGATTTCCTCCACCTTCTGGGGGACACCTTTTTTCCTGCAGGGCGAGGAGGAATTTACAGGGGTGTCTTCTGTTCTCCCAGCCTTGGGGGGCACCTCCTCGACCTGAACAGCCTTAGAATATGTATGGCCTAGTATGGCAAAAAGGGTCTCCCCCACAGGAGGCTGAGGAAAACTGTTCCCACAGGGCAGTGCCAGATCCCCTCTGGGGGGCTTGGTACTCACCCAACAGTAATGAATGGTGAAGATTGACATAGGGAAGATATGTAAATTACATACATACCCTAATTCTTGATCTTTCCTTGTATCTTTCTGATTCATTACTGATTCCTGCCAACTTCCCTCTTGGGCTCCAGCTTCTGGGCATCTCCTCCACCCTGCTTGCCCTCCACTCTACAAGGCCAATTGGGGGCAGCTTCCCCTTATACCCCATGGCCCTCTGTTTCCATCTCTAAAGTCACAGAGCACCCAACCTAAGGGGCAGAGAGTAGGGTGTTGCCCTGACCTTGGAGGAACTCCCTGGGGTTCCCAGTGAGGTACACCATGGGGTCCCTTCAGTGACTTGGCACTGACCTGGCTGGTCCATTGCCGACTTGGTTAAAGGGTGGGGACTTCATCGGTGCATCCATGGGAAAGCTCATGAGGTATCCCCCTTTCCTTTTCTTGCTGTCCCCCTATATTATAGGGGTTGTTTCTGGACAGGATCCTCTCCTGTTTAGCGCTCCCCCCCCCGGCCAAGTCCTCGGGTGGTACACTTAAGAGGGCCATGCTCCAGGACTTTCATCCTGGTTGCAGGTTTAGGGGAAGGGAGGATCAGACTCCACCATGCTTTATATTCTCCAAGACCATCTCAAATTCTCCTGTTCTGGACCCTCGTCCAGTGGTCCCTGAAGCTTGATGGGATCCTTGCACCTGTGTCTTCCTTCCTTCCAGATTCTTGGGAATAAAGATAAGCCAATAGTCTTCTGGCTGAGAATGGTAAGAGGCACTTCTCTCCTCCTTCCCCTGTATCTTTTATCTTTCTCTGCTCATTGTTTCCTGTCTTTCTCTCTATCTTTCTGTGCTGCGCCCAGAGGCTGGGCCCTCATGCCAGTTAGCAAAGTCCTATTTTCCCTCTGTGCTCTATCTAGCTTATTCCTTTTCAGTTTATATAGTTTTCTATTTCCTATCCTTTGACTCATCTTAAAATTTCTCTATCCCCTGTTTTCCTTCTCTCTGGCAGAACAGAACTTGGGTGGAGGAGGAGTCAGTGGCACCTAATGGCCAACCCTTGAGTGCCCACGCGGTCGTCGATTTTGTGGGCAGGGGCCAACCCCAAAAAAAGCTTCGAGCAGGTGCGCTCTGGCTTACACCCAGCAGTAATGAATGGTGAAGATACAAGGAAGATCAAGAATTATGGTAGATATATAATTTACATTTCTCTAATCTCTGTTCTCTAACTAGGGGTGCGCTTGCCTCCCTCCTCCCAGAGAACTGCTAGGAGTCTGCCAGAAAGTCTGGATAGAACATCATATTGACATCCCTAGAAAAATGGGTTACTTACCTGTAACAGTAGAACTTCCACGAAGTAGTCTCTTGCAATGAAGTAATATCCTTGGGTCATCATCAGCGGTCACTGTGGTGCCACGGTAGTTCTTCTAGCAGTCTTTACCAGGGACCGTCCACATGACATCAGCTCCCTGTTTCCTATATGAGTGTGGCCGGTCCCTGGTATCCTCAGTTCATTTTTCCGCCGTCTTCATCTCACATGCAGGAGCTAGAGCAACTTCTGTACAACAGTCATCAATGAGAATTTGAGCTACAAAACGAATGTCTAAAGAATGTTCAATCAAACAAGCATGATTTCATTCCTGCCGGTGTGGTAGGAAGATGTACTGCTTTGACAACCATACCTCTTGTGTAAGGTGTTTGGGACCCACACACGACACCGGTTCTTGTAACTTTTGTCAGTAATTTAATCAGGCAACTTGTCAATGCTGGTTGCTGGAAATTCAACGTTTGTTGATGGAGCAGAAAATCTCTCTTGGAGAATCTTGACTTGTACCAAGGGCTCACCTTCCACTGATTCTCTCATAGGCAGAAAAAGGAGAAACCCTCCTCACGCTTCCTGCCTAAGCGCTCGTCGATGGCCACTGTTTCGGGTGTCCCTCTGTTGACAACACGCACTCGCACCACATCCTTGTCGACGGGGGCTCATACCCTCTCATCGACTGTGCTTTAAATGCAGTACAGTATACTGCTGCACCGTCGATGGCACCTGGAAATCTTCATGAAAATAATCCTCTTTCTCCTGCGGGCCCGTCGATGAGACCCCGCATTCCTCAGGGGAAACCAATGGCTTATGCCTTACTTACTGCCCCTCTACCTTCCTAGGTGGCTACTTACAGGGATCAGGTGGCTAGAGGTTAGGAATTTGGTTTTTACCAACCAGGGGCAAGACCTGCCCAGGCTACACGTCCAATCCCCTCAATCATACCCTTTGTATCTGAACAGCCCCCACAGAAGGAACTAGACATTTCCAGCATAGTATGGCACTTCTGGGCGGGGATATTTTGTTCATCTACATCTTGGAATGTCCCCTTCGCTTTAAATATCAACGGAAGTCTTCAGGCTGGCTCTTTCCACCCACCTGGGTGGTATATACCTCTACTCCACCCCATGACGCCAGAGCTTCCTTTCTCCTACAAGATTCAGGTTGCCTCCGTCATGCTCACGCATTTTGTAGGCCCTGGCTTTCAGACCTTTGGTTTTACCGAAAATTCGCATTGTTCACATTAGCAATGGCAAATTTGCTGCTTCGATCAAGGAAGACAAGTCTTCCCCTGGATTTCATTGGTACCCTTGCGGCCAGAAGATGTTGCGCTCCGATCCCCACACAGTGTGCGTCTATTGTCTCAGTGTCAACCATGACGTCTCAAAATGCAATCTGTGTCTTGCCTTTCATCCCAATGGAGAAGAGGAACCCTCCGGTGAAAGCCAAGGAGGCTCGGTGGGGCGGTTTCCTCGGCTGCGTGATCCACCGAGCAGTTGGAATGCAAGCAAGCCTTCGAGGATTAAGTGGCTCGTGCTGCAGATTCCTCTAGGAGCTTCTTCGTTCCGCTCAATCTGGGCTCCACCTTCATGGGTTCCTTCCGAGAGTTGTTCTAGTCTCTCCCAACCAAGGGAGAGACACCTGCAGGAGAAGGATCCGGGATCATCTTCGTCTCGACGGAGCGTTCTTGGGAGTGGGAGAGATCTCAATCCCAGGAGCATGCGGTCTCTATTTTGGTCGGGATTGCCTCTTTGGCCACTGGCTTTTTGGCTCTGCCATCTGGTCAGTCTGTCGATCGAGGTGGAAATCGTAATCGATCCTATCGATCCAATATTGCCGACTCTGGTCGATTCCCTCGACTGAACCTGTAATCTGGTCTTTCCAGATGATGAGACCCAGGCTGCTGGGACTCCCATCGATTATGTGGTCCCTGATCCCGGGGAAATCACCGGCCCCACCAGTGTCTCCCCAGCGACCGAGTCGTTCTGTCCGATCTCGATCGAGGTCTTGGACCCCCTCGACCGACAGGCCAAGGAAGAGCCATAAATGCTCTAAAAAGAGGCAAAGCCATCAGTCATCCTCCTCGGACGAGGCGAGGCTCCGGCGGAAACTCTGGCAGTACAAGGACCTCATGTGGCGGCGGCAGCTAATTTTGACCGGGCAGAAGCCAACTCTGGCTTCTACACCAGCCATTACTTGGCTTTCGCCTCCTAGGTCGAAGCCGACAAAACCACCAGATCGGCCCAGAACAATCTCTCCACCAATTGTGGTGGAACCACCGCCCTAACAGCCTGTGGGAGGGGCTCCTTCCATAGAAGATGGACCTGACACAGGGCTTCCCCAGCGATTATCAGTCACGGTCACCCCAGACTGCCCTCGGCGGGTCGAAGGTGACCTGGGTGGTCGGCCATTATACCTGGATTCCTCGGATTCGGACGTCACTGGCTTGCATTCTCATCCAGGGGATGATGAATCAGCCATTGGCTTGGAGACAGAGGAAGGTCCCTCGTCTTTCCAAGGGATTTTTGCCTCATCTCTGAATCTACAGGGATGCTCCTGGAGCCATTCCAGAAAAAGGTGGAGTTCCTCTTACGGACATCCTTAAGAGAGGGATACACGGAGGCATTTCCTGTGAGTGAGGCTATTATCGACCTGGCCCTAGAACTTTTTCCGTGCACTGCCTTTTGTCCAGCTCCTTCTGACCGCATGTTCCGCAAGTGTGCGGTGCCCATGGGGTCCCTTGCGGGGTTCACAGAGCACTCTTCAGCCAAGAGCCTGGTGACCGCCTCTGTGTTCAAGCGTACTGGCAGTTCTGCCGACACTGACCGACCTCCTAATAGAGTCCAAGCTCTTGGACCATTCAGCCAGGAAGGTCTTTGTGGCTTCCTCCTTGGGCCTGAGTCAGGCAAGTTCTCTCATGCCCTTTTAGGTTCACTGGATGAAGTCCCCTCACATCTGCCCATGGACATGCAGACCATGGTCAAGCAGGTCTGGGATCATGGCCGAGCTGTTGCCAAACGGCTTCAGACAGCCCTTGACATCGGGGATTCTTTTGCCTGCTCGATGGCTGCTGCAGTTGCCTCTCGTCGCCGGGCTTGGCTGAGGCTCTCCTCCTTCCTGGCGGGTACCCAGCACAAACTAGCTGATGTGCCCTACCTCTGGACTGACTTGTTCGGCCTAGGAGTGGCTGGTCACCATCAGTGCATTGAACAGTCCAGTGCCAACTTGGACATCACTTCTGCCAAAGGTTCTTCAGGCAAGAACCAGCAGAAGAAAGAAGCCTTTTCGGCACTCTTCCCCTGCGGCTCAGCAGTCCTCCTTCCAAGGTGGACAGCAGCAGGCCCAGGCTTGCATCCCTGGCCCAAGCCCGGACCCCAACAGGCCTGTAAGGAGGCTGAGGTTCAGGTCCTGAGCCTCCTCCAAGCCTGTTCAGTGACAGGGTGGGACTGTCAACCCCTCTCCTGGCACACCAGCTCTGGGTCCTCCCGTGGGGGGGCTGGCTCCACCACTTCCTTTCCGCCTGGTCCGTTGTCACGTCAGACAGCTGGGTTCTTGAAGTGGTCGGTCAGGGACTGCCTCTGGAATTCGAGCAGTACCCTCAAAGCCGAGCCCGTGCCCCTTGGGAGGAAAGAGCATCTGCTCAGACTTGGTTGGCTCTCCGAGTCATCGCTCAGCTCCTCCTTAAGGAGGCAGTAGCTCCAGTGGCAGATCCTCCAGCAGATCCAGGCTTTGTCTCCAGGTACTTCCTGGTGCCCTAGCAGATGGGTGACTGGCGCCCCATTCTAGATCTGCATGACCTGAATCAATGTCTCAGGTCACGCACCTTTCAAATGGTCACTCTGTCCCAGATCGTACCATCCTTGGAGTGAAACATATGGTTTTGTTCACTGGATCTGCAGGATGCATTCTTTCACATCCCAATCCTTCGTCCCCTCAGCGGTTCCTCTGCTTCAGGGTCGAAGGGACCCTATCAGAGTTCAGAGGCATCCATTGCCTGTCATAGGCCCCATGGGTCTTCACCAAATGCACTGCAGTGGTAGCGGCCCATCTCAGGTGTCGGGAGTCAGGACTTACTCTTACCTCGACGATTCGGCTCCTAGCAGGTTCCACCCAACAGGAGGTGTAGAGGTCCAGGGACCTGGCCCTCAAGACCTGCTCCCAACTCTGCTTCCTCAGCAATGTGGCCAAATCGAACTTGTGCCTTCTCAGGTGATGGGCTTCATCGGGCAGAGCTCGATTCTTGTCAAGCCAGAGTTGGCTCTGGTATGGACAGGGGCGGGAGGTTCTTTCCTCCGTTACAATCATTTCTGGTTGGGCACATGTGCCCTGCCTGGGACTTTTGTGCCTTCTGGGTTACATGGCGGCATGCACCTTGATGGTCCGTTTACCCGGTTGCACATCGCCTCCTCCAGTGGGAGCTAGCCACCCAGTGGACTTCAGCGCCATGGTCATTTCGACCAGCTGATCATTGTAACTCGGAAGATGTGGGACGGCTCTCAATGGTGGACTGCCCAGACTGATTGCAGGAAGGATCCCATTTGTCCCCGAGCCTATGGTCATCCTCGTGACCGACGACTCTCTCATGGGCTGGGGAGCCCCCATGGGGGACAAAATGGCCCACGGGCTCTGGACCTCCAAGGAGTCCTGATGCCACATCAACCAGTTGGAGCTCAGAGCAGTCAGACTGGCACTGTAAGCTTTCGCTCCTCAGCTCTGGGGTCAAGTGGTTAAAGTCCAGACGGACAATACCACGACCATCTACTAGCTCAACAAACAGGATGGCAAGCATTCCCGTCTGCTGTGCAAGGATGTGCTCCACGTCTGGACCCTCATGAGTCGATTGGAGGCAGATCTTCTAGCCATCCATGTGGCAGGAGCCTCAAACCATCTGCCAGATGCTCTCAGCCGCTTATTCCAGACATCCCATAAGCGGTCTCTCCATCCAGAGGTAGCTTACAGCCTGTTCTTCCATTGGAGCAAACTGATGGCGGACCTGCTTGCCTCCACGGAAAACACCAAGCTGCGGCTGTTTCATGCTCGCCCCCCTCAGCAGGGCTCACTGCAGGGGGATGCCTTCTCGAGGCCGTGGACCCCAGGCCTGCTCTGTCTTCCCTTCATTTTCCTTGATCCACAAGGTGCTTCTCAAGGTGAGGAGGGACAAGGTGAAGGTGATTCTGGTAGCCCCAGACTGGCCGCGCCTGTTCTGGTATCCTCAGCCTCCGCGCTACAGGCCCCCAGAGTGGCTTTGCACATGCCTGGACCTGATATCACTTGATTGGGGAAGGTATTCAATCCGGACCTTCAATCCCTGCACCTCACAGCCTGGTACCTGAGCGGCTAGAGTTCCAGGCTTTGGGTCTTTCCGAAGATGTCTACACCGTGGTGGAGGCATCTAGAAAGGAATCGACCAGGAAATGTTATGCCTTCAAATGAAAAGGTTTTCCATTTGGTGTCAGGGCAAGGGCCTGGACCCTCTGTCCTGTCCAGTGGCTGACATTTTTGACTACCTTTGGGGTTTCTCTCTCTAAAGGGGGTTTTCTGTCATCGACCCTTAGGGTGCACCTGGTAGCCATCTCTGCTTACTGGGCACGGGCCGGTCAGACGACAGTGGCGCAGGGGATAGTGGTCGGGCACTTTTTCAAAGGCCTGGATCACATATCTCCTCTGGTTTGTGAACCTCCAACTGTGTGGGATCTACTGCTGGTATTGGCAAAGCTCATGGGCAAGCAGTTCGAACAAATGCACGTGTGCCTTGTCACATTTGTTGTGGAAGACTGCCTTCCTGGTGGCTATCATGTCTGCCAAAGGACAGGAGCTCCAGGCACTTTCAGGATCTCCCCAATCTGGTCTTCACAGGGAAGGGTTGTCTTATGCCCCTACCTAAAATTCTTTCCGAAGGTGGTGTCAGAGTTTCACCTTAACCAGGTGTTAACTTTGCCAGTATACTACCCAAACTACACCTCGGAGGCCGAGTACAGGCTCCACACCTTGGACATGAGTCGTGCTCTCTCCTATTACTGTACAAGGAGAGGATGGTGGAAATTCAGGGAGAGGTTCGCCAGCTGATTGCCACCTACGCTGAAGCCGCTTCTGGCAGACCTGCAGCAAAATGGACCTTTGCAAGGTGGATTATATCATGCAAAGGTCTAACATAGAAACATAGACTGACGGCAGATAAGGACCACTTGGCCCACCCAGTCTGCCCATTTCCCTACCTACTGGATAAGCTGCAGATTCTAGTTAACCAACAGCCTGCTTCCTGCAACCCCCCACAATAATTGCTTTGTGTCTGTCCCATGCATGTTTGAATTCCCCCACTGTTTTAGACCCAACGACCTCCTCAGGAAGGCTGTTCCATGTATCCACCACTCTCTCCATGAAAAAGAATTTCCTCACATTACCCCTGAGCCGTCCCCCCATTATCTTTAAACTGCGCCCCCTTGTTCTTACACATCTCTTTTTCTGAAAGATGCTACCCTCCTGGACTTTGAGGCATACCTTTCCCTCCAGACCCTCTGCAATGTCACTTATAAAGATGTTAGAGGATTGGACCCAGTACTGAGCCCTGAGGTACTCCACTAGTAACCCCCCTTTCTTCGGAATGTGTTCCATTCACTTTTACCTTCTGTGTCCTGTTGTGCAGCCAGTTCGCTACCCAGGCTACCACCCTGGGACCCTCCCAGGCTGGTTAACTTGATTATTAATCTTTTGTGTGGGACTGTGTCAAATGCCTTGCTAAAGTCTAGGTAGGCCATATCCACAGCCCCTCCCTGGTCTATTACTTTGGTCACCAGTCAAAGAAATCAATTAGATTAGTCTGACATGACCTTCCTGCTGTAAATCCATGTTGCTTTGGGTCCTGTGCCCCTGGCCTCTAGGTACTCAACAATTCTTTCTTTCAGAAGTGATTCCATCATTTTCCCTACCACTGAGGTCAAACTTACAGGTCTGTAGTTTCCTGCTTCTGCCTTGCTCCACTTTGTAAAGGGAATCACATCTGCCCTCCTCCAGTCCTCAGGTACCACCCCATTCTGCCATGATTTGTTAAAAGTGTGGTCAGTGGTGTCACTAGGTTCCCCTTAGTTCTTTAAGGATTCTGGGGTGAATCCCGTCAGACCCCATTGCTTTGTCCACCTTGAGTTTTAGGAGATCTTACTTGAGACACAGCTCTTGCAGCAGGTTACACCATTAGGACTGAAGCGGCGGGCATCAGGACCCCAGGAAAAATTCTAACTAGCTATCTTCAGCGGGGACCCTTGACGTCGGTCCCACCTCCGACGTCAGACGTAGTACATAAGGGGACGGTCCCGCCCGATTCCCCAGTTCTTTCCCGCCGTCGACTTGCATGTCTCGACCCCTCGGTTCAGTCTCTAGCGCACGACACGTGGTAAAGTTTTTTCCTACGGGAAATTCGATTTCTACAATCAAGTTCTTCGCTGATGTCCTCTTCGACCTCCGGTCACTCCTCGAAGTGTGCTTATGGGAAGCAGATCCCCTTCAAGGACCCGCACTCGGCCTGCGTCCGGTGCCTAGGCCCAGACCACAACACCCGGTCCTGCTCTTTTTGCCAGGGGTTTTATAGCAGAACCCGGATCCGTCGCTAGAAGGCCCTTCAGGCATTCCTGCTAGAAGAAAAACTCAAGACCATGTCTTCCAAGGGGACTCTTCAGAAGACCCACAAAGCACGCTGAGAAGCATAGGGAGAAGGCCCCTTCCAGGTCCCCGTCTAGGGCCTCAGACTCGCGCAGCTCTGGTTCCAGGTCCGACTGCTCCCCTTCCCGGGCCAGCTCTCAGCCTCCCCTTGCTGCGGTTAGAAAGTCTTCATCCTCTTCCCAGGCCAAGACTCACAGTCCTTTCTCATCCTCCAAGGCCCTGACCAAGTCGGGGGATCGCCACCATCACCATAAGTCGGGTTCCCGCCTTTCTGAACCTGACGTCAGGTCTGCTTCCTTGCCTCCTCGCAAGACCAAGGAGCTCACCTCTCTGAAGAGGCCGCAGGACCAGACGCCGGTGCGTCCGTCGTCGACCTCTGGCCACAGGTCCCGGGCCGCTGTCGGCCCAGGCGGCATACGCCCGGCCAGGCCACATCACCGACGCCGGTAGGGGACCGGCGCCCTCCTCTAGAGAAGAGGACCCAGACACCTCCGACCGCTGTCAGTCAGGAGACCATCACTGAGGAGGAGTTGACTCAGCCTGGGACCAGGCGGGTGACCCGGTCCTGTCGAGGCGCAGGAACCCTCACCACTACCTGAGCCCTGTGGAGCAGACACGGGACGACGACGGCCTCACGGTGCCCGGACCGCGCGGGCCTTTCCATGTTAGAAGTGAAGGAGCTGTTTACTTACTGGTGGGACACCATAAAGAAGGACATGGTTCCCACGCCACCTCCTCTTCCTCCTCCTCCCTCCTACACCAGTTACTCCTCCGGTTCCTGCGCCCCTCTCTATCGGGTCGGCAGGCTGCTACCTCCTCCCGGGAGCACAGAACACCTCCAAGGGGGAGACCTCCGTCCAAATCCTCTTCCAGGTCACCCAACCCTAAGAGACCCAGAAGACGCCGACGATCGCCTTCGACAGAGGACACGGGATCAGAGTTCTCAACATCCAGATCCCCATCTCCCCTCTCCATCCCTTCTCCAGATCCACGCGAGATGCCAAAGTCTCCTCCGGATGACCTTTCGTTCTCGGATATTATGAGACACATCCAAGAGAACATGGGATGGGATGCGGAAGAGCTAGACCTCGAAAGGCTACGCCTTGCAAAGTATCTTCGGCAGAAGGACCCCAAGCCTGTGGTGGTGCCACCTTGGTAGATACTTTGCATTAGCAGCGTCACTGAGGCAGCGTGGAAAGCACCACATTAAGCTCCTGGCGATGCGAAGCTGATCGCTTGTGCAAGGCTCCCAGGGAAGACCAGTACTTGACTCCAGCATCCTCAGGCCGATCTCTGGTCATAACAGCCTTGCATGACCGGTCTCAGAGACTGCAACATCTGAGCACCCTGCCACCGGACCCAGAGTCCAAACAGCTGGGCGCCATGGGTAGGCGCATGTATGCTTCCGCTACCTGCGCCATCAGATCCCTGAATTATTTGACCCACATGGTGCAGTTCCAAAATGCCTTGTGGGAACAGGGTCTGGATGCGGCTGAGAAACTGCCGGAAGGTGAGCAGAAGGAGGAGATGCTTCAGCTCCTTTATGCAGGTTCGGACGTGGGAACCCAAAGTGCTCACGAGCGCGAGCGACTCCATGGACTCCTCGGCCCCGAGCAGCAGCTTCAGGTGTATGCATCCGGAGACACTCTTGGATTACTGCGTCTCGGTTTCATCGGACGTCCAGAAGAATATCATGGGCCTCCATTCGAGGAGAAGTTTTGTTTGGTAAACCCTCAGAAGATAATTACCAGACTTCAAGAGGCCGGAAGGGTGTGAGGTCGTATCCAGGCCATGTACTCGACCTGCTAGTTCCTTTTGTAGGAACCAAAGTTGCTGTGGAGGGACGAGACAACAGTCCCGCCTCGCCCCACAACAAAGGGGCCCGGCTTTGAGGAGCCCAGGGAAACAACCCGCAGGCCGAGCCAGCGACTCCTAAGCCTGTCCAGCCAGCGGGACCCTCAGCCGCCACAGCCTGACTCCTTTCCGCCCCTGCCCTCAGGATCAACGGAAATCATGGTCGGGGGTCGCATTGCAAACTTCCCAGGGATGGCAGGCTATAACCACCGACAGGTGGGTTCTTCAGTTGGTCTGAAGAGGCCACTTTATAAAATTCACAGAAAAGCCACCCGAGGCTCTCCTTTGCTCTCTCTGCACCCGGTCAGCATAAGTCACTGATCTGGCAAGAAATACTGGCCTTGCAAAGGAGCGATAGAGTACGCCCCGGAGAACCAGAGAGGACAAGGATACTATTCCCACTTCTTCCTGGTTCCAAAGAAAACAGGGACCTCCGTCTCGTTCTGGACCTCAACGTGTCTGCCGCCACAAGAGATCTCGCGTGAGTGACTCTTCCGGTCTCATTCCCATGCTGAAGCAAGACACCTTCTTAGCATCTCTAGACATGCAGGACGATACCTGCACATCCCTATAGCTCAGGCGCACAAGAGGTTCCTGCGCTCTGAAGCTGACCACCACCTTCAGTTCCGAGCCTCCCATTCGGACTGTCATCCGCACCCAGGGTGTTTACCAAATGCATATAGCAGTCGTGGCAGCCGCCTCTAAGGAGACAGGGCCAATATGTGTTCCCGTTACCTGGACGATTGGCTTTCATGGGCCTCCAGAGAGGCGTTGCTACGAAGTGAACCAGAGCACCCAGGACCTGTTTCGATCTCTGGGCATCCTAATCAACCACGAGAAGTCTCTCCTGGTACCGTCGCAGAAGCTGCAATTTATAGGCGCAGTACTAGACACCGTACAGGGAAGAGCATTTCTTCCAGACGACAGAGCGGAGCGCATCAGATCCCCTCATCAGGGAGCTCGCGAACAAGACCATCCCAGCCAGGTCGGTCCTTCGCTTGCTCGGAAACATGGCTGCGCTATTCCTACCATCCCTTCGCAAGGCTCCACATGTGGGTAACCTAGTGGATGCTCAAGGTGCAATGGGATCAAAGGCAAGAACACATGCTGCATCCGGTCAGAATCTACGACCACCATGATTCGAGACTGGCACTGGTGGTTAGACCCAGGACACTCTCCACGGCGTCCCATTTATAGCGCCGCCCCGGAGGTAATCCTCACCACAGACGCCTCAGGTTCAGGGTGGGAGCACACCTGGATGGGGTGAAGTCCCAGGGTACGTGGACCCCTGGAGGCCCACCTCCATATCAACGCCCCAGAGATGAGGGCGGTCCTTTATGCCCTGCAGGCCTTTCAGTCAGAAACTCACCGAGTACTCTCCTGCTTCAGACAGACAACACGGCGGTGATGTATTACTCAACAAACAAGGAGGCACACTCTTACCTCTTTGCAGGAGGCCATGAGGGTGTGGGATTGGGTAATCCGACACGGCGCGAATCTGATCACAGTACATGTTCCTGGGGTGGACAACACAATTGCAGACGGCCTGAGTCGCTCCCAGGCCAGAGTCCACGAGTGGGAACTTCTTCAAGAGGTAGCAGAGGATCTGTTTCTTCGATGGGGAACTCCAGAGTTGGACTTGTTCGCTTCCCCATCCAACGCAAAACTGCCCAATTTTTGCTCGCTAGATCCAGGGCCTGGTGTTTTCTGGCGAGACGCGTTGTCCCTCTCCTGGGCGGACAGATTCCTCTATGCTTTCCTCCCTTCCGCTGATCCAGAGAGTTCTTCTCAAACTGCATGAGGGAGCAAGCAACCATGATCCTTGTGGCCCCTTCTGGCCCAGACAGATCTGGTTCCCTTTATGATTCAACTATCCCGGAACCTCCGCCCCCATTGCCGCTCAGTTCCCATCTCTTGTCTCAGGAGGAAGGTTCACTGGTCCACCCGGACTTACGCCATTGAACCTGCATGCATGGCTCCTAGAGACATAGCCATCTTGGCCACGGGTCTCGCGAAGAGGTTGCAGAAGTTCTTCTGCAGCCAGAAAGCCGGCAACGATAGCGACGTGACGCCATGAAATGGCACCTTTTTGGTTATGGTCCCAAGCACGCAGCCTTTCCTCTTTAGGTTGCCTGGTGAGAGCTGCTAGACTTCCTGCTCTCCTTTTCCGCTCAGGCCCGCCTACTCCCTTATCAAGGTGCACCTCTGTGCCATTTCAGACTACTGCCTTCCGGTGGGACAGTGCACAGTGGCACAATTAGATGCCTCTTGGGAATTTTTGAGAGGGGTGTTACATCTTAGGCCTCCCATTAAGGACCCAGTGCCTCCATGGGATTTGCTCTTTGTCCTGGAACAACTCTCGCGCCCCCTTCAACCTGCCGTCATGATTGCGAGCTGCTTGTCGTGGAAAACGCTGTTTTTGGTTGCTGTTACGCCCGCGTAGAAGAGTTTCTGAGCTTCACGCCGTTATGTGCAAAGAGCCTTATTTAATTTTCCACCGGGACAGAGTATCCCTGAGGACGAATCCTAAATTTTTGCCTAAGGTGGTTTCTACACTCACTCTCAATCAGGATATTGACCTGCCGGTCTACTTCCCAAATTACTCTAATAGAGGAGAGGCACTGCTCCACACCCTGGATGTTCACCGCAGCTTGAGGTATTACCTCAACAGAACTAAACAGCTTCGCAGTTCGGAGCAACTTTTCATTTCCTTTTCTGAAAGGATGATGGGCCAACCAGTATCCAAACAGTCCCTGTCTCGCTGGCTTGTCCAGTGCATCTCATACTGTTATGGTATCAAACAAAAGCCCCTCCCGGGATCAGTCCGGGGTCATTCCACTAGGGGTGTGGCCACCTCTTTTGCAGCACTCCGAAACGTCTCCACCTCTGCCATATGTGCTGCAGCCACTTGAGCTCTGTATACATTTATCAGGCATTATAGCCTGGACATCGCTTCCGGCAATGAGGCGACTTGCCTGGCTGTGCTACAGGGTCTCCTGCCCTAGATTCAGGACCTGGAATGTAATTCTAGTTTCCTCCTCCAGAATGTTTGCAGCGTTACTGCTTGGGAATCAGTCCTAAT
Source organism: Neoceratodus forsteri (assembly GCA_016271365.2). Classification (NCBI taxonomy): domain Eukaryota; kingdom Metazoa; phylum Chordata; order Ceratodontiformes; family Ceratodontidae; genus Neoceratodus; species Neoceratodus forsteri. The sequence goes on along the minus strand of CM057453.1, from coordinate 1,319,655,657 downwards.
GGTGTAACCTGCTGCAAGAGCTGTGTCTCGAAGTAAGATAGTACAGTTACGTAAAAACTTACCGTAACAGTAGATCTTCGAGAACAGCTCTTGCAGCAGGTACCTTCCCGCCCACCTTAGGCCTTTACTAACAGGAATTTTTTCCTTTGGCTTCTGATGGTGGATCCTCGGTCTCCCATTTCGATGTCAGCCTACGGCCGGAAGTCTCCGGCGGGAGAACTGGGGAATCGGGCGGGACCGCCCCCTTATGTACTACATCTGACGCCTGAGGCGGACCGACGCCGGGGAGGGTCTCCGCTGAAGATAGCTAGCTAGAATTTTTTCAGGGTCCTGATGCCTGACGGCTTCAGTCCTAATGGTGTAACCTGCTGCAAGAGCTGTTCTCTAAGATCTACTGTTACGATAAGTTCTACGTAACTGTACTTTCTTTCAGGACTCTTTCTTCTGTGAATGGACTGGTATCAACCTCCCTACCCAGAGTGCTTCTATTGTCTGGTTTAGGTAACTGTCTTATCTTCTTTTGTGAATACTGAGCAAAAGTATTCATTCAGTATCTCTGCCTTTTCACTGTCTCCCTCTGCCCACCTCCCCCTCCTTTATTAATCTTCACTATCCCTCCCTTAACCTTTCTATGCTCCCTAATGTACCTATAAAAGGTTTTATCCCCTTTTACCGAGTTGATTATTTTTCCTCGGTTTGTGCCTTTGCTATTCTGACTGCCTTTCCTACTTCTTTCTGCTTTAATTGATACAGTTCCCTGTTGTGCTCCTCTGTGATTCCTTATACTTTTGAATGCAGCCTTTTCTCCTTAACCTTCCCTGCCACCTCTTTTGAGAACCATAGTGGTTTTTTTCCCGCTTTGTTTTCTTTTTTGTTTTACAAAGACTTGTTGCCTCTATGATGGCAGTTTTTATTTTCTCCATTGTTCTTCCACCCTCCTATTTGGCCATTTGCTAGTGCATTCTTCAGGTGTTCACCCATTTTGCCAAAGTCAGCCCTTCTAAAGTCCAGTATCCTTGTTTTTGTATGGCTTATCTCCATGGTTGTGCTCATTGTAAGCACACTGTGCAGTGGTCAGTTGTTCCCAGATGTCTACCGACTTCTAAATTTGTGATCCTCTCCATTTGAGAGTACCAGGTCTAGTATTGCTCCTCCCGAGTGGGTTCCAGCACTAGCTGTCTAAGGTCTGCCTTGCAGGCATCGAGAATGACCCTGCTCTTGGATGTGGCTGCAGTACATGTCCTCCAGTTAACATCTGGCATATTCAGGTCCCCATCAACAGTATCTCCCCTTTTCAGCCATTTTGAGAATGTCCTCTATCATTTTCTTGTCCATTTCCTCCTTGAGACGGGGTCTGTATACAACCCCGTGCTGGATTATGTGCGTTATTCCCCATCTCCAAGGTGACCCAGAGTGCCTCTTGTCCTCCCCTTTACTTTTTAGTTCTGTAGCTTTGATCCCTTCCCTTATGTATAGAGCTACTCCACCTCCTCTTTTACCTTCCCTGTCCCTTCTGTAGATTGTGTACCCTGGTATGTTGACATCTCATTCTTGGTTCTTGGTGTACCATGTTTCTGTGACTGCCACAATATCCAATTGTTCATCTTCCATCAAAGCTACTAGCTCAGAAAGCTTGTTTCCCAGACTACGGGCATTAGTAGTCATTGCCCTCCATTTAATGTTGGCTTGATCCTTTTTCCCCATCCCTGCTCTTATTGCTCTTATCTATTTTACCATTTACCCTCGTCCTGCCCTGTGTTGAGCTCTGTACCTCAGTATTTACCCTACTACTGCCATTGTTTTGTGGGGGAGGCTTGACTTTCCTGCCTTTTATCAGTACCTCCCCTTATCTAGTTTAAAAGCTGTGCTACGAGTTGGCGGGCAAGGAGCCTCCCAGAGGATAAGAGTCTACTCCCACCCACCATACTGCTGCATTGGTATGCTTCTAGGGACATCCATATCCAGGAAATCTGCCGGCTGCTACCTGGAAGTCGACAAACACCTTCATTCAAGGGACGTGGATATGTTGTTCATTCCACACTTACTGGCAGGTTCCTTGCTGCTTTAAATCTTGCCGGAAGGTCTTCAAGCTGGCTCCTCCCACCCATGCACACAGGTGGTAAAACTCTCGGCTCCGCCCCATGACGCCAGATCTTCCTTACTGCTTGGAAGCTCAGGTTCCCTCCTTAGCACTCTGCGTTTTAGGCCTGGATCCACACTCTTCGGTTAAACCGAAACTTATTCTCAAGACTTCAGTCTTCCTTTCCCTCGCGGCTGCGATGGACAAATGGGCTACCGGATTTGCGGTGCCCTGCAGTGTAGTAGTCCTGACTGATCTGCACTCACGTGCATTTATTGCCTTGACTAGGCCATGACTCACAGGCTTGTGAGTTATGCAAATCCTTTTCGCTCGGGCTTTGAGGACCACGCTGTCTGATTGCTCTTGGGGCAACCTGAAAACATTATCTTCCAGTCAAGTCGAGCGAGTCACTGGGCGGCCGTGTCTGGCGGCGCGGGCTCGGGCAGAACAGCTAGAGCAGATGACGCCCTCGAAGAGGAGGCGGCCCAGGCCGTGTCATCATCATCCTCGGTTGTGGCATTTATCCCGCTCTCTTTGGGCTCCTCCTATACAGTTTCTTTTAAGGAGCTTTGCCAGTCCCTCTCCATCAAGGGAGAAGGGCCATTGGGACATTCTTCTCGGTCCAAAAAGGAGGACTCCCAAGGGCAAGTCCCACCGTTGACGTTCGTGGGACAGGGAGAGGTCCCCTTCCCCGGATAGTCGACACTCTACTTCGGTCGAGGTTGCGGCTAAGGCCGCTGGCTTCATGGTGTCCCCGTCAGGTCAGCCGGCCGAGACAACCGTCGACGTGGTCAAGATTTTTCTCAACCCGTCGGATGGTTTGTCGACTGGAGAAGCTGACAACCCTTCTTCACCGGTTCCCCCAGTGGAAACTGAGGACTTGCCTGTGGCTCCTGTACCGGAGTCCCCAGTTAAGGTTCTTGAACAGAGGGAGGAGCGGGTGTTCCCGGCCCCCTCTCTGACCCACCCTCGGTATCCCCGCAGGTCTCTGTCTCGGACCTCTTCCAGGTCCAGCTGGTCCCAACGTCGGCGGTCTCGGTCTCGGCACCATGGAAGTGGTGGCGCCGCTCATCCTCGCCGTCCTCTTCAGAGGATAGGCTCCGCGCAAGTTGCATCGGGCGCCACGAGGATCTGATATGGCAGCTCTTGTTTTTTCCGGGAATAAGCCGACTCGGTCGCCTTCCCTGCCATTAAGTGGCTGTCACCAGAGCGTCAAAACAACCCTCGTAGTGGTTGAGCCAAAGCCAGCACCAGTTGTTCAGCCGAAACCAGCTTGACACCCACTGCGGTGGAACCTCTGCCTCCACAACCGAAGACTGGGGCCCTGACCAAGGATTCTCGGTCGGGTCAAGGTTTGCCCCATAGGTTGTCGGTCATCCTCACTCCCGATTGACCTCTGCAGGTGGAGAGTGGTTCAGGCACTCGGCAGCTGTTCGCAGACTCCTCAGAGTCTGACGACTCCTTGTTCTCCAGGCCGCTTGACTTGGAGTCCACTGGGGGTCAGTCGGTGGCCGAGAGCCCATCCTCATTCCTTGGAATGCTTAGACTCATCTCAGAGTCCACCGGAATGAAGCTCAAACCCGTTTCAAAATGGGCCAAGTATCCCCTCACTGAGATACTGGACCGAGGGGACTCCCTACGGAGGCCTGTCTTGTGGCCGAAGCCATTGTTGGCCTGGCCCTGGAGCTGTGGCAGCGGCCATCTTCTTGTCCAGCACCTTTGGCCAGGATGGCTCGGAAGTATGCTGTCTCTATCAGTTCACTCTCCGTTTCTGGAGCACTCCTCTGTGGAGGGGTTAGTGACCCACAACGTTCCCGCATTCCGGAACACTCGGATGTGGACAAGCCACTGATAAGGAGTCCAAGAAATTGGACTACTCTGGTGGAAAATCTATACTAGGCTAGCTTGGCCGTCCTGATGGCACACTTTTCACACGCCCATTTGGGCTCCCTGGATGAGGTGATTCCTCATCCCCCGGCTGACCTTCAAACGACGGTCAAGCAGGTGCAGGATCAGGGAAAGGTGGTGGCCAAACAGCAGCTCCAAACTTCTTTGGACATTTCTGACTTGTGTGCCCGGTCAGTAGCTGCCGCAGTGGCCATGCACTGCAGAGCTTGGCTGTGGATCTCCACCATTACGGCGGATACCCAGCACAAGCTGGCAGACGTTCCCTTCTTGAGTACTGACTTGTTCGGTCCTGGGGTTGAGGGTCATCTTCAAGATTGAGAAGTCCAGCGCCACCTTGGACTCTGTCACGTCTGCCCAGAAGGACAAAGGCCGCCAGCAGCAGCGTGAGCCGTTTCGTCCTTCAGCCCTGCGGCACGTCCAGCCCAGCAACACCAGCATCAGGTCCAGCAGGCTCGCCCTTGGCACTCCAAAGCCGAGCCTGCTGCTTTCTTCAGCAGGAAGCCAGGAGGGAAAGGTCCAGGCGGTTCCTCGGCCAGCTCTTCCTCTAAGGCTGCCCAATGACGGGTTGAGGGGTGTCGCCGCCAACCTCTCACTCCTCCCCGGGTTCCCCCATGGGGGGACGGCTCCGCCACTTCCTTTTCGCCTGGTCCGTTATCACCACGGACCACTGGGTGTTGGAAGTGGTAGGCAGGGGTCTGCCTCTGGAATTCGAGCAGTCCCCACTCTATCGAGCAGTCACCCCACGGGGGGCTATGGGTTCCGCAGCCTCTCTGTTGGCTTGTCGAGCCGACATTGCCCTGCTCCTCCAAAAGAAGGTGATCAGGGAGGTGGCGGACCCCCCCTCAGACCCAGGGTTTGTGTCCAGGTACTTCCTGGTCCCAAAACAGACAGGGGCTGGCACCCCATTCTCGACCTTCATGACCTAAACAAGTTCCTAAGGTCTCGCACTTTCAGGATGGTCACCAGTTGCCGATCATTCCATCCTTGGAACAGGACGTATGGTTCTGTTCTCTGGACCTTCAGGACGCTCTTTCTTGTCCCAATCCGTCTGTCTCACCAGCGAGTCCTCCGCTTCAGGAAGAGGATCCTTTATGAGTTCCAGGCAATGCCCTTTGGCCCTCTCCAGCTCCCAGGGTCTTCACCAAATGCATGGCAGTGGTGACAGCATTCCTGTTGCAAGGGTCCGGGTGTACTTACCTGGACGACTGGCTGATTGCAGACCCCTCCAGGTTGGAGGTGGAGCGGTCTGGGATCTGGCCCTCCAGGTCTGCTCTCAGATTGGCCTACTCATCAACGCAGGCCAAATCGGAACCCGTGCTATTGCAGGTGATTCAGTTCATCTGGGCAAGGCTCGACTCTTCGAGCCAGAGCACGCTCCCGCGAACAGGGCCTAGGTCCTTTCCTCCTTGCCCAATCATTTCTGGTTGGGCATTGCGCTCCTGCGGACTTCATGCCTTCTGGGCCTCATGGTGGCCTGCACCAGTGTGGTCTGTTGGGCCTGCTGCATGCGCCCCTGCAATGGGCTGGCCCTCCAATGGTCACAGCGCCCGGGTCCTCTGGACCAGCCAGTGACAGTGACCAAGGAGATGTAGAACGGCCTCCAGTGGTGGCTCGTTTCAGCTGATCTGCAGGAGGGTATCCTGTTTGTCCGCCCCGAGCCGACGGTCACTCTAACGACAGGCGACTCTCTGGCTTGGGGTGCCCATCTGGGGGAGCTCAGAGCTCATGGTCTCTGGTCCCCTCAGGAGTCTCGATGTCGCATCAACCTGCTGGAGCTTCTAGCGGTCCCACTAACCTCACCGCCTTTCGCCCGCTTTATACGGGTCAAGTGGTCCAGGTCCAGACGGACAACACCATGACCATGTACTACCTAAACCGTCGGGGCGGGACGCACTCCTTGCCTCTGTGCAAGGAGGCTGTCCGCACTTGGTCTCTCGTGATCAGCCTGGGGGCGGATCTCCTAGCCATCCATGTGGCAGGAGCCTCCAACATTCTGGCCAATGCCCTCAGCCGAATAGGTGCTGCATCTCACGAGTGGTCCCTCCTGCCGGAGGGTAGTACAAGATCTGTTCTCCCACTGGGGCACCCCTCAGGTGGACCTGTTTGCCTCCAGGGAGAATGCGAAGCTGAGGCTGTTTCATGCCAGCCCCCCTCAGCAGGGCTCGCTGCAGGGGGATGCCTTCTCGAGGTCGTGGACCCTGGGCCTCTTCTGTGCCTTCCTTCCATTTCCCTTGATCCATAAGGTGCTTCTCAAGGCGAATAGGGACAAGGCGCAGGTGATTCTGGTAGCCCCAGACTGGCCCTGTCAGTTCTGGTATCCAGATCTCCTCAGCCTCAGCTGCAGGACCCCGGAGCAGCTTTGTACACGCCCGGACCTGATATCTCTGAATCAGGGGAAGGTATTCTATCCGGACCTTCAATCCTTGCACTTGACGGCCTGGTTCCTGATCGGGTAGAGTTCCAGGCTTTGTGTCTTTCTGCAGATGTCTACACCGTAGTGGAGGCATCTAGAAAGGAATCGACCAGGAAATGTTACGCCTTCAAATGGAAAAGGTTTCCATTTGGTGTCGGGGTAAGAGTCTGGACCCCTTATCCTGCTCTGTGGCTAACATTCTCTACTACCTTTGGTCTCTCTCCAAAGGGGGTGTACGGTCATTGACCCTTAGGGTGCACCTGGCAGCCATTTCTGCTTTCTGGGCACGGGCCGGTCAGTCAACATTGGTGCAGGAGACAGTGGTCAGGCGCTTTTTCAAAGGCCTAGATCACATTTCCCCTCCAGTGCGTGAACCTCCACCTCTGTGGGATTTGTTGCTGGTTTTGGCAAAGCTCATGGGAAGCCATTCGAACCCATGCATAAGTGTGAGCTGTCACACTTGTCATGGAAGACTGCCTTCCTGGTGGCTAACACGTCAGCCAGAAGGATGGAAGCAACAGGCGCTTTTGGTGGACTCCCCTTATCTGGTCTGTCACAGGGACAAAGTTGTCCTGCGGCCCAACCCGAAATTCCTTCCGAAGGTGGTGTCACTGTTTCACCTTAACCAGGTGTTGACTGTCGGTTTACTACCCTAATTATACCTCCAATGCCGAGTACAGGCTCCATACTCTGGACCTGAGACATCCTCTCTCCTACTACAAAGAGAGGACGGCGGAAAGTCGTGGAAGAGGTTAGCCAGTTGTCGCCTACGCTGAAGCCGCTTCTGGCAGACCTGCAGCCAAACGGACCATAGCAAGATGGATTACATCACGCATAGGTATGTGCTATGAGCTGGCGAGCAAGGAGCTCTACTGCTGCTTCGGTGGCTGCTTCCAGGGACATCCCTATCCAGGACATCTGTCGGGCTGCTACCTTGAAGTCAGCAAACACCTTCATTACCCACTACCACATCGACCCTGAATCACGCTGGGATGCTGGTTTTGGGTCTTCTGTTCTCCAGTCTCTGTTTCCTAAGTAGGGGCTGTGCGCCTTGCCTCCCTCCTCCCAGAGAACTGCTTGGAGTCTGCCAAAGAGTGTGGATGAATAACATATCCACGCTCCTAGAACAGGTTACTTACCTGTAACAGTAGTTGTAGAAGTGGTATATGTTAATCCACATGCACCCACCTGACCTCCCCGGCTTCGGGCGCACAACCTTACTTCCAGCAGGCTAAGATCTGGCATCATGGGACAGAGCCGAGGTATATACCACCTGGGTGGGTGGGAGGAGCCAGCTTGAAGATTTCCGGCAAGATTTAAAGTGGAAGGGGGCATGCCAAACAGTGTGGATGAACAACATTTACCACTCCTTGAACTACTGTTACAGGTGAGTAACCTGATCTTCCTGGACTAAGTCTCCATCACTCATTCACACTAGTGGGATAGCGCCAGAGGCGCTAGGATCAAGCGGGAGCCTAAAATTTTCAGAAGGGTCAGCACCGAGGCAGGACCATGCATGTGCGGCTCTGCAAGACTAGCTCACGCCTGTATAGGCTATCTCAGCGTTGACCCTCTAGCCACCTCAGTTCCTTTTCTCCCGCCGTCGAGTGCGCTTGGATGTTGACGTCGCTCGTCTGCCGGAGTCTAAGATCTTCCTGGACATAAAGTCTCTACCACTCATTCACACTGATGGGATCTACTCCGGAGGCGCTAGGACCCAGCGGAAGCAAACTTTTTTGCAGGAGGGTCAGTGTCAGAGAGTGAGAAGCGAGTAGCGGCGCCATGTGCCTTGGCTCGTGTGGCAATGACTATCTCGCATCGTACTCTGCAACTGCCTCAGTTCCTTTTTTTCCGCTGTGCTACGTGACATATGTAACGTCATCAATTCGCTAGAGTTAAACTTCAAACTAGCAGCATAGTTTTCAGTTTTTTTTTGTAGTATTTCTTGAATAAAGTTTCACTTACTATGATTTATTACAACAAAGAAGTCTCAGCCTACATTGACGGAGTCAACCATGAGTGGGTCAGGTGAGCTGTAGGGAGACTTCATATGAAAGTTGTTCAGTCAGCCGGCTGGGTCTGGTCCTCCACCCTCTTCAGAGGGGAATCTTACAACAGACAGTCCAATGCCTGGAGGCTCGTTCTAGGGAGTCGAGATACTAGCTTGTGCATCAGACGCTGATGCACAAGCTAAGTATCGATACATACGACGAGAACCACATACAGAGCCAATATAAAACATTTAAAAACAGTGCCCATAGGTTTCAACAGAAGAAACGGAGCGGAGTCGCTATGATGACATCATCGTGTATGCACGCCCACCCATTTTGTGGCAGCTATGCTCGGAATCGAAACAATCGCTGCTTTGTTTACATTTGGGGAATGTTTCATTAGTGTCGAAACCATGAAAACTGCAGATATTCAGGTAAATACTGACATAATGTAAATCAGTAGCCCTTATTCTACACATCCACAGGACCGTTTCCAGTTTCATTCACCCCCCTAATTCCTTGTTTATTTGTCCTTTAAGAGGTTTCTTAAAGGTATTCTGCATACCAGACCTCCTATCAGGCGTCCAGTCACAGCCTGGGATATCAATCTTGTACTAGACATGCTCACTCAAAAGTCTCTCGAGCCTCTAGCTACCTGTGAGCTGAAATTTCTCACTTGGAAAACAGCCTTCCTGGTGGCCATTACCTCGGCCCGCAGGGTCTCTGAGATACATGCCTTGGTCACAGACCCTCCGTATACTGTTTCATAAGGACAGTGTAGTTCTTAAGACCCATCATAAATTTCTCCCAAAGGTTGTTTCAGAATTCCATCTAAACCAACCTTTAGTCCTTCCTACCTAGTTTGCTAACTTCCAAAATGAAGGAGAGCATATCTTTCATTCTTTGGATGTCAGAAGAGCTCTGCTTTTCTATTTGGATAGAACAAAGAAATTCACAAAGCGCAATAACTGTTTGTGTCCTTCAAGTAAGACCGGCTGGGTCAACCTGTCGCTATCAGATGCATTTCGGCATGGCTGGTAGCATGTCGTCTTCACTGTTATTCCATGGCGCAGGTTAAGTTGGAGGGCAGAGTGTACGCTCACTCTACTAGAGCAGTCGCGGCATCCCTGGCAGAAATCCGCAACGTGCCTATTGCAGATATTTGCAATGCGGCTACCTGGAGCTCAGTGCATACTTTCGTCAAGCACTATGCCCTGGTTGTCCATGCCAGGTGACATTCGTTGGCAGAACCATCCTTAATGGACTTCTGTCTAAATTTGTGAGCTCTTGGTCTCTCCTGCCATGCTCGGAAGCGTTAATGCTCCGGTACTCTCCCATCGAGTGTAGATGAGTGGTGGAGACTTTATGTCCAGGAAGATATGGAAATTTACATACCACTGTAATTCTTGATCTTCTTGGATGAAGTCTCCACCACTCATTCACACGCCCAAGCTCACCTCTGTTGTTGGTCTTTACTCCTCAATCTTTAGGCTCTGAAGACTTCTTTCTTCGTCCAAGAAGATCAAGAATTATGGTAGGTATGTAATTTCCATTTTTCATCTATATGACAGCAGCTTTTAGCGTTTAATTTAATATTTTAGTAGTAATTTCTTATTTTACGAACAAGAAAAGATTATGAATAAGAAGAAAAAGAAATTCTCTCCTGCCATCAACGGAGTAGTCCTTAGACGGAAGCGGTGACGGTAGGAGGACTTTGAAAGTTTTTATGGCAGAGGGGCTGTGTCCGGTCCGCCGCCCTTAATTAACGGGGGCCGACTAAGAACAATCCTGTGCTCGGGGGAGGACAGTCCACCGAAGCACAAATCTAGCGGTTCCGGGGATCCGACTTCACTTAACCTCGAGCTTTTCTTCCTCATTGGGGGAAGAAGAATCTGTGCTGCTCGAGGTTGCCCGTTGGTACATCTGCACGAGGATTGTTCATCGGAAGGGGTGATGGGCCTGAACCGTCTTTCATGGGTTCCTCTTGGCCCCGCTCCTGATGGCTGCATTCTCGACTCCAAACTCCATCTCTGTCCTCGTTAGAGCTCCAGTGGGCAGTTTCACCTCTGGGCCGCTCCTGTGAAGCAAGGGGGTTTGACTCCAGTTTTCATGGCTCTGTTCCTGATTTCAGGGCCGTTGGACCGGAGCCGGGTCGATTGGATCTCTCTGGGCGAGGTGCCCTCTTGGTGCCTTTGCCATTTTGTTGACCCCTCGTGCCTACCCCCCTCTCCCTTTCCATGCTGGGGCCGGCACGGGCACCACCCTTTTTCCTTCTCCCCTTCTCAGGATTTTCATTGGCATTTTCCTTCATCGTTGTGCTTCGGAGCCATGGCTTGGTGCCTTGGTCGGTGCTGAGCCTCACTGCATTGGTCTGCGCCGTGAATCAGCGCCATCGCTCTGTGCAGCACCGTGGGTGCTGTTGTTGCCATTGGTTGTCGGCGCCGCCAGTGGTACCGTGGGTGTTTAGGTGGCACCGAGCACCTGCTGGTGCCATGGGTGGCACTGGGGCACCCATGGGTGTCTGTGGGTGGCTCTGTGGGCACCCATGGGTGCCACTGCCCGCGGGTGCCATTTTTGCCATGGGTGTCGGGGGTGCTTTCGGGTGCCATTGCTGCATGAGTGCCTGCGAGCACTGCCACGGGTATCACCCAGGTTGGCCTAAGCATTGCTTGGTGCCCTCCTGTGCCACGAGTGATGCTGATGCTGTCTGACAGACTTAGTGATACATTTTTCCTTTTCGGCCTTCTTCTCCACAGAACCTGTGGCGGGATGGTTTCCGCAGAATGAAGTCCTGTTTTGCGGATTATTTTTCCGCACATCTTAGTGATGTGGGATCTTGTCATCCAGCAGTTTTCTGCTGATGGAACTCTGCTGTACTGTTCTGCCTGCGGAATCTCTCTTTCCGCTCAGCACTTTCTCGGCTCCCTACGTGGTATCAAGCTCCTCGGCATTCTTCCTGGTGATGGAGTCTCTAGTGGCTCTGACTTAGACCTCCCTTAGAGGTTCTTCTGGGGTAGAAGTGCAACTAGATGGGTCTTTCCCTGTCCTTCTGGTCAGTAATATAGCGGATGACTCATTTTATATACTGAAGAGCACGTCCTCTCTATCACCAGAGTCCGTGATGTAAGATCTTTCAGTAGTTCCTTATTAATGGGGTCCACTATAGTATTTCAGACTGCGTTAATGGATCATACACTTTTGCATCTAGACTTTTTCAGTCGTCAAGACAATTGTACTCTGTGGAACTTTCTAATTTAATGATCGGGAGTCGCTCAGGCTCTTCCGCTTCTTGATAGAGGTGTATAGCCCCCTTGTGATATTGCTCTTTTGGTGGCTTCTTCGACACAGGTAGTTAATATCTCTCCAGCTGTGATTATTGGTCTGGTCATGATTTCAGTATGGACGCTCAGGCTCCTTCTGCACTCAGATAGAAAACATCTTCGTCATTTTGTAGCAAGACAATCCTTGCAAAATAGCAGCCTGAAAGCCTTGTTAGGCTTGGATAAAAAAAAAAAAAAAAATTATCACAGCACTGGGCCTAGCAAAATTACCGATACCCGCTTTTTTTTTCCGATCTAGTCAGGTTCCGCCTCAGCCCCTGAAATGCTCGTTTCCAGAAACACGGTGAAGAGTGCCTGACTACTTCTTCCCTTGGGTGAGTCCGATCCAATGGGTCAATAGGTCATCTCTTTCTCCAAGAGAGATTTCTCTCATTCAGAGAGAGTTCCTAGATGTAGGGACTGCCCAGTCTGTTAATTCCCTTTGTTTTATCAGACTTTCTTCTCTTGATCAGAGCCTCACAGCAACAGAAGCGACTCTCCACCGAGTCGGAACTCAAGTTCCTACTTCCTTGCTTGCTTTAACTTAACAGGCAATATACTCTTTGTTGATCGAAAGTCAAGTGTGTCTTTTTTCGGAGGTAGCTTCTCAAATATTCACACCTTCAGTTTCTGTGCACTGGTTCCATGCCAGTTGCTCACGGAGCTATCCTCTCCAAATGTGTGATGGAGTTGTTGTGATTGTTTTTCAGCAAACAAACTAGAATCCTTTCCTACTCCCTTCAGGGAGGCCAGAGTGAGTAGTGCCTCACCACACTGAGTCACTACCGCTTTCAGTCACTTTCAACGAATGGGTTAGCCCTAACTTGGTCCTGCTGTGTCCCTCCTCGACGCACATCTGCTTCTATTTGCCTTAGAAATCCAGGCCCTGTTTTTTTCTGTCAGAATGTTTTTTTCTGCAGTGGACATATCCTTCTGTACATTTTTCCCTTTCTTCTCTGAGTTCAGAGACTGCTACTACAGTTGTACACACAGGGACAGGATGATTCCTTTGGAAAATGCAGTGGGTAGGATCTCATTCTACTAGACCACCGTGAGAGGGTTCTAAGTCATGTTTGGCCTTCCATCAGGGAGGTCCCAGTGACTAAGTGGAGACCACTCTCCTTGATGGGCTAACCCCACCTGGACCCCCTCCCTTGCTCACCAAGTAAGGGGTTCAAGTGCTCCTAGACCTGTTGTTCACAGGTCAGCCATTCTTGATGGTGGGGGTTTCCAGCTGCACTTTCCAGTCTACCCTGAACCAGTAGACTTTACCTCTGACTTTTTCAGTTCCTCAGGTCCCTTTACGTTACATTAGTACATATCTTTGACACTATTAATTTTGGTCTTAGACCAAATTGTGAGGCCAGTTCTTACCGCTGTCCTACAATGGTTGCGGCTTCCTGGCAGACTTTTATTTTGTGCCTATTGCATTTGTCTGTAAAGTGGTGAGTTACAACTCGGCGCTTATCTTGTAAGCACTATGTTCTAGATGTTCTTTTCTAGACAGCTCTTTATTAGCAGGACAGTCCTTGGCCGTCCTTTCTGAGTGAGCCTATCTCCTACCACCTACTCAGGGTTGTTGGTTTTAGTTCGTACTCTCCCACAAGTGTGAATGAGTGATGGAGACTATCCAGGAAGATATGGAAAATACGTATTTCGTCGTAATTATTGATCTTCTTGGACAGTCTCCATCACTAATTCACACACCCACCCACCATCCTCTTGGTTCACTAGTTTTCTTTCCTGGTCTTTATAGTCCTATGGTTCAGACTGTGAAGACATTGTTCTTTGACCTTTCTTGCAAAGGCCTTCAAACAACATGAAGTCTTGCTGTATTCTGACTATTGCAGTTAGCTCCAGCACTTGAACTGCCCCAGAGAGTAAAGGGTTAAAATTCTATGCAAGGCATAGAATGTTGAGCTCGAGCTCGGTTGAGAAAACTCTGTCTGCAGCAATTTGAAACCAAACCGTTGGATTCTTTACTCCGCTTCACTGAACAGTCGCTCAGGAGATTTCTCCTTTGCTCGGTTCAAAAAGTCAAAGTTATCGGTTAGTCTGAAAGTATTTACTGAAATTTATTCTGCTTGTCGGTTCAGGACTCTGTCTGCGGATACTGTAAGTACTTGGGTAGTTTTTTGTTGAAATTGTAAAAAAGTGTTGGTCGGTTCATCGGAACCGATCCCTTAGTAAGTCATTTGTTTTTAGTTTGTGGTTACCGGTCTGTATCGGTTTAAAAAAAAAAAAAAAAAACATGATTTGTACAGTTTTTCCAGCATGGTGAGAAACCAATAGGGGAGTCTCTCTTGCGGTTGCGAAAAAAGGTAAGTTTTGTTCTAGGGACATGGATATGTTGTTCATCCACACTCATTGGCAGTATCCTTGCCGCTTTAAATCTTGCCGGAAGGTCTTCAAGCTTGCTCCTCCCACCCACCGGTGGTATAACTCATCGGCTCCGCCCCATGGCGTAGATCTTCCTTACGGCTTGGAAGCTCAGGTTCCCTCCTAGCATCTACGTTTTGCGGCTAGTTCCTATTTCTCCGTTTATGGTTTAAAATAAAATTTTGCAAAAGACTTCAGTCTTCTATCCCTCATGGCTCGATGGACCAACCGACTCGGATTGGAGATGCCCATGCGGCAGAAGATGTCTCGGACGGATCCTCACTCCAGGTGTGTGTATACTGCCCAGGCCTTGAGCACGACCGCAGGCTTGCGACCTGTGCTCATCTTTCTCGGCCTATCCCTCGAAGACCGTGCTGCCCGATTGCAACTGGGCGTCCGAGCGCTTCCCTCCGTGAAGTCAAGGAGGCCGGTTGGCGTCTCGCGGGCGCTGGTGCTCAAGGATCAGCTCGAGCGGATGGTCGCTCGAAGAGGAGGCGGCACGGGCTGATCTTCCTCGGCCGCTGCATTTATCCCGCCTCTCTGGGTTCTTCCTACACGGCTTCTTTTAGGAGCTTTGTCTGTCCCTCTCCACTAAAGGAGAAGGGCTCATGCTGCAGGACCTTTTCTCGGTCCAAAAGAGGGACAGGGTAAGTCCCTCCGTCCGACGCTCTTGGGAGCGGAAGGTCCTCCTCCCGCCGACCGTCGGCTTCGGTCGACCGCTCGGCCGGGCCACTGGCCCTCACGGTGTCCCGTCAGGTCAGTTGACGAGACTCCCACCGATGAAGTCGAGATTTTCTGACCCATTGGAGCAGACTGTCGCCTTTAGCAGCCCGAGATTCCCTCTCAGTTCCCCAGGAGGTTGAGGATCCCGTGGGCTCGCCTGTGCCTCCCGGTCCGGAGCCCTCGGATGGACCTTCGGAGCCGGAGGAATGCGGTTCCGCCGACACCTCCCGCGACCGACCGGAAATTCCGGACTCTCGGTCTCGGTCTGACCTCTTCGCGGTCCAGCCGTTCCACGTCATAGGCGGTCTCGGTCTGGCACCGCGATGGCGGCGTCGCCGCCGTCCTCGTCCTCCTCCTCGGATGAGGGAGGCTTCGGCGTAAATACGCCGATGGTAGTGCGAGACCTTATGTTGCAACAGCTCCTCCTGGCGGGAATAAGCCGACTCCGCGCGCCTTCCCGGCCATTAAGTGGCTGTCACGGAGCGGCTCGACACAACCCTCGACTTGTCCGAGGCCTATACCGGCGGTTGTTCGGCCAAAACCAGCTGCTCCACCGATTCCGGTGGAACCTCCGCCTCCACAGCCACCAATTGGGGCTCCGACCAAGGATTCTCCCGGTCGGCTAAGGGTTTACCCGATCGGCTGTCAGTTACCCTCATCCCGACCGACCTCGGCAGGTGAAGGGTGGCTCAGGCCAGAGGCAGCTCTTCGAGGACTCTTCCGAGTCCGAAGATGATTCCTCCTTCTTCTCCAGCGACTGGACTTGGGTCTTCAGGAAGGATCAGTCAATGGGCGATAGCCCGTCGTCCTTCCTGGGACTTTCTTGGCTCATCTCCGAGTCTACGGGATGGGCTCGAACCCGTTCCAAGCGGGCCAGGTATCCCCTCACGGAGATTCTGGACCGAGGATTCTCCGGCGGAGGCCTTTCCGGTGGCCGAGGCCATAGTGGGTCCGGCACTGGAACTTTGGCAGCCCCTGCTTCCTGCCCTGCGCTTCGGCCAGGATGGCCAGGAAGTATGCGGTCCCTACGGTTCCTTGTCCGTTTTTTGTCACCCTCTGCTGAGAGTTGGTTACCGACAGCGTTTCCGGCAGCGCCCGGCTGCGCCAGGATGTGGACAAACCTCCTGACAAGGAGTCCAGAATTGGACTATGTCGGGCGAAAAGTCTACGCTTTCGTCCTCTCGGCCTTCGTCAGGCCAGTTCGGCCGTCCTCATGGCACATTTTTCTCATGCCCTGTTGGGCTCCCTGGAGTAGTCATCCTCATCTTCCGCCCGATCTGCAGACAGCGGTTAAGCAGGTGCGGGACCAGGGCAGGGTAGTGGCCAAACAGCAGCTCCAGACTGCTTTGGATATAGGGGACTCATGTGCCAGATCGGGTGGCGGCGCAGTGGCTATGTGCGTCATGGGCTTGGCTGAGGATATCCACCTTTACTTCGGATACCCAGCACAAGTTGGCGGATGTTCCCTTTTTGGGGACTGACCTCTTCGGCCCTGGGGTGGAAGGTCACCTGCAGAGGATCGAGAAGTCCAATGCTACCTTGGACTTGGTCTCTTCCGCTCAGAAGGACAAAGGCCGCAAGCCACAGCCTAAGCCCTTTCGTCCTTCTGTGCCCTCGGCGCGCCCGGCCCAGCAACGTCAGGGCCAGCAGGCTCGGCCTTGGCATCCCAAACCCAAGCCGCGGCTTCCTCTAACAGGAGGCAGGGAGGAAGGGCCCAGGAGGTCCCTCGGCGGTCCCTCCTCCAAGCCTGCCCAGTGACGCAGGCTGAGGGTGTCGCCCCCACCCCTCGTCACCTTACCCGGTCCCCCGGGGGACGGCTCCGCACTTCCGTTCCGCCTGGTCCGCTGTTACCACGGACAGGTGGGTCTTGAAGGTGGTGGGAAGAGGCCTGCCTCTGGCTCGAGCAGGCACCACCCTTCAGGCCGCCGCCTCGGGGCTTCGGGATCCCAGCCTCACTGGCGGCCTCGTCGAGCCGACATCGCTCTCCTCCTCCAGAAGGAGGTGGTAAGAGGTGGTGGACCTCCTTCAGACCCAGGGTTTGTGTCCAGGTACTTCCTGGTTCCGAAGCAGACGGGCTGGGCGCCCCATTCTCGACTCACACGACCTAAACAAGTTCCTAAGGTCTCGAACTTCAGGATGGTCACTCTGGCTCAGATAATACCATCCTTGGAGCAGCGGCGTGGTTCTGCTCTCTGGACTTGCAGGCCCAGCGTTTTTCACGTCCCTATCCGTCCGTCTCACCAGAGATTCCTTCGCTTCGGCGGAGGATCCCTCTTCGAGTTCAAGCCATGCCCTTGGCTTGTCTCCAGCTCCCAGGGTCTTCACCAAATGCATGGCAGTGGTGACAGCATTCCTCTATGGCGCGAGGGGTCGGTGTACCCTTACCTGGACGACTGGCTGATAGCAGCTCCCTCCAGGGAGGAGGCGGAGTGGTCCAGAGATCTGGCCCTCCAGGTCTGCTCTCAACTGGGCCTCCTTATCAAGCGAGGCCAGAGTAGAACTCGAGCGAAGCAGGTGATTCTATTCATCCAGGCGCAGCTCGACTCTCATCGAGCAAATGCGGCCTCCAGCGGACAGGGCGAGGTTCTTTCCTCCTTTGCCCGATCATTTCTGGTTGGGCAATTCGCCCCCTCCGGGACTCTCGCCTCCTGGGTCTCATGGCGGCCTGCACCGGCGTGGTCCGTTGGGCCGCTGGAACATCGTCCCCTTCGGTAGGGACTGGCCAGCCAGTGGTCACACCGCTGCGATCCCTTGGACCAGCTGTGTCGGTGACACAGGGGATGTGGGCAGCTTCCAGTGGTGGACCGTTCAGTTCATTTCAGGAGGGCATCCCGTTCGTCCGCCCGGCCGACGGTCTCTATCGACCGATGCCTCTCTGATGGGTTGGGGTGCCCATCTGGGGAACACCGGGCTCATGGCCTCTGGTCCCGCGAGTCCTGATGCCACATCAACCTGCTGGAGCTCCGAGGCGGTCCGCTAGCTCTCCACCGCCTTTGCTCCTTCCTCCGGGGTCAAGTGGTCCCGAGTCCAGGCAGGACAATACCACGACCATGTACATTATCTGAACCGCTAGAGCGGACGCAGCTCCATCTTCTATGCTGAGAAGCTCTCCGCATTTGGTCACCGTGCGCAGCCTGGAGGCGGATCTCCTAGCCATTCACGTGGCAGGAGCTCCAACACCCTGGCCGATGCCCTGAGCCGGATAGGGGCTGCATCCCACGAGTGGTCTCTCCTGCCGGAGGTAGTACAGCATCTGTTCTCCTTTGGGGCACACCTCAGGTGGACCTGTTTGCCTCCATGGAGAACGCGAAGATGAGTCTGTTCCATGCCCGCCCCCCTCAGCAGGGCTCGCTGCAGGGGGATGCCTTCTCGAGGCAATGGACCCCGGGCCTCTTTTACGCCTTTCCCCCATTTCCCTTGATCCACAAGGTGCTTCTCAAGGCGAGGAGGGACAAGGCGAGGTGATTCTGATAGCCCCAGACTGGCCTCGCCAGTTCTGGTACCCAGATCTCCTCAGTCTCAGCTCCAGGACTCCGCTGCAGCTTCCAGCTCGCCTGGACCTGCTCTCAGTCAATCAGGGAAGGTGTTCCATCCGGACCTTCAATCCCTGCACCTGACGGCCTGGTTCCTGAGCGGCTAGAGTTCCAGGCCTTGGGTCTTTCCGACGAGGTCCTCAATGTAGTTGAGGCGTCCCGTATGAGCCAGAAAATGCTATGCCTTCAAATGGAAAAGGTTTCCATTTGGTGTCAGAGACAGGGCTTGGACCCTTCCTCCTGTTCCTTGGCAAGCATCTTGGACTATTTATGGTCCCTTTCTAGTCAAGGGCTTGGAGTCGAGCGACCTAAGGGTGCACCTGGCAGCCATCTCTGCTTACCGGCGCGGGCCGAAGCAGTCGGTAGCGCAGGAGAAGGTGGTCTGGCGCTTTTCAAGGCCTTGATCACATTTCTCCAGTGCGGGAACCCCCACCTCCGTGGGATCTACTGCTGGTACTGGCAAAGCTCATGGGCAAGCCATTGAACCTATGCACAGGTGTGCTCTCTCTCACCTGTCGTGGAAGACCGCCTTCTTGGTGGCTATCCGTCAGCCAGAAGGATGGGAGAGCTCCAGGCGCTTTCCATCGAGTCTCCTTACCTGGTCTTCCACAGGGACAAGGTTGTCCTCGCCCCACCCGAAATTCCTTCCAAGGTGGTGTCGGAGTTTCACCTTAACCAGGTGTTGACTCTGCCAGTGTTCTACCCCAATCACACCTCGAGGTCAATATAGGCTCCATACTCTGGACTCCTAGAAGGGCGCCGCTATTATAAGGAGCGCACGGCTGAAATTGGGAGAGGTTCGCCAGCTGTTTGTCACCCACGCTGAAGCCGCATCTGGCAGACCTGCAGCCAAGCGGACGATAAGCAGGTGGGTAACCTCCTGCATAGATCTCTGCTATAAGTTGGCGGGCATGGAGCCTCCCAGAGGATAAGAGCTCATTCTACCGCCATACTGCTGCAACGGTGGCTGCTTCCGGGGCGTCCCTATCCAGAAATCTGCAGGCTGCTACCTGAAGTCAGCAAACACCTTCATTACCCACTACCACATCGACCTTGAGTCACGCCGGGATGCTGGTTTTGGGGCCTCGGTTCTCCAGTCTCTCTTTCCCAAGTAAGTATATGGGGTGTGCTCTTGCCTCCTCCTCCCGGAGAACTGCTAGAGTCTGCCAATGAGTGTGGATGAACAACATATCCATGTCCTAGAAATACAGGTTACTCACCTGTAACAGGAGTTCTAGGAATGGTATATGTTGTTCATCCCTATCCCTGACCTCCCGGCTCGGGCCACAACCTGAGCTTCCAGCGGGCCTGATCTGGCGTCATGGGAGCCGAGGAGTTATACCACCCGGGTGGGTGGGAGGAGCAAGCTTGAAGACCTTCCGGCAAGATTTAAAGCGGCAAGGATACTGCCAATGAGTGTGGATGAACAACATATACCATTCCTAGAACTCCTGTTACAGGTGAGTAACCTGTATTTTAGGTTGGCCATGTCTGAGAAACCCAAGAAAAAAACAAGGCCCACTGGGTTTCAACACTGTAGTGTGTGTGGGGAGGTCTTTGCTAAGGCCGATCCCCACACCACCTGTGTTTACTGTCTGGGGTTTGACCACCTCGATTCAGAATGCCAAATTTGTAAGAATTTCCCTAAGTCTACCCTGGAAAAAAGGTTATGTAGACTTAGGGATAAGGAGGCTGAAAAATCTGCTGACACGGAAGGCCAGCCCGGTTCGGTTCCTACCGAACCAGATGGAGTACCCTCTGACTAGGGCGATACTTCTTCGGGCAAGAGGAGAGCCAATCTTGAGGGATCAGTTCCTACAAAAAGAAAGCTAAAAGATAAATCGACCAGTTCAGATCCAGATATTCATGTTCACACACCAAGAGATGGCTAGAGGATTCGGATTGTTGAATCACTTTGTCTGTTCCTACTGATCCGGCACCTTCTGCCAGAGGTTCGGTTTGGTCGGTTCCCCCGGTTCAAGATTATTCCCCTGAAGACTTTTATGAACTGGAGTTTGAAGAGGAGGGGGATTTTGAAGAAGATGGTGATGAAAGTTTGGATGTGCCTGTGGAACCGGACATCTCCCCAGACAGACCTTCTGGTGTTTCCCCTCCTAGGTTCTCTGAGTCCCCTCCCCACTATCTGTTTTACAGAAAGGTGGCTGAAACCCTCCAACTTCCCATGGAGGAGGCTGTGGAGGATCAGGAGGAGCCTGATTTTGTTGAGGTGATGGACATCCCAGAGTCTAAGAGACTGTCTGTTCCCCTCCATAAGTCCTTTGGGAAACAGACACAAAAAATGTTAAGGTCTCCTAACTCTGTACCTCCTGTTGACAGAAGAATGGACAAGAAGTACACCTTATCAGGCTCAGATATGGAGTTTTTCTACCAGCAATGCAGCCATGTTGGGGTAGTGCAGGCTACAGCCTGTGGCAAGGCAAATATTCCCTTGGCTTCACACCCCCAGACAAAGACTCCAGGAAGATGGATGCCATGGCAAAGACACAGTACATGGCATCATCTTTGGGAATCAGACAGGCTAACTATATGGCCTATACAGCCAGGTACCAGAAGTCCAGGTGGGACACTGTACTGGCACTGGCTAAGCAGGCCTCCCCCCAGCTGGCCAAGGAGCTGGAGCAGGTGGCTGCTGATGGGATTGAGGCATCATTCTGTAGTGCTTACCACAGATGCTTTACTGTTGGGGTGGGGAGCCCATCTGGAGGCTCTCACAGCCCAGGGTCTGTGGTCTCCTCAGGAATCCTTTATCAACCTTCTGGAGCTCAGGGCAATACTTCTGGCCCTGCAAGCTTTCTCTGTCAGGATGGACAACACTACCACCATGTGGTACATCAACAAGCAGGAAGGCACTCGGTCCACGGCCTTGTGCACTGAAGCCATGAAATTGTGGTCTCTGGCTTATTCTCTGCAGACCTCCCTGGTGGCAGTTCATCTTCCAGGGAAGGACAGTGTGCTAGCAGATGCACTGAGCAGGATCTCCCAGGGCCATCACGAATGGTCTCTGGACTCTCTTGGTGTTGAAAGTGATTTTTTCATGGTGAGGCACTCCAGAGATAGATCTCTTGCAGCCCCTGACAATCACCAACTTCCTCTGTTTTGTTGAAGACCCCAGTCTTGGGCTCAGTCCCTCTGGATGCTCTGATTTTGAACTGGGAAGGAGATTTCTGTATGCCTTCCTCCTTCCTCTTCTGGCCAAGGTGAGGTCGCAACCTTGCAGAGTGATTCTGATTGCTCCAGACTAGGCCAGGCAGCCTTGGTACCTCTTGTTGCTGTCCCTAGCAGTCAGTCTTCCCTGTCTCTTCCCAGGAATTACAACCTAACCTCTTCTCAGGGAGGATTTGGTATCCCAATCTTCGATCTCTCAATCTCAAGGCATGGCTCTTGAAGAGTTAGAGTATGCAGATTTGTATCTGTCTCAAGGGGTTCTAGATATTCTCAAAGCCTCTCGAAAGCCTGCCACCAGAAAAACTTACAACTCCAAATGGAAAAGATTCAGCATGTGGTGTTCCAAGAGGCATATGTCCCCAGACACTGCTGAATTGTCTACAGTTGTGGATTATATGGTTCATCTTAATGGCTTAGGCCTCAGATCAGCTTCTCTCAAAGTACATTTGTCAGCTGTTTCTGCTTTTCTGTCAGTGGGAAAGCCTTCTTCACTGTCATCTCACCCTATATTTTGTAAATTTTTCGAGGGATTGCTTCATACCAATGCTCCCTTTAGGGATCCTGCTCCTGCCTGGGATTTGAATGTTTGCATTGCTCAGCTTATGCAACCCCCTTTTACTTGACTTGGAAATCTCTGTTTTTGGTTGCTATTACCTCTGCCAGACGTATCAGTGAATTGCAAGCTCTCAGTTGAACCTGACTTCATTTCATTCCATAGAGCTAAGGTGGTCCTTAGAACCAATAGAAGGTTCTTACCCAAAGTGGTTTCCGATTTCCATTTAAATTGGTCTGTCTCTTCCTGTGTTCTTCACTGATCATACTTCCTCAGGAGAACGGAGGTTGCACAGTTTAGATGTTAAAAGAGCCCTTAGTTGCTATATAGAACGTAAAAAGGGTCACAGGTTTGACTCCTCCAGTTGTTCCTCACTTATGGGGAAGTAGGTAGGACAAACCTGCCACCAAGAGAACTGTTGCCAGGTGGATTGTGTCCTGTATCCAATTCTGCTCTGAGAAACTAGGAAAATTCCACCCTCAGGCCTGAGGGTTCATTCCACTAGAGGTACAGCTGCATCTCTGGCTGCGTTAGGGATATCCCTGTTAGAAATCTGTCAAGCAGCCACCTGAAAACAGTTCATACCTTCACCAAGCATTACTCTGATATCTAGGCTAGGAGTGATGCTAGGTTTGGCACAGCAGTACTTCAGTCTATTCCCAAAGTAGGTTCTGTCTCCTCCATGGAGGTACTGGTAGTTGGTATTAGTTTGAATACAGCAAAACTTCATGTTGTTTGAAGAAAAATTACTCACCTTAGTAATTATGTTTCTTCTAATGGAGTCTTGCTATATTCTGACCTCCTCCTGCCTACCCTCTCAGAACCTGCTTTTGGGAAGTGGGTGGCAGGTGCAGTGTTGCACCCAAGGGGTGTATTCAGCACACTTTCTGTTGTGGATGCTTTTTGTTGAATAATTAAGAATTTTTATGCTTTGTTACTTGGTTTTTGGGTTTCCTGACTTGAGTCTTCTTTTGGGAATCTAAAACTTTCGTTGCCAGTTGGCTAGTAGAAATTTTACAATTTCCACATTATTAAAGTCAGTGAGTTTTAGCTCGTAAGAATCTGACTGTTTGGTTTCAAAGTGCTGCAGACAGAGTTTCCTCAACAGAGCTCGAGCTCAACGTTCTACGCCTTGCATAGAATTTTAACCCTTTACTCTCCGGGGCAGTTCAAGTACTGGAGCTAACTGCAATAGTCATAATACAGCAAGACTCCATTAGAAGAAACATAATTACTAAGGTGAGTAATTTTTTTATCTGGGCCCTCTCAGGCCCAGAAACTCAGGATGGAGACTTCCGGTGACGTCACCATCCGGAATGGCAGCATAGAGGAATAGCTCCTGAGTAACTCGCCAACTATTTCTCCCTAATCTGTCATATCGATCCTAAATACCAGCTTAAGAAGCCAGAACATGATGGGAGTAAAAAATAAAGCAAATCCGCTCCAGGAGACCCCCATAAGACGGATGTTTCCAGATTCCAGAAGAGGCCTCTGACAGTCGCAGCGCCTCTCGCGAGTAGCATGGCGGGCGATCAAGATCCAGATACAGACAAGGAAACAGAGAGGCTCTCACCATCCCGCTTTGAAACGCTTTCTCTCTGAAATCAAGGCTTTCGAGCTGAAAATAAAAAGAATTTGTATTGCTACAAACCGCTTTCGGAGGTAGAAGAAAGACTTGACCGCTCAGAGGAAGCCTCTGGAGAGATAGCTGACGAAACGCATTGACTCCACACTGCTGTGGACTATCTGATAGACCAATACGAAACCATGCAAGAGAAGATCACTGACCTTGAAGCCAGGTGCCGGAGAGATAACCTCCGTATCTATGGGCTCCCAAAGGGTCGGAGACTGGTAGAATGGAGGATTTTCTAACCGACATGTTGAAAGATGTTCTAGCCCTACCCCCCCCACATTCCAATTCAAAATAGAGAGAGCACACAGAGCCCTAGCGAAAAAGCCCACTGATCCTTCGGCGAGACCCCGCTCAATAGTTCTCACTCTCCAGCTACAGAGACAAGGAACAGATCCTGAGGACAGCCTGGGCCCTAAAGAACGTAACATACAACTTGGCCAGATTGCTCTTTGTTAACGACTACCCTACTGACATCATGAGGAAAAGGATGGCTTATGCACCAATTCTAAAGTTACTGCGAGAAAAGGGCATTAAATTTCAGACACCTTACCCAGCCAAGCTCCGGGTCTTTTGGGAATCCGGAACCACAGTTTATTGAAGCCCAGAAGAAATCTCCTTGGAACTGAATAAGAGAGGCTGGAATTTCCAGGTGATCGGTCCTGTGCAACTGCAGAAACGTCCCTCTCGCCCCTGCTGGCAAGACCACGCAAATACTCACAGAGACGTAGGAAGGCGTGGAAGATTTCGCTCTCTACAAGAACTCACACTACATCGGGCTGAGAAGTCCCTTGGAAAAAGATCCAGATCTGGCCAGTAATCCTGATACCTGAGGATGTCTGGACCTATCGTGAACATGTGGAACTTAAATAAATCTTCTTGTTACCCAAATTGTGGGAATGCGACTATTGCCAGGGGTAGATGCTGGGGAACTGTTACCAGATAGCCTTTCTCTCTTGTTATTTGATTGCTGATCCTACAAACAACAGCTATATCACCATGTTTCAAACTGAAATCTTGTTTATATTGGTTTACTACTGCAGTGACAATAGTGGGAGTCCTTTCTTCTAGGTGGTAATCTAAGGCTTACCCTAAGGACCTGGGAGCGCCTACAGCTAAGAACTAAAACTTTCAAGATGCAGGTTGCGAAGGCAGGCATGTAACAACGTAACCCCATGCTACGACCCCGACTACGTTCACTCAGGGCACACCTTCGGGTCACTCGACCAGTAATAGCCCTGCTAATTATTTATCTCGGGGTGACGTCCCAACTATTTAATCCTGACTGCTTAAGGGGTTGGGGAGGCCTGACCTCATTGCAGGTCACAATTCCTCCCACAGGACCTCTCCCCGAATTTAGGGCATGGCCCTTTTTCATTAGAGGGGTAATTTTTACTCCCTCCATTAATGGAAGTGCAATTGTACATATGTTGGCCAGGTTATGGCCTGTTAAAGTTAATTGCTATTTTCTTTTATACCCCCATGTGCACACACTTTCAGGTTACTACAGGATGAGCCGAGTTAAAAGGCTGTCATTTCAGTTCATTCAGGTCTGCTGTTGTTATGCCATACACTGGTTACCAAGAGTGTATCGATTGTCTTCTGAGGTATTTATAGGTAGAAACCAGAGCATCCTTTCATTGTTTTCATTTTGTATACAGCAACAGTGCATGTCTACTCGAGTCACTAATGGATAGAGCCTCTATAGATAAAATTTGTTCACATAATGTCAACGGGTTAAACAACCCCGTTAAGAGATGGAGAGTGATCTCCACCCTTAAAAAGCTAAAACCTTCCTTCCTTTTGTTACAGGAAACCCACTTAAACAAGCAGGAACACCAAAAGCTAACAAAGTTTGGGTTTTCTGTAATTGTGGCCTCGGTATATGGTAAGGGGAAAAGGAGAGGAGCAGCTGTCTTGGTCCCTAAGGGTGTCCCTTTTCAGTTAATAAGCTCTTCTCTGACCCAGAAGGCCGACTTGCTATACTGTTGGTAAGCTGGAGGGGCAGGAGCTACTCTGTCTCTATATATGTCCCTCTCGGGAGAGGGACCAACAGTTAGGAGGATGTTCCAGAGAGTGATGGAGAGAAGTAGGGAATTTTGATAATGGAGGGACCATAACCATACCGCTTCTTGTCTTGACTCCTCTGCTAAAAACCTTTAAAGATCCCCTGCACACAGAGCAGTGCAGATGTACCTCTCAGAGGCGCACTGGATAGATATATGGTGAAATCTTCACCCAACAGGAGAGAATACACGATTACTCTGCACCTACAAAGTGTACACTCAGATTGATTATATACATGTCTCTAAAGAGCATCTATATAGAATGCAGAGTTGTACTCAGACCCCTCTGTGATATCTGATTACTCGATATTAACACTAAACATGATGTGGAAAAGGAAGAGTTCATACCTTTTGGAGATTTAATAACTTCTTCTAAATAGTAAAGATTTTGTAGAATTGGTACAGCGCAAAATAAAATTGATATTAGAAGATAACGACAGGCAGGACACTAGGAAGGGGTTTTGTGGGACACCCTTAAAGCGGTCTTACGGGAAATAATTAAATATGCTGCCTTTACAGAAAACTGCAGCAACAACGATTGGACAAACTGCATTGTCAATTACAAATTCTCCAAACCTCTCATGCGGCAGGGATGGAGCTTACCCTCTTATACAAGCCACCAAACAGCAGATCCAGGCAATCCTGGACATACATGTATTGAGCAAGCTTTACAATCCCTTAAACAGAAACACTACAGAGGGGCCCTAGGGCTACCCATTTACTAGCCCACAGACTCAGGCAGCAAAAGCCAGATCAAATATAGGCCAAATCAGGGATCCGGTCTCAAAAAGCTAGTCACCCTCCTCGAAATGAGCAGGTCTTCCAGAGGCATTATAGTGGCCTCTCTGGCACTGAACATCCTGCAAACCCTCGAGCATTTGATGCCTTTATGGAGAAACTTAATTTACCTAAAATATCTCGAACAGCAGCAATTTTTGAGAGCCCCATTACTAAATTAGAATTGGATCAGGCCGTTACAGCTCTTAAAGCCAATAAGAGTCCGGGCCCTGATGGCTATACTGGGAATTCTACAAAGCTTTTCGAAAGACTTATCCCCTTGCTGCTCGAGGCCTGCAGAGCCATTCAAGAGGGAGAATCCACCCAGACTCATGGCGTATACGCATATATATCCAGTATTTTGAAGCCTGGTAAGGACACAACTTCCTGTTCCTCCTACAGACCCATCTCAGTTCTCAATGTCGATTATAAAATGTTCAGATCTATAATAGCTAAAAGATTTCAAACTTTTCTACTGGAGATAATAAATTTAGATCAGACAGGGTTTGTTCCCGGGCGCCAGACACAGGACAATATTAAGAGAACTTTACAACTACTACACAGAGTGGGAGCCTCTGGAACTAGCTTTCTCCTTCTCTCCTTCGACGCGGAGAAGGCGTTCGACCGGGTTGAGTGGCCTTTTCTGTTGGAGGTACTGGAGGGAGTTGGAATCCCCCATTCGGTAGTTAACTCTATCAAAGCTATGTATTCTCATCCCAGGGCGTATATCCGGTTAAACGGCTCCTTCTCCAGCCCTATCTCTCTCTCTCTGTGGCACAAGGTGTCCTCTCCCCCTATTATTTATGAGCATATCTGGAGCCTTTGGCTCAGGCCCTGAGGCAGAGAGAGGGTTTAACGGAATAGAGGTACACACTACCAAGCATAAGCTGGCATTATATGCAGACAACCTCTTAATATATCTGACTGACCCTGAGCCTGCTCTCCTCATCTATGGGACACTTTGGATAAATTTGGAGCTATTTCTGGCTATAAAGTCAATGAAAGTAAAACTGAAGTCCTGGCATGGAACTTGTATCCACTTAGAGGACCTGAAGCGTAATATAATTTCAAGTGGCATCTAGAACATTTTGAATATTTAGGTGTCCGGATAGGACCCCTGGGTTGTGACCTATTTGCATTAAACTATTCCTCCTTCCTAGCCAGGACCGCGTATGACTTAGAAAGATGGCGTGTTCTGCCTTTGTCCCTTAGTCAATGAATAGAGTCAATTAGGATGGTAATTCTACCCCATTTTTTATACCTAGCCCAAACCCTTCCTGTGCCAATCCCAGATGCTTTTTTCAGGACTTAGCAGAAGAAAATTTCTGCATTTATTTGGGCGAATCATAAGCCTCTGATTAATCTGGCTGTGCTACAGTCCCCCAAACACTTGGGAGGTCTTTCTCTACCAAACTTTGTTATACTATTTAGCCTGCCAATTAAGAATCCCCCTGTATTGGCTGGATAAGACATATATACCTTTGGAAACTGGTGGAGTTACAGGAAACAGAACTTAAAGATATCTATAACACCCTATTAGCCTTCTCTCCCACGATTAAGATAGAAACTGTACCCAATCCATTCACCCAGACAACACTCAAATGCTGGCAAAAAAATTGTCAGACAGAGACTTCAAACCCTGGAGACTGGCAATGTTTTCCCTCCAATATTTAGATGCCTTCCCTCCGGGCAAAATGGATAAGGGTTTTGACAAATGACGTATGAAGGGCTTGCACCTGGTGTACCACTTTGCGCCGGAAGGCAAGATCCTCTTTCTTACAGAATTGACACAAAAATACAATATTGCCTATAATGAAAGATTTAGATATTTTCAGGCCAGGAATTTCCTGAAGACATTGGGGAAGCTGATGTGGGAGGATAACCTCCCGGCTGAATTGTTGCTTATTTTAGTGGCAGCAGTAGAAGGGAAACCTGTCCCTTCACATTTGATTTCTACCCTATACAGGGCCCTTTGTAAGCTGCAAAATAAGCCCTTAGACAAAATCAGGATGGCCTGGGAAAGGGATCTACTAGTGGCAATATCTTCTCTCAATTGGCAAATTTATGTGAAGAATATGTACAAAGGTGTTAACTCTGGGCTATGGAAAGATTTTACATGGAAATTAGCTGCTAGATATTTTAGAGCCCCTGCGGTGATCCAGAAATAGTCTAAGCAATCCAAGCCTGACTGTTGGAGACAATGTGGATCCTCACATGCCACCTTAGGCCATATTTTTTGGTCTTGTAAGGCCCTTCAGCCTTTCTTTGCACAGCTCACTGGAGCTCTCCATCAGATACTATCCCCAAATTTCGCTTTATCTCCACAACTCTTCCTATTTGGCCTTTACCCCGCAATTTCCGACGCCTCTAAGAAATTTCTTAATCTGGCCCTTTTGGCTGCTAAAAAGCCATTACAAAAGTGGAATTCCAGCCTCCTCCTACCCTGGAGAACTGGCATCAACTGATGATAGAAATGTATAGATGGAGAGACTCACTGCCCTAATCAATAAATCACAAGAGGCTTTCAAATTCATTGGAGAAATGGGTACTGTACATCATGTCTGTACATTCTGATTTTATTCCATAATTTATCTTTGAGTGCTGTATTTATTTCCTATTGCAATATATGTATGGCATTGAAATGATTAACTACCGCCTCCGCCTCTGTTATCCTGGGCAGGCCATGAAATATTCTATGCTACTTAAACTTAGTGCACTATAAGTTTCTGTTTTTTAACCTCCTCATATTTATTTATGTATACATTTGAAACTTTGTTTTACCTCCTTACTGTATTTACTCTGAAAATACAATAAAGATTGAAAGTTTAAAAAAAAAAAAAAAGAAAACTCAGGATGAGTTATTCTCATTAGTTACGCTTGCACCTCCTCGGTCGAAAAGGTACTGAGGCAGTTGGAGGGTCGACGCCTTAGATAGCTCTACACAGGCGCGAGCTAGTTTCACGGTGCCACGCATGCGTGGTCCTGTCTCGGCGCCGACCCTTCTGAAAATTTTAGGCTCCCGCTTAGTCCTAGCGCCTCCGGTGCTATCCCACTAGTGTGAATGAGTGATGGAGACTGTCCAAGAAGATCAATAATTACGGTAAGTACGTAATTTCCATTTCTTTATTCCCAAGGTGGTGTCAGAAGCCACACTGAACCCATCAGTAGAGCTTCCTGTATATTATCCGTCCCCCTCTAACAAAGGTGAGGCCTCCATACCATGGACGAATCAGATTCTCCTATGTTACACTCACTGGACTAACGATTTCCATAGCTGTGATCAGCGTTTTCTTTTGACCCCAGATCAAAGGCAAACCGGTTTCTATGCAGGGTCTTTTCAAATGGTTAGGCAACTGCATTAGGTATTGTTACCAGAAATATGAAAAACCTCTGCCGGGTTCCATGAGAGGTCATTCTACTAGGGGCATGGCTGCTTCTGCTGCCTTTTTGCAAAATGTCTCTGCGGCTGATATCTGCGCCGTAGCCACTTGGAGTTCTGTCCATACCTTTACCAAACATTACAGTTCGACATTGCTTCTAGACGAAGGGCTGGTTCAAACACCATGAAGTCTTGCTATATTATAACAATAGCAGTCAGCCACTGCAGCTGAACTGCCCTGGAGGGAAGGAGTTAACTCCAGAAGATCTGAGTTCTACAGCGAGGGCGCCAGCCCAAAGTTTATCTGGCAGTTTCAAATGAAACTGTCAGATTCTTTACTCCGCTTCACTGAACAGTCGCTCCGGAGATCAGCTCCTTCAGCTCGGTTCATTCTCGGTTCAAGCTAGTATTTTTCGGTTCATTTGAACCGGCAAAAGTTATTATTTTTACCGCATTTCGGTTTTAAAGCTCTATCTGGTAACCGTAAGTACTAAAATTTAAGTCTGTGTGGAAAATTAATTATCGGTTCGGTTTTGAACCGATCGGTTGGTTTTTGTCTGCATTTTAAAAGTGTACAGTGGGTTTTAGAGTGCGGTTCCCGGTTCTTATCGGTTCTAAAAAAACGGAATTATAACGTTTTTTTCAAATACCCGTGACACGGTTAGGAACCGATAAGGGTGTCTTGCCTGGCACTGCCATCAAAAGGGCAAGTTTTGGTTAGGCTGGCATTATGTCTGAGAAACCCAAAAGAAAAACCGGGCCCACTGGGTTTCAACACTGAGATGTCTGTGGGGACGCCTTGCCAAGGCTGACCCACACACCACGTGTTTATTGTCTGGGCTGACCACCTCCTGTCAGACTGCCAGGTGTGTAAAAATTTCCTGCAGCCACCCTGGAGAAGAGATTGGGCCGGCTCCGGAACAGAGGCCAAAAAGTCCGCTGACCCGATGGCCAGCCCGTCCAGTACCCACTGGACCAGAGGGAGTGCCCTCTGACCAGGGCGAGACTTCCTCGGCAAAGGAAGGCTGGTTCAGAGGAACCAGTCCCAAGTAAAAGACAAGGAAATCAGTAGGTCTGGAGTCCAAAATTGTGTCTCCAACTGCTGCAGAGATAGCTAAAGTCATTCAGATTGTCCAGTCACTGTCTCAGGGATCTGTAGAACCACCAACAGCTGGTAAAAGGTTGGTTCGTTCAGTCCCAGTGGTTCAGGATTTTGAAGTTGAGGATTTTATGAACCACAGGAGGGGAGGAGGAATTTGATCAATATATGTGTGGTTGGGGGTCTGGACGTGCCCATTGAACCGGACATTTCTCCAGACAGACCTTTAGAATCTCCTCCTATTCTGTCCCTTCTTTCTTTATTTTTTACAAAAGGTTGCAGAAACCCTCCAGCTTCCTTTAGAGGAGGCTGTGGATGAGCAAGAGGAGCCTGATTATGTGGAAATGATGGACATTCCAGAGTCTAGGAGGTTGTCTATTCCTTTGCATAAGTCATTTAGGAAGCAAACAACAAAGATTTTAAAAATCCTCATTCTGTCCCTCCTGTAGATAAAAATGGACAGAAGGTATACTTTGTCAGGCTCGGATACAGACTTCCTTACTGAGCAGTGTAGTCATGTAGGTGTGGTACAAGCTGCAGCCTGTGACAAGGCTAATATTCCTCTGGCCTCACATCCTCCTGATAAGGATTCCAGGAAGATTGATGCCATAAGCGAGAAAACAGTATATGGCAGCTTCTTTGGGACTCAGGCAGGCAAATTATATGCTTATGTAGCTAGATATCAGAAATCTAGGTGGGACACAGTATTGCAGTTAGCCAAGCAGGCCCATGGCCAGCTGGCTAGTGAGTTGAACAGGTGGCTGCTGATGGCATTGAAGCCTCTAAAGTTCAATTTCATACTGCTGTTGATGTTAATGATGTTTCTTCTAGGGTCATGGCCACTTCTGTAGCTTCCGAGGTTGGCATGGCTCAGATGCACTAATCTGTCCCAAGATACCCAGTCAAAGGCTATGGATTTTCCTGTAGTGGGAAATTCTCTTTTGGGGAGCAAACAGAAAACTATATGAAAAGATGGATGAATACAGAACTACCTACAAAAGTGCCCAGGCTAAGGAGAAGCATGCCATGCCACAAAGGCATGCTCCCAGAGGTAGGGGCAGGCCCTTTTCCAGGCCTTTTACCACTTTCAAGCCTCCTCTGCTGTCTCTTAGAGGGTTTCTTCAGAGGCAGGGGTAGACGTGGCACAAGTAGACTGCCCTCTCCCTCAGCCTAAGGCTGTTGCTACAGGCACCCTGATGGGGTGTCCAGGGCCGATTCTCCTGTACCAGTGGGGCAGGTTGCTGGCCTATTTCAGTCGAACTGGCTGTCCCTAACCACGGACAGATGGGTTCTGGAGGTAATAGGCCAGGGTCTGGTTCTCAGCTTCAAACACTTTCCAAAGATGAGAGCCAGGCATTTTCCACCTGCAAATCCTTCAGAAGCCCTTGCTTTGGAAGCAGAGGTTTTGCTCTGCTGGACTGCAAAGCAGTGGAAAGGGTTCCTCCTTGCCATCAGGGCAAGGGGCTTTATTCAAGATACTTTCTACCCCAAAAGACAGGAGAATGCGGCCCATTCTAGATTTAAGATACTTGAACAAGCATCTGTTGAAACCAAAGTTCAAATGTTGACTTGGCAATGATATTGCCTTCCCAAGGCCAGGGATGGCTAGCTTCCCTGGACCTCAAGGATGCCTATTTTCATGTTCTGATCAGGCCTTCTCTGAGAAAGTACCTCAGGTTGAACTGCCTCAGGCCACTACCAGTTCAGGGGCAATGCTCCTTCGCCTTACCTCTGCGCCAAGGGTATTCTACAAATGTCTCGGCTGTAGTAGTGGCTCACTTAAGAAGGCAGCATGGGTTGTTGTGCTTCCTCACCTGACCACTGGCCTCATTGTGGGTCAGTCTCCAGGTCGGGTGAAATCCCACTTGCAAGTCACCCAGCAGCTTCTCACTTCCTGGGATTCCTGCTAAACTTACAAAGTCAGTTCTGGAACCAGTTCAGTCCTAACTTTCATAGGCGCAGAATTGAACACAAGGTTAGCCAGGGCTTTTCTTCCTCGGAAAGGGTGAACAGACTCATCGCCTGGCATCCTCCTTTACCCTGCGGGTCTCTCGACCAGCAAGGCATTTTCTGCAACTCCTCGGGCACATGGCTGCTTCCACAGCTGTCGTGGGGGAGCAAGATTCCAGATGAGGGACATTCAGTTCCATTTGAGGGCCTATTGGTCTCAAAGGAAGGACCCCTTACCAAGTTGGTCCCAGTTACTCAAACTCTGATCCTAGCCCTCCACTGGTGGCAGGTCCAGAGCAATTTAAGACAGGGGTTCCTTCATTCCCATTTCTCACTCCTCACCACGGATGCCTCCCTGTTAGGGTGGGGACTCACCTGGGCGACCTTGCCACTCAGGGGTATGGTCTCCTCAGGAGTCTCTGCTCCACATCAATCTTTTGGAACTCAGAGCTGTCTTTTTAGCTCTTCGGTGTTTTCAGATTCTGTCCAGAATAAAGTGGTTCAAGTCAGGACAGACAATACCACCACAATGTGGTACATCAACAACAAGGGCACTCGGTCTTCAGCCTTGTGCACCAAGCAATGAAGTTGTGGTCTCTGGCTTACTCCCTGAACACCTCCCTGATAGCGGTTCATCTCCCAGGAAGGACAATGTCCCATGGGACGCCCCCAGCAGAATTTCAGGGTCATCACGAATGGGCTCTGAATCCACAAGTGCTGGGGTCTGTCTTTGCCAGATGGGGCCTCCTCAGATAGATCTTTTGCAGCCCCAGACAACCACCAACTTCCTCTTTTCTGTTGCAGGCCTCCAGTTCTGGGCTCAGTCCCTCTGACGCCTTTCTGTTGGACTGGAAAGGAAGTTCTGTATGCCTTTCCCCTTTCCTCTCCTTTTCAGGGTACTAGTAAAATCAGATCTCAACCTTGCAGAGTGATTCTGATTGCCCCAGATTGGGCCAGACAGCCCTGGTACCCTCTGCTCCTGTCCTTGGCAGTCCACCTGCCCTGAGCCTGCCCAGAGTCCACGACTTACTGGCCTGTGCACAGGGAGAGTGTGGTATCCGGACCTCAAATCCCTCCACCTCAAGGCTTGGCTCTTGAGGAGCTAGAATTTGCTGACTTACACCTTCTCAAGGTGTCATGGATATTTTAAAGGCCTCAAGGGAAGCCTTCCACTAGGGCCACTTATAATTCTAAGTGGAAGAGGTTTTCCATCTGGTGCTCTGAGAGGCAGATTATCCCAGAATCTGCTGATCTTCCATTCTACTGGACTATTTGGTCCATCTGAATTCCCTAGGCCTTAGACCAGCTACCCTGAAGGTTCATCTGGCAGCTGTCTCTGCTTTTGTGTCAGCAGGGAAGCCTGCCTCCCTTTCTTCTCACCCGGTGTTCTCCAAGTTTTTTAAAGGGTTACTCCATACTAACCCTCCTTTTCGGGAACCAGCTCCCGCCTGGGACCTGAATATTTGCATTGCTCAGTTAATGCAACCCCCCTTTGAGCCTCTGTCTTCTGCAGAGCTCAAGTATTTAACTGAAACCATTTTCCTAGTAGCTATCACCCTGCCAGACGACAAGTGAGCTACAGGCCTGTCAGTGGAAGAAGATTTTATCTCTTTCACAGAGATAAGGTAGTCCTTAGGACTAATAGAAAGTTTTTGCCTAAGGTGGTTTCTGATTTCCACCTGAATCAATCTATCTCTCTCCCAGTATTTTTCACTGAGCATTCTTCCTCAGGTGAGAGGAGACTGCACAGCTTGGATGTCAAAAGAGCCTTAAGCTACTATTTAGAGCGCACGGAGGTCATAGGTTCGAATCCCTCCAACTCTTTTCTTACCTATGGGGAGGTTGGCAAGGAAACCTGCCACTAAGAGAACAATTGCAAGGTGGATTGTTTCTTGTATCCAATTCTGTTATCAGAAACTGGGTAGAGTACCCCCCTCAGGATTGAGGGCCCACTCCACCAGGGGTACAGCTGCGTCTCTAGCGGCTGCTAGAGACATCCCCATTCTGGAGATTTGTCAAGCTGCTACCTGGAAGACAGTTCACACCTTTGCAAGCATTATTCCCTGGATGTCCAGTCCAGGAGAGATGTCGGTTTGGCACAGCTGTGCTTGAGCCTATTTCCTAAGTAGGTTCTGACCCTCCTCCATGGAGGTACTGCTGTGTAATCTGCTATTGTTATAATATAGCAAGACTTCATGGTGTTTGAAGAAAAATTACTCACCTTAGTAATTGCTTTTCTTCTCATGGAGTCTTGCATATATTCTCTTTCCTCCCTCCCTCTACCCCTCTCAGAACTTCTACTTGGGTAGGTGGTTAATTGGTGCAAGCACTGTGTCATGCCATTGTAGTTTTTCCTTACCTCTTTTCCTTGGGGTTAGGGATCTAGATTGTTTCATTTAGGTTATTATATTGCCCCTTCCTGGACTTGAGTCTTTGGGGAAGGGGGTTCTATGTGCTTGTCAAGGGTGGTAAACGAACCTTAATACCATCAATTTTGTTATTATGGCTCTGAGTGTTTCTTTGTTCTTTATATTGTTGTTATTACTACTAGTAGGTAGCCATGGGCTAGTGTAGTTTTCCACCAGACTTTCCGTCCTTTGATGTTAGCTTTAGAAGATCTGACAGTTTCATTTGAAACTGCCAGATGGAGGTTTAGGCACAGCGCCCTCGCGCTGTAGAACTCAGATCTTCTGGAGTTAACCTTCCTCTCCGGGCAGTTCAGCTGCAGTGGCTGACTGCTATTGTTATAATATAGCAAGACTCCATGAGAAGAAAAGCAATTACTAAGGTGAGTAATTTTTTCTTTCGGCCTAGCTGTGTTACAGGGCCTTCTATCCTCGACTGGGTCCATTCTGGATTCCAGTTTTTTTGTTGAATTTAGTCTTCCTCCTCCCTAGTTTCTCTCGGTCTCTCTTTTGAAGGGACTGCTTGGGACTCTGTCCTATAAGTGATGAGCTACTGAATGAGCCCTCTCAAAGTAAGATAGTACAGTTGCGTAGGAACTTACCGTAACAGTAGATCTTCGAGAGAGGTTCCTTCAGTAGGTCATATTTTTCCCTCCCTCCTTTCCTTCACTTTGTTTTACAGGGTGTCCAAATCCTTTTCGATCCTGCTGTCAGGCCTCTTCCTGGCTCCAGCGGTAGAACTGGAGGGTGGGCGTGGGGGACCACCAGTATATACAGTCATGCTAACGTTGGTCACGTGACATCGGGTGGGCGGTCTCCCGTCAGGGATTGCTAGAAAAGTCTGCTGTGCGGCCCGATGCCAGGTGATGTCGGTCCTATAAGTGATGACCTACTGAAGGAATCTCTCTCTAAGATCTACTGTTACGGTGAGTTCCTACATAACTGTACTTTCCTCCGTCAGGACCCGTTCGGTCTTCCTACGCCGGGGCTGACACTTCCTCTGTCCGGCCCGCCAGCAGGGCCTTTTGCCAGGTTCTTCTGCTTCGTTAGAGCCCTGTTGCCAGGGTACCTGACACCGCAATACCCAACGCCGGTCTTCCTTCTGGGCTACGGATACCCTTTATGGGTACCTACACTTCACATATCCCCACCTCCTCCTCCTCCTCCGCTGCCCTCCGCAGCCGTCGGGAGATCTGAAGGAGACCTTGTCCTCCCAGTGGGCTGAGGCCAAGGCTCATCTCACCAAAGAGGTCGAGTCGTCTCCTGACATCTGTCCCTACATTGGACCCCATACTTCGGAGACGGGAGACTCCCGCCCCTTTACCTGACGCCAGAGGATAACCTTCTGGCACCCAAGGTGGGGAGGACACACGCCCCCAGGAGCTCCCCAGAGGGGTCGTTCCTCCTCCTTCCAGGGAGGAGTCATCGTCTTCCACCTCAGGGACATCTAACTCAGACTGAGTCCGACCATTCTGATCAGGGAGACTAGCCCAATACTCCAGAATGCCCTAGGCCGAGGGACCCTCCTAAGTCCTCTCCAGAGGACCCTTCTTTTCTGGAGTTCTTAAGGAAGATCCAGGAGATGCATCTGTGGCAATCAGTGGAGCCAGACCCACAGTGTAAGAAACTCGCTGCTCATCTGTATCTGCCCGAGACCGCTCCCACACTGATTCCACCCTGGATAGAGCCTCACACCGATCTTGTTTTCACTATTTGGAAACAACCTTCCGCTCTAGCCCCCTTCTGAGTAAGGCGGATAGGCTATTCCAGGCTCTGGAGGGTATAGACTTTCTTAGTCTTC
The DNA here is from genome assembly GCA_016271365.2 of Neoceratodus forsteri. NCBI lineage: Eukaryota > Metazoa > Chordata > Ceratodontiformes > Ceratodontidae > Neoceratodus > Neoceratodus forsteri. The sequence continues at coordinate 1,319,618,464 of CM057453.1, read as the reverse complement.
ACCGAAAGGTGGATTCGGTTGTTATCCGTGCCGCCCATGGCCACTCCGCCAACCCCAAACATCTGAACTTGTCCCTGCCTGACAAGGAATCCCGGCTTATGGATCAGTACAGGAAGAAGAGTTACTCCTCTTCGACCCTAGGCATCAGGACCCTCAATTACGTCAGCCATATGGGAGATTTCCAGAACTCTATCCTTAACTAGGTGGAATACAAGTAGGACTCCTTGCCTGACTTACAAACTAAGCAGGAACTGGGAGACCTAGTCTGTTCCCCTCTTTTGGCCTGTAGGCACATGCTTCGTGCCACCTATGATGTGGTGGACACAACTGTCAGGAGCTCGGCTTTCGCCTTGGGCCTACTGCATCATGCCTGGCTCCATGTGTCAGGATTGGTTCCTGAAGTACAGTCTGCTATACAGGATGCTCTCTTCAGGGGTTCGGTGCTGATCTTATATGTGTCGATCTTCACCATTCATCACAGATGGGTACTGGCCGGAGGTCAGAACCCCGCAGGAGCTTTTTTTTTTTTTTTTAGGGAGGCGGAGCCGACACACCATCGGCGCCGCCCTCGAGGCCGACGTACTGCGTGGTGCTCGAGGGTTGGCTGTTAGGCTGTGTCAACTCCACCTGCCTACCAGTTCTTCATCTCCCGCCCGTCGAGTGCGCCTCGTGGAAGTTTCTCTCAAGATTTTTAGGCCTTCAGCCTTCCCGAAATCGGCGTTGTCAATCTGTCGGTTGCCTGCGGTTCTGTGTTCTGCCTCCCACTCGGCGTCGTCCGGTAAGATCTTTCTTTTTATTTGAATTCTGCGACGTCAAGTCTGTTTTGGTGTTTTCTCCGTGAGGTCATGTCACCGGTCGAGGGCAAGAGTCTACGAAGATGGGTGGGCCACCCATGCGTCGGTGCCCGTCGACCAAGTTTTCCGTCATCACGAGCCGACTGGTGTCTTGCGTGTCTTGGCCGCTTCATGACATGGACTCGTGCGACGCCTGCTTCTCCATGGACCGGGGTCCTTGAACAGCGCCGCACGTTGAGTGGGCGAGCTCTGCCGACTTTTCGGGGGTAGGGTTCACACTCGTCGGGCCAACCGGCGCTCTCTCGTGCCCTCCGGGTCCCCTCCCGGGTTCTATATGAACCGTGGCTCCTCCCGCGGCGCAGGAGGCCCGTCCCGCTTCCTCGCGGGGGCGGGAGGCGCCGCCACGGCAATCACCCCTTCGGGGGTGAAGGCTCCCCCAGTGTCGCTCCTGTGGCTCGGAAGGCCCGGGTTGGCGCCGTCAGTCGGAGCCTTCGGCGCTGTTCGCGGTGCCGTGGGCCCTGTTGGCGCCATTCGCGGTGCCGTGGGACTGGATCCGGCGTCCTCCTTTGCCATGTCTTGCCTCGGCGCTGAGGTTGAGTATGGCACTGTGCCTTCGCTGCTCGGTGCCGTGGGGCCCGATGCCAGCTGTCGGTGCCGTCCTCTCGCCCGTCCCGCGCTCGGCGGCACCAAGGGGCTGGTCGGTGCCGTGTTCGGCGCCGGTCTGCCTTCGGGCTGTCGGCGCTGCCGTGTTCTTGGTGCCGCGCGGTGCGTGTGGCGAGCGGTGTTGTTAGCGCCGAGGATGCTGCTGGGGCTGCAGTCGGCGCCGTCCCTAGTACCGCCCGGTGCTGGTGGACTCGGCGGTGCTGCGTCTGACCCTGGCTCTGACCTTTGGCTCGAGCTGCCCCGGTGCCTCCTGTAGGTACCGCTCGCGGGGTTGCGGAGGGTACCGGTGCCGAATCAGCCACAACTCTGGCTGCCGGGGCCGCTGGCAAGGTTGGTTCTGCCCGCCCTCCCTACTGTTTGGCTCAAGAGCTTTGGATTCTACCTCTTGATCCGGTCCAAGTCAGACGAGAGGCAGTCACACCCCTCGGGGTTGACTGCGGAGGCGCAACACTGTCGTCGGCGAGTTGGAGCCCAGCCCCCTACTGAGGGAGAGTCAGGTGGCCCCGAGACTAGGGGTCAGTGGTGCTGACCAGCAGGCAGTGGTGCGAGCCACCATAGCTCTGCAACCTGGTCTTTGGGGTTTCATCGGCCCCTCGGTGGTGGTACCCCCTCCGTGGTGTGTCTTGATCGCCCAACTTTGGGGCCCATCGAGAAGCCTGCAGGAGGGAGGTACTGATCTTACTTGAGATACAGCTCTTGCAGCAGGTTACACCATTGGGACTGAAGCCAGCAGGCGTCAGGACCCCACGGAAATCTTCTAGCTAGCAGTCTTCAGCGGGGACCGCCTCCATCGGTCCCACCCCCGACGCCAGGCGTAGTACATAAGGAGGCGGTCCCGCCAGAATCCCCAGTTCTTTCCCGCCGTCGACTTGCATGTCTCGACCCTCCGGTCAGTGTCTAGCGCGCAACGCCTAGAAAAGTTCTTTTCTCGTTTCTTCGACTGGAAACTTCATTTTCTACGAATCGTCTGCCATCTGATGTCCTCCCCAACATCCGCGGAGGGCCATCTGTCAGTGTGCCTGCGGGAAGCAAATTCCCTTTAAAGACCCACATTCGGCCTCGTGGCAGGTGCTTAGGCCAGGACCACGACACCGGCCTGCTCCTTCTGTCAAGGCTTTAATAGTCGGACCTGATCCGCCATCAGAAGGCCCTCCAAGCTTACCTTCTGGAAGAGGATTGAAGCCATGGATCCTGCCTCCAGGGAATCCTCCGAGAAAGCCCGCGGCACCCTCGAAAACACAGGAGAGGGTGAGATCTAAATCCCTTCTAGGGCTTCCGACTCCCATAGCTCCGGCTCCGTCCGACCGCTCACCTTCCCAGGCCCGCTCTCAGCCTCCCCGGTCGCAGTCAAGTCTCATCATCTGGTTCCTCCACTCTGCAGCCTGTTATGACCTCCAGGCCTTCTTCCTCATCTTCCAAGGCCTCGCCGAGGTCAGGGGACCGACATCACCACAAGTCCGCCTCACCACTCGGCCCTGGACGTCCGGTCGGTCTCCTTGCCTCCTCCACCCAGCGGAAAACCAAGGAGCTGACATCGCTCAAGAGGACGTCGGACCTGGCGTTGCCAAGCACCACCTGTCCTGGGACCCGACGACAGCCAGACGCCCGTCGCCGGCCAGGCCTTCTCCATTGCGGACGCCGGCTGGGGGACTGACGCCCGTCCCAGCAGAGAGAGGAACCCCTATGCCACCTACCGACGTAGGCCAGGAGGCGCTTACGGAGGAGGAGTCGACACAGCCCGAGGACCAGGCGGGTGAACCCGGTCCCTGTCGAGCCCCAGGGAACCCTTTCCTGAACCAGAGACCCCTGGGGGCCGACGCGGAACCCGGACGACCGACCACCGCGCCGGCCCATCGTCGGTCTCAATATTTCTGAGGTCGAGGAGCTGTTTACCTTTTGTGGATACCATAAAAGGTTGTGGTTCCCACACCTCCTCCTCTTCCTCCTCCTCCTCCTCCTCTACCCGTGACTCCACCGGCCACAGTGCCCCCCACCCCATCCAGGCCAGCAGGCTGAGTACCTTCCCCCCAGGAGCCTGCTGAATCTCCTAGGGGCAGACCATCAGAAAAGAGGAGACCTCCATCCAGATCTTCTTCAGGGTCACCCAGCCCCAGGAGATCCAGAAGACGCCGCCATTCGCCTTCGACGGAGGACTCGGGATCGGACTTCTCAGACAGATCCAGATCCCCTTCTCCCATCAGCGTCCCCTCTCCGGACCCACGTGAGCTCCCAAGATCTCCTCCGGACGACCCATCGTTCTCAGAATTGAGGCATATCCAAGGGAATATGGGCTGGGACGCAGAAGAACTTGACCCCGAGAGGCTACGCCTTGCACGTTATCTTCAGCAAAAGGACCCAAAGCCTGTGGTGGTACCACCCTTGGTGGACACCTTCGTGGACGTCACCAAGGCAGCGTGGAAACGTCCACATTCGCTCCCGGCGATGCCGAAGAAGGCTGACCGCCTGTACAAGGCCCCTAGGGAGGACCAGTACTTGGCATCTCATCCTCTGGCCGATTCCCTGGTCATTACAGCCTCACATGACCGGTCCCAGAGGCTGCAACATCCGAGCACCCTGCCATCGGACCCAGAGTCCAAGCAATTGGACGCGATGGGCAGGCGCACGTACGCAGCTGCAACCTGCGCCATTAGGTCCCTCAATTATCTCACCCACATGGTCCAGTTTCAGAGTGCCTTGTGGGAGCAGGGACTAGAGCTGGCAGAAAAGATGCCGGAAGGTGAGCAGAAGGAAGAACTGCTTCAGCTCCTCCGCACGGGTTCAGACGTGAACCCAGGTGCTTCGAGTGCGTGATGACTCGCGTGATCCTCGGCCAGAGCGGCAGCCTCAGGCGAGGTGCCCGGAGACACTCATGGCTTCGTGTCTCCGATTCACCCCGACGTCCAAAACAACATACTGGGACGCCCCATTCATGGCGAAGTCTCTTCAGTGAGTCTTCAGAGAAGGTCCTCACCAAGCTTCAGGAGGCCGGAAGGCCGTGAGGTCTGTTCAGGCCATGTACAGACCCAGGCAAGGTTCTTTCAGAGGAACCAGAGTTGCTGGCGGCCGGACTCGACAACAGTCCTGCCTGCCTGCAACAGAGGGGCTCTTCTCCCGAAAGCCCAGGGAAGTCGCCTCAGGCAGAGGCCAACGCCTCGCCAAGTCAGCCCAGCCTGCAGGACCCTCACGCCACAGCATGACTCCTTCCGGCCCCGCCTCAGGATCAACGGGACACCAAGGTCAGGGGTCGTATTTCCGACCACCTGCCAGGGTGGCAGCCTATCACCACCAACAGGTGGGTACTCCAATCGGTCAAATAAGGCCACTTTATAGAGTTCGTAGACAAGCCACCCACAAGGCCTCCTCTGCTCTCCTGCTACTCGGGTCAGAACAGATTGCTTATCAAGCAAGAAGTACTCGCGCTTCTGCAAAAAGGAGCGGTGGAGTACGTCCCGGAGAACCAGAGAGGAGCAGGCTACTATTCCCACTTCTTTCTGGTTCCAAAGAAAGCAGGGGACCGCCATCCAATATTGGACCTCAGCGACCTCAACATGTCGGTCGCCTACAAACATTTTCGCATGGTGACCCTCCAGGGTCTTATTCCCATGTTGAAGAAGGACGCATTTTTGGCATCATTGGACATGCAGGACATTTACCTGCACATCCCCATTGCTCAAGCGCACAGGAGGTTCCTGTGCTTCGAGTTTCTCGGCCACCACTTTCAGTTCCGGGCGCTTCCTTTCGGACTGTCATCAGCCCCCAGGGTCCTTTACCAAGTGCATGGCAGTCGTGGCAGCATCTCTAAGGAGACAAGGCACCACGTGTTCCCCGCACTTGACGCACTGGCTTCTCATGGTCACCCAGAGAGGCGCTGTCACATATCCAGAACATCCAAGCTTTTTTCAGTCGCTGGGCATTCTTATCAACTACGAGAAGTCTCTCTGGTACCGTCCCAGAAGCTGCAGTTCATAGGCGCAGTTCTGGACACCGTCCAAGGGAAAGCTTTTCTTCCCGAGGACAGAGCGGAGCGCATCAGGTCCCTCATCGGGACCTTTGCAAAGAAGACCGGCCCTGCCAGACTGGTCCTTCGCTGCTGGGACATATGGCTGCGCCATTCCAACCGTCTCCTGGTGGCAAGGCTCCACATGCGGGTAACCCAGTGGATGCTGAAAGTGCAATGGGATCAAAGGCAAGACCATATGCAGCAGCCAGTCAGAATCACGAGGGCCGTGATTCGAGACTTGCAATGGTGGCTAGACCCAGGGACACCTCCGTGGGTGTTGCGCTTGTAGCGCGTCCCGGAGGTAATCCTCTCCACAGACGCTTCAGGCTGGGGTGGGGGCACACCTGAACGGGGTGAGGTCTCGGGAATGTGGACCCCCAGGAAGCTCACCTCCACATCAACATTCTGGAGATGAGGGCGTCCTTTATGCCCTGCAATCCTTCCAGTCAAAATTCCACCGGTACTCTTCTGCTTCAAACAGACAATACGGCGGTGATGTAGTACCTCAACAAGCAGGAGGCACACACTCTTATCCCTCTGCAGGGAAGCTATGAGAGTGTGGGAATGGGTAATTCGACACGGTGCTGTTTTTAGATTACAGTTCATGTTCCGGAGTGGACAACACAATCGCAGACGGCCTGAGTCGATCATAGGCCAAAGTCCACGAGTGGGAGCTTCTTCAGGAGGTAGTAGAGTATGTTTCTTCGATGGGGCACTCCAGAATTGGACTTGTTCGCTTCCCATCCAACGCAAAACTGCCCATTTTTGCTCGCTAGATCCAGGGCCTGGTGTATTTTGGCGAGACGCGTTGTCCCTCTCCTGGGCAGACAGATTCCGCTACGCTTTCCCTCCCTTCCCGTTGATCCAGAGAGTCCTTCTCAAACTTTGCAGGGAGCACGCAACAATGATCTTGGTAGTGCCTTTCTGGTCCAGACAGATTTGGTTCCCCATGCTGATGTAGTTGTCCGGGGAACCTCCACTTCCGTTGCCCATCAGCTCCCATCTGCTGTCTCAAGAGGAGGGTTCGCTAGTCCACCCGGACTTACGCTAACTGAACCTGCATGCCTGGCTCCTTGAGACATAGCCATTCTGTGACACGGGGTCTCGCAAGAGGTGGCGGAAGTCCTTTCTGCTGCCAGAAAGCCGGCAATGCATGCGACGTACGCCATGAAATGGCGTCGGTTTTGCCTGTGGTCTCAGGCACGCGGTCTCTCCCCTTTAGAATGCCCAGAAAATCAGTTCTAGAATATCTGCTTTCCTCTTTCACTCAGACCTTGCCTACTCTCAATTAAGGTTCACCTCTGTCGTTTGGCCTACCACTACCCGATAGGCCAATGCACAGTGGCACAACCTCGATGCCTCTCGTGACTTTTGAGGGGTGCTAACACCTAGACCACCCATTAAGGATCCCATCCCTCCTTGGGACCTACTCTTTGTCCTGGAGCAGCTCACGCTGCCCCCTTTTGAACCTGCCGCAGATTGCGAGCTACCTTTTCTGTCATGGAAAACGTTATTTTTGGTTGCTGTTACGTCAGCAAGGAGAATCTCTGAGCTACATGCCCTCATGTGTAAGGAAACTTATTTAATTTTCCACCAGGACAGTGTGTCCCTGAGGACGAATCCTAAATTCCTGCCTAAGGTGGTCTCAGCCCTTACCCTTAATCAGGACATCGATCTGCCGGTGTACTTCCCCAGGTACACCAACAGAGGACAGGCACTGCTTCACACCCTAGATGTTCACCGCTCCTTAAGATACTACTTGACCAGGACCAAACAGCATCGAATCAACACAGCTGTTTATTTCCTTTGCTGAGAGGATGTTGGGCCAACCAGTCTCAAAACACTCTTTCGCCTGGCTTGTCCAGTGCGCTTTCTTCTACAACAACAAACGGAAGCCCCTTCCGGGCACAGTCCGGGGCCACTCGACTAGGGGGGTGGCTACTTCCTTTGCAGCACTGTGGAATGTCTCCATCTTGGCCATTTGTGCCGCAGCTACATGGAGCTCAGTGCACACCTTTATTAGGCACTACAGCCTCAACATCGCCTCACGGCGGAGAGCAGGTTTCGGCCTCGCCGTTCTGCAGGGTCTCCTGTCCTAGATTCAGGATTTTCAAGATCTTTCCTTTATGCCTCCTCCTTGGAGCGTCTCTAGGCGCTATTGCTTGGGAATCTGTCCTAATGGTGTAACCTGCTACAAGAGCTGTATCTCGAAGTAAGATAGTACAGTTACGTAAGAACTTGCCATAACAGTAGATCTTCGAGAACAGCTCTTGCAGCAGGTACCTTCCCACCCACCATTCCCCCTTGGAGGAGATGAGGCCTAACCAGGCTTCGGCAGGAGCTTACTTTCCTTTGTTCTTCTGATGGCGGATCCTCGGTCTCCACTTCTGATGTCATCCAGCGACCGGAAGTCTCCGGCGGGAGAACTGGGGATTCTGGCGGGACCATCTCCTTATGTACTACGCCTGACATCGGGGGCGGGACCGACGTCGGAGGCAGTCCCCGCTGAAGACTGCTAGCTAGAAGATTTCTGTGGGGTCCTGACGCCTGCCGGCTTCAGTCCTAATGGTGTAACCTGCTGCAAGAGCTGTTCTCAAGATCTACTGTTACGGTAAGTTCTTACATAACTGTACTTTCCTGGGTCTCCCTTCGGGACTGCCCAGAGATGCCAGCTACCTAGGCTGGCCCTCTCGAGAGGAGGACCTCCTGACTCTGAGGGTCGAGGGGTGGGTCTGCTGCCGCCCTTCTGGGGTCCACCTGGCCCTGGACGGAGCCAAGTGCGATTTCTCCCTTCCCTCAGGTTCCTTGAGGGAGTCCCATTCTTTGAGGCAGGGGACCGCCTTCTGACTTTTACGCCCCGGTCGCCTCACTGGGGGATTCTTCTTGCAACCAAGGCAGTACCAACGTGGTTGTACAGCTGTCGGCTGTGGAGTTCCTCCGGGCACCTCCTCGGGTGCTCATGGTCCGGCTCCCTAGCCCTGACGGAGGTCAGTTGACTTCTTTTCTCGGCTCTGCCCCTATCCCTCTGCCACATTCTCCTGCGCTTCCAGGCATTCTTGGTCCTAGCGGCCCTCTCACCTGGGAGCAGTTCAGAGTGGTGGCTGCCCAGTTCCCTGCTTATGTTAGGGCTATGGACAGCCAGATTTTTCATCCTCCCCCCGTGCAGCCACCCTCAGAACATATGGTGACCTCCAGCTCCTCATCCCCCTCTTCTGGGGGAGAGGAACCTTCTGTCCACATCTCTCCGGCTGCTGATCTCTCGGAGTATCAGCGTTTCCTCTTGAGGATGTTGGAGGACTTGCACCTTTCACCCTCTACTGTCAGCAATCCTGAGCATGCGCGCACGCCTTTCTAGGCGATTTGGTGAGGCCACCCTTGTGGTGCCGCCCTGGCCTGCTCCCTTCGGGAGGCCCTTGCGCTTCTGGCAGAGACCCTTCTCGGAGTTCCTGCTCTAGGGACCTCAGCCAGAGGTATTGTGCTCCCCGGGAGTCTCCAGGTTCCATGCCTCATCCACAGTCTGGCTTGACGCATCTGGACACTCCTGATGGGCTTTGTGCCCTCCACCGTGACCGGCCCCCAGATCAAGACTCCTCAGATTTTGATTTTTGGGGGAGGAGGACCTTCTACTTGGCACGGTTGCTCCTTTCTATTACTGCTCACCAGGCCCACTATGCAGCCTACAACAGGTTCTTGTGGTCCAGGCTAGGTCAGATCCTAGCTTCTTTGCCTGACTCGGAGCAAACCAGACAAGCCATTGCGCTCTCTGCACGTGGCCTGGAGCTAGCAAGACACCAAGCGAGGGCATCTTACGATGCCAACGAGGTAGCTACCAGGGTCATAGGGACAGCGATCTGCACTAGGAGATCAGCGTGGCTACGTCTTTCCCGGTTGTCACCCTTGGCCCGGCGTAGGGTGATTTGCTCCACCTGCCAGGGAACCTACCTTTTCTCCCCCAGAGCGAGACGGCGCTTGTCGGGGCAGCCTTCTCCGGGCACCCTGCCTCTCTCCCCACCTTGGGCCTCCCCAGGCTCTGGAAGGTTCCCCTAGTGTGTCACCCACTGAGGGCTAAGGGACCCTGTCCCTTAGGGTGTAATGAAACAACTTCTTGCGGGGCATGGTACTCACCCATCTGTGATGAATGGTGAAGATTGACATAGATAAGATATGAAAATTACATACCTACCGTAATTCTGATCTTTCTGTGTATCTTCACCATTCATCACAACCCCACCCACCATCCCCCTGGGGCCTCAGTCTCTGGGTCCCCCTCTCTCTCTGTGGCTCCCCCTCTCCTCTTTAGGAGCGGGGTAAAGTTGGGACACACAGGGGGGTATTCTCCTTTAAAGGATACAGCTCGAGCAGCACTCCTTCTCTACTACATGTCTCCACCCCGATGGGGTGGGAGTTGGTGGTTGCCCTCCTCCTGTTCTCCTTCTGGTTTCCATCCAACTGTCTTTAAAAAAAAAAAAATCCCTTTTTTCACCAAACATTCTTCCTGAGAGAGTACTAAATCCCTGTACCCTGTCCTTCCTCCAGAATAGCTGACTCTGCTTCTGGGGTATTTGCCAGTTATTCTGTGCCTTGAATTCTTGCAGAGAGCTTTGCTACTCCTTGCAGTTCCTATACAATCTGGTGACGGACAAGGGTCTCGGATACCTTGATACCTCTCACTCTCTCCTCCCTACCCTCCCTTCCTCCGCTTCCAGAGATTGGGGCCCCTACCCAATCCCCTTAGTCTCATCTCTTCTTTGCTGTCCTCTCAGTCATTATTTCTCCTTTTAGTTCAGTTATCCTTTCCTTTTTCTGTCCCTTGGACTCTCTTGTCCCACCCTCCATCCCTTCCTCTTACCTCTCCGGCAACTCAGAACTGGTAGGCAGGCGGAGTCGACACAGCCTAACGGCCAACCCTCGAGCGCCACGCAGTACGTTGGCCTCAAGGGCGGTGCCAATGGTGTGTCAGCTCCGCCTCCCCTTTTTTAAAAAAACAAAAATCTCCCGCGGGGTCCTGACTTCCGGCCAGTATCCATCTGTGATGAATGGTGAAGATACACAGAAAGATCAGAATTATGGTAGGTACGTAATTTTCATTTTGGGTGTGATGTCAAGAACATAATAACCAAACTGCAAGAGAAGGGCACTGCACTAAAGTCTGTTCAGACCTTGTACAGGCCCCCTCACAGGCAGCGACGTCATTTTTGTCGCCAAACCCGACAAAAACAAAAGCCTTAAGGAAAGCGCGCCAACAAATGTCGGGCCTCTCCAGCAACCAAGACTCCCTACAGCAAAGAGTCCGCGGGAGCCTCCTTGACTGCTGCGCTGCCACACACCTCCTGACTCCCTGCCTCTCCGCCTCTCCCTCTGTCTCTGGCCATTCCAGAGGAACCGGTAGGGGGAGATTCTCCTCCCATCTGCCGGGTTGGGAGAGGATAACATCAGACGCTTGGGTGCTCCAGCTTATTTCGGCCAGACACTCGATAGAGTTACTGCAGAAAACTTCTCGAAAACCACCCCCTCAGTCATCTTACTCCCCGCAGCATCTTCCTCTGGTTCTAGAGGAAATCGTATCCCTTCTGTCAAAGGGGCGATAGTACCATTCCCTACTCAACTTTGAAGGACGGGTTACTATTCCCATTCCTTTCTAGTTCCAAAGACGACAAGAGACTTGAGGCCAATTCTAGACTTCCACTCTCTGAACATGTTCATGGAGTACAACGCCGGAATGCTCTCCTTGCTGAGTCTTCTACCATTACTCCAGCCAGGGCAGTGGCTGTCACGCTCTGGACATGCAGGATGCATACCTGCATATCCCGTATGCCTTCCACATAAATACCTCCATTTTTGTTTTCAGGGGACCACTACCAATTGTAGGCCCTCACATTTGGGCTCTCCTTGGCTCCCAGTGTTTTACTAGAAGGCTCTTCTTCCTTCATTCTTCTCGGTCATCTTCTCATCCAATCAGACATGTGCGTAGTTTGGTACCTAAACAAGAAGGGAAAAACACGCTCCTACCCCCTGTACCAGGAGGCGATGAGAGTCTAGTATTGGGCCACCCAGCACCACCTTCACCTGACCGCAGTTCACATTCCGGGAGTGGAAAACCCACTGGCAGACGAACTTGGTCGGTCCTCAGCCAGGACTCACTAATGGGAGTTAGATCAGCAGGTCGTAAACGACTTCTTTCGGTGGTTTGGGACACCTCAGGTAGACCTCTTCACCTCCCCCCGAAATGCAAAACTTTCTGCCTTTTGCTTGCTCAATCCAGGGTGAGACTCTTTCTTTTCTGTCGGGATACTCTCTCTGTTGGAAGGACAGATCGCTTATGCCTTCCCACCTATTCCTTTGATTGTGAGGGTCCTGAACGGCTCGAATGATTCTCATCGCCCCCTTCTGGCCCAGGCAAGTTTGGTCTCTCTTCTGCAACAGTTTTCAGTGGATCTTCCTCTTCCTCTGTTGCAGCAATTGTTGATCCAGGATCAGGGGACCCATGTTCACCCAGGACTCAGATCCCTTCATCTCAGTGCATGACTTCTGCAGACGTAAGCTAAGGCTGCTTAGGAGTCTCTCCTTTAGTAGCAGACATTTTGGTGGAGGCGGGGAAGCCTCCACCAGGTCCGCCTACGCTATGAATTGGAGCGATTTTCCATCTGGGCAGACTCTAAAGACTTAGAGCCTTCTCATGCCCAGCCAACAAAGTCCTGGACTACATGCGCCACCTCTTCAACCTGGGTCTCGCCATTACTCTTTAAGCGCTCATATGGCAGCTATTTCAGCCTACCGTATTCCCTTTGGAGACAGAACTTTTGCTCAGTTGGAAGTCTAAGTCCTTTCTTAGAGGGGTTTCACTTGAGACCCCCATCTGCATTTCTCCTCCTCCATGGGACTTGAATTTCATCCTGGAGAAGCTTACACTGCCTTCCTTTGAGCCCCTTGATGGAAAGCAGACTTAAAGTTCCTTCTTGGAAGACACTTATTAGTGGCCATCACTTCTACTCAGCATTTCAGAGCTCCAGGCCTTGATGTGTAACATTCTGTATTTGATTTTCCACAGGAATGTCTAGCTGTCGCACCAACCCTAAGTTTCTCTCTAAGGTGGTGGCTGAATCAGTCTTTGAGCTACCGGCTTCTTTACACAACACTCCAATCAAGGGAGTACCTCTTACATACTTTGGATGTTCAAGAATCCTGAGATACTACACCAATCGGGCTAAGGATCTCAGGAGGACTGATCAGCTCTTTGTCTCTTTAGCTGCAAAGAGAAGCGATGCTGTTTCTAAGCAATGCCTTTCAAAATGGTTGGTGAATTGTATCACTCTATGACAAGTACAAGATCCTTCCAGGTCAAGTCAGAGTCACTCCACCAGAGGTAGCTGCCTCTGCTGCTTGTTCGAGAATGTGTCAGCAGCAGATATCTGTGCAGCGCGTCATGGACTTCTGTCCATACCTTCATGAAACATTACAGTTTGGACATTGCCTCTGCTGTAGAGCAGGCTTGGGTTGGCTGTCCCACAAGGTCTCCTCTCATGAGACCTGTTCAGCCCTGAGGTTTAAGTTATGGATGACAGTCCACTTCCAGTGTTTGTTCCTTGTTCCAGACTGCCTGGGACTCAGTCCTATATGTGAATACCTACTGCAAGAGCCATCTCAAAGATAGTACAGTTACGTAAGAACTTACCTTAACAGTAGATCTTGAGAGAGGCTCTTATGAGTAAATATTACTCTCCATCTCCATCCCCCTAAGTTTTCTTTCCATGGGGAATATCCTCTTCTCTCTCGTCTTGCCTCTTTTGGCGGGAAAGAACTGGAAGGCGGGCATGGGGGGAACCGCCCCTTTATACCGACATCGCTTGATGCCGATCACCTGACGTGGGGGCGGTCCCAGCCAGAGACTGCTAGCTAGAAGTTTTCCGTGGGGTTCTGATGCCTGGTGGCTTAGTCCTATATGTGAATACCTACTGCAAGAGCCTCTCTCGAAGATCTGCTGTTACGGTAAGTTCTTACGTAACTGTACTTTTCTTGTTCCCCCTTCAGGGGTGCTCGGTACTCACCCAACAGTGATGAATGGTGAAGATTGACACAGATAACATAATGAAAATTACGTACCTCCCGTAATTCTTTATCTTCCTGTGTATTTTCTCCATTCATCACTGAATCTCTCCCCACCTTCCCTCACAAGACCTCAGTTCCTGAGCCTTACCACCTCTTTCTCCCAAATGAGTTATTCTCTGCTGTCCGACAGCGCCCCTGGAGGTCTTTGGGGGTGAGTGAGGCCCTTCAGGTTTTTTCCACCTAAGGGTCTTCTGTTGGGCCCTCCTCAATGCTGGAATTCCCTTGGGATGCCTCCATCCCATAAGTTCATCTTCCTGTTCAGGATGGGTGGTTTTGGGCTGTCAATAATCTCTTGCCTTTCTTACCCTACCCTATGAGGAGGATATGTTTTAGTGTGTCCCTTCTCTCCCCCAAATCCTGTTTTCTCCTTGTGGTATTTATGGGGGGTGAGAAGTGTGATAATCCCCTAGGGAGTTGGTATTGGAGCTGGGGGTGGCCTTACCCTTCCAGAATCCTGAAAATTTAGAATCTCCAAAATGTCTCCTGGCGATCTTCTTCAACCTCGTCTTAATGGGTCCTAGCCTCCCCCCTCCCTCATCCCATTTCCTCCAAACCCTCTCTCTCTTCTTTCTCTCTTTCTTCCTCCATCTTGGTCATTCAGGAACTGGGGGCTTCTGTCCCATAACCCTCAGGCCCCCTTTGTTCTTATCTGTCCTCTCATCGGCCTATTCTTTTTCAGTCGCTCCTTCCTTTTACTGTCCCGTGGGCACCCTTGCTCTGCCCTTGTTTCTCTATACTTTTCTTTCTGTCTCTCAGTGTGCAGAACTGAGGTGGAGGAGGTCCCAATGGCCGTTTCTGGCCAACCATGGCGCTCACTGCCGTCTGCCTCGTGCTGCCGACCCTTCTCAAAGAAAGTCTCTCATGATGTGCCTGTCTCCGCAAGACACCCAACAGTAATGAATGGTGAAGATACACAGGAAGATCAAGAATTACGGTAAGTATGTAATTTTCATTTCTCTTTGGGGGTGGGAGATCTTCCTCGGTTCCGTATCCCAATCAGCTGGGTCTCTGGTGGGTGAACTGAGGTGGTGCCGGGGGCCTCCCCCTTTATATGATAGGGGACACTGGGGCAGGGCCGATGTAAGGGGGCAGTCCCCCACCTTGGACTGCTAACTAGAAGTTTTCCATGGGGTCCTAGTGCCTGGTGACATAATCCTATAGGTGTTACCTGCTGCAAGAGCTCTCGAAAATCTACTGTTACTATACGTTCTTGCGTAACTGTACTATCTTCCTGGACATAAAGTCTCCACCACTCATTCACAGTAATGGGAGTACGCCAGAGGCGCTAGGACCCAGTGGGAACAAACTTTTTCAGGAGGGCAGGCGCCGAGATGCAGCCGCAAGGAAGCGCATCGCGAGCCAGGTGCGTGCAGTGCAGACTATCTTGGCATTGATCCTCCAACCGCCTCAGTTCCTTTTTTCCCCACCGTTGAGTGCGCTTCAGTGACTGTCGCTCACCCGCCAGGAGTCAAACTTCAAACTAGCAGCTTAAGTTTTCAGTTTATTATTTTGTATCTTGTATCGAATAGTATTGATTACATTT
Organism: Neoceratodus forsteri; assembly: GCA_016271365.2. Classification (NCBI taxonomy): domain Eukaryota; kingdom Metazoa; phylum Chordata; order Ceratodontiformes; family Ceratodontidae; genus Neoceratodus; species Neoceratodus forsteri. Next base: position 1,319,603,358 of record CM057453.1, on the reverse strand, counting down.
TAATATAATACTTACTAGTTCAAGAAGTCTTTAGCCCTCCATTGACTGAGCCGACCATGAGCCAGGGGCAGGTGACGGTAGGGAGACTTCGGATGAAAGCTGTTCTATCAGCTGGGGTCTGACAACAGACTGTCCAGTGCTCGGGGAATGGGTGGTCCCCCCCCCGAAAGCATAAACAGAAACGGTCCCATTCCTGCAACTGCTTTGGTCTCTAGTCCTTCTTCGGCCCACCGGTCGAAGAAACTGCATCATTCGAGGTCGCTCTCTGCACGTGGTGCGCAGTAGATGGTCGATTATTAGTGTCAGGAGCCGGTCTCCGCTTCTTGCGGAATCACAGATTTCTGTCTGTGGTAGTCGGCCTCTTCAACACTGGAGCCTCTCTCTGCTTATTAAAGGGGCTTCCGATGATCAGTTTCACCATTGGGCGCTCTTATGGAGCAGCGGGCTTGGAGGTTGTCTCGATTGCGAGGCTGGCCAGTCTATCCCCAGGGCCTTGGGTCTGTCTGTTTCGGATCAGCAGGCACAGCAGTTAGGACTTCTTAGTCACGTGGCGCCTTCTTTGGTGCCGTCGACTACAAGCTCTGGTGTCTATCCCCCTCACATGGCTGTGGTGCAGGGGTCCACACTGATGCCTTTATCTCCTGCCAATTTTCTTCCTTTGCCTTCCAATCACAGTTTTCAGACTTCAGATATGGTGCCGTCGCCGCTGGTGCCAGCTTCCTCAGCGCCAGGATCCTTTTCAGCGCTGCGGGTGGTGTCGGCGTGGTGCTGTGCTACTCGTCTGAGCCTAGTGCTGTGCCGCGGGCCTTGTTGGTGGTATGCATGGCACTGCTCTGTGTTGGCACCACAGCCATGCGCCGCTTACTCTGTGGTGATGAGGACATGTGTGGTGCCACATGGTTCCCAGAGGTTTTCGACTCTGATTCTTTCTCCTCTTCTTCTTCCTCCTAGTTTTCTTTTCTTTTTTTTTTTAACTTTCTATTTCTCCGCCTTACCCACTCCGAGACTGCGCTTCTTGAGTCTTCTATGTGCCCCCTGCGACCGATCTGCCTGAATCCCCGGGGATTCCTCCATGGAGCCATGGCTGTACCCCCCCCCCCAGGCGGGTATGGCACGGGGCCCGGACGCCCCGATATCTTCTAGTCTTGTCAAGTCCCTCGGTGGTCAGGCAGGCAGTCAGTCAGATCTGGCACAGGAGCTCCGTCTAGCCGTGCTCCGGCGGTGCTTTTTCCTATTTCTCTGTGTGGTTTGTGCCCTGCCGTCAAGGCGCTATGCCGACATCTACCACACAGCTCCCCTTGGTCTGTCCTACCAGCTTGCTGTACCTTGGGTCTCCACCCGGGGTCAGACAAGCAGCAGATCTTGTCCCTCCCTCCTCCCCCTGGAGAAGGCGAGCAGTCCCTAGGGCGGCTTAGGCCTTCTCCCCCGGCCCGACCCTCCAGCGACCCAAGTCCGCTCCCGAACCCAGGTTGCAAGCGGAAATCCAACCACTGCGCCGACGGGCCAGCTCTCCCTCCTAGTTTTCACTCCTTTCCTGGACTGTCAGATGATTTTGAGCCCAATCCAGATCTTCCGCTAGGTGATGATGTTGATGCGGATTCTGCCCTGGGGGCAGGGATCAGTCTTCCTGCAGAGCCTATTGTTGAGGACCTTTCCTTCAAGTCTTTGCTTAAGAATTTAAATTCTACTCTTTTTCTCGAGTCCACGGAAATAGATCCTGGGAAGCTTCTGCACCTAGTGTACAATATCTACATGTTCCGGAAATTCGTGTGGATTTAACCCCCTCCAGTACAGTCCTCTTTTGAGAGACTTTCCCAGATGGTGTGGAATGGTGGCCATTGGGTAATAGAGTCTTTGCTGCGTCAGCCTTGGGCATGCGTATTGCCAGCTACCAGGGCTATTTTTCACAATATGAGTATGTTCTTTTGGCATTCACTCAAAGCAACGATGGAAGGTCTGCCTGAGTCAGAGGTTAACTCAGAGCTACTTCAGACCATAATTAATGGTAGTGAGTCCAATAACCAACAAGTTAAAGCTGCAATGGACGCTTTCGATACTGCTTACCGGGCGGCGGCTGGCATTTGCACCCATCGCCACTCTTGGCTGTATACCTCAGGCTTTACGAACGATGCCCAATAGCAAGTCATGGCCTTACCTTTCGACGGCATGTATCTGTTTGGGCCTCTGCTGGAACAAGCACTGGAGGCCACACAGGAAGACAATATCTGCCATTAAGACAGCTAGACCTCAGCCACTCCCTGGAGGGGTGGGAACAACGTCAGTTTCACAACCACCCATCCTTTCAGGGTAAAGGCAGAGGAGGTTTTAACAGAAACCAGAACCCTCAGCCGCAAAGAAAGTATGCAGTAAAGGCACAAAGCCCAAAGCGCCCAGTGCCACCTTTTGAGTTTCCGCCAAGGTCCCATCTCAGCTGCCGAAGAGACTCTTCCTTGACAGTGGGAGGGCGTCTGACTCAGTGCTACAACCAGTGGAAATCTATAACATCAGACAAATGGGTCCTCGGGATAATCCACGAGGGGTACTCTCTCAACCTGTTGGAAACACCTATGGATCATCCTCCCAAACGACAGCCCAGGCTGTCTGTGGCACAGTCAGACCTTCTTGCTTCCCAGGTACAAGGCCTTCTGAACAACAGGGCAGTAGAAGTAGTTCTGTTGGATCAACAAAACACAGATTTCTACTCCATTACTTTCTGGTCCCAAAGAAAGCGGCGGCTTGTGCCCCATTCTGGATCTCAGAAAGCTAAACAAATTACACAAGTAAAAGTTCAAGATATCACTCGGTACCCTGCTGCCATTGATTCATCAATCACGATTGGCTAGCCTCTTTGGACATGCAGGACGCCTACCAGCACATTCTCATACACCCAAACCACCACAGATACCTGAGGTTCGTGGCATTGGGTCAACACTGTCAAGTCAGAGTTCTGCCCTTTGAGCTGTCCTAGGCGCCTCAAGTTTTTACAAAGTGTTGTGCAGTTCTCGTGGCGCATCTAAGGAAAATCGGAATCCAAGTATTCCCATATCTGGACGACTGGCTTCTAGCAAGTCCATCCAGGCGGGAGACTCTGGAGGCCGTGGCCATGGCCTCTGAGTTCCTCACGTCCATGGGAGTCCTGCTGAACCTCAATAAGTCACAGTTGCAGCCCTCCCAGAAGCTCCTCTTCATAGGAGCTCTTCTGGACACTTCCTGTGCAAAAGCTTTTCTTCCAGAGGACAGACAGAGTGATATCTTACAGATGGCCCAATCCATCGGAGAACACTGCTCGGTTCGAGTTCTCTCGATGCAGCGGGTGCTGGGTGTCATGGCATCCTCAGTGTTCACTGTACCTTTGGCTCATCTCCACATGAGAACCTCTCAGTGGATGCTCAGTACTCAATGGTCCCCAACCGCTCACCCTCAGTCCTTTCTCATCAAGGTGAGGGAACCTCTGAAGAGGTCACTCACCTGGTGGTCTCAGGAGGACAACCTTCTGGAAGGATATCCCTTCACCCCTCTGGATCATCAGATCTCCATTACCACGGAAGGGTCCCTGATGGGTTGGGGAGCTCACTGCCGTGATCTCCACACCCAGAGTACATGGACTCAGGACAAGTCTCAACCTCACATAAACATCCTGGAAATGAGAGCCATCCTCTGTGCAGTCCGAGCTTTGAAGGACATACTCTATCACAAGAACATTCTTCTTCAAATGGACAACAAGGCAGTGATGTACTACATCAACAAACAGGGCAGTGCACACTCTTACCCATTGTGCAGGGAAGCAACGAGAGTGTGGGAATGGTGCCTGGAGCACAAGGCTCTGATTCAGGCAATTTACCTGCCAGGAGTACAAAATGAGCTGGCAGACCATCTCAGCAGAACGGAGGCAGATCCTCACAAGTGGTTTCTCGACTCAACCGTCGCTCAGTCACTCTTCAAAGAGAGGGGAACTCCAGACCTGGACCTTTTTGTGTCCCCACTCAACACAAAACTGCCTCTCTTCTGCTCCAGAAATCCAGGACCTGCCATTTTTTTGTCAGGGTGCATTCAGGCTGCGGTGGACAAAATGTTTTCTATACGCATTTCCTCCTCTTCCCCTAGTTCAGAGGATACTGCTCAAACTGGAGTCCCGGGGGGGGGGTAGAGTGATTCTCATTTCCCCCTTCTGGCCTCAACAGATATGGTTCCCGCTACTCAACAGGCGATCGGAAACCTCCCTGAAACCGCTTCCCCTTCAGACGAACCTTCTGACCCAGGGTCCTGTGGTCCATCCTCACATGAGGCTGCTTCACCTTCATGCTTGGCTCCTGAGGAGATAGATGTGAATAGCTTTAATATTTCTCGTAGAGTTTCAGATATTCTCTTGGCCGTGTGCAGGCTGGCCACCAGAAAAACCTACACAGCTAAATGGAAGTGTTTATCTGGTGTGCAAAATCCTCTTGGGATCCTTTTTCCTGCCCACGAGAAAGTCTTGGAGTATCTCTTAGACCTCTCAAACACAGGTCTGTAATACTCCACAGTCAAAGTTCATCTTTGTGTCATTTCGGCATATCATGAGCTGGTACTTTCCATATCGCTGGCTCAGCTGCCCATAGTTAAGAGGTTTCTTAAAGGTATTCTGCATACTAGACCTCGTATTAGGCGTCCAGTTGCAGCCTGGGACATTAACTTGTGCTAGACATGCTCACCAGAAACCTTCGAGCCTCTAGCTACTTGCTTGTTGAAGTTCCTCACTTGGAAAACAGCCTTTCTGGTGGCCTTTACTTCTGCTCGTGAGGTTTCTGAAATACATGCCTAGTCACAGACACTAACCCCCTCCCAAAAAATACTGTATTTCACAAGGACAAAGTAGTTCTAGGACTCATCCTAAGTTCCTGCCTGAGGTGGTCTCAGAATTCCATCTGAATCAACCTTTAGTCCTTCCTACCTACTTTGCAAACTTCCAGAATGAAGGGGAGCGTACCCTTCATTCATTGGACATAAAGAGAGCATTGCGGTTCTATCTTGATAGAATGAAGGAAATTCGCAAGGCTCAACAACTGTTTCCTTCAGCATGACCCGGCTGGGTCAACCTGTTGCTATCAGGTGCATTTCCGCATGGCTGGTGGCATGCCTTCACCACTGCTATTCTATGGCATAGGTCAAGCTGGAAGGCAGAGTGTACGCTCACTCTACGAGAGCAGTTGCTGCATCTCTGGCAGAAATCCGTTAACGTCCCCATTGCAGATATTTGCAATGTGGCTACCTGGAGCTCTGTGCAGACATTTAAGTACTATGCCTTGGATGTCCATGCTAGACGACATCAGTCATTTGGCAGGACAATTCTTAACTGACTTCTGTCATAAGCAAGTGAGCTGCTTTCTCTCCTGCCGCCCGTCTTGGGGGATTATTTAGCTCGGTACTCTCCCATTAGTTTGAATGAGTGGTGGAGACTTTATGTCCAGGAAGATATGGAAATTACATACCTACCGCAATTCTTGGTCTTCTTGGATGGAGTCTCCACCACTCATTCACAGGCCCACTCACAATCCCCCGAGCTCACTTCTGTTTCTGGTCTTCACTCCCTCAATGGCTGAGCTGTGAAGACTTTGTTGTTGACCCTTCTTACACGGGTCATTCGGACTTTATGTCCAATTTTAAGGTTAGTTCTCTCTTAGTTAGTTACGCTGCACCTCCTTGGGGAAAAAAGGTACTGAGGCAGTTGGAGGGTCGACGCTGAGATAGTCTATACATATGTGCCTGGCTTGCTATACTGCTTCCTCTCTGCTCTATCTCGACGCCGGCCCTCCTGAAAAAGTTTGCTCCCGCTGGGTCCTAGCACCTCCGGTGTACTCCCATTAGTGTGAATGAGTGGTGGAGACTCCGTCCAAGAAGATCAAGAATTACAGTAGGTCCGTAATTTCCATTTCCCCCTGTCACAGACTGCACTTAAGGGTTGGCGCTGTGAGCTCAGTGGACCTGGCCCCCAGGAGTAGGTTTGTGACAGTCCTTATGATGTCAGCACCAGTCTCAGTTAGGGAGCCCACATGGGAACCCACCAAACTCGAGGAACATGGTTCGATATTGAGCAGGATCTCCACATACATGTCCTGGAGATGCAGACAGTTCTGTACGCCCTACAGGCCTTTCAGACACTGCTGTCCCCAAATCCACTTTTGGTTCATTATATCATAGAAGCTAGATGGCAGAAAAGGACCATACCAGTCCATCTAGTGTGCCCTTTTCCCTCCCCTCCCCACCAGCCCCCACCCTCCCCCCGATTCTCAGCCTCATATGCTTGTCCCATGCCCTCTTGAATTCTTCCACTGATTTAGCCCCTACCACTCAATCTGCTGTCTATTCCAGGGCTCCACTGCCCTCTCACATTGCCCCTGTATCTTTTTCCTTGCAGTCTGAGGCTGTGCCCTCTAGTTTTGACCCCCTCCTTCCTCTTAAGTAAACATTCTTCTCCCACTTTATTGAGGCCCTTTACATATTTAAAAATTTCAATCATGTCTCCCCTTTCCCTCCTTGTGTCCAGCGTGTACACATCCAGCTCCTTACACCTCTGCTCGTATGACTTTCCCTGCATACCCTGCACCATCTTGTCTGCGTTTCTCTGAACCCTCTCCAACGCATCTGTATCCTTGCGGAGATGAGGCCTCCAGAACTGAACCCCATACACCAGGTGCGGCCTCACCGTGGCTTTGTAAAGGGGCATTATTACCTCACTCTTTCTGCTAGTAATGCCCCTGCCTATGCATCAGACTATGCATATGGTTCAGACGGATGTGTGCGTAGTTTATTACATAAACAAGCAAGGGGGTACTTATTCCCATCCCTGTGCAGGGAAGCCATGAGAGTTCTGATATTGGTCATCGAACATGGCCTAGAACTCTGTTGTCCATGTTCCCAATGACCAAAACATCCTGGCAGACAGCCTGAGCAGCTCACGGTCCAGAGTCCACGAGTGAGAACTTCTGACCTCGGGTAGAAGACCTCTTTGTTAGATGGGGTCGGCCCGTGTTGGACCTTTTTGTATCCACGCACAATGCAAAACTGCTGTGTTTCTGCTCACTATATCCAGGGCCTGGAGTTTTCTGGGGAGATGCGTTTTCCCTCTCCTGGACAGGGAGAGGTTTTCTGTATGCCCTCCCTTCCCACTACTTCAACAAGTTCTGATCAAACTCCAGATGGAGGGGGCCAGTTACAGTGATCTTCATCGCCCCCTTCTGGCCTTGTGAAATTTTGGTTACCCTTGCTGCAACAACTGGTGGTGAAACCTCCACTGTCCCTGCCCCTGTGCACAGGCTGTCTTCCAGGATCAGGGCATCCTGGTCCATCTGGACCTCAGGTCTCTCCATCTCTATACATAGCTGTTGAGGACATAGCCATCGCCAGATCTGAGGTCTCCTCCAGAGTAGCAGATGTCTTGGTGGCGGCCAGGAAACTCTCTTCTAGGTCCATTTACTCTATGAATTGGAGGCACTTCACTCATTGGACTGCATCGCACCATTTTGACCCCTTCGCCTGTCCAGTGGATCAGGTTTTGGAGTACTTTCTGTCCCTCTCAGACTCAGTTTTGCAGTACTCCTCTATTAAGGTATATATCTCTGCCATCTGTGCATATCATGTACCTGTGATTGGGTGCTCAGTGGCCCAACTCGTGTGTCCTGCACAATCTTATCTGTGTCAATTCCTCGCGATGGCGTAAGAAAGCTGATCGCTTGTATAAGGCTCCAGGGAAGATCAGTACTTGACTCAGCATCCTCAGGCTGACTCTCTGGTCATAACAGCCCTCGCATGACCGGTCCCAGAGACTGCAACATCTGAGCACCCTGCCACCAGACCCAGAGTCCAAACAGCTGGGCACGCTGGGTAGGCGCAACGTATGCTTCCGCTACCTCGCCCATCAGATCCCTAGAATTACTTGACCCACTTGGTGCAGTTCCAAATGCCTTGTGGGAGCAGGGTCTGGATGCGGCTGAGAAACTGCCGGAAGGTGAGCAGAAGGAGGAGATGCTTCAGCTCCTTCCGTATAGGTTCGGACGTGGGAACCCAGGTGCTACGAGCAGCGTGTGACTCCGTGGACTCGGCCCGGTAGCAGCACTTCAGGCGTATGCATCCGGAGACACTCTTAGTTACGGCGTCTCCGGCTTTACCTGGGATCGAAGAATATCAAAACTCAAAAGGGCCGGGAAAGGCGGTGAGGTCGGTTCAGGCCATGTACCCATTAAGCTTAGTTCCTTCGGCCAGGAACCAAAGCGATTTCGTGGACGAACGTAGAGGCAACAGTCGCCCGGCTCCACAACAGAGGGGCTCCGGCTTCGCAGAACCAGAAACAACCGCAGGCCATAGCCAGCGTACTTCCAAGCGGTCCAGCCAGCGGGACCCTCAGCCGCCACAACTTGACTACTTTCTGGCCCCGCCCCTCAGGATCAAGGGAAATCATGGTGAAAGTGGCTATTGCGAAACTTCCTGCGGGGGTAGCGGCTATAACCACCGACAGGTGGGTTCTTCAGTTAAGTAGGAAAAGGCCACTTTATAGAGTCGCAGAGAAGCCACCCTCAAGGCCTCCTTTGCTCTCCGGTGCCGGTCAGCTCAAATCACTGATCTGGCAGAAATACTTGCGCTCTTGCAAAAGGAAGCGATAAGTATGTCCGGAGAACCAGAGAGAGGACAAGGATATTATTCCCACTTCTTCCTGGTTCCAAAGAAAATAGGGGACCTCCGTCCGATTCCGGATCTCAAGCGACCTCAACGTGTGATGCGCCTACAAGAGATTCCACATGGTGACTCTTCAGGTCTCATTTCCATGCTGAAGCAAGAGCCTTCTTAGCGTCTCTAGACATCTGGGAGCATACCTGCACATCCCTATAACTCAGGCGCACAAAGAGGTTCCTCACGCTTGAGGTTTCTCGAGCCACCACCTTCAGTTCGAGCCCTTCCATTCGGACTGTGATCTGCACCAGGGTCTTTACCAAATGCATGGCAGTCGTGGCAGCGTCTCTAAGGAGACAGGGCCATTATGTGTTCCGATACCTGGGCGATTGGCTTCTCATGGCCGCCTCCTGAGCCGTTGTTACCGAAGCGATCCAGAGCACCCAGGACCTGTTCGATCTCTGAGCATCCTTAATCAACACGAGAGTCTCTCTGGTGCCGTTGTAGAAACTGCAATTTATAGGCGCAGTACTGGATACCGTTCAGGAATAGCATTTCTTCAGGCGACAGGCGGAGGCGGAAGCGTCAGATCCCTTATCAGGGTTTTTCATCGAAACAAGACCGCCCCTGCCAGGTCGGTCCTTCCGGCTTGCCTAGGACACATGGCTGCAGCATTCCTACTGTCCCTTCGCAAGGCTCACATGCGGGTAACTCAGTGGATACGCGCAGGTGCAGTGGATCAAAACGCAAGACCACATGCAGCATCCGGTCAGAATCACGAGCACCGTGATTCGAGCTGACTGATGGTGGCTAGACCCAGTGTCACTCCACGGGCGTCCCGTTTATCAGCGCCGTCCCGGAGGTAATCCTCACCACAGGCGCCTCAGGTCTAGGGTGGGAGCACACCTAGACAGGGTGAAGTCCCAGAGTACGTGGCCCCACAGGCTCATCTCATATCAATGTTCTAGAGATGAGGTTGGTCTTTTATGAACTGCAGGCCTTTCAGTAGAAATCGCGAGTACTCTCCTGCTTCAGACAGACAACCACGGTGATGTATTACCTCAACAAACAGGGCGCACCTCTTACCCCTATGCAGGAGGCCATGAGGGTCTGGGATTGGGTAATCCGACACGGCGCAAATCTGATGACAGTATATGTTCCCGGGGTGGACAACACGATTGCTGACGGCCTGAGTCGCTCCCAGGCCAGAGTCCACGAGTGGGAACTTCTTCAAGAGGTAGCAGAGGATCTGTTTCTTCGATGGGGAACTCCAGAGTTGGACTTGTTCGCATCTCCATCCAACGCAGAACTGCCCAATTTTTGATCGCTAGATCCAGGGCCTGGTGTTTTCTGGCGAGCCGTTGTCCCTCTCCTGGGACAGATTCCTCTACGCTTCCCTCCTTCCCGTTGATCGAGAGTTCTTCTCCTTACTACGCGGGGAGCAAGCAACCATGATCCTTGTGGCCCCTTTTGGCCCAGACAGATATGGTTCCTTTACTGATTCAACTATCCGGGAACCTCCGCTCCCGTTGCGTTTAGCTCCCATCTCTTGTCTCAGGAGGAAGGTTCACTGGTCACCGGACTTAAGCTCACTGAACCTGCATGCATGGCTCTAGAGACATAGCCATCTTGCGTCACAGGGTCTGCGAGAGGTGCGGAAGTTCTTTCTGCAGTCAGAAAGCCCGGCGTATGCCATGAAATGGCGCTGTTTTTGTTGTGATGGTGAAACCGCGACTTTACTAGGTTGCCGGTGAGGTGGTGTTGGACTACCTGCTCTCCCTTTTCCGTTCGGGCCTCGCCTACTCCTCTATCAAGGTGCACCTCAGTGCCATCTCTGCCTACCATCTTCCGGTGGGACATCGCACAGTGGCACAGACGCCTCTCGGGAATTTTTGAGAGGGGTGTTACATCTTAGGCCACCCATTAAGGACCCAGTGCCTCCATGGGATTTGCTCTTTGTCCTGGAACAACTCACGCTCCCCCCCCCCTCGAACCTGCCACGGATTGCGAGGCCATCTTCGTTGGAAAACGCTGTTTGGTTGCTGTTACTTCAGCGAGAAGAGTTTCTGAGCTTCACGCTGTCGGTGCAAAGAGCCTTATTTAGTTTTCCACGGGACAGAGTATCCCTGAGGAATAGATCCTAAATTTTTGCCTAAGGTGGTTTACACTCACTCTCAATCAGGATATTGACCTGCTGGTCTACTTCCCGAATTACTCTAATAAGGAGAGGCACTGCTCCACCCTGCATGTTCACCATGACTTGAGGTATTACCTCAACAGAACTAAACAACTTAGTAGTTCAGAGCAACTTTTCGTTTCCTTTCTGAAAGGATGATGGGTCAACCAGTATCCAAACAGTCCCTGTCTCGCTGGCTTGTCCAGTGTATTTCATACTGTTATGATATCCAACAGAAGCCCCTCCCGGGAACAGTCCGGGGTCATTCCACTAGGGGTGTGGCCAGCTCCTTTGCAGCACTCCGAAACGTCTCCACCTCTGCCATATGTGCTGCAGCCACTTGGAGCTCTGTGCATACATTTATCAGGCATTATAGCGTGGACATCGCCTCTCGGCGATGAGCCGGCTTTGGCCTGGTGGTGCTACAGGGTCTCCTGTCCTAGATTCAGGACCTGGAATGTAATTCCCCAGTTTCCTCCTCAGAATGTTTGCAGCATTACTGCTTGGGAATCAGTCTCATTGAGGTAACCTGCTGCAAAAGCTGTGTCTCGAAGTTAGATAGTACAGTTCCTAAGAACTTACCGTAACAGTAGATCTTCAGAACAGCTCTTGCAGCAGGTACCTTCCCCCACCTTCCCCTTGGAGGAGGCATGGCTTAGCCTTTACTATCGGGATTTTTCCATTTGACTTCTGATGGTGGATCCTCATCTCCCATTTGATGTCAGCCTGCGGCCGTAAGTCTCAGTAGGAGAACTGAGGGCGAGGCGGGACCGCCCCTTATGTGTACTACGTCGGGCGGGACCAGCGTCAGGGCGGTCCCCTGAAGATAGCTAGCTAGAATTTTTCTATGGGGTCCTGATGCCTGCCGGCTTCAGTCCTAATGGTGTAACCTGCTGCAAGAGCTGTTCTCGAAGATCTACTGTTACGGTAAGTTCTTACATAACTGTACTTTCTCCCTCCTCCCGATGGCTTTAGGAATGTCACCAGTGATTGGGAATCGGTCCTAATGGTGTAATTCTGCTGCAAGAGCTGTATCTCCAGTAAGATAGTACAGATTACGTAGAACTTACCGTAACAGTAGATCTCACGAACTGCTCTTGCAGCAGGTACCTCCTGCACCATTCCCCTTTTTGGAGGAGGTAGGTTATACTAACTTCCATCTTTCGGGATGGAGCGATTTGATCTACTGAGATACAGCTCTTGCAGCAGGTTACACCATTAGGACTGAAGTGGCGAGCATCGGACACCACGAAATCTTCTAGCTACTTGGTCTTCGGCGGGACGCCTCCGGCGGTCCTGCCCCGGCGTCAGGCGTGGTACATAAGGAGGCTTTCCCGCCATCAACTTGCATGTCTCGACCCTTCGGTCTGTTTCTAGCACGCGACGCCTGGAAAAGTTCCTTTTCCGATTTGTAAACCTTATTTCTCAACGAACGTCTGCCATCTGATGTCCTCTCCAACTTCAGCGGAGGGCCATCCATCAAAGAAATGCGTCTGTGGAAGCAAATTCCCTTTAAAGACCGCGTCGGCCCTGCATGCGGTGCCTAGGCCGGACCCACGACACCGGGCCTGTTCTTCTCGAGGATTTAATAGCCGGACCGGATCAGTCGAGAAGGCCCTACAAGCTACCTTCTTGAAGAGAGAGAGTGAAGGCCATGGATTCTGCCTCCAAGGGGAATCGTCGAGAAAGCCCGCCAGCACCTCGAAAAGCACAAGGAGAGGGTGAGATCAAAATTCCCTTCTAGGGCTTCCGACTCCCGTAGCTCCGGCTCCCGGTCCGACTGCTCTCCTTCCTGGGCCTGCTCTCAGCCTCCCCCGGTCGCGATCAAGTCATCCTTGGGTTCCTCTACTCTACAGCCTGTCAAGACCTCCAGGCCTTCTTCATCTTCTTCCAAGGCCTCGCCGCGGTCAGGGGACCGCCATCACCACCGTCCGGCTCCTACCACTCGGCCCGGCGTCTGGTGGTCTCCTTGCCCTCCACCCCAGCGGAAAACCAAGGAGATGACATACGTTCAAAGGGCCTCGGCCCGACATCAGCCCACCGATGTCAGCCAAGCCTACCACCGGTCCCGGACTGAGCGACTGCCCGTCGCCGGTCAGGCCTTCTCCACCACAGGCGGCGGAGGACCGGCGTCCGACCCAGTAGAGAGGAACACCTAAGCCACCTAGCTATGTCGGCCAGGAGGCTTGCTGGAGAGGTTGATTCAGCCGAAGACCAGGCGGGCGGGCAGGAACCCTCCCTGAACCAGAGCCCCTGGGGAGCAGGCGGAACCCGGCGACCAACCACGGTGCCTGGTCTGTCGTCGGGCCTCAGTATTTCAGAGGTCAAGGTTATTCACCTACTGGTGGGATACCATAAAGAAGGACGTGGTTCCCACCTCCTCCTTGTCTCCACCGGTGACTCCACCGCCCCAGCACCCCCCACCCCCATCAGGGCAGCAGGCAGTACCTTCCCCAGGAGCCTCACGGAATCTCTAAGGTCAGACCAGACAAGAGACCTCCGTCCAGATCTTCTTCAAGGGTCACCCAGCCCAAGAGACTCGAAGACACCGCCACTCGCCTTGACGGGCGACTGGGATCAGACTTCTCAGGCGGATCCAGATCCCCTTCTCCCATCAGCGTCCTCTGCGCGGACCCCGTGAGCTCCCAAGATCTCCTCCGGATGACCCATCGTTCTCGGAGATTGAGGCATATTCAAGAGAACATGGGCTGGGGCTGCAGAGGAACTTGACCCCGAGAGGCTATGCCTTGCACGACATCTTCGGCACATGGACCCAAAACCTGTGGTGGTGCCACCCTTGGTGGACACCTCCAGTGGGCGTCACCAAGGCAGCGTGGGCGTCCACACTCGCACCCGGCGATGCCGAAGAAGGCTGACCACCTGTACAAGGCCCCTAGTGAGGACCAGTACGTGGCATCTCATCCTCTGGCCGATACCCTGGTCATTACAGCCTCACATGACCGGTCCCAGAGGCCGCAACATCTGAGCACCCTGCCACCGGACCCAGAGTCCAAGCAATTGGACGCAATGGGCAGGCGCCCGTATGCAGCTGCTACCTGCGCCATTAGGTCCCTCAACTATCTTACCCACATGGTCCAGTTTCAGACTGCTTTGTGGGAGCAGGGACTAGACCTGGCAGAAAAGATGCCAGAAGGTGAGCAGAAGGAAGAGTTACTTCAGCTCCTCCGCACGGGTTCAGACGTGGGAACCCAGGTGCTTTGAGCCGCGTATGACTCCGCGGACTCCTCGGCTAGAGCGGCAGCCTCAGGCGTATCCTCCGGAGACTCTCATGGCTTCATGTCTCCGGATTACCGGACATCAGAAAAACATTCTGGGCGCCTCGTTCCGCGGAGAAGTTCTTTGTTGGTCTTGGGAGGTTCTCTCCAAACTTCAAGAGGCTGGGAGGAGTGCAGTCTGTCCAAGCCATGTACAGACCCAAGCTCGGTTCCTTTCATAGGAACCAGAGCCGTTTAAATGATGGGGACGCAGGGCAGTCCCGCACCGACCTGCAACAGAGGGGCTCCTTCTCCCAAGAGCCCAGGGAAATCGTCTGCAGGCGAGGCCAGCGCCCTGCCAAGTTGGCCCAGCCTGCAGGACCCTCAGCTGCCAGCGACTCCTTCCCAGCCCCGCCCCTCAGGATCAACGGGACACCAAGGTCGGGGGTCGTATTGCGGACCACCTGCCAGGGTGGCAGTCTATTACCACCTACAGGTGGGTTCTTCAATTGGTCAAACAAGGCCACTTTATAGAATTCGTGGACAAGCCACCCACAAGGCCTCCTCTGCTCTCCCGTTACTCGGGTCAGCACAGATCGCTCATCAGGCAAGAAGTACTTGCGCTTTTACAAAAGGAGGCGGTGGAGTCGTCCCGGAGAACCAAGAAGGCCGCTACTATTCCCACTTCTTTCTGGTTCCAAAGAAAACAGGGGACCTCCGTCCAATATTGGACCTCAGCGACCTCAACATGTCTGTAAGCCTCTGAGCGTTTCACATGGTGATCTTCAAGGGCTCATTCCCATGCTGAGGAAGGATGCCTTTCTAGCGTCTCTGGACATGCAGGGGGCGCCTACACATCCCGTAGCTCAAGCACAGGAGGTTCCTGCGCTTGAGTTCCTCGGCCACCACTTTCAGTTCGGGCTCTTCTTTCTCAGACTGTCATCGGCCCCCAGGGTCTTTACCAAGTGTATGGCAGTCGTGGCAGCATCTCTAAGGAGACAGGGCCACTATGTGTTCCCATACCTGGACGACTGGCTTGTCATGGCTGCCTCCAGAGAGGCGCTGTTGTTGGCCATCCAGAGCACCCAAACGCTTTTTCAGTCACTGGGTGTTCTTATCAACTTCGCGAAGTCTCTTTTTTTTTTTTTTTTAAACCAGGTGAGACACAAAGCTGAAAGCTTGTTTGCAGGTGCAACCTGGGAGCACGAGGAAGTTAAGTGATTTGCTCAGGGTCACACAGTATGCAAGTGGGGGCTGTGGGATTCAAACCCAGGTCTCCAGATTTACAGCTCAGAGCCTTAAACCACTGCGCCAGACTGCCTCCTCTCTCTCCTGGTACCGTCCCAGAAGCTGCAGTTCATGGTGCAGTTCTGGACACCATCAAGGAAAGCTTTTCTTCCGAGGACAGGCGGAGTGCATCAGGTCCCTCATCAGGGACCTCTCAGCGAAGGACTGTCCCGCCAGACTGGTCCTTAGCCTGCTCGGGACACATGGCTGCGGCCATTCCAACCGTCCTATGGCAAGGCTCCACATGCGGGTAACCCAGTGGATGCTAAAGTATGCAGTGGGACCAAAGGCAAGACCACATGCAGCAGTGGTCAGAATCCAGAATGCCGTGATTTGGGACTGGCAATGGTGGCTAGACCTGGGGACACTCTCTGTGGGTGTTCTGTTTGCAGCGCCGTCTCCGGAGGTAATCCTCTCCACAGACGTCTCAGGGCTGGGGTGGGGAGCACACCTGAACGGGTTGAGGTCCCAGGGAACGTGGACCCCTCAGGAAGCTCACCTCCATATCAACTTTCTGGAGATGAGGGCAGTTCTTTGTCTTGCAGGCCTTCCAGTCAGAAATCCCGCTGAGTACCCTTCTGCTTCAGGCAGACAATACGGCGGTGATGTATTACCTGAACAAACAAGGAGGCACACACTCTTAACCCCTTTGCAGGGAAGCTATGAGAGTGTGGGATTGGGTAATCCGACACGGCGCAAGCCTGATTGCAGTTCACGTTCCCGGAGTGGACAACACAATCGCAGATGGCCTGAGTTGTTCCCAGGCCAGAGTCCACGAATGGGAACTTCTTCAGTAGGTAGCAGAGGATCTGTTTCTTCGATGGGGCACTCCAGAGTTGGACTTGTTTGCTTCCCCATCCAACGCAAAACTGCCCAAATTTTGCTCGCTAGATCCAGGGCCTGGTGTTTTTTGGCGAGACTCGTTGTCCCTCTTCTGGGCGGACAGATTCCTCTACGCTTTCCCTCCCTTTCCATTTGATCCAGAGAGTCCTTCTCAGACTTGAGGGGCGCAACAATGATCCTGGTAGTGCCTTTCTGGCCCAGACAGATCTGGTTCCCCATGCTGACACAACTGTCCCGGGAACCTCCACTCCCGTTGCCCTTCAGCTCCCACCTGCTGTCTCAAGAGGGGGGTTCGTTAGTCCACCCGGACTTACGCTCACTGAACCTGCATGCTTGGCTCCTCGAGACATAGCCATTATGCGACAGGGGGTCTCGCAAAAGGTGGCAGAAGTCCTTTCTGCTGCCACAAAGCCGGCAACGCATGTGGCGTCGCCATGAAATGGCGCCGGTTTTACCTGTGGTCTCAGGCCGCTGCCTCTCCCTTTAGATTGCCCGAGAAATCGGTTCTGGAATACCTGCTTCCCTCTTCCACTCAGGCCTTGCCTACTCCTCGATTAAAGTTCACCTCTGTGCGATTTCAGCCTACCACTACCTGATAGGTCAACGCACAGTGGCACAAGTCGATGCCTCTCGTGATTTCATGAGGGGGGTATTACACCTTAGGCCACCCATCAAGGATCCCGTTCCTCCTTGGGACCTACTCTTCATCCTGGAGCAGCTCACGCTGCCCCCTTTTGAACCTGCCGCAGATTGCGAGCTGCGTTTTCTGTCGTGGAAAATGTTATTTCAAACAACATGAAGTCTTGCTATATTATGACATATGCAGCGAGTCCCAACCTTCGAACTGCTCCGGAGGTGAAAGAGTTAACTTTCCATGCCAGGCATGGAAAACTGAACTCGAGCTCGGTTGAAACTGTCTGTTGTTCTTCAAACTCAAACCGTCAGATTCTTTACTCTGCCTCACTGAACAGTCGCTCCGGAGATTTCTCCTTCTGCTCGGTTCATTTTGTCAGTTAAAGTATTGTTTTTCTCAGTTTTCGACCGAATTTAAACCGCAACCGGTCGGTTCAAGCTCTGTCTGTGGTATTTGTGAGTACTAGATAGGTTACATTAATTCTCTTCTGTGTGGAACTTGTAAACTGTTTATCGGTTCGGTTTGAACCGATCAGGTTGTTTAAAATATCTTAATCTGTGATTTAGAGTGTGGTTACTGGTTCTCATCGGTTCTATAAAAAAAAAAAAAAAGGATTTTTATTACGTTTTTTTCCACGACCCGTGTCACGGTTGGGAACCGATAAGAGGGTCTTGCCTGGCGGATTGCCATAAACGGGTAAGTTTGGTTAGGACTGGCACTGTCTGAGAAACCCAAAAGAAAAACCGGGCCCACTGGGTTTCAACACTGCAGTGTGTGTGGGGAAGTCTTTGCCAAGGCTGACCCCCACACCACCTGTGTTTATTGTCTGGGGTTTGACCACCTCAATGCAGACTGCCAGATTTGTAAAACTTTTCCTGCAGCTACCCTGGAAAAGTAAGTTGATAGGCTCAGGGAAAGGGAGGCCAAAAAGTCCGCTGAAGCGGATGGCCAGCCCGGTTCGGTTCCAACCGAACCAGAGGGAGTGCCCTCTGATCAGGGCGAGACTTCCTCCGGCAAAAGGAGAGCCGACTCTGAGGGGTCGGTTCCATTAAAAAGGACTAGGAAATCAGCTGGTGTGGAGCCAAAACTTTCCTCTCCAACCGCTGAAGATATAGTAAGCGATTCAAATTGTCCAGTCACTTTCCCGGTTCCAGTAAACCGGCACCATCAGGTAGGCGCCCGGTTCGGCCGGTTCCACCGGTTCAAGAATATGATTTTGAGGAATATTGTGAACCAGAGGAAGGGGAAGAGGAGTATGAGGAGAGTGAATGTTTGAAAGTCTGGATGTGCCCATTGACCCGGACATCTCCCCTGATAGACCTTCAGAAGTGTCTCCTCCTAGGCTTTGAGTCCCCTTCTCAATTTATGTTTTATAAAAAAGTAGCTGAAACCCTCCAGCTCCCTATGGAGGAAGCCGTGGATGATCAAGAGGAGCCTGACTATTTGGAAATGATGGATATCCCAGAGTCTAGGAGACTGTCTATTCCCTTGCATAAATCTTTTAGGAAACAGACTTTTAAAATTCTAAAATCTCCTCACACTATACCTCCTGTGGATAAGAGAATGGACAAGAGGTACACATTGTCAGGCTCTGATACGGAGTTCCTTTCACAACAGTGCAGCCATGTTGGGGTAGTGCTGGCTGCAGCCTGTGACAAGGCAAATACCCCTTGGCTTCACACCCCCCGGACAAGGACTTCAGGAGGATTGATGCCATGGCAAAGAAACAGTACATGGCAGCATCCTTGGGACTCAGACAGGCAAATTATATGGCTTATGTTGCTGGATATCAGAATCCAGATGGGATACTGTTATGGCTCTAGCAAAACAGGTCCTAGCCAGCTGCCAAGGAGCTGGAGCAGGTGGCTGCTGATGGTGAGAGGCATCCAAGATGCAACTCCATGCTACAGTGGACTCAAATGATGTGTCATCAAGAGTCATGGCTACGTCTGTGGCACTTTGCAGAATGGCTTGGCTCAGATGTACTAGCCTGTCACAGGATACCCAGACTAAGGCCATGGATTTTCCTGTTGTGGGTAATTCCCTGTTTGGGGAGCAGACAGAGAATTACATGAAGAAAATGGATGAGTATAGGACCACCTATAGGAGTGCACAGGCCAAGGAAAGGCAGGCCACTCCTCAAAGGCAGCTTCCCAGGGGCAGCGGCAGGCCTTTTCATAGGCCTTTTTACCAAGCCCAGGCCTCCTCTTCTGCTTATGCCCAGAAGGGTTCTTTAGAGGGAGAGGCAGAAGGGGTGCCAGCAGGCCTGTTTCCACCCCTCAGCCCAAAGCCTCTGCCAAGCAGGCACCCTGATTGGGTCGCCAGGGCCAAATCTCTACTGCCTGTAGGGGGCAGGCTGGCTTACTTTGTCCAGGACTGGGAGTCTCTGACATCAGACAAGTGGGTCCTGGAAGTAGTAAGCCAAGGACTGGTTCTCAGCTCAAAAGTTTCCAAAGATGAGAACCAGATCCTTTCCACCTGCAAATCCACCAGAGGCACTTGCCCTAGAGGCAGAGTCTCTTCCCTCCTGGCTCTCAGAGCTGTGGAAAGGGTTCCACCCCTACACCAGGGCAAAGGGTTGTACTCAGGTACTTTCTTACCCCAAAAGACAGGAGAATGGCGGCCCATCCTGGATCTCAGATACTTAAACAAGCACTTTTAAAACCAAAATTCAAAATGGTGACTCTGGGAATTATTCTGCCTCTCTAAGGCCAGGGGACTGCTAGCGTCCCTGGACCTCAAGGATGCCTACTTCCATATTCTCATCAGAGCTCCCACCGAAAGTACCTCAGGTTGAGCTGCCCTCAGGCCATTACCAGTTCAGAGCAATGCCCTTTGGCCTCACCTCTGCTCAAGGGTATTCACAAAATGCCTGGCAGTAGCAGTTGCTTCTTTAAGAAGGCAAAGAATTGCCATCTTCCCTTACCTGGACGACTGGCTCATAGTGGGCCAGTCCCCAGACCAAGTCAAGTTACACCTACAGATAACTCAGCAACTGCTCACCTCTCTAGGTTTCCTTCTGAATCTTTCAAAGTCAGTTCTAGAGGTGTCTCGACAAGCAAGGCATTTTCTACAGCTCCTGGGGCACATGACTGCTTCTACTGCAGTAGTGCAGGGAGCAAGATTTCAGATGAGGAACATTCAGTTCCATTTGAGGGCCTTTTGGTCTCAAAGGAAAGACCCTCTAGCCAAATTGATCCCAGTGACTCGAACCCTGATCCAGGCCCTACAGTGGTGGCAGGATCAGAGCAATCTCAGACAAGGGGTTCCTTTTGTCATTCAGTCTTGCTCCTTAATCCTTACTACAGATGCATCCCTCTTGGGGTGGGGAGCTCACATGGGCGACCTGACTACCCAGGGGTTGTGATCCCCTCAGGAATCTCTGCTCCACATCAATTTGTTGGAACTCAGGGCAGTTTTTCTAGCACTTCAAGTTTTTTACAAATCTGTTCAGAACAAAATTGTACAGGTCAGAACAGACCACACCACCACGGTGTGGTACATCAGCAAGCAAGGGGGCACTCGGTCTACGGCCTTGTGCACCGAAGCAATGAAGTTGTGGTCTCTGGCTTATTCCCTGAACACCTCCCTTACGGCAGTTGACCTCCCAGGCAAGGACAATGTCCTGGCAGATGCTCTCAGCAGAATTTCCCAAGGTCATCACGAATGGTCACTGGACTCCCGGGTCTTGGAGGTGGTGTTTGCCAGATGGGGCACCCCACAGATAGATCTTTTTGCAGCCCCAGACAATCACCAACTTCCCCTTTTTTGCTGCAGGCCCCCAGTGTTGGGCTCAGTCCCTCTGGATGCCTTAGTTCTCAATTGGGAAGGGAAGTTTGTCTATGCTTTCCCCCTCTTCCCTCTTCTGTTCAAAGTGCTAGTCAAAATCCGATCTCAACCCTGCAAGATGATCCTGATTGCTCCAGATTGGCCCAGACAACCCTGGTATCCACTTCTACTGTCCTTAGCAGTCCATCTTCCCCTGTGTCTTCCCAGGAATCACAACCTGTTAACCTGTGCTCAGTGGAGGGTTTGGTACCCGAACCTCAAATCTCTCAATCTCAAGGCCTGGCTCTTGAAGAGTTAGAGTTTGCTGATTTACACCTCTCCCAAGGTGTAATGGATATCCTGAAGGCTTCTAGATAACCTTCCACTAGGGCTACTTATAATTTCAAATGGAAGAGGTTTTCCATATGGTGCTCTGGAAAGCATATTTCCGTAGAATCTGCTGATTTACCCACAGTCCTGGATTATATGGTCCACTTAAATACCTTGGGGCTGAGACCAGCTACCCTAAAAGTGCATCTGGCAGCTGTGTCTGCTTTTATTTCAGCAGGTAAGCCCTCTTCTCTTTCAGCTCACCCTGTATGCTCCAAGTTTTTCAAGGGATTGCTTCACACCAACCCTCCATTCAGGGACCCTGCCCCTGCATGGGACCTTAATGTTTGCATTGCTCAGCTTATGCAACCTCCCTTTGAGCCTTTGTCTTCAGCAGAGCTTAAGTGCTTGACTTGGAAGACTGTGTTTCTGGTAGCAATCACTTCTGCCAGACGCATAAGTGAATAACAAGCTTTGTCAGTGGAGCCTGATTTTATCTCCTTTCATAGAGGTAAGGTGGTCCTCAGGACTAACAGGAAGTTCTTGCCTAAGGTGGTTTCAGATTTCCACCTTAATCAATCTGTCTCTCTTCCAGTGTACTTCACTGACCATTCCTCCTCTGGCGAGAGGAGGCTGCACAGCTTAGATGTGAAGAGAGCCCTTAGTTACTACATAGAGCGTACCAGGGGTCCAGATTTGACTCCTCCACTGTTCCTCACTTATGGTGAGGCTGGTAAGGAAACCTGCCACTAAACAATCCATTGCCAGGTGGATCGTCTCTTGTATCCAATTTTGCTATGAAAAACTGGGTAAAGTTCCTCCCTCAGGCCTGAGGGCTCACTCTACCAGAGGTACAGCTGCTGCCAGGGACATCCCTATTCTAGAGATATGTCAAGCAGCTACCTGGAAAACAGTTCATACTTTTACCAAGCATTACTCCCTGGATATCCAGGCTAGGACTGATGCTCGGTTTGGCACAGCTGTGCTTCAGAGCCTATTTCCTAAGTAGGTTCTGTCCCTCCTCCATGGAGGTAGTGCTTTGTAGTCTGCATATGTCATAATATAGCAAGACTTCATGTTGTTTGAAGAAAAAATTACTCACCTTAGTAATGTTGTTTCTTCTATTGGAGTCTTGCTATATTCTGCCCCTCTCAGAACCTCTGTTTTTGGGATGTGGGCAGTGCAGTGTTGGCACTTAGTAGGTGCCCACCTTGTTGTTTTTCACCCCTCCTTTTTTGGGGTGGCTTGGTGGTGTTTTTCATTTTTTGGGTCTTTGTTTCGGGACCAAAAAATGTTTTCTTATGTTTAGTAGCCACTTGGCTAGTGTAGGTTTACAGCTTCCACACAGGACCTCAGTGAGTTTAGCTCGTAAAGATCTGACGGTTTGAGTTTGAATAAAAACAGACAGAGTTTCAACCGAGCTCGAGCTCAGCGTTCCATGCCTGGCATGGAAAGTTAACTCTTTCACCTCCGGAGCAGTTCGAAGGTTGGGACTCACTGCATATGTCATAATATAGCAAGAGTCCAATTGAAGAAACAACATTACTAAGGTGAGTAATTTTTTCTTTTGGTTGCTGTCACGTCAGCAAGGAGAACTTCTGAGCTACATGCTCTTATGTGTAAGGAACGTTATTTAATTTTCCACCAGGTCAGTGTGTCTCTGAGGATGAATCCTAAATTCCTGCTTAAGGTGGTCTCAGCCTTTACTCTTAATCGGGACATCGATCTGCCGATGTACTTCCCCAGGTACACCAGTAGAGGAGAGGCATTGCTTCACACCCTAGATGTTCACCACTCCTTAAGATACTACTTGACCAGGACCAAACAGCATCGCAGCTCCGAGCAGCTGTTTATTTCCTTTGCTGAGAGGATGTTGGGCCAACCAGTCTCAAAACAGACCCTTTCCCGCTGGCTTGTCCAGTGCATTTCGTTTTGTTACAACAACAAACAGAAGCCCCGTCCGGGCACAGTCCAGGGCCACTCGACTATGGGGGTGGCTACTTCCTTCGCAGCACTGCGGAATGTCTCCACCTCGGCCATTTGTGCTGCAGCTACTTGGAGCTCAGTGCACACCTTCATTAGGCATTACAGCCTGGACATTGCCTCACGGTGAGAGCAGGTTTCGCCCGCTGCTCTACAGGGTCTCCTGTCCTAGAGTCAGGATTTCAAGATCTCTCCGTTATGCCTCCTCCCAGAGTGTCTAGAGGCGCTATTGCTTGGGAATCAGTCCTAATGGTGTAACCTGCTGCAAGAGCTGTATCTCGATGTAAGATAGTACAGTTACGTAAGAACTTACCATAACAGTAGATCTTTGAGAACAGCTCTTGCAGCAGGTACCTTCCCGCCCACCATTCCCCCTTGGAGGAGGTAAGGCCTAACCAGACTTCGGCAGGAGCTTACGCTCTTTTCTTCTTCTGATGGCGGATCCTCGGTCTCCACTTTTGATGTCATCCAGCGGCCGGAAGTCTCCGGTGGTAGAACTGGAGATTCTGGCGGGACCGCCTCCTTATGTACTACGTCTGACGTCGGGGGCGGGACCGACGTTGGAGGCGGTCCCCGCTGAAGACTGCTAGCCAGAAGATTTACGTGGGGTCCTGACGCCTGCCGGCTTCAGTCCTAATGGTGTAACCTGCTGCAAGAGCTGTTCTCGAAGATCTACTGTTACGGTAAGTTCTTTCGTAACTGTACTTTTTTAGTCTTGGCCATCTGATGGTGGATCCTCGGTGTCCTCTTCTGATGTCATCCAGCGGCCGGGAGTCTCCGGCGGGAGAACTGGGGATTGTGGCGGGACCGCCTCCTTATGTACTACACCTGACTTCGGGGGCGGGACCGACGTCTGAGGCGGTCCCCGCTGAAGACTGCTAGCTAGAAAATTTCCATGGGGTCCTGACTGCTTCAGTCCTAATGGTGTAACCTGCTGCAAGAGCTGTTCTCGAAGATCTACTGTTACGGTACGTTCTTACGTAACTGTACTTTCCTTCTCTAAAGTCACAGAGCATTCACTCTGGAGGATGACGAGTAGGGTCTTCACCCTAAACCCTCTGAGGGAACTCCCTCTGATTCTCTTTACGTTTCTAGGGTGTCCCCCGCTTGGGGCGTGAATAATCCTCTAGCTTATGTCACCCTCTAGCTGCCTTACTTCTTGACGGTCCTAAGAGAGTCAGTGGGAGTTTTCCTCCCTCTCTTTTCTTATGACACGGTTATCCCATGGTTCTCTTCTTCTGAAGTGTGGACTACTTCAGTACTACTGTGGAAACCCTTCTTCCAGATTTCTTTCCATACACCTAACTCAGGACTCGCTCTTCTTCTGAGCAGGACTGTTACCCTCCCAGGGACAGTTGGTGAGACATAGGCTTAAGTTTTACTAAAGTTTTGGATAAAGGAAGTAAGGAAGGAAGGGTGTGCCTTCGCCAAGTCTGACAAGACCATTAATCCCCTTCAGATCTTGGTTTAATAACTCTTTAACTGGCGGGATGCTTGCTCAGTTGTCTTCAATCCTGCTGTGATTTGAAAAACTCTCAAGACAGTGGTCTTCTAATTTAATGTAGTAGACAGCCCCTCTTCTATCCCTTTCTCCCTTCTCTAATCTTTTCATTCTATCCTATCTTCTCCTTTCTCCGAAACCACCCAAGGATTGGGGCCCTATGGCCACTTAGGGTAGGCTTCTTTTTTTCTGTCCCCTAATCGACTTGTACCTTTCTCAGTTTATATCCTTTACTTTTCTATCCTTCAGCTCTCTTGCCTCACCCTTTTTTCTCTGAAACCTGTCTTCTAGGATCATGGATATGTTGTTCATCCACACTTTTTGGCAAGTTCCTTTCCCCTTTTATATCGCCGGAAGTCTTCAAGCTGGCTCTTCCCACCCACTGGGGTGGTATAACCCCCTGATCTGTCTCATTACACCAGATCTTCCTTTCCGCTGGAAGATTCAGGTTGCCTCCTTCGTGCTCCCGCATTTTGTTGGCCCTGGCTTCAAAACTTTTGGTTATTCCGAAAATTCATCTAGTTCGCATTAGCGATCGTGACTGCTGATCTTCGATTATGGAAGACTAGTCTTCCCCCGGATTTCGCTGGTGTTTGTGCGGTCAGAAAATGTCGCGCACCGATCCCCACACCGCGTGTGTCTATTGCTTGGGTGTCGACTGACACCTCGAAGTGCAATATTTGTCTTGCATTTCACACTAACATCCTTCACGACCTTCTTGCACACCTGAAACTGGGGAGGCCGGAAAAACAGAACCCTCCGGTGAAATCAAAGTATGCTCTGTGGGCGGTTTCCGCGGCCATGGGATCCGACGAGCAATTAGAATGCATGCAAGCCTTCGAGGATGAAGCGTCTCATGCCACTAAATCTTCCTCTAGGAGCTTCTTCATTCCGCTCAACCTGGGCTCCACCTTCTCGGGTTCCTTCCGAAAGCTGTGACCGTCTCTCCCTACTAAGGGAGAGGGTCCTGTGGGCAAGCACTCCTCTCGGTCCCGTAGGCGGCTAAAGGACCCAAGATCGTTTTCATCTTGGTGAAAACGTTCTTGGGATCAGGTGAGATCTTGGTCCCAGGAACCGGCAGTCTTGACTTCGGTCAGAATTGCTTCTTCGGCCATTGGCTTCTCGCTTTGCCATCTGGCCAGTCGACCGAAGTGTCAATCGACGAGGTTGACATAATCATCGACCTATTGTCGACGATTCTCTGTCAGACTCTGGTCATTTCTTTCCCCAAGGAGACCCAGCCCACTGGAAATCCTGTCGGTGTCACTCGAGCGACTGAATCGGCCCATCCGATCTTGATCGAGGTCTAGGACCCCCTCAACCGACAGACTGAGGAAGAGCCACATGCGCTCAAAAAAGAGGCAATGCCGTCGGTCGTCCTCATTCTCCTCCGATGAGGAGAGGCTCCGGCAGAAACTCTGGCGCTACGAGGACCTCATGTGGCAACAACTGATTTTGTCCGGGCACAAGCAGACCCCGGCTTCTACCCCGGCCATTACTTGTCTTTCGCCTCCCAGGCTGAAGCAGACTCCTTCGGAGCCGATTAAGTCGGCTTCCCCATTCGAGGAGCCAGCGAAACCTCCGGTTCGGCCTAAACCAGTCTCTCCACTGATCATGGTGGAACCACTGCCCAACCAGCCTGTGGGAAGGGCTCCTTCTAAGGAAGAGAGACCAGACACCGGGCCTCTCCAGTGCCTTTTGGTCACTGTCACCCCGGACCATCCTCAGCGTTTCGAAGGTGACCTTGGCGGTCAACCGTTGTATCCACATTCCTCGGATTCAGATGAGACTGGCCTACATTGTCATCTCGGGGATGACGAATCGACTGGTGGGATAGAGACTGAGGAAGGTCCTTCGTTCTTTCAGGGCATTCTTGGCCTCATCTCTGAGTCCATAGGGATGTCCCTGCAACCTATCCAGGAAAAGGCGGAGTGCCCACTCATGGACATCCTCAAGAGAGGAGATACCCCGACAGAGGCCTTTCCTCTGGCTGAGGCTATAGTTGGCCCTGCTTTATAACTTTGGCAGTGCCCTGCCTCTTGTACAGCTCTGTCTGCCCGCATGGCCCACAAGTGCGGTACCCATGGGGTCCCTTGCGGGGTTCACAGAGAACCCTTCAGCCGAGAGCCTGGTGACTGCCTCTGTGTTCAAGCGTACTTGCAGTTCTGCCGACACCGACCGACCTCCTGGGGGAAAAAAAAATCCAAACTCGTGGATCATTCGGCTTGAAAGGTCTATGCGGCCTCATCTTTAGGCCTTTGTCAGGTAAGTTCGTCTGTCATCATGGCACACTTCTCCCATGCCCTCTTGGGGTCTGTGGATTAACTCCTCCCACACCTCCCCACGGACATGCAGAC
The DNA here is from genome assembly GCA_016271365.2 of Neoceratodus forsteri. Taxonomy (NCBI): domain Eukaryota; kingdom Metazoa; phylum Chordata; order Ceratodontiformes; family Ceratodontidae; genus Neoceratodus; species Neoceratodus forsteri. The sequence goes on along the minus strand of CM057453.1, from coordinate 1,319,576,621 downwards.
CACGGTCAAGCAGGTCTGGGATCAGGGCCGGGCTGTTGCCAAACTGCTTCAGACAGCCCTGGATATTTGGGATTCTTGTGCCTGCTTGATGGCAGCTGCAATTGCCTCTCGTCGCAGGGCTTGGCTGAGACTCTCCTCTTTCCCGAAGATACTCAGCATAAACTAGCTGATGTGCCTTTACTGGGCACTGACCTTTTTGGCTCAGATGTGGCTGGTCACCTTCCGTGTATTGAGTGGTCCAGTGCCACCTTGGATGCTATTTCTGTTAACGGTTCTTAGAACAAGAAACAGCTGAAGAAGAAGCCTTTTCGGCACTCTTCCTCTGCGGCACAGCAACCCTTCTTTCAAGGAGGGCAGCAGCAGCAGGCTCAAGTTTGGCGCCCCCACCCAAGCTGTGGCCCTCCCAGGCCCGTAAAGGAGGCCAAGGTTCAGGTCCTAGATGATCCTCCTCCAAGCCTGCTCAGTGACAGGGCGGGGGCTGCCACCCCCTCTCCTGTCACGCCAGCTCTGGTCCTTCTGTGGGGGTCCGGCTCCGCCACTTTCTTTCCGCCTGGTCCGTTATCACCACGGACAGCTGGGTTTTGGAAGTGGTTGGTCAGGGACTGCCTCTGGAATTCGAGCAGTACCCTCCGAGCCGAGCCCGCGCCCCTCGGGAGGAAAGAGTATCCGTCCCATTCTCGTTCTACTCTCCGAGATGACATCGCTCAGCTCCTCCTCATGGAGGCAGTAGCTCCAGTGGCGGATTCTCCAGCAGACCCAGGCTTTGTCTCCAGGTACTTCCTGGTGCCCATGCGGATGGGGGGCTGGTGCCACATTCTAGACCTGCACGACCTGAATCAGTATCTCTGGTCACGCACCTTTTGGATGGTCACTCTGTCCCAGATCATACCATCCTTGGAGCGAAACATGCGGATCTTCTTCGAGGTACAGCTCTTGCAGCAGGTTACACCATTAGGACTGAAGCTGGCAGGCGTCAGGACCCCACGGAAATTTTCTAGCTAGCAGTCTTCAGCGGGGACCGCCTCCGACATCGGTCCCGCCCTCGACGTCAGGCGTAGTACATAAGGAGGCAGTCCTGCCAGAATCCCCAGTTCTTTCCCGGCGTTGACTTGCATGTCTCGACCCTTCGGTCAGTTCTAGCGTGCAACGACCAGGAATTCCTTCCGAAAGTCAGAATTTGTTCAAGACCTTCTTCAAGATTTACTCTTCTATCTGATGTCCTCCCCAACTTCTGTGGAGGGCCATTCTTCCAAGTGCGCCTGTGGGAAGCAAATCCCATTCAAAGACCCCCACTCGGCCTGCGTCCGGTGCCTGGGCCCGGATCATGATACCCAGACTTGCTCTTTCTGTCAGGGCTTTAACAGCCGGACCGGGATCCGCCGTCAGAAGGCTCTCCAGGCTTTCCTCTTAGAAGAAAAGCTCAATGCCATGGATCCTTCCTCCAAGGGGGAATCTTCGGAGAAATCCCACAGGCACCATGAGAAGCACCGGGAGAAGGTAAAACCTAGATCCCCTTCTAGGGCCTCGGACTCCCGCAGCACCAGCTCCAGGTCCGACCGCTCTCCGTCTCGGGGCCCATTCTCAGCCTCCCCCGGTCATGGTCAAGTCAGTCAGCAGTTCTTCTACCTTGCAGCCTGCTAAGACCTCCAGGCCTATTTCTTCCTCCAAGGCCTCGTCCAGGTCAGGGGAGCACCACAAGTCCTCGTCCCGGCACTCGGCCTCCGACAGCCGGTCAGTCTCCCTGCTGCCGCCTCCCCAACGTAAGACCAAGGGGCTGACCTCCCTGAGGCGGACGTCGGCCTACCCGGCGTCTGCTAACTCTGAGACACTCCTGGGAGCTGACGACAGTTCGTCACCCGTGCCCGGCCAGGCACTCACCTCCCAGGATGCGGCCGGGGACGGCGTCCGATACAGCAGCTAGAAGAACCACACCGGCGCCTACCGACGTCGGCCAGGAGGCATTGATGGAGGAGGAGTCCACTCAGCCCGAGGACCAGGCAAGTGACCCCGGTCCGTCGAGCTCCAGCAGGAACCCTCCCCAGATCCGGAGACCCGGGAACTGGCGCGGGACCGAGACAGGCCACCCGGCGCCCGGCCACGTCGTGAGCCTTAAACTTAGCAGAAGTGAAGGACTGTTCACTTTCTGGTGGGACACCATCAAAGGATGTGGTCACCACGCACCCTCCTCCCGCACCCGCAGCCCCACTGACCCCTGCGCCCCCTCCTTCGCCAAAAGGGGCAGCAGGTCGAGTACCTTCCCCCCAGGAGCCAGTGGGACCTCCTAGGGGCAGACCTACAGACAAGAGAAGACCTCCGTCCAGATCCTCTTCAGGGTCACCGAGCCCCAAGAGACCTAGAAGACGCCACTATTCACCGTCTACGGAGGATTCACGATCTGACATCTCCGTATGCTCCAGATCTCCTTCACCGATCAGCATCCCTTCTCTGGACCCACGTGAACTTCCTAGGTCTCCTCCGGACGACCCCTCGTTCTCTGAGATCATGAGGCACATCCAAGAGAACATGGGGTGGGATGCAGAGGAACTCGACCCCGAAAGGCTATGCCTTGCCCGCTGTCTTCGGCAGAAAGACCCTAAGCCGGTGGTGGTACCACCCTTGGTGGACACCTTCGTGGACGTCACCAAGGCAGCGTGGAAACGTCCACATTCACTCCCTGCTATGCCGAAGAAGGCTGACTGCCTTTACAAGGCCTCAAGGGAGGACCAGTACTTGGCTAATCATCCTCTTGGCGACTCCCTGGTCATTACAGCCTCTCATGACCGGTCCCAGAGGCCGCAACATCTGAGCACGCAGCCACTGGACCCGGAGTCCAAGCAACTGGACGCGTTGGGTAGGCGCAGTTACGCAGCTGCGACCTGCGCCATCAGATCCCTGAACTACCTAACCCACATGGTCAAGTTTCAGAACGCATTGTGGTAACAGGGACAGGAACTGGTAGAGAAATTACCAGACGGTGACCAGAAGGAGGAGCTTCTTCAGCTCCTCCGCACGGGTTCAGACGTGGGGACCCAGGTGCTCCGAGCCGCGTATGACTCCGCGGACTCCTCGGCCAGAGCGGCAGCCTCAGGCATATGCCTCCGGAGACGCTAGTCTCCGGTTTTATCCCGGACGTCCAGAAGAACATTCTGGACGCCCATTCCATGGCGAAGTTTTGTTTGGTGAAGGATCTGAAAAGGTCATCACCAAACTACAAGAGGCTGGGAAGGCTGTTAGATCTGTCTAAGCAATGTACAGATCTGGACTCAGTTCCTTTCGTAGAAACCAGAGTCGTTTTCGTAGCCGGATTCAGAGGTAGCAACCTCGTCCCAGCCAACAACAGAGGGGCTCTTTCTCCCGAAAAGCCCAGGTCAAGGCGTCCTCAGGTAGAGGCCAACGTTCCACCAAGTCGGCCCAACCTGCAAGACCCTCTGCTGCCACAGCATGACTCCTTCCCGGCCCCCGGCCCTCAGGATCAACTGAAAACAAAGGTCGGGGGTCGCATCGCAGATCACCTGCCGGGGTGGCGGTCGATCACCACCGACAGGTGGGTGTTGCAGTTGGTCAAAAAAGGCCACTTTATAGAATTCTTAGACAAGCCCCCCACAAGGCCTCCTCTGCTCTCCTGTTATTCGGGTCAGCATGCCCTGCTCATCAGGGAAGAAGTGCTCACGCTTCTACAGAAAGAAGCTTTGGAGTACGTCCCAGGGAACCAGAGAGGATCAGGATATTATTACCACTTCTTCCTTTTTCCAAAGAAAACAGGGGACCTCCATCCAATCTTGGACCTCAACTACCTCAATATGTCGGTCGCCTACAAATGCTTCCGCATGGTGACCCTTCCAGGTCTAATCCCCATGCTGAAGCAGAGCGCATTCTTGGCGTCCTTGGACATGCAGGACGCTTACCTGCACATCCCCTTCGCTCAAGCGCACAGGAGGTTCCTGCGCTTCGAGTTTCTCGGCCACTACTTTCAGTTCCAAGAGCTTCCCTTCGGGCTGTCATCAGCCCCCAGGGTCTTTACGAAGTGCATGGCAGTCATGGCAGCATCTCTGAGGAGACAGGGCCACTATGTGTTCCCGTACCTGGACTATTGGCTTCTCATGGCCTCCTCCAAGGAGGAGCTGTTGATAGCAATCCAGCATATCCAGGCCCTTTTTCAGTCCCTGGGCATCCTGATCAACTACGAGAAGTCTCTCCTGGTACCGTCCCAGAAACTGCAATTCATAGGGGCAGTTCTGGACACCATCGCAGGGAAAGCCTTTCTTCCCGAAGACAGAGCGGAACGCATTCGATCCCTCATCAGGGACCTTTCTGCAAAGAAGATTGTCCCAGCCAGATTGGTCCTTCGTCTGCTCGGACACATGGCTGCGGCCATTCCTACTGTCCCGATGGCAAGGCCCCACATGCGGGTAACCCAGTGGATGCTAAGAGTGCAATGGGACCAAAGGCAAGACCATATGCAGCATCCAGTAAGAATCACGAAGTCCGTGGTTCGAGACTGGCAATGGTGGCTAAACCTGGGAACCCTGTCTTTGGGGGTTCCATTCACAGCGCCGTCCCCGGTGATGACTCTACACGGACGCCTCAGGGCTGGGGTGGGTGGGGAGCACACTTGAACGGGGTGAGGTCTCAGGGAACTTGGTCCACTCAAGAATCTCATCTCCATATCAACATATTAGAGATGAGGGCAGTCCTTTATGCCCTGCAAGCCTTCCAGTCGGACATCCCACCGAGTACTCTCATGTTGCAAACAGACAATACAGCGGTGATATATTACCTCAACAAACAAGGAGGCACACACTCTTACCCCCTCTGCAGGGAGGCCATGAGAGTGTGGGATTTGTTCTGACCTGGGCGAACCTCATTGCAGTTCACGTTCCCGGTGTGGACAATACGTCTAGAACAGCCTGAGTCACTCCCAGGCCAGAGTCCACGAATGGGAACTTCTACAGGAGGTGGCAGAGGATCTGTTTCTCAGATGGGGCACTCCAGAATTGGATTTGTTCATCCCCATCCAACTAAAACTGCCCAATTTTGCTCGCTAGATCCAGGGCCTGGTGTTTTGTGGTGAGAGCGTTGTCCCTCTCCTGGGCGGGCAAATTCCTCACTTTCCCCCCTTCCCGTTGATCCGAGAGTTCTTCTCAAACTTTGCAGGGAGCACGCAACGCTTATCTTAATAGCGCCCTTTTGGCCCAGACAGATTTGGTTCCCGCTTCTGAGTCAATTGGCCCGGGAACCTCCGCTTCCTTTGCCAATCAGCTCCCACCTGTTGTCTCAGGAGGAGGGTTCACTAGTCCACCCCGACTTGCTTTCTCTGAACCTGCACGCCTGGCTCCTAGAGACATAGCCATCTTGCGACACGGGGTCTCACAGGAGGTGGCGGAAGTTCTTTCTGCCGCCAGAAAACTGGCGACACATGCTACGTATGCCATGAAATAGCGTAGGTTTTGCTTGTGGCCTCAGGCATGCGGCTTCTCACCCTTAGACTGCCCAGAGAAACTAGTTCTGGAATTCCTGCTTTCCCTCTTTCAATCAGGGTTAGCTTACTCCTCGATCAAAGTGCACCTGTGTGCAATCTCAGCCTACCATGCCCCCATAGACCAACGCACGGTGGCACAGCTGGATACCTCCCGTGCCTTCTTAAGAGGCGTCTTCCACCTTAGGCCGCCTATTAGGGATCCCGTCCCTCCTTGGGATTTACCTTTTGTCCGGGAGCAGCTTACGCAGCCACCATTTGAACCTGCCGCAGATTGCGAGCAGCGTTTTCTGTTGTGGAAAACTTTGTTTTTAGTTGCTGTTACTTCGGCGAGAAGAATCTCAGAGCTACACGCTCTCATGTGCAAGGAGCCTTATTTAATTTTTCATCAGGACAGGGTGTCCCTGAGGATGAATCCCAAGTTTCTGCCTAAGGTGGTCTCAGCCCTCACTGTTAACCAGGACATTGATTTACCAGTGTACTTCCCTAAGTACGCTAATCGAGGAGAAGCACTACTTCACACCCTGGATGTTCACCGGTGTCTTAGATACTACTTGACCAGGACCTAACAGCACCGCAAAGCGGAACAGCTTTTCGTCTCATTTGCTGAGAGGATGATGGTGGTTCCAGTATCGAAACAGACCCTTTCATGCTGGCTCATTCAGTGCATTTCCTTTTGCTACAGCAAACGCCAGAAACCCTTACCAGGTGTGGTCAAGGGCCATTCAACAAGGAGAGTGGCTACATCCTTTGCTGCACTGAAGAACGTATCCACATTGGCCATATGTGCTGCAGCTACCTGGAGCTCGGTGCACACCTTTATCAGGCATTACAGCCTTGACATCGCTTCACGGCGAAGAGCGGGGTTCGGCCTTGCTGTCCTACAAGGCCTCCTGTCCTAGGCTCAGGACGGGTTGGAACTTCAGTATTGCCTACTCCCGATGGCTTTCAGGGTGCCATTGCTTGGGAATCGGTCCTAATGATGTAACCTGCTGCAAGAGCTGTACCTCAAAGAAGATAGTACAGTTACGTAAGAACTTACTGTAACAGTAGATCTTTGAAAACCGCTCTTGCAGCAGGTACCTTCCCGCCCACCATTTCCCCCTTGGAGGAAGTAGGTTCCAACCTACACTTGCAAAGGTCGGTTCTTAGTCTTGGCCATCTGATGGCGGGTCCTCTGTCTCCCTTTCTGATGTCATCCAGCGGCCGGGAGTCTCCGGCGGGAGAACTGGGGATTCTGGCGGGACTGCCTCCTTATGTACTACGCCTGACGTCGGGGGCGGGACCGACGTCGGAGGCGGTCCCCGCTGAAGACTGCTAGCTAGAAAATTTCCGTGGCGTCCTGACGCCTGCCGGCTTCAGTCCTAATGATGTAACCTGCTGCAACAGCTGTTCTCGAAGATGTACTGTTACGGTAAGTTCTTACGTAACTGTACTTTCTGTTCCCTGGATCTGCAGGACGTATTCTTTCATGTCCCAATCCGTCCATCTCATTGGCGGTTCCTCCGCTTCAGAGCCAAAGGTACCCTATACTAGTTCTGAGCCATGCAATTCGGCCTTTCATTGGCCCCACTGGTCTTCACCAAATGCATCACAGTGGTGGCAGCCCATCTCAGGCGTCTGGATCAGAATTTACTCCTACCTCGACGATTGGCTCTTAGCAGGTCCCACCCAGCAGGAGATGGAGAGGTCCAAGGAACTGGCCCTCCAAACCTGCTTCCAACTCGGCCTCTTGATCAACAAGGCCATGTCGGAACATGTGCCTTCTCAGGTGACGTGCTTCATCGGGGCAGAGCTCGACTCCTGGCGGACAGGGCGGAGGTGTTCTCCTCCTTTTGCCCAATCATTTTTGGTTGGGCACTTGCACGCTGTCCGGAACTTTCTGCGCATTCTAGGTTACATGGCAGCGTGCACCTGTGTGGTCTGTTGAGCCCAGTGGCACATGCTCCCCCTCCAATGGGAGCTGGCCGGCCAGTGGACTCAGCGTCACGGTCATTTCGATCAGCTGATCACTGTAACCCAGAATATGTGGGACGCTCTCCAGTGGTTGACCGCCCAAGACTGGTTGGAGGAAGGGATCCCATTTGTCTGCCCAGAGCCGATGGCTGTCCTAATGACTGATGCCTCTCTCATGGGCTGGGGAGCCCACATGGGGGACAAAATGGCCCATGGGTTCTGGACCCCCAAGGAGTTCTGATACCACATCAACCTGTTGGAGCTTAGAGCAGTCAGACTGGCACTGTCGGCTTTCGCTCCTCAGCTCCGGGGTCAAGTGGTTCAAGTCCAGATGGACAATACCACAACCATGTACTACCTCAACAAACGGGGCGCTACGTACTCCCGTCTGCTTTGCAGGGTGGTGCTCTGTGTCTGGACCCTCGTCAGCTGTCCGGAGGCGGATATCCTAGCCATTTATGTGGCAGAAGCCTCAAACCATCTGGCGGATGCTCTCAGCCACTTAGGTGAGACATCCCACGAGTGGTCTCTTCATCTAGAGGTAGCTTACAGCCTGTTCTCCCACTGGGACAAACCGATGGTGGACCTGTTCGCCTCCAAGGAAGACACCAAGCTGAGGCTGTTTCATACCCGCCCCCTCAGCTGGGCTTGCTGCAGGGGGATGCCGTCTCGAGGCCGTGGACCCCAGGCCTCTATTACACCCTCTCTCGATCCACAAGGTGCTCCTCAAGGTGAGGAGGGACAAGGTGAAGGTGATTCTGGTAGCCCCAGACTGGCTGCGCTAGTTTCTGGTATACAGATCTCCTCAGCCTCAGCTGCAGGCCCCTGGAGCGACTTCCAGCATGCCTGGACCTGATCTGTCTCACTCAGGGGAAGGTATATCATCCGGACCTTCAATCCCTGAACCTCACAGCCTGGTATCTGAGTGGCTAGAGTTCCAGGCTTTGTGTCTTTCAAAAAATGTCCTCACCGTGGTGGAGGCATTCAGAAAGGAATCTATCAAGTGGAAAAGGTTTTCCATTTGGTGTCGGGGCAAGGGCCTGGACTCTCTGTCCTGTCCAGTGGCTAACATTCTCAACTACCTTTGGTCTCTGTCCAAAGAAGGTCTTCGGTCATCAACCCTTAGGGTGCACTTGGCAGCCATCTCTGCTTACCAGGCACAGGCCGAAATTGACGCAGGAGATGGTGGTTGGGTGATTTTTCAAAGGCCTGGATCACACATCCCCTCCGGTGCGTGAACCTCCACTTCCATGGGATCTGCTGCTGGTACTGGCAAAGCTCATGGGCAAGCCATTCGTACCAATGCGCAAGTGTGTGTTGTCAGACTTGTCATGGGAGACTGCCTTCCTGGTGACCATCATATCACGGCTGCCAGAATGACAGGGACGCTCCAGGCGCTTTTGGTGGACTCCCCTTATCTGGTCTTCCGCAGGCACAAGGTTGTCCTACGCCACTGCCTGAATTTCCTTGCGAAGGTGGTGTCAGAGTTTCACCTTAAGCAGGTGTTAACTCTGCCGGTATACTACCCTAATTACACCTCGGAGGCCAGATACAGGCTCCATACCCTGGACCTGAGACGAGCCCTCTACTATTACAAGGAGAGGACAGCGGACATTCGGGGAGAGATTCACCAGCTGTTTGCCACCTACGCTGAAGCCGCTTCTGGCAGACCTGCAGCAAAATGGACTGTTGCAAGGTGGATTACATCTTGCATAAGTCTGTGTTATGAGTTGGCGGGCATGGAGCCTCCCAGAGGGATAAGACCTGCTTACAGAGACATCCCTATCCAGGATATCTGTCTGGCTGCTACCTGGAAGTGGGCAAACACCTTCATTACTCATTACCCATTACCACATCGACCTTGAGTCACGCCAGGATGCTGGTTTTGGGGCCTCAGTTCTCCAATCTCCATCTCCCAAGTGAGTATCAGTGGGGGTGTGCGCCTTGCCTCCCTCCTCCCGGAGAACTGCTATGAGTCTGCCAAAGAGTGTGGATGAACAACATAGCCACGATCCTAGAAAAACAGGTTACTCAAGTGTAACAGTAGATCTTACTTCGAGACACAGCTCTTGCAGCAGGTAACACCATTAGGACTGAAGCTGGCAGGCGTCAGGACCCCACGGAAAACTTCTAGCTAGCTATCTTCAGCGGGACCTCCAGCGTCGGTCCCGCCCTCCATTGATCAACGCCGTACTACATAATAGAGGCGGTCCTCTCCGGGTGGACAACACTAGTTGCAGATGGCCTGAGTCGCTCCCAGGCCAGAGTCCACGAGTGGAACTTCTTCAGGAGGTAGCAGAGGATCTGTTTCTTCGATGGGAACCCAGAATTGGACTTATTCGCTCCCATCCAACGCTAAAACTGCCCAGTTTTGCTCGCTAGATCCAGGGCCTGGTGTTTTCTGGCGAGACGCTGTCCCTCTCCTGGGCGGACAGATTCCTCTCACGCCCTTCCTGCTGATCCGAGAGTTCTTCTCAAACCAGGGAGGCGTAATGCGATCCTGTGGCCCTTTCTGGCCCAGACAGACGGTTCCCTTTGCTAATACAGCTATCCCATGAACCCCCGCTCCCATTGCCATTCAGCTCCCATCTCTTGTCTCAGGAGGAGGGTTCTCTGGTCCACCCGGACTTACGCTCACTGAACCTGCATGCATGGCTGTTAGAGACATAGCCATTTTGCAACACGGGGTCTCGCAAGAGGTTGCGGAAGTTCTTTCTGCAGCCAGAAATCTGGCAACACTTGCGACGTACGCCATGAAATGGCGCCGTTTTTGTCTATGCTCGCAAGCATGCAGCCTTTCCCCTTTCGGTTGTCCGGTGAAAGCGGTGTTAGAGTACCTGCTTTTCCATTCGGTCTGCCCACTTCTATTAAGGTGCACCTCGTCCATTTCAGCTTATCACCTTCCTCGCGGGACATACGCGACAGTGGCACAATTAGATGCCGAGGGAATTCCTGGAGAGGTGTTACATCTTAGGCCGCCCATTAAAACCCAGTGCCTCCATGGGACTTACTTTTGTCCTGGAGCAAATCATGCGCCCTCCCTTGAACCCGCCGCTGATCGCGAGCCACGCTTGTCTGCGGGAAAAGCGTTGTTTTTAGTTGCTGTTACGCCAGCGAGAAGAGTTCAGCTTCATGCTCTCATGTGTAAGGAGCCTTATTGGTTTTTCACCAGGACAGAGTAATCTTGAGACTAATCCTAAATTCTTGCCTAAGGTGGTCTCCACACTCACTCTCAATCAGGACGTTAACCTGCCTGTCTACATCCCTAATTATTCTAATAGAGGAGAGGCGCTGCTCCACACCCTGGATGTTCACCGCAGCTTAAGGTACTACCTGAGCAGAACTAAGCAGCTTCGTAAGTCGGAACAACTTTCAGTTTCCTTTACTGAAACGATGATGGGCCAGCCAGTATCAAAACAGTCCCTTTCTCGCTGACTTGTCCAGTGCATATCATACTGCTATGATATCAAACAAAAGCTCCTCCTGGGATCAGTCCGGGGCCATTCCACTAGGGGAGTGGCCACCTCCCTTTGCAGCACTCAGAACGCCTCCACCTCTGCCATTTGTGCTGCAGCCACTTGGAGCTCTGTACATATTTATCAGGCATTATAGCCTGGACATTGCTTCACGCGAAGAGCAAGCTTCGCCTGGCTGTGCTACAGGGTCTCCTGTCCTAGAATCAGGACTTGGAATGAACTTTCTAGTTTTCTCCTCCCAGAATGTTTACAGGCGCTATTGCTTGGGAATCAGTCCTAATGATGTTACCTGCTGCAAGAGCTGTGTCTCGAAGTAAGATAGTACAGTTACGTAAGAAGTTACCGTAACAGTAGATCTTCGAGAACAGCTCTTGCAGCAGGTACCTTCCCACCCACCTTCCCCCTTGGAGGAGGCATGGCTTCTCGAGCCTTTTAACAGGGACTTATACCCCTTTGTCTTCTGACGGTAGATCCTCGGTCTCCCATTTTGATGTCATCCTGCAGCCGGAAGTCTCCGGCAGGAGAACTGGGGAATCTGGCGGGACCACCCCTATGTACACGCCTGACGCTTAGAGGCGGACCTGAATACAGGTCCTCGCTGAAGATAGCTAGCTAGAAGTTTTATGGGGTCGCCGACTGCTGGCTTCAGTCCTAATGGTGTTACCTGCTGCAAGAGCTGTTCTCAAAGATCTACTGTTACGGTAAGTTCTTACGAACTGTACTTTCTAGGGACATGGATATATTGTTCATTCACACTGTCTGGCAGGTTCCTTGCCGCTTTAAATCTTGCTGGAAGGTCTTCGTTGGCTCCTCCCACCCACCCGGTGGTAAACTCTAGGTCTACCCCCATGATGCCAGATCTTCCTTACAGCTTGGAAGCTCAGGTTCCTCCTTAACGCTCTATGTATAGACTGGATCCTAACTCTTCGTTCAATCTCTAAAAAGAATTTTAAAGTTTTCAAGGCTTTGTCAAACTCTTCCTTCAGCGGCTGCAATGGACAACCATCCCGCTTTCGGTGGTGCCTATGCGCAGAAGATGTCCAGGACGAATCCACACTCCACGTGTGTCTACTGCCTCTGCCTTGACCACGACCCGCAGGCCTGTGAGTTGTTCAGGTCTTTTTCGGCCAACATCGTTGAAGACCGCGCTGCCTGGCTACAACTTGGGCGCCCCGAGAAATGTTATCCACCGGTTAAGTCCCAGGAGGCTTGTTGGGCGGTGTCCGTGGTGGCTGGCTCGGCTGAGCAACTCGAGCAGATGATCGCCCTCGAGGAGGCGGTGGCCCAGGCCGCATCCTCATCTTCCTCGGTCGCGGCATTTATCCCGCTCTCTCTGGGATCCTCCTACACAGCTTCTTTTAAGGAGCTTTGCCAATCCCTCTCCATGAAGGGTGAGGGGCCATCGGGAGACACTCAGTAAAAGGTCATTTCGAAGGGTAAGTCCACCGTTGACATATATGGGAGCGGAGAGATCCTTCCCCGACAGTCGACACTTACTTCGGGTCGAGGTTGCAGCTAAGGCTGCTGGCTTCACGGTGTCCCCGACAGGTCAGCCGGCTGAGACACCAGTCGACGCGGTCGAGATTTTTCTTGAGCCGTTGCATGGGCTGTCGACTGGTGAAGCCGACAACCCGTCATCACCGGTTCTCCCGGTGGAAACTGAGGACTTGCCTCCGCCTCCTGTGCCGGAGTCCCTGGTCAAGGCTCCCGAGCCGAGGGAGGAGCGGGTGTCCCCTGCTCCCTCCCAGACCCACCATTGGAAACACCGAGGGTCTTGGTCTCTGACCTCGTCTCGGTCCAGCCGATCCCACCGAGATCGGCGGTCTCAGTCTCGTCACTGAGGAAAGCAACGGTGCCGCTCGTCCTCGTCTTCCTCCTCAGAAGAGTAGAGGCTTCGGCGCAAATTGCGTCGACCCTACGAGGACTTAATGTGGCAGCAGCTGCTTTTGTCCGGGAACAAGCCTACGCCGTCGCCTTCCCCCGGCCATAAAGTGGCTGTCACCTGAATGGCCAAAACAACCCTCGCGGGTGGTCAGGTGCCCGAGCTCTGGGCCGTTGTTCAGCGAAACCAGCTGCCCCACCAGTTGTGGTGGAACCTCCCACTTCTGGCAAATCGGGGCTCCGACCAAGGACTCTCGGTGAGGTCAGGGTCTGCCCCACCGCTGTCGGTCACCCCACTCCCGACCGCCCTTGGCATGGGAGGGTGGCCCAGTCCCAGGCAGCTCTTTCGAGACTTCTCGGAGTCTGACGACGACTCCTCCCTGTTTTCCAGGCCCCTTGACCTGGAGTCCTCCGGTGGGCAGTCAATGGACGAGAGCCCATCATCGTTCACGGGTCTGCTTCGGCTCATCTCTGAGTCCACCGGGATGCAGCTCAAGCCCGTATCCAAGCAGGTGAAGTATCCCCTCACGGAGATACTGGACCGAGGGGATTCTCCCACGGAGGCCTTTCCAGTGGCTGAAGCCATTGTTTGCCCAGCCTTGGAGCTTTGGCAGCAGCCGGCTTCCTGTCCTGCGCCTTCGGCCAAGATGGCCAGGAAGTATGCGGTCCCTACCGGCTCTTTGTCTGGTTTTTCGGAACACCGCTTTGCGGAGGGGTTGGTCACCAATAGTGTTTTTTGACGCTCCAGGAATGCTAGGGATGTGGATAAGCTCCCCAACAAGGACTCCAAAAAGCTGGACTATGCCGGGTGCAAGGTGTATACTGCATCCTCACTTGGCTTCCATCAGGCCAGTTCGGCCGTACTGAAGGCGCACTTCTCCCACTCCCTCATGGGCTCCCTGGATGAGGTGGTCCCTCATCTCCCGACCCACTCCGCAGACCACGGGCGCAGGTGCAGGATCAGGAAGGGCAGTGGCGAAACAGCAGCCTAGCAAATGGCCTCCAGACATTGGAGACTCCTGTGCTCGATCAGTAGCGGCCACAGTGGCCATGTGCCGCAGAGCCTGGCTGAGGATATCCACCTCACGGTGGATACCCAACACAAATTGGCGGACGTCCCCTTCTTGGGGTCTGACCCGTTCCTTCCTGAAGTGGAAGGCCACCTCCAGAGGATCGAAAAGTCCAATGCTTGACACTGGTCGACATCGGACTCAGAAGGACAAGGGCCATAGTCAGTAACATAAGTCCTTTCGACCTCTGCCCTGCTATGCGTCTGACCCAGCAACACCAGCATCAGGGCCAGCAGGCTCACTCTTGGCACTCCAAAGCCAAGCCTGCGGCTTCCTCCAACAGGAAGCAGGAAGGGAAAGGCCCAGGAGGTCCCTCGGCCGGTCCTTCCTCCAAACCTGTCCAGTGACTGGTTGAGGGGTGTCTCCCCCAGCCTCATCACTCCCCCCTGGGTTCCCCCCATGGGGAGACGGCTCAGCCACTTTCTTTCCGCCTGGTCCGCTATCACCACGGACCGCTGGGTGTTGGAGGTGGTAGGAAAGGGTCTGCCTCTAGAGTTCCAGCAGGCCCCACCCTATCAAGCCGTCGCCCCACGGGGGGCTATGGGGTCCACAGCCGCTCTGTCGGCCCATCGAGCCGACATTGCCCTGCTCCTCCAGAAGGAGGTGATCAGGGAGGTGGCGGATCCTCCACCAGACCCAGGGTTTGTGTCCAGGTATTTCATGGCCCTGAAACAGATGGGGGGGCTGGCGCCCCATTCTAGACCTGCACGACCTGAACAGGTTTCTAAGGTCTCGAACTTTCAGGATGGTCACTCTGGCTCAGATCATTCCATCCTTGGAACGAGGCATGTGGTTCTGTTCTCTGGAACTCCAGGATGTGTTCTTTCACATCCCAATCTGTCTGTCCCACCAGAGATTTCTCCGCCTGGGGTCCCTTTCCGAGTTCGGGGCCATGCCCTTGGCCTCTCTCTCAGCTCCCAGGGTCTTCACCAAATGCATGGCAGTGGTGACAGCATTCCTGCGGCACTGAAGGGTCCGGGTGTACCCTTACCTGGACAACTGGCTGATTGCGGCCTCCTGCATACTGGAGGTGGAGCTGTCCAGGATCTGGCCTCCAGGTTTGTCTCAGACTGGCCTCCTCATCAACGAGGCCAAGTCAGAACACGTGCCGAAGCAGGTGATTCAATTCATCGGGGCAGAGCTCGACTCTCTTTGAGCCAGAGCATGGCTCCCGGCGGACAGGGCCGAGGTTCTTTCCTCCTTTGCCCAATCATTTCAGGTTGGGCAATTGCGCCCTGCCCGGGACTTCCTGGGCCTCATGGCGGCCTGCACCAGCATGGTCCATTGGGCCCATTGGCACATGCCTCCCCTGCAATGGGGACTGGCCAGCCAATGGTCACAGCGCTCCAGTCCTTTGGACCAGCCAGTGGCAGTGTCCCAGGAGATGTGGAATGCTCTCCAGTGGTGGATCGTTCCAGCTCATCTGCAAGAGGGCATCCCGTTTGTCCTCCCTGAGCCGACTGTCTCTATCGACCGACACCTCTCTGATGGGTTGGGGTGCCCATCTAGTGGAGCACAGAGCGCATGGCCTCTGGTCCCCTCGGGAGTCCCGATGCCACATCAACCTCCTGGAGCTTCGAGCGGTCCATTTAGCCCTCACCGCCTTCGCTCTGTTTGTACGGGGTCGAGTGGTCCAGGTCTAGACGGACAATGATCATGTATCTACCTAAACAGCTAAAGGGACGCCACCATGCCCTGTGCAAGGAAGCCTCCTCGCGACTTGGTCCCTCGCGCAGCCTGGAGGCAGATCTCCTAGCCATCCATGTGGCAGGAGCCTCCAACACTCTGGCCGATGCCCTAAGCTGGATAGGGGCTGTGTCTCACGAGTGGTCTCAGCTTCCGGAGGTAGTGCAAGCTCTGTTCTCCCACTGGGGCACGCCTCAGGTGGACCTGTTTGCCTCCAGGGAGAATGTGAAGCTGAGGCTGTTTCATGACCACCTCCTTCAGCAGGGCTCACTGCATGGGGATGCCTTCTCGAGGCCGTGGACCCCGGGCCTCTTCTACGCCTTCCCCCATTTCCCTTGATCCACAAGGTGCTTCTCAAGGCGAGGAGGGACAAGGCGCAAGTGATTCTGGTAGCCCCAGACTGGTCCCACCAGTTCTGGTATCCAGATCTCCTCAGCCTCTGCTCCAGGCTTCCGAGGCGGCTCCCAGCCCGTCCGGACCTGATCTCAGTCAACCAGGGGAAGGTTCTCCAACTGGACCTTCAATCCCTGCACCTGACGGCCTGGTTCCTGAGTGGCCAGAGTTCCAGGCCTTGGGTCTTTTCGATGAGGTCCTCAACGCTGCTGAGGCATCCTGTAAGGCATCGACTAGGAATGATATGCTTCAAATGGAAGAGATTCTCCATTTGGTGTCAGGGCAAGGGTTGGACCCTTCCTCCTGTTCCTTGGCAAGCATTCTGGACTACCTGTGGTCCCTTTCTCATACAGGCTTCAGCTCGATGAACCTTAAGGTGCACCTGGCAGCTATCTCTGCCATCGACGGGACGGGAAGCAGCTGGTGGTGCAGGAGAATGCGTCAGGTGGTTTGTCAAAGGCCTTGATCATATATCCTCTCCGGTGCGAGAACCTCCACCTCCGTGGGATCTACTGCTGGTATTGGCTAAGCTCATGGGCAAGCCATTCGAACCAATGCACAGGTGTGACATCTCTCACCTGCTGTGGAAGACTGCCTTCTTGGTGGCTATCGCATCAGCCAGAAGGAAGTGAGAGCTCCAGGCGCTTTCCATTGAGTCTCCCTTTCAAACAACATGAAGTCTTGCTATATTATGACAATTGCAGTTTGTCCCACCATTAGAACTGCTCCGGAGGTGAAAGAGTTAACTCTATTCTAAGAATGGAACTTAGAGCACGAGCTCAGTTAGAGAAGCTCTGTCTGCGTTATTTCAAACCCAAACTGTCAGATTCTTTACTCCGCCTCACTGAACAGTTGCTCCGGAGTTTTCTCCTACTGCTCGGTTCATTTCTCGGCTTAAACAGTGTTTTTCTCGGTTCAAATCAACCAAGAATATTATTATTTTAACCGCAAAACCGATCGGTTCAAGCTCTGTCTGTGGTATCGTAAGTAATTTCAGTTTAATTTCTGTGTAAACTTGTAAATGTTATCTGTTCGGTTTTGAACCGATCAGCTTGCTTTAAACTTGAAGTTACAAAGATTAGAGGTTTTAGAGTGCGGTTCCCGGTTCTTATCGGTTCTAAAAAAAACGGAATTCATTACGGTTTTTTCCAAGACCCGTGACACGGTTAGGAACCGATAAGGGTGTCTTGCCTGGCACTGCCGCTAAAAGGCAAGTTTTTGGTTAGGCTGGCATTATGGCCCAGGAAACCCAAAAGAAAACCGGGCCCACTGGGTTTCAACACTGTGATGCTTGTGGGGAAGTCTTTGCCATGCTGACCCACACACCACATGTGTATATTGTTTGGGGTTTGACCACCTCAATTCAGGACTGCCAGATTTGTAAAATTTCCGCAGCCACCCTGGATAAGAGAGTTGGCAGGCTCAGGGAATGAGAGCCAAAAAGTCCGCTGACCCGATGGACAGCCCGGTTCGGTGCCAACCGAACTGAGGGAGTGCCCTCTGACCAGGGCAAGACTTCTCGGCAAATGCAAAGTCAGCTCGGATGAGCAGTTCCAGAAGAAAACAAGAAAATCAGCAGGTTTGGAGCCCAAAATTCCTTCTCCAACTGCTGCAGAGATAGCAAGAGCTATTCAGATTTTCCAGTCACTTTCTCCGGTTCCATCCGAACCGCCACTGTCTGGTAAAAGGTCGGTTCCACCGGTTCACGAATATAATGTTGAGGAGTTTTATGAACCAGAGGAGGGGGGGGATGATTATGAACAGTATGAATGTGACTTGGAGGGTCTGGGTGTGCCCATTGAACCGGACATCTCCCCAGACAGACCTTTAGAATCTCCCCCTATGCTTTGAGTCCCCCTCTCACTTTGTTTTACAAAAAAGTTGTTGAAACCCTCCAGCTCCCATTGGAGAAGCTGTGGATGAGCAAGAGGAACCTGATTTTGTAGAAATGATGGATATACCAGAGTCTCAAGATTGTCTATTCCTTTGCATAAATCATTTAGGAAACAAACAATAAAAATTTAAAAACTCCTAATTCTGTGCCTCCTGTGGATAAAAAGATGGACAGGAGGTACACACTGTCAGGTCCTGACACAGAATTCTTTCACAGCAATGCAGTCATGTTAGTGGTTCAGGCTGCAGCCTGTGATAAAGCTAATATTCCCTGCTTCACATCCTCCTGACAAGGATTCCAGGAAGATTGATGCCATGGCTAAAACAATACATGACATGGCGTCATGGGACTCAGGCAAGCAAATTATATGGCTTATGTAGCAAGGTATCAAAATCTAGATGGGACACTGTCATGGCTTTGGCCAAACAGGCCTCTGGCCAGCTTGCTAATGAGCTGGAACAGGTGGCTGCTGATGGCATTGAGGCATCAAGTGCAGTTTCATGCTGCTGTGGATTTTAATGATGTATCCTCTAGAGTCATGGCTACGCCTGTAGCTTTCGAGGTTGGCCTGGCTCAGGTGTACTAGTTTGTCACAGGATACCCAGACTAAGGCTATGGATTTTCCTATGGTGGGAAATTCTCTGTTTGGGGAGCAGACAGAGAATTATGAAGAAAATGGATGAATATAGGACTACATATAAGAGTGCCCAAGCCAGGAGCGGCAAGCCACTCCTCAGAGGCAGACCCCAGGGGTAGGGGTAGGCCTTTCACAGGCCTTTTACCAAACCCAGGCCTCCTCTGCTTATGCTCAGAGGGGTTCTTCAGAGGCAGAGGCAGACGGGTGTGGGCAGGCCTGCTCCCACCTCTCAGCCTAAAGCACCTGCCAAACAGACACCCTGATGGGGTGCCCAGGGCCGATTCTCCTCACCCCGTAGGGGCAGGTTGGCTTACTTCATTCAGAACTGGGTGTCTCTAACTTCAGACAAGTGGGTCCTGGAAGTAGTAGGCCAGGGTCTGGTTCTCAGCTTCAAAAGTTCCCAAAGATGAGAATCAGATCTTTCCCACCTGCAAACTCTTTAGAGACCTTTACTCTAGAAACAGAAGTCTCAACCTCCTGGCTCTCAGAGCTGTAGAAAGGGTTTCTCCCCACACCAGGGCAAGGGTCTGTACTCCAGATATTTTCTACCCCAAAAAGACAGGAGAATGGCGCCCATTTTAGACCTCAGATATCTGAACAAACACCTTTTGAAACCAAAGTTCAGAATGGTAACCTGGCAATGATTTTACCTCTCTAAGGCCAGGGGACTGGCTAGCCTCCTGGTCCTCAAGGATGCCTATTTTCACGCTCTGATCAGAAGCTCACACCGAAAGTACCTCAGATTCGAACTGCCCTCAGGTCACTACCAGTTCAGAGCAATGCCCTTCGGCCTCACCTCTGCCCCAAGGGTATTCACAAAATGTCTGGCAGTAGCAGTTGCTCATTTAATGAGGCAAAGGATTGTTGTCTTTCCCTATCTGGACGACTGGCTCATTGTAGGCCAGTCCCCAGAACAGGTAAAATCTCACCTGCAAGTTACCCAGCAGCTGCTCACCTCTCTGGGCTTCTTGCTCAATCTTCCAAAGTCCGTTCTGGAACCAGTTCAGGTGCTCACCTTCATAGGTGCAGAATTGAACACAAAGCAGGCCAGAGCCTTCCTACCCTTAGAGAGGGTAAGGAACTTGGTGGCTCTGGCCTCCTCCTTCACTCTGCAGGTCTCGCGACCAGCAAGACACTTTTGCAGCTCCTGGGCATGGCTGCGTCCACAGCCGTAGTGCAAGGAGCAAGATTTCAGATGAGGGACATTCAGTTTCGCTTGGAGCCTTTTTGTCTCAGAAAGGGACCCCTTCCAAGTTGGTCCCAGTGACCGAACCCTGATCCAGGCCCTCCAGTGGTGGCAGGATCAGAGCAATTTAAGACTGGGGGTCCCTTCATTCCTCTGTCTCACTCCTTGACCCTCACTACAGATGCTTCCTCCTAGGGTGGGAGCCACATGGGCGACCTCTCCACTCAGGAGTGTGGTCCCCGGGAATCTCTGCCCGCATCAATTTGCTGGAACTCAGAGCTGTCTTTTAGCACTTCAGTGTTTTCAAGGCCTGTTCAGAACAAAGTGGTACAAGTCAGAACAGACAACACCACAACAATGTGGTACATCAACAAGCAGGGGGCACTCTGTCTTCGGCCTTGTAGTACTGAGGCAATGAAGTTGTGGTCTCTGGCCTATTCCTCGAACACTTCCTCATAGCAGTTCATCTTCCAGGAAAGGACAATGTCCTAACAGATGCTCTCAGCAGGATTTCCCAGGGCCATCACGAATGGTCTCGGATCCTCAAGTACTGGGATAGTTTTTGCCAGATGGGGCACCCCTCAGATAGATCTTTTTGCAGCCCCAGACAATCACCAACTTCCACTGTTCTGTTGCAGGCCTCCAGTGTTGGGCTCAGTCCCCCTGGATGCCTCTTCTAGATTGGGAATGGAAGTTTCTTTATGCCTTTCCCCCCTTCCCTCTCCTATTCAAGGTGCTAGTCAAAATCAGATCCCAGCCTTGCAGGGTGATTCTGATTGCCCCAGATTGGGCCAGGCAGCCCTGGTACCCACTCCTTCTGTTCCTAACAGTCCATCTTCCCCTGTGTCTCCTCAGGAATCACAACCTGTTAACCTGTGCCCAGGGGAGAGTTTGGTATCCAAACCTCAAATCCCTCAACCTCAAGGCCTGACTCTTGAGGAGTTAGAATTTGCTGACCTACACCTTTCTCAGGGTGTTCTTGAAATCCTAAAGGCTTCTAGGATGCCTTCCACTAGGGCTACTTATAATTCTAAGTGGAAAAGGTTTTCCATTTGGTGTGCTGGGAAACATATTTCCCCGGAATCTGCTGATTTGCCCATTGTTTTGTACTATATGGTCCATCTTAATTCTTTGGGCCTGAGACCAGCTACCCTGAAAGTGTATTTGGCAGCTGTCTCTGTTTTTGTTTCAGCAGGAAAGCCCTCTTCTCTTTCCGCTCACCCTGTATTTTCCAAGTTTTTAAGGGATTACTTACTAATCCACCTTTTAGGGATCAGGCCCTGCTTGGGGACCTTAATGTTTGCATTGCCCAGTTAATTACACCCCCTTGAACCTCTGTCTTCTGCAGAGCTTAAGTACTTAACTTGAAAACTGATTTCCTAGTGGCTATCACTTCTGCCAGGCGCATAGTGAGTTGCAAGCCTTGTCAGTAGAAACTGACTTTATTTCTTTCCACAGGGATAAGGTAGTCCTCAGGACTAACAGGAAGTTTTGCCCTAAGGTGGTTTCAGATTTCCATCTTAACCAATCTATCTCCTTCCAGTGTTTTTCACTGAACATTCTTCCTCTGGTGAGAGGAGATTGCACAGTTTAGATGTTAAGAGGGCCCTAAGTTACTATATAGAACGTACCAAGGGTCACAGGTTCGAATCCCTCCAACTTTTTCTCACTTATGGTGAGGTCGTGAAAGGGAGACTTGACACTAAGAGATCAGTTGCCAGGTGGATTGTCTCTTGTCTCTTGTATCCAATTTTGTTATCAGAAACTAGGGAGAGCTCCCCCCTCTGGCCTGAGGGCTCATTCTACCAGAGGTACAACCGCGTCTCTAGCTACTGCCAGAGACATCCCTATCTTAGAGATATGTCAAGCTGCTACCTGGAAAATGGTACACACTTTCACCAAGCATTACTCCCTGGGTGTCCAGGCCAGGAGAGATGCTCGGTTTGGCACAGCTGTGCTTCAGAGCCTATTCCCTAAGTAGGTTCTGTCCTCCTCCATGGAGAGTACTGCTGTGTAGTCTGCAATTGTCATAATATAGCAAGACTTCATGTTGTTTGAAGAAAAAATTACTCACCTTAGTACTGTTGTTTCTTCTAATGGAGTCTTGCTATATTATGACTCCCAGCCTGCCCCTCTCAGAACTTCTACTTGGGCATGGGGTGCGTTAGCCAGTGGGCACCTAGTTATGCCCATTAGATGTTTTCCACCTTCTTGGGGTTTTGGGGTGTGATGTTTTATTTTATATTATATTATTACTTCTGGTCCCCTGACTTGAGTCTTTGTGTTGGGACCAGCAATAGATGTTAATATTTAGGTAGCCAGTTGGCTAGTGTAGGTTACAGCTTCCACACAGACCTTAGTGAGTTTTTGCTCGTAAAGATCTGACAGTTTGGGTTTGAAATAACCCAGACAGAGCTTCTCTAACCGAGCTCGTGCTCTAAGTTCCATTCTTAGAATGGAGTTAACTCTTTCACCTCCGGAGCAGTTCTAATGGTGGGACAAACTGCAATGGTCATAATATAGCAAGACTCCATTAAAAGAAACAACATTACTAAGGAGAGTAATTTTTTTCTTCTGGTCTTCCACAGGGACAAGGTTGTCCTGCGCCCCCACCCAAAATTCCTTCCGAAGGTGGTGTCGGAGTTTCACCTTAACCAGGTGTTGACTCTGCTGGTGTTCTACCCCAATCACACCTCGGAGGCCGAATATATGCTCCATACTTTGGACCCTAGACGAGCGCTGTCTTATTATAAGGAGCGAATAGCTGAAGTTCGGGGAGAGGTTCGCCAGCTGTTTGTCACCTAAGCGCGAAGCCACGCCTGGCAGACCTGCTAAAGCAGACGATAGGCAGGTGGGTCACCTCCTGCATAGGTCTCTGCTACAGGTTGTCGGGCCTGGAGCCTCCCATAGGGATAAGAGCTCATTCTACCCGCCATACCGCTACTTCGGTGGCTGCTTCCGGGGACATCCCTGTCCAGGAAGTCTGCAGAGCTGCTACCTGGAAGTCAGCACACACCTTTATTACCCATTACCACATCGACCTTGAGTCACGCCGGGATGCTGGTTTTTGGACCTCGGTTCTCCAGTCCTTGTTTCCTAAGTAGGGGGTGTGCGCCTTGCCTCCCTCCTCCCGGAGAACAGCTAGGAGTCTGCCATTAAGTGTGGATTAAACATATCCATGTCCCTAGAGATACAGGTTACTCACCTGTAACAGGAGTTCTAGGAATGGTAGATGTTGTTCATCCACACAACCCAGCCGGCCTCCTTGGCTTCGACGCAGAAATTGGCTTCCAGCGGGCTGGATCTGGCGTCATGAGGCGGAGCCGAGAGTTTTACCACCTGCATGGGTGGGAGGAGCCAGCTTGAAGACCTTCCAGCAAGATTTAAAGCGGCAAGGAACCTTCCATGAAGTGTGGATGAACAACATATACCATTCCTAGAACTCCTGTTACAGGTGAGTAACCTGTATTTCTAGTGGCTATTACTTTAGCTCACTGTATTTCCGAGCTTCATGCCCTCATGTAGGGAACCTCACTTGATTTTTCACAAGGACAGGGCGGTCCTTCGTACCAACCCCTCCTTCCTTTCTAAAGTAGTTTCCGAACATTCTTTGAATCAGTCCTTGGAGCTTCTGGTCTACTACCCTGAAGACTCCAGTCACGGTGAACATCTCTTACATACCTTAGATGTCCAACGTATACTACGCTATTACACTAATCGTACCCAGTCGATTAGGAAAACGTCTCAATTATTCGTCACCTTTACCTCTGGCAGAAAATGGCTTCCTGTTGCTTAACGAATTCTTTCTTCATAGTTGGCTATTTATATTACCTTTTGTTACATAAAGTACAACAGGACTGAACCTGACCAAGCCCATTCCAATAGAGCTATGGCCACTACTTCGACTTGCGTTAAAGGAGCCTCCATTTCAGATATCTGCAATGCAGCTACCTGGTCCACATTCCATACTTTCACAAGGCATTACAATCTGGATATTGCCTCACGACGCAGGATGGTCTTCTTCCATGCAGTCCTGCAAGGTCTCCCATCATAATTATCCTCCCGTATGGAAATAACTGCTGGGGATTCTCCCAGAAGTAATTACCTACTACAAGAGACATTCCGTGGAAGATATTAGTTATGTAAAATCTTATTGTAACAGTAGATCTTTCAGGAATGTCTCTTGCAGTAGGTATGATCCCACCCTCCATCCCCCTCCTTCTCTAAGAGAGCAAATTCTGGTCCAGTGACTTAGGGTTGGGACTCCTTGGTATCTTGATCCTCGCTTTGCGAGCTGAATCTGGCGGGGGAATGGAGGATACTAGGGACCGCCCACACTTATATAGGAAGCAGGAAGATGTCATGTGTGGGCAATCCCTGGTACAAAACTGCTAGAAGAGCTGCCGTGCCACAGCGTCCTCTGCTGGAAATTCCCAGAAGGAATTACCTACTGCAAGAGACATTCCCCGATCTACTGTTACAGTAAGAGTTTACATAACTGTACTTTCTAGGAGTGGTATATGTTCATCCACACAAACCCACCCGACCTCCTCTGCTTTGACACACGACCCTCTGCTTCCAGCGGGCAAGATCTGGCGTCAGTGTGCGGAGCCGAGGGATATACCACCTGGGTGGGTGGGAGGAGCCAGCTTTGAGACCTTTCCGCAAGATTCTTAAAAGGAAAGGGCATGCCATCTAGTGTGGATGAACAACATACACCACTCCTAGAACTACTGTTACAGATGAGTAACCTGTTTTTCTAGGGACGTGGATATGTTCTAGCCACACTGTTTGGCATTGTCCTTTCTCCTAAAATCTTGCCGGTAGGTCTTTAAGCTGGCTCCTCCCACCCATCCGGGTGGTATAACCCTCAGCTCCGCCCCATGATGCCAGATCTTCCTTTCCGCTGAAAGATACAGGTTGCCTCTTTACTGCTGTCACGCTCAGTAGGCCGTGGCTTCTAAATCTTCGGATTTGCTGGAAATTTAACTCTCCAGAGTTACCGATAATCTCTTTGTGATCTTGACCATCATGGAAGAGAAATCTTCTTCTGGTTTCTGTCGCTGCCCGTGTGGGTAAAATTTGTCTCGCAGAAACCCATGTGCCATGTGTATTTATTGCCTGGGTGTCAGCCATGGCACCCAGGCCTGCTAGATCTCTCCTTACATCCTAACATCCTAGATGATCGTTCTCGCATGTTTAAAGCTGGGCAGGCCAGAGAAACAGAATCCGCTGGTCAGATCTAAAGAGGCCCGATGTGCAGTCCCTGTGGCTGCGGGGTCCGCCGTGTAGCTCGAAAAGATGCAGGCCTTCGAGGAAGAGGCGGCTCGGCCTGCAGATCGTTCCTTGAGGCACATCTTTGTCCCACTCAATTTGGGCTCAGCTTTCTCAGGCTCCTTCCAGGAGATGAGCCAGTCTCTTCCCCAGTAAGGGAGACAGACCTTCGGGACCAAGAGATTCTTCGTCTCGGCGGTGACGTTCTTGGGATCATGAGAGATCTCAGTCCCAGGAATCTTCAGTCTCGACGTTGGTCGAGATTGCAGCCTCGGCCGCTGGCTTTTTGGTCCCACCGTCAGGTCAGCCAGCCGAGACTTTGGTCGAAGACGAGGTTGAGATCATTCTCGACCTATTGTCTCCCGAGGAGGCTGACAACTCTCTTATCAGAACCCCGGTCCTGCCCCTTCCCGATAAGGAGACCTAGCCCGCTGATGATCAAGGAACCAGTCCCAGACCCGGGAAAATCACTGGTCCCCGACATCTCCAAAGCGACCGATCGGTCCCCCCATAGAGGTCTTGGACCCCTTGACCGACAGGCTGAGGAAGGTATAAGCGCTCTAAAAAAAAAAAAAAAAGCACGACGCTGCCTTTCTTTTTCGTCATCCTTGGATGAGGTGGCTTCGTCGGAAACTCCATTGACACTACAAAGATTTAATGTGACAGCTGCTGATTTTGTCCAGTCAGAAACAGGCTACAGTTTCCACACTGGCTATCACTTGGCTCTCACCTCCCAGGCTGAAGCTGACTCCCTTGGAGCCAGTCAAAACCGTTCCTTTGTCCGCGGAGCTGGTCAACACCATCCCATTTTGGCCATAATCTGCCTCTCCACTGATAGTGGTGTAACTGCCCCTACTAAAGTCTTGGACCATTCGGGGCCTCCGGCTTAGTCTCACGGTCACCCTTACGCCTGACGGGTTGAGGGTGATTTAGATGGCCGGCCGATTTCCCCGGACTCTTCAGAGTCTGACTCTGACCTGCATTCTCATCCCCTCAACGATGAATCGGTTGGCAGTCTCTCTATGGAGGAAGGCCCTTCTTCCTTCCTGGGCATCCTCCGTCATACCCCCTCATGGATATCCTCAAAAGAAGGGACTCAGCAATGGAAGCCTTCCCAGTGGCCGATGCCGTTGTCGGTCTGACTTTGGAGCTTTGTTTAGCACCCTGCCTCCTGCCTTGCGCCGTCTGCCAGTATGGCTCACTGGTACGTAGTGCCTATAGGGTCCATTTCAGGGTTCGCAGAGCATCCCACTGCAGAGAGTCTGGTGACCGAATCTGTGTTCAGACGCTCTGGTATCTCAGCAGATGCAGATAGACCTCCAGACAAGAAATCTAGAAAGTTGGACCACTGCACGAATGGTCTGTGCCGCCTCTTTGCTGGGCCTTCATCAGGCAAGCTCGGCCATGATCATAGCACATTTTACCCATGCCCTTCTGGGCTCCCTGGATGAGTCCTTCCTTATCACCCTGCAAACCTTCAGACTACAGTCAAGCAGGTCCGGGACCATGGTTGGGCTATTGTGAAGCAGCAACTCCAGATGGCTCTGGAGCTCTGGGACTCGTGTGTCCTCTCGGTCGCCATGTGCCTCATGGCTTGGCTGAGGCTCTCCACCTTCAGAGCGGACACCCTGCACAAGCTTAAAGATGTCCCTTTTCTGGGCACTGACCTTTTTGGCCCAGGTGTGGATGGTCACCTCCAACACATCAAGAAGTCCAATGCCACTTTGGACTCTGTCACTTCTGTTCAGTGGGAATCCCAGGGTTCCAAAAAGCAGGGGAAGAAAAGCCATTTCGGCACCCTTCTCCTGCATCCAAGCAGTGCCCCTTTCAAGCGGGACAGCGACAGTGGGCACAGTCTTGATGCCCCGGTCCAAGCCTTGGCCTCCGACGTCCCATAAATCTTTAGGTCATGGCTCAGGTGGTTCCCAGCCTGGACCCTCTTCCTGCAAGCCAGCCCACTGACTGGATAGGGACTGCCACCCGTATACCTGTCGCACCAACTCTGGGTCCTCCCACGGGGGGGTCAGCTCTGCCACTTCCTTTTTGCCTGGTCCGCTGTTACCACAGACAGGTGCGTTCTAAAAGTAGTCGGTCAGGTTCTGCCTCTAGAGTTCAAGCAGTACCCTCCCAGATGAGCGTGTGCCCCACGGGATGAGATGGTGTCCATTCTCATTCGATTGGCTCTCCGAGACTACATTGTCCAACTCCTCCGCAAGGAGGTTGTGGCCAGAGTCACAGACCCCCCAGTAAATCCCGGGTTCATTTCCAGGTACTTCCTAGTTCCGAAGTGGACAGGGGGCTGGCGCCCCATTCTGGATCTGCACGATCTGAACCAGTTCCTCAGGTCACGCACCTTTCAGATGTCAACTCTCTCGAATCATACCGTCCTTCAAGCAGAACTTGTGGATCTTCCTGGACTAAGTCTCCATCACTCATTCACACTAGTGGGATAGCACCAGAGGCACTAGGACCAAGCAGGAGCCTAAAGTTTTCTGAAGAGTTGGCGCCGAGAGAGGACCATGCATGCGCGGCACCGCGAGTCTAGCTCGCGCCTGTGTAGGCTATCTCAGCATCGACCCTCCAACTGCCTCAGTTCCTTTTTGCTCGCCGTCGAGTGCGCTTGGATGTCGATGTCGTTCGTCTGCCGGAGTCGAAGTTTTTGTCTATACTACAACAGCTCCTAATGTTTTAATATTTTAAAGTAGTAATTTATTATTTTACAAACAAGAAGATTATGAAAAAGAACAAAGGAATTCTTTCCTGCCATCAACGGAGTTGTCCTTAGACGGTAGGGAGTGACTGTAGGAGGACTTAGTTTGAAAGTTTTTATGTCAGAGGGGCTGTCTCAGGTCTGCCGCCCTTAATTAATGGGGGTCTGACTACGGACAGTCCTGTGCTTTTAGGGGAGACAGTCCTCCAAAGCACAAATCTAACGGTTCCAGTCATCCGGCTCGGCTTGACCTCGAGCTCCTCCTCTTCGTTCGGGGAGGAAGAATCGGTGTCGCTCGAGGTTGCCCGTTGGTATGTCTGTACGAGGAATGTTCGGGAGGGGCGATGAGTCCGAACCGACTTTGATGGGTTCTTCTTGGCCCTGCTCCTAACGGCTGCTTTCTCGACTCCGAGCTCCATCTCTGTACTCGCTGGAGCTCTGGTGCGCAGCTTCACCTCTGGGTCACTCCTATGGAGCACGGGTTTCGACTTTCCAGTTTTCCTGGCTGTGTTCCTGATTTCGGGACCTCTGGGCCTTGGAGCCGTTGGACCGGAGCCGGGTCGATTGGATCACGTATGGCGAGGTGCCCTCTGGGTGCCTTTGCCATCATGTCGACCCCTCGTCCCTACCCACCTCTCCCTTTTCCATGCAGGGGCCGGCACGGGCACCACCTTTTTTCCTTTTCCCTTTTCCCCTTCTCAGGATTTCCATTGGCATTTTCCTTCGGCACTATGGCTTGGTGTCTTGGTTAGCGCCGTGGCTCGGTGCCTTGGTCTGTGCCGTGACTCAGAGCCATAGCTAGATGCCTTGGTCAGTGCCAAGCCTCGGGGCCTTGGTCGGCGCCATCACTCTGTGCAGCGCCGTGGGTGCTCTCTTTGCTGCCACAGGTTGTCAGCACCATCAGTGGCGCAGTGCTCCTGCGGGCGGTGCCAGGCACGTATGGCGAGGTGCCCTCTGAGTGCCTTTGCCATTGTGTCTACCCCTCATGCCTACCCCCTCTCTCTCTCTTTTCCATGCAGGGGCCAGCACGGGAACCACCTTTTTCCTTCTCCCCCTTCTCTGGATTTCCATTGGCATTTTCCTTCGGTGCTGTGGCTTGGTGCCTTGGTCGACCCCATGCCTCAGAGCCATAGTTAGATGCTTTGGTCGGCGCCGAGCCTCGGGGCCTTGGTTGGCACCGTGGGTGCTCTTTGCTGCCACTGGTTGTCGCCGCCGTCAGTGGTGCCATGCACCCGGGGGTACCATGGGTGCCTTGGATGCCAGGGGTGGTGCCAGGAGCACCCGTGGGTGATGCCATGGGTGCCCATGGGTTCTGTGGATGCTTCAGGTGCGATGGGTACTGCTGGTGTCCTCGGGTGCCATTCTTGCCATGGGTGCCATTGTGCCGTCGGTGCCATGAGTGTCGGAGGTGCCCTCGAGTGCCATTGCTACATGGGTGCCAGGAGTACCTGCGGATACTGCCGTGGCTGCCCTCGGGTATCGCCCAGGTTGGCATGGGCACTGCTTGGTGCCCTTCTGTGCCACGAGTGGTGCTGATGCCACACAGGTGCTAGTGGGTGCTGTATGGCAGAATTAGTGACACATTTTTCCTTTCGGACTCCTTTCCACAGAACTTGTGGCGGGATGTTTACTGCAGAATGAACTCCTGTTCTGCGGATTATTCTTTCCACACATTTTAGTGAGTGGTGGTCTATGTGGGATCTTGTGTCATCCAGCGGTTTTCTGCTATGGAACTCTGTAGTACCATTATGCCAGCGGAATCTCATTCTGCTCAGCACTTTCTTTGCTCCCTACATGGTACCAAGCTCCTCAACATCCTTCCTGATGGCGGAGTCTCTAGTGGCTCTGACCTAGACCTCTCTTGGAGGTCCTTCTGGGGTAGAAGTGCATCTAGATGGTCTTTTCCTGTCCTTCTGGTCAGTAACACAGCGGACGGCTCATTTTATATACTGAAGGGCACGTCCTCTCTATCATCAGAGTCCGTGATGGAAAATCCTTTCAGTAGTTCCTCAATAATGGGGTCCACTATAGTGTTTTACACTGCGTCCATGGACCATACTCTTTTGCGTCTAGACTTTTTCAATCATCAAGACAGTTGCACTCTGTGGAACATTTTAATTTAATGGTCGGGAGCCGCTCTGACTCTTCCGCTCCTTTGATAGGGGGTATATAGCCCCCTTGTGATATTGCCTCTTCGGCACAGGTGGTTAACTTCTCTCCAGCTGTGATTGTTAGTCCGGTCAGGATTTCAGTATGGACACTCTGGCTCTTTCCGCACTCAGATGGAGAACATCTTCATCTTTTTGTATCAAGACAATCCTCAAAATAGCAGCCTTAACTCATTGCCTCCACAGGCTCACTCTGAGATTACACCACTTGCCTCCTGAATCTCCTGTATACTTTTAACAGTGTATCCTGGGCCTTTCTAAGCAAAATCAAGCCATAGTCAGCATGTCACAAACAAATGCTAATAGCTCAATAACTGTACATGCTAGACACAAAGTATGAGTGGCAGAGTTATTCAGCACAAAATTGCCTTTCCAATGGTGGCATGCATGTAATAATAAGTATTTTGTTTTTTTTCTATGCTGGTCGAAAGAGCAAACTAAATATTTTTTTCACTAAAAAAGGGCAACATAAGCCATTTTTTGTTGGAAAATATGTAAAATATCAACACCAAATTAAGCATACAGACATTAAGATGGTGTTTTAACATTGTTAGTTTAAAAAAATATCTTTTTACTATAAAATGTAATTTTTCCCCATTTTAGTCAAGGTGCTTTGAGATTTGAGGGATGAATCTCAACCACACACACCATATCATAAACAAATGCGTATAACTCCAAAAGTATGCATGATACGCACACAGTATCAGCATGAAAGTTGCTGAGCACAAAAATGTCTTTCCAATGGTGCTATGCAACCAGTTGTAATCAATAAGGTTTTTATTTTATACCTGCTGAAGTGCCAAAAAAGTGAATTTTATTCAAGTTGCTTAGGTGAATCTTGATGGAAAACATGTCAGCCACACACACCATACCATAAATAAATGTGAATAACTCCTAAAGTATACATGATATACACAAAATATCAGTGGCAAAGTTGTTCAGCACAAAATTACATTCCCAATGGTGTTATGCAAATATGTATTTTTTTTTTAAGCTGGTTGAAACGAGCAACATAAGCCATACACACCATACACAAATGCTAATAACTCCTAAAGTGTACATGATATGCACAAAATATCAGTGACAGAGCTGTTCAGCATAAAATTACCTTTCCAGTGGTGCTGTGCAGTCAAATATATATTATATTCTGTTACACTATATATTAAAATATATAAGTGACTTCTCCAGACGTTGCAAGGGCACACTGGGAGTCAGTAGCCGACTTCTGCAGACGTCCTCAGGACACACCAGTGTATTTTACTGACGACTGCAGGCATCTGCTAGGAGACAATGAGTTAAGGCCCTGTTAGGCTCGGACTAAAAAAAAAAAAAATCAATATAGTTTTGATCACAGCACAGGGCCTAGCCGAAATTACCTGGAACCCCCCACCCATTTTTTTTTTTTTTTTTTTGGATCTGGTCAGATTCCTCCTCAGCCCCTGAGGTGCTCGTCTCCGGGATACGGTAAAGAGTACCTGATTTCTTCTTCCCCTATGGGTAGTCCGATCCGGCGACGATATGGGTCATCTTTCTCTGAGAGATTTCTCTCATTCAGAGACATTTCCTAGACCTAGGCGACTGCCCAGTCTGTTAATTCCTTTTCTTTTTATCAGGCTTTCTTCTCTTGAACAGAGCCTTACAGCAGCAGAAGCGACTCTCCACTGAGTCGGAACTCAGGTTCCTGCTTCCTTGCTTGTTTAATTTAACAGACGATTTTCTCCTTCTTGACGGGTGGTCAAGTAGGTCCCTTTTTCTGAGAAAGCTTCTCAAATATTCACACCTTAGGTTCCTGCGCTCTGGTCCATGCCAGTTGCTCACGAAGCTATCCTCTTTAAGTGCGAGATTGAGTGGTGATGTTTCTTTTTCAGCAAACAAACTAGAATCCTTTCCTATTCCTTTCAGGAAAGCCGGAGTGGGTAGTGCCTCACTGCACTGAGTCACTGCCTCTTTCAGTCACTTCAAATGGGTTAGCCCTAACTTGGTCCTGCTGTGTCCCTCCTTGACGCACATCTGCCTCTATTGACCTTAGAAATCCAGCCCCTGTTTTTTTTCCGTCGGAATGTTTTTTTCCCCGCAGTGGACACATCCTCCAGTACACCTTTTTCCTTTCTTCCCTGAGTTCAGAGACTGCTGCTACAGTTGTACACACAGGGGCAGGATTATTCCTCTGGGAATATGCAGTGGGTAGGATCTGGTATTACTAGATCACCACTAGAGACTTCTAAGTCGTGCGTGGCCTTCCATTAGGAAGATCCTGTGACTAAGTGGAGACCATTCTCCTTGATGGGCTAACCCCACCTGGACCCCCTTGCTCACCAAGTAAGGGGTTCAAGTGCTTCTGGACCTGCCGTTTACAGGTCAACCATACTGGATAGTGGGGGTTTCCATCTGCACTTTCCGGTCTACCCTGAACCAGTAGACTTTACCTCCGACTCTTTCAGTTCCTGAGGTCCCTTTACATTACATTAGGACATGTCTTTGACACTATTAATTTTGGTCCTAGATCAAATTGTGAGGCCAAGTTCTTGCCGTTCTCTTAGAGTGGTTGCAGCTTCCTGGCAGACTTTCATTTTGTGCCCATTGCAGTCGTCGGCAATGTGACAAGTTACAACTCGAGCGCTTATCTTATAGGCACTATGTTCTAGAAGCTCTTACAAGACAGCTCTTTTTATTAACAGGACAGTCCTTGGCCGTCCTTTCTGAGTGTACCCTATCTCCTACCATCCTACTCAGGGTTGTTGGTTTTAGCTTGGTACTCGCCCACTAGTGTGAATGAGTGATGGAGACTTAGTCCAGGAAGATATAGAAATTACGTACTTACCGTAATTATTAATCTTCTTTGACAGTCTCCATCACTCATTCTCATGTCCACCCACCATCCCCTGGGTTCACTCGTTTTCTTTCCTGGTCTTCACGGTCCTATGATTCAGACTGTGAGGACATTATTCTTTGGCCTTTCTTGCAAAGGCCATCTTTGCCCTCTCAGGCCCAGAAACTCAGGATGAGTTATTCTCATTAGTTACACTGCACTCCTCGGTCGAAAATGTACTGAGGCGGTTGGAGGGTCGACGCCGAGATAGCCTACACAGGCGCGAGCTAGTCTCCGGTGCTGCGCAAGCGTGGTCGTCTCTTAGCGCCGACCCTTCTGAAAACTTAAGGCTCCCGCTTGGTCCTAGCGCCTCTGGCGCTATCCTATTAGTGTGAATGAGTGATGGAGACTGTCCAAAAAGATCAATAATTATGGTAAGTATGTAATTTCCATTTCTGCTCTCTGGATCTCCAGGACACGTTCTTCCATGTCTCAGTCCATCCATCTCACTAGCGGTTCCTTCGATTCCGAGCAGAAGGAGCCCTCTTAGAGTTCCGAGACATGCCATTTGGCCTGTCATCGGACCCACTGGTCTCCACCAAATGCACAGCAGTGTTGGCAGCCCACCTTTGGCACCGGGGGGGGTGGCAGAGTGTACCCTACCTCGATGATTGGCTCTCGGCGGGTTCCACCGAGCAAGAGGTGGAGAGGTCCAGGGACCAGGCCCTCCAGATCTGCTCCAAACTTGGTCTCCTGATCAGTGAGGCCAAGTTGGAACTCGTACCTTCTCAGGTGATATGCTTCATCGGACCAGAGCTCGACTCTGGCCAAGCAAGAGCCCGGCTGTCGACGGACAGGGCAGAGGTGTTCTCCTTTGCTCAGTCATTTCTGGTTGGGCACTTGCGCCCTGCCCGGGACTTTCTGCACCTTATGGGGTACATCGCAGCCTACACCACCGTGGGCCCATGGACCCAGTGGCATATATGCCCCCTGCAATGGGGGCTGGCTGGCCAGTGAACCCAGCATCACGGTCACTTTGACCAGCTGGTCACTGTAAAATAGAAGATGCAAGACTCTCTCCAGGGGTGGACCGTCCTGGATCACTTTGCAGGAAGGGATCCTGTTTGTCTGTCCCGAGCCGATGGTTGTTCTTACAACCGATGCCTCTCTCACGGGCTGGGGAGCCCACATTGAGAACCACAGAGCCCATGGGTTCTGGACCCCCGAGGAATCCCAATACCATATCAACCTGTTGGAGCTCAGAGCAATCAGACTGGCACTGTGAGCATTCGCTGCGCTCCTTCGGGGTCAAGTGGTACAGGTCCAGATGGACAATACCACGACCATGTACTACTTCAACAGACAGGACGGCACGCAGTCCCGGCTGCTGTGCAGGGAAGTGCTCTGCATCTGGAGCCTCGTGAGCCGACTGGAGGCGGATCTCCTTACCATCCATGTGGCAAGAGCCTAAAATCACCTGGCGGACGCTCTCAACTGTGTGGGCGAGACGTCCCACCAGTGGTCTTTCCATCCAGAGGTGGCACAGAGTATGTTCTTCCACTGGGCAAACCGATGGTGGACCTGAGGCTGTTTCTTGCCCACCACTCTCAGCAGGGCTCACTGCAGGGGGATGCCTTCTCGAGGCCGTGGACCCCAGGCCTCTTCTACCCCTTCCCTCCATTTCCCTTGATCCACAAGGTGCTTCTCAAGGTGAGTAGGGACAAGGCTCAGGTGATCCCAGAAGCCCCAGACTGGCCAAGTCAGTTCTAGTATTCAGATCTCCTCAGCCTCAGCAGCAGGCTTCCGAGGCGTCTTCCAGTACGCCCTGACCTGATATCAGTCAATCAGGGGAAGGTATTCCATCCGGACCTTAAATCCCTGCACCTGACTGCCTGGTTCCTGAGCGGCTAGAGTTCCAGGTGCTGGGTCTCTCTTAGGATATAATCACAGTAGCGGAAGCATCCAGGAAGGAGTTGACCAGTAGGTGCTATGCCTTCAAATGGAAAAGGTTTTCCATTTGGTGTCAGGGTAAGGGCCTGGACCCTCTGTTCTGTCCAGTGGCTAGCATCCTAGACTACCTTTGGTCTCTGTCCAGAGAAGTCTTCCGTCTTCGACCCTTAAGGTGTACCTGACAGCCACCTCTGCTTACCAGGTGCGGGCAGGTCAGCCGATGGTGGCGCAGGAGAAGGTGGTCTGGCGTTTTTTCAAAGGCCTCAATCACATATCCCCTCCAGTGTGTGAACCTCCTGCTCTGTGGGATTTGCTGCTGGTTTTGGCAAAACTCATGGGCAAGCCATTCGAACCGATGCACAAGTGAGATGTCACACTTGTCATGGAAGACCGCCTTCCTGGTGGGTATCACGTCAGCCAGAAGGACTGGGGAGCTCCAGGCGCTTTCGATGGAGTATCCTTACTCAGTCTTCCACAGGGACAAGGTTGTCCTATGCCCCCACCTGAAATTCCTCCTGAAGGTGGTGTCAGAGTTCCATCTTAACCAGGTGTTGACTCTGCCTGTGTTCTACCCGAACTACACCTCGGATGCAGAGTATAGGCTCCATACTCTGGACCGGAGACACGCACTCTCCTATTATTAGGAGAGAATGGTGGAAATTCAGGGAGAGGTTCGCCAGCTGCTTGTCACCTACACTGAAGCCACATCTGGCAGGCCTGCAGCAAAGCGGACGATTGGTAGAAGGATCACATGTATCGATCAGTTACAGGTTGGCAGGCAAGGAGCCTCCCATAGAGATAAGAGCTTATTCCACCTGCCATACTGCTTCATCGGTGGCTGCATTCAGGGACATCCCTATCCAGGAAATCTGTCCGGCTGCTTCCTGGAAGACAAAAAACACCTTCATTACCCACTACCACATCGACCTAGAGTCACGCCGGGATGCTGGTTTTGGGGCCTTAGTTCTCCAGTCTGTTTCCAAAGTAGGGGGTGTGCGCTTTGCCTCCCTCCCCCCGGAGAACTGCTTGGAGTCTGCCAAAGTGTGTGGATAGAACAACATATCCACATCCCTAGAAAAACAGGTTATTCACTTGTAACAGTAGTTCTTTGAGTGGTATACGTTGTTCATCCACGCGAATCCACCCGACCTTCCCACCTTAGACGCACAACCTAGCTTCCAGTGGGCAAGATCTGGCATTATGGGGCAGAGCCGAGGATTGTACCATCCGGGTGGGTGGGAGGAGCCAGCTTAAAGATCTTCCCACTGATGAACAACATATACCACTCCTAGAACTACTGTTACTGGTAAGTAACCTGTTTTTCTAGGGACATGGATATGTTGTTCATCCACACTCATTGGAAGGTATCCTTGCCGCTTTAAATCTTGCCGGAAGGTCTTCAAGCTTGCTCCTCCCACCCACCCGGGTGGTATAACTCTCGGCTCCGCCCCATGACGCCAGATCTTCCTTACCGCTTGGAAGCTCAGGTTCCCTCCTTAACGCTCTGCGTTTGAGACTGGTTCCTATTTCTCCGTTTGCGGATTTAAAAATAAATTTTGCGAAAAAGACTTCAGTCTTCTATCCCTCGCGGCTGCGATGGACAAATCGACTCGGTTTGGAGATGCCCATGCGGATGAAGATGTCTCGACGGACCCACACTCCGCGTGTGTCTACTGCTTAGGCCTTGAGCACGACCCGCGGGCTTGCGACCTGTGCTCATCTTTCTCGGCCCTCGTCCTCAGAAGACCGTGCTGCCCGATTGCAACTGGGCGTCGGCGTTCCCTCGGTGAAGTCCAAGGAGGCCCGGTTGGCGGTGTCGCGGCGGCGGCTTCGGCGGATCAGCTCGAGCGGATGGTCGCCTCGAAGAGGAAAGCGGCGCTGGTCAGTATCTTCCTCGGCCGCATTTATCCCGCCTCTCTGGGATCTTCTTACGGCTTCTTTTAGGAGCTTTGTCCTCTCCACTAAAGGAGAAGGGCCTACGTCTCGCGGACCTTATTCTCGGTCCAAAAGAGGACAGGGGTAGAATCCCTCCGTCGGCTCTTGGGGCGGGAAGGTCCCTCTCCCGGGTTCGTAGCCCGTCCGGCCCGGTCGAGCCGGCAGCTTCGACCACTGGCCTCACGGTGTCCCGTCAGGTCAGTTGACCGAGACTCCACACCGATGAATCGAGATTTTCTCGACCCGTTGGACAGGCTGTCGCCTTTAGCAGCGAGTTCCCTCTCCCGGTTCCCGGGAGGAGTTGAGGATCCCGTTGGCTCGCCTGTGCCTCCGGTTCCGGAGCCCTCGGATGGACCATCCGAGCCGAAGGGAGTGCCGGTTCCGGCCGACACCTCCCCGCACCGACCTCGGAAATTCCGGGACTCTCGGTCTCGGTCTCGGACCTCCCAGCGGTCAGCCGATCCCACCATCATAAGGCGGTCTCGGTCTCGGCACCGCGGTAAGCGGCGTCGCCACTGCCGTCCTCGTCCTCCTCGGACGAGGGAGGCTTCAGCGTAAATTACGACGGTATGAGGACCTTATGTTGCAACAGCTCCTCCTGGCGGGAGTAAGCCGACCCGTCGCCTTCCGGCCATTAAGTAGCTGTCACGGAGCGGCCGACACAACCTCGATTTATCCGAGGGGCCTATACCCAGGCCGGTTGTTCGGCCAAAACCAGCTGCTCCACCGATTCCTCCACAGCCACCAACTGGGGCTCCGACCAAGGATTCTCGGTCGGCTAAGGGTCTACCCCATCGGCTGTCAGTTACCCTCACTCCCGACCGACCTCGACAGGTGAAGGGTGGCTCAGGCCAGAGGCAGCTCTTCGAGGACTCTTCAGAGTCCGAAGATGATTCCTCCTTTTTCTCCAAGCGACTGGACTTGGAGTCTTCAGGAGGTCAGTCAATGGACGATAGCCCGTCGTCCTTCCTAGGACTGCTTCGGCTCATCTCGGAGTCCACTGGGATGGAGCTCGAACCCGTTTCCAAACGGGCCAGGTATCCCCTCACGGAGATTCTGGACCGAGGGGATTCTCCGACGGAGGCCTTTCCGGTGGCCGAGGCCATAGTGGGTCCGGCACTGGAGCTTTGGCAGCGCCCTGCTTCCTGCCCTGCGCCTTCGGCCAGGATGGCCAGGAAGTATCCGGTCCCTACGGTTCCTTGTCGGTTTTCGTAACACCCTCTGCTGAGGGGTTGGTTACCGACAAGCGTTTTCCGGCGCGCCCGGCTGCGCCAGGGATGTGGACAAACCTCCGACAAGGGTCAAGAAGTGGACTATGTCGGGCGAAAAGTCTCGCTGCGTCCTCTCTCGGCCTTAGTCAGGCCAGTTCGCCGTCCTCATGGCACATTTTTCTCATGCCCTGTTGGGCTCCCTGGATGAGGTCATCCCTCATCTTCCGCCGATCTGCAGACTACGGTTAAGCAGGTGGGGACCAGGGCAGAGCAGTGGCCAAACAGCAGCTCCAGACTGCTTTGGATATAGGGGACTCATGTGCCAGATCGGTGGCGGCCGCAGTGGCTGTCGTCGCGTGGCTTGGCTGAGGATATCCACCTTTACCGGATACCCAGCACAAGTTGGCGGATGTTCCCTTTTGAGGACTGACCTCTTCGACCCTGGGGTGGAAGGTCACCTGCAGAGGATCGAGAAGTCAATGCTACCTTGGACTCGGTCTCTTCCATCCCAGAAGGACAAGGCCGCAAACCACAGCCTAAGCCCTTTCGTC
The DNA here is from genome assembly GCA_016271365.2 of Neoceratodus forsteri. NCBI lineage: Eukaryota > Metazoa > Chordata > Ceratodontiformes > Ceratodontidae > Neoceratodus > Neoceratodus forsteri. Next base: position 1,319,538,358 of record CM057453.1, on the reverse strand, counting down.
CTTCTGTGCCCTTTGGCCTTGGCCCAGCAACGTCAGGGCCAGCAGGCTCGGCCTTGGCATCCCAAACCCAAGCCGGCTTCCTCTAACAGGAGGCAGGGAGGAAAAGGCCCAGGAGGTCCCTCGGCGGTCCCTCCTCCAAGCCTGCCCAGTGGCGGGCTGAGGTGTCGCCCATTCCGTCACCTTACCTCTGGGTCCCCGTGAGAGGCGGCTCCGCACTTCCGTTCCGCCTGGTCCGCTGTTACCACGGACTGGTGGGTCTTGGAGGTGGTGGGAAGAGGCCTGCCTCTGGAGTCGACAGGCACCACCCTTCAGGCCGTCGCCCCTCGGGGAGCCTGGGATCCCAGCCTCACTGGCGGCTCGTCGAGCCGACATCGCTCTCCTCCTCCAGAAGGAGGTGATAAGAAGGTGGTGGACCCTCCTTCAGACCCAGGGTTTGTGTCCAGGTACTTCCTGGTTCCGAAGCAGACGGGGGCTGGCGCCCCATTCTCGACCTACGACGGCTAAACAAGTTCCTAAGGTCTCGAACCTTCAGGATGGTCACTCTGGCTCAGATAATACCATCCTTGGAGCAGCGTGTGGTTCTGCTCTCTGGACTTGCAGGACCCGCGTTTTTCACGTCCCTATCCGTCCGTCTCACCAGAGATTCCTTCGCTTCCGGCGGAAGGATCGTCTTGAGTTCCAAGCCATGCCCTTGACTTGTCTCCAGCTCCCAGGGTCTTCACCAAATGCATGGCAGTGGTGACAGCATTCCCTCGTGGCCCGAGGGTCGGTGTACCCTTACCTGGGACGACTGGCTGATAGCAGCTCCCTCCAGGAAGGAGGCGGGTGGTCAGAGATCTGGCCCTCAGGTCTGCTCTCAACTGGGCCTCCTTATCAGCAGAGCCAAGTCGAGACTTGAGCGAAGCAGGTGATTCTATTCATCGAGCGCAGCTCGACTCTCTTCGAGCCAGAGCGCGGCTCCCGGCGGACAGGGCCGAGGTTCTTTCCTCCTTTGCCCGATCATTTCTGGTTGGGCAATTGCGCCCTGCCCGGGACTTCCTGCGCCTCCTGGGTCTCATGGCGGCCTGCACCAGCGTGGTCCGTTGGGCCGCTGGAACATCGTCCCCTTCAGTGGGGACTGGCCAGCCAGTGGTCCTGGCGCTGCGATCCTTTGGACCAGCTGTCGGTGACACAGGGGATGTGGAGCAGCTCTCCAGTGGTGGACCGTTCCAGATCATTTGCAGGAGGCATCCCGTTCAGTCCGCCCGAGCCGACGGTCTCTCTATCGACCGATGCCTCTCTGATGGGTTGGGGTGCCCATCTGGGGAACACCGGGCTCATGGCCTCTGGTCCCAGCGGGAGTCCCGATGCCACATCAACCTGCTGGAGCTCCGAGGTCCCGCTAGCTCTCACCGCCTTTGCTCCGTTCCTCCGGGGTCAAGTGGTCCGAGTCAGGCGGACAATACCACGACCATGTACTATCTAAACCGCCAGGCGGGGCGCGCTCCATGCTTCTATGCAAAGCTCTCTGCATTTGGTCACTCGTGCGCAGCCTGGAGGCGGATCTCCTAGCCATTCACGTGGCAGGGCCTCCAACACCCTGGCCGATGCCTGAGCCGGATGGGCTGCATCCCACAGTGGTCTCTCTGCCGTGAGGTACGAGCATCTGTTCTCCCATTGGGGCACACCTCAGGTGGACCTGTTTGCCTCAGGGAGGCAGCGCTGAGTCTGTTCCATGCCCGCCCCCTCAGCAGGGCTCGCTGCAGGGGATGCCTTCTCGAGGCAGTGGACCCGGGCCTCTTTACGCCTTTCCCCATTTCCCTTGATCCACAAGGTGCTTCTCAAGCGAGGAGGGACAAGGCGCAGGTGATCTGATAGCCCCAGACTGGCCTCGCCAGTTCTGGTACCAGATCTCCTCAGTCTCAGCTCCAGGACTCCAGCGCAACTTCAGCTCGCCCGGACCTGCTCTCAGTCAATCAGGAAGGTGTTCCATCCGGACCTTCAATCCCTGCACCTGACGGCCTGGTTCCTGAGTGGCTAGAGTTCCAGGCCTTGGGTCTTTCCGGCAGGGTCCTCAATGTAGTTGAGGCGTCCCGTAAGGAGTCGACCAGTAAATGCTATGCCTTCAAATGGAAGAGGTTTTCCATTTGGTGTCAGGGCAAGGGCTTGGACCCTTCCTCCTGTTCCTTGGCAAGCATCTTGGACTATTTATGGTCCCTTTCTAGTCAAGGGCTTAGGTCGACGACCCTAAGGGTGTACCTGGCAGCCATCTCTGCTTACCGGGCGCGGGCCGGGAAGCAGTCGGTGGCGCAGGAGAAGGTGGTCTGGCGCTTTTCAAGGCCTTGATCACAATTCCTCAGTCTGGGAACCCCCACCTCCATTAGGATCTACTGCTGGTACTGGCAAAGCTCATGGGCAAGCCATTCGAACCTATGCACAGGTGTGCTCTCTCTACCTGTCGTGGAAGACCGCCTTCTTGGTGGCTATCCGTCAGCCAGTAGGATGGGAGGCTCCAGGCGCTTTCCATAGAGTCTCCTTACCTGGTCTTCCACAGGGACAAGGTTGTCCTCTCCCCACCGAAATTTCTTCCGAAGGTGGTGCGGAGTTTCACCTTAACCAGGTGTTGACTCTGCGGTGTTCTACCCCAATCACACCTCGGAGGCTGAATATGGCTCCATACTCTGGACCCTAGAAGGGTGCTCGCTTATTATAAGGCGCCGACTGAAGTCGGAGAGGTTCGCCAGCTGTTTGTCACCTACGCTGAACCGCATCTGGCAGACCTGCAGCCAAGCGGACGATAAGCAGGTGGGTCACTTCCTGCATAGATCTCTGCTATAAGTTGGCGGCATGGAGCCTCCCAGAGGATAAGAGCTCATTCTACCCGCCATACTGCTGCTGGATGGCTGCTGCCAGGGGCGTCCCTATCCAGGAAATCTGCAGGGCTGCTACCTGAAGTCAGCAAACACCTTCATTACCCATTACCACATCGACCTTGAGTCCGCCGGGATGCTGGTTTTGGGGCCTGGTTCTCAGTCCTCTTTCCCAAGTAAGTATTGGGGTGTCGTCTTGCCTCCCTCCTCCCGGAGAACTGCTGGAGTCTGCCAATGGTGTGGATGAACAACTATCCATGTCCTAGAAATACAGGTTACTCACCTGTAACAGGAGTTCTAGGAATGGTATATATTGTTCATCCCCTTCCTCAAACCTCCCGGCTTGACGCACAACCTGAGCTTCAGCGGAGCAGATCTGTCGTCATGGGGCGGGCCGGGAGTTATACCACCGGGTGGGTGGGAGGAGCAAGCTTGAAGACCTTCCGGCAAGATTTAAAGCGGCAAGGATACCTGCCAATGAGTGTGGATGAACAACATATACCATTCCTAGAACTCCTGTTACAGGTGAGTAACCTGTATTTCTAGGAGTGTGGATATGTTTTTCAAACACTCTTTGGCATGTCCCTTTCCCCTTTAAATCTTGCCGGAAGTCTTTAAGCTGGCTCTTTTCACCCACCTAGGTGGTATATACCGCGGCTCTGCCCCATGATGCCAGATCTTCCTTTCCGCTGGAAAATTTAGGTTCCCTCATGCTACTTCTGCAGTATCGTAGGCCCTGGATTCTAATCGATGGTTTTCACCACATTTGCTTTCTTTGAAAGTCATAAGAGTTTTCGATTCTGATCTGAGCACATCGGACACGGAGGACAAGTCATTCCCCGGGGTTCGCTGTTGTCCTTGCGGACAGAAAATGTTGCTCACCGATCCCCACCTCTTGTGCGTTTATTGCTTGGGTGTCGTGCATGACACCACCATTTGTCTGGCCTTCCATTCCAGTGTCCTGGACGACTGCAAGGCACGCCTAAAGCTGGGGAGACCGGAGCTTCGCAATCCACTGGTGAAATCGAGGGAGGCCAGGTGGGCAGTTTCGGCAGCCGCGGGATCCGCCGATCAGCTTGAACAGATGACGGCTTTCGAAGAGGAAGCTGCTTAAGCTTCGGCCAGCCAAAGTGTTTTTGTGCCGCTTAACCTGGCCTCCACTTTCACTGGGTCCTCTTGGGAGCTGTGCCAGTCTCTCCCTACCAAGGGTGAGGCGCCCTCAGGCTCGCACTCCTCCCGCCCTAAGAAAAGGGACAAGGACCCTAAATCTTCTGCCCGAAGAAGACGTTCCTGGGACTGAGAGCAGTCTGATTCTCAGGACCTGGCGGTCTCGACCTCGGTCGAGATCGCTTCCTCGATCGCCGACTTCTCGGATCTTCCGTCAGGCCAAGGCACTGAGGCCGCGGATACGGCAGAACTGGACGAGATTTCTCTCGACCCGATCAAGCCATTGTCGCCGACCCCGGTCGCTGACTCCTTGGAGAGGACACCCATCCTTTCTTTTCCCGACGAGGAGACCCGTCCTTCGGGTATCCCGATCGAGGGACAGGAGCCGGAACCTCTGTTTTCACCGAATCCGGCCTCTCCCAATCGACAGAGCCGACACAGTCGGTCTCGATCGAGGACTAGGACCCTGTCGTTCGAAAAACCGAAAAAGGGTCACAAACACTCCCGGAAGAGGCGCCGCCACTGATCCTCATCCTCCTCGGACGAGGAGAGACTTGGACGGAAGCTACATCGACGTTATGAGGACTTCATGTGGCAACAGCCAATTCTGACCAGTCAAAAGCCGGCTCCACTGGCCATTACTTGGCCCCAGCCTCTTAGGCAGACGCCGACTCTTCCGGCACAGAAGACTCCGGTTCTCCCTCCGGTAGGACCGACTCGCAGTCCGGTTCGGCCTGTTCCCGTCTTCTCACCAATTTTGGTGGAGCCACTACCTAAGCAGCCTCAGGTAGTGGCCCCCTCAAAGGAGGATCGGACAGATACTGGCCTGCCCCATCGTCTGTCCATCACTGTTGTCCCTGATTGCCCTCGGCGTATTGAAGGGGACATAGGTGGGAGACCCCTGTATCCTGACTCCTCGGACTCTGATACCACTGGTCTTCACTCACACCCTGATGATGAGCTGTTGGTGACAGGCCTGGAGGAAGGTCCTTCCTCTTTCCAGGGCATCCTTCGACTTATTTCAGAGTCAACCGGTATGCCCTTGGAGTCTATTCAAAAGAAGGCGGAATATCCTCTCACAGATATCCTTAAGAGGGGGGAATACCCCAATAGAGGCCTTCCCAGTGGCCGAAGCCATTGTTGGCCCGGCCCTTAAGCTATGGCAGCGCCCTGCCTCTTGCCTGGCTCCATCTGTCCACATGGGTCTCAAGTACACTGTGCCCATGGGGTCCTTGGTGGGCTTCACTCGGCATCCCTCAGCCGAGAGCCTTGTGACTGCCTCAGTGTTTAGACGCACGGGTAGCTCAGCGGATACTGACCGCCCTCCGGACAAGGAGTCCAAAAATAAGGACCATTGTGCCCGGAAGGTATATGCGGCCTCATCCTTGGGCCTTCGTCAGGCCAGCTCGGCAGTGATCATGGCACACTTCTCTCTCACCCTCTTGGGGTCGCTAGATGAAGTCCTCCCTCATCTCCCAGCGGACATGCAGACCACGGTTAAGCAAGTCCATGACCAGGGCTGTACTGTTGCAAAACAGCAGCTCCAGATGGCTTTGGACATTGGAGAGTCCTGTGCCCATTCACTAGCAGCCGCAGTGGCCGCTCACCGCAGGGCCTGGCTGAGATTATCCTCTCTTCCGGTGGATACTCAGCACAAGTTAGCTGATGTGCCCTTCCTTGGCACCAACCTCTTCGGTTTGGGAGTGGCAGGTCACCTCCAGCGCATAGAGCAGTTCAGTGCCACCTTGGATGCCACTTCTGCAAAGGGTTCTTCGGGCAAGAACCAGTAGAAGTTCAAGAAGAAGCCTTTTCGGCACTCTTCTCCTGCATTTAGACCGCCCCCCTTCCAGGGAGATCAGCAGCAACAGTAGGCTCAAACTTGGCCCTCTAGGTCCAAGCAGGGTCCCCAACAGTCCCGCAAAGGAGGCCGGTCCAGGAGCCTCCTCCTCCTCTAAGCCTGCGCAGTGACTGGTCAGGGGTGGCCACCCCTACTTCCGACATGCCAGTTCTGGGTCCTCCCGTGGGGTGCCGGCTCCGCCACTTTCTTTCCACCTGGTCCGGTATCACCTCGGACAGGTGGGTCCTGGAAGTGGTTGGTCAGGGACTGCCTCTAGAGTTCGAGCAGTACCCTCCTTGCCAAGCCCTTGCCCCACTGGAGGAAAGGATCTCAGCTGGCACTCAGTCGGCCCTTTGGGACGACATTGCTCAGCTCTTACACAAGGAGGCGGTAGCTCCAGTGCTGGATCCTCCTACAGGCCCAGGCTTTGTGGCCAGGTACTTCCTAGTGCCCAAGTAGATGGGGGGTTGGCGTCCCATCCTAGATCTCCATGACCTGAATCAATATCTCGGGTCTCGCACCTTCTGGATGGTAACTCTGAACCAGATCATTCCATCTCTGGAGCGAAACATGTGGTTCTGTTCACTGGATCTACAGGACGCATTCTTTCACATCCCAATCCGTCCATGCCACCAGCGGTTCCTCCACTTCAGGGTCGAAGGGACCCTGTACAAGTTCCGAGCCATGCCACTCGGCCTGTCATCAGCTCCTTGGGTCTTCACCAAATCCATTGCAGTGGTGGTAGTCCATTTACGGCGTCAGGGGGTTCGGATGTACCTCTACCTTGATGATTGGCTCCTTGCGGGTTCCTCCCTGCAGGAGGTGGAGAGGTCCAGGGACCTGGCCCTCCGAATCTGTTCCCAGTTAGGCCTCCTGATCAACGAGGCCAAGTTGGAACTTGTGCCCTTTCTGGTGATGGACTTTATCGGGGCAGAGCTCGACTCTTGTGAAGCTAGAGCTCGGCTTCCAGCAGACAGGATGGAGGTTCTTTCCTCCTTTGCCCAATCATTTCTGGTTGGGCACTTGCGCCCTGCCCGGGACTTCCTGCGCCTTCTGGGGTTACATGGCGGCGTGCACCTCAGTGGTCCATTGGGCCAGATTGCACCTGCTCCCCCTCCAGTAGGAGCTGGCCACTCAGTGGACTTAGCGTCAGGGTCTTTTCGACCAGCTGATCACGGTCACCCAGAAGATGTGGGACGCTCTCCAGTGGTGGACCGTCCCATGTCGTCTGCAGGAAGGGATCCTGTTTGTCCGCCCCGAGCCGACAGTCGTTCTCATGACCGATGCCTCTCTCATGGGCTGGGGAGCCCACATGGGGGACAACAGAGCCCATGGGTTCTGGACCCCCGAGGAGTCCCGATGCCACATCAACCTGCTGGAGCTCAGAGCAGTCAGACTGGGACTGTCAGCTTTCGCTCCCCAGCTCCAGGGTCAAGTGGTTCAAGTCCAGACAGACAATACCACGACCATGTACTATCTCAGCAAACAGGGCAGCATGCACTCCCGTCTGCTGTGCAAGGAGGCGCTCCGGATCTGGACCCTCTTCAGCCATTTGGAGGTGGATCTCTTTGCCATCCATGTGGCAGGAGTCTCAAACCAACTGGCGGATGCTCTCAACCTCATAGGCCAGACATCCCACGAGTGGTCTCTCCATCCAGAGGTAGCTTACAGTCTGTTCTCCCGTTGGGGCAAACCGCTGGTGGACCTGTTTGCCACCAGTGAAAACACCAAGCTGAGGCTGTACCATGCCCACCTCCCTCAGCAGGGCTCACTGCAGGGGATGCCTTCTCAAGGCCGTGGACCCCAGGCCTCCTCAACGCCTTCCCTCCATTTCTCTTGATCCATAAGGTGTTACTCAAGGTGAGGAGGGACAAGGCGAAGGTGATCCTCCTAGCCCCAGATTGGCCCTGCCAGTTCTGTATCCAGATCTCCTCAGCTTCAGCTGCAGTGCCCCGGAGCGTCTTTGTACACGCCCGGACCTGATATCAGTGAACCAGGGGAAGGTATTCCATCCGGACCTTCAATCCCTGCACCTCATAGCCTGGTACCTGAGCGGGTAGAGTTCCAGGCTCTGGGTCTTTCTGAGGATGTCTGCACAGTTGTGCAGGCATCTCATAAGGAATTGACCAGGAAATGTTATGCCTTCAAATGGAAAAGGTTTTCCATTTGGTGTCAGGGTAAGAGTGTGGACCCCATTATCCTGCTCTGTGGCTAACATTTTAGACTATCTTTGGTCTCTCTCCAAAGGGGGTCTACGGTCATTGACCCTTATGGTGCACCTGGCAGCCATTTCCGCTTACTGGGCGCGGGCCAGTCAGTCGACATTGACACAGGAGACAGTGGTCAAGTGCTTTTTCAAAGGCCTGGATCACATATTCCCTCCGGTGCACAAACCTCCACCTCTGTGGGATCTTTTTCTGGTTTTGACAAAGCTAATGGGCAAGCCATTCGAACCCATGCACAAGTGTGAGCTCTCACACTTGTTGTGAAATACTGCCTTCCTGGTGGCTGTAACGTCAGCCAGAAGGACAGGGGAGCTCCAGGTGCTTTCGGTGGACTCCCCTTGTCTGGTCTTTCACAGGGACAAAGTTGTCCTGTGCCCCCACCCGAAATTCCTTCTGAAGGTGGTGTCAGAGTTTCACCTTAACCAGGTGTTGACTCTGCCAGTATATTACCCTAACTACACCTCGGACGCCGAGTACAGGCTCCATACCCTGGACCTTAGACGTGCTCTCTCCTACTACAAGGAGAGGATGGTGGAAATCCGGGGAGAGGTTCGCCAGTTGTCACCTACGCTGAAGCCGCTTCTGGCAGACCTGCAGCCAAATGGACCATTCATTGCAAGATGGATTACATCATGCATAGGTCTGTGCTATGAGTTGGCGGGCAAGGAGCCTCCCAGTGGGATAAGAGCTCATTCTACCTACCATACTGCTGCATCGGTAGCTGCTTCCAGGGACATCCCAGTCCAGGAAATCTGTCGTGCTGCTACCTGAAAGTCAGCAAACACCTTCATTACCCATTATCACATCGGCCTTGAGTCACGTCGGGATGCTGGTTTTGGGGCCTCGGTTCTCCAGTCTCTGTTTCCTATGTAGGGAGTGTGCGCCTTGCCTCCCTCCTCACGGAGAACTGCTAGGAGTCTGCCAAAGAGTGTGGATGAACAACATATCCACGCTCCTAGAAAAACAGGTTACTCACCTGTAACAGTAGTTCTAGGAGTAGCTTATGTTCATCCGCACGCACCCACCCGACCCGACCTCCCCAGCTTTAGGCGCATCACCTTGCTTCCTGCGGGCTAAGAGCTTGTGTCATGGGGCTGAGCCGTGGTATATACCACCTGGGTGGGTGAGAGGAGCCAGCTTGAAGACTTCCGGCAAGATTTAAAGGGGAAAGGGGCATGCCAAAGAGCGTGGATGAACAACATATGCCACTCCTAGAACTACTGTTACAGGTGAGTAACCTTTTTTCTTGCCAAGGGTGGTGTCTGAGTTTACACTAAATCAAACTCTCCACCTTCCAATTTATTATCCAGAGCGTGCCAATCAAGGTGAAGCATTGCTGCAGTCTTCAGATATATGGAATTCTGAGGTACAGTTTTGCTCACACCAGTGACTGCAGAAAGTCCTCTCAGCTTTTTGTTTCATTCGCTCCTGGGAAAGAGAGCATACCTGTTTAAAAACAGTGCTTGTCCAAATGGCTGGCACATTGTATGATGTTCTGTTATAGGAAGCACGGTAAGGAACTTACTGGTGCGGTTCGTGGTTATTCCACAAGGGGTGTGGCCACCTCTGTTACTTGCTTCACAAATGTCTCCATACTGACATCTGAGCTGAAGCCACCTGGAATACTGTCCACACTTTAAACACCACCATCTGGACATTGTGTCCTGTAGATGGGCAGGCTTTGGCCTTGCTGGAGTACAGTGCCTCCTGATCTTCCTGGACATAGTCACCACTGCTCATTCACACTGATGGGATCTTTGCCAGAGGCTATAGGACCCAGCAGGAGCAAACTTTTGCAAGGCGTCGGCGCCAGAGATGGAGCCGCAAGGAGCGGCACACTGCAAGCCTCAGCTCGTGTGACAATGACAGTCTCAGCGTCGAGCCTCCAACCACCTCTGTTCTTTTTTTCCCGCCATTGAGTGCGCTTCAGTGACGACTCTCGTCCACTGGGAGTCAAACTTCAAACTAGCAGCATAGTTTTCTGTTTATTGTTTTGTAATTTGTCTCGAAATAAGTACCGCTTATCACAAACCCACTCAGCAGGTCAGCCCTCTGCTCCCAAAGTGCCAACCTCCGAGCGCAGTCTTGTGAACAGTTAACAGAACAAGGTAACCCTCGTGTCCGTTTTTGTGGCTTCGAATCAACCTTTGGTCTCAAGTCTTGGAGGGATTCAAACAGTGAACTTCTTGTTAGCGTACCTAATGTACAGGCTCAGATAATTCTGTCTTTTTTGGGGGGCAGATATCTTTGCCTACAGGCACCTAACCAGGTGTACAGAAATGAACCCTTAAAAACTAATAAAAGACCTCAGATTTAAAATGCTTACCTTTTTCCAGTTTGGTATCACCATTCAAGCTTATGTATAGTGTCTGCTTTAACCATATATACTCTACTTGTAAAGGAAAAAAATCAAAGACAGACCAAGTAAGCTCTAAAAATAGTTTTACTAAAATAATTACTAAATATGTAACACATAAAATACAGAACTATTGTATCACAAGACATACAAATCTCTTAAAACGGGTTTTAACAATGAAATTCCTACTACAATCCTTAGATCTTCCTGGACATAAGTCTCCACCACTCATTCACACTAGTGGGATCTGCGCCGGAGGCACCAGGACCAATCGGGAGCAAACTTTTTGCTGGAGGGTTGGCGCGAGCAGCACCGCCAGACACGGCGCCCTTGAGCAGCGCTTTCGGCGGTAATGACTATCTCGTGACGGCTCTCAACCGCCTCAGTTCCTTTTTTCCCGCCGTCGAGTGCGCTTCAGTGACGACGTCGCTCGCCTGTCGGGAGTCAAACTTCAAACTAGCGCATAGTTTTCAGTTTGTTTTTTTGTAACATTATCTCGTAGTAGTATCGCTTAATTTTATTCTATTTTCGTTAAATTTTTCTATATTTTAAATTTAACTTACTTGAAGAAGTCTCGGCCTACTGGACGGAGTCGACCATGAGCAGGTCAGGTGACGGTAGGGAGACTTCGTGTGAAGCTGTTCAGTCAGCGGGCTGGGTCACGGTCGCCCCCTTCTCCTCAGCGGTGTTCGACTCACGGTCAGTCCGATGCCGGGGATGGGCGGTCCCCCGCCCGGCATAAATAAGCGGTCGCATTCTCGGCTTGCGTTCGGCCTCGAGCTCTTCTTGACCTGGGTCAAAGAAGGCATCACTCGAGGTAAGCCCTCTGGTATATCTGCGCATCGACGGTCGGTTATCGTTGCTAGTTGCCGGTCTCCTTCTTTGGAGTCGCCAACTTCCGATAATCGTCATCCTCTACATCGGAGCCCCTCCCCGCCTATAGGTAGGGCTCCAGATGAGCAGTTTCATCAGTGGGCCGCTCTTATGGAGCGATGGGCTCGGAGGTTGGTTCTTCTGCCTGGCTCGGTTGGCTGGCCGCTGGGGGCACTTGCGGGGCCGCGTGCCTCTTCGGCGCCGTGCGCCTCCTCGGTGCCGTCTTCAGGCGGTTTTGCCGTCTCGGCGCCGGGGGCCCTCGGGGACTCTCCTTGTTTTTCTGCTATTTCCTCCTCTCCTAATTTTCACTCCTTTCCTGTCCAAACAGTCCTTTCTGGACCATCAGGAGATGACGTTGAGCCTGACCCAGACCTTCGGTTGGGTGATGAAGTGGAGAAACAGGATCTTTCTTTGCTACAGAGCCTGTGGCGAGGACCTGTCCTTTAAGTCTCTGTTGAAGAACCTGGGATCCACTCTTTCTCTCAGACTACAGACATCGATCCTGGGAAGATATTAAGACTCCAGTATCTTCATGCTCGGAGATCCCTACGGTTTGACTCCTCGATCCAGCCTTCCTTGAGCAGCTGTCTCAAATGGTATGGAATAATCCTGCTCTTATTCCCTCAGTGGCTAAATCCATTGATAAGTATTCAGCTCCCAAGGATCGTCCCATTTTGGCATCCCAAGCCTTTGCGGATCCTATTGTAGTCCTGGCAGAGAATGACAAGGTCGTTCTTCCTCAAACTACTACAGCTCGACCTATTAACAAAGAGTCTCGTAAGATTGATACATTAGGTAAGAGAGTCTTTGCTGCCTCCACTCTAAGTATGCGTATTGCCAGTTATCAAGGCTATTTTTCTCAGTATGAGTATATCCTGTGGCATTCTATGAAAAGAATGGTTGAAGCTCTTCCAGATTCGGACTCCAAGTCAGAGCTTCTTCTGACCGTTATTAAGTGTATTGGTCAATAACCAACAGGTCAAAGACGCCATGGGCGCTTCGACACTGCTTCTCGCTCAGCTGCAGCGGAGATTTGTACCGGCCATTCCTGGCTGCGTACTTCTGGCTTCACGAATGATGCTCAGCAGCAGGTAATGGCGCTGCCTTTGATAGCTCCTTTCTTTTTGGCCCTCAGGTGGAGCAAGCCTTAGAGGCCACTCAGAAGACTAGATCGGCCATTAAATTGGCCAGACCTCCGCCTGCCCCTCTGGGGCATGTGAACAGGCGTCAGTTTCATAGTCGTCAGTCCTTTGAGGCAGAGGCAGGGGAAGCTTCCATAAAGCCAACCTGCCCAACCTCAAAAGAAGACGCAGCAGAAAGCGCAGGGGCCTAAAGCCCCCAGCGCCACCTTATGAGTTGTTGGCCCAAGTTCCATCCACTCTGCCCGAGGTGGAACTTTCTCCTCCGGTGGGAGGTCGTCTGATGTACTTCTACAACCAGTGGAAGTCCATAACTTCGGACAAATGGGTCCTTCGGATAATTCGCGAGGGTTATTCTCTCAATTTCTTGGAAACCCCACCGAATTGTCCTCCCAGACGACAACCCAGGTTGTCGGCCTCTCAGTCAGACCTCCTCACCGCGGAGATCCAGGGCCTTCTAAACAACAGGGCAATAGAACTGGTGCCCCCGCATCTGCGAAACACAGGGTTCTACTCCCATTACTTTCTGGTTCCAAAGAAATCTGGGGGGATGCGCCCCATTCTAGACCTCAGAAAGTTAAACAAATTCCTCCCAGGAGAAATTCAAAATGATTTCCCTAGGTACCCTGTTACCCTTGCTGCATCAACACGACTGGCTGGCCTCTCTGGATATGCAGGATGCTTACCAGCATATCCCCGTCCACCCGACCCACCTCAAGTTCCTCAGGTTTGTAGCTTTGGGTCAGCATTATCAGTTCAGAATCCTGCCCTTTGGGCTTTCCTCAGCGCTGCAAGTTTTTACAAAGTGTTGTGCAGTTCTCGCGGCGCATCTCAGGAAAGTAGGACTCCGAGTGTTTCCCTACCTGGACGATTGGCTTCTAGCAAGCCCTTCCGGCCAAGGGACTTTGGAAGCCGTGCAAATGACTTATCGTCTTCTCACGTCCATGGGAGTTCTGCTGAATTTGAAAAAATCTCAACTGCAGCCCTCCCAGAGCTCCTTTTCATAGGGCGCTTCTAGACACCTCTTCATGAGGCTTTCCTTCCAGAGGACAGAAGACTCGACATCCTTCGGATGGCCCGTTTCATCGGGAGAACCAATCGGTTACAGCTCTCTCGATGCAACGCATGTTGGAGGTCTCATAGGGTCCTCGGTCTTCACTGTACCTCTGGCCCGACTGCATGAGAACCACCCAATGGATGCTCTCCACTCAGTGGTCTCCGACCTCACCCCAGTCTTATCCCATCAAGGTGGGGCCCTTGAAGGTCTCTCACCTGGTGGTCTCAGAAACAATCTCCTGGAAGGATTTCCTTTGCTCCCCGGATCATCAGATCTCCATCACCACAGACGCATCGCTAATGGGATGGGGAGCTCACTGTCTCTCCCTCCACACTCAAGGTGTATGGACTCAGTTGAAACTCATCTCCACATAAATGTCCTGGAGATGAGAGGCGGTCTCTATGCGATCCGAGCTCTGAAGGATGTCCTTTGTCACAAGAACATTCTCCTTCAAATGGACAACAAAGCGGTGATGTATTACATCAACAAGCAGGCGGTGCTCATTCTTATCCCTTTGCAGGAAGCAATGAGGTGTGGGAGTGGTGCTTGGAGCACAAGTCTCTGATTCAAGCGGTTTATCTGCCAGGTATACAAAGCGACCTAGCAGATCACCTCAGCAGAGCGAGGCAGACCCCAGAGTGGTCTCTCGATCCAGCCGTAGCTCGGTCCCTGTTCAAGAGTGGGGGACTCCAGACCTGGACCTTTTTGCATCCCCACTCAGCATAAAACTGCCTCTCTTCTGCTCCAGAAATCCAGGGCCTGGCATTTTCTGTCAGGATGCGTTCAGGCTGCGGTGGACAAAGCGCTTCTTACACCTTTCACCGCTTTCTCTAATCCAGAGTACTCCTCAAGTTCGAGTCTCAGGGACCAAGATGATTCTCATTGCTCCTCCTGGCCTCGGCAACTATGGTTTCCTCTACTCAACAGTATGTTGGCAGCCTCTCGAGACCACTTCCCTTGCAAATCAGTCTTTTGACTCAGGGTTCGTTGGTCCATCCAACCTGAAATCACTTCACCTTCATGCTTGGCTCCTGAAGAGATAGAAGTAGATCGGTTCAACGCTCTCGAGAGTCTCAGACATCCTTCTGGCTGCTCGAAGCCAGCCACCTGAAAACGACGCCTCTAAAATGAAACTTTTCTCTCTGGTGTGCAAAGTCCTCTTTGAATCCTTTTCCTGTCCTCCTGACAAGGTTCTGGAGTATCTTTTGGACCTATCAAACTTAGGTCTTCAGTACTCCACAGTTAAAGTTCATCTTAGTCCATCTCAAGCGTTCCATGAGCGGTTTCTTCCCTTAACTCTGGCTCAGTTACCTATGGTGAAGAGATTTCTTAGGGATTCTTCATACCAGACCCCTATTAAGCGTCCAGTTGCAGCCTGGGACATTAACCTGGTGCTGGACATGCTCACTCGGAAGCCTTTCAGACCCTTAGCTACCTGTGAGCTAAAATTTCTTACCTGGAAGACTGCCTTCCTGGTGGCCATTACCTCAGCCATAGGGTCTCTGAGATACATGCCCTGATTACGGACCCTCAGTATACTGTATTCCATAAAGACAAGGTAGTTCTCCTTACTCATCCTAAATTTCTTCCCAAGGTTGTGTCAGAATTCCATCTAAACCAACCTCTGGTACTTCCACTTGCTTTGCTAATTTCCAAAGCGAAGGGAGCAGGCTCTTCATTCCTTGGATGTTAAGAGAGCCTTGCGGTTCTATTTAGATAGAACCAAGGATGTTCGCAAGACTCAGCAACTGTTTGTTTCTTTCAGCGACACCCGGCTGGGTCAACCTGTCGCTATCAGATGCATCTCATCGTGGTTAGTGGCATGCCTTCGACATTGCTATTCCATGGCTCAAGTTAAATTAGAAGGTAGAGTGTACGCTCACTCTACTAGGGCGGTCACGGCATCCCTAGCAGAAATTCGCAATGTTCCAATTGCAGGTATATGCAACGCCGCCACCTGGAGCTCAGTGCATACCTTCGTTAAGCACTATGCACTGGATGTTCATGCCAGGCGACATTCCGCATTCGGCAGAACTATCCTTAATGGGCTTCTATCTTAGCGCGCGTGAGCTCTGGCTCTCCTCTTGCCGCCCTTTTGAGGGTTATCAGCTTGGTACTCTCCCACTAGTGTGAATGAGTGGTGGAGACTTATGTCCAGGAAGATAGGAAAATTACGTGCCTACCGTAATTCTTGATCTTCTTGACGAGTCTCCACCTCTCATCTACACCCACCCTCCATCCCCGAGCTCACTCGTGTGTTGGTCTTCACTCCCTCAAATCTTTAGGCCGTGAGGACCTTCTTTGATGACCCTTCTTACGGGTCGCACGGACTATCTTATGTCCGTTTTTAATCATACGTTTACTCTTTACGTTAGTTGCGCTGCACCTCCTTGGTAAAAGGTACTGAGGCGGTTGGAGGGTGTCGCCGAGATAGTCATTACCGCTCGACACATGCCATGCGCCGTGTCTGGCGGTGCCGTCTCTCGCGACGACCTCCAGCAAAAGTTTGCCTCGATTGGTCCTGGTGCCTCCGGCGCATATCCCACTAGTGTGAATGAGTGGTGGAGACTCGTCCAAGAAGATCAAGAATTACGGTAGGTACGTAATTTTCCTATTTTGTCTCTCTCTCTCTAAATATCTGCTCAGAGTGCTCACAGATGTTTCTTTGTCAGAGTCTAGATAAGTCTCTCTGAAATCGAACAGAATATTGTCTAAAAGCTGTCTTTGCCAACCTCTTTGCATGAGGTCACCTAGCTCCTCCCTGTCAGAGTATATATAAAAAAATATATATCTATACGAAAACAAGATGTATTTTCAAAGTATTAAATTCTGTAATCCTCAGCACAACTCATTTCCTTTTTAAATGACATTTCTTTGATCTCATGAGCATTTTCCCCTTCCCAGGACATCAAGGCATCTTAATGATTTCGCACCAGTGTACTAAACCTGGTTTCCCACTTGAAACATCATAAAAGGGATACTGATTTCCCTTTTAGCAGTTAATGCTATAATTAACTTAGAGAAACAGGAGATTCCTGATTAAGGCCGTCCAGGTAACACCTTGTATCTAAAACCTGTGTGTGTGTGTGATCTCACATGCTGTTTCAGCATTTCTCATGGGAGACAGTCCATACACATTTTTATATTACAAAAAATGATCATACAGCACTCATAACTGGCTGTCCACGTCTCACCGCTTACTGTTAAACTTTACTTATTAAGAAAAAAGAAGTCTTCAGCCCTCCATTGACAGTCGACCGGGTCAGGTGATGGTAGGGAGACTTCGTATGAAAGCTGCTCAGTCAGCCGGGCTGGGTCCAGTCTGCCGCCCTCTCCGGAGGAAGAGTCTGACAGCGGACAGTCCGATACCGGGGGATGGGTGGTCCTCCCGGAAGCATAAAAGAAAACGGTCGCACTCTTGACACTGTTAGGCCTCGAGCTCTTATTCGGCCCACAGGTCAAAAAAGAGAAGGCATCACTCAGTCGCCTTCTGGTACGTCTGCGCATCGATGGCCAGTCGTTGGGGTCAGATGCTTGTCTCCTTCCCCAGAGTCGCCGGTTTCTGTCTCCAGTGACCGACCTCTTTGACATTGGAGCATCTCCCCGCCTATTGAAAGGGCTTCAGATGAGCAGTTTCATCAGTGGGCCGCTCTTATGTAACAGTGGGCTCGGAGGATGGTCCAGCTGCCTGGCCGGGTCACTCCGAGGCCTTCGGGGGAGCGGGTAGGGCGGTTGGACCTTCCTAGTCGCGTGGCGTCCTCTTCGGTGCCGTTGACTCTGTGCTCAGGTGTTTTCCTCGCTCACATAGCTGCAGCACAGGGGGCCACACCGATGCCTTTATCGCCTGTATTTTTCCTTCTTTTTCTTCAAATCAAAGTCTTTTGGGCCCTGGATTTCTTTCGGCACCATCATGAATGCTCTCGGTGTCTGTGTCTCTCGGTGCCGTCCTCTGAGTGCCTGTCAGCGTCATCCTCTGCGCTGATGCACCTGTCGATGCCATTCTCGGCACGGCTGGGGTTGTCAGCACCGTCCTTAGTGCCGTGGTCTCTGTTGGCGCCGTGTGCTGGGTTGTTTCTGCCGTCTTCCTTGCCATTGGTGCCGCATTCTTATTCGGCATTGAGGCTTGGTGCGCTGATGTCCAGCCTTCTGGGGTTCTCGACTCCGAATCCTTTCTCCTCTTCGTATCCTACTGATTTTCACTGCTTTCCTGTCCATACAGTTCCTCTGGGGCTGTTGATAGATGATATTGAGCCTGACCCAGATCTTCGACTAAGTGTTGATGTTGAAGGAGCAGGGATCAATCCTGCTGCAGAGCCTGTAGTTGAAGACCTGTCATTTAAGTCTCTGCTCAAAAATTTTAATTCTGCTCTTTCTCTCGAGACTACAGATGTCGATCCTGGGAAGCTTTTGAGACTCCAGTACCTACATGTCCTGGAGATCCCTATGGATTTAACTCCTCTGGTACAACCATCCTTTGAGACACTCTCTCAGGTGGTATGGAATAACCCCGCACTCATTCCTTCTGTGGCTAAGTCTGGAGACAGGAAGTATGCTGCTCTCAAGGATCGACCCATTTTGGCCTCCCAGGCCTTTGCAGACCCTATTGTAGTCTTGGCAGAGAATGATAAGGCCATTCTTCCTCAGGCATCTACAACCCGGCCTATAAACAAAAAATCTCGTAAGATAGACACCTTAGATAAGAGGGTCTTTGCTGCCTCCACCCTGGGTATACGTATTGCCAGCTACCAGGACTATTTCTCTCAATATGAATATGCCCTTTGGCATTCGCTCAGACAGATGGTGGAAGCTCTGCCTGAGTCGGACACTAGTTCAGAGCTACTTCAGACCATAATCTGGGGTATCGAGTCCAACAACCAGCAGGTTAAAGCAGCTATGGACGCTTTCGATACTGCTTCCTGAGCAGCGGCGGGCATTTGTACCCATCATCACTCCTGGCTACGCACTTCAGGCTTCATGAATGATGCCCAACAGCAGGTCATTGCGTTACCCTTTGACGGTATGTATCTGTTCGGACTTCAAGTAGAGCAAGCTCTGCAGGCCACACAGAAGACTGGGTTGGCCATTAAAATAGCTCGACCCGCTCCCACCCCTTCTCGGGGGTGGGGGGGTGTTAACAAGCATCAATTTCACAACTGTCTGTCCTTTCGGGGCAAGGGCAGGGGAGGTTTTAACAAAAACCGAGCCCCCCAGCCTCAAAAGAAAACACAACAGAAGGCAGAACGGCCCCAAGTGCCCAGTGCCACCTTCTGAGTTTCTGGTCCAGGTCCCACCTCAACTGCCCGAGGGGGACTGTTCGT
Source organism: Neoceratodus forsteri (assembly GCA_016271365.2). Lineage (NCBI taxonomy): Eukaryota > Metazoa > Chordata > Ceratodontiformes > Ceratodontidae > Neoceratodus > Neoceratodus forsteri. Next base: position 1,319,519,537 of record CM057453.1, on the reverse strand, counting down.
CAGCGGTGGGAGGTCGTCTGACTCGGTTCTACAACCAGTGGACGTTTATAACATCAGACAAATGGGTCCTCCGGATAATCCATGAGGGGTACTCCCTCAACCTTTCAGAAACCCTTCCGGATCATCCTCTCAAACGACAGCCCAGGCTGTCAGCAACACAGTCGGACCTTCTTTCCTCCAAGATGCAAGGCCTTCTGAACAACAGGCCATTAGAAATGGTTCCGCTGGAACATCGAAACACAGGTTTCTACTCCCATTACTTCATGGTCCCAAAAAAGACTGGTGGCATCAGCCCCATTCTGGACCTCAGAAAGTTAAACAAGTTCCTTCTCAAGGAGAAGTTCAAAATTATATCGCTAGGGAACTTTTGTTACCCTTGCTTCATCAACATGATTGGCTAGCTTCCGTGGACTTGCAGGATGCTTACCAACATATTCCTATACACCCAAAGCACCACAAATACCTAATGTTGGCCCAGAGCTACAAACCTTATCAGTTCAGAGTCCTCCCCTTTGGGGTATCCTCGGTGCCACAAGTTTTTACAAAGTGTTGTGCAATTCTCACTGTGCATCTCAGAAAAATTGGTATACAAGTGTTCCCATATCTGGATGACTGGCTTTTAGCAAGTCCTTCCAGGCAAGGAACTCTCGACACCGTAGCCATGGCCTCGGACTTTCTCACGTCCATGGGAGTCCTGCTAAACCTGAAGAAATCACAGTTGCAGCCCTCCCAGAAGCTCCTTTTTATAGGAACTCTTCTGGAGACCTCCTGTGTGAAAGCTTTTATCTTACTTCGAGATGCAGCTCTTGCAGCAGGTTACACCATTAGGAATGAAGCTGGCAGGCGCCAGGACTCCACGGAAATTTTCTAGCTAGCAGTCTTCAGCAGAGACTGCCTCCGACGTCAGTCCCGCCGCCGACGTCAGGCGTAATTCATAAGGAGGTGATCCCCCCATAATCCTCTGTTCTTTTCCTGCCATCATCGCCAGTATTGGCCTCTCTGTCTCTTTCTAGCTTGCGACGACCTTTAGAACTACGACGATTTTCGTCTTTCTTCCGAGTTTGGAATCAACTGATGTCCTGTCCAACTACTTCTATTGAGGGTCACCATTCAAAGTGTGCCTGCGGCAAACAGATCCCCTCCAAGGATCCACATTCCACCTGCGTGCGCTGCCTAGGCCCGGAACACGACACCAAGGCCTGCTCCTTCTGCCAGGGCTTCAACAGTCACACCAGGATCCGCGGCCAGAAGGCCCTTCAAGCGTTTCTCTTGCAGGAGTAACTGAAAACCATGGATAAAGAACCTTCCTCCCAGGGGGAGTCGTCGGGTAAAACCCACAGGCACCAGGACAAACACCAGGAAAATGAAAGGTCCAGGTCCCCTGCGAGGGCCTCGGACTCCCGAAACTCCGGCTCGAGATCGGACTGCTCTCCCTTCAGGATTCAGTCGCAACCTCCCCTGCTTCAGGTCAGATCCTCCAGCAGCTCCTTTAATCTGCAGCCCCTGGAGACTTCCAGGCCGTCGGCCTCTTCCACTCCATCTAATGCCTCGTTGAAGTCCGGGGAGTGCCATAAATCTTCTTCCCGCTGGCGGGACACCGACGCCTGGTCAGTTTCCCAGCCTCCGCGTGGATCGGATCCGGTTCCTCGTAAGACCAAGGACCTGACATCCCTCAGACGGACGTCGGACCCGACGTCGGCACACTCGACGTCGGCCAAGCATCACCGGCATTCCCAGGAGCTGGCGACACCTAAGCACCCGTCGACGGCCAGGCATTCACCTCTGAGAACGTCGGCCAGGGGACCGACGTCGGCTACTCCAGAGAAGAGGACTGCACCACCGTCGCCGGTGGACGCTGGTCAGAAGGACTCGTTGGAGGAGGAGGATGCCACACAGCCCGAGAACCAGGTGGGCAACACCAGAGACGCCGGGCTCCCACGGTAACCTTCCCCAGAGCGGGAGACCCCCGGGGACCCGACCCCGGCGACAGGCCCATCGTTGGGCATGAATTTGGCAGAGGTAAAGGAACTTTCTACCTTCTTGTGGGACACCATCAAAAAAGATGTGTTCGCCACACCTCCTCCTCCTATTCCGTCTCCGCCTCTACCTACTCCTTCACCGCCTACGCCTCCTCCTCCACCCAAGGGGCCTGTAAGACGGTCGCCAACCTCCAATAAGCAGACACCACCTCCTAGGGGCAGATCCTCAGAAAGGAGAAGACCTCCCTCTAGATGCCCCTCAGGGTCACCCAGTCCCAAGAGACCCAGACGACGCCGGTACACCCCGTCTGGGGAGGATTCCAGATCTGACACCTCAGGGCACTCCAGATCTCCTCCTCCCATCAGCATTCCCTCTCCAGACCCACACGACCTTCCCAGGTCTCCTCCGGATGATCCTTCTTTCGCAGAGATCATGATGCACATCCAGGAGAATATGGGGTGGGATGCTGAAGAACTCGACCCCGAGAGAGAGCGCCTTGCTCGCTACCTTCGGCAGAAAAATCCCAAGCCTGTGATAGTGCCGCCCTTGGTGGATACCTTTGCGGACGTCACCAAGGCTGCCTGGAAACGTCCGCACTCCACTCCAGCAGTGCTGAAGAAGGCTGACCACCTATGCAAGGCCCCTAGGGAGGACCACTATTTGGCGAACCATCCTCTGGCTGACTCCCTGGTCATCACTGCTTCGCATGACCGGTCTCTGAGACCTCAGCATTTGAGCACACAGCCACTGGACCAGGAATCCAAGCAATTGGATGTCCTGGGTAGGCGCACGTATGTGGCCACGACTTGTGCCATCAGGTCACTGAATTATCTCACCCACATGGTTCAATTCCAGTACGCACTGTGGGAACAGGGACAGGACCTGGTCGAGAAGATGCCTGATGGCGACCACAAGGAGGAGCTCTTGAACTTCCTCCTCACGGGTTCGGATGTGGGGACCCAGGTGCTCAGAGCCGCATATGATTCTGCGGACTCTTCAGCCAGAGCTGCAGCCTCAGGCGTGTGTCTCCAGAGACACTCTTGGCTCCGTGTCTCCGGCTTTACCCCGGACATCCAGAAGAACATCTTAGACGTCCCTTATAACAGCGACGTCCTATTTGGTGAAGCCTCTGAGAAAGTAATCACCGAACTTCAGGACGCAGGGAAGGCTGTCCGATCTGTACAAGCCTCGGCCTAGTTTCTTTCGTAGGAACCAGAGCCGCTTCCATGGCCGGCTACAAAGTCAACAGCCACGTTCCGACCAACAGCAGAGGGGCACTTTCAGCCGCAAGGCCCAGGCCAAGTCATCCCCAGGCAGAGGCTAACGATTTGCAAAGTCGGCCCAGCCTGCCGGATCAAACGCTGCCACAGCATGACTCCTTCCCGGCCCCCGCTCCTCCTCCTCAGGATCAATGGGAAATGAAAGTCGGGGGTTGCATCGCATTCCACTTGCCAGGGTGGCAATCGATCACCACAGGCAGGTGGGTTCTGCAGCTGGTCAAAAAAGGCCACTATATAGAATTTGTAGGCAGTCCACGTACAAGACCTCCCCTGCTCTCCCGATATTCGGGTCAGCATGCCCTGCTCATACAGCAGGAAGTGCTCGCGCTTCTGGAAAAGGAAGCCTTCGAGCACGTACCAGAGAACCAGAGAGGACTAGGGTACTATTCTCACTTCCTGCTTCCAAAGGAAACAGGGCACCTCCGTTCAATACTGGACCTCAGCAACCTCAACCTTTTGGTCATTTACAAACGCTTCCTCATGGTGACCCTTCCAGGCCTAATTCCCATGCTGAAGCCAGACTCCTTTCTGGCGTCTTTGGACATGCAGGACGCCTACCTGCATATTCCGATGCTCAAGCGCACCGGAGGTTCCTGCACTTCGAGTTTCAGAGCCGCCATTATCAGTTCCGAGCTCTTCCCTTCGGGCTGTCATTGGCACATCGTGCATTCATGAAGTGCATGGCAGTCGTAGCGGCGTCTTTGAGGAGACAAGGCCACTACGTGTTCCCATACCTGGATGACTGGCTTCTCATGGCGCCCTCCAGGGAGGCACTGTTGACGGCTATTCACTGCACCCAGTCCCTTTTTCAATCACTGGGTATCCTCATCAACCACGAGAAGTCACTCCTGGTGCCGTCCCAGAAACTGCAATTTATAGGAGCAGTTCTGGACACCGTCAGAGGAAAAGCTTTTCTTCCCTCGGACAGAGTGGAACACATCAGATCCCTCATCAGGGACTTGTCGGTGAAGAAGACCGTCCCAGCCAGACTGGTCCTTCGCCTGCTCGGACACATGGCTGAAGCCATTGCAACAGTCCCGCTGTCACGTCTCCACATGCGGGTAACCCAGTGGATGCTAAAGGTGCAGTGGGACCAAGGGCAAGACCATCTGCAGCATCCAGTCCGAATCACGTATGCCGTAATGAGGGATTGGCAATGGTGGCTAAATCCAGGGAACCTCTCTGTGGGGGTTCCCTTCACAGCTCCATCTCCAACTGTGACCCTCTCCACAGACGCCTCAGGGCTCGGGTGGGGAGCACACCTGGATGGTGTTCGGTGTCGGGGCCTGTGGACAGCCCTGGAGTCTCATCTCCACATCAACATTTTGGAAATGAGGGCAGTCCTTTATGCTCTGCAAGCCTTCCAGTCGGAGATTCCACCGGGTACATTTCTGTTGCAAACAGACAATACCGCAGTGATGTATTACCTCAAAAAACAAGGAGGCACTCGCTCTTACCCACTTTGCAGGGAGGCCATGAGAGTGTGGGAGTGGGTATTGCAACACGGCGCAAACCTAATTGCAGTACATGTCCCGGGAGTGGACAACACTATCACAGACAGCCTGAGCCGTTCTCAGGCCAGAGTCCATGAGTGGAAACTTCTGCAGGAGGTGGCAGAGGATCTGTTTCACAGATGGGGCACTCCAGAGTTAGACCTTTTCGCGTCCCCATCCAACGCAAAACTGCCCAATTTTTGCTCGCTAGATCCAGGGCCTGGTGTTTTCTGGTGAGATGCGTTGTCCCTCTCCTGGGCGGGCAGATTCCTCTATGCCTTCCCTCCTTTCCCATTGATCCAGAGAGTTCTCTTAAAACTTCGCAGGGAGCAAGCGACCCTCATTTTGATCACACCCTTCTGGCCCAGACAGATTTGGTTCCCTCTTCTGCACCAGTTATCCCGGGAACCTCCAGTTCTTTTGCCAATCCGCTCCCATCTATTGTCTCAGGAGGCGGGTTCATTTGTCTACCCAGACTTACGTTCATTGAAGCTGCGCTTGGCTCCTAGAGACATAGCCATAATGTGATCGGGGTCTATAAGAGTGCAGGCGTATTCTCTGACACAGAAACCCGGCAACCGCATAGCGTATGCCATGAAATGGCATAGATTCTGTTTGTGGGCTCAAGCGCACGGCTTTCCGCCGTTAGACTGTCCTGAAAAGCTGGATCTTACTTCGAGACACAGCTCTTGCAGCAGATTACACCATTAGGACAGAAGCCGACAGGCATCAGGACCCCACGGAAAAATTCTAGCTAGCTATCTTCAGTGGGGACTGCCCCTGACGTCGGTCCCGCCTCCGACGTCAGGCGTAGTACATAAGGGGGCGGTCCCGCCAGATTCCCCAGTTCTTTCCCGCTGTCGACTTGCATGTCTCGACCCCTCGGTTCAGTTTCTAGCGCGCGACGCGTTGTAAAGTGTTTTCCTATGGGAAATTCGTTCTCTTCATTCAGTCTTTTCTCTGTCCTCTCCGACCTCCAGTCACTCCTCGAAGTGCGCCTGTGGGAAGCAGATCCCATTCAAGGATCCGCATTCGGCCTGTGTCCGGTGCCTAGGCCCAGACCATGACACCCGGTCCTGCACCTTTTGCCAGGGCTTCAACAGCAGAACCCGGATCCGTCGCCAGAAGGCCCTACAGGCATTCCTGCTCGAGGAACAACTCAAGACCATGGCTTCCAAGGGGGATTCTTTGCAGAAGGCCAGCAAGCATGCTGAGAAGCATAGAGAAGGCCCTTCCAGATCTCCGTCTAGGGCCTCCGACTCGCAGCTCGGCTCCAAGTCGACCGCTCTCCTTCCGGGCCAGCTCTCAGCCTCCCCTTCACGGTGAGAAAATCTTCAGGCTCCTCTTCTCAGGCCAGAACTTGAGCCTTCCTCATCCTCCAAGGCCCCTGGCTAAGTCGGGGGATCGTCACCATCACCACAAGTCGGGTTCCTGCCATTTCTGAACCCGGCGGTCAGATCCTTCCTCTGCCTCCTCCTCCCCAGCGGAAGACCAAGGCTCACCTCATAAGAGCCGTTGGACCCGGCGCGGTTCATCCGGCGTCGACCTCTGCCACAGAGTCCCTAGAGCTGTCGTCCGTCAGAAGACCGTCGCCGGCCAACCATCTCATCACCGGACGCCGGTAGGGGGACCGGCGCCCGCTCCTATTGAGAAGAGGACCCGACACCTCCGACCGACGTCTGTCAGGAGACCATCACTGAGGAGGAGTTGACTCAGCCCGAGGACCAGACGGGCGACCGCGGTCCTGTTGAGACTCCCAGGGAACCCTCTCCGCAACCCGAGCCCGCTGTGGAGCCGACGCCGGGACCCGACGACAGTCCACCGGCGCCGGGGCCGTCGGGCCTTTCCTTTTCAGAGGTGAAGGAGCTTTTCACTTACTGGTGGATACCATCAAAAGGACATGGTCCCCACTCCACCTCCGCTTCCTCCTCCTCCTACACCGGTTGCTCCTCCGGTTCTTGCGACCCCTTCTCCATCTGGGTCAGCAGGCCGGTTACCTCCTCCCCGGGAGCCCAGGACCCCTCAAAGGGGGAGACCAGACAAAAGGAGACCTCTGTCCAGATCCTCTTCTAGGTCACCCAGTCCCAAGAGACCTAGAAGACGCCGCCGTTCGCCTTCGACGGAGGACACAGGATCAGAGTTTTCAACTTCCAGATCCCCATCTCCCCTCTCCATCCCTTCTCTGGACCCACGTGAGCTGCCAAAGTCTCCTCTGGATGACCCCTCGTTCTTGGATATCACGAGACACATCCAAGAGAACATGGGATGGGATGCGGAAGAGTTAGACCCCGAAAGGCTACGCCTTGCGAAGTATCTTAGGCAGAAGGACCCCAAGCCTGTGGTGGTGCCACCCTTGGTAGACACTTTCGTGGGCGTCACCGGAAGGTGTGAAGCGTCCACATTCACCCGGCAATGCAGAGAAAGCTGACCGCTAGACAAGGCTCCAAGAAGACCAGTACTTGACTCCAGCATCCTCAGGCCGACTCTCTGGTCATAACAGCCTCTCTGACCGGTCCCAGAGACTGCAACATCTGAGCACCCTGCCACGGACCTAGAGTCCAAGCAGCTGGGCGCCATGGGTAGGCGCTCGTATGCTTCCGCCACCTGCGCCATCAGATCCCTGATTATTTGACCCACATGGTGCAGTTCCAAAATGCCCTGTGAGCAGGGTCTGGATCGACTGAGAAGTGCCCGGAAGGTGAGCAGAGGAGGAGATGTTGCAGCTCCTCCATGACTGAGTTGGACGTGGGAACCCAAATTACTACGAGCAGCGTCACGATTCGCGGACTCCTCGGCCCGAGCAGCAGCTTCAGGCGTATGCCTCCGGAGACACTCTTGGCTCCGTGTCTCCAGTTTTACCCCGGACGTCCAGAAAAACATCATGGACGCCCCATTCGAGGGAGAAGTTTTGTTTGGTAAACCCTCAGAGAAGATAATTACCTAACTCCAAGAGGTCAGTTCAGGCCATGTACCGACCCAAGCTTAGTTCCTTTCGTAGGAACCAAAGCCGATTTCGTGGACGGAGGCAGAGAACAACAGTCCGCCCGTTCCACAACAGAGGACTCTGGTTTCCATGAGCCCAGGAAAACAACCCGCAGGTGAAGCCAAGCGCACTCTAACCCGGTCCAGCCAGCGGGACCCTCAGCGCCACAGCTTGACTCCTTCCCGGCCCCGCCCCTCAGGATCAGCAGGACGTCATGGTCGGGGAGTGCATTATAATTTCCTGCCAGGATGGCAGACTGTGGCTCACCGACAGGTGGGTTCTGCAGTTAGTCGGAAGAGGCCACTTTAGATTCGTGGAAAAGCCACCCTCGAAGCCTCCGTTGCTCTCCGGTACCCGGGTCAGCACAAGTCATTGATCAGTCAAGAAGTACTCGGCGCTCCTGCAAGGGAGCGATGAAGTACGTCCCAGAGAACACAGAGGACACGGATACTATTCCACTTCTTCCTGGTTCCAAAGAAGACAGGGACCTCGTCCGATTCTGGACCTCAGCGTTCTCAATTTGTCATGTACCTACAAAGATTCACATGGTAACTCTTCGGGTCTTATTCCCATGCTGAAACAGGACGCCTTTTTAGCGTCTCTAGATATGCAGGGCGCTTACCTGCACATCCCTATAGCTCAAGCGCACAAGAGGTTCCTGCGTTTAGAGTTTCTCGGCCATCATCTTCAGTTCCGAACCCTTCCATTCGGGCTGTCCTTGGCACCAAGGTCTTTACAAATAGCACATGCAGTCGTGTGGCAGCGTTTCTAAGGAGACAGGAGCCATTATGTGTCCCATGCCTGGGCGATTGGCTTCTCATGGCGCCTCCAGAGAAGCGTTATTCTGGCGATCCAGAGCACCCAGGACCTGTTTGATCTCTGGTATCCTAGTCAACCACGAGAAGTCTCTCCTGGTACCGTCCTAGAAGCTGCAGTTCATAGCGCAGTACTGGACACCGTTCAGAGAAGAGCATTTCTTCCAGGCGACAGAGCGGAGTGCATCAGATCCCTCATCAGGAGTTTCGACCGAACAAGACCGCCCCAGCCAGGTGGTCCTTCGCTTTGCTCGGACACATGGCTGCGGCCATTCCCTACTGTCCTTTCGCAGAGGCTCCACATGCGGGTAACTCAGTGGATGCTCAAGGTGCAATGGGACCAAAGGCAAGACCACATGCAGCATCTGGTCAGAATCCGAACACGCGATTCGAGACTGGCAGTGGTGGCTAGACCCAGGGCACTCTCTGTGGCGTCCTGTTTATAGCGCCGTCCCGGAGGTTATCCTCCACCACAGGCGCCTCAGGTCTAGGGTGGGAGCACACCTGGGCCGGGGTGAAGTCCCATGGAACGTGGACCCTTCTGGAGGCCCACCTCCATATCAACGTCCTAGAAATGAGGGCGGTCCTTTATGCCCTGCAGGCATTTCAGTCAGAGATCCCGCCGAGTACTCTCCTGCTTCAGACAGACAACACGGCGGTGATGTATTACCTCAACAAACAAGGAGGCGCACACTCTTACCTCCTTTGCAGGAGGCCATGAGGGTGTGGGATTGGGTAATCCGACACGGCGCAAACCTGATCACAGTACATGTTCCCGGGTGGACAACACAATTGCAGACGGCCTGAGTCGTTCCCAGGCCAGAGTCCACGAGTGGGAACTCCTTAAGGAGGTAGCAGAGGATCTGTTTCTTCGATGGGGAACTCCAGAATTGGACTTGTTCGCTTTCCCCATCCAATGCAAAACTGCCCAATTTCTTCTCGCTAGATCCAGGGCCTGATGTTTTCTGGCAAGACGCGTTGTCCCTCTCCTGGGCGGACAGATTCCTCTACGCTTTTCCTCCCTTCCCGTTGATCCAGAGAGTTCTTCTCAAACTGCGCAGGGAGCATGCAACAATGATCCTGGTGGCCCCTTTCTGGCCCAGACAGATCTGGTTCCCTCTGCTAATACAGCTATCCCGGGAACCTCCGCTCCCATTGCCATTCAGCTCCCATCTCTTGTCTCAGGAGGAGGGTTCACTGGTCCATCCGGACTTACGTTCACTGAACCTGCATGCATGGCTCCTAGAGACATAGCCATATTGCGACACGGGGTCTTGCAAGAGGTTGCGGAAGTTCTTTCTGCAGCCAGAAACGCATGCGACGTACGCCATGAAATGGCGCCGTTTTTGTCTATGGTCACAAGCACGCGGCCTTTCCCCTTTAGGTTGTCCGGTGAAAGCAGTGTTAGAGTACCTGCTCTCCCTTTTCCGTTCGGGTCTCGCCTACTCCTCTATTAAGGCACACCTCTGTGCCTTTTCAGCTTATCACCTTCCGGTGGGACAGCGTACAGTGGCACAATTAGATGCCTGTCGAGAATTCTTGAGAGGGGTGTTACACCTTAGGCCGCCCATGGGACTTGCTCTTTGTCCTGGAGCAACTCACGCTCCCCCCCTTTGAACCTGCCGCGGATTGCGAGCTGCGTTTTCTGTCGTGGAAAACGTTGTTTTTGGTTGCTGTTACGTCAGCGAGAAGAGTTTCTTAGCTTCATACTCTCATGTGCAAAGAGCCCTACTTAATTTTCCACCGGGACAGAGTATCCCTGAGGACGAATCCTAAATTTTTGCCTGAGGTGGTTTCCACACTCACTCTCAATTAGGATATTGACCTGCCGGTCTACTTCCCTAATTATTCTAATAGAGGAGAGGCGCTGCTTCACACCCTGGATGTTCACCGCAGCTTAAGGTACTACCTGAACAAAACTAAGCAGCTTCGTAAATCAGAGCAACTTTTCGTTTCCTTTACGGAAAGGATGATGGGCCAACCAGTATCAAACAGTCCCTGTCTAGCTGGCTTGTCCAGTGCATCTCATACTGTTATGATATCAAACAAAAGCCCCTCCGGGATCAGTCGGGCCATTCCACTAGAGGTGGCCACCTCCTGCACAGCACATCGAAACGTTTCCACTTCTGCCATTTGTGCTGCAGCCACTTGGAGCTCTGTACATACCTTTATCAGGCATTATAGCCTAGACATCGCTTCACGGCAAAGAGCCGGCTTCGGCCTGGCTGTGCTACAGGGTCTCCTGTCCTAGATTCAGGACCTGGAATGTACTTTCTAGTTTCCTCCTTCCAGAGTGTTTGCAAGCACTACTGCTTGGGAATCAGTCCTAATGGTGTAACCTGCTGCAAGAGCTGTGTCTCGAAGTAAGATAGTACAGTTACATAAGAACTTACTGTATCAGTATATTTTCGAGAACAGCTCTTGCAGCAGGTACCTTCCTGCCTACCTTCCCCCTTGGAGGAGGCATGGCTTAAGCCCTTTTTTATCAGGGATTTTAACCCCTTTGTCTTCTGATGGTGGATCCTCGGTCTCCCATTTCGATGTCAGCCTACGGCGGGAAGTCTCCGGCAGGAGAACTGGGGAATCTGGCGGGACCGCCCCCTTATGTACTATGCCTGAAGTCGGAGGCGGGACCGACGTCGGGGGCGGTCCCCGCTGAAGATAGCTAGCTACAATGTTTCCGTGGGGTCCTGATGCCTGCCGGCTTCAGTCCTAATGGTGTAACCTGCTGCAAGAGCTGTTCTCGAAGATCTACTGTTACGGTAAGTTCTTACATAACTGTACTTTCTGGACTACCTGCTTTCCCTCTTCCACTCCGGACTGACTTACTCCTCAATTAAAGTGCACCTTTGTGCAATCTCTGCTTACCATGCCCCATAGGCCTTTGGATGGTGGCCCAGCTGGAGACTACAAGTGCCTTCTTAAAGGGTGTCCTTCACCTTAGGCCACCCATCAAGAATCCAATCCCTCCTTGGGACTTACCCTTTGCCCTGGAGCAGCTTACGCTGCCACCTTTTGAACCAGCCGCGGATTGCGTGCTACGTTTTCTCTCTTGGAAAACGTTATTTTTAGTTGCTGTTACTTCGGCTAGAAGGATCTCGGAATTGCATGCTCTTATGTGCAAAGAGCCTTATTTGGTTTTCCACCAGTACAGGGTATCCCTAAGGACAAACCCAAAGTTTTTGCCTAAGGTGGTTTCAGCCTTCACACTAAATCAGTATATTGATCTACCAGTGTATTTCCCAAGGTACAGTAATCAAGGAGAAGCCCTTCTGCACTCCCTTGATGTGCATCGGTGCCTCAGATACAACCTGACCAGAACCAAACGGCTCCGAAAGTCGGACCAATTTTCGTCTCCTTTGCTCACAGGATGAAACGAACTTCTGTCTCCGAACAGTCACTCTCTAGGTGGCTCATCCAGTGTATCACTTTCTGTTATGACAAGCGCAATAAGCCCTTACCAGGCGCAGCCAAGGGTCATTCCACAAGAGGGGTGGCTACTTCATTTGCGGCGTTAAAGAACGTCTCCACCTCAGCTATTTGCACTGCAGCTACTTGGAGCTCTGTGCATACCTTTATCAGGCATTACAGCCTAGACATAGCATCGAGGCGAAGAGCGGGGTTCGGTCTAGCCGTTTTTCAGCGACTTCTATTCTAGGCTCGAGTAATATAGAGGTCTCTACCTTTCCTCCTCCCAGTGGTGCATGATTGCAACTATTGCTTGGAAATCAGTCCTAATGGTGTAACCTGCTGCAAGAGCTGTATCTCGAAGTAAGATAGTACAGTTACGCAAGAACTTAGCATAACAGTAGATCTTCAAGAACAGCTCTTGCAGCAGGTACCTTCCCGCCCACCATCCTCCTTTTTTGGAGGTAGGTCTTAGTCAAGCACCCATCTTATGGGATGGCACATTCCTATTTACCAATCTTTGCCATCTGGTGGCGGATTCTCGGTCTCCTCTTCTGATGTCATCCAGCGGCCGTGAGTCTCCGGAAGGAGAACGGAGGATTATGGGACTGCCTCCTTATGTAATACGCCCGACGTCGGGGGCGGGACCGATGTCTGAGGCGGTCCCCGCTGAAGACTGCTAGCTAGAAACTTTCCGTGGGTTCCTGGCGCCTGCCAGCTTCAGTCCAAATGGTGTAACCTGCTGCAAGAGCTGGTCTCGAAGATCTACTGTTACGGTAAGTTCTTATGTAACTGTACTTTTCCAGAGGACAGAAGGAGCGATATCTTATAGGTGGCCCGATTTACATCAGCGAACACAGCTCAGTTAGAGCTATCTCGATGCAACGGATTCTGGGTCTCATGGCATCCTCTGAGTTCACTGTACCCCTAGCACCTCTTCACATGAGAACCTCTCAGTGGATGCTCAGTATTCACTGGTCCCCAACCAGTCACCCTCAGTCCTTTCTCATCAAGGTGACAGAACGTCTGAAGAGGTCACTCACCTGGTGGTCGCAAGAGGACAACCTTCTGGAAGGGTATGCCTTTGCTCCCCTGGATCATCAGATTTCCATTACCACGGACGCATCCAAGATGGGGTGAGGAGCTCATTGTCAGAATCTCCACACCCAAGGTACATGGACTGAGGATGAGTCACAGCTTCGCATAAATGTCCTAGACATGAGAGCCGTCCTTTGTGCAGTCCAGGCTTTGAAGGACATTCTCTGTCACAAGCACATGCTCCTTCAAACAGACAGCAAAGCAGTGATGTATTACATCAACAAGCGGGGCGGTGCACACTCTTACCGTTTATGCAGGGAAGCAATGAGAGTGTGGTAATGGTGCTTAGAGTACAAGGCTCTAATTCAGGTGGTCTACCTGCCGGGAGTGCAGAACGAACTGGCAGACTGTTTCAGCAGAACAAGGACAGATCCTCACGAGTGGTCTCTCGACTCAACCGTAGTTCGGTCACTATCCTTTTTGCATCCCCACTCAACACAAAACTGCCTCTCTTCCGCTCCAGAAATCCAGAGCCTGGCATTTTCTGTCAGGATGCGTTCAGGCTGCAGTGGACATACCTCTTTATATACGCCTTTCCTCTCCTTCCTCTGATTAAGAGGTTACTTCTCAAATCGAGTCCCAGGGGGACAAAATGATCCTCATTGCTCCCTTTTGGCTTCAACAGATATGATTTCCATTACTCAGCAGTTTGTTGGAAACCCTTCCGAAGGCGCTTCCCCTTCAGATGAACCTTCTGACCCAGGGGCCTGTGGTCCATCCCAATCTGAGGTCGCTTCACCTTCATGCTTGGCTCCTGAAGAGATAGAGTTGAACAGGTTCAGTGTCTCTTGGAGAGTTTCAGATATTCTATTGGCTGCGCACAAGCCGGCCACCAGAAAACTTAACAGTCAAATGGAAGCGTTTTTCCTCTCTGGTATACAAAATCCTCTTCGAATCCTTTTTCCTGCCCACCAAATAAAGATCTTCCTGGGCATAAGTCTCCACCACTCATTCACACTATTGGGATCTGCGCCGGAGGCACTAGGACCCATCGGGAGCAAACTTTTTGCTGGAGAATTGACACCAGAGATGGCGCCCGTGAGGCCTGGCGCCCACGAGCACTAGCTCGCGCGCAATGACTATCTCGGCGTCACCCTCCAACCGCCTCAGTTCCTTTTTCCCGCCCGTCAAGTGCGCTTCAATGCGACGTCAGCTTGCCTGTCGAAGTCAAACTTCAAACTAGCAGCATAGTTTTCAGTTTATTTTTTGTAGTATTATCTCGATAAGTATCGCTTAAGTTTATTCTATTTTAATATACAATAAAGAAGTCTCAGCCTACTTGACAGAGTCGACCATGAGCAGGTCAGGTGACAGTAGAGACTTCGTGTAAACTGTTCAGTCAGTCGGGCTGGGTCCGGTCCGCCTCCTTCTCCCAAAGGGGTCCGACAGCAGTCAGTCAATGCCGGGGGATGGCGGTCCCCGGAGGCATAAAACAAATGAGTCGCATTCTCGGCACCGTTAGGCCTCAAGCTCTTTGACCCCACAGGTCTAAAGAGATGGCATCACTCGGTCGCCCTCTGATATGTCTGTAGCGTCGGCATGCTCTGTTATCGAGACTAGTTGCTGGTCTCCTCCTTGGATCTCAACTTCTGCTTCCGGTAGCGCGCGTCTTCGGCATCAGTCTACCCGCCTATAGGTAGGTCTTCAGATGAGCAGTTTCATCAGTGGGCCGCTCTTATGGAGCAATGGGCTCGGAGGTTGGTTCTGCTACCTGGCTCGGTTGCCAGCGAGACGCCGGGCTTGTCGGGCGACCAGGTAGAGCGGTTGGACTTTCCTGGTCGCGGCACTTTCTTCGGTGCCGACGACTCCGCGCTTAGGTGTCTCCCCCCCCCCACATGGCTGCGGCGCAGGGGGCCACACCGATGCCCTTATCTCCTGCTATTTTCCCTTCTAACCATGTTTTTCAGGGTCCTGGGATGCTTTCGGCCGTCCGCGGTGCCGTCTGGCCTTTCAGCGCCATCTGCAGCGTCACAGGGCTTGTCGGCACCGTTTTCAGCGTCACGGGGCTTGTTGGCACCGTCTGAGGCGTCGCAGAGCTTCTCGGCGCCTTCTGCGGCGCTGTGTGCCTTCTCGGCGCCGTCCGCGGCGTTGCGGGGCTTCTCGGCGCCGTCTTCGGCACCGTGTGCCTTCTTGGTGCCGTCCACGGCGCCGCGCTGTTCTTCGGCGCTGTTTTCGGTCCCGTTTGCCTCCTCGGCGCCTGGAGCTCTCGAGGACTCATCTTTCCTCTCAATTCTTCCTTCCTCTTCTGTATTTCACTCCTTTCCTGTCCAAACAGTCCTCCCTGGACTATCAGGAGATGACGTTGTGCCTGACCCAGACCTTTGGTTGGGTGATGAAGTGGACGAAGCAGGATCTTTCACTGCTACAGAGCCTGTGGTCGAGGACCTGTCCTTTAAGTCTCTGTTGAAGAACCTGAGCTCCACTCTTTCTCTCAGACTACAGACATCGATCCTGGGAAGCGGTTAAGACTCCAATATCTTCATGCTCGGAGATCCCTCTAGTTTGACTCCTCTGATTCAACCTTCCTTGAGGCGGCTGTCTCAAATGGTATGGAATAATCTGCTCTTACCCTTGATTGGCTAAATCCATTGATAGGAAATACTCAGCTCCCAAGGATCGTCCTTTCCTGGCATCCCAAGCCTTTGCGGATCCTATTGTAGTCCTGACAGAGAATGACAAGATCATTCTTCCTCAAACTACTACAGCTCGACCTATTAACAAAGAGTCTCATAAGATTGATACGTTAGGTAAGAGAGTCTTTGCTGCGTCCACTCTAAGTATGCGTATTGCCAGTTACCAGGGCTATTTTTCTCAGTATGAGTATATCCTGTGGCACTCTATCAAACAAATGGTTGGAGCTCTTCCGGACTCTGACTCTAAGCCAGAGTTTCTTCTGACCACTACCAGAGGTATTGAATCTAATAACCAACAGGTCAAAGCAGCCATGGATGCTTTCGACACTGCTTCTCGTTCAGCAGCCGCTGGTATTGTACTCGCCGTCACTCCTGGATGCGTGCCGGGCTTCCGCGAATGATGCACAGCAGCAGGTGGCTGGCCCGTTGCGCCGCCCCAATGACTCGTATCTTTTGGTCCTCAGGTAGGCAAGCTCTGAGGACTGCCTCAGAAGACTAGGTCGACCATTAAGCTGGCTCGACCCCTCCTATCCCCTCTTGAGGGCATGTCGGTAGCGTCAGTTTCGCAATAATCGTCAGTCCTTTCGAGGCGGGGGCAGAGGAAGTTTCCATAAGAACCAACCTGCCCAACCTCAAAGAGCCTTAACAGAAAGCGCCAGGGCCAAGCGCCCAGTGCTACCTTATGAGTTGCCGGCCCAAGTTCCATCTCCACTGCCCAAGGTGGACTTTTCCTCTCCGGTGGGAGGTCGTCTGATGCACTTCTACAACCAGTGGAAGTCCACAACCTCATACAAATGGGTCCTTGGATAATTAGCGAGGTATTCTCTCAATTTTCTGGAGATCCCTCGAATCGTCCTCCCCAAGCGACAACCCAGGCTGTCAATCCTTCAGTCAGACCTTCTGCTTCGCGAGGATCGGGCCTTCTGAACAACAGGGCAGTAGAACTGGTGCCTCTGCATCAATGAAACACAGGGTTCTACTCCCACTACTTTATGGTTCCAAGAAGTCTGGGGTTATCGCCCCATTCTAGACCTCAGAAAGCTAAATAAATTTCTCCCCAGGGAGAAATTCAAAATGATTTCTCTAGGAACCCTGTTACCTTTGCTTCATCAACACGACTGGCTAGCCTCCCTGGACATGCAGGACGCTTACCAGCACATTCCTATTCACCCAAGGCATCACAAATTCCTGAGGTTTGTGGCTCTGGGTCAACACTATCAGTTCAGAGTCCTGCCCTTTGGGTTATCCTCGGCGCCGCGAGTCTTTACAAAGTGTTGTGCAGTTCCCGCAGTGCATCTCAGGAAGCTCGGAATCCGAGTGTTTCCCTACCTGGACGACTGGCTCCTAGCAAGCCCTTCCAGACAGGGGACCCTGGAAGCTGTTCAGACGGCCTCTCGCCTTCTTACGTCCATGGGAGTTCTGCTGAATCTAAAGAAGTCACACTTGCAGCCCTCCCAGAGACTCCTTTTCATAGGGACTCTACTGGATACCTCTTGCGCAAAGGCTTTCCTTCCAGAGGACAGAAGGCTTGATATCCTTTAGATGGCCCGTTACATTGTGGAGAACAGATCAGTTACAGCTCTCTCAATGCAACGTATGTTAGGCCTCATGGCATCCTCAGTGTTCACTGTACCCCTAGCTCGGCTACACATGAGAATCACCCAATGGATGCTCAGTGCTCAGTGGTCCCCAACCACTCACCCACAGTCTTATCCCATCAAGGTGACAGAACCCTTACAGAGGTCTCTCACGGTGGTCTCAAGAAGCAATCTCCTGGAAGGATTTCCTTTGCTCCTCTGGATCATCAAATCTCCATCACCACAGGCAGCGCTAACGGGATGGGAGCTCATTGTCGCTCTCTCCACACTCAAGGTGTATGGACTCAACTCGAGGCCCAGCTTCACATAAATGTCCTAGAGATGAGAGCCGTCCTTTATGTGGTCCGGGCTTTGAAGGACATCCTCTGTCACAAGAACATTCTCCTTCAAATGGACAACAAAGCTGTGATGTATTACATCAACAAGCAGGGCGGTGCTCACTCTTACCCTTATGCAGGGAAGCGATGAGGGTGTGGGAATGGTGCTTGGAACACAAATCTCTAATTCAAGCGGTCTACCTGCCAGGTGTACAAAACGACTTGGCGGACCGTCTCAGCAGAACAGAGGCAGATCCTCACGAGTGGTCTCTCGACTCAACCATAGTTCAATCACTATTCGAAGAGTGGGGAACTCCAGACCTGGACCTTTTTGCATCCCCACTCAACGCAAAACTGCCTCTCTTCTGCTCCAGAAATCCAGGGCCTGGCATTTTCTGTCAGGATGCGTTCAGGCTGCGGTGGACAAAACGCTTTCTTTACGCCTTTCCGCCTCTTCTTCTAATTCAGAGAGTACTTCTCAAATTCGAGTCCCAGGGGACCAAGATGATTCTCATTGCTCCCTCTTGGCCTCGACAACTATGGTTTCCACTACTCAACAATATGTTGGCAGCCCCTCCGAGACCACTCCCCCTGCAGATGAACCTGTTGGCTCAGGGTCCGGTGGTCCATCCCAACCTGAGATCGCTTCACCTTCACGCTTGGCTCCTGAAGAGGTAGAAGTGAACCGGTTCAATGTCTCTCGAAGAGTTTCAGATATTCTTCTGGCTGCTCGGAAGCCAGCTACTCGGCGATACCGTCTAAGTGGTAGCGTTTTTAAGCTCTGAATGTCAAAGTCCTCTTGGAATCCTTTTCCTGTCCACCAGACAAGGTTTTGGAGTACCTTTTGGACCTCTCAAATTCAGGTCTTCAGTACTCTACAGTCAAAGTTCACCTTAGTGCCATTTCAACGTATCATGGGCAGTTTCTTCTTTGTCTCTGGCTGTTACCTATGGTTAAGAGATTTCTTAAAGGAATTCTGCATACCAGACCCCTATAAGGCGTCCGGTTGCAGCCTGGGACATTAACCTTGTGCTAGACATGCTCACTGAAACCTTTGAACCTCTGGCTACCTGTGAGCTAAAATTTCTCACCTGGAAGGCGGCCTTCCTAGTGGCCATTACCTCAGCCACAGGGTCTCTGAGATACATGCCCTGGTTATGGACCCTCAGTATACTGTGTTCCATAAGGACAAAGTAGTTCTTAGCACTCATCCTAAATTTCTTCCCAAGGTTGTCCGGAATTCCATCTAAACCAACCTTTGGTCCTTCCCTCTTACTGCGGACTTCCAAAATGAGAGAGCGATCTCTTCATTCCTTGGATGTTAAGAGAGCCTTGCGTTTCTATCTAGACAGAACCAAGTTTCATAAAGCCCAACAACTGTTTGTTTCCTTCAGTGAGACCGGCTGGGTCAACCTGTCGCTATCAGATGCATCTCATCGTGGCTAGTGGCATGTCTTGACATTGCTATTCCATGGCACAGGTTAAATTGGAAGGTAGGGTTTACGCTCACTCTACCAGAGCGGTCGCGGCATCCTTAGCGGAAATTCGCAATGTGCCGATTGCAGACATCTGCAGTGCCACCACCTGGAGCTCGGTGCATACCTTCGTTAAGCATTATGCACTGGATGTTCATGCCAGGCGACATTCCACCTTCGGCAGAACTATTCTTAATGGACTTCTGTCCTAGAAACGTGAGCTCTTGGTCTTCCTGCCGCCCTCTCGGGGGATTATTAGCTCGGTACTCTCCCAATAGTGTGAATGAGTGGTGGAGACTTATGTCAGGAAGATATGAAAATTACATACCTACCGTAATTCTTGATCTTCTTGGACGAGGTCTCCACCACTCATTCACACGCCCACCCTCCATCCCCCGAGCTCACCGCTGTGTTGGTCTTCACTCCCTCAAATCTTTAGGCCGTGAAGACTTCTTTGTTGACCCTTCTTACACGGGTCGCCCGGACTATCTTATGTCTGGTTTTAAGGTTAGGTTACTCTTTACGTTAGTTGCGCTGCACCTCCTTGGTAAAAAAGGTACTGAGGCGGTTGGAGGGTTGACGCCGAGATGGTCATTGCCACGCGAGCTAGTGCTCGCGGCGCCATCTCTGGTGTCGACCCTCCAGCAAAAAGTTTGCTCCCGATGGGTCCTAGTGCCTCCGGCGCAGATCCCAGTAGTGTGAATGAGTGGTGGAGACTCGTCCAAGATGATCAAGAATTACGGTAGGTACGTAATTTTCATTTCTAGAGTACCTTTTAGACCTCTCAGATTCAGGTCTACAATACTCTGCAGTCAAAGTTCACCTTTGTGCCATTTCAGCTTAACATGAGCCAGTACTTGTCACTGGCTCAGTTACCTGTGGTTAAGAGGTTTCTTAAAGGTATTCTGCATACCAGACCCCCTATCAAATGTCCAGTCGCAGCCTGGGACATTAATCTTGTGCTAGACATGCTCACTTGAAAGCCTTTCGAGCCTTTAGCTTTCTGTGAGCTGAATTTTCCCAGTTGGAAAACGGCCTTCCTGGTGGCCATTACCTCGGCCCGTAGGGTCTCTAAAATACATGCCTTGGTCACAGACCCTCTGTATACTTTATTTCATAAGGACAAAGTAGTTCTTAGGACCCATGCTAAGTTTCTCCCTGAGGTTGTTTCAGAATTCTATCTGAACCAAACTTTGGTCCTACCTACTTACTTTGCTAACTTCCAAAATGGAGAGCATACCCTTCATTCTTTAGATGTTAAAAGAGCTCTGTTTCTATTTGGATAGAACAGAAGAAATTCACAAAACTCAACGAGTGTTTGTTTCCTTCAGCAAGACCTGGCTGGGTCAGTCTGTCTCTCTATGAGATGCATTTCAGCATGGCTGGTGGCATGCCTTCGTCACTGTTATTCCATGGCACAAGTTAAGCTGGAGGGCAGAGTGTACTCTTACTCTACTAGAGCAGTCACGGCATCCCTGGTGGAAATCCGCAATGTGCCCATTGCAGACATTTGCAATGCTGCTACCTGGAGCTCAGTGCATACGTTTGTCAAGCACTATGCCCTGGATGTCCATGCCAGATAATATCTTTTATTTGGCAGGACTGTTCTTAACGGACTTCTGTCTTAAATTTGTGAGCTTTTGGTTTCTCCTGTTGCCCTCTCAGGGGATTACTAGCTCGTTACTCTTCCATCAGTGTGAATGAGTGGTGGAGACTATGTCTAGGAAGATATTGAAATTACGTACCTACCGTAATTCTTGATCTTCTTGGACGAAGTCTCCACAACTCATTCACATGCCCACCCACTATCCCCCAAGCTCACCACTGTTGCTGGTCTTCACTCCCTCAATCTTCAGGCTGTGAAGACTTCTTTGTTGACCCTTTTTATACGGGTCGTCTGGACTATCTTATGTTCAGTTTTTGTTAGGCTATCCTAGGTTAATTACGCTGCACCTCCTTGGTTGGGGGGGGTACTGAGACGGTTGGTGGGTTGACGTCGAGATAGTGGTTGCCGCACGAGCCGAGGCTCGCGGCGCACTCCTCGCAGCTCCATCTCTGGCGCTGGCCCTCTTGCAAAAAGTTTGCTCCCGCTGGTCCTAGCGCCTCCAGCGAAGATCCCATCAGTATGAATGAGTGGTGGAGACTTCGTCCAAGAAGATCAAGAATTACGGTAGGTACGTAATTTCCAGTTACAGACTGCACCATCCTCTCTTTTGGCTTTTGTGGTTGCTTTGGACTCATTCTGAAGGTGTGGCCTAAAGGAAAAGATATCCTCAGGGAAGATGGAACCAGTTACATACTTAACCATAACAGCAGATCTCGGAGAGAATCTCTTCCCTTAGGCCATGCTAGCCTTCCGTCCTTCTCCCTTTTTATCAGATGTATGGGAAAATGGCATCCGGTTCTGCATTGGAACTTTTCTTGACTGCTGTTTCCAGCCCCTGTGTCTACCTAAAATTTGAGGTAGTGGTACTCATCTCCTTGTTGCCCAAGAAGAGTCCTGTGAGCACATTCTCCAATGAGGAGAGATGTGGCCGTCCACGTTTCTGTAGATGCTGACATGTGACGTCATCATTGGTGGCCCGCTGCTATCAAAGGTTTTTAGCACTGATGCAGGTATAGTTCCAAAAGTTTGTCCTAAGGGAAGAGATTCTCTTGAAAATCTGTTTATGTCAAGTATGCAACTGTTCTTTCTCCCTGTGTGGCACACCCATGGTGGACCTATTTGCCTCCTGGGAGAATGATGAACGGAAACTGTTTTATACCTATCTCCCACAGTTGGGTACACTGTTGGGGAATGAATTTGCATGGTCCAGGACCCTAGGCCTCGTGTACACCTTTCCTTCTTTTCCCCTGCTCCCCAAGGGTGGTGGTCAAGGCCCAGGAGGACAAGGTGCTGACGATCCTGATAGCTCCAAACTGGCCTCGGCAGTTCTGGTACTCGGATCTCCTCAGTCTGAGCAACAGGCCTCATAGAGACTGCCTCTGCACCCAGCCTTGCTGACCAGACAGCAAGGGATGGTCCTGCATCTGGATGATCAGTCCCTGCACATCACAGCCTAGTTCCCGAGTGGTTGGCGTTCCAGGCCTTGGGTCTTGCGGAGGACGTTCTCCATGTTGTGGTGGCCTCCAGAAAAAAAGTTGACCCACAGGTGCTGTGCCTTCACATGAGAGATTCTCCATTGGTGTCAGGGCAGTGGGCTTGATCCCCTTGTTTGCCTTGTGACTAGCCCACTGGACCATTTCTGATCCCTTTCCCAGCTGGTTCTGCGGGTGATGACCCTTGAGGTGCACCTGGTACTGCAGTTGATTACCCTTGAGGTGCACCTGGCAGCCATATCTGCTTACAGGGTGTGGGCTGGTAAGTCGATGGTGGCACAGGAGAAGATGGTAGGGTGCTTTTTCAGAGGCCTGGATCACTCGTGCCCTCCAGTGCGTGTACCACCAGTATCATGAGATTAACTGCTGGTTTTGGCTGTGCTCATTGGCAAGCCTTTAGAGCCAATGCACATGTGAAAGATGGCACACCTTTCATGAAAGACTGCCTTCCTGGTTGTCATAATGTCAGCCAGATAGGCTGGGGAGCTCCAGGTGCTTTCGATGGAGTATCTTTACCTGGTTTTCCACAGGGACATAGTGATGCACTATTATAGATAAAGTTCATTTCTTGTATTAAAAGTTGCTCAAGTCTCTGAAAGTGATATTTCAGTTCATTTGATGGAGCATCTAAGTTGCATCTACTGACACAATTGTTAATTTGCTGTCTGTGGTTTTGAAAGGAATCTGTCTGGCTCAGAGAGAAAGCTTTGTGGTTGACAGTATCCGATTCATTGTCCAAACTGGTTGACTTGACTGTGGCCAACCAGAATAGGGGCTGTGCTGACGGCGGTTGAGAATTGTACCACACTGCTAAAAGCAGTGACATACAAAGACACAGATCCCCGAAATAAAGGGTATATACCAAAAATGGCGATTGGAGAAACCTCAGAAAACCTAGACACTAGTCCCAGTAACTGGTACACCTGGCGCTCACCTATGAGGCGTGCATACCATCAAGAGAAGAAAAAAGGTGGTGCTACAGGGTCAGGATCGTGCCGAGGCTCAGGATCTGTCAGATCCAGAAAACCATACACTCTTGGGGGTTGGGGGGGGTGAACGGTCGGCACTGGCATGGGAGGAGGTAGAATTAGGTGTATAAATTATGCAAAAAAACAGAAGATAAGATCTCAAACATATTTTATCAGTGAACGTGAGCAGCCCCATTACGTATCCCAGTGGGGTGAGTTCATTTAAGTGTTTGTATAAGGCACAAAATTCCATGGTAAAAAAAAATTCAAACTCTGCCTTTCCCCTTGCCAAACCACAAGCTACCTTGGCTGGCCATTTGCTCATTCCTGTGCTTCGTGAAAGGCATGGCCAAGAGGATTATTTGACCTCCCTAAATGCTCCCAGCTTGTCTTACATAACATGATTATTTAATAACTGTTAAATTAGCAGTATGTTACCAATGTAGAAAGACAGTGTGAGTAGCAGTTTCATTATGTGCTGATTTGACTTGTACTGATGGCACCAGAGACGAACGTGGACTACTAGAGGCAGGTTGGCTCTGACTTGCACTTTGTTTCTCTGCAACTTGATTAAAGAGCAGTGACTACCATTTCTCCTGCTCATCATTTCGTAGGTCATACAGATCTTACTTCGAGATACAGCTCTTGCAGCAGGTTACACCATTAGGACGGAAGCCGGCAGGCGTCAGGACCCCACGGAAATCTTCTAGCTAGCAGTCTTCAGTGGATCCTCATCGCCTGTCCCATCCCCGACGTCGGCCGTAGTACATAAGGAGGTGGTCCCGCCAGAATCCCCAGTTCTTTCCGCCATCGACTTGCATGTCTCGACCCTTCGGTCTGTTTCTAGCGCGTGACGCCTGGTAAAGTTCTTTCCAACTTGGAAAACTCCGTTTTTCCACGAAGTCTGCCATCTGATGTCCTCTCCAAGCTCCGTGGAAGGCCATCCATCGAAGTGCGCCTGTGGGAAGCAAATCCCTGTTAAAGACCCACATTCAGCCTGCGTTCGGTGCCTAGGCCCAGATCATGACACCCGGGCCTGTACCTTCTGTCAGGGGTTCAGTAGCCGGACCCGGATCCGTCGCCAGAAGGCCCTGCAAGCGTTCATTCTTGAAGAAAAAATTAAGGCCATGGATTCTGCCTCCAGGGGGAATCGCCTGAGAAAGCCTGGCGACATCTCAAAAAGCACAGGGTAAGGGTGAGATCAAAATCCCCTTCTTGGGCTTCCGACTCCGTAGTCTCCGCCCTGCTCCACCGCTTCCTTCCTGGCCCGCCTCAGCCTCCCCCGGTTGCGGTGAAGACTTCTTCGGGTTCTTCTTCTCTATCTCCGGCCAAGACCTCCAGGCCCTCTTCTTCTGCTTCCAAGGCCTTGCCGAGGTCAGGGGACCGCCACCACCACAAGTCTGGCTCCCGTCACCCGGACCCCGACGCCTGGTCGGTCTCCTTGCCTCCTCCACCCCAGCGGAAGACCAAGGAGCTGACTTCACTCAAAAGGACGTCTGATCCGATGTCGGCTTACCCGACGTCGGTCAAGCACCACTGGTCCTGAGACCTGACGACCGCCAGACGCCCGTCGCCGGTCATGCCTTCGCCACCACGGACGCCGGCCAAGGTACCGACGCCCGTACCTGTAGAGAGGAGAACCCCTACATCTCCCACCGATGTCAGTCAGGAGGCGCTCATGGAGGAGGAGCTGACCCAGCCCGAGGATCAGACGGGCGACCCTGGTCCTGTCGTACCCCCCAGGGAACCAGACCACCGGCGCCCGGCCCGTCGTCGGGCCTCAGCATTTCAGAGGTTAAGGAGCTGTTCACCTACTGGTGGGATACCATAAAGAAGGATGTGGTTCCCACACCACCTCCTCTTCCTCCTCCATCCGTAACTCCACCGCCCCGCGCGCCCCCCCCCCACTCCATCCGCGGCTGCAGGCAGAGTACCTTCCCCCCAGGAGCCTGAGGAACCTCCTAGGGGTAGACCGGCTAAGAGGAGACCTCCATCCAGATCTTCTTCAGGGTCACCCACCCCAAGAGACCCAGAAGATGCCGCCATTTGCCTTCAACGGAGGACACGGGATCGGACTTCTCAGACGGATCCAGATCCCCCTCTCCAATCAGCGTCCCTTCTCCGGACCCACGTGAACTCCCAAGATCTCCTCCGGATGACCCATCGTTCTAGGAGCTTATGAGGCATATCCAGGCGAACATGAGCTGGGACGCAGAGGAACTCGACCATGAGAGACTACGCCTTGCCAGATATCTTCGGCAAAAAGATCCAAAGCCTGTGGTGGTGCCGCCCTTGGTGGACACCTTCGTGGACGTCACCAAGGCAGCGTGGAAATGTTCACACTCGCTCCCGGCGATGCCGAAGAAGGCTGACCACCTGTACAAGGCCCCTAGGGAGGACCAGTACTTGGCATCACATCCTCTGGCCAATTCTCTGGTCATTACAGCCTCACATGACCGGTCCCAGAGGCCGCAACATTTGAGCACCCTGCCACCGGACCCAGAGTCCAAGCAGCTGGATGCTATGGGCAGGTGCACGTACGCATCCGCTACCTGCGCCATTAGGTCCCTCATCTATTTAACCCACATGGTCCAGTTTCAGAATGTCTTGTGGGAGCAGGGACTGGATCTGGCGGAAAAGATGCCAGAAGGTGAGCAGAAGGAGGAGTTGCTGCAACTCCTCTGCACGGGTTCGGACATGGGAACCCAGGTGCTGCGAGCCACGTACGATTCTGCAGACTCCTCGGCCAGAGCGGCAGCCTCATGCGTATGCCTCTGGAGACACTCTTGGCTCCGTGTTTCCGGATTAACCCCGGACGTCCAGGAAAAACATTCTGGACGCCTTGTTCCACTGAGAAGTTCTTTTCGGTGAGTCCTCGGAGAAGTTACTCACCAAACTTCAAGAGGCCGGGAAGGCGGTGCTGTCTGTCCAAGCCATGTACAGACCCAAGCTTAGTTACTTTCGTAGGAACCAAAGCCGTTTTTTCGAGGCCGGATGCAGAGACAGCAGTCCCGCACCGGCCCACAACAGAGGGGCTCCTTTTCCCGCAGAGCCCAGGGGAAGTCGTCCGCGGGCCGAGGCCAACGCCCTGCAAAGTCGGCCCAGCCTGCAGGACCCTCAGCCGCCACAACATGACTCTTCCCGGCCCCTGCCCCTCAGGATCAACGGGACACCAAGGTCGGGGGTCGTATCGCGGACCACCTGCCTGGGTGGCAGTCTATAACCACCAATAGGTGGGTTCTTCAGTTGGTCAAACAAGGCCACTTTATAGAATTTGTGGACAAGCCACCCACAAGGCCTCCTCTGCTCTCCCGTTACTCGGGTCAGCACAGATCACTCATCAGGCAAGAGGTACTCGCACTCCTTCAAAAGGGAGCGGTGGAGTACGTCCCGGAGAACCAGAGAGGATCCAGATACTATTCCCACTTCTTTCTGGTTCAGAAGAAAACAGGGGACCTCCGTCCAATACTGGACCTCGGGGACCTCAACATGTCGGTCGCCTACAAACGTTTTCGCATGGTGACCCTCCAAGGACTCATTCCCATGCTGAAAAAGGACGCCTTCTTAGCGTCCCTGGACATGCAGGACGCCTACCTGCACATCCCAGTAGCTCGAGCGCACAGGAGGATCTTACTTCGAGATACAGCTCTTGCAGCAGGTTACACCATTAGGACTGAAGCCGGCAGGCGCCAGGACCCCGGAGATTTTTCTAGCTAGCTATCTTCAGCGGGGACCGCCCCCGACGTCGGCCCGCCTCCGATGTCAGGCGTGGTATAAGAGGGGGCGGTCCCGCCAGAATCCCCAGTTCTTTCCCGCCGTCGACAGTGCATGCACTCGATCTACGGGTTAGTTCTAGCGACGCGAAGCGTGGTTTTTCAAATTAGAGATTTGCTGTGGAAGTTTTCTGCAATCAAGAGTTGCCTGTCTGATGTCCTCCCCGACCGGCCACTCTTCCAAGTGCGCGTGCGGCAAACAAATTCCATTCAAGGACCCGCATTCCGCGTGCGTCCGGTGCCTGGGCCCAGACCACGATATTAAGGCCTGCTCCCTGTGCCAGGGGTTCAACAGCCGCACCAGGATCCGCCGGCAGAAGGCCCTTCAAGCCTACCTCTTGGAAGAGAAACTTCAGGTGATGTCCTCCAAAGGGGATTCGGCGCATCAGCACACCGAGAAGAAGTCGTCCAGGGATCCTGCCCGGTCGCCGGTTTGGGCCTCCGAGTCCCGGAGCTCCGGGTCTTTGTCGGACCGCTCGCCTTCCAGGGCCTCTTCGCTCCCCTCCTGCTGCGGTTCCTGCTACTAAGCCCGCTCAGGCCTCTGCCGCCAGGCCGTCGTCTTCTTCATCTGCCCAGAAGGCCTTGGCGAAGTTGGGGGAACACCGCCACCACCACAAGTCGGGCTCCCGCTCCTCGCCCCTGACGCCCGGCTCCTCTCCCCCAGAAGACCTTGAGCTCACTCCGCTGAGGAAGCCGGTGGATCCGCGTCGGCCAGACCGCCGCGGCCGCTCGCCACCGCTCCTCCAAGCTGACGTCCGGTCGGCCTCTTCCACGCGATCGACGTCGGTGGGGATCGGCGTCCGCTGCCTGAGCTGAGGGCTCCTGCGCCTCCGGCCTCCGGTCGGACAGGAGTCCCCTCACCGAGGAGGATTGCCCAGCCCGATGACCAGCTGCGTTCCCGGCCGCGAAGTCTCTCTGGGGTCTCTCGCCACCGCCCGAGGCCCCCCGTGGAGCCGTCGCCGGGACCCGACGTCCAGCCCTCGACCTCGGAGCCGACGTCGGCACTGTCCTTGGCCGAGGTGAAGGACCTCTTTACATACTGGTGGAATACTATCAGGAAGGATGTGGTTCCCCCAGTCCTTCCTCCTCCACCTCCTCCTCCTCCTCCTCCTCCTGTTGCTACAGCTCCGGCCCCACCCTCACCTGTGAGGTCGGCTGGCCATTCTGTCCCCAGGGAGCCTGAGACTCCTCCCAGGGGCCGGCACTCTAAAAGGAGACCTCCGTCTAGATCGTCGTCCTCTGGATCGCCCAGTCCCAAGAGGTCCAGGAGGCGACGTCGGTCGCCATCAACGGAGGAAACGTGATCATCTTGCTCATCGTCCAGATCCCCATCTCGGTCTCGCTTCCTCGCGACCACGTTGAGACTCCAAGGTCTCCTCGACGATCCATCCTTCATGGATATACTCAGACATATCCAGGAGAACATGGGTTGGGAAGCAGAGGAACTCGACCCGAAGGCTACGCCTGGCAAAGTACCTTCGGCAGAAAGACCCTAAGCCTGTGGTGGTGGTGCCACCTTGGTAGACACTTTCGTGGGCGTCACCAGGCATGGTAGGCGTCCATTCGCTTCCGGCGGTGCCGAAGAAGGCTGACAGGCTGTACAGGGCCCTAAGGGGGACCAGTACCTGTCACAGCACCCTCTGGCTGACTCCTGGTGATTACTGCCTCACATGATCGGTCCCAGAGACCGCAACATTTGAGCACCCTGCCACCGGACCCAGAGTCCAAACAGCTGGAGACTCTGGGGAGGCGCCCTTACGCTTCCGCGACTTGCGCCCTTTGGTCCCTGAACTACCTCACCCACATGGTGCAGTTTCAGAACGCTGTGTGGGAAGCAGGGCCTAGAGGTGGCCGAGAGGCTGCCTGAAGGTGAGCAGAAGGAGGAGATGCTTCAGCTCCTCCGGACGGGTTCAGACGTGGGAACCCAAGTTTTGAGAGCCACATATGATTCAGCGGACTCGTCAGCCAGGGCGGCTGCTTCAGGTGTTTGCCTCCGGAGGCACTCTTGGCTTCGTGTCTCCGGTTTCACCCCAGACGTCCAGAAAAATATTTTGGACGCTACTTTTGAAGGTGAGGTATTGTTTGGTAACCCGTCAGAGCGCATTATTACCAAACTCCAAGAGGCTGGAAAGGCGGTCCGGACAGTCCAGGCGATGTACCAGCCGAGGCTTGGCTCCTTTCGTAGGAGCCAAGGCTGCCTCCGGCGGACTCAGAGGCAACAGCCCTGCTCCGCCACACAACACAGGCTCTGGCTTCAAGGATCCAGGGAAGCAGCCCGCCAGCAGGGGTCAGCGCCTTCCAAGGCCACCCAGCCGGCGGGTCCTTCAGCCGCCACAGCATGACTCCTTTCCCGCCCCGCCTCAGGATCAACGGGACTTTTCGGCTGGGGTCGATTGCAACTTCCTGTCGGGTTGGCAGGCGGTAACCACCGACAGGTGGGTTCTTCAGATGGTCAGCATAGGCCACTTTTTAGAGTTCGCAGAACAGCCACCCCGAGGCCTCCTCTGCCTCCCCGTACTGGGTCAGCACCATGACTTAATTTGGCAAGAGGTGATCGCCTCTTAGACAAGGAGTAATTTACCTGTCCCAGGAAACCAGAGAGGACTAGGTATTATTCTCACTTCTTCCTGGTTCTCAAAAGACAGGGGACCTCCGTCCAATCTGGACTTAGCTTACCTCAACCTGTCGGTCACATAAAGGTTTCGCATGGTGACCCTTCCGGTCTCATTCCCATGCTAAAACAAGGCGCCTATTTAGCGTCCCTAGACATGCAGGATGCCTACCTGCACATCCCCATAGCTCAGGGCGATCAGAGGTTCCTGCGCTCGAGTTCTCAGGCCACCATTTCAATTCCAGCTCTTCCCTTTGGACTGTCATCCGCTCCAAGGGTTTTTACCAAGTGCATGGCGGTCGTGGCAGCTGCTCTCTAAGGAGGAAGGAGCCACTATGTGTTCCATTACCTCGACGATTGGCTTCTCATGGCGCCTCAGAGAGAGCGCTTCTGCAAGCGTCCAGGACACTCATATCCTGTTCAGATCGCTCGGGTTTTGATAAACCAGGAGAAGTCGGTCTTGGTACCGCCGCAGAACCTGCAATTATAGGCGCAGTGCTGGACACGTCCAGGGAGGGCCTTCCTCCCAGGCGACAGGGGGAATGCATCAGGTCCCCATAGGACCTATCAGCGATCAGACCGCCCCGCCAGGTTGGTCCTTCGCTGTTCGGTCACATGGCTGCGCCATTCCCACGGTCCCTCTCGCTGGCTCCACATGCGCGTAACGCAGTGGATGCTACGCATGGGGACCAGAGGCAAGACTATCTGCAGCACCCAGTCAGAATCACAAAACGAGTTATTCAGGACTGGCAATGGTGGTTAGCCCCTGGTCGCTCTTCCAAGGGCGTCCCTTTGCAGCGCGCTCCCCAGAGATTACCCTCACCATGGACGCCCAGGTCTTGGGTGGGAGCTCACCTGGATTGGGTGAAGTCTCAGGCGTATGGAGTCCGCTGGAAGTTCATCTGCACATAAATGTTCTGAGATGAAGCGTACTTCACGCCTCCAGGCTTCCAGTTCATAATCCCACCGTACCATCCTGCTTCAGACGGACAACACGCGGTGATGTACCTCCTCAACAACGAGGAGGCGACACTCTTACCTCCCTTGCAGGGAGGCTGCGAGAGTGTGGGATTGGGTAATCGGACACGATCGCAAGTTCTAGTCACTGCACACGCTCCCGGCGTGATCGACACGATCGCTGGATGGCCTGAGTTGCTCCCAGGCCAGAGTCCACGAGTGGGAACTTCTTCAGGAGGCGCTAGAGGATCTGTTCCTTCGATGGGGAACTCCAGAGTTAGACTTATTCGCATCCCCGCCCAAGGCAAAACTGCCCAATTTCTGCTCGCTAGATCCAGGGCCTGGAGTTTTCTGGCAAGACGTGTTGTCCATCTCCTGGGAGAACAGGTTCCCACGCCTCCCTCCTTTCCTGTGATCCAGAGAGTTCTGCTCAACCTGCGCAGGAGCGGGCACGCTTGATTCTGGTGGCCCCATTCTGGCCCAGACAAATCTGGTTCCCATTGCTGGCGCAGCTGTCTCGGGAACCTCCACCTCCACTGCCGCAGCAGTTCTCACCTTCTGTCTCAGGAGCAAGGTTCGTATTACATCCGGATCATGTCTTTGAACCTGCACGCTTGGCTCCTAGAGACGAGTCATCATGCGCCACGGGTTCTTTAGGAGGTTGCAGAGGTACTCTGTCAGCCAGAAAGCTACTGTCGCTACTTTACGCCATGAAATGGCTACCGATTCTGTCTCTTGGTCACGGGCTCGTGACCTTCTCCTTTAGGTTGCCCTGTGGGGGCAGTCTTGACTACCTCCTCTCCCTTTTCACCGGTTAGCCTACCCCCATTAAAGTACACCTTGTGCTATTTCGCCTATCACCAGCCGGTGGGCCACCGCACCATTGCTCAACTGGACGCTGGAGTTCCTGAGAGGGGTGCTGCACCTTAGGCCTCCTATTAAAGATCCGATTCCTCCATGGGATCTCCTTTTGTTTTGGAGCAACTCACGCCCTCCTTTGAACCAGCCGTGATTGCTAGCTACGCTTGTCTTGGAAGACGTTGTTTTAGTTGCAGTTACTTCAGCCAGAAGGATTTTGAGCTTCATGCCCTGATGTGAAGGGAGGCTTATTTGTTTTTCACCCAGACAGAGTGTCTCTGAGAACGAATCCCAAGTTTTTGCCTAAGGTGGTTTCAGCTCTGACCTTAAATCAGGATATTGACCTTCCGGTCTACTTCCAACTATTCCAATAGAGGAGAGGCTTTGCTCCATACTCTGATGATCACCGCAGCCTCAAGTGCATACCCTCAATAGAACTAAGTCCTTTCGGCTTCGGAGCAACTTTGTGTCCCTCGCACAGAGAATGAGAGGTCGGCCAGTGTCTAAGCAATCCTTATCCGCTTGGCTTTTGCAATGCATCTCTGCTACTACTAATCCAAACAAAAGCCCTCCTGGTTCTGTCTGGGGCATTCTATCAGGGTGTAGCCACTCTTTGCAGCTCTCAAGAATGTCTCAACCTCAACTATTTGCGCCTGCAGCTACTTCTTGAACCTGTGCATACCTTATCAGGCACACAGTCTGACATCGCCTAAGCCGGTATTGGCTTTCGCCAGGCTGTGCTGCAGGGCCTCCTGTCCTGAATCGAGGTGGGCGGCTGCTCCTTGGTTTTCTTCCTTCCTCCTCCCGATGTGAAGGGTCAAGCTTTTACTGCTTGGGAATCAGTCCTCACTTAGATTTGCTGCAAGAGCTGTATCTCAAGTAAGATAGTACAGTTACGTAAGAACTTACCATAACAGTAGATCTTCGTGAACAGCTCTTGCAGCAGGTACCTCCCGCCCACCGTAGATCCCCTTGGAGGAGGTCTGCCGCAGTTGCTCCTCTAGGACGGAGGAGTGAGGGAAGAAGGATGGTGAGTATTTCAGCCAGCCAGTCTGAATGGTCAGACAGCAGGATGTTGCTTTCTCATGGCTGGGCGAGCGCAGGAGTCAGTTTTTCACTTGCAGGGAAATCTCTTTTTCTACTCAGGGTTCTCGCATCTTTTGCCTTCTGACGGTGGATCCGTCTCCCCGCCATTGCAACCTCTGGCCGGGAGTCTCCGGCGGAGAACTGGGGATTCTGGCGGACCGACTTTCTTATACCACGCCTGACGCCGGACGCGGGCCGACGCCGGGGCGGTCCCCGCTTGAAGATAGCTAGCTAGAAAAATCTTCGGGGTCCTGGCGCCTGCCGGCTTCAGTCCTAATGGTGTAACCTGCTGCAAGAGCTGTTCTCGAAGATCTACTGTTACGGTAAGTTATTACGTAACTGTACTTTCCTGCGCTTCGAGGTTCTCGGCCACCACTTTCAGTTCTGGGCTCTTCCTTTCGGACTGTCATCGGCCCCCAGGATCTTTACCAAGTGTATGGCAGTCGTGGCAGCGTTTCTAACATGACAGGGCCACTACGTGTTCCCGTACCTGGACGACTGGCTTTCATGGTCGTTTCCAAAGAGGCGCTTGTTGTTGGCTATTCAGAACACCCAGGATCTGTTCCAGTGTCTGGGCATTCTTAACTCACGATGAAGTCTCTCCTCGTATCGCCTCAGGAATCTGCAGTTATAGGCTAGTTCTGGACACTGTCCAAGGGAAAGCCTTTCTTCCTGAGGAAAGAGCGGAACACATCAGATCCCTCATCAGGATCTCTCGCTAAGAAGACTGTCCCCGCCAGGTTGGTCCTTCGCCTGCTCGGACACATGGCTGCGGCCATTCCAACTGTCCCTTGGCAAGGCTCCACATATGGGTAACTCAGTGGATGCTCAAAGTGCAGTGGGACCAAAGGCAAGACCACATGCAGCATCCGGTCAGAATCACTAACGCCGTGATCTCGAGACTGGCAATGGTGGCTAGACCTTGAGGACACACTCATGCGGTGTCCCATTCGCAGCACTGCCCCGGAGGTAATCCTTCCACAGATGCCTCAGGGCTGGGGTGGGAGCACAGCTGAACGGGTGAGGTCCCAGGGAATATGGACCCCTCAGGAAGCTCACCTCCACATCAACATTTTGGAGATGAGGGTGGTCCTTTATGCCCTGAAGGCTTTTCAGTCAGAAATCCCGTCGAGTACTCTTCTGCTCCAGACAGACAATACGGTGGTGATGTATTACCGCAACAAACATGGAGGCGCACACTCTTGCCCCCTTTGCAGGGAAGCTATGAGAGTGTGGGATTGGGTAATCTGACACGGCGCGAGCCTGATTGCAGTTCATGTTCCCGGCATGGACAACGCAATCGCAGACGGCCTGAGTCGTGCCCAGGCCAGAGTCCACGAATGGGAGCTTCTTCAGGAGGTTGCAGAGGATCTGTTTCTTCGATGGGGAACTCCAGAGTTGGACCTACTTGCTTCCCCATCCAACGCAAAACTGCCCAATTTTTGCTCGCTAGATCCAGGGCCTGGTGTTTTCTGGCGAGATGCATTGTCCTCCTGGGCGGTTGCTTATGCTTTCCTCCTTTCCAGTTGATCAGAGAGTTCTTCTCCAAAGCAAGCGGGGAGCATGCAACAATGATCCTGGTAGCCCCTTTCTGGCCCAGGCAGATCTGGTTCCCCATGCTGGCGCAATTGTCCCGGGAACCTCCAGTCCCGTTGCCTTTCAACTCCCATCTACTGTCTCAAGAGGAGGGTTCACTAGTCCATCTGGGCTACGCTCACTGAATCTGCATGCCTGGCTCCTCGAGACATAGCCATTTTCGACAGAGTCTCGCAGAAGTAGCGGAGTTCTCTCCGCTGCCAGAAAGCTGGCAACGTATGCAACGACGCCCATGAAATGGCGCGATTTTGCTCTGTGGTCTCAGGCACGTGCCTCCCCTTAGATGCCCAGAGAAATCAGTTCTGCGAATACCTGCTTCCCTCTTCCACTCAGGCCTTGCCTACTCCTCTATTAAGGTTCACCTCTGTCGTTTACCTACCACTTCCCGATAGGCCGCGCACAGTGGCACAGCCTTCGGTTCTCGGATTTCTGAGGGGTGTTACACCTTAGGCCACCCATCAAGGATCCCGGGCCCTCCTGGGACCTACTCTTTATCCTGGAACAGCTCACGCTCCCTTTGAACCTGCGTAGATTGGCGAGCTACGCTTTCTGTCGTGGAAAACGTTATTTTAGTTGTTGTCACGCCAGCAAGGAGAATTTCTGAGCTACATGCTCTCATGTGTAAGGAACCTTATTTAATTTTCCACCAGGTCAGAGTGTCTTTGAGGACGAATCCTAAATTCCTGCCTAAGTTGGTCTCTGCCCTTACTCTTAACCAGGACATCGGTCTGCCTGTGTACTTTCCCAAGTACACTAATAGAGGAGAGGCATTGCTTCACACCCTGGATGTTCACCGCTCCTTAAGGTACTACCTGAACAGGACTAAACAGCTTCACACGTCTGAGCAGCTGTTCGTATCCTTCGCTGCGAGGATGTTGGGCCAGCCAGTCTCTAAACAAACCCTTTCTCGCTGGCTTGTCCAGTGCATTTCCTTTTGCTACAACAAACAGAAGCCCCTTCCGGGCACAGTCCGGGGCCACTCGACGAGGGGGGTGGCTACCTCCTTTGCAGCACTGCGCAATGTCTCCACCTCGGCCATTTGTGCCACGGCTACCTGGAGCTCAGTGCACACGTTCATTAGGCACTATAGCCTGGATATTACCTCACTGCGGAGAGCCGGTTTCGGCCTTGCCGTTCTACCGGGTCTCCTGTCCTAGAGTCAGGATTTATTCCAGATCTCTCCGTTATGCCTCCTCCCAGAATGCTTAGAAGCGCTACTGCTTGGCAATCAGTCCTAATGATGTAACCTGCTGCAAGAGCTGTATCTCGAAGTAAGATAGTACAGTTACGTAAGAACTTACTGTAACAGTAGATCTTCGAGAACAGCTCTTGCAGCAGGTGCCTTCCCACCCACCATTCCCCCTTGGAGGAGGTATGGCCTATTCAGGCCTTGGCAGGAGCTAACGCTCTTTATTCTTTTTCTGATGGCGGATCCTTGGTCTCACCTTCTGATGTCATCCAGCGGCCGGGAGTCTCCGGTGGGAGAACTGGGGATTCTGGCGGGACAGCCTCCTTATGTACTACGCCTGACGTCGGGGGCGGGACCGACTTCGGAGGCAGTCCCCGCTGAAGACTGCTAGCTAGAAGATTTCTGTGGGGTCCTGACGCCTGCCGGCTTCAGTCTTAATGGTGTAACCTGCTGCAAGAGCTGTTCTCTAAGATCTACTGTTACGGTAAGTTCTTACGTAACTGTACTTTTTGAATGTTGCCTTCCCCAGTGGTTTATTGTACACTGCTGCATGATTTGTTGATATTTCAGTTGATTTATTTCCTTTTGCATGGAAATCTGGATGCTGTTGGTCTCTGTCCAGACGTATCAGCTGCATCGTGTTTGTGTTCCAGTATCATTTGAAATTGGTGCCAGGACAATTTTCATAACTGCACACTGCAGGAAAAGGCAGAAGTGAAAACATTGTATGGTTTTGCCGTTATTCTATATTGATGTAACACAGTGCTCAATGCTGTGGACATGTGCATGAAAACAGGATCATCATTCCTCAAAGGGGAACTAAACATTTCTAGGGACATGGATATGTTGTTCATCCACACTTATTGGCAGGTATCCTTGCCGCTTTAAATCTTGCCGGAAGGTCTTCAAGCTGGCTCCTCCCACCCACCCGGGTGGTAAAACTCTCGGCTCCGCCCCATGACGCCAGATCTTCCTTACCGCTTGGAAGCTCAGGATCTTACTTCGAGACACAGCTCTTGCAGCAGGTTACACCATTAGGACTGAAGCCGGCAGGCATGAGAACCCCACGGAAAAATTCTAGCTAGCTATCTTCAGCGGGGACCGCCCCCGACATCGGTCCCGCCTCCGATGTCAGGCGTAGTACATAAGGGGGCGGTCCTGCCAGATTCCCCAGTTCTTTCCCGCCATCAACTTGCATGTCTCAACCCTTCGGTTCAGTTTTTAGCGCCCGACGCGTGTTAAAGTGTTTTCCTACGGGAAATTTGTTATTTTCATTCAGTCTTTTCTCTGATGTCCTCTTCGATCTCCGGTCACTCCTCGAAGTGCGCCTGTGGGAAGCAGATCCCATTCAAGGATCTGCATTCGGCCTGTGTCCGGTGCCTAGGCCTAGACCACGACACCCGGTCCTGCACCTTTTGCCAGGGCTTCAACAGCAGAACCCGGATCCGTCGCCAGAAGGCCCTACAGGCATTCCTGCTCGAGGAACAACTCAAGACCATGGCTTCTAAGGGGAGATTTTTCGCAGAAGGCCCTCAAGCACGCTGAGAAGCATAGAGAGAAGGCCCCTTCCAGGTCCCGTCTAGGGCCTCCCGACTCGCGCAGCTCGGCTCCAGGTCCGACCGCTCTTCTTCCCGGCCAGCTCTCAGCCTCCCCCCGCTGCGGTGAAGAAATCTTCAGGCTCCTCTTCTCAGGCCAAGACTTCCAGGCCTTCCTCGTCCTCCAAGGCCCTGGCTAAGTCGGGGGATCGTCACCATCACCACAAGTCGGGTTCCCGCCATTCTGAACCCGACGTCAGGTCCGCCTCCTTGCCTCCTCCTCCCCAGCGGAAGACCAAGGAGCTCACCTCACTTAAGAGGCCGTTGGACCCGACGCCGGTTCGTCCGACGTCGGCCTCTCGCCACAGGTCCCCAGAGCCATCGTCCATCAGAAGACCGTCGCCGGCCAAGCCATCTCATCACTGGACGCCGGTAGGGGGACCGGCGCCTGCTCCTAGTGAGAAGAGGACCCCGACGCCTCCGACCGACGTCGGTCAGGAGACCATCACTGAGGAGGAGTTGACTCAGCCCGAGGACCAGACGGGCGACCCCAGTCCTGTTGAGACTCCCAGGGAACCCTCTCTGCAACCTGAGCCGATGCCGGGACCAAACTACAGTCTACCGGCGCCCGGGCCGTCATTGGGCCTTTCCTTTTCAGAGGTGAAGGAGCTTTTCACTTACTGGTAGGATACCATCAAAAAGGACATGGTCCCCACTCCACCTCCGCTTCCTCCTCCTCCTCCAGCACCGGTTGCTCCTCCGGTTCCTGTGCCCCCTTTTCCATCTGGGTCTGCAGGCCGGTTACCTCCTCCCCGGGAGCCCAGGACCCCTCCAAGGGGGAGACCAGACAAAAGGAGACCTCCGTCCAGATCCTCTTCTAGGTCACCCAGTCCCAAGAGACCCAGAAGATGCCGCCATTCGCCTTCGACGGAGGACATGGGATCAGAGTTTAACATCCAGATCCCCATCTCCCCTCTCCATCCCTTCTCCGGACCCACGTGAGCTGCCAAAGTCTCCTCCGGATGACCCCTCGTTCTCGGATATCATGAGACACATCCAAGAGAACATGGGATGGAATGCGGAAGAGTTGTACCCGGAAAGGCTACGCCTTGCGAAGTATCTTCGGCAGAAGGATCCCAAGCCTGTGGTGGTGCCCTTGGTAGACACTTTCTCGTGGACGCCACCAAGGCAGCATGGAAGCTGCCCATCATTCGCTCCCGGCGATGCCGAAGAAAGCTGACCGCTTGTACAAGGCTCCAAGAGAAGACCAGTACTTGACTCAGCATCCTCAGGCCGACTCTCTGGTCATAACAGCCTCTCATGACCGGTCCCAGAGACTGCAACATCTGAGCACCCTGCCACCGGACCCAGAGTCTAAGCAGCTGGACGCCATGGGTAGGCGCACGTATGCTTCCACTACCTGCGCCATCAGATCCCTGAATTATTTGACCCACATGGTGCAGTTCCAAAATGCCCTGTGGGAGCAGAGTCTGGATGTGGCTGAGAAATTGCCGGAAGGTGAGCAGAAGGAGGAGATGTTGCAGCTCCTCCGTACGGGTTCGGATGTGGGAACCCAAATGCTACGAGCCGTGTATGACTCCGCGGAATCCTCGGCCCGAGCAGCATCTTCAGGCGTATGCCTCCGGAGGCACGCTTGGCTCTGTGTCTCCGGTTTTACCCCGGACATCCAGAAAAACATCATGGACGCCCCATTCGAGGGAGAAGTTTTGTTTGGTAAACCCTCAGAGAAGATAATTACCAAACTCCAAGAAGCCGGGAAGGCGGTGAGGTCGGTTCAGGCCATGTACCGACCCAAGCTTAGTTCCTTTCGTAGGAACCAAAGCCGATTTCGTGGACGGACGTAGAGACAACAGTCCTGCCCTGTTCCACAACAGAGGGGCTCCAGTTTTCGCAGAGCCCAGGGAAAACAACCCGCAGGTCGAAGCCAGCGCACTTCTAAGCCGGTCCAGCCAGCGGGACCCTCAGCCGCCACAGCCTGACTCCTTCCCGGCCCCGGCTCCTCAGGATCAACGGGACGTCATGGTCGGTCGCATTGCGAATTTCCTGCCAGGATGGCAGACTATAACCACCGACAGGTGGGTTCTACAGTTGGTCGGAAGAGGCCACTTTATAGAATTCGCGGAAAAGCCACCTTCGGGGCCTCCTTTGCTCTCCCGCTACCGGGGTCAGCAAAAGTCATTGATCAGTCAAGAAGTACTCGCGCTCCTGCAAAAGGGAGCGATAGAGTACGTCCCAGAGAACCAGAAAGGACACGGATACTATTCCCACTTCTTTGGAACCAGGAAGAAGACAGGGGACCTCCGTCCGATTCTGGACCTCAGCGACCTGAATTTGTCAGTCGCCTACAAAAGATTCCGCATGGTAACTCTTCCGGGTCTTATTCCCATGCTGAAACAGGACGCTTACCTGCACATCCCTATAGCTCGAGCGCACAAGAGGTTCCTGCGCTTTGAGTTTCTCGGCCATCATCTTCAGTTCCAAGCCCTCCCATTCGGGCTGTCATCGGCACCCAGGGTCTTTACCAAATGCATGGCAGTCGTGGCAGCGTCTCTGAGACAGGACCATTATGTGTTCCCGTACCTGGACGATTGGCTTCTCATGGCCGCCTCCAGAGAGACGTTGTTATGGGCGATCCAGAGCACCCAGGACCTGTTTCGATCTCTGGGTATCCTAATCAACCACGAGAAGTCTCTCCTGGTACCGTCGCAGAAGCTGCAGTTCATAGGCGCGGTGCTGGACACCGTTCAGGGAAGAGCATTTCTTCCAGGCAACAGAGCGGAGCGCATCAGATCCCTCATCAGGGAACTTTCGTCGAACAAGATCGCCCCAGCCATGTCGGTCCTTTGCTTGCTCGGACACATGGCTGCGGCCATTCCTACTGTCCCTTTCACAAGGCTCCACATGCGGGTAACTCAGTGGGTGCTCAAGGTGCAATGGGACCAAAGGCAAGACCACATGCAGCATCCGGTCACAATCACGAACACCGTGATTCGAGACTGGCAGTGGTGGCTAGACCCAGGGACGCTCCCTATGGGCGTCCCATTTATAGCGCCATCCCAGCAGGTTATCCTCACCACAGACGCCTCAGGTCTGGGGTGGGGAGCACACCTGGACGGGGTGAAGTCCCAGGGAACGTGGACCTCTGGAGGCCCACCTCCATATCAACGCCCCAGAGATGAGGGCGGTCCTTTATGCCCTGCAGGCATTTAGTCAGAGATCCCCTGAGTAGTCTCCTGCTTCAGACAGACAACACGGCGGTGATGTATTACCTCAACAAACAAGGAGGCGCACACTCTTACCCCCTTTGCAGGGAGGCCATGAGGGTGTGGGATTGCGTAATCCGACATGGCGCGAACCTGATTACAGTACATGTTCCCGGGGTGGACAACACAATTGCAGACAGCCTGAGTCGCTCCCAGGCCAGAGTCCACAAGTGGGAACTTCTTCAGGAGGTAGCAGAGGATCTGTTTCTTCGATGGGGAACTCTAGAATTGGACTTGTTCGCCTCCCCATCCAACGCAAAACTGCCCAATTTTTGCTCGCTTGATCCAGGGCCTGGTGTTTTCTGGCAAGACGCGTTGTCCCTCTCCTGGGCGGACAGATTCCTCTATGCTTTCCCTCCCTTCCCGTTGATCCAGAGAGTTCTTCTCAAGCTGCGCAGGGAGCATGCAACAATGATCCTGGTGGCCCCTTTCTGTCCCAGACAGCTCTGGTTCCCTCTGCTAATGCAGCTATCCTGGGAACCTCCGCTTCTGTTGCCATTCAGCTCCCATCTCTTGTCTCAGGAGGAGGGTTCACTGTTCCATCCGGACTTATGCTCACTGAACCTGCATGCATGGCTCCTAGAGACATAGCCATTTTGCGACACGGGGTCTCGCAAGAGGTTGCGGAAGTTCTTTCTGCAGCCAGAAAGTCGGCAACGCATGCGACGTACGCCATGAAATGGCGCCGTTTTTGTCTATGGTCGCAAGCATGCAGCCTTTCCCCTTTAGGTTGTCCGGTGAAAGCAATGCTAGAGTACCTGCTCTCCCTTTTCCATTCGGGTCTCGCCTACTCCTCTATTATGGTGCACCTCTGTGCCATTTCAGCTTATCACCTTCCGTTGGGACAGCGCACAGTGGCACAATTAGATGCCTGTCGAGAATTCTTGAGAGGGGTGTTACACCTTAGGCCGCCCATTAAGGTCCCAGAGCCTCCATGGGACTTGCTCTTTGTCCTGGAGCAACTCACGCCCCCTTTGAACCCGCCTGATTGCGAGCCCGCTTTCTGTCGGGAAAACGTTATTTTGGTTGCTTTACGTCCAGCTAGAAGAGTTTCTGAGCTTCATGCTCTCATGTGCAAAGAGCCTTATTTAATTTTCCAACGGGACAGAGTATCCCTGAGGACGAATCCTAAATTTTTGCCTAAGGTGGTCTCCACACTCACTCTCAATCAGGATATTGACCTGCCGGTCTACTTCCCTAATTATTCTAATAGAGGAGAGGCGCTGCTTC
This sequence comes from Neoceratodus forsteri, assembly GCA_016271365.2. Classification (NCBI taxonomy): domain Eukaryota; kingdom Metazoa; phylum Chordata; order Ceratodontiformes; family Ceratodontidae; genus Neoceratodus; species Neoceratodus forsteri. The sequence continues at coordinate 1,319,478,271 of CM057453.1, read as the reverse complement.
ACACCCTGGATGTTCACCGCAGCTTAAGGTACTACCTGAACAGAACTAAGCAGCTTCGTAAATCAGAGCAACTTTTCGTTTCCTTTACGGAAAAGAGGATGGGCCAACCAGTATCCAAACAGTCCCTGTCCCGCTGGCTTGTCCAGTGCATCTCATACTGTTATAATATCAAACAAAAGCCCTTCCCGGGACCAGTCCGGGGCCATTCCACTAGGGGTGTGGGCACCTCATTTGCAGCACTGCGAAAAGTTTCCACTTCTACCATTTGTGCTGCAGCTACTTGGAGCTCTGTACATACCTTTATCAGGCGTTATAGCCTAAACATCGCTTCACGGCGAAGAGCCGGCTTCGGCCTGTCCGTGCTAGAGGGTCTCCTGTCCTAGATTCAGGACCTGGAATGTACTTTCTAGTTTCCTCCTCCCAGAGTGTTTGCAAGTGCTACTGCTTGGGAATCAGTCCTAATGGTGTAACCTGCTGCAAAGAGCTGTGTCTCGAGTAAGATAGTACAGTTACGTAAGAACTTACTGTACAGTAGATCTTCGAGAACAGCTCTTGTAGCAGGTACCTTCCCGCCCACCTTCCCCTTGAGGAGGCATGGCTTGCTTTTAACAGGATTTTCCCGCTTGTCTTCTGACGGTGGATCCTCGGTCTCCCATTTCGATGTCAGCTCTACGGCGGAAGTCTCCGGCAGGAGAAACTGGGGAATCTGGTGGACCGCCTCTTATGTACTACGCCTGACGCCGGGGAGGCAGGACCGACGCCGGGCGGTCCCCGCTGAAGGTAACTAGCTAGAATTTTTCCGTGGGGTCCTGATGCCTGCCGGCTTCAGTCTTAATGGTGTAACCTGCTGCAAGAGCTGTTCTCTAAGATCTACTGTTACGGTAAGTTCTTACGTAACTGTACTTTCCCTCCTTAACGCTCTGCGTATAAGACTGTTTCCTACTTCTTCGGTTTATCCGAAATTACTTTTAAGGTTTTCAAGACTTTGGTCATTTATTTCCCTCGCGGCTGCGGGACAAATCGACTCCTTGCCGGAGGTGCCCATGCGGGCAGAAGATGTCCTCGGACGGATCAAGACTCACATGTGTCTAATACTGCTTGGGCCTTGAGTCACGACCTGCAGGCTTGTGACCTGTGCTCTTTTTTCGCCCACGTCCTGAAGAACTGCCACACTATTTGCAACTTACGCCTGAAACGTTATCCTCCGTAAAGTCAAGGAGGCCCTGCTAGCGTTTCCGCAGCGGCGGGCTCGGGCGGAACAGCTTGAACAGATGAACGCCTCGAGGAGGAGGCGGCGAGGCTGCATCTGCCTCTGCCGCGCCTTATCCCGCCTCCCTGGGATCCTCTTATTCAGCTTCTTTAAGGAGCTCTGTCTGTCCCTGTCCACTAAGGAGAGGGACCAACATCTTCAGGGCCTTCCTCTCGTCCAAGAAGAAGGACCACAAAGGTAAGTCCTCCGCCGACGCTCTTGGGAGCGGGAGAGGTCCTCCACCGAGTAGTCGACCATCGACTTCGCCACTGGCTTCACGTGCCCCCTGGCCAGGTCAGTTGACCGAGACTTCGCCGACGCAGTCGAGATTTTTCCCACCTGGCCGGACAGACTGTCGACTGTGAAGCCGTGAACCTCACTCCCCGTTCCCCCGGCAGTGGTTGAGGTGTCCTGGATTCTGCCCGTGTCTCCGCCTATGGAGTCCACGGTTGAGCCCTCTGAGCTGAGGGGAGCGGTTTCACCGCCTCACCTCTGAACCCTCCTCGGAAAAGCCGAGGTTCACGGGTCTCGACTTCTTCTCTGGTCCAGCCGATCCCGCCGTCATAGGGCGGTTCCCCTGGTCTCGCACCGGGCAAGCAGCGTCGCCGCCGTCCTCCTCCTCGACAGGAGGCTTCACTGTTGCCGACGATATACTAGGATCATGTGGCAACAGCTTCTTCTGTCCGGGAGCAAGCCGATGTCGCCGCTTCCCGGCTATCAAGTGGCTGTCACTGAGCGTCAAGCAACCCTCTTAGCCGAGGCGCCTGCTTCCAGGTCTGTTGCTCGGGTCAAACCGGTTGCCCCACTGATTCCAGTGGAACCTCTGCCTCCACAGCCGCAGCTTGGGGCCCTCACCAAGAATTCCTCGGTCGGCCCAGGTCTGCCCTCATAGGTTGGCTCACACCTCACTCCCGACGCCTCGCAGGTGGAGGGTGGCTGAGGCCTGCTGGTTTCTTTGCGGACTCCTCTGAGTCCGACGATTCCTCCCTGTTCTCCAGGCGGGTCGACTTGGAGTCCTCAGGAGGTCAGTCACTGGACGATAGCCCTTCGCCCTTCATGGGTTTGCTTAGGCTCATCTCGGAGTCCACCGGGATGCAGCTCAGCCTCGTATCCAAGTGGGCCATGCTATTCCTCACGGAGATATTGGATCGGGATTCTCCCACGAGGGTTCTTTCCGTGGCCGAGGCCATAGTAGGTCTGCCTGGAGCCTGGCAGCGCCCTGTTTCCTGCCCTGCGCTCGGCCAGGATGCGAGGAAGTATGCTCCTCACCGTTCCTTGTCCGTTTTCGGAACACCCTCAGCCGAAAGGAATATCACAGCATCTTCCGGGCGTGCTGGAAACGCTTAGACGACAAACCTCCCGACAAGGAGTCCAAGAAGTTGACCACGCCGCGAAAGTCTACGCTGCATCCTCCCTTGCCTGCCAGACCAGTCGGCCGTGTTGATGGCACACTCTCACGCCTGTTGGGCTCCCTGGACGAGGTAGTCCTCATCTCCGGCTGACCTGCAGACCACGTGTTACAGGTGGGACCAGGCAGTAGCCAAGCAGCAACTTCAGACTGCGTTGGACATTGGTGACTCATGCGCCAGGTCAGTCGTGGCTGCAGTGGCTGTGCGCCGTCGGGCATGGCTGAGGATATCCACCTTCACAGCAGATACCCAGCACAAGTTGACAGATGTCCCCTTCCTGGGGACCGACCTCTTCGGCCCTGGAGTGGAAGGTCACCCCCAGAGGATCGAAAAGTCCAATGCCACTCTGGGCTCTGTCTCATCCGCTCAGAGGGACAAGGGCCGCAGACCGCAACCTAAGCTCTTTCGTCCGTCTGTGCCCGCGTCACATCCGGACCAGCAGCATCAGGGCCAGCAGGCTCGCGCTTGTCATCCCAAACCTAAGCCCGCGGCTTCCTCCTAGGGAAGCAGGGAGGTAAAGGCCCAGGTGGTCCCTCTTCCGTCCCTCCTCCAAGCTCGTTTAGTGACGGGTTGAGGGGTGCTGCCCCAACTCATCACTCAGGTTCCCCTCTGCGGGGACGGCTCGCCACTTTCTTCCGACTGGTCCGCTATCGCCACAGACCGATGGGTGTTGAAGTGATGGGAAGGGCCTGCCTGAGTTCGAGCAGGCCCCGCCCCTTCAGAGCCGCTGCGCCTGGGGACCTCGAGTGTCCAGCTCACTGTCGGCTCGGCTGAGCCGACATCGCCTGCTCCCGAGAAGGAGGTGATCGGAGAGGTGCGGACCCTCCCTCAGACCCGGCTTGTGTCCAGTACTTCCTGGTTCCAAAACGGACGGGGGGCTGGCGCCCCATTCTCGACCTGCACGATCTAAACAAGTTCCTAAGGTCTCGGACCTTCAGGATGGTCACTCTGGCTCAGATAATACCATCCTTGGAACACGGCGTGTGGTTCTGCTCTTTGGACCTGCAGGACGCGTTTTTTCACGTCCCTATCCGTCCGTCTCACCAGAGATTCCTTCGCTTTCGTGCGGAAGGATCCCTTTACGAGTTCCGAGCCATGCCCTCTGCCTGTCTCTTGCTCCCAGGGTCTTCACCAATGCATGGCAGTGGTGACAGCATTCCTTGCAAGGCCGAGGGGTCCGGTGTACCTTACTCTGGACGATGATGATAGCAGCCCTCCAGACAAGAGGTGGAGCGTCCAGTGATCTGGCCTCCAGGTTTGCTCTTCAGATCGGCCTTCTCATCAACGAGACCAAGTCGGAACCTCAACCCAAGCAGGTGATCTTCTTCATCGGGCAGAGCTCGACTCTCTTCGAGCCAGAGCACGGCTCCCGCGGACAGGGCTGAGGTTCTTTCTCCTTTGCCCGATCATTTCTGGTTGGGCAACGCACCTGCCCGGACTTCACGCGCCCTGGGTCTCATGGTGGCCTGCACCAGCGTGGTCCATTGGGCCCGCTGGAACATGCGTCCCTTCAATGGGGTTGGCCAGCCAGTGGTCCAATGCTGCGATCCATTGACCAGCTAGTGACGGTGACCCTGGGGATGTGGAACGCTCTCCAGTGGTGGATCGCTCCAGCTCATCTGCAGGAGGGCATCCCGTTTGTCCGCCCCGAGCCGACAGTCTGTCTCTGTCGACCGACGCCTCTCTGATGGGTTGGGGTGCCCATCTGGGGGAGCACAGAGTGCATGGCCTCTGGTCCCCGTGGGAGTCCCAATGCCATATCAACTTGCTGGAGCTCAGAGCGGTCCACCTAGCTCTCACCGCCTTCTCTCCGTTTCTACGGGGTCAAGTGGTTCAAGTCCAGATGGACTATACCATGACCATGTACTACCCAAACCGCCAGGGTGGGACGCGCTCCATGCCCCTGTGCAACGAAGCTCTCCGCATTTGGTCACTCATGCGCAGCCTGGAGGCGGATCTGCTAGCCATTCATGTGGCAGGAGCCTCCAACACCCTGGCCGATGCCCTAATCCAGATAGGGGCTGTGTCCCACGAGTGGTCTGTCCTGCAGGAGGTTGTACAAGATCTGTTCTCCCATTGGGGCACAGCTCAGGTGGATCTGTTTGCCTCCAGGGAGAACGCGAAGCTGAGGCTGTTCCATGCCCGTCCCCCCTCAGCAGGGCTTGCTGCAGGGGGATGCCTTCTCGAGGCCGTGGACCCCGGGCCTCTTCTGCGCCTTTCCCCCATTTCCCTTGATCCACAAGGTGCTTCTCAAGGCAAGGAGGGACAAGGCGCAGGTAATTCTGGTAGCCCCAGACTGGCTCTGCCTATGCTGGTATTCAGATCTCCTCAGCCTCAGCTCCAGGCTCCCAAGGCAACTTCCAGCTCACCCGGACCTGCTTTCAGTCAATCAGGGTAAGGTGTTCCATCCGGACCTTCAATCTCTGCACCTGACGGCCTGGTTCCTGAGCGGCTAGTGTTCCAGGCCTTGGGTCTTTCCGACGAGGTCCTCAATGTAGTTGAGGCTTCCCGTAAGGAGTCGACCAGGAAATGCTATGCCTTCAAATGGAAGAGGTTTTCCATTTGGTGTCAGGGCAAGGGCCTGACCCTTCCTCCTGTTCCTTGGCAAGCATCTTGGACTATTTATGGTCCCTTTCTCAGCAAGGGCTTAGGTGCGACTCAATTTAAGGGTGCACCTGGCAGCCATCTCTGCTTACTGGCACGGGCCGGCAGCAGTCGGTGGCGCAGAAGAAGGTGGTCTGGTGGTTTTTCAAAGGCCTGATTACATTTCCTCCGCACGAGAACCTCCACCTCCGTGGATCTACTGCTGGTACTGGCAAAGCTCATGGGCAAGCCATTTGAACCAATGCACAGTGTGATCTCTCCACCTGTCGTGGAAGACCGCCTTCTGGTGGCTATTACGCAGCCAGAAGGATGGGAGAGCTCCAGGCGCTTTCCATTGAGTCTCCGTACCTGGTCTTCCACAGGGACAAGGTTGCCCTGCGCCCCCACCCGAAATTCCTTCCGAAGGTGATGTCGGAGTTTCACCTTAACCAGATGTTGACTCTGCCAGTGTTCTACCCCAGTCACACCTCGGAGGCCGAATATAGGCTCCATACTCTGGACCCTAGAAGGGCTCTCGCTTACTGTAAGGAGCGGACGGCTGAAATTCGGGGAGAGGTGTCACCTACGCTGAAGCCGCACCTTGCAGATCTGCAGCCAAGCGGACGATAAGCAGGTGGGTCACCTCCTGCATAGATCTCTGCTATAGGTTGGCGGGCATGGAGCCTCCCAGAGGGATAAGAGCTCATTTTACCCGCCATACCGCTGCATTGGTGGCTGCTTCCAGGAACGTCCCTATCCAGGAAATCTGCAGGGCTGCTTCCTGGAAGTCAGCACACACCTTCATCACCCACTACCACATCGACCGTGAGTCACGCCGGGATGCTGGTTTTGGGGCCTCAGTTCTCCAGTCTCTATTCCCTAAGTAGGGGGTGTGCGCCTTGCCTCCCTCCTCCCGGAGAACTGCTAGGAGTCTGCCAATAAGTGTGGATGAACAACATATCCATGTCCCTAGAAATAGAGGTTACTCACCTGTAACAGGAGTTCTAGGAATGGTATATGTTGTTCATCCACACGACCCACCCGACCTCCCCAAGCCGACGCACAACCTGGCTTCCAGCGGGCCAGATCTGGTGTCATGGGGTGGAGCCGAGAGTTTTACCACCCGGGTGGGTTGGAGGAGCCAGCTTGAAGACCTTCCGGCAAGATTTAAAGCGGCAAGGATACCTGCCAATAAGTGAGGATGAACAACATATACCATTCCTAGAACTCCTGTTACAGGTGAGTAACCTGTATTTCTTGACCACTCAGTTTCTGAGAACCCGTGAACAGATCTTTCACATGAGATATTTGGATTAATCTGCCTGTAATGTATGTGTCGTCAGGCCAGCAATGTAAATAAGTAATCTGTAAATGACATTGAGAGAGCAGCTACAATAAAACACTGCTTGCTTGAACTCTTAATTTAACCAGTTCCCTGTGTGTGTGCACAACTGTTGTAATGGCTACTTGTGTGCATTTGTGTGCACATGTGAGGCTGTATTGCAGGGGGGAAGGGGGGTACTGTATGTCCAGAGCCAACAGCTATGTCTACATTATCTTGACCTTTAAGGTTCCTTTTTTTGTTGCTATTGTAATGCAACTCTGCAATCTTAATATCACAAATAAATTAAAACCCAGCCTACACTATAATTCTGTATCTTATCAGACTAATGCATTAGTAGCCATTTTGGCTCGTAAGCAGCTGGTCTAGCACCTCCTTCCTAGTTAATAGGTTGAAATGGGATTCTGGACGATTGGAGAGGGGAATGGTCTGGCCAAGGAAGGCAGGGTTCAAGAACCATCCTGGGACTCCTTATACTGAGTTAGATTCGTAAAGAATCTTTTGAAGGCATCAGCAGCAAGGGTGTAGAGTCAGTAGTTGATTTAACCTCCTTCAGGATGTTATGAAGTGGGTACTCACTTTGGCTTTAAGAAGACTGTTCACTGGCGGTCAGAATTGTTTAGGGTTTTGCAGGTTTGTGGACTGTAGCTTATGAACAGAGGTTTCCTGCACTGTACTTACAATGGGCCAGTCCTTAATTCATCGTTTAGTAATTTTACATTTCTTAATTTTTTCCCCCCACCCAGTCCAAAAAGAGTTTATACTTTGAAGATGTGGTGGACAATGGTGATTCTCCTTGTGTGTATAGTTCTATGGAGTTTCCAGATGATTGTGCCTTTTCCGAAGACTCTCCGTTTGGTTCCTATATGGCAATGACTCCCACAGCAAAAGAGGTTTGTTGAGAAAAAATGATTTTTCTCCCCCAGTTTTCTTTGCACACACTTTGATCCCACTTCTGCAGTTCTTTCTCTGTATTACCAACGCCACTGGCATTGACAGGAAGCTTACAACATAGGGTTCCTGAGCCCTATCCATCCAACTTATCCATAGGTACAGATAAGTATGTCCTACCAACCTGCCTATCATCACTAACACTCAAGCAGACAGTGAGATGATGCTAATGATGTAGTGGGGGTCAGTAGAGCAAGATATGTCAGCTGGCAGGCAGAGTGCTGTTCCACACATCACACCTACTAACATCAGGTAAGCAATTTTCTAATTAAACAAAAGGAAAAGAAAAATTATCTCTGATATTAAAAGTAATGGTTGCCTTTAAAATCCAATATTATTTTTAGGTAGTACACTACCTCTTTAAGATCACGCTATGATGACATGTCTCAACCTTTCCATGAGCTTGACAGCAAGCCATTCCATGAGACAGAGACTGTGTGTGCCTGAGACTATAGTCTAGAATTTTTTAAATCCAGATCATTTAAAGGATCAATGTTCTTCATAGATCCACGGTCACTGATGTACAGGGCCAACCAGAGGAAAAAAGGGCTGGAGGTTCTGTGTCATCCTGTAGACAGACACTGAGGCTATCTGTACACGCGTAGTATACAGACCTCCAGCGCAGCGAGGAGTTGGATAAGGCACTTGGGAAAACCATCATCAAGATGGTAGGTGCTGCTGTAGTCTTGCAAGGCCTTCAACACTGTGCTACACAGTAGAGTGATGAAGATAAAGACATTGATTAGCCATGGGGTGGGATCCAAAGTGGTGAATTGGGTAAGGAACTGGTTAATGGATAGGCTACAGAGGGTGGTGAACAGCACTCACTTAATGAGGGCAGAGCAACCAGAGTGGTGCCGCAGCACTCATTACTGTGACCGGTCCTTTTCAGTGTCTTAATAGGTGATATTGCAAAAGAACTGGAAGGGGAGGTTTGCTTTTTTTCTAGGATCGTGGATGTGTTGTTCATCCACACTCTTTGGCATGTCCCCTTCCACTTTAAATCTTGCCGGAAGTCTTCAAGCTGGCTTCTCCCACCCACCCGGGTGGTATAACGCTGTGCTCCGCCCCATGACACCAGATCTTCCTTTCTGCTGGAAAATGCTGGTTGCGCCTCTTGTACTATCACATTTTGTAGGCCCTGGGTTCAAAACCTTCGGTTATTCGGAAAATCTGTCTAGTTCGCATTAGCGATCATGACTGTTTACCTTTGATTATGGAATGTAAGTCTTTCCCCAGATTTTGCCAGTGTCCTTGCGGCCAGAAGATGTCGCGCACCGATCCCCACACCACGTGTGTCTACTGTCTCGTGTCGACCGACACCTCGGCGCAGTCTCTCGCCTCTCGCTTTTCATCCTAATGTTCTTGACAACAGTCTCGCATGCATGAAGTTGGGGAGGCCGGAGAAACGGAACCCTCCGGTGAAATGTAAGGAGGCTTGGTGGACAGTTTCTGTGGCTGCGGGACCTGACAGGCAATTGGAACGCATGCAAGCATTCGAAGAAGAAGCTGCTTGGGCTGCAGAAACTACTCCAAGCTTCTTCATTCTGCTCAACCGGGGCTCCACCTTCTTGGGTTCTTTCCGAGAGTTATGCCAGTCTCTTCCATCCAAGGGAGAGAGTCCTGCGGACATGCACTCCTCTCGGTCCCATGAGCGGGAAAAGGACCCGGGATTGTCTTTGTCCCAACACATACGCTCTTGGGATTGGGAGAGATCTCAGTCCCAGGAACCAGCGATCTCTACTTCGGTTGAGATTCTCTCTTCGGCCGCTGGTTTCTCGGCTTTGCCGTCTGGCCAGTCGTCCTAAGTGTCTTTCGACGACGTGGAAATCGCCATCAGTCCGATTGACAAACTGTGGCCGACTCACTTGATTGGACTCTGATCCTTTCTTTCCCCAATGAGGAGACCCAGCCTGTTGGGAATCCCATCGAGGAAGTGGTCCTGCACCCTGGGAAATCACCGGTCCAACCGGTGTCTCCCGAGCGACTGAGTCTGCCTGTCCGATCTCAATCGAGGTCTAGAACCCCCTCAACAGACAGGCCAAGGAAGAGCCATAATCGCTCTAAAAAGAGGCAACACCATCAGTTGTCCTCTGAGGAAGGCTTCGGCGGAAACTCCGGCACTACGAGGACCTCATATGGCAACAACTAATTTTGACCGGGCACAAGCCGACCCCGGCTTCCATCCCGGCCATTACTTGGCTGTCACCTCCTAGGCTGAAGCCGACTCCTTCTGAGCCGATCAAGTCGAGTCCCCTGCCTACGGAGCTGGTGAAACCTCCTGTTTGGCTTAAACCGGTCTCTCCATTGATAGTGGTGGAACCACTGCCCAAGCAGCCTGTGGGAGGGGCTCCTTCTAAAGAAGCTTGGCCAGACACTGGGCTTCCCTGGCTTCTTTCGGTCACCGTCACCCCAGACCACCCTCGGCGGGTCGAGGGTGACCTGGGCAGTCTACTGTTACACCCAGATTCGAATGTGACCGCCCTTCATTCTCATTCTGAGGATGACAAATTGGCCGGGGGGGTTAGAGATGGAGGAAGGTCCTTCGTCCTTTCAGGGCATTCTTCGCCTCATCTGAGTCCACAGGGATGCCCCTAGAGCCCATCCAGAAAAAGGAGGAGTACCCTCTCATGGACATCCTCCAGAAAGGGGATACCCCGATGGAGGCCTTTCCTGTGGCTGAGGCCATCGTTGGTCCAGCTCTAGAACTCTGGCAGTGCCCTGCCTCTTGTCTAGCGCCACCTGCCCGCATGGCCTGCAAGTACACTTGCTCATGGGGTCCCTTGCGAGGTTCACTGTGCATCCTTCGGCCAAGAGCCTGGTGACTGCCTCTGTGTTCAGGCATACTGGCAGATCTGCGGACACTGACCATCCTCCCGAGAAAGAGTCCAAACTCCTGGACCATTCGACCAGGAAGGTCTATGCGATTTCTTCCTTGGGCCTTTGTCAGGCAAGTTTGGCCATCATCATGGCACACTTTTCACATGCCCTCTTGGGGTTTTTGGATGAAGTCCTCCCACACCTCCCCACGGACATGCAGACCATGGTCGATCAGGGCCGGGCTGTTGTCAAACAGCAGCTTCAGACAGCTCTGGATATTGGGGATTCCTGTGCCTTTTTGATGGCAGCCTCAGTTGTCTCTCGTCGCAGGGCTTGGCTGAGACTCTCCTCCTTCCCGGCGGATACTCAGCACAAACTAGCTGATGTGCCTCTCCTGGGCACTGATCTTTTCAGCCCGGATGTGGCCAGTCATCTTCAGTGCATTGAGCAGTCCAGTGCCACCTGGGACGCTACTTCTGCCAAGGGTTCTTTGGGCAAGAACCAGCAGAAGAAAAAGAAGCCTTTTCAGCACTCTTCCCCTGTGATGCAGCAGTCCTCCTTTCAAGGAGGACAACAGCAGCAGCAGGCTCAAACTTGGCGCCCCTGTCCCAATCCCTGCCCTCCCAGGCTCGTAAAGGAGGCAGAGATTATGGTCCTGGATTATCCTCCTCCAAGCCTGCTCAGTGATGGGGCGGGGGTTGCCACCCCCACTCCAGTCACACCAGCTCTGGGTCCTCCCATGGGGGTCGGCTCTGCCACTTCATTTCCGCCTGGTCCGCTATCACTATGGACAGCTGGATTCTCGAGGTGGTCGGTCAGGGACTGCCTTTGGAATTCAAGCAGTACCCTGCAGGCTGAGTCCACGCCTCTCAGGAGGAAAGAGCATCCGCCCAGACTCAGTTGGCTGCCAGAGACGACATTGCTGAGCTCCTCCTCGAGGCAGTAGCTCCAGTGGCAGATCCTCCAGCAGACCCAGGCATCGTCTCCAGGTACTTCCTGGTGCCCAAGCGGATTTGGGGGGGGGGGGGTTGGCGCCCCATTCTAGATCTGCATGGCCTGAATTAATATCTCTGGTCACGCACCTTTTGGATGGTCACTCTGTCCCAGATCATACCATCCTTGGAGTGAAACATGTGGATCTTCTCTTGTCAGTCTTCAGCATTCATTACTGCTGGGTGTAAACCGGAGGCGCACACCCGCCACAGTAGTTTTTTAATTTTTTTTTATTTTTGAGGGATGAGCTGGCATCACTGCACCGCCTCATGTAGGGCGGCCGCATAGGTGTCAGACTTCCTCCATCCGTGTTCCGTTTCTCCCACCATCGAGGCTGCACCTGCTTCGCGAGTGTAAGAAATTGTTGCTGCGCCATTTGGCCTTTGTTCTTCGCTGCTAATTTGACTCCTTCGTCCTGGTTCTTCATCTCAATGCCGTTGAAGCTGGTAAGACCGTTTCATTTTATATTTCAACAGCGCCGGCATCTTTGCTGTTTATAAAGTAATTTCGCATCATGTCCGATTCGGGGGCCAAGCGTAAATCCAAGGCGGGCCATGCCCCTATGCGTCAGTGCCCATGTGGTCGGCAGTTTTCCGTCATGGATCGACTTGATGTTTGTCTTCGGTGCCTGGGACCCAACCATGATATGGACCACTGCAATGCCTGTTTTTCCATGGACCACCGTGTATTGGAAATCCGTGCGTTTAAAATCGTCAGGGCTCCACCGACTTTTGGTGGACAGTGTCTCCCGCGGGCCTCCTAGGCCAGATCCCTTGATCCTTCCTCCGGGTCTATATGGCCCGGCAAGGAGGGAACCTCCTCCACTTCCAGCCTTGCTGAGGAGGTGGTTTCTTCAGCGCCAGAGGAATGGTGCAGTTCCTCCCGGGGGTTGCATTGTTGGCACCATCCCAGGCTCCTTCAGTTTTGCGGCCCCAGGTTGTGGGGCCCAGCACTGGTGGACCCTCGATGCCACTTAGCGACACCGTTTTGGGTTCCGGCGCCATCTGGGGAGTCGGCGCCACAGGTGGTGCAATTTCGGATTTCGGCGGCGCCTGCAGTACCGCGGACTCTGGCAGCGCCACTGGTGGTGCCATTGTGGTTCTGGGGTCGAGGAAGAGGGCCGCTTCAGAATCAGAGGGGTTCAGAGGTCAGGGTGAGGAGCGGCAGCGCATTCCCACTGCCTTGCAGGGTGTGGGAAGGAGTTGTCGTACTGATCCCCGCCTTTCCCTTGGTCTCCAGGGCGCCTTCTAGTGGCGGTACTGAGGGTTGCCCTTCTGGACACATGCAGCCTCAGACGCGTCACAGGGGGGAGATTCCCCTTCTGGGCTCTTCCGGGGTTTGCCTCCTCAAGTTACCTCCTTATAACCCGGTATGATCTCTGGGTCCCCAGTCTTGGTGGCTTTGCTCCCTAGATCTCGGAGGCCAGGCACATGCTATTAGGTGCCCTTCGCCCATCCCTTTGTAGCCACCCCCCTCTCTCCCGGGCCATGTGTGTTCTACGGGACCCTTAAGTTGGGAGATGTTCACAGCTACTGTGGCAGCCTTCCCCTCATACGTTAGGGCCATGGACAAACAGGTCTTTTGCCTGTCTCTCTCCCCCCACCACAGGAGTCTTCTGAGCATTCAAGCTCCACTTCCTCCTTGCCTTCCTCTCCTGAGGATGAGGAACCTTCTGTCCACCTATCCTCTCGACGCTGATTTCACGGAATATCAGCGGTTCCTCTCTAGGCTGGTTTTGGAGCTTTGTATCTGCTTCATCCACAGGAACAGTACCGAGTGGCAGACGCATTCATTCCTCAGTGAATTCAATGCTCGCCACCTTGTGGTGCCTTCCTGGCCGATCCCCTTCCAGAAGGCGTCTGTCCACACCTGGCAGTGTCCAGCCACCTCTTCTCCAGCCCTGGCAGACTGGAGGAGACGGTATTGTGCCCCCCATGAGCCTCTAGGTTCTCTACCTCATCCGCCTTCGGGCCTGACGTCCATAGATACTCCTTCCTGGCCTCGGCGCCTGGCACACGACGGACCCCTGGATCCGGAGTCTGCTGAATTTGATCGGTGGGGATGAAGAATCTTCTCTTCTAGGAGCATGGATATGTTGTTCATCCACACTGTCTGGCATTGTCCCTTTCCCCTTTAAATCTTGGCGGAAGTCTTCAAGCTGGCTCCTCCCACCCACCTAGGTGGTAAATACCTCGGCTCCACCCCATGACGCCAGATCTTCCTTTCCACTGGAAGATTCAGGTTCCCTCATGCTTTCTGCAGTGTTGAGGCCCTGGATTCGTTTTGACGGTTTTCACCGCATCTTCTCGCTCTGAAACTCGTTAGAATTTACGACTCTGATTCGGACAGGGATGACAAGTCGTCCCCTGGGTTTCGCTGGTGTCCTTGCGGACAGAAAATGTCGCGCACCGATCCCCACCTCTCGTGCGTTTACTGCCTCGGTTCTATTCACGATACCTCGCAGTGCTCCATTTGCGCTTCCTTCCACCCCAACGTCCTGGAAGATCGTCAGGCGTGCCTGAAGCTGGGTAGACCGGAGCTCCGCAACCCACCGGTAAAATCCAAGGAGGCCAGGTGGGCGGCTCGCCGCGGATCTCACGAGCAGCTCGAGCGATGAAGTGTTTCGAGGAAGAAGCGCCTGCCCTCGGCTAGCCGAGGTTTCTTCGTGCTACCAACCTGGCCTCTTCCTTCTCAAGGATCCTTTCGGGGATTTGTGCCAGTCTCCCCTACCAGGGTGAGGGCCCCTCGGGCCGCACTCATCCCGTTCGAGAAAAAGGATCCTAAATCTTCTTCGGTCGAAGAAGACGCCCCTGGATCAGGAGCGGTCCGAGGTCCCGACTTCAGTCGAAATTGCCTCCTCGGCCGCTGGGTTTTCAGACCTTCCGTCTGTACTGGGCGTAGAAGCCGAGGAGTCGGCTGATCCGGCAGAGATTATTCTCAACCCGATCGAGCCGTTATCACAGACTCCTGTCGATGATTCTTTGGAGAGAACGCCGATTCTCTCCTTCCCCGACGAGGAGACCCACCCTGCGGGCCTCCCGATCGAGGGAAAAGAACCGGAGCCTCGGTTTTCACCAAGCCCAGTCTCTCTTGATCGACAAAGCCGACACCGTCGGTCTCGATCAGGGAGCAAGTCCTCTTCGGTCGATCGACCTAAAAAAGGACACAAGCACTCCCGCAAGAGGTGCCGCCACCATTCCCCTTCCTCCTCGGACGAGGAGAGGCTTAGACGAAAAATTTGTCGACGCTGCGAGGATCTCATGTGGCAGCAATTCCTGCTAGGTCAGAAGCCGGTTACCTCGGTGGTCCCGGCTATCTCTTGGCCTCAGCCTCTTCAGCCGCCTCAGACACCGATTGCTCCGGTGCCGGTCTCTTCGGGGGCTCCAGTGCGTCTTCCGCCGCAACCGGTTTCAGGTTCCCCACCAATTTTGGTGGAACGCCACCTAGCTGCCCCTCGGAGTGTTCCTCCAGGAGCGCGACAGTCTTTGGGTCTCCCCACAGACTGTCAATTACGGTCACCCCTGATCGCCCTAGGCGACGAGGGGACTTAGGTGGGCAGCCTTTATATCGGGACTCCTCTGATTCCGATAACACTGGCCTTCACTCTCTCGATGAGCTTTCGGCGTCAGGCTTGGAAGAAGGGCCTTCCTCCTTCCAGGGCATCCTCCGGCTCATTTCCGAATCGACGGGGATGGCCCTACAGCCCATCCAGAAAAGGCGGAATATCCCTTCACGGATATTCTTAAGAGGGGATACCCTACAGAGGCATTTCCAGTTGCGAAGCCATTATTGGTCGGCCTTGGAACTCTGGCAGCGTCCAGCCTCCTGCCCAGCTCCTTCTGCCCGCATGGCACGCAAGTATCCGGTGCCCACAGGGTCTTTGGTGGGGTTTACTGAGCACCCCTCGGCGGAAAGCCTTGTGACTGCCTCAGTATTCAGGCGGACGGGCAGCTCAGCCGATACTGACCGCCCTCCAGACAGAGTCCAAACTTATGGACCATTCGGCCCAGAAGGTCTATGATGCATCATCTTTGGGCCTTCGTCAGACAAGCTCAGCAGTGATTATGGCACACTTCTCTCACGCCCTCTTGGGGTCGCTGGACGAAGTTCTCCCCCACCTCCCAGCTGACATGCAGACCACGGTCAAGCAGGTCAGGGACCAGGCAGAGCTGTTCCTAAACAACAACTCCAGACTGCTCTGGGGCGGGTGATTCCTGTGCCCGTTCACTAGCTGCAGCGGTATCCACTCGCCGCAGGGCTTGGCTGAGGTTATCCTCCTTTCCGTGGATACTCAGCACAAGCTAGCTGATGTGCCCTTCCTTGGCACTGACCTCTTCGGGCCAGGAGTGGCAGGTCACCTGCAGCATATCGAGTAATCTAATGCCACCTTAGATGCTACATCCGCTAAGGGTTCTTCAAATAAGAACCAGCAGAAGCGCAGGAAGAAGCCTTTTCGTCATTCTTCCCCTGCGGTCAGACAACCACCCTTCCAGGGGGGTCAACAACAGCAGCAGGCTCAGGCTTGGCGCCCTAGGCCCAAGCAAGGTCCCCAGCAGCCCATAAAGGAGGCCGAGGCGCTGGTCCAGGTGCCCCTTCCTCCTCTAAGCCTGCCCAGTGACGGGCCGGGGTGTCCTCCACCGCACTACCTCACCTCGGGTCCTCCTGTGGGGCCGGCTCCGCCACTTCATTTCTGCCTGGTCCGGTATCACCACGGACAGATGGGTCCTAGAGTGGTCGGGCAGGGTCTGCCCTTAGAATTCGATCAGTACCCTCCCAGCCGAGCCCGTGCCCCACGAGAGGCGGATCTCAGTCGCCTAGTCTGTCCTTGAGACGACATTGCTTACTCCTCCTCAAAGAGGTGGTGGCCAGTGGCGGATCCTCCTTCAGACCCAGGCTTAGTCTCCAGGTATTTCCTGGTGCCCAAACAGACGGGGGGTTGGCGCCCCATTCTAGATCTGCACGACCTGAATCGGTATCTCAGGTCCCGCACCTTTCGGATGGTAACTCTAAATCAGATCATACCATCCCTGGAGCGAAACATGTGGTTTTGCACACTGGATCTTCAGGACGCTTTTTTCCACGTCCCTATCCGTCCGTCTGATCAGCGGTTCCTCCACTTCAGGGTCGAAGGGACCCTGTACGAGTTCAGAGCCATGCCGTTCGGCCTGTCATCAGCCCCAAGGGGTTTCACCAAATGCATTGCAGTGGTGGCAGCCCATCTTCGGCGTCAGGGGGTTCGTATTTACCCCTACCTGGACGATTGGCTTCTGGCGGGATCCTCCCTTTAGGAGGTGGAGAGGTCCAGGGACCTGACCCTCCGAACCTGCTCACACTTGGGCCTTCTGATCAACGAGGCCAAATCGGAACTCGTACCTTCTCAGATGATGGGCTTCATCGGGGCAGAGCTCGACTCTCGTCAAGCCAGAGCTCGGCTCCCGGCGGACAGGGCGGAGGTTCTCTCCTCCTTTGCCCAATCATTTTTGGTTGGGCACTCACGCCCTGCCCGGGACTTCCTGCACCTCCTGGGCTACATGGCGGCGTGCACGTTGGTGGTCCGCTGGGCCAGACTGCACATGCGCCCCCTCCAGTGGGAGCTCGCTGCCCAGTGGTCTCAGCGTCAGAGTCTTTTCGACCAGCTGGTCACGGTCACCCAGGGGATGTGGGACGCTCTCCAATGGTGGACCGTCCCGAGTCATCTGCAGGAAGGGATCCCGTTTGTCCGCCCGAACCGGCCGGTCGTCCTTACGACCGATGCCTCTCTCATGGGCTGGGGAGCCCACATGGGGGACCACAGAACTCATGGGCTCTGGACCCCAGAGGAGTCCCGATGCCACATCAACCTGTTGGAGCTCAGGGCAGTCAGACTGGCTCTGTCAGCTTTCGCTCCTCAGCTCCGGGGTCAAGTGGTTCAAGTCCAGACGGACAATACCACGACCATGTACTACCTCAACAAACAGGGCGGCACGCACTCCCGTCTGCTATGCAAGGAGGTGCTCCGGATCTGACCTTCAGCCGGCTGGAGGTGGATCTCCTAGCCATCCATGTGGCAGGAGTCGCGAACCAACTGGCGGATGCTCTCAGCCGCTTAGGCCAGACATCCCACGGGTGGTCTCTCCATCCA
Source organism: Neoceratodus forsteri (assembly GCA_016271365.2). Lineage (NCBI taxonomy): Eukaryota > Metazoa > Chordata > Ceratodontiformes > Ceratodontidae > Neoceratodus > Neoceratodus forsteri. The sequence continues at coordinate 1,319,460,803 of CM057453.1, read as the reverse complement.
GAGGTAGCCTACTACCTGTTCTCTCATTGGGGCAAACCGTTGGTGGACCTGTTTGCCTCCAGGGAGAACACCAAGCTGAGGCTGTTCCATGCCTGCCCCCCTCAGCAGGGCTCGCTGCAGGGGGATGCCTTCTCGAGGCCGTGGACCCCAGGCCTCTTTTATGCCTTTCCTCCATTTCTCTTGATCCACAAGGTGTTACTCAAGGTGAGACAGGACAAGGCGGAGGTGATCCTGGTAGCCCCAGATTGGCCACGCCAGTTCTGGTATCCAGATCTCCTCAGCCTCAGCTGCAGGACCCCAGAGCGGCTCAGTACACGCCCGGACCTGATTTTTCTGAACCAGGGGAAGGTCCTTCATCCGGACCTTCAATCCCTGCACCTCACAGCCTGGTTCCTGAGTGGCTAGAGTTCCAGGCTTTGGGTCTTTCTGAGGATGTCTACACCGTGGTGGAGGCATCTCGAAAAGAATCGACCAGGAAATGTTATGCCTTAAAATGGAAGAGATTTTCCATTTGGTGTCAGGGTAAAGGTCTGGACCCCTTATTCTGCTCGGTGGCTAACATTCTAGACTACCTTTGGTCCCTCTCCAAAGGGGGTCTTCGGTCATCGACCCTTAGGGTGCACCTAGCAGCCATATCGGCTTACCGGGCGGGGGTCGGTCCATGGACGTTAACTCAGGAAAGGTGGTCGGCGCTTTTCAAGGCCTGGACCACATATCCCTTCCGGTGCGTGAACCTTCACCTCCGTGGGATCTTTGCTGGTTTTGGCAAAGCTCATGGGCAAGCCATTCGAACCCATGCACAAGTCTGCGCACAGCACTTGTGGAAGGCGGCCTTCTTGGTGGCTATCACGTCAGCCAGAAGGACGGGGGAGCTCCAGGCGCTTTCAGTGGACTCCCCCTGTCTGGTCTTTCACAGGGCAAAGTTGTCCTGCGCCCCCACCCGAAATTCCTTCCGAAGGTGGTGTCAGAGTTTCACCTTGACCAGGTGTTGACCCTGCCAGTATATTATGCTAATTACACCTCGGACGCCGAGTATAGGCTCCATACTCTGGACCTCAGACGTGCTCTCTCCTATTATAAGGAGAGGACGGCGGAAATTCGGGGAGAGGTTCGCCAGCTGTTCGGCCACCTACGCTGAAGCCGCTTCTGGCAGACCTGCAGCCAAGTGGGACTATTATGAGATGGATCACATCATGCATAGGTCTGTGCTATGAATTGGCAGGTAAGGAGCCTCCCAAAGGGTAAAGGCTCATTCTACCCGATCACACAGCTGCATGCTTCCAGGGACATCCTATCCAGGAAATCTGTCGGGCCGCTACCTGGAAGTCAGCAAGCACCTTTATTACCCATTACCACATTTCGACCTAGAGCCACGCCGGGATGCTGCTTTGAGGCCTCTGTTCTCCAATCTCTGTTCCCTAAGTAGGTGCGCCTTGCCTCCCTCCTCCCAGAGAACTGCTTGAGTTCGTTAGACAGTGTGGATGAACAACATATCCACGCCTCAGAAGAAACAGGTTACTCACCTGTAACAGTAGTTCTAGGAGTGGTATATGTTGTTCATCCACACACCCACCCGACTTCCCCGGCTTTAGGCGCACAACCTGGCTTCCAGCGGGCTAGATCTGGCGTCATGGGGTGGAGCCGAGGTATTTACCACCCGGGTGGGTGGGAGGAGCCAGCTTGAAGACTTCCGGCAAGATTTAAAGGGGAAAGGGACAATGCCAGACAGTGTGGATGAACAACATATACCACTCCTAGAACTACTGTTACAGGTGAGTAACCTGTTCTTCAAGTCATGTTTATGTGCCTAGGTTCACATCAGGCACACCAGGCATCTGTGGTCGATGCTAGCGCAGGTTCTGGCGTCTATCCCTGATACAGAGCAGTCTAGGCAAGCCATTGCCCTCTCTGCACAGGGTCTGGAGCTTGCAAGGCATCTTGCGATGCCAATGAGGTGGCTTCCAGACTAGCAGGGACAGCAATCTGCATACGGCGGATGGCATGGCTTCGTCTGTCCAGACTGTCACCCATTGCCCGGCGTAGGGTGACTTCCTCCGCTTTCCGGGGGACCCGCCTGGTCTTCTGCAGGGCAAGGAGTATTCTTCAGGGTCATCTCTGTCCCCCCTGTCACGGGGGACACCCCTTGCCCTCAGCAACCTTAAGACTGCACCAGTCTATTGGTTAGGGTCTCCCTCTCCTGCTTTCCACCAGTAGGAGGCTGAAGGATCTGTTCCCTCGAGGCCAAAAATTCAGGCCCCCTCCGGGGGGGGCTTGGTACTCACCCAGCAGTAGTGAATGGTGAAGATTGACAAGGGAAGATATGGAAATTATGTATCTACCGTAATTCTTGATCTTCTCTTCTTTCAAACAACATGAAGTCTTGCTGTAGTGTGACATTATTCTGACATTATGCAGTTAGCCCCAACACTTGAACTGCTCTGGAGAGGAAAGCGTTAACTCTATGCCAAAGCATAGAACGTTGAGCTCGAGCTCAGTTCAAACGTCTGTCTGCTGCACTTTGAAGTGTAACCATCAGATTCTTTACTCCACCTAACTGAACAGTTGCTCCAGAAATCTCTCCTTCACTCTCAGTTCAGTACAGTGAAAAAGCATTGGTTTTTAAACCACTACTTCTTTTATTTCGGTTCAGATCCCTGTCTGCAGTACAGTAAGTACTTTAGGAAGTGGAATAGTGCTATTTCTGTGGAAATTGTAAATCTATATTTCAATCGGTTCGTCGGAACTGATTGTCTGTATTTCTTAATTTTTTTTTTTTCTAAATTTAGTGTGAGGTACCGGCCCTTATCGGTTCTAAAAAAAACCCAATGTATTTTTAACGTTTTTTTCAAATACCCATGACATGGTTAGGAACCGATAAGGGGGTCTTGCCTGGCTTTTGCCGAGTAAAGGGTAAGTTTGTATGATGGCTTTGTCTGAGAAACCCAAAAGAAAAACCGGTCCCACCGGGTTTCAGCACTGCAGTAAGTGTGGGGAGTCCTTTGCTAAGGCTGATCCCCACACCACCTGTGTTTACTGTGTGGGTTTTGACCACCTTGATTCAGACTGCCAGATATGTAAAAACTTTCCTAAGGCCACCCTGGATAAAAGATTGGGTAGGCTTAGGGAAAAGGAGGCTGAGAAGTCTGCTGACCCGGATGGCCAGCCCGGTTCAGTTCTGACCGAACCTGTGGGAGTGCCCACTGACCTTGGCGAGACTTCCTCAGGCAAAAGGAGAGCTGATCTTGAGGAGTCGGTTCTGGCAAAAAGAAAAAGAAAAGAAAGATCGGCCGGTTCGGATCCAGAACCATATCGTCCAACTGCCGAGGAAATTGCCAGGGTGATTAGTATAGTTAAATCGCTCCGTTCGGTTCCAGCTGATCTGACGCCTCCCGGTAGGCATTCGGTTCGGTCGGTTCCCCTGGTTCAGGACTGTTCCCCAGAAGACCATTATGAACCGGATCTGGAGGGGGATGAAGATTACGACAGTGATGATGTTGTAGAAGGTCTGGATAAGCCCATAGAACCGGACATCTCCCCAGACAGACCTTCGGGTGTTTCTCCTCCTAGGCTTTCTGAGTCCCCTTCCCACTTTATGTTCTACAGAAAAGTGGCAGAAACCCTCCAGCTCCCACTAGATGAAGCTGTCGACTAACAAGAGGAGCCTGACTACGTGGAGATGATGGACATCCCAGAGTCCAGGAGATTGTGTATTCCCCTTCACAAATCTTTAGGGGAAACCGACACAAAAGTTACTTATAACTCCAAATTCTCTACCTCCTGTGGACAGACGAATGGACAAGAGGTATATGTTGTCAGGCCCAGGTACGGAGTACTTGTACCAGCAATGCAGCCATGTTGGGGTTGTGCAGGCTGCAGCCTGTGAAAAGGCTAACACACCCTTGGCTTCACACCCCTCAGATAAAGATTCCAGGAAGTTGGATGCCACGGCTAAAAAACAGTACATGGCATCTTCCTTGGGACTCAGGCAGGCAAACTATATGGCCTACACAGCCAGATACCAGAAGTCCAGATGGGATACTGTTCTGGAATTGGCTAAACAGGCTTCCCCCCAGCTTGCCAAGGAGCTGGAGGAGGTGGCTGCTGATGGGATTGAGGTATCTAAAATCCAGTTTCATGCTGCTGTGGACTCCAGTGATGTGTCATCATGAGTCATGGCTACATCTGTGGCTCTTCGGAGACTGGCTTGGCTCAGATGTACTAGCCTATCACAGGACATCCAGGCTAAGGCCATGTCATGGAGAATTCTCTGGGGAGCAGACAGAGAATTATATGAAGAAAATGGATGAGTACAGGACCACCTACACGAGTGCACAGGCCAAGGAAAGACGAGCAACTCCTCAAAAGCAGCAATCTAGGGGCAGGGGCAGGCCTTTTCACAGGCCTTTCTACCAGGCACAGGCCACCTCTCCTTTTCCTCAGAGGGGGTTCTTCAGAGGGAGAGGCAAAAGGGGGACGAGCAGGGCTGCATCCTCCCCTCAGTCTAAGGCTCCTGCCAAGCAGACACCTTTTGATGTGTCAGCCCGGGTCGACTCCCCAATTCCTGTAGGAGGCAGGCTTGCTTACTACTTCCAGGCCTGGAAGTCTGTTACCTCAGACAAATGGGTCCTGGAGGTAGTAAGCCAGGGACTGGCTGTCAGCTTCAAAAAATTTCCAAAGCTGAGGGTCAAGTCTTTTCCACCAGCAAACATCTCCGAAATCATTGCCCTAGAGGCAGAGCTTTCCTCTCTACTGGCTGTCAGAGCCATATAGCAAGTTCCTACATCTCACAAAGGCAAGGGTCTGTACTCCAGATACTTCCTTACCCTGAAAAAGACAGGGGAGTGGCGGCCCATCCTAGCTTTAAGATACTTAAACGAGCACCTAGTAGAGCTAAAATTCAAAATGTTGGGACTGGGAATAATTCTTCCCACTCTAAGGCCAGGGGATTGGCTAGCCTCCCTGGACCTCAAGGATGCCTGTTTTCACATTCCCATCAGGTGCTCCCACAAAAAATACCTTGGGTTCGAACTGCCTTCAGGCCATTATCAGTTCAGAGCAATGCCCTTCGGCCTAACGTCAGCACCAAGGGTGTTCACAAAATGCCTAGCAGTAGTAGTGGCCTTTCCAAGGAGACAAAACATTTCCATACTCCCATACCTGGACTACTGGCTCATTGTGGGTCAGTCTCCAGACCAAGTCAAGTCAAACCTGCAAGTGACCCAGCAAGTGCTCACTTCTCTAGGATTCCTCCTCAGTCTTCCAAAATCAGTTCTCGAACCAGTGCAACTCTTGACCTTCATAGGGGTAGAGTTGGATATTGTCAAAGCCAGAGCCTTTCTCCCTCTAGTAAGGGTAAAGGCCCTTATAGAGCTAGCTTCTTCTTTTCACCTTCTAGTGTCTCGACCAGCAAGGCATTTTCTTCAACTCCTGGGCCACATTGCAGCTTCCACTGCAGTGGTCAAAGGGGCCAGATTTCTGATGAGGGACATCCAGTTCCATTTGAGGGCTTTTTGGTCTCAGAAAAAAGATCCTCTAACCAAACTAATTCCAGTGACTTAGACTCAGATCTAGGTTCTCCAATGGTGGTAGGGTCAGGACAACCTCAGGCAAGGGGTTCCATTTATCACTCCGTCTCATTCTGTGGTTCTAACCACAGATGCTTCTTTCCTGGGGTGGGGAGCTCACCTGGGAGTCCTCACAGCTCAGGGAGTGTGGTCCCCTCAGGAGTCTTTTCTCAACATCAATCTTCTGGAGCTCAGGGCAGTGTACCTGGCTCTACAAACCTTCTTGGACTCTGTACAGAACAAGGTGGCTCAGGTCAGGACATACAACGCCACCACCATGTGGTACATCAACAAGCAGGGAGGCACACTGTCTACGGCCTTGTGCACGGAAGCCATGAAATTATGGTCCCTGGCTTATTCTCTACAGATGTCTCTGGTAGCAGTCCACCTTCCAGGGAAGGACAATGTGCTAGCAGATGCATTGAGCAGGATTTCCCAAGGCCATCACGAATGGTCCCTGGATCCCCTAGTGTTAAAAGTGATCTTTTCAAGGTGGGGCACTCCAGAGATCTCTTTGCAGCCCCAGACAATCACCAACTTCCTCTCTTTTGTTGCAGACCCCTAGTCTTGGGCTCAGTCCCCCTGGATGCTCTACTTCTGGATTGGGAGGGGAAATTTCTGTATGTCTTTCCTGTTATTCAAAGTTCTGGTCACGATAATGTCACAATCTTGCAAAGTGATTCTGATTGCTCCAGACTGGGCCAGACAGCCTTGGTATCCCCTGCTACTGTCACTAGCAGTTCATCTTCCCCTATCTGTCCCCAGAAGTCACAACCTGTTAACCTCCTCTCAGGGGAGGATCTGGTATCCCAACCTCTGTTCTCTCAATCTCAAGGCATGGTTCTTGAAGAGCTAGAATATGCAAATTTGCATCTGTCTCAAGGGGTTCTGGACATTCCCAAAGCCTCTTGAAAACCGGCCACCAGAAAAACTTATAACTCCAAATGGAAAAGATTCAGCATTTGGTGTTCCAATAAGCGCATATCCCCAGATACTGCTGACTTGTCTACAGTTCTGGATTACGTGGTTCATCTTAATGGCTTAGGCCTCAGACCAACTACCCTCAAAGTACACTTGTCAGCTGTTTCTGCATTTCTGTCAGTGGGAAAGCCCTTCTTGCTGGCATCTCACCCTGTTTTATGTAAGTTCTTCAAAGGATTGCTTCATTCCAATCTTCCCTTTAGGGATCTTACTCCAGCTTGTGATCTTAATGTTTGTATTGCCCAGCTTATGCAACCGCGTTTTGAGCCCTTGGGCTCAGCAGAACTTAAGCACTTAACTTGGAAAACTGTTCCTGGTAGCTATTACCTCTGCCAGGTGTATCAGTGAATTACAAGCTCCGTCAGTGGAGCCTGATTTTATCTCATTCCCTAGGGATAAGGTGGTCCTTAGAACCAACAGGAGGTTCTTACCCAAAGTGGTTTCAGACTTTCATCTGAACTAATCCTGGTCTCTTCCTGTGTTCTTCTCTGATCATTCTTCTTCAGGGGAGAGAGAAGATTACACAGTTTGGATGTTAAAAGGGCTCTTAGCTACTACATTGAGCGTACTATGGCACTTAGGTTTGACTCCCTCCAGTTGTGCCTCACTTATGGTGAAGTGGGGAAGAGTAAACCTGCTACTAAGAGAACTATTGCCAGGTGGATTGTCTCTTGTATACCATTATGCTATGAAAAGCTAGGTAAAGTACACCCTTCAGGCCTGAGGCCTCATTCGACTAGAGGTACAGCTGCTTCTCTGGCTGCTACCAGAGATGTACCCTTATTAGAGATATGCAAAGCAGACACCTGGAAAACAGTCCATGCATTCACCAAGCATTACTCTCTGGATATCCAGGCTAGGAATGATGCTAGGTTTGGTACAGAAGTACTGCAGAGCCTATTCCCAAAATAGGTTCATCCCTCCCTCACGGAAGTACTGCTTGGTAGTCTGCATAATATCAGAATACAGCAAGACTTCATGTTTGAAGAAAAAACTACTCACCTTAGTAATTGTGTTTCTTGCTATATTCTGACCTCCTCTCTCAGAACCTGGTTTTTGGGAAGTGGGCTGGCAGGTGCAGTACTTGGCACTCTTCCCTTTTTAGAGAGGAGGAGTGGGTTATGTTATAAGTTTTTGATAATTATATCTGTTCACTACTTAGTTTTTTGTTTTGAATTTCTCGACTTGAGTCTTTTGGGGGGATCCAAAATATTTGGTTGACTTTTGGCTAGTAAATTTTACAATTTCCACGTTGTGGGGGTAGTTAGTGTTAGCTCATAAGAATCTGACGGTTACACTTCAGAGTGCAGCAGATAGAGGTTTGAACCGAGCTTGAGCTCAACATTCTATGCTCTGGCATAGAGTTGAGTCTTTCCTCTCCGGCGCAGTTAAAGTGCTGGGGCTAACTACATAATGTCCGAATGCAGCAAGACTCCATCAGAAGAAACACAATTACTAAGGTGAGTAATTTTTTTATCTTCACCATTCATTACTGAATCCCTCCCACCTTCTTCTCATGGGCCTCTTTTCTTGAGTGTCTCCCCCACCCTTCTCGCCCTCCTTATTCCTTCCCGTCTGGGTGGGGGCTAAATGCTCTGCTTCCTTGGGACCTTCTGTTCTTTAAGAAAAACATGGCGAAGAATTTGGGTAAAGAGGAGAGTGGGCGAAACTTCGTCCTTTTCATCTATGGAAACTTTCTGATTTCCTGGAAGTTTCTGCCTTCGGGGGCTTTCCTTCGGGCCAGATTAGCTCAATCCCCGGAAACGAGGTTTGTCTCTGAGACAGTCCTCTGTCCTCAGTCTTCGGACTTGGCTGGTGTTCCTAGATTACCCGAGGGTGCCAGACCGGCTAATCAATTTGTTCTAGCCCAATTGAAATTAACGATCTTACTTGAGAGGCTCTTGCAGTAGGTAATTACATATAGGACTGGCGCCGACGGCAAGAACCCTGAAGAATTTCTAGCTAGCAGTCCTGGCGAGGACCCCCACGTCAGGTGACGGCGTCATGCGGCGTCGGTATAAAGGCAGTCCGGACACCCGCCTTCCAGTTCTTTCCTGCCGTCAGCTCGTGCAGCGCCTCGCGGTGAAGTTCCTATCGCTCAGTCCTGTTACTTCGTCGGTTTTTCCGAAAAGTTTCAGTATTTTGTATTTTATATTTTCTATCGTCAGGTGAACGTCGGTATATGTTGTCCCCTTCAAAAAATAAGTGCGACTCGTGCGGCGCCCAACTGCCTCACAAAGACGGTCACTCCCTCTGCCTTTTCTGTTTAGGCCCCGACCACGCGGTCGAGAAGTGTCAGCATTGCCTTCATTTCAACCCGGCCACCCGCAGACGACGCCAGCAGTCCCTCGAAGCCCATCTCCTCAAGAAGATGTCTGCGATGGAGAAGGAGTTGAAGAAACTTCGGCAGGCTTCGACCTCCCCTGAAGGGCACAAGAAGCGGGACAAGGAAAGGCACCGGAGAAGGCCTCCTCCTCTGCGACTCCTGCCAGAGTCGCGGGTGGTGTATATCCCCTCGGGGATAAGCAGACGGCAGCCTCCAAGGCTTTGGAGGAGGCATTCGCCCGTCAGTTGTGCTCAACCCGCGGGTGCCTCTGGGCAAAAGGAGGCTCCAGCCCCTGTACTGCCGCGTCTTGCGGCCTACTGGTCAGGCACCTCCCATAAGCTGGGCGTCGGCTCCTCCGGCGTCCCATGAAAACGCTAGGCGCCCGACCCTTCCAGGGCGGCGCGCGGCGATGTCCCCATTGAACCGGCCTCTTCTCATCCTCGGCTGCGTCTCCGACGAGGACTCCCGAAGTCGGACGCCGGCTCCTCCAGCATCCGCCGGGTATCGGCCCCTAAGTCACACGTCAGCTCCTCCGACATGCGCCGGGCCTTGGAGCCTATGGCAGACCCTGCCTCGTCTGTCGTACCAGGTTCCCCGCAGCCTTCACTGCCATCAGGGGAGCCAGAGTCCCCCCTGCACAACACCAGGGATTTTTCTCCTCCGTCCCCGGACGAGGCTCGGGATCCTGGGCTACCGTCTGATCCTCTTCCTACAGAGCCGGATCTGACATCGGCTCCCCTGACGCCGGCGCCGGTCCCCCTCCGACACCAGCCCCGCTGATGCCGGCGGGGGATATTCCTCTTCCATCGGACCCTCCACCCCACGAGCCTATCACGGTTGATCCGCCCGTGGAGTACCCGGCTGGGCCGTCTGCTCCGGCAGCTCTTCCAGTGCCGGGGGATCTGCCGTCCTATGCGACGCCGGTTTTCCCAGGTCCACAGTATCCCTGCGCGCGAGTACCGAGCGCCCGACTCCACCGATACGCAGTACCGGCTCCGGTATTCCGCAGCGGAGTTACGGACTCTCACTACGGATTTCATCCATACAACTATCCCCCTCCTCCTCCTCCACCGCCCCCTAGGCCACCGGTGGATCTCCAGGAGAGACTGGCCTCCTGGTGGGCTGAGGCCAAGGCTCAGCTCACCAAGGAAGTCGAGAGCCATCTTATGGTGACGGTGCCACCACCGGCTCCCGTACGCCCCAGACGGCACAATCCCTCTCCACTTCCGGATTCCCGGGCTTTGCCCTGTGGATCCAGAGAGGGGCAGGACACGCGTCCAGGGATCCCCCCTAAGGAACCCTTTCCTCCCCCTAGACGAGCTAGGGAGTCTTACTCTGCTTCAAATTCCTCTTCTTTTTCTCTCTCTGACTCTTCGGAGGCCTCCAGTGGGTGTTCCGAGAAAGACGACTAGCCGCGCTCTCCGTCCAAACCCCGGCCGAGGACTCCTCCGAAGTCTCCTCTGGAGGACCCTTCCTTCACGGAGTTGCTCAGGAAGATCCAGGGAGTCCATCAGTGGCGTTCTTTAGAGCCAGATCCTCAATGGGTTAAACTCGCCGAACATCTGGACTTGCCCCTTACAGCTCCTACTCTAGTGCCACCCTGGATCGAGCCTCACGCCCACCTTGTTTCCACTATTTGGAAACAACCGTCGGCTTTAGCCCCACTTCCTCGGAAGTCTAACAGGCTACAGGGTGTAGACTTTTTAGACTCTCACCCCGATGCAGACTCGGTTGTGATTAGCGCCACTCACGGCCAGTCAGCACACCCGAAACATTTGAGCTCGTCTTCCCCGGATAAGGAATCTCGCCTTCTGGATCAGTATGGAAGGAAGATCTATGCTTCTTCCACACTGGGAATCAGGGCCCTAAATTATGTAGCACATATGGGGGATTACTAGAAGACTGTCCTTACCCAGGCGGAATGCAAGATTGACTCCTTGCCTGACTGTCAAGTCAAGCAGGAGTTAGCCGACCTGGTCCGTTCTGCTCGTTCGGCCAGTCGTCATATTCTGAGGACGACCTACGATGCATTGGACACCGCAGGATGGAGCTCTGCGTTCGCCGTAAGTCTTCGGCGTCATACATGGCTCCGTGTGTCAGGTCTGGTCCTGGAGGTGCAGTCAGCAATTCAAGAAGTACCTTTCAGGGGTTCTGTGCTTTTTGGTGGTGATGTCAAGGACATCATCACTGACTTGCAGGAGAAGGGGACGGCACTTAAATCTGTTGATTCAATGTACCGTCCCCATCCCCCACAGCGCCGTCCCTTTTGCAGACGCAACCGGCCTCAAGCAAAACCTCAGGGAAGGTGGGCCACTAAACGTCAGGCCCCCACAGCTGCCAGGCCCCTGCCACCCAAAAAAGCAACGGGTGCCCCAGCTGCGGCGCTGCCTCACACCGCCTGACTCCTTCCCTCTCCCACCGCCTCCGGACGTCCCGGAGGAACCGGAAGGAGGGAGATTCTCCCTCCACCTTCTGGGTTGGGAGAGGATAACATCGGATTCATGGGTGCTTCAGATCATAGCAGAGGGGCACTCCATAGAGTTTCTGCAGAAACCTCCACGTCACCCCCCTCTGAACTCCTCTTACTCAAGGGACCATTTTCCTTTGGTCAGGGAAGAAATCTCTGCTCTCCTTGCGAAGCAGGCTATAGAGCCCGTCCCCCCTCACCTCCACGGAATGGGTTACTATTCCCATTTCTTCCTTGTACCAAAGAAGACGGGAGATCTCAGACCCATTCTCGATCTCGGCTCCCTGAACCTATACGTGGAATACAAGAGGTTCAGGATGCTCTCCCTTCAAACCCTCTTGCCCCTGCTTTGGCTGGGCCAATGGTTTTGTGCACTGGATATGCAGGATGCGTACCTGCACATCCCCATTCGCCCTTTGCACCGGAAGTACCTCAGGTTTGCATTCCAGGGGGACCACTACCAATTCCGGGCGCTCCCTTTTGGTCTTTCCTCGGCTCCCCGAGTTTTTACCAAATGCCTGGCGGTGGTAGCGGCCCACCTGCGTACTTTGGGAGTTCAGGTTTTTCCCTACCTGGATGACTGGCTCCTGGTGGCCCCATCCAGGGAGGAACTCCTGCATTTTCTCTCTCTCACCCAGCAGGTTTTCACTGGCCTGGGTATCACCATCAACCATTCCAAGTCTCACCTGGATCCTTCACAGAGGCTCCAGTTCATGGGTGCAATCCTCGACACGACAATGTGCAAGGCCTTCCTGCCTCCGGACAGGGCGGCCTCCCTCCAGTCCCAGATTTCCCTCCTATCGGAACACAGGAGGGTTCCGGTGAGGTCGATGCTCCGGCTACTGGGGCTTATGGTGGCAGCCATCCCAGTGGTTCCGCGCGCGCGCCTCCACATGAGAATCTCTGTGGACTCTCCGATCTCAGTGGGATCAACGGGTAGACGACCTAGATTATCTGGTTCTAATCTTCTCGCCGATGGTAAGAGACTTGCAATGGTGGATGGTTCGAGAGAACCTTTTCTGGGGGTCCCCTTTTTTTCATCCTCCCCTCGATCAGACTCTGACCACGGACGCTTCATGCGAAGGTTGGGGGGCCCATCTGGGTCCTCACCGAACCCAAGGCCTATGGTCAAAGTTGGAGTTAGTTCTCCACATCAACGTGCTCGAGCTTCGAGCAGTGCTGTATGCTCTCCAGGCCCTTCACCAATACATCCTTCCCAGTCACCTAGCTGTCCAAACGGACAACGTGCGTGGTGTGGTGCATCCACAAGCAGGGAGGGACTCTGTCCTACCCGCTGTGCCGGGAAGCGATGAGGGTTTGGGAATGGGCAACGCTTCACAACCTTCACCTCACGGCGATCCATGTTCTGGGAGTCGACAATGTCCTGGCAGACAGACTAAGTCGCTCGTCTGCTCTTCCACACAACTGTGAATTGGACGAAAAAGTTCTAGAAAGCATCTTCCAGATTTGGGGACTTCTGAGATAGACCTGTTCGCCTCCTCCCAAACATAAAGCTTCCAAGTTTTTAGACACTTCGCCGCCCGAGTGCGGTGCTTTCTGGAGCGACGCTCTGTCTCTAAGCTGGAAGGACAGATTCATCTATGCTTTTCCCCCCAATTCCTCTGGTCCCTCGCGTGCTGCAAAAGCTTGCTTTGGAAAGAGCGAGAATGATTCTGATCGCTCCTTTCTGGCCCAGGCAAATTTGGTTCTCTTCTACAACAATACTTAGAGGTTCCTCCTCTTCCTCTTCCTCTTTATCTCCAGGATTGCTGACCCAGGATCAGGGGACCCTGGTCCATCCGGGACTCAAGTCCCTTCAACTTCATGCATGGCTCCTGCAGACCTAGCTCAATCTCGTTTTGGCGTTTCTTCTAAGGTGGCCGAGATTCTCGTGGAGGCTAGAAAACCCTCCACTAGGTCCACCTACGCCATGAAATGGAAAAGATTTTCCATCTGGGCTGCGTCCAGGAACGTGGAGCCTTTTTCCTGTCCTGTGACCATTGTACTCGAGTACATGTGTCATCTTTTCGACCTGGGTCTCATTCACTCCTCTTTGAAAGTCCGTATGGCGGCTATTTCAGCCTACCATGTCCCTTTCACTGATGAGGCATTTGTCCAGCTGGAGGTATCCAAAACTTTCCTCAGATGTGTCCTTCATCTCAGGCCCCCTGTCTGGACTCCGGCTCCTCCTTGGGACTTAAACTTTGTCCTCGAGAAACTTACCCTTCCTCCCTTTGAGCATGCGGCTTCTGCAGACTTGAAGTTTTTATCGTGGAAGACGCTGTTCTTGTTGGCCATTACTTCTGCTCGCAGAATTTCCGAGCTTCAGGCCCTGATGTGTAAAGTCCCTTATCTGATTTTTCACAAAAATGAGTAGCTCTTCACACGAATCCTAAGTTTCTCCCGAAGGTGGTAGCGGAATCTACCTTAAATCAGTCTGTTGAATTACCTGCCTTCTTCACGCAGTACTCCAATCAAGGAGAATACCAGCTCCATACCATGGATGTTCACAGAATTCTGAGATACTACAATCTATAGGGACGGCGATCTCAGAAAACTGATCAGTTGTTCGCCCTTTTGCTCACAAAAGAGAAGGCACGTTGTCTCTAAGCAATGCCTATCAAATGGTTGGCCCATTGCATCACTTTCTGTTATGTCAAGTACAACAAGACCCTACCGGTCATGTCGAGGTCACTCCACTGTGGAGTAGCAGCCTCTGCGTGCTTGTTTCAAGAACGTGTCTGCGGCAGACATCTGTGCTGCCGCCACTTGGACTTCCGTCCATATCTTTACTAAACATTCAGTTTGACATTGCCTCTCGCGTGAGAGCAGGCTTCGGGTTAGCTGTCTTGCAAAGCCTCCTTTCTTGAGGCTTGCAAGGTTTTTGTTGCTACTTCTTGGAGTAGTAGCTCCTTCCGGTGCCTTTTCCTTGGTCCCAGACTGCTTGGGATTCTGTCCTATATGTAATTACCTACTGCAAGAGCCCTCTCGAAGTAAGATAGTACAGATCTTACTTCGAGATACAGCTCTTGCAGCAGGTTACACCATTAGGACTGAATATCTGCTTCTCTCTCGTCCGAGCCTGTGGCGGGAAAGAACTGGAAGGCGGGTGTCCGGGACCTCCCGTTTATACCGACGTCGCATGACGCCGGTCACCTGACGTGGGGGTGGTCCCTCGCCAGGGACTGCTAGCTAGAAATTTTTCTGTGGGGTCCTGCCGCCGGCCGGCGTCAGTCCTATATGTAATTACCTACTGCAAGAGCCTCTCTCGAAGATCTACTGTTACGGTAAGTTCTTACGTAACTGTACTTTTTGAACTGGTGGTCCAGTCCATTGGCCCCTGACTTCTCCAGGGAGTCAGAAGGAGCTCCTTCTCTGTCTCGCTCCGTCTTAACAGGAAGTCGCCCTCTCTTGGGGCTTCACCTCCTGCCCCCCTTCCCTCCCAGCACTGATGCATATCTGAGTGCTAGTGGGTCTTTTTCCCTTTACCTGGTCGGGGGCTCTCCCTCTCCGGAACAGATTTTCCCTTTGCATTCTGTGAACTCTCAGCGTGAGTAATGGGATAGTGGGAGGTATAGGGACATCTGCCTCTCTCATTTCAGGCTGTGTAGAAGGTTTGTTTGAGCTATGCAAACCAGTTTTGTTTGAAGGGATCATTCCTTCTTTGCTCTAAGTTCCAAGCTGGTAAGCTTCAAGCCAATTTCACTTGGGGTTTGTGGCAGTATTTTTCCCTCCTCCCAATATCCCATCCTCTTTTTCTTCCCTTTTCTTCTTTCTTCCTTTCCCTTATCGGTTCCTCCCACAGAGCCGCCCAAGGAAGGAGGCCCTGTGGTCCCTTAGGGTAAGGTTCTTTTTTTGTTTCCTGTCCCCTTTTTGGCTTATTCCTTTTTCAGTTTGTTTCCTTTCCTTTATCTATCCCTCGGCTCTCTTGCCTCGCTCTTATTCTTCTAATTATTTTTATTTCACACCTCTGGCTTACAGAACTGGGATGGAGGAGGACTCTACGGTGCCTAACTGCTGCCCTTCGTGCACCACGCAGTGCGTCACTCTTGAGAGCAGTGCCGCTGGCACCAGCTTCCTCCCTCCAAAAAAAAAAAAACTCCCGTGGCCAAGAGAAGATCAAGATTATGGTAGGGGACTTCCAGTGACGTCAGCAGCTTAATGGCAGCGTAGCTCATCATTCTCTGCATCCCGAATTAATATCAAACGGCATACACAGAGAAACTAAATGCAATCGCCGCCTAAAGCGACATGGTAGAAAGCAGGCACAGTGAAGGGTCCACAGACACCGGCACAGAAGTTACAAGTCATGCTGCAAGGGGAGAAATCAAATCGAATGGCTGGGCCCATGGAAGACAACTCAAACGTGGCGCCAGTGGTAGGCTCACAAGAGGGCTGTAATCAGCTAGCTGAGACGATTTTAGACAGCCAGAACAATGGCAAAAATAGATAACTCGCTCACAGCTCTGAGAGCGGACATAAGCAAAATAGAACATCGCACAGACAAACTGGAACTGGGGCTTACTTCCATGATGGAACAGTCGGACAGGTATGATTGTCTCCTCCTGTTCCTTATGGCGAGAGAGCAGGAGTTGGTGAGCAAGATAGACAACTTGGAAGGGAGAAGCTGGCGCCAAAATCTGAGGGTGTATGGCATCCCTGAAGGTGCAGAAAAGGAGGTGGTGGACCCTATAATTTTCCTACAGAGTGTCTTATTGGAGGCTCTGAAGTTACCGGCAGATTGATTTGTCCATGGACAGAGCACACCGCTCGCTTGCACCAGAGACCCACCAATCCTAAGGCCCATCCACGATCCTTCGTAACAAAGATGATCACATATGGCTTTAAAGAGGAAATACTCTGTAGGGCATGGAGGATGAGAAATATCACCTTTGGTAAAGATAGAATTACCATTGATAATGATTATACGTCGATGGTGCAGGAGGGTAGACGTGCAGTGTGAATACTGAAGCAACTCTGATCGAAGAATGTGAAGGCCCAAATGCTATATCCGGCTCAGTTAAAAGTGGAGACCAACAAGGGGATTAAGATATTTGAAGACTTAGAGGTGGCTTCTCGGTTCCTGGAAGAGCTGGGAATACCAATGCCCCAGTTTGGAAAAGAACGGCTAGAGAAAGAGTTGACGAGTCGCGTGGTCCGTGGCCCACAACGGAGCAATGGAAACTCATCAACCTAATGTGACCCAGCTGCCAACTCTGAGGGCTGACATCGCCGCCTTGCTGATCCATCAGCTCCTCGGATTCGGCTGGAGGGCATTACATCGCAGGCAGCAGGAGAGGAAATTGAGTCAGAGGAAATGTGGGCCCTACATCGGAGTCCGGTTCCCTGATCAGGTCAGAGGTTAGAGACTTGTGCATGCGGCACCCCACTCACACTCCCAAGGACCCAGATGGGAGGCAAAGGTACGTTTTCCTGACTCATCCAGAATAAACAAACAAACAACCCCATGGCGTGGTCAGTCCAGCACTTCCGATGGGGGTTAACTGATCATCGATGGAAACAGTCAACAGTACAAAACAGCTTATGGCTGTTTGGGACTCCCGATGGACTGAGACATTGCATGAATGGCGCCAGGGTGCGCGGTGGGAGGGGTGGGGATGCCAGAGTTCTGAGTCCATTAAAAAAAACTGTGTGGGAAATGCTAGATCTTCAGAAGTAGATCTGTTCAACGGGGGGATTAAACCGCACAGTGCAAGACAGGCTCTCTGAAAGGGGAGAATGGCTAGCAAATGGATGGGATAGGGGAGGGGGAGAGTCAATAAAAATAAAAACAAATTTAATGATTTGTGCTAGATAGTAGCATTGGTTGGTTTTAATAATTTGAAGGAATGGTTGCCTAGCATTTTTAGGTTATTGGAGGGAACTAACTCCATAAATGGATCGGGATGGAAGGGGGAGAGCGGAATAAGATCATTCCGAATGTTACTGACACTGCTGCTGGTGTTGATGGTACCTCAGGGGCAAAGACCAAGATCTTTTAGCTGCTCCTAGAAGAGGCATTACCCACGTCACCTGCAATGGCAAAGTGTACCGAAGGGGGCGCACACCTACCTAGCAGTTACAAGGTGGGCTGACTTAGGAAGTCCGAGAAAGCTGGGAGTTGATCCTGGGGTTCTAGCACTCCTTGCCCACCTTAAAGGACTGGGCTGTACCAACTTGGGAGGTGTTGGGATCATAAGATTCCTAGGACTGGGGAGGGCAACCCAAGGTCAAGCTGGCTGGGGTGGGGGTGGGACGCCTCCTCCACACAAAAAAAAAAACAAACACAATAACCAGTGAGTTAAAGGTTATAATGTTATCTGTGCTGATGCATATGAGTACAATGTTGAGAACAAGGTTATAGTGGGGAAACGTTGATAGTAAGTTTAATTACATTTAAGGTTGGCTCACAGTTAAGAGCTGGAAATCTGATGATCTGGGGACATGGATATGTTTATCCACACTTATTGGCAGGTTCCTTGCCGCTTTAAATCTTGCCGGAAGGTCTTCAAGCTGGCTCCTCCCACCCACCCGGGTGGTAAAACTCTTGGCTCTGCCCCATGATGCCAGATCTTCCTTACCGCTTGGAAGCTCAGGTTCCTCCTTAGCGATCTGTGTTTTAGACTGGATCCTAACTCTTCGGTTTGTCCGAAACTAGTTTTGAAGTTTTCTAAACTTCGGTCTTCATTATCCCTCGTGGCTGCGATGGATAAATCGATCGCCGGCTTTCAGAGATGCCGATGCGGGCAGAAGTTGTCCAGGATGGATCTGCAGTCCACGTGCGTCTACTGCCTAGGCTTAGACCACGACCCGCAGGCCTGTGAGTTGTGCTGCTCTTTTTCGGCCACTGTCCTGGAGGATCGCGCTGCCCGATTGAAGCTTGGGTGCCCCGAGAAGCGTTACCTGCCGGTAAAATCCAAAGAGGCTTGTTGGGCGGTATCCGCGGCAGCTGGCTCGGCTGAGCAGCTCGAGCATATGATCGCCCTCAAGGAGGAGGCAGCCCAGGCCGCATCTTCCTGCTCCTCCTTGGCCGCGGCATTTATCCCCCTCTCTCCGAGTTCCTCGTACTCGGCTTCGTTCAAGGAGCTTTGTCAGTCCATTTCCACGAAGGGAGAGGGGCCATCGGGACATTCCTCTCGCCCAAGAAGAAAGAGTCAAAGGTAAGTCCACCGTCGGTGTTGTAGAGATGGGAAAGTCTCCTTCCCCGGACGCCGACCGTCAACTTCAGTCGAAGTGCGGCTCAGGCCGCTGGCTTCCACGGTGGTCCCGTCTGGCCAGCCTGCCGAGACTCTCACATGCCAGAGCGAGATATTCTTCGACTACTAGGCGGGTTGTCGACTGGTGAAGCAACAACCCACCTTCGCCGGTTCCCTGGTGGATACCAAGGATCTGCCTGCGCCTGGGGCGGCAGTCCCGGCCAAAGTGCCAGAGCGAGGAAGAGCAGGTGTCCCCCGCTCCTTCCCAGGCCCGCCCTTGGTCAACCCGAGGGTCTCTGTCTCGGACTTCATCTCGGTCAAGCCGTTCCCTCCGACATCGACGGTCTCAGTACCGAAGTGGCGACACCATTCCTCCTCCTCGTCCT
The DNA here is from genome assembly GCA_016271365.2 of Neoceratodus forsteri. Lineage (NCBI taxonomy): Eukaryota > Metazoa > Chordata > Ceratodontiformes > Ceratodontidae > Neoceratodus > Neoceratodus forsteri. The sequence goes on along the minus strand of CM057453.1, from coordinate 1,319,441,883 downwards.
CCTCAGATGAGGAGAGGCTTCGACGTAAATTGCGTTAGCGTTACGTGGAGCTTATGTGGCAGCAGTTACTGTTGTCCGGGAGTAAATCGACTCCGATTCATCCCACGGCCATCAAGTGGCTGTCACCCGAACGGCTGAAGCAACCGCCGCGAGTCGAGATGCCCATTTCTGGGCCGGCTAGCGCCAAAACTAGCTGCTCCACCGACATGTGGTGGAACCTCCCGCCCACAACCGGAAAGTTCAGGCACCGGCTCGCGATTCTCGGTCGGGTCACGCCTGCGCCAGGTTGTCGGTCACCCTCACTGTTGACCGTCCTCGGCAGGTGGAGGGTGGCTCAGGGCCGAGGCAGCTCTTCGCAGACTCTTGGGAGTCCGATGACGACTCCTCCCTGTTCTCCAGGCAGGTGGACCTGGAGTCCTCCGGGGGCCAGTCATTGGACGATAGCCCATCGTCTTTCTTGGGTCTGCTTCGACTCATCTCGGAGTCCACCGGGATGCAGCTCGAGCCCATGTCCAAACGGGCCAAGTATCCCCTGACGGAGATACTGACCGGGGATTCACCCACGGAGGCCTTCCTGTGGCTGAGGCTATTGTCGGCCCAGCCTTGAGCTTTGGCAGCGGCCTGCTTCTGTCCTGTGCCCTCGGCCAGGATGGCCAGGAAGTATGCGGTCCCCACCGCCTTGCCCCGTTTCTCAGAGCACCCTCTGCCAAGGGGTTAGTCACCGAGCACGCCTTCCGCATTCCGAAACGCCGGACGTGGATAAGCCCCCAACAGAGTCCAAAAAGCTGGACTTTGCCGCGCGTGTATGCTGTGTCCTCCTCGGCCTCCGACAGGCCAGCTTTGCTGCATTGATGGCACTTCTCCCACGCCTCATGGGCTCCCTGGATGAGGTTGTCCTCATCTCCGGCCGATCTGGCAGACCACGGTCCATCAGGTGCGGGACCAGGTAGGACGTGGCGGCAGCAGCTTCAGACTGCTCTGGACATAGGTGATTCCCGGCCAGGTCAGTAGCAGCCGTGGTGGCTATGCGCTCACAGGGTGGGCTGAGGATATCCACCTTCACAGTGGATACCCAGCACAAGTTGGCGGATGTCCCTCTTGGGACTGACCTCTTCGGCCCTGGAGTGGAGGGACACCCAGCGGATCGAAAAGTCCAATGCCACTCTGGACTCTGTCACCTCTGCCCAGAGGGACAAAGGCCCGTCCACATAGCTGCATCCTTTCGCTCTTCGGCCCCTGCAGCGACCTCAGCCCAACGGCACTGCAACAGGGCTGGCAGGCTCGCGCCATCCCAAACCCAGCCGGCGCAGCCTCCAACAGGAAGCAAGGAGGTAAAGGCACAGGAGGTCCTCGGCCGTTCCTCCTCCTCCAAGCCTGCCCAGTGACTGGGTTGAGGGTGTCTCCAACCTCGCCACCCCTCCTGGGCCCGTGGGTGGGACGGCTCGCCACTTCCTTTCCGCCTGGTCCGCTATCACCACGGACCGCTGGTGTTGGAGGTGGTAGGAAAGAGCCTGCCTCTGGAATTTGAGCAGACCCTCCTTTCGAGCCGCCGCTTCGGGGCCACGGGTCCGGGCCTCGCCATTCTGAATGACATGTCCTGCTCCCAGAAAGAGGTATCAGGAAGGTATGGATCCTTCTCAGACACGGGGTTTGTGTTCAGGTATTTCCTGGTCCTGGGGTCGGCCGGGGCTGGCGCCCATTTTCGACCTGCACACCTGAACAGGTTCCATGTCTCTGACCTTCAGGATGGTCACTCTGGCTCAGCTAATCCCATCCTTGAACGAGGCATGTGGTTCTGTTCCTGGACCTCCAGGACACGCTCTTATGATCCTGATCCGTCCGTCTCATCAGAGATTCCTCCGCTTCAGAGCGGAGGGATCCCTTTGAGTTCCGGCCCATGCTCTTCGGCCCCTCTCTAGCTCCCAGGGTCTTCACCAAATGCATGGCAGTGGTGACAGCATTCCTGTGGCGCCGAAGGGTCCGGGTGTACCCCTACCTGGACGACTGGCTGATTGCAGCCACCTCCAGAGTGGAGGTAGAGCGGTCCAGAGATCTGGCCCTCCAGGTTTGCTCTCAGATTGGCCTTCTCAGCAACGAGGCCAAGTCGGAACTCGTGCCGAAACAGGCGATGCTCTTCATCGGGGCAGAGCTTGACTCTCTTCGAGCCAGAGCTCAGCTCCTGGCGGACAGGGCCAAGGTTCTTTCCTCCTTTGCCCAGTCATTTCTGGTTGGGCACCGCGCTCGCCCGGACTTCCTGCGCCTCCTGGCCTCATGGCGGCCTGCACCAGTGTGGTCCATTGGGCCTGTTGGACATGCGCCCTCAGTGGGGACTGCCAGTCCACTGGTCACAACGCCGCGATCCGCTGGACCAGCCCGTGACAGTGACCCAGGAGATGTGGAACGCCTCCAGTGGTGGACCGTTCGCACATCTGTAGGAGGAGCATCCTGCTCGCCCGCCGAGCCGACCGGGTTCTCTATCGAACCGACGATCTCTGATGCGTTAGTGCCCATCTGGGAGCACAGACAAGAAGCCCTCTGGTCCCCTCGAGTCCCGGATGCCATATCGAACTCACTGAGCCTGAGCGGTCCGCCCAGCTCTCACCGTCTTCGCTCCGTTTCTACGGGGTCAAGTGGTTCAGGTCCAGACGGACAATACCACGACCATGTACTACCTAAACCGCCAGGGTGGGACACGCTCCATGCTGTTATGCAAGGAAGCTCTCCGCATATGGTCCCTCGTTCGCAGCTTGGAGACGGATCTCCTAGGCATTCACGTGGCAGGAGCCTCCAACACCCTGGCTGATGCCCTGAGCCGGATAGGGGCTGCTTCTCATGAGTGGTCTCTCCTGCCGGAGGTAGTGCAAGATCTCTTCTCCCATTGGGGCACACTTCAGGTGGACCTGTTTGCCTCCAGAGAGAATGCAAAGCTGAGACTGTTCCATGACCACCCCCCCTCAGCAGGGCTCGCTGCAGGGGGATGCCTTCTCGAGACCGTGGACCCCGGGCCTCTTCTACACCTTTCCCCCATTTCCCTTGATCCACAAGGTGCTTCAAGGCGAGGAGGGACAAGGCGCAGATGATTCTTGATAGCCCAGACTGGCCCCGCCAGTTCTGGTATCCAGATCTCCTCGGTCTCAGCTCCAGGCTCCCAGGCGGCTTCCAGCCCGCCCGGACCTGATCTCAGTCAATCAAGGGAAGGTATTCCATCCGGACCTTCAATCCCTGCACCTGACGGCCTGGTTCCTGAGAGGCTAGAGTTCCAGGCCTTGGGTCTTTTCGACGAGGTCCTCAACGTTGTTGAGGCATCCCGTAAGGAATCGACCAGGAAATGCTATGCCTTCAAATGGAAGAGATTCTCCATTCAAACAGCATGAAGTCTTGCTATATTATAGACATTAGCAGTTTGATCCAGCTCTAGAACTGCCCCGGAGTGAAATGGTTAAAACCATTCCAAAATAGAATTTTGGCACGAGAGCAGCTCTGTCTGTGCTATTTCAAACTTGAACTGTTAGATTCTTATTCACCAGTGAACAGTCGCCCAGAGATTTCTCCTTCTGCTCGGGTTCATTTCTCGGTTTAAAGTGTTTTCTCGTTGATTTAACCTGAATAGTTTTATTTTAACCGCAAAACCGTCTCGGTTCAAGCTGTATCTGTGGTAACCGTAAGTAAATGAAGGTTTTGTCTGTGTGGAACTTGTAAGTTATCGGTTTGGTTTTGAACCGATCAGTGGATTTAAAACTAAAATTTACTATTTTAGAGTGCGGTTCCCGGTTCTTATCGGTTCTAAAAAAAACGGATTTATTACAGTTTTTTCCAATACCCATGACACGGTTAGGAACCGATAAGGGTGTCTTGCCTGGCACTGCCCTTAAAAGGGCAAGTTTTTGGTTAGGCTGGCATTATGTCTGAGAAACCCAAAAGAAAAACCGGGCCCACTGGGTTTCAACACTGTGATGTTTGTGGGGAAGTCTTTGCCAAGGCTGACCCACACACCACATGTGTTTATTGTCTGGGGTTTGACCACCTCCAGTCAGACTGCCAGGTATGTAAGAATTTCCTGCAGCCACCCTGAAAAAAGATTGGGCAGGCTCAGGAACGAGAGGCCAAAAGTCCGCTGACCCGGATGGCCAGCCCGTTCGGTGCCAACCAAACCAGAGGGAGTGCCTCTGACCAGGGTCAGACTTCCTCGGCAAAGAAAAGCTGGTTCTGAGGAACCAATTCCAGTAAAGAAAACAAGAAAATCAGCAGGTCTGGAGTCCAAAAATTCCTTCTCCAACTGCTGCAGATATAAAGCCATACAAATTGTCCAGTCACTGTCTCAGGGTCCGTCCAACCACCACTATCTGGTAAAAGGTCGGTTTGTCCGGTCCCAGTGGTTCAGGATTATGATATTGAGGAATTTTATGAACCAGAGGAGGGGAGGAGGATTATGAACAGTATGAATGTGGCGTTGGAAGGTCTGGTGTGCCCATTGAACCGACATCTCCCCAGACAGACCTTTAGAATTCTCCTATGCTGTCTGAGTCCCCATCTCATTTTATGCTTTATAAAAAGTTGCTGAAACCCTCCAGCTTCCTTTAGAAGAGGCTGTGGATGAGCAAGAGGAGCCTGATTTTGTAGAAATGATGGATATTCCAGAGTCTAGGAGATTGTCTATTCCTTTACATAAGTCTTTTAGGAAACAAACAATTAAAATTTTAAAAGCTCCTAATTCTGAGCCTCCTGTAGATAAAAAGATGGACAGAAGGTATACATTGTCAGGCCCTGATACAGAATTCCTTTCTGGCAATGCAGTCATGTTAGTAGTTCAGGTTGCTGCCTGTGATAAAGCTAATATTCCCTTGGCTTCACATCCTCCTGACAAGGATTCCAGGAAGATTGATGCCATGGCAAAAACAGTATATGGCAGCCTCTCTGGGACTCAGGCAAGCAAATTATATGCAGCTTATGTAGCTAGGTATCAGAAATCTAGATGGGATACTGTTATGCAATTGGCCAAGCAGGCCCATGGCCAGCTGGCTAGTGAACTAGAACAGGTGGCTGCTGATGGCATTGAAGCTCTCAGGTTCAGTTTCATGCTGTGGATGTTAATGATGTTTCCTAGGGTCATGGCCACATCTGTAGCTTTTCGAGAGGTTGGCCTGGCTCAGGTGTATTAGTTTGTCACAGGATACCCAGACTAAGGCTATGGATTTTCCTGTGGGAAATTCTCGTTTGGAGAGCAGACAGAAATTACATGAAGAAGATGGATGAATATAGGACTACTTACAAGAGTGCCTAGGCTAAGGAGCGCAAGCCACCTCAAAGGATGCCCTCAGGGGTAGTAGGCCTTTTCATAGGGCCTTCTACCAGACTCAGGCCTCCTCTGCTATGCTCAGAGGGGCTTCTTCAGAGGCAGGGGCAGACGAGGGTGGCAGACCTGCCTCCCACCCCCAGCCTAAAGCCTCATGTAAACAGGCACCCTGATGGGTGCCCAGGGCCGATTTCTCCTGTACCAGTGGGGCAGGCTGGCTTACTTCAGTCAGAATTTGGCTTTAACCTCAGGCAAGTGGGTTCTGGAAGTAGTCCAGGGTCTGGTTCTCAGCTCAGAAAGTTTCCCAAGTTGAGAAGCAGACTTTTCTACCTGCAAGTGCTTCAGAGACCCTCGCTCTGGAAACGGAGGTCTCATCCCTGTTAGCCTCGGAGCAGTAGAAAGGGTTCCTCCCTGCATCAGGGCAGGGTCTGTATTCCAGATACTTCCTTACCCCAAAAAGACAGGAGAATGGGCGGCTCATTTTAGATCTCAGATATCTGAACAAGCATCTTTTGAAACCAAAGTTCAAATGGTAACTCTGGCAATGATTTTACTTTCCTAAGGCCAGGGGACTGGCTAGCCTCCCTGGACCTCAAGGATGCCTATTTCCATGTCCTAATCAGAAGATCCCATCGAAGTACCTCAGATTCGAACTGCCCTCAGGTCATTACCAGTTCAGAGCAATGCCCTTCGGCCTTACCTCTGCTCCAAGGGTATTCACAAAGTGTCTAGCAGTGGCCCACTTAAGGAGGCAGAGGATTGCTGTTTTTCCTTATCTAGACGACTGGCTCATTGTAGGCCAGTCCCAGAACAGGTAAAATCTCACCTGCAGGTCACCCAGCAGCTTCTCCCTCCCTGGGTTTTCTGTAAACCTACAAAGTCGGTTCTGGAACCAGTCCAGGTACTCACCTTTATAGGGCAGAATTGAACACAAAGCTAGCCAGAGCCTTTCCCAGAAAGGTAAGGAATTTAGTGGCTCTGGCCTCTTCCTTCACTCTGCAGGTCTCTCGACCAGCAAGACACTTTCTGCAGCTCCTGGGGCACATGGCTGCATCCACAGCTGTTGTGCAGGGAGCCAGATTTCAGATGAGAGACATTCAGTTTCACTTGAGAACCTTTTGTCTCAGAGAAGAGACCCCTTCCAAGTTGGTCCCAGTGACTCAACCTTGATCCTAGCTCTCCAGTGGTGGCAGGATCAGAGCACTTAAGAGGGGGTCCCTCATTTCCCTTCTCACGACTTGACTCTCACTACAGATGCTTCCTTCTGGGTTGGGAGCCCACATGGGCGACCTTTCCACTCAGGGAGTTTGGTCCCCAGGAATCTCTGCTCCACATCAATTTGCTGGAACTCAGAGCTGTCTTTTAGCTCTTCAAACTTTTTTCTGCATCTGTCCATGACACGGTGATACAAGTCAGAACAGACAACACCGAACAATGTGGTACATCAACAAACGGGGGGCACTCGGTCTTCGGCCTTGTGCACCGAGGCAGTGAAGTTGTGGTCTCTGGCCTATTCCCCTGAACACTTCCTAATAGCAGTTCATCTTCAGGAAGGACAATGTCCTAGCGGATGCCCTCAGTAGGATTTCCCAGGCCATCACGAATGGTCCCTGGATCCTCAAGTGCTGGGGATAGTTTTGCCTGGTGGGGCATCCCTCAGATAGATCTTTTGCAGCCCAGACAATCACAAACTTCCTCTGTTCTGTTGCAGGCCCAGTGCTGGGCTCAGTTCCTCTGATGCCCTTTTCTGGATTGGGAGGAAGTTCCTTCATGCCTCCCTTTCTCTCCTATTCAAAGTACTAGTCAAAATCAGATCTCAGCCTTGCAGGTGATTCTGATGCTCCCGGATTGGCCAGGCAGCCCTGGTACCCACTCCTTCTGTCTCTGACAGTCCATCTTCCCTGTGCCTCCCAGGAATCACAATCTGTTGACTTGTGCCCAGGGAGGGTTTGGTATCCGGACCTCATCCTCAACCTCAAGGCCTGGCTCTTGAGGAGTTAAGAGTTTGCTGATTTACACCTCTCTCAGGGTGTTCTTGAGATCCTGAAGGCTTCCAGAAAGCCTTCCACTAGGCTACTTATAGTTCTAAATGGAAAAGGTTTTCCAGTTGGTGTTCTGGGAAAAATATTTCCCCAGAATCTGCTGAATTGCCCATTTTGTTAGATTACATGGTACATCTTAATTCCTGGTCTCAGACCAGCTACCCTGAGAGTTCATCTGGCAGCTGTGTCTGCTTTTGTGTCAGCAGGAAAGTCATCCCTCTTCCTCTCATCCTGTATTTTCCAAGTTTTTGAGGGATTACCCATACTAATCCTCCTCGGGAACCGCCCCTGCTTGGGACCTTAATGTTTGCATTGCCCAGTTAATGCAACCCCTTTGAACCTCTGTCTTCTGCAGAGCTTAAGTACCTAACTGGAAAACTGTTTTCTGTGGCTATCACTTCTGCCAGACGCATAAGTGAATTGTAAAGCCTTGTCAGTGAGACTGACTTTATTTCTTTCCATAGGGATAAGGTAGTCCTTAGACTAATAGGAAGTTTGCCTAAGGTGGTTTCAGATTTCCATCTTAATCAATCTATCTCCTTCCAGTATTTTTCACTGATCACCCTTCGGTGAGAGGAGGTTGCACAGCCTGGATGTTAAGAGAGCTCTTAGTTATTATATAGAGCGCTAAAGGTCACAGGTTCGAATCCTCCAACTTTTCCTTACCTATGGTGAAGTTGGAAAGGCAAACTGCCACTAAGAGATCAGTAGCCAGGTGTATTGTCTCTTGTATCCAATTTTGTTATCAGAAAGTGGGAGAGCCCCCCGCTTGAGGGCTCATTCTACCAGGGTACTGCTGCGCCTCTAGCTGCTGCCAGAGATATCCCTTTATTAGAGATTTGCCAGGCTGCTACTTGAAAACGGTACACACTTTTACCAAGCATTACTCCTGGATGTCCAGGCCAGGAGAGATGCTCGGTTTGGCACAGCTGTTCTTCAGAGCCTATTCCTAAGTAGGTTCTGCCCTCCTCCATGGAGGTACTGCTGTATATTCTGTTATCTATAATATAGCAAGACTTCATGTTGTTTGAAGAAAAATTACTCACCTTAGTAATGTTGTTTCTTCTAATGGAGTCTTGCTATATTATAGACCTCTCCAACCTGCCCCTCTCAGAACACCTCTACTTGGTGGGTGCGGGCAACTAGTGTGGGCACTACTTATGTCCTGTTAGCATTTTGTCCCTTTGGGACTTTGGGGTGTATGTGTAGTGTGTGTGTGTTTTATTATACTTATGTTCCATTTTCATATTATTAGAATGGTGTTAGTATTTCTGGTCCCCTGACTTGAGTCTTGGAAGTTGGGACCACAATGGTTGTTATTATTTAGGTAGCCATTTGGCTAGTGTAGGTTACAGCTTCCACACAGACCTTAGTGAGTTTGGCTCGTAAAGATCTGACAGTTCAAGTTTGAAATGACACAGATAGAGCTGCCTCGTCCAAAAATTCTATTTTGGAATGGTTTTAACCATTTCACTCCGGGCAGTTCTAGAGCTGGATCAAACTGCTAATGTCTATAATATAGCAAGACTCCATTAGAAGAAACAACATTACTAAGGTGAGTAATTTTTTCTTTGGTGTCAGGAAAGGGCCTGGACCCTTCCTCCTGTCCTTTGGCAAGCATTCTGGACTACCTGTGGTCCCATTTCTCAGCAAGGGCTTCAGTCGATGACCCTTAAGGTGCACCTGGCAGCCATCTCTGCTTACTGGGCACAGCCGGAAGCAGTCGGTGCGAGGAGAAGGTGGTGTGGGCTTTTTCCAAAGGCCTTGATCACATATCCCTCCGTAGAAGAACCTCCACCTCTGTGGATCTACTGCTGGTATTGAGCTCATGGGCAACCCATTCGAACCGATGCACAGGTGCGATATCTCCCACCTGTCATGGAAGACCACCTTCTTTGTGGCTATTACGTCAGCCAGAAGGATGGGGGAGCTCCAGGCTCTTTCCATCGAGTCTCCTTATCTGGTCTTCCACAGGGACAAGGTTGTCCTGTGCCCCCACCAGAAGTTCCTTCTGAAGGTGGTGTCGGAGTTTCACCTTAACCAGGTGTTGACTCTGCCGGTGTTCTACCCCAATCACACCTCGGAGGCCGAAAATAGGCTCCATACTTTGGACCCTAGAAGAGCGCTCACTTATTATAAGGAGCGGACGGCTGAAGTTCGGGGAGAGGTTCGCCAGCTGTTTGTCACCTACACTGAAGCCGCACCTGGCAGACCTGCAGCCAAGCGGACGATAAGCAGGTGGGTCACCTCCTGCATAGATCTGCTTATAGGTTGGCGGGCATGGAGCCTCCCAGAGGGATAAGAGCTCATTCTACCCGCCATACCACTGCATCGGTGGCTGCTTCCAGGGATGTCCCTATCCAGGATATCTGCAGGGCTGCTACCTGGAAGTCAGCACACACCTTCATTACCCACTACCACATCGACCTTGAGTCACGCCGTGATGCTGGTTTTGGGGCCTCGGTTCTCCAGTCTTTATTCCCTAAGTAGGGGGTGTGCGCCTTGCCTCCCTCCTCCCGGAGAACTGCTAGGAGTCTGCCAATAAGTGTGGATGAACAACATATCCATGTCCCTAGAAATACAGGTTACTCACCTGTAACAGGAGTTCTAGGAATGGCATATGTTGTTCATCCACAGGACCCACCTGACCTCCCCGGCTTCGACGCACAACCTGGCTTCCAGCGGGCTAGATCTGGCGTCATGGGGCGGAGCCGAGAGTTTTACCACCCAGATAGGTGGGAGGAGCCAGTTTGAAGACCTTCCGGCAAGATTTAAAGCACCAAGGAACCTGCCAATAAGTGTGGACGAACAACATATATCATTCCTAGAACTCCTGTTACAGGTGAGTAACCTGTATTTCCTGTACATAAAGTCTCTACCACTCATTCACACTAATGGGAATAGAGCCGGAGGCACTAGGACCCAGCGGGAGCAAACTTTTTGCTGGATGGCCGGCGCCAGAGATGGGGCTGCGAGGAGCGGCACCGCGAGCCTCAGCTTGTGCGGTAATGACTATCTTGGCGTCGACCCTCCAACTGCCTCAGTTCCTTTTTTCCCGCCATAGAGTGCTCTTCAATGACGACGTCACTCACCCACCGGGAGTCAGACTTCAAACTAGCAGCTTAGTTTTTCATTTTTATTATTTTGTAGTGATATCTCGAATAAGTATCGCTTAGTTTATTTATTCTTAATTACGAAGAAGTCTCAGCCTACACTGATGGAGTCGACCATGAGCGGGTCAGGTGATGGTAGGGAGACTTCATATGAAAGCTGTTCAGTCATCTGGGCTGGGTCCGGTCCGCCGCCTTCTCCGGACGGGGGTCTGCCAACGGATAGTCCAATGCCCGGGTGGGCAGTCCACTCCAGCATAAAAATAAGCGGTCGGCTTTATCGGCACCGTTCGCCTCGAAGCTCTTCTTCTCGACCGTAGGTCAGGAAAGAAGGCATCACTCAAGGTTGCCCTCTGGTATGTCTGCGGCGTGAGCGGTCAGTTATTAGGGCTAGATTGCCGTTTCCCCTTCCGGAGTCGCCGGTTTCTATTTCTGGTAGCCAGCGTCTTCGACATCGGAGCCCTACCCCGATTCTGGTAGGTCTTCAGATGAGCAGTTTCATCAGTGGGCCGCTGTTATGGAGCAGTGGGCTCGAGGATTGGTCCAGCTACCTGGCCCGGTCACTCAGGAGCCTTCGGGCTTCTTGCGAGATCAGGTAGGGCGGTTGAGCCTCCCTAGTCCCGCGGCACCATCTTCGGTGCCCTCTACTCCGCGCTTAGATGTCCCCCCACACCCCACACGGCTGTGGCGCAGGTGGCCACACCGATGCCTTTATCTCCTGGTATTCAACCTTCTTTCTCCTCAAATCCTGTTTTTTTTGAGTGTTGGGATGTTTTCGACACCCCTCGGCGTCGATGGCTCGCTCGGCGCTGATGCGTCTTTCGGTGCCGTTGATTTTCACGGCGCCGTGCGTTCGTCAGCACCGCTGACTTTCTCGCACTGTAAGGCCTATCGCACTTTGCGCTTTGGGCGCCTGTGAGGCCACTCTGCACCGTCTTCGGCGCTATGTGTTTCTTCAGCGCCGAGGCATGTTAGGACGTCATCCAGCCTTCAAGACTCCTTCAACTCTTTTCCTTCCTCATTCCCTTCTGATTTTCACTCCTTTCCTATGCATACAGTCCTCCTGGACTGTCAGGAGATGACATTGAGCCTGACCCAGACCTTAGGCTGGGTGATGATGTGGAAGAAACAGGATCTATCCCTGCTGCAGAGCCTGTGGCTGAGGACCTGTCTTAAGTCTTTGCTGAAAAATTTTATTTCCACTCTTTCTCTCTAAACTACAGATATCGATCCTGGGAAACTATTAAGACTCCAATACCTCCATGTTCCAGAGATCCCTATGGATTTGACTCCTCCGGTACTGCCCTCCTTTGAGACGCTGTCTCAAATGGTATGGAATAATTGTGCTCTCATTCCTTCGGTGGCTAAGTCCATAGATAGGAAATACTCTGCTCCCAAGGATCGATCTATTTTGGCATCCCAAGCCTTTGCGGATCCTACTGTAGTCTTGGCAGAGAATAAGGTCATCCTTCCCCAGACTACAGCTCTACCTATTAACAAAGAATCTCATAAGATAGACACTTTAGGTAAGAGAGTCTTTGCTGCCTCCACCCTTGGTATGCGTATTGCCAGCTACCAAGGCTGTTTCTCTCAATATCTGTATATCCTTTGGCATTCACTCAAACAAATGGTTGAAGCTCTACTGGAGTCGGACACAAATTCAGAGCTTCTTCAAACCATAACCAGGAGTATCGAGTCCAACAACCAGCAGGTTAAAGCAGCAATGGACGCTTTCTATACTGCTTCTCGAGCGGCAGCGAGCATTTGTACCCACAGTCATTCCTGGCTGCGCACTTCAGGTTTCACGAATGATGCACAGCAACAGGTAATGGCGTTGCCTTTCGACAGTGTATCTCTTCGGCCCTCAAGTAGAACAGGCTCTAGAGGCTACACGAAAGACTAGGTAAGCCATTAAATTGGCTCGACCTCCTCCTGTCCCCTCTCGAGGGGGTGTTAATAAATGCCAGTTTCATAACTGTCAGTCCTTTCGAGGCAAAGACAGGGTAAGTTTTAATAAAAACCAAGCCCCCCAGCCTCAAAAGAAAACGCAGCAGAAGGCGCAAGGACCCAAAGTGCCCAGTGCCGCCTTCTGAGTTGTTCGCCCAAGTCCCACCTCCGCTACCTGAGGTAGACTCTCCCTCAGCGGTGGAAGGTCATCTGACTCACTTCTACAATCAATGGAAGTCCGTAACCTCGGACAAATGGGTCCTCTGGATAACCCGCGAAGGGTATTCACTCAGTCTCTTGGAGAACCCTCCGGATCATCCCCCCAGACGACAGCCCAGGCTGTCAGCTATTCAGTCAGATCTTCTAGCCTCCGAGATACAGGGCCTTCTGAGCAACAGGGCAGTGGAAGTAGTTCCGCTGGATCAACGGAACACAGGGTTCTACTCCCATTACTTTTTGGTTCCAAAGAAAACTGGGGGCATGCGCCCCATTTTGGACCTCGGAAAACTAAACAAATTCCTTCCCAAAGAGAAATTCAAAATGATATCACTAGGAACCCTGTTACCTTTGCTTCATCAACACGACTGGTTAGCCTCCCTGGACATGCAGGATGCTTACCAGCACATTCCTGTTCACCCAAAGCATCACAAATACCTAAGGTTCGTGGCTTTGGGACAGTATTATCAGTTCAGAGTCCTGCCCTTTGGGCTATCCTCGGCGCCGCGAGTTTTTACAAAGTGTTGAGCAATTCTCGCAGCGCATCTCAGAAAAGTCTGAATACAGGTGTTCCCATATCTGGACGATTGGCTCTAGCAAGTCCTTCCAGACAAGGAACTCTAGACACCGTAGCCACGGCTTCACACATTCTCACGTCCATGGGAGTCCTGCTAAACCTCAAAAAATCGCAGCTGCAGCCCTCCCAGAGGCTTCTTTTCATAGGAACTCTTCTGGACACCTCCTGTGCGAAAGCTTTTCTTCCAGAGGACAGGAGGATCGATATCCTTCAGATGGCCTGATACATCGGAGAGAGCATCTGTTTCAGTTCTCTCGATGCAGCGGATGCTAGGTCTCATGGCGTCCTCGGTGTTCACTGTACCCCTAGCACGCCTCCACATGAGAACCTCTCAATGGATGCTCAGCACTTAGTGGTCCCCGACCACTCACCCTCAGTCCTTTCACATCAAGGTGACAAAACCTCTGACGAGATCACTCACCTGGTGGTCACAAGAGGACAATCTTCTGGAAGGGTATCCCTTTGCTCCTCTGGATCATCAGACTTCCATTACCACAGATTCGTCTCTAATGGGGTGCGGAGCTCTCTGTCAGACTCTCCACACGCAAGGTACGTGGACTCAGGACTTGTCCCTAGCTTCATATAAATGTCTTAGAGATGAGAGCCGTCCTTTATGTAGTCTGGGCTTTGAAGTACATTCTCTGTCACAAGAACATTCTCCTTCAAACGGACAACAACGCAGTGATGTATTACATCAACAAGCAGGGCGGTGCTCACTCTTACCCCTTTTGTGGGGAAGCGATGAGAGTGTGGGAATGGTGCTTGGAGCACAAGGCTCTAATTCAAGTGGTCTATCTTCTGGGAGTGCAGAACAAACTGGCAGACTGTCTCAGCAGAACAGAGACAGATCCTCACGAATGGTCTCTCGATTCAACCATAATTCAGTCAATATTTGCAGAGTGGGGAACTCCAGACCTGGACCTTTTTGCGTCCCCACTTGACATGAAACTGCCTCTCTTCTGCTTCCGAAATCCAGGGCCTGGCATTTTCTGTGAGGATGCGTTCAGGCTGCAGTGTACAAAAAGCTTTCTATACGCCTTTCCCGCCTCTTCCTCTAATTCAGAGGTGCTTCTCAGTTCAGTCCCAAGGGGACAAAATGATCCTCATTGCTCCCTTCTAGCCTCGACAGTAATGGTTTCCACTGCTCAACAGTATGTTGGAAGCTCCTCTGAAACTGCTTCCCTTCAGATGAACCTTTTTGACTCGGGGGGCCTGTAGTCCATCCCAACCTGAAGTCGCTTCACCTTCATGCTTGGCTCCTGAAGAGATAGAAGTGAACAGGTTCAATGTCTCTTGCAGGGTTTCAGATTTTCTTCTGGCTTCGCACAAACCAGTCACTAGCAAAACTTACACAGCCAAATGGAAGCGTTTTTTGCTCTGGTGTGCAAAGTCTTCTTTGAATCCCTTTTCCTGCCCACCATAAAGTTTTAGAGTACCTCTTAGACCTCTCAAATTCAGGTCTGCAATACCCTACAGTCAAGGTTCACCTTTGTGCCATTTCAGCTTATCATGAACCAATACTTTCCTTATCACTGGCTCAGTTACCTGTGGTTGAGGTTTCTTAGGGGAATTCTGCATGCCAGACCTCCTATTAGACATCCAGTCGCAGCCTGGGACATTAATCTTGTGCTAGACATGCTCACTCAAACCTTTCGAGCCTCTAGCTACCTGTGAGCTAAAATTCCTCACTTGGAAAACGGCTTTTCTAGTGGCCATTACCTCGGCCTGCAGGGTCTCTGAAATACATGCCTTGGCCACGGACCCTCTGTATACTGTGTTTCATAAAGACAAAGTAGTTTAGTTCTTAGGACCCATCCTAATTTTCTCCCTAAGGTTGTTTCAGAATTCCATCTAAACCAACCCTTGGTCTTTCCATCTTACTTTGCGAACTTCCAAAATGAAGGAGAGTGTTCTCTTCATTCCTTGGACGTCAAAAGAGCTTTGCGTTTCTTTCTAGATGGAACAAAAGACTTTTGCAAAGCTCAACAACTTTTCGTTTCCTTCAGCGAGACCTGACTGGACCAACCTGTTGCTATCAGATGTATTTCAGCATGGCTAGTGGCATGCCTTCGCCACTGTTATTCCATGGCGCAGGTTAAGCTGGAAGGCAGAGTGTATGCTCACTCTACTAGAGCGCTCGCGGCATCCCTAGCGGAAATCCGCAACGTGCCCATTGCAGATATTTGCAACATGGCTATCTGGAGCTCAGTGCATACTTTCGTCAAACACTATGCCCTGGATGTCCATGGCAGACGACATCTTTCTTTTGGCAGAACCATCTTTAATGGACTCCTGTCCTAACACTGTGAGCTCTTGGTCTCTCCTGACGCCCTCACAGGGGATTATTAGCTCGGTACTCTTCCATTAGTGTGAATGAGTGGTGGAGACTTTATGTCCAGGAAGATATGGAAATTACGTACCTACCGTAATTCTTGATCTTCTTGGTCGAGACTCCACCACTCATTCACATGCCCACCCTCCATCCCCCGAGCTCACCTCTGTTGTTGGTCTTCACTCCCTCAATCTTTAGGCTGTGAAGACTTCTTTATTGACCCTTCTTATATGGGTCATCCAGACCATCTTATGTCCGCTTTTTTGGCTAGGCTGTCCTAGGTTAGTTACGCTGCACCTCCTCTGAAAAAAAGGTACTGAGGCGGTTGGAGGGTCAACGCCGAGATAGTCATTACCGCACGAGCTGAGGCTCGCTGTGCCACTCCTCGCGGCTCCATCTCTGGCGCCGACCCTCCAGCAAAATGTTTTCTCCTGCTGGGTCCTAGTGCCTCCGGTGCTATTCCCATTAGTGTGAATGAGTGGTGGAGGCTCATCCAAGATCATCAAGAATTACGGTAGGTACGTAATTTCCATTTATCGTTGTTGAAATATGAAGAAGGGCAATATGTTAAGTTGGAAAGGCAGACTAATAGCAAAGATGGGGAGTCGATTAATATCCAGTGGAGTGATGGATCTGGAACAGGAGCTAAAACTAAGAGAAGGGTGATGAACAGTGGCGTTCTGAATGAGGGGGATAAAATGAATAAAGCAGTAAATGTAAACAATAAAGATCAACATGGCTCGAGTTAGCTCAAGAGTGCTTTCATACAATGTGAATGGTATTAACCATCCCATAAAAAGAAAGCAGATACAAAAGTTTTTGAAAGATCAGAGGTGTGAGATAAACTTTATCCAGGAAACACATTTAACTCCATCGGAGACACAGAAGCAAAGTAAGAGATTCCTTAAACTGTTCGATGCATCCTTGGATAGAGAAATAAAAGGGGGGTGGCTGTCTTGCTGTCTGACTCCTTCCCCTTCGTGGAGGAGGAGGTGGTGGCAGACGCTGGCGCCCGCTATGTGATGGTGATAGGGAGGGTGCAGGATCAGTCAGTTACTCTGGTGAATGTGTATGCCCCTCTGGGTTCACCCATTTCTTTTTTTGCAGAACTCCTTACAGGGATAGCTGAGAAGGCGAGGGAGGGGTCCTAATTGTGGGGGGAGACTGGAATGTCATCTTAGACAGACTGCTGGATACCACCTCTTGGGGTTTCGATGTCGCATAATAGGACGGGGAGATTATTGAGGAAGATAATGGAAGATGTGGGGATATTGGATGTCTGGAGGGGGAAATACCCTTCTGCAAGGGACTACACCTTCTACTCCTCGAGGCACAAGGTGTACTCGAGGCTTGACATGTTCTGGACGTACACTAGGGACTTGTATATATTCCACTCTATGAGGGTAGGAACAGAGACAATGTCGGATCATCAGCCAATCTTGGCGGACATAGAGCTCCAGTTACCAAAAAAACCTACACAGTGGAGACTGAACACCAACCTGTTGAGAGATGAAGTGGTGAAAGAAGAAATAAAGAAGATAATTGAACAAATAAATGATAGCCCAGAGATCACTCCACAAATAATGTGGGATACAATTAAAATGATGGTTAGGGGGAAGTTAATAGTTACAGCAACACATAAAAAGAGGGAAAAGGTTAAACAGAAACGCTCAAACATCAGTTAAGGAACCTAGAACAACAACAAAAAATTAAGATTTGTATAATCAGGGAAAAAGAAATGAGGACTCAAAGATGAGATGCAACAGATACAAAGAATCGAAACAGAAAAAGCCCTTCACTATTTAAAGCAAAACTATTATGAAGGGGGGCATAGGGCCACCAGACTACTGGCTTATCGCCTGAGGTAGAGGGTGGCAAAGGAAACTGTCACAGGCTTCAGACACCCGGTTACAGGACAACTGTCACATAAATGGGATCAGATTGTGGAGTCTATGGTGGCATATTACAAACAACTGTACTGAGCACCAGGTCAGGTAATTCCTGGGGAAACGAGGGATTTCCTGGATAGACTAAATTTGCCTAAGCTCACGGAGTGACAAAGGCAAGTGCTAATTACACCGATCTCAGCATCTGAAATAACCCAAATTATTAAAGGCCTCAAGGTAGGTAAATGCCCGGGCCTGGACGGCTTTGGCAGTGAATTGTACAAGACTTTCATTGTCAAAATACTGTAACACCCTTACTCAAACCTGTCTTTAACCAGGTGTGCCAGGAAGGCGAGAGGGTTTCACCATCGTGGAACTATACCACTATCTCCATGATTCCCAAAGAGGGGAGGGACTTACAGGACTGCTACTTGTACAGACTGGTATCCCTTTTAAATGTTGATTATAAATTTTTTACGGCAGTAATAGCTGCCAGATTAAATCCTATCCTTGCAAAAATAATCCATCAAGAGCAGACAGGGTTCATGGAGTCCAGACAAGCCCCAGAAGGGGTAAGACGTACCATTAACATAATAGACATAATTAACAAAAGACGCATACCCGCCTGTATTATGAGCCTTGAACCCAAAAAGGCTTTTGATAGAGTAGTGTGGAACTCCCTGTTTGCGGTCCTACGTAAGATGGCATTCCCTACATCATTTGTGAGTGCAGTAGGAGCTATATATGCTTCTCCACAAGCCTGTATTCGAGTAAATGGGGGTACCTCTGAGATTCGAACTTAGCAGGGGTACCAGACAGGGATGGCCACTGTGTCCACTATTATTTGCTCTTTATATTGAGCCTTTGGCTCAGGCCCTGAGAGAGGACTAGGAAATCTGGGGGGTTGGTGGAGGGACATAAACTATCTCCGTACGCAGATGATGTTTTATTATATTTCACTAACCCAGATAAAACTATCCTGAGGCTGTGGAACATCCTGGATAGGTTCGGTCATTATTCGGGCTACATCCTCAATAAACAAAAAACAGAAATACTGAAATTCTATTATAACCCCACCACGAACATACAACAATTGCTGCCACTGAAATGGAATGCTCACAAAATAAAATATCTGGGTACCCAAATACCCAAAAATCTGCCGAGCCTATATGCCCTCAACTTTGAACCCTTAATCAAACAAACTAGACAAGACATTAAGAAACGGGGCCTACTGAATCTGCCCCTTTATTCGAAAGTTCGGTTAGTCACTATGAATATTCTGCCCAAATTTCTATACCTATTTAGATGTCTCCCAATAAACATTCACCATAATCGGTTTCAAATCTGGCAGGGATGCTCTCTAATTCATTGGAAACTGAGACCTAGAGTCAAGAATCAGATCATGCAATCTAGTAAACAATTGGGGGGAATCTTCCTAACCTGTAAGATTACTTGGCCCAGTGTATTTGGGCCTCTGCTCTGGTCCACAGAGGGCTACTCCTCTTGCCGGAAAACACTGGAATTGATCTCATGAGGGGTGCCCTAAATAGGGCTGCAATGCCAGACACTCCATGCCAAGATACCAACACACTTCCATTTACAATAAGAAATATGTTATGGGCCCTGAAGCAGCTCTGGTCTAAACACAAGCTTACTGGAGACCTATGGACTATGAGATGGTTCGCCTGGGACAGAGGATTCCTCCCAGCACAATGAGACCTCACTTTCAGAAGATGGGAGAGACTGGGTCTCCGCACTCTGGGAGACTTCCTTGATGGAGCTCGGGTGGTGGAGTTTGCTCCACTTAAAGAAAGATATACACTTAGGAAGGCTGACCATTTTAGATACCTCCAGATCAGAACATATATACAAACACTGCAGGGTCGCCAGATTCAAGACCAGGCTCTGACCAACCTGAGGGGGGTGATGGAGGAGATATTGTCCTCACAGAGACAAAGGGGACATGTGTCTGCCATCTACGGGGCACTGAGAGATAGTAGGGGCAGACAGGCGATAGGTCCACAAAATAAATGGCAATTAGGGATAGGCGAACCAACCACTGATGAGGAATGGGAAAATAACTATGCTCAAATTTATAAAACCACATATTCACCGATGTGGAGGGAATTCGAATGGAAGATTCGAATGAGATTTTTCATATCCCCACATATTAAGAGTAAATGGGACAGGAGTTGCTAGACGACTTGCTGGAGAGGGTGCCAAGACGTGAAAGCGGACCAACTGCATGTGTTTTGGTCATGCCCAAGAGTGACCCAATACTGGGGAGACATAAAACAAAAGTTAACTGCCCTATACTCAATTACAGAATGCATTGGCCCAAAGCAGTTGATACTTGGCGTCCTACCAAGAGAATTACGAGGAGGGGATAGGATCTACTTATGGAACATAATGCTGACATCGGCACATAAAGCAATTCGAGGAAGTGGCTCTGTTCAGACCCCCCTACCATCCAGCAGTGGGTGGAGATTGTACAGGAGATCCAGGGAATAGAGAAGCCGACACATAAAATAAATTTCAGAACAGCAAGGTTCGTCAGTAGATGGACACCTTGGTCCTGACGCAGGGAAATGGAATAACAAGAGAAGGAGGAAGAGGTGGAGTGGACTGAGAAGGAAGGTGGAGGGGGGAAAAATAGAGGAGAATTATGAGATGCACTACACGTAAAGAATGTATAAAAATACCAAAAGAAAGAATTTAAATGATAAAAAGGATAGAATTGAGTCAGACAATGAATTTCTGGACCAGATCTAATGTTGGTGTAATACTGTAAGATAAATGACTCCTTTACTGTAAGAAATGATGAATGTATTAACTGTTAAATGACAAGAGATATGTAATGATGCCCAAATATGCAATAAACTTGAATAAAAAAAAAAAAAGATTATGATAGGTACGTAATTTCCATTTCTGTTCACTGGATCTGCAGGACACATTCTTTTACGTCCCAATCTGTCCGTCTCATCGGCGGTTCCTCCACTTCAGAGCCGAAGGGACCCTGTACGAGTTCCGAGCCATGCCGTTCGGCCTGTCATCGCCCCACGGGTCTTCACCAAATGCATCGCAGTGGTGGCAGTCCATCTTTTTTTGGGGGGGGGGGTCAGAATTTACCTGTACCTAGACGATTGGCTCTTGGCAGGTCTCACCCAACAAGAGGTGGAGAGGTCCAGGGATCTGGCCCTCCAGACCTGCTCCCAGCTCGGCCTCCTGATCAATGAGGCCAAGTTGGAACTCGTGCCTTCCCAGCTGATGTGCTTCACCGGGTGAGGGCTTGACTGTCATCAAGCCAGAGCTCTGCTCCCGGTGGACAGGGTGGAGGTTCTCTCCTGCTTTGCCCAGTCATTTCTGGTTGGACAATTGTGCCTTGCCCAGGACTTTCTGCGCCTTCTGGTTACATGGCAGCGTGCACGTCAGTGGTCCGTTGGCCCGGTTGCACATGTGCCCTTTTTAGTGGGAGATGGCTGTCCAGTGGACTCGGCACCACGGTCATTTCGACCAGCTGATCACTGTAACCCAGAAGATGTGGGACGCTCTCCAGTGGTGGACCACCCCAGAACGATTGTAGAAAGGGACCCCGTGTGTCCACCCAGAGCCGACTGCTGTCCTTAAGACCGATTCCTTTCTCATGGGCAGGGGAGCCCACATGGGGGACAACAGGGCCCACAGGTTCTGGACCTTCGAGGAGTCCCCATACCACGTCAACTTTGTTGGAGCACAGAGCAGTCAGACTGGCACTGTCAGCTTTCACTCCTCACCTCTGGGATCAAGTGGTTCAAGTCCAGATGGACAATACCACAACCATGTACTACCTCAACCAACAGGGTGGTACGCACTCCTGCCTGCTTTGCAGAGAGGCGCTCCAGATCTGGACACTTGTGAGCCGTCTGGAGGCAGATCTCCTAGCCATTCATGTGGCAGGAGCCTCGAACCATCTGGAGGATGCTCTCAGCCCCTTAGGCAAGACATCCCACACGTGGTCTCCCTAGCGACAGAGTCGGCCTATCCAATCTCGAGCGAGGTCTCGGAGCCCCTCGACCAACAGGCCGAGGAAGAGCCATAAACGCTCTAAAAAGAGGCGACGCCATCAGTCGTCCTCGTCCTCCTCGGATGAGGAGAGGCTCCGGCGGAAACTCCGACGCTAAGAGGACCTCTTGTGGCAACAGCTAATTTTTACCGGGCACAAGCCGACGCCGGCTTCTACACCAGCCATTATCTGGCTTTGGCCTCCCAGGCCGAAGCCGACTCCTTCAGAGCCTTTTAAGCCGGTTCCTCAGCCCATGGTGCCGGCAAAACCACTGGTTCACCTGAAAACGTTCTCTCCACCAATTGTGGTGGAACCACCGCCCAAACAGCCTGCGGGAGGGTCTCTTTTCAAGGAAAGCAGACCAGACACCGGGCTTCCCCAGTGATTATCAGTCACAGTCACCCCGGACCACCTTCGGCGAGTCAAAGGTGACCTTGGTGGTCAGCCGTTATACCCGGATTCCTCGGATTTGGATGTCACCGGCTTGCATTCTCATCCAGATGATGACAAATGAACTGTTGGCTTAGAGATGGAGGCAGGTCCCTCATCTTTTCAAGGGTTCTTCGCCTCATCTCTGAATCTACAGGGATGCCCCTGGAGTTTGTCCAGGAAAAAAGCGGAGTACCCTCTTACGGACATCCTTAAGAGAGGGGATCCCCCGACAGAGGCCTTTCCTGTGGCTGAGGCTATTGTCGGCCCAGCTCTAGAACTTTGGCTGCGCCCTGCCTCTTGTAAAGCTCCGTCTGCCCGCATGGCCCACAAGTATGCGGTGCCCATGGGGTCCCTTGCAGGGTTCATGGAGCACCCTTTGTCCGAGAGCCTGTTGACCGCCTCTGTGTTCAGGCGTACTGGCAGTTCTGCCGGCACTGACCGACCTCCTGACAGAGTCCAAGCTTTTGGACCATTCAGCCAGGAAGGTCTATGCGGCTTCCTCCTTGGGCCTTCGTCAGGCAAGTTCGGCTGTCATCATGACACACTTTTCTCACGCCCTTTTAGGGCCGCTGGATGAAGTCCTCCCACATCTCCCCGCGAACATGCAGACCACGGTCAAGCAGATCCGGGATCACGGCCGAGCTGTTGCCAAACAGCAGCTTCAGATGGCCCTAGACATTGGGGATTCTTGTGCCCGCTCGATGGCTGCCGCAGTTGCCTGTCATTTCAGGGCTTGGCTGAGGCTCTCCTCCTTCCAGGTGGATACCCAGCACAAACTAGCTGACGTGCCATTCCTAGGGACTGGCCTGTTCGGCCCAGGAGTGGCTGGTCACCTTCAGTGCATTGAGCAGTCCAATGCCACCTTGGACGCTACTTCTGTAAAGGGTTCTTCGGGGCAAGAACCAGCAGAAGAAAAAGAAGCCTTTTCTGCATTCTACCCTTGCGCTCAGCAGTCCTCCTTTCAAGGTGGACAGCAGCAGGCTCAAGCTTTGTGCCCCCGGCCCAAGCCCGGACTCCAACAGGCCTGTAAAGGAGGCCGAGGCTCAGGTCCTGGAGCCGCCTCCTCCAAGCCTGCTTAGTGACTGGATGGGGGCTGCTGACCCCTCTCCCATCACCTCAGCTCTGGGTCCTCCCGTGGGGGGGGCCAGCTCCACCACTTCCTTTCCTCCTGGTCCGTTGTCACTTCGGACAGGTGGGTTCTCAAAATGATCGGTCAGGGACTGTCTCTGGAATTCGAGCAGTACCCTCCAAGCTGAGCCCACGCCTCTCTGGAGGAAAGAGTATCCACTCAGACCCAGTCGGCTCTTAGAGATGATATCGCTCAGTTCCTCCTCAAGGAAGCAGTAGCTCAGTGGCAGATCCTCCAGCAGACCCAGGCTTTGTCTCCTGGTACTTCCTGGTGCCCAAGCGGATGGGGGGCTGGCTCCCCATTCTAGATCTGCACGACCTGAATCAATATCTCAGATCACGCAGCTTTTGGATGGTCACTCTGTCCCAGATCACACCATACTTGGAGTGAAACATGGTTCTGTTCACTGGATCTGCAGGACGCATTCTTTCATGTCCCAATCCCTCTGTGCCATCAGCGGTTTCTCCGCTTCAGGGTCAAAGGGATCATGTACGAGTTCCAAGCCATGCCGTTCAGCCTGTCATCTGCCCCTCGGGTCTTCACCAAATACATTGCAGTGGTGGCGGCCCATCTCGGGGGGGGGGGGTCAGGATTTATCCGTACCTCGACAATTGGCTCCTAGCAGGATCCACCCAACAAGAGGTGGAGAGGTCCAAGAACCTGGCCTTCCAGACCTGCTCCCAACTCTGCATCCTCATCAACGAGGCCAAGTCGGAACTCGTGTCTTCTCAGGTGATGGGCTTCATTGGGGCAGTGCTCGACTCTTGTCAAGCCAGAGCTCGGCTTCCAGCAGACAGGGTGGAGGTTCTTTCCTCCTTTGCCCAGTCATTTCTGGTTGGGCAATTGCATTCTGCCCGTGACATTCTGCACCTTCTGGGTTACATGGCGGCGTGCACCTTAGTGGTTTGTTGGGCCCACTTGCACATGCGCCGCCCAGTGGACTCAGCACCACACTAATTTCGACCAGCTGATCACTGTAACCCAGAAGATGTGGGACGCGCTCCAATGGTGAACCACACCAGACCGGTTGCAGGAAAGAATCCAGTTTGTCAGCCCCGAGCCGACGGTCATCCTCTTGACCGATGCCTCTCTCATGGGCTGGGGAGCCCACGTTTGGGACGAAAGGGCCCACGGGCTCTGGACCCAGAGGAGTCCCAGTGCCACATCAACCTGTTGGAGCTCAGAGTAGTCAGACTGGCACTGTCAGCTTTCACTCCTAAGCTCCAGGGTCAAGTGGTTCAAATCCAGACGGACAATACCATGACCATGTACTACCTCAACAAACAGGGTGGCACACACTCCCGTCTGCTGTGCAAGGAAGCGCTTTGCATCTTGACCCACGTGAGCCGATTAGAGGCAGATCTCCTAGCCATCCATGTGGAGGAGCCTCCAACCATCTGGTGGATGCGCTCAGCCACTTAGGCCAGACATCCCACAAGTGGTCTGTCCATCTAGAGATAGCTTACCGCCTGTTCTCCCACTGGGGAAACCGATGGTGGACCTGTTTGCCTCCAGAGAAAACAACAAGCTGAGGCTGTTTTAGGCCCACGCCCCTCAGCAGGGTTCGCTGCAGGAGATGCTTTCTTGAGGTCGTGGACCCTAGGCCTCTTCTATGCCTTCCCTCTGTTTCCCTTGATCCACAAGGTGCTCCTCAAGGTGAGGAGGGACAAGGCGAAGGTGATCCTGGTAGTCCTAAACTGGCCATGCCTCAGCCGCAGACACCCGGAGCAGCTTACAGCATGCCCGGACCTGATATCGCTCCATCAAGGGAAGGTGTTCCATCTGGACCTTCAATCTCTGTACCTCACAGCCTGGTACCTGAGCGGCTAGTGTTCCAGGCTTTCAGTCTTTCTGAACATGTCTACACCATGTTGGAGGCATCCAGAAAGGAATCGACCAGGAAATGTCATGCCTTCAAATGGAAAAGGTTTTCCATTTGGTGTCGGGGCAAGGGCCTGGACCCTTTGTCCTGTTCAGTGGCTAACATTCTTGGATACCTTTGGTCCCTCTCCAAAGGGGGTCTACGGTCATCGACCCTCAGGGTGCATCTGGTAGCCATCTCTGCTTACCGGGCGTGGGCTGGTCAGTCGACGTCGGTGCAGGAGACAGTGGTCGAGCGCTTTTTTGAAAGGCCTGGATCACGTACCCCTCTGGTGCGTGAACCTG
The DNA here is from genome assembly GCA_016271365.2 of Neoceratodus forsteri. Classification (NCBI taxonomy): domain Eukaryota; kingdom Metazoa; phylum Chordata; order Ceratodontiformes; family Ceratodontidae; genus Neoceratodus; species Neoceratodus forsteri. The sequence goes on along the minus strand of CM057453.1, from coordinate 1,319,416,711 downwards.
CACCTCTGTGGGATGTACTGCTGGTACTGGTAAAGCTCATTGGCAAGCCATTCGAACCAATGCGCAAGTGTGAGTTGTCACACTTGTCATGGAAGACAGCCTTCCTGGTGGCTATCACGTCTGCCAGAAGGACAGGGGAGCTCCAGGCACTTTCAGTGGACTCCCCTTATCTGGTCTTCCACAGGGGCAAGGTTGTCCTACACCCCACCCGAAATTCCTTCCGAAGGTGGTGTCAGAGTTTCACCATAACCAGGTGTTAACTCTGCCTGTATACTACCTTAATTACACCTCTGAGGCCGATTACAGGCTCTATACTTTGGACCTGAGACATGCTCTCTCCTACTGTAAGGAGAGGATGGCGGAAATTTGGGGAGAGGTTTGCTAGCTGTTTATCACCTACGCTGAAGCCGCTTCTGGCAGACCTGCAGCAAAATGGACTATTGCGAGATGGATCACATCATGCGTAGGTCTGTGCTATGAGTTACGGGCAAGGAGTCTTTCAGAGGGATAAGAGCTCATTCTACCTGCCATACTGCTGCATCAGTGGCTGCTTTCAGGGACATCTCTATCTAGGAAATCTGCCGGGCTGCTACCTGGAAGTCAGCAAACACCTTTATCACCCACTACCACATCAACCTTGAGTCACGCCGTGATGCTGGCTTTGGGGCCTCAGTTCTCGAATCTCTGTTCCTTAAGTAGGGGTTGTGCGCACTGCCTCCCTCCTCCTGGAGAACTGCTAGGAGTCTGCCAAATAGTGTGGATGAACAACATATCCACGCTCCTAGAAAAACAGGTTCTTGGGACATGGATATGTTGTTCAATTCACACTTCATGGCAGGTTCCTTGCCGCTTTAAATCTTGCCGGAAGGTCTTCAAGCTGGCTCCTCCCACCCACCCGGGTGATAAAACTCGCGGCTCCGCCCCATGACGCCAGACCTTCTTTACCGCTTGGAAGCTCAGGTTCCCTCCTTAACGCTCTGCGTTTTAGGTCTGGATCCAAACTCGTTGGTTAAACCAAAACTTATTCTTAAATTTTCTAGACTTCGGTCTGTTTCCTCCTTCGCGGCTGCAATGGATAAGTTGATTCCTGGTTTTCAGCGGTGCCCATGCGGTAGAAGCTGTCACAGACCGATCGCACTCACGTCGTTTATTGCTATGAGCTTGACCACGATCCATGAGCCTGCGAATTGTGCAAGTCCTTCTCGGCCAATGTCCTCGAAGACCGTGCTGCCAGACTCCAACTTGGGCACCCCAAGAGACTTATTCCTCTGGTGAAGTCAAAGGAGACCCATTGGGCGGTGTCCGGCGGCAGGCTCGGCTGAGCATCTCGAGGAGGAGGCTGACCCCAGACCCTTCAACTTCTTCCGGTCGTGGCATTTATCCCGCTCTCCTTGGGATCCTCTTACACGGCTTCTTTTAAGGAGCTTTGTCAATCCCTCTCTACAAAAGGCGAGGGTCCATCGGGACATTTCTCTCGGTCCAAGAAGATGGACTCCAAGGGTAAGTCCCACCGTCGACTTTCGCGGGAGCGGGAGAGGTCCCCTTCCCCAGACAGTCGACACTCTACTTCGGTCGAGGTTGCGGCTAAGGCCGCTGGCTTCATGGTGTCCCCGTCAGGTCAGCCGGCAGAGACACCTGTCGACGCGATCGAGATTTTTCTTGACCCGTCGGACGGGCTGTCGACTGGAGAAGCCGACAACACTTCTTCACCAGTTCCCCCAAGGACTTGCCTGCACTTCCTGTGCCAGAGTCCCTGGTTATGGTTCCCGAGCTGAGGGAGGAACGTGTTTCCCCTGCTCCCTCCCAGACCCACCCGAAACACCAAAGGTCTCGGTCTTGGACCTCTTCTCGGTCCATCCGAGCCCGCCGACATCGGCGGTATGTCTTGGCACCGAGGAAAATGGCAGCGCAGCTCATCCTCGTCGTCTTCCTCCTCGGAGGAAAGGCTTCAGTGCAGATTGCGTCACGCTATGAGGACTTGATGTGGCAGCATCCCTTTGACCTGGAACAAGCTGACCCATCGCCTTCTCCGCCATTAAGTGGTGGATGTCACGGAGTGGCGAAACAACCCTCGTGGTTATCGAGGAGCTCAAGCGGCGCCGATTTATTGGGGCCAAAACCTGCTGCGCCACCCATTGTGGTGGAACCCCGCCTCCACAACCTAAATCTGGGGCTTCGACCAAGGATTCTCGGTTGGTTTAGGTGTTGCCCCATCGGTTGTCTGTCACCCTCACTCCTGATCGGCCTCGGCAGGTGGAGGGTGGCTCAGGCCCTAGGCAGCTGTTTGCAGACTCCTCGGAGTCTGATGTTTTTTTTTCCCTGTTCTCCAGGCCCCTCGACCTGGAGTCCTCTCGGGGACAGTCAGTGGACGAGAGCCCATCCTCGTTCCTGGGTATGCTTTGGCTCATCTCAGAATCTACTGGGATGAAGCTCGAACCCTTGTCAAAGTGAGCCAGGTATCCCTTTACGGAGATACTGGACTGAGGGGATTCTCCCATGGAGGCCTTTCCGGTGGCTGAAGCCATTGTTGGCCCAGCTTTGGAGTTATGGCAGTGGCCGGCTTCTTGTCCTGCTCCTTCGGCCAGGATGGCCAGGAAGTATGCAGTCCCCACCGGCCTACTCTCCGGATTTCGGAGCACCCCTCTGCAGAGGGACTGTGACCGACAGCGTTCTCGGTGTTCGAAAGGCTAGGAATCGTGGACAAGCCTCCGATAGAGTCAAGAAGCTGGACTACGCGGACGAAAAGTCTACGCTGCGTCCTCCCTAGGCCTTCGTCAGGCCAGTTCGGCCGTACTGATGGCACACTTTTCCCACGCCCTTATGGGCTCCCTGGCTGAGGTGATTCCTCATCTCCCAGCTAGCCTCCAGACTGCGGTTAAGCAGGTGCGGGATCAGGGAAGGGCGGTGGCAAAGCAGCAACTACATACTGCTCTTGACATTGGAGACTCTTGTGCCCAGTCAGTAGCGGCCGCAGTGGCCATGCGCCGCAGAGCTTGACTGTGGATCTCCACCTTCACGGTGGATACCCAGCACAAGCTGGCAGACGTCCCCTTCCTGGGTACTGACTTGTTCGGTCCCAGGGTGGAGGGGCATTTCCAGAGGATCGAGAAGTCCAGTGCCACCTTGGACTCGGTCACGTCTGCCCAGAAGGACAAAGGCCGCCAGCAGCAGCATAAGCCCTTTCGACTTTTTGCCCCTGCAGCATGTCCGGCTCAGCATCAGGGCCAGCAGGCTCGCACTTGGCACCCCAAAGCCAAGCCTGCAGCTTCCTCCAGCAGGAAGCCGGGAGGGAAAGGCCCGGGAGGTCCCTTGGCTGGTCACTCCTCCAAGCCTGCCCAGTGACTGGTTGAGGGGTGTCGCCCCCAGCCTCGTCGCTCCCCCCTGGGTTCCCCCCGGGGACGGCTCCACCACTTTCTTTCCGACTGGTCCGCTATCACCACAGACTGCTTGGTGTTGAAAGTGGTAGGAAAGGGTCTGCCTCTGGAATTCGAGCCGGCCCTGCCCTTCCGAGCCATCGCCCCATGGGGGGCAACGGGGTCCGCAGCCTCTCTGTTGGCCCATCGAGACGATATTGCCCTGCTCCTCCAGAAGGAGGTGATCAGGGAGGTGGCGGATCCTCCACCAGACCCAGGGTTTGTGTCCAGGTATTTCCTGGTCCCAAAACGGACGGGGGGCTGGCGCCCCATTCTAGACCTACACGACCTGAACAGGTTCCTAAGGTCTTGAACCTTCAGGATGGTCACTCTGGCTCAGATCATTCCATCCTTGGAACGAGGCATGTGGTTCTGTTCTCTGGACCTCCAGGACGTGTTCTTTCACGTCCCAATCCGTCCGTCCCACCAGTGATTCCTCCGCTTCAGAGCGGAGGGGTCCCTTTACGAGTTCCGGGCCATGCCCTTCGGCCACTCTCCAGCTCCCAGGGTCTTCACCAAATGCATGGCAGTGGTGACAGCATTCCTGCGCGCCGAAGGGTCCAGGTGTACCCTTACCTGGACGACCGGCTGATTGCGGCCCCCTCCAGACCGGAGGTGGAGCGGTCCAGGGATCTGACCCTCCAGGTTTGCTCTTAGGTTGGCCTCCTCATCAACGAGGCCAAATCGAAACTGGTGCCAACGCAGGTGATTTAATTCATCGGGGCAGAGCTCGAGACTCTTCGAGCCAGAGCACGGCTCCTGGCGGACAGGGCCGAGGTTCTTTCCTTCTTTGCCCAATCATTTCAGGTTGGGCAGTTGTGCCCTGCCCGGGACTTCCTGCGCCTCTTGGGCCTCGTGGCGGCCTGCACCAGTGTGGTCCGTTGGTCCCGTTGGCACTTGCATCCCCTACAATGGGGACTGGCCAGCCAATTGTCACAGCGCTCCGGTCCTTTGCCAGTGGCAGTGACCCAGGAGATGCGGAACGCTCTCCAGTGGTGGATCGTTCCAGCTCATCTGCAGGAGGGCATCCAGTTTGTCCGCCCCGAGCCGATGGTCACTCTATCGACCGCCTCTCTGATGGGTTGGAGTGCCCATCTGGGGGAGCACAGAGCACACGGCCTCTGGTCCTTCGGGAGTCCCGATGCCACATCAACCTGCTGGAGCTTCAAGCGGTCCGACTAGCCCTCACCGCCTTCGCTCCGTTTGTTCGGGGTCAAGTGGTCCAGGTCCAGATGGACAATACCACGACCATGTACTACCTAAACTGCCAGGGCGGGACGCGCTCCTTGCCCCTGTGCAAGGAAGCTCTCCGCACTTGGTCCCTTGTGCGCAGCCTAGGGGCGGATCTCCTAGTCATCCATGTTGCAGGAGCCTCCAACACTCTGGCCGATACCCTAAGCCGGATAGGGGCTGCATATCACGAGTGGTCTATCCTGCTGGAGGTGGTACACGATCTGTTCTCCCACTGGGGCACACCGCAGGTGAACCTGTTTGCCTCCAGGGGGAATGTGAAGCTGTAGCTGTTTCATGCCCGCCCCCCTCAGCAGGGCTCACTGCAGGGGAATGCCTTCCCTAGGCCGTGGACCCCGGGCCTCTTCTACGCCTTTCCCCCATTTCCCTTGATCCACAAGGTGCTTCTCAATGCGAGGAGGGACAAGGTGCAGGTGATACTGGTAGCCCCAGACTGGCCCCGCCAGTTCTGGTATCCAGATCTCCTCAGCCTCAGCTCCAGGCTCCCGAGGCGGCTTCCAGCCTGCCTGGACCTGATCTCAGTCAATCAGGGGAAGGTACTCCACCTGGCCCTTCAATCCCTGCACCTGACGGCCTGGTTCCTGAGCGGCTAGAGTTACAGGCCTTGGGTCTTTCCGACGAGGTCCTCAACGTTGTTGAGGCATCCCGTAAGGAGTTGACCAGAAAATGCTATGCCTTCAAATGGAAGAGATTCTTCATGTGGTCTCAGGATAAGGGGTTGGACCCTTCCTCCTGTTCCTTGGCCAGCATTCTGGACTACCTGTGGTCCCTTTCTCAGCTAGGGCTTCGGTCGACGACCCTTAAGGTGCACCTGGCAGCCATCTCTGCTTACCGGGTGCGGGCTGGCAAGCAGTCTGATGCAGGAGAAGGTGGTCGGGCGCTTTTTCAAAGGCCTTGATTACATATCCCCTTTGGTGCGAGAACCTCCACCTCCGTGGGATCTACTGCTGGTATTGGCTAAGCTCATGGGCAAGCCATTCGAACCAATGCACAGGTGTGACATCTCTCACCTGTCGTGGAAGACCGCCTTCTTTGTGGCGATCACGTCAGCCAGAAGGATGGGAGAACTCCAGGTGTTTTCCATCGAGTCTCCCTATCTGGTCTTCCTCAGGGAGAAGGTTGTCCTGCGCCCCCACCTGAAATTCCTTCCGAAGGTGGTGTCGGAGTTTCACCTTAACAAGGTGTTTACTCTGCCGGTGTTCTACCCCAATCACACCTCGGAGGCGGAATATAGGCTCCATACTTTGGACCCTAGAAGAGCGCTCGCTTATTATAAGGAGTGAACGGCTGAAGTTCGGGGAGAGGTTTGCCAACTGTTTGTCACCTACGCTGAAGCCGCACTTGGCAGACCTGCAGCCAAGCGGATGATAGGCAGGTGGGTCACCTCCCTCATAGATCTCTGCTATAGGTTGTCTGGCATGGAGCCTCCCAAAGGGATAAGAGCTCATTCTACCAGCCACACCGCTGCATCGGTGGCTGCTTCCAGGGATGTCCCTATCCAGGAAATCTGCAGGGCTGCTACCTGAAAGTCAGCACACACGTTCATTACCCATTACCACATCGACCTTGAGTCACGTTGGGATGCTGATTTTAGGACCTCGGTTCTCCAGTCCTTGTTTCCTAAATAGGAGGTGTGCACCTTGCCTCCCTCCTCCCGGAGAACTGCTAGGAGTCTGCCATGAAGTGTGGATTGAACATATCCATGTCCCTAGAAATACAGGTTACTCACCTGTAACAGGAGTTCTAGGAATGGTATATGTTGTTCATCCACATAACCCACCCGACCGCCCCAGCTTCGACGCACAACCTGGCTTCCAGCGGGCTAGATCTGCCGTCATCGGGCGGAGCCGAGAGTTTTATCACCTGGGTGGGTGGGAGGAGCCAACTTGAAGACCTTCCGGCAAGATTTAAAGCGGTAAGGAATCTGCCATGAAGCGTGGATGAACAAATACCATTCCTAGAACTCCTGCTACAGGTGAGTAACCTGTATTTACTCACCTGTAACAGTAGTTCTAGGAGTGAAATATGTTGTTCATCCACACGGACTCACCCGACCTCCCCGTCTGCGGACACACATGACCTGGCTTCCAGCGGGCTAAGATCCGGCGTCATGGGGCGGAGACGAGGTACATGTCACCCAGGTGGGTGAGAGGAGCCAGCTTGAAGACTTCCGGTTGATGTCTAAGTGGAAAGGGACATGCCAAAGAGTGTGGATGAACATCATATACCACTCCTAGAACTACTGTTACAGGTGAGTAACCTGTTTTTACATGTGAGTAACCTGTTTTTGCTCAGGACACTAAAATCTGTAATAGGGTGGACACTCAGGTGGGCATAGAGAGAATGTTCAGGGACTTTGAGGAAACTCAAGGAGTGTTAAGAGAATGGCACTTGGGGTTCACCGCCAAAAGTGCAGAATCCTACATCGAGGTCGTAGGAACCCAGGAGCAGAGTGTAGGACTGGGCGGAGTTACTGACGGTCACTAAGCAGGAAAGAGACCCTGGGGTTATCACAACTAATGACATCAAAGTGGCAAGGCAGTGTTAGAGAGCAGTGTTAGGGCAAGTGGGATGCCAGTATTCATAGGGAGTGGCATCAACAAGAGGATGAGAGAGGTGGTGTTGCCACTGTCACTCATTTTGGAGACCTCACCTGGAGTATTATGTCTCATTCTGGAGGCCACGCCTCAGACAGAACATATACAGGGTGTAGTCTGTCCAGAGCAGGACAGCTAAAATGGTGCAGGCATTGCATCAAAAGCCCTAGTAATAAGAGACTGAGGGATCTCAATATGTACACCCTGGAAAGTGGAGAGCAAGGTAGGACATAATAGAACCTACAAGAAAATCACAGGGGTGCAGGTGGGGAGACTATCGAACGAGAACGTGAACCAGGACCAGAGGACATGCAATGAAGCTGGGGGTGTTTGAGAGATGTGAGGAAGTACTATACTGAATGCCTGGAACAGACTGGCAATGAATGCGGTGGAGGCCAAAACACTAGTGGGCTTTAGGCATGCATGGGATAGACATAGCGGAATTAAAGCAGGGAAGAGGGTGGGTCGCTAAAGACCAGCTCTTCCTGGACATAAAGTCTCCACCACTCATTCACACTAATGGGAGTGCGCCGGAGATGCTAGGACCCAGCGGAAGCAAACATTTTCTAGAGGGTCGGCGCCTGAGATAGAGCCACGAGGAAGTGGCATCACAAGCCCTGGCTTGTGCGATAATGACTACCTCAGCGTCGACCCTCCAACCATCTGTTCCTTTTTTCCCTGCCATCAAGTGCGCTGCCAGTGACAATGTTGCTCGCCTGCCGGGAGTTGAACTTCACTAGCAGCAATAGTTCAGTTTATTTTGTAGTTTTGTTTCGAAGTACGATTATATTCTATATATCTAAATTATACATCAAGAATTCTTCAGCCCTCCATTGACTGAGTCGACTTTGAGCGGGTCAGGTGACGGTAGGGAGACTTCGTATGAAAGCTGTGTAGTCAGCTGGGCCAGGTCCTATCCGACGCCCTCCTCAGGAGGGGTGGAGGGGGCGACAATGGACGGTCCAATGCTCAGGGGGATGGGCGGTCCTCCCAGAAAGCATCAAAGGAAACTGTCCTATTCTCTGCGTTGTTTGGCCTAGAGTTCCTCTTCGATGCATAGGTCAAAGAGAAAAAGGCATCACTCGAGGTCGCCCCCTGGTATGTCTGCATGTAGACAGTCAGTTGTTGGGGCCGGGCACCGGTCTCCAACTCTGTAGGAGTCACCGGTCTCTGTCTCTGAAGGCCGACCTCTTCAACATCAGAGCCCACCTCCGCCTTTCCAAGGAGCTTCCGATGAGCAGTTTCACCAGTGGGCTGCTCTTATGGAGCAATGGGATCTGAGGTTGATGTAGTTGCCTGAGCTGGTCACTCCGATGTCGAGGCCTTCGGCCCATTCGGCTCCAGGGGGACGAGTAGGGTGGTTGGACCTTCCTAGTCGTGCAGCGCCTTCTTCAGTGCCGTTGACTCTGCGCTCCGCTGTCTTTCCCCCTCACATGGCTGCGGCGCAGGGTTCCACGCCGATGCCTCTATCTCCTGCTGTTTTTCCCTCTTTTTCGTAAAATCACAGTTTTTTGACCTCTGGGACAGACTCTGCGCCGCGGGCTCGTGCGGCACCAAGTGCTCTGTTGGTGCCGTGTAGGCTGTCGACACCTTTAGGGCGCTGTTCCGGCAAGTGCCTCCTCCTGTTTTTTTTTTTTTTTTTTTGGCGCTGGCTACTAAGTGGCTCCAACCTTCGGGGTTTTCATCCGATTCTTTCCCTTCTGTTTTTCCTCCTAATTTTCACCTTTCCATTTCTATGCAGTCCCCCCGGACTGTCAGAAGATGATTTTGAGCCTGACCCAGATCTTCATCTGGGTGATGATGTTGATGATGCTGCCCTCAGAGCAGGAATCGATCCTTCTGCAGAGCCTGTGGTGGAAGACCTATCCTTTAAGTCTCTGTTCAAAAATTTAAACTCTAGCCTTTCTCTCCAAGCTTCAGAGATTGATCCTGGGAAGCTTTTACGACTCCAATATCTTCATGTCCCGGAGACCCCAATGGATTTAACCCCTCCAATACAGACCTCTTTCGAGGCTCTTTCTCAGATGGTGAGACAGAATCCGGCTCTTATTCCTTCCGTGGCTGAGTCCATCGATATGAAGTATGCTTCTCCTAAGGATCATCCTATTTTGGCCTCACAAGCCTTTGCTGATGCCATTGTGATCTTGGCAGAGAATAAGGCCGTTCTTCATCAAGGATCTGTGGCCCGGCCAATAAACAAAGAATCTTGTAAGAGACACCTTAGGTAAGAGAGTCTTTGCTGCCTTATCCCTGGGCCTGTGTATTGCCAGCTACCAGGGCTATTTTTCTCAATTTGAGTATGTACTTTGGCATTCCCTCAAAAGAAATGGTGGAAGCTTTACCTGAATTGAAGCTAGCTCAGAGTTGCTTCACACCATAACTAGGGTATCGAATCCAATAACCAACAGGTTAAAGCTGCAATGGATGCCTTCATACCCTGTTTGGCGGTAGCGGCGGCTGCCATCTGCATCCGCCGCTGCTCTTGGCTGCGTACTTCGGGCTTCACGAATGATGCCCAGCAGCAAGTTATTGCTTTACCCTTTGGTATGTATCTGTTCGGGCCTCAGGTGGAGCAAGTCCTGGAGGCCACGCAGAAGACTAGATCGGCCATTTAGATGTCCAGACCTACATCCACTCCCTCCAGAGGTGGTGTGAACAAACATCAGTTTTACAACAGTCGGTCCTTTCGCGGCAAAGGCAGGGAAGCTTTTAATAAAAACCACAACCCTCAACCGCAGAAGAAAGTGCAACAGAAGGCACAAGGCCCCAAAGTGCTCAGTGCCACCTTCTGAGTTTCTGGCGCAAGTCCCACCTCAGCTGTTCGAGGAGGACTCCTCCTCAGCGGTGGGAGGACATCTGACTCAGTTCTACAGTCAGTGGAAATCTATAACATCAGACAAATGGGTCCTCCGGATAATCCACGAGGGATACTCTCTGTCTTTCAGAAACTCCTCTGGATCATCCTCCCAAACGACAGCCAAGGCTGTCGATGGTTCAGTCAGACCTTCTTGCTTCCGAGGTACAAGGCCTTCTGAAAAACAAGGCAGTAGAAATAGTTCCGCTGGATCAACGAAACACAGGTTTCTACTCCCATTACTTTCTGGTTCCAAAGAAAACTGGCGGCATGCGCCCAATTCTGGATCTCAAAAAACTAAAGTTCCTTCACAAGGAAAAGTTCAAGATGATTTCACTAGGTACCCTGCTACCTTTGCTTCATCAACACAATTGGCTAGCCTCCCTGGACATGCAGGATGGCTACCAACGTATTCTCATACACCCAAACCACTACAAATACCTACGGTTTGTGGCATTGGGTCAACACGATCAGTTCAGAATCCTGCCCTTTGGGCTATTCTCGGCGTCGCAAGTTTTTACAAAGTGTTGTGCAATTCTTGCAGCGCACGTCAGGAAAATCTGAATACAGTTGTTTCCGTATCTGGATGACTGGCTCCTAGCAAGTCCCTCCAGGCGACAGACTCTAGAGGCTGTGGCCACGGTCTCGGACTTCCTCACATCCATGGGAGTCCTGCTGAATCTCAACAAGTCGCTGTGGCAGCCCTCCCAGAAGCTCCTCTTCATAGGAACTCTTCTGGACACCTCCTGTGTGAAGGCCTTGCTTCCAGAGGACAGAAGGAGTGATATCCTACAGATGGCCCGATACATCAGAGAACACAGCTCGGTTCGAGCCATCTCGATGCAGCGGATGCTGGGCCTCATGGCATCCTCTGTGTTCACTGTACCCTTGGCTAGTCTTCACATGAGAACCTCCCATTTATATGCTTAGTACTCAGTGGTCCCCAACTGCTCACCCTCTGCCCTTTCTCATCAAGGTGACGGAACCTCTGAAGAGGCCGCTCACCTAGTGGTCCCAGGAGGACAATCTTCTGGAAGGATATCCCTTGGCCCCTCTGGATCATCAGGACCCTGATGGGTTGGGGAGCCCACTGCCAGGATTTCCACACTCAGGGTACGTGAACTCAAGACGAGTCCCAACTCCAGATAAACGTCCTGGAAATGAGAGCCATCCTCTATGCAGTCTGGGGTTTGAAGGAGATACTCTGTCGCAAGAACATTCTCCTCCAAACAAACAACAAATGTATGTACTGTATCAACAAACAGTGCAGCGCGCACACTCTTGTCCTTTATGCAGGGAAGTGATGAGAGTGTGGGAGTGGTGCCTGGAACACAAGGTCTTGATTCATGCGGTTTACCTGCCAGGTGTGCAAAATGAGCTGGCAGACCGTCTCAGCAGAACAGAGATGGATCCTCACGAGTGGTCCCTCGACTTAACTGTTGAACTTACCTCGAGAAACAGCTCTTGCAGCAGGTTACACCATTAGGACTGAAGCTGGCATGCACCAGGACCCCACGGAAATTTTCTAACTAGCAGTATTCAACGGGCACCGCCTCCGACGTCGGTCCCGCCCCCAACGTCAGGCATAGTACATAAGGAGGCAGTCCCCCAGAATCCCCAGTTCTTTTCCTGCCATTGACTCACCAGCATCGGCCTCTCGGTCTTAGTCTAGCGCACAACAGCTAAGAACTTCTCACTGTATTTTTTTTCTAAACTAATGTCAGCATCTCCAGCTCTGTCTTCTGAGGGACACCCTTCCAAGTGTGCCTGTGGAAAACAAATCCCCCTTCAAGGATCCTCATTCATCCTACCTGTGGTGGTTAGGCCCGGACCACGACACCAAGGCCTGCTCCTTCTGTCAGGGGTTCAACAGTTGCACCAGGATCCGCTGTCAGAAGGTACTTCAGGGTTACCTTTTGGAAGAAAAACTTCGCTGAATGGATAAAGAACCTTCCTCCAGAGGTGAATCTTCCTCAAGAGCCCATACCAGGACGAGCACCGGGGAGAAGGCAAGGTTCAGATCCCCGAACCAGGCCTTGGACTCGCGTAGCTCAGGCTCCACACGATCGGACCGCTCTCCCTCCAGGGCTCTTTCTCAGCCCTCTCCGGTTAAGGTCAAGGCTACAGGCTGTTCTTCTGCTTCGCTTCAACCCATAAAGATTTCCAGTCTTTCGGCTTCCTCCACTCCCTCCCGGGCCTCATCTAAGTCTTCTGACCATCACAAGTCTTCCTCTTCTGTCCAACGCCGGGACCCAGACTCCAGATAGGTCTCCCAGCCTCCCAGGGGTCCGGATCCCCCACCCAGGCAGACAAAAGACCTGACGTCCCTAAAGCGGACGACGGACCAGACGTCAGCCAAGCACCTGACGTCTGTCAAGCACCCGAAGTGGGCCAGGTGTTCGCCGGAGCCGAGGACATTGGCCAAACACCAGACGTCGGCCAGGCATTCACTGGACCCGAAGACGTCGGCCAAGCAACCGACGTCAGCCTCACACTCGCCGGAGCTGAAGACTGCACCCCAGTCACTGGTGGACACTGGTCGCATGGACTCCACGGAGGAGGGCACGACATTGCCTGAGGACCAGGCAAGCGATACAGAGGATGCTCGGCTTCCAAGGGAACCTTCGCCCACCCCGGAGACACCTGCGGACCCGACGCCCGACCCCAGCGACAGACCACCGGGCACCAGGCCCATCATTGGGCATGAACATCCAAGAGGGCAAGGATCTCTTCACTTTCTGGTCGGACACAATCCAGAAAGATGTGATCCCTGTAAAACCTCCTACTCCTTCACCTCCTACGCCCCCTCCTCCACCACAGGAGCCAGCAGGACGACCACCAACCACTAAGGAGCATACTCCACTTCCTAGGGGTAGATCTCAGGATCAGAGTAGGTCTCCCTCAGGGTCTCCTAGCCCCAAGCGACCCAGACATCATTGGTACACTGCGTCAGGGGAGGACTCTAGATCGGATACCTCTGAAATCTCCAGATCTCCTTCTCCACTCAGCATCCCATCGCCTGACCCACAAGACCTACCCAGGTCACCTCTGGATGATCCCTCCTTCTCTGAGATTATGAGGCACATCCAGGAGAACATGGGATGGGATTCTGAAGACCTCAACCCCGAGAGACAGCGCCCTGCCCGTTATCTTCGGCAGAAAGATCCCAAGCTTGTGGTAGTACCACCCTTGGTGGACGCTTTCGCGGATGTCACTAAGGCTGCACGGAAGCATCCACACTCCACCCCTCCGTGCCAAAAAAAAGCTGACCGCCTGTACAAGGCCCCGAAATAGAAACCAGTACTTGGCACAACAACCTCTGGCTGACTCCCTTGTCATTACGGGCTCTCATGACCAGTCCCAACAACCGTAGCATATGATCACACAGCCACCAGACCAGGAATCCAAGCAGTTGGATGCCCTGGGGAGGCGCATGTATGAGGCTGCTATATGCTCCATCAGGTCCCTGAACTACCTATCTCACATGGTTCAGTTTCAGAATGCCCTGTGGGAACAGGGTCAGGACCTTGTTGACAAATTACCGGATGGGGATCAGAAGGTTGAGCTCCTAAACCTCCGCACAGGGTCTGATGTGGGAACCCAAGTGCTACGAGCCGCATACAATTCTGTGGACTCGTCTGCCAGAGCCGCTGCTTCGGGCGTCTGTCTCCAGAGACGCTCCTGGCTCCGTGTCTCTGGCTTTACCCCTGACGTACAGAAAAACATTCTTGACGTCCCATACAACGAGGTCCTGTTTGGTGAACACTCTGAGAAGGTTATCACCAAGCTCCAGGACACCGGGAAGGCAGTTAGATCTGTACAAGCCATATACAGATCAAGGTCTGGTTCCTTTCATAGGAACCAGAACCATTTTCGCAGCTGGCAACAATGGCAGCAGCCATGTTCCGGCCAGCAGCAAAGGGGCACTTTTCATCATAAAGCCCAGGCTAAGTTTTCCCCAGGCAGAGGCCAGTGTTGCACCAAACCGGCCCAGCCTGCAGGAACCAGCGCCGGCACACCATGACTCCTTCCCGGCCCCCGCCCCTCCTCTGGATCAACGGGCACAAAAAGTTGGGGGTCGCATTGCTCGCCACTTTTCAGGGTGGTAGTTGATTACCGCCGACCAGTGGGTTCAACTGGTCAAGAGAGGCCATTTCATCTAATTTCTCGACCACCCACCATCAAGACCTCCCCTGCTTTCCTATTATTTGGGTCAGCACGCCCTGCTCATACAGCAGGAGGTGCTCTCGCTTCTCGGAAAAGAAGCTATAGAGCACGTACCGCGGAACCAAAGAGGTGCAGGTTATTATTCTCACTTCTTTCTGGTTACCAAGAAGACGGGGAACCTCCATCCGATACTGGATCTCAGCGACCTCAACGCTTCGGTCCTTTAGAAACACTTCCGCATGGTGACCTTGGCAGGTCGGATACCCATGCTCAAGCAGGGCGCCTTTCTAGCATCCTTGGACATGCAGGATGCTTACCTGCATATACCCATCGCTCAAGCGCACAGGAAGTTTTTGCGCTGCAGGTTTCAGGGTCACCATTATCAGTTCCGAGCCCTCCCGTTCGGACTGTCATTGGCACCTCGGGTATTCACGAAGTGCATGGCGGTCGTAGTGGCGACTCTGAGGAGACAAGGCCACTACATGTTCCCCTACCTGACGATTGCTTCTCATGGCGCTTCGGGAGGCCCTGATGTCCGCTATTCATTATACTCAGTCTCTGTTCGAGACGCTGGGCATCATTGTCAATCAAGAGAAGTCACGCCTGGTTCCGGCCACGGTTTCTGCAGTTCATAGGCGCAGTTCTGGACACTGTCCAGGGAAAAGCTTTTCTACCTTGGGACCGAGCGGAACACATCATATCCCTCATCTGGGACTTTTCAGCAGTGAGGACCATCCCAGCCAGACGGGTCCTTTGCCTGCTCGGACATATGGCTGCGACCATTGCAACAGTCCAGCTAGCCCAACTCCACATGCGGATAATCCAGTGGATGTTATGCATACATGTGATATCTCCCTCTTTACGCATGAGACTCCTGTTTTTTTTTTTTTTTTTGACTGAACTGCTTCCCTCCTGGGAAATAAAATCTCCTGCTTAAGTAAAATTCTGTCCAAAATATCCATGTTTTTTGGGCAGATAAAGACACATAAAATTAAATCAATGATGAACAATGTGTCTGATAACTTTATATAACTAGTTGTTTATTCTTTTCCATGCTTATTCTTGACAAAATGAAACACATTACATTTTCGTAATGACTGTTTGTTTATTTTTTTTTTATTTACACCATTTAAGGACAAACTCACAATGTTATGGCATCTCCCTAATAGCAGGCCAATCTCCCTCCTAATTTGACCCAAATCTCCCTCTTAAGCAAGTTGGCAGGCCAATCTCCCTCCTAATTTGACCCAGAACTCCCTCTTAAGCAAGTTGGACACATCACATGTAAGGTTACGGGTCCAATGTGATCAAAAGCAAGACCATCTGCAGCTCCCAATTCGGATCAAGAAGACCGTAATCCGGGATTGGCAATGGTGGCTAGATTCAAAGAATCTATTGGTGGGGTTCCCCTTCATTGCGCCGTCTCAGACTGTGACGCTTTCCACAGATGCCTCAGGGCTCGGGTGGGGAGCACACCTCGACGGTGTCAGGTCTCCGGGTCTGTGGACAGCCCAAGAGACTCATCTCCACATAAATATCCTGGAAATGAGAGCAGTTCTTTACGCCCTGCAGGCTTTCCAGTTGGAGATTCCACCGGGTACTCTTCTGTTACAAACAGACAATTCCGCGGTGGTGTATTACCTCAACAAACAAGGAGGCACCCAGTCCTACCCACTTTGCAGGGAGGCCATGAGGGTATGGGATTGGGTTCTACAACACTGCGCAAACCTCATTGCTGTTCATCTCCCAGGGGTGGACAAGCGTCGTCGGCGCTGGCCAGAGTCCACAGTGAGAACTACTCCAGGAGGTAGTAGAGGATCTGTTTAGCAGATGGGGTACAACAGAGTTAGACCTTTCTTGATCCCCATACAACGCAAAACTGCCCAATTTCTGCTCGCTAGATCCAGGGCCTGGTGTTTTCTGGGGAGACGTGTTGTCCCTCTCCTGGGCGGGCAGATTCCTCTATGCCTTCCCTCCCTTTCTGTTGATCCAGATGGTCCTTTTGAAACTTTGCAGAGAGCAAGCGACTCTGATACTTATCGTGCTGTTTTGGCCCAGACAGATCTGGTTCCCTCTACTACATCAGCTGTCCTGGGAACCTCCAGTGCCTCTGCCAATTAGCTCTCACTTACTGTCTCAGGAGGCGGGCTCCTTGGCCCATCCGGACCTTTGTTCACGGAACCTGCACGCCTGGCTCCTAGAGACATAGCCATTATGTGATACGGGGTCTCGCAAGAGGTAGCAGATGTTCTAGCAGCTGCTAGAAAAGCGGCCACTCATGCTACTTATGCCATGAAATGGCTCAGATTTTGCCTCTGGGCTCAAGCGTGAGAGTTTTCGCCAATGGATTGTCCAGAAAGGTCTGTCTTGGACTACCTTCTGTCTCTCTTTTTCAGACGGGCTTGGCCTACTCCTCGATAAAAGTACACCTTTGTGCCATCTCAGCCTATCACACGCCTGTAGGCCAACATCCCATATCCCAGTTGGACACGGCACAAGCGTTCCTTAGAGGTGTCCTCCACCTTAGACCTCTGATTAAGGATCCTATTCTGCCTTGGGATTTACCCTTTGTCCTGGAGCAGCTTACGCTGCCACCTTTTGAGCCAGCCGCGGATGGCGAGCTACGTCTCCTTACATGGAAGATGTTGTTTTTAGTTGCCGTTACTTCGGCCAGAAGAATTTCTGAACTTCACGCACTGATGTGCAAAGAACCTTATTTGGTTTTCCACCAGGACAGGGTATCCCTGCGGACTAATCCGAAGTTTCTGCCTAAGGTGGTCTCAGCACTCACTCTTAATCAGGATATCGATCTACCAGTGTACTTCTGTAAATATTCTAATTGAGGAGAGGCCCTGTTGCACACTTTAGATGTGCATAGGTGTCTTCGATACTACCTGACCAGAACCAAACACCACTGAAAATCGGATCAGCTTTTTGTCTCCTTCGCCCACAGGATGATGGGAGCTCCCGTTTCCAAACAGTCGCTGTCCAAGTGGCTCATACATTGTATCACGTTCTGTTACCAGAAGCGTAACAAACCCTTACCGGGCGCGGTTAAGGGTCATTCCACAAGGGGGGTGGCTACCTCCTTTGTGGCCTTAAAGAATGTGTCCACCTCAGCCATCTGTGCAGCAGCCACTTGGAGCACTGTGCTCACCTTATCAGGCATTATAGCTTGGACATTACATTGAGACGAAGAGCAGGTTTTGGTCTAGCAGTCCTTCAAGGACTTCTGTCCTAGGCTTCAGTTCTACTAGTGATTTCTACCTTCCCTCCTCCCAGTGGTGAGGGATTTCCAGTATTGCTTGGGAATTGGTCCTAATGGTGTAACCTGCTGCAAGAGCTGTTTCTCGAAGTAAGATAATACAGTTGCGTAAGAACTTACCATAACAGTAGATCTTAGAGAACAGCTCTTGCAGCAGGTACTCCCCAATCACCGCTGGAGGTAGATTTTTGTTCTGATAGCCTTCTCTTAGGATCAGGTGTTCTCAACACTACTCTGTCGCCTGATGGTGGATCCTCAGTCTCCCTTCTGATGTCATCCAAACGGTCAGGAGTCTCCGGCGGGAGAACAGGATCTGAGGGACCGCCTCCTTATGTACTATGCCTGACGTCGGGGGCGGGACTGACGTCTGAGGCGGTCCCTGCTGAATACTGCTAGCTAGAAAATTTCCGTGGGGTCCTGGCGCCTGCCGGCTTCAGTCCTAATGGTGTAACCTGCTGCAAGAGCTGTTCTCGAAGATCTACTGTTACGGTAAGTTCTTACATAACTGTATTTTCAGTCACGCTTCAAAGAATGGGGAACTCCAGATCTGGACCTTTTTGCATCCCCACTGAACACAAAACTGCGCCTCTTCTGCTCCGGAAATCCAGAACCTAGCATTTTTTGTCAGGATGCTTTCAGGCTGCAGTTGACAAGACGCTTTCTGTACGCATTTCCGCCCCTTCCTCTAATTCAGAGGGTACTTCTCAAATTGGAGTCTCGGGGGCAGAATGATTCTCATTGCCCGTTCTGGCCTCGGCAAATATGGTTTCCGCTACTCAACAGTCTATCGGAAACTGCCCTGAAGACGCTTCCCCTCCAGACGAACCTTCTGACCCAGATTCCTATGATCCATCCCAACCTGAGGTCACTTCACCTTTGGCTCCTGAAGAGATAGAGGTGAATAGGTTTAATGTCTCTCGTAGAGTTTCTGATATCCTTTATGCTGCGCGCAAGCCAGCCACTAGAAAAACCTACACAGCCAAATGGAAGTGTTTCTCCATCTGGTGTGCAAAATCCTCTTGGAATCTTTTTTCCTGCTCACCAGATAGTCTTGGAGTACCTCTTAGACCTCTCAAATTCAGGTTTGCAGTACTCTACAGTCAAAGTTCATCTTTGTGCCATTTCAGCGTATCGTAAGCAAGTGCTTTCCATGTCACTGGCTCAGTTGTCTGTGGATAAGAGGTTTCTTAGGGGTATTCTGCATACTAGGCCTCCTGTCAGACGTCCAGTCACAGCCTGGGACATTAATCTTGTGCTAGACATGCTCAGTCATAAACCTTTGAGCCTGTAGCACTTAAATTGAGGTTCCTCACTTGGAAAATGGCTTTCCTAGTGGCCATCACCTTGGCCCGTAGAGTTTATGAAATACATACATTGGTCACTGACACCCCCCGTACACTGTATTTCTTGGGACTCATCTTAAGTTTCTGTCTAAGGTTGTCTCAGAATTCCATCTAAACCAACCCTTAGTCCTTCCTACCCACTTTGCAAATTTCTAGAATGAAGGGAGAGCACCCTTCATTCACTGTATGTTAAGAGAGCATTGCGGTTCCATCTAGGTAGAACAAAAGAAATTAGGAAAGCTCAACAACTATTTGTTTGTTTCAGCGAGACCTGGCTGGGTCAACCTGTTGCTATCAGATGCATTTCAGCGTGGCTGGAGGCATGCCTTCACCACTGCTATTCTGTGGCACAAGTCAAGCTGAAAGGCAGAGTGTGCTCACTCTACCAGAGCAGTCACGCAGCATCTCTGGCAGAAATCCTAGCGTGCCCGCCACAGATATTTGCAATGCGGCTACTTGGAGCTTCGTGCATACTTTTGTTAAGCACTATGCCTTGGATGTCCATGCCAGATGACATATGTCATTTGGCAGGACCATTCTTAACGGACTTCTGTCCTAAGTATGTGAGCTCTTTAACTCCTGCCGCCCATCTCAGGGGATTATTTAGCTCGGTACTCTCCCATTAATGTGAATGAGTGGTGGAGACTTTGTCCAGGAAGATATGGAAATGATGTACCTTCCATAATTCTTGATCTTCTTGGACGGAGTCTCCACCACTCTTTCACACGCCCACCCACAATCCTCCTAGGTCACTTCTCTGTTTTTGGTCTTCACTCCCTCAAGGGCTGAGCTGTGAAGGCTTTATTATTGACCCTTCTTACACGGGTTAGTCGGACTATCTTATGTCCGATTTTTAAGTTAGTCCTAGGTTAGTTACAATGCACCTCCTTGAAAAAGGTACTGAGATGGTTGGAGGTCGGTCAGTAGTGTCACTGCATGAGCCGGGTGTCATGGGTGTCAGCTTCTTCACGGCTCCATGTCAGGCACCGACTTTCTTGAAAAAGTTTGCTCCAGCTGGGTCATAGCGCCTCCGGCAAACTCCCATTAGTGTGAATGAGTGGTGGAGACTCCATCCAAGACAATCAAGAATTACGGTAGTTACGTAATTTCCATTTAAGGTCTATGGAGACAGACTAGGCAGGGACCATTTTGGGCAGACTGGGTGGGCCAAGCGGTCCTTTTCTGTCCCCCAATTTTTTTTCTAGGGTTTCTGTTCCACTATTGGGTCTGTGTGTTAGGACCCTATGGAAGCCATACGTTTTCTAAAGGCCTCACAGTGGGAGTTGGCCCCAGACGTCGCTGAATGTGTCCACTGATATACAGCGGTGCCAGCCTCCAACCACCTCCGTTCCTTTTTTCCCCCCTTCTGAGTGCACAGCAACAGTGTCGTTACTATCCTCACCAGAGGCAGAACTTCACCATCTATATGACGATATTCAGTTCCTCGATTTTTAGTTTAAAATACGAATTTGATGCTTCTTTTGTCTATTTAGTTACACACACACACACACACTTACAGCTCTTTGAGGATATCTCTTATCTGGTCTAACCTATGGAATATAAGCCGCCATGCAGTAGGACCACATGGAAACTTTTGCCTGTGAAGATGTCGGACATCGATGTTATCGAGGCAGAGGTCAGGAAGCAGGATTGAGGAGTATCAATGTCCTATCAACCTGCTGGAGCTCCAAACAGTCTGGCTGGCGTTGACTCACGACCAGGTACTACCTCAACAAACAGGGAGTGACGAACTCCCTGCCACTGTGCAAGGAAGCTCTCTGTATGTGGACCCTCATGAGCAGTCTGGAGGCCGAGCTCCCATCCATGTGGCAGGGGCCTCCAGCCTGCTGGTGGACGCCTTTATCCGCAAGGGTGAGGAGTCTGAGGGTCTCTCCAACCAGAGGTAATTCACAGTCTGTTCTCCCAGTGGGGCACTCAGGTAGACCTGTTCACCTCCAGGGAGAACGCAAAACTGAGGCTGTTTTGTGCCTGCCTCCTCAGTAGGGAACACTGCAGGGGATGCTTTTCCTGAGGCCCTGGACCCCAGGCCTCTTTTATGCCTCCTCCTTAATCCACAAGGTGCTCCAAGGCCAGGAGGGACAAGGCACAGGTGATCCTGGTGGCTCCAGACTGGCCACACCAGTTCTGGTACCTTGATCTTCTCCACCTCAGCAGCAGGCTCCTGAGGCGTCTTCCTCTCCGCCCAGACCTGCTTTTCATTAGTCAGGGGAAGGTACTCTACCTGAACCTTCAATCCCTGCACCTGACAGCCTGGTTCCTGAGTGGCTAGAGTTCCAGACTTTGGGTCTCTCTAACAATGTCCTCAGTGTTGTGGAGGCATCTTGGAAGGAGTCGACCAGGAACTATGCCTTCAAGTGGAAGAGGTTCTCCATTTGGTGCCAGGGCAAGGGCTGGACCCTTGTCCTGTCCAGTGGCTAGCATCCTGACTACCTATGGTCTCTTTCACGCAGGCCTCGCCCACGAATTTAGGGTGCACCTGGCAGCCATCTCGCTTACTGGGTAATGGGTCACCAGCAGTCAGTGGTGCAGGAGATGGTGGTCTGGTGCTTTTAAAGTCCTTGACCACATTTCCCTTCCAGTGCGTGAACCACCACCAGCTTTGGATCTGTTGCTGGTTTTGCAAAGCTCATGGGCAAGCCATTCGAAACCAGTGCATAGGTGCAAGATGTCACACCTGTCGTGGAAGACCGCCGTCTTGGTGGTTATCATGTCAACCAGAAGGGTCAGTGAGTTCCAGGTGCTTTCAGTGGAATCTTCTTACCTGGTCTTCTACAGGCACAAGGTTGTCATGTGCCCCAACCCAAAGTTCCTCCAGAAGGTTGTGTCAGAGTTTCACCTTAATCAGGTGATTAATTTCCCAGTGTACTTCACCAATCACACCTCTGAGGCTGACCACAGGCTCCATACTTTGGACCTGCAGCGAGCGCAGCCCTACTATAAGGAACGCACTACTGGAGTTCGGGGAGAGGTTTGCCAACTATTTGTCACCTACGCTGAAGCCGCACATGGCAGATCATTAGCTAAGCAGACGATTAGCAGGTGGATTGTATCCTGCTTCGACTTCTGCTATAAGTTGGTGGGTATGGAGCCTCCTGTAGGGCCAAGGGCTCATTCCGCCCACCATGCCACTGCCTTGGCGGCTGCTTCCAGAGACGTCCCTATCCAAGAAATCTGCAGGGCTGCAACCTGGAGGTCAGCACACACCTTTATTTCCCGTTACCACATTGATTCAGTCATGCCAGGATGCTAGTTTTCAGGCCTCAGATCTTCCCCTTGTCAGTCTTCACCATTCATTGCTACTGGGTATAAGCCAGAGGCGCGCACTTGCTTGAGTGCCCTTTTTTTTTGGGGTGCCCACAAAACCGACACACTGTGTGGCGCTTGAGGATTGGCTGTTAGGCACTGCCTACTCCTCCTTCACCCTAGTTCTGTTTTCTCCCACTGTGAAGGTAGCACCTGCTGTGGGAGTGACCAGAAAAGTGTACTGTGTCAGAAGGCCTTCTTCATTTTTTTTACGCTGTTTTTCCTGCCGTTGTCATTCCTCCATCCCGGTTCTGAAGTGCTCACCCAATGTCGTTGCATCCCAGTAAGCTCTATACCTTTTATTTCTTAAAAGTCTTACCGATTGGGCCGGGTCTGTTGCTGTACTTTTTTGTTTTTTTCGGCGTCATGTCTGATTCGGGGGTAGGAAGAAAGCAGGTCGTGCCCCCAAGCGTCCGTGCCCCTGTGGCCGGCATTATTCCGTTACGGACTGGCATGATGTCAGCCTTAGTTGCCGGGTTCCCAACCATGATATGGATAATTGTGACACCTGCTTCTCCATGTACCACTGCGTTCTTGAGATCCATGCGTTTAAAGTAGAGCGAGCCCCTCCAACTTTCAGAGGGAGGCTTTATTCTAGGGATGCCATGGCTAGAACTCTTGACCCTGCCTCTGGATCCCCTGCCAGGTCTATATGGCCCGGTGAGGAGGAAACTTCCTCTTCTGATTCATGCCTTTCCGTAGAGGAGGTTTCTTCCATGGAGCCAGAGGAACAGCTTGGTTCCCTCCAGGGCAGGGCAGAGCAGAACAGAGAGCACAGCCACAGCGGTCATTTCCTAGGAGGTGCAGGCTCCCATGATGTTGTGGCCCACAGCTGCTGGGCCCAGCACAGTCCTGGATCCTGGCGCCATTCACAGTGTTGGTGATCAGGGCAGCGCCGCGGGTGGTATGTCCCACGGCCGCGCTGTTGGCAGGTGGCCTCTCAGGGTCACAAGCCTAGCGGTGTGCGTGGTCTCCTCTTTGGAGGGGGATGGCTCGCTGGCCAATATGGATTGGCGTCCCTACTCCTTGGAGTTGTGGAGCCCCCTTTGGACGTGACACCAGGCGCTCCAGTGCTCTTTCCTCTGTGACCCCGGATGCTGCTGTCTCCAAGGGCCCACACGTCGGGGGAGGGGCACGGGGCCAGTGGCGGAGAGTAGTTATGGGGTTCCTGGAGTGATGGTTTCGGGGAAGGGGGGCAGCTGCATTTCCTGGTGCTGTCCTGGCTACTGTGGTTGGGAAGGGGTCCTCATCTTCTGCCCGTCTCCCTTGGGGAGCTAGGCGGGATTAGGGGACCACTTAGTACTGGAGCTCGAAGAAGAGGGTGGCCTCTGAGTCGGAGGGTTGAGAGGCCAGGGTGAAGCACAGAGGCCTCCTCACTACCTTGTGGGGGGGGGTGGGGAGGAGCCACAGTGCCAAACCCCACTTCTCTTCCTCTGAGACTGAAGAAGTGCCCGTGGTGGGTGGCACTGGGGCTTGTCCTTCTGGAACCATGCAAACCCGGTCACACCACAGGGGACAATCCCCCTCAGGGCTCAGCCAGGATTTATCAAATTTGCAGCGTCCACTGACTGGGTCGACCACCGGATCCCCTTGTGTGGGAGGATCTACTGCGAGGTCTCAGCCCTGGCAGAGGCCAAGCACTTTGTCAGGTGCTGTTCCCCACTTCCTCTGCAGACACCACCTCTTCTCCCTGGCCATGTGGGTCCTATGTGGCCCTTGACCTTAGAGACGTTCAGAGCTACTGTGATGTCCTTCCTTATGTATGTCAGGGCTATGGACAAGCAGGTCTTCCGCCTCTCCCCACCGCCGCAGGAGGACTCTGAACATCTGAGCTCCTCGACTTCCTCCTCTGATGAAGAGGACATTCCATCCACCTTTCCTCTAACGCTGATTTCACGGAATATCAGCAATTCCTTTCAAGGTTTGTTCAGGAGCTGCATCTCTCCCATGTGGTAAGGCGTAATACCGAGTGGGAGACGCGCTCCTTCTTGAACAAATTCATTGCAAACCATCTTGTCCTTTCCTGGCCTATTCCTTTCCAGGAAGCATCGATCTACGCCTGGCAGTCACCAGCTGCCTCATCCCCAGGCCCAGAGGACTGCAGGAGGAGGTATTGTACACCCCAGGAGTCTCTTGGTTCTCTGCCTCACCCACCTTCGAGGGGCTGACTGCTCTAGACCCTCCTTCCTGGCTACAACACTCAGTGCAAGACCGACCACCAGATTCGGACTCCATGGAGTTCGACTGGTGGGGAAGAAGAGTTTTCTCCATCTCGTGTGCTGCTCCGCATCACAGCACATCAGGCTCACCATGCTGCCTACAACAGGTATCTGTGGTCAATGCTGGCACAGATGTTAGCATTGTTGCCTGATTTGGAGGAATCTAGGCAAGCCATTGCCCTTTCTGCACAGTGTCTGGAGCTTGCAAGGCACCAGGCAAGGGCATCATATGACGCCATTGAGGTGGCTTCCAGACTGTTGGGGACAGCGATCTGCATTAGACGGACAGTATGACTTAGCCTGTCAAGATTGTCACCAGTTATCTGGCGAAGGATGATTTCCTCCACCTTCTGGGGGACACCTTTTTCCTGCAGGCGAGGAGGAGGAATTTACAGGGTGTCTTCTGTTCTCCCAGCCTTGGGGGGCACCTCCTCGACCTGAACAGCCTTAGAATATGTATGGCCTAGTATGGCAAAAAGGGTCTCCCCCACAGGAGGCTGAGGAAAACTGTTCCCACAGGGCAGTGCCAGATCCCCTCTGGGGGGCTTGGTACTCACCCAACAGTAATGAATGGTGAAGATTGACATAGGGAAGATATGTAAATTACATACATACCCTAATTCTTGATCTTTCCTTGTATCTTTACGATTCATTACTGATTCCTGCCCAGCTTCCCCTCTTGGGCCCCAGCTTCTGGGCATCTCCTCCACCCTGCTTGCCCTCCACTCTACAAGGCCAATTGGGGGCAGCTTCCCCCTTATACCCCATGGCCCTCTGTTTCCATCTCTAAAGTCACAGAGCACCCAACCTAAGGGGGGCAGAGAGTAGGGTATTTGCCCTGACCTTGGAGGGAACTCCCTGGGGTTCCCAGTGAGGTACACCATGGGGTCCCTTCAGTGACTTGGCACTGACCTGGCTGGTCCATTGCCGACTTGGTTAAAGGGTGGGGACTTCATCGGTGCATCCCATGGGAAAGCTCATAGGTATCCCCCCCTTTCCTTTTCTTGCTGTCCCCCTATATTATAGGGGTTGTTTCTGGACAGGATCCTCTCCTGTTTAGCGCTCCCCCCCCCGGCCAAGTCCTCGGGTGGTACACTTAAGAGGGCCATGCTCCAGGACTTTCATCCTGGTTGCAGGTTTAGGGGAAGGGAGGATCAGACTCCACCATGCTTTATATTCTCCAAGACCATCTCAAATTCTCCTGTTCTGGACCTACGTCCAGTGGTCCCTGAAGCTTGATAGGGATCCTTGCACCTGTGTCTTCATACCTTCCAGATTCTTGGGAATAAAGATAAGCCAATAGTCTTCTGGCTGAGAATGGCGGGGGCACTTCTCTCTCCTCCTTCCCCTGTATCTTTTATCTTTCTCTGCTCATTTGTTTCCCTGTCTTTCTCTCTATCTTTCCTGTGCTGCCGCCCAGAGGCTGGGGCCCTCATGCCAGTTAGCAAAGTCCTATTTTCCCTCTGTGCTCTATCTAGCTTATTCCTTTTCAGTTTATATAGTTTTCT
The DNA here is from genome assembly GCA_016271365.2 of Neoceratodus forsteri. Lineage (NCBI taxonomy): Eukaryota > Metazoa > Chordata > Ceratodontiformes > Ceratodontidae > Neoceratodus > Neoceratodus forsteri. The sequence goes on along the minus strand of CM057453.1, from coordinate 1,319,390,770 downwards.
ATTTCCTATCCTTTGACTCATCTTAAAATTTCTCTATCCCCCTGTTTTCCTTCTCTCTGGCAGAACAGAACTTGGGTGGAGGAGGAGTCAGTGGCACCTAATGGCCAACCCTTGAGTGCCCACGCGGTCGTCGATTTTGTGGGCAGGGGCCAACCCAAAAAAAGCTTCGAGCAGGTGCGCCTCTGGCTTACACCCAGCAGTAATGAATGGTGAAGATACAAGGGAAGATCAAGAATTATGGTAGATATATAATTTACATTTCTCTAATCTCTGTTCTCTAACTAGGGGGTGTGCGCCTTGCCTCCCTCCTCCCAGAGAACTGCTAGGAGTCTGCCAGAAAGTCTGGATAGAACATCATATTGACATCCCTAGAAAAATGGGTTACTTACCTGTAACAGTAGAACTTCCACGGAGTGGTCTCTTGCAGTAGGTAATATCCTTGGGTCATCATCAGCGGTCACTGTGGTGCACGGTAGTTCTTCTAGCAGTCTTTTACCAGGGACCGTCCACACATGACATCAGCTTCCTGTTTCCTATATGAGTGTGGCCGGTCCCTGGTATCCTCAGTTCATTTTTCCGCCGTCTTCATCTCACATGCAGGAGCTAGAGCAACTTCTGTACAACAGTCATCAATGAGAATTTGAGCTACAAAACGAATGTCTAAAGAATGTTCAATCAAACAAGCATGATTTCATTCCTGCGGTGTGGTAGGAAGATGTACTGCTTTGACAACCATACCCTCTTGTGTAAGGTGTTTGGGACCCACACTACAACCGTGGTTCTTGTAACTTTTGTCAGTAATTTAATTAGGCAACTTGTCAATGCTGGTTGCTGGAAATTCAACGCTTGTTGATGGAGCAGAAAATCTCTTGGAGAATCTTGACTTGTACCAAGGGCTCACCTTCCACTGATTCTCATAGGCAGAAAGGAGAAACCCTCCTCACGCTTCCTGCCTAAGCGCTGCCGATGGCCACTGCTTCGTGTCCCTCTGTTGACAACACGCACTCGCACCACATCCTTGTCGACGGGGCTCATATTCCTCTCATCGACTGTGCTTTTAAATGCAGTACAGCACTGCTGCAACCGCCGATGGCACCTGGAAATCTTCATGAAAATAATCCTTTCTCCTGGCGGGGCCGGCCGATGAGGACCCCTTGATTCTCGGGAAACCAATGGCTTATGCCTTACTTACTGCCCCTCTACCTTCCTAGGTGGCTACTTACAGGGATCAGGTGGCTAGAGGTTAGGAATTTGGTTTTACCAACCAGGGCAAGACCTGCCCAGGCTACACGTCCAATCCCCTCAATCATACCCTTTGTATCTGAACAGCCCCCACAGAAGGAACTAGACATTTCCAGCATAGTATGGCACTTCTAGGAGCGGGGATATTTTGTTCATCTACACTCTTTGGAATGTCCCCTTCCGCTTTAAATATCAACGGAAGTCTTCAGGCTGGCTCTTTCCACCCACCTGGGTGGTATATACCTCTACTCCACCCCATGACGCCAGAGCTTCCTTTCTCCTACAAGATTCAGGTTGCCTCCGTCATGCTCACGCATTTTGTAGGCCCTGGCTTTCAGACCTTTGGTTTTACCGAAAATTCGCATTGTTCACATTAGCAATGGCAAATTTGCTGCTTCGATCAAGGAAGACAAGTCTTCCCCTGGATTTCATTGGTACCCTTGCGGCCAGAAGATGTTATGCACTGATCCCCACAATCTGCAAAAGGCCTATTGTCTCAGTGTCAATCCATGACGCCTCAAATGCAATCTGTGTCTTGCCTTTCATCCCAATGGAGAAGAGGAACCTCCGTGAAAGCCAAGGAGGCTCGGTGGGCGGCCTCATGGCCGTGATCCACCGAGCAGTTGGAATGCAAGCAAGCCTTGAGGATTAAGTGGCTCGTATGCAGATTCCTCTAGGAGCTTCTTCGCCCGCTCAATCTGGGCTCCACCTTCATGGGTTCCTTCCGAGAGTTGTTCTAGTCTCTCCCAACCAAGGGAGAGACACCTGCAGGAGAAGGATCCGGGATCATCTTCGTCTCGACGGAGACGTTCTTGGGAGTGGGAGAGATCTCAATCCCAGGAGCATGCGGTCTCTATTTTGGTCGGGATTGCCTCTTTGGCCACTGGCTTTTTGGCTCTGCCATCTGGTCAGTCTGTCGATCGAGGTGGAAATCGTAATCGATCCTATCGATCCAATATTGCCGACTCTGGTCGATTCCCTCGACTGAACCTGTAATCTGGTCTTTCCAGATGATGAGACCCAGGCTGCTGGGACTCCCATCGATTATGTGGTCCCTGATCCCGGGAAATCACCGGCCCCACCAGTGTCTCCCCAGCGACCGAGTCGTTCTGTCCGATCTCGATCGAGGTCTTGGACCCTCTCGACCGACAGGCCAAGGAAGAGCCATAAATGCTCTAAAAGAGGCAAAGACCAACAGTCCTCCTCCGGATTTGCGCTAGGCCCGCGGAAACTCTGGCAGTACAAGGACCCTCATGTGCGGCGGGTAGCTAATTTGACCGGGCAGAAGCCAACCTGGCTTCTACACCAGCTATTACTTGGTTAGCCCCAGGGTCGTGTTTACAAAAACCACCAGATCGGCCTAGAACAATCTCTCCGCACCAATTGTGGTGGAACCACCGCCTCTAACAGCCTGTGGGAGGGGCCTTCCATAGAAGATGGACCTGACACAGGGCTTCCCAGCGATTATCAGTCACGGTCACCCCAGACTGCCCTCGGTGGTCGAAGGTGACCTGGTGTCGGCCATTATACCTGGATTCCTCGGATTCGGACGTCACTGGCTTGCATTCTCATCCAGGGGATGATGAATCAGCCATTGGCTTGGAGACAGAGGAAGGTCCCTCGTCTTTCCAAGGGATTTTTTGCCTCATCTCTGAATCTACAGGGATGCTCCTGGAGCCATTCCAGAAAAAAGGTGGAGTTCCCTCTTACGGACATCCTTAAGAGAAGGGATACACCGGAGGCATTTCCTGTGGCTGAGGCTATTGTCGACCTGGCCCTAGAACTTTTTCCGTGCACTGCCTTTTGTCCAGCTCCTTCTGACCGCATGTTCCGCAAGTGTGCGGTGCCCATGGGGTCCCTTGCGGGGTTCACAGAGCACTCTTCAGCCAAGAGCCTGGTGACCGCCTCTGTGTTCAAGCGTACTGGCAGTTCTGCCGACACTGACCGACCTCCTAATAGAGTCCAAGCTCTTGGACCATTCAGCCAGGAAGGTCTTTGTGGCTTCCTCCTTGGGCCTGAGTCAGGCAAGTTCTCTCATGCCCTTTTAGGTTCACTGGATGAAGTCCCTCACATCTGCCCATGGACATGCAGACCATGGTCAAGCAGGTCTGGGATCATGGCCGAGCTGTTGCCAAACGGCTTCAGACAGCCCTTGACATCGAGGATTCTTTGCTGCCTCGATGGCTGCTGCAGTCTGTCCGCCGGGCTTGGCTGAGGCTCTCCTCCTTCCTGGATGGTACCCAGCACAAACTAGCTGATGTGCCCTACCTCTGGACTGACTTGTTCGGCCTAGGAGTGGCTGGTCACCATCAGTGCATTGAACAGTCCAGTGCCAACTTGGACATCACTTCTGCCAAAGGTTCTTCAGGCAAGAACCAGCAGAAGAAAGAAGCCTTTCCGGCACTCTTCCCCTGCGGCTCAGCAGTCCTCCTTCCAAGGTGGACAGCAGCAGGCCCAGGCTTGGCATCCCTGGCCCAAGCCCGGACCCCAACAGGCCTGTAAAGGAGGCTGAGGTTCAGGTCCTGGAGCCTCCTCCAAGCCTGTTCAGTGACAGGGTGGGGACTGTCAACCCCTCTCCTGGCACACCAGCTCTGGGTCCTCCCGTGGGGGGGCTGGCTCCACCACTTCCTTTCCGCCTGGTCCGTTTCACGCCAGACAGCTGGGTTCTCTATGGTCGGTCAGGACTGCCTCTGGAATTCAGAGTAGTACCCCCAAAGCCAGCCCGCGTCTCTTGGGAGGAAAGAGCATCTGCTCAGACTTGGTTGGCTCTCCGAGTCATCGCTCAGCTCCTCCTTAAGGAGGCAGTAGCTCCAGTGGCAGATCCTCCAGCAGATCCAGGCTTTGTCTCCAGGTACTTCCTGGTGCCCTAGCAGATGGGTGACTGGCGCCCATTCTAGATCTGCATGACCTGAATCAATGTCTCAGGTCACGCCTTTCAAATGGTCACTCTGTCCCAGATCGTACTCATCCTTGGAGTGAAACATATGGTTTTGTTCACTGGATCTGCAGGATGCATTCTTTCACATCCCAATCCTTCGTCCCCTCAGCGGTTCCTCTGCTTCAGGGTCGAAGGGACCCTATAAGAGTTCAGAGGCATGCCATTCGGCCTGTCATAGGCCCCATGGGTCTTCACCAAATGCACTGCAGTGGTAGCGGCCCATCTCAGGTGTCGGGGAGTCAGGACTTACTCTTACCTCGACGATTCGCTCCTAGCAGGTTCCACCCAACAGGAGGTGTAGAGGTCCAGGGACCTGGCCCTCAAGACCTGCTCCCAACTCTGCTTCCTCAGCAATGTGGCCAAATCGGAACTTGTGCCTTCTCAGGTGATGGGCTTCATCGGGGCAGAGCTCGATTCTTGTCAAGCCAGAGTTGGCTCCTGGTGGACAGGGCGGAGGTTCTTTCCTCCGTTACCCAATCATTTCTGGTTGGGCACTTGTGCCCTGCCTGGGACTTTTTGTGCCTTCTGGGTTACATGGCGGCATGCACCTTGATGGTCCGTTTAGCCCGGTTGCACATGCGCCTCCTCCAGTGGGAGCTAGCCACCCAGTGGACTCGGCGCCATGGTCATTTCGACCAGCTGATCATTGTAACTCGGAAGATGTGGGACGCTCTCCAATGGTGGACTGCCCCAGACTGATTGCAGGAAGGGATCCCATTTGTCCGCCCCGAGCCTATGGTCATCCTCGTGACCGACGACTCTCTCATGGGCTGGGGAGCCCCCATGGGGGACAAAATGGCCCACGGGCTCTGGACCTCCAAGGAGTCCTGATGCCACATCAACCAGTTGGAGCTCAGAGCAGTCAGACTGGCACTGTAAGCTTTCGCTCCTCAGCTCTGGGGTCAAGTGGTTAAAGTCCAGACGGACAATACCACGACCATCTACTAGCTCAACAAACAGGATGGCAAGCATTCCTGCCTGCTGTGCAAGGATGTGCTCCACGCCTGGACCCTCATGAGTCGATTGGAGGCAGATCTTCTAGCCATCCATGTGGCAGGAGCCTCAAACCATCTGCCAGATGCTCTCAGCCGCTTATTCCAGACATCCCATCATGTGTCTCTCCATCCAGAGGTAGCTTACAGCCTGTTCTTCCATTGGAGCAAACTGATGGCGGACCTGCTTGCCTCCACGGAAAACACCAAGCTGCGGTTGTTTCATGCTCGCCCCTCAGCAGGGCTCACTGCAGGGGATGCCTTCTCGAGGTCGGACCCCAGGCCTGCTCTGTCTTCCTTCATTTTCCTTGATCCACAAGGTGCTTCTCAAGGTGAGGAGGGACAAGGTGAAGGTGATTCTGGTAGCCCCAGACTGGCCGCGCTGTTCTGGTATCCTCAGCCTCCGCTACAGGCCCCCAGAGTGGCTTTGCACATGCCTGACCTGATATCACTTGATTGGGGAAGGTATTCAATCCGGACCTTCAATCCTGCACCTCACAGCCTGGTACCTGAGCTGCTAGAGTTCCAGGCTTTGTCTTTCCGAAGATGTCTACACCGTGGTGGAGGCATCTAGAAAGGAATCGACCAGGAAATGTTATGCCTTCAAATGAAAAGGTTTTCCATTTGGTGTCAGGGCAAGGGCCTGGACCCTCTGTCCTGTCCAGTGGCTGACATTTTTGACTACCTTTGGGGTTTCTCTCTCTAAAGGGGGTTTTCTGTCATCGACCCTTAGGGTGCACCTGGTAGCCATCTCTGCTTACTGGGCACGGGCCGGTCAGACGACACACAGTGGCAAGAGGGAGTAGTGGTCGGGCACTTTTTCAAAGGCCTGGATCACATATCTCCTCTGGTTTGTGAACCTCCAACTGTGTGGGATCTACTGCTGGTATTGGCAAGCTCATGGGCAAGCAGTTCGAACAAATGCACGTGTGCCTTGTCACATTTGTTGTGGAAGACTGCCTTCCTGGTGGCTATCATGTCTGCCAAAGGACAGGGAGCTCCAGGCACTTTCAGGACCCCCAATCTGGTCTTCACAGGGAAGGGTTGTCTTATGCCCCTACCTAAAATTCTTTCCGAAGGTGGTGTCAGAGTTTCACCTTAACCAGGTGTTAACTTTGCCAGTATACTACCCAAACTACACCTCGGAGGCCGAGTACAGGCTCCACACCTTGGACATGAGTCGTGCTCTCTCCTATTACTGTACAAGGAGAGGATGGTGGAAATTCAGGGAGAGGTTCGCCAGCTGATTGCCACCTACGCTGAAGCCGCTTCTGGCAGACCTGTAGCAAAATGGACCTTTGCAAGGTGGATTATATCATGCAAAGGTCTAACATAGAAACATAGACTGACGGCAGATAAGGACCACTTGGCCCACCCAGTCTGCCCATTTCCCTACCTACTGGATAAGCTGCAGATTCTAGTTAACCAACAGCCTGCTTCCTGCAACCCCCCACAATAATTGCTTTGTGTCTGTCCCATGCATGTTTGAATTCCCCCACTGTTTTAGACCCAACGACCTCCTCAGGAAGGCTGTTCCATGTATCCACCACTCTCTCCATGAAAAAGAATTTCCTCACATTACCCCTGAGCCGCTCCCCCCATTATCTTTAAACTGCGCCTCTTGTTCTTACACATCTCTTTTCTGAAAGATGCTACCTCCTGACTTTGAGGCATACCTTCCTCCAGACCCTCTGCAATGTCACTTATAAAGATGTTAGAGGATTGGACCCAGTACTGAGCCCTGAGGTACTCCACTAGTAACCCCCTTCTTCGGAATGTGTTCCATTCACTTTACCTTCTGTGTCCTGTTGTGCAGCCAGTTCGCTACCAGGCTACCACCCTGGGACCCACTCCCAGGCTGGTTAACTTGATTATTAATCTTTGTGTGGGACTGTGTCAAATGCCTTGCTAAAGTCTAGGTAGGCATATCCACAGCCCCTCCCTGGTCTATTACTTTGGTCACCCAGTCAAAGAAATCAATTAGATTAGTCTGACATGACCTTCCTGCTGTAAATCCATGTTGCTTTGGGTCCTGTGCCCTCTGGCCTCTAGGTACTCAACAATTCTTCTTTCAGAAGGATTCCATCATTTTCCCTACCACTGAGGTCAAACTTACAGGTCTGTAGTTTCCTGCTTCTGCCTTGCTCCCACTTTGTAAAGGGAATCACATCTGCCCTCCTCCAGTCCTCAGGTACCACCCCATTCTGCCATGATTTGTTAAAAAGTGTGGTCAGTGGTGTCACTAGGTTCCCCCTTAGTTCTTTAAGGATTCTGGGGTGAATCCCGTCAGACCCCATTGCTTTGTCCACCTTGAGTTTTAGGAGATCTTACTTCGAGACACAGCTCTTGCAGCAGGTTACACCATTAGGACTGAAGCCGGCAGGCATCAGGACCCCACGGAAAAATTCTAACTAGCTATCTTCAGCGGGGACCGCTCCCGACGTCGGTCCCACCTCCGACGTCAGGCGTAGTACATAAGGGGCGGTCCGCCCGATTCCCAGTTCTTTCCCTCCCGTCGACTTGCATGTCTCGACCGCTGGTTCAGTCTCTGGCGAAACACGTGGTAAAGTTTTTTCCTCGGGAAATTGATTTCTACAATCAAGTTCTTCGCTGATGTCCTCTTGACCTCCGGTCATCCTCGAGGTGTGCTTATGGGAAGCAGATCCCCTTCAAGGACCCGCACTCGGCCTGCGTCCGGTGCCTAGGCCCAGACCACAACACCCGGTCCTGCTCTTTTTGCCAGGGGTTTTATAGCAGAACCCGGATCCGTCGCTAGAAGGCCCTTCAGGCATTCCTGCTAGAAGAAAAACTCAAGACCATGTCTTCCAAGGGGGACTCTTCGCAGAAGACCCACAAGCACGCTGAGAAGCATAGGGAGAAGGCCCCTTCCAGGTCCCCGTCTAGGGCCTCAGACTCGCGCAGCTCTGGTTCCAGGTCCGACTGCTCCCCTTCCCGGGCCAGCTCTCAGCCTCCCCCTGCTGCGGTTAGAAAGTCTTCATCCTCTTCCCAGGCCAAGACTCACAGTCCTTTCTCATCCTCCAAGGCCCTGACCAAGTCGGGGGATCGCCACCATCACCATAAGTCGGGTTCCCGCCTTTCTGAACCTGACGTCAGGTCTGCTTCCTTGCCTCCTCGCAAGACCAGAGCTCACCTCTCTGAAGAGGCGCGGGACCAGGCGCCCGGTGCGTCCGTGTCGTGCACCTCTGCGCCACAGGTCCCGGGCCGCTGTCGGCCAGACGGACTCACGCCGCCAGGCTAACATCACCGACGCTGGTAGGGGACCGGCGCCCCTCCATTGAGAGAGAGGACCCAGACACCTCCGACCGCTGTCAGTCAGGAGACCATCACTGAGGAGGAGTTGACTCAGCCTGGGACCAGACGGGTGACCCGGTCCTGTCGAGACGCACAGGGAACCCTCACCACTACCTGAGCCCCCTGTGGAGCAGACACCGGGACCCGACGACCGACCATCACGGTGCCCGGACCGTCGTCGGGCCTTTCCATGTTAGAAGTGAAGGAGCTGTTTACTTACTGGTGGGACACCATAAAGAAGGACATGGTTCCCACGCCACCTCCTCTTCCTCCTCCTCCCCCTCCTACACCAGTTACTCCTCCGGTTCCTGCGCCCCCCTCTCTATCGGGGTCGGCAGGCCGGCTACCTCCTCCCCGGGAGCACAGAACACCTCCAAGGGGGAGACCTCCGTCCAAATCCTCTTCCAGGTCACCCAACCCTAAGAGACCCAGAAGACGCCGACGATCGCCTTCGACAGAGGACACGGGATCAGAGTTCTCAACATCCAGATCCCCATCTCCCCTCTCCATCCCTTCTCCAGATCCACGAGATGCCAAAGTCTCCTCCGATGACCTTTGCTCTCGGATATTATGAGACACATCCAAGAGAACATGGGATGGGATGCGGAAGAGCTAGACCCTGAAAGGCTCGCCTTGCAAAGTATCTTAGGCAGAGGACCCCAAGCCTGTGGTGGTGCCACCTTGGTAGGTACTTTGCTGAGCAGCGTCACTGAGGCAGCGTGGAAAGCACCACATTCAGCTCCTGGCGATGCCGAAGAAGCTGATCGCTTGTGCAAGGCTCCCAGGGAAGACCAGTACTTGACTCAGCATCCTCAGGCCGACTCTCTGGTCATAACAGCCTTGCATGACCGGTCTCAGAGACTGCAACATCTGAGCACCCTGCCACCGGACCCAGAGTCCAAACAGCTGGACGCCATGGGTAGGCGCATGTATGCTTCCGCTACCTGCGCCATCAGATCCCTGAATTATTTGACCCACATGGTGCAGTTCCAAAATGCCTTGTGGGAACAGGGTCTGGATGCGGCTGAGAAACTGCGGAAGGTGAGCAGAAGGAGGAGATGCTTCAGCTCCTTTATGCAGGTTCGGACTTGGGACCCAAGAGTGCTCACGAGCGCGACGCGACTCCATGGACTCCTCGGCCCGAGCAGCAGCTTCAGGTGTATGCATCCGGAGACACTCTTGGTTACGCTTCCCCGTTTTCATCCCGGACGTCCAGAAGAATATCATGGACGCCCCATTCGAGGGAGAAGTTTTGTTTGGTAAACCCTCAGAGAAGATAATTACCAGACTTCAAGAGGCCGGAAAGGCGGTGAGGTCGATCCAGGCCATGTACCGACCCAAGCTTAGTTCCTTTTGTAGGAACCAAAGCCGTTTTCGTGGAGGGACGCAGAGACAACAGTCCCGCCCCGCTCCACAACAAAGGGGCTCCGGCTTTCGCAGAGCCAAGGGGAAACAACCCGCAGGCCGAAGCCAGCGTACTCCTAAGCCTGTCCAGCCAGCGGGACCCTCAGCCGCCACAGCCTGACTCCTTTCCGGCCCCTGCCCCTCAGGATCAACGGGAAATCATGGTCGGGGGTCGCATTGCAAACTTCCTGCGGGATGGCAGGCTATAACCACCGACAGGTGGGTTCTTCAGTTGGTCGGAAGAGGCCACTTTATAAAATTCACAGAAAAGCCACCCTCGAGGCCTCCTTTGCTCTCCCGGTACCCGGGTCAGCATAAGTCACTGATCTGGCAAGAAATACTCGCGCTCTTGCAAAAGGGAGCTAGAGTACGTCCCGGAGAACCAGAGAGGACAAGGATACTATTCCCACTTCTTCCTGGTTCCAAAGAAAACAGGGGACCTCCGTCCGGTTCTGGACCTCAACGTGTCGGTCGCCTACAAGAGATTCCGCATGGTGACTCTTCCGGGTCTCATTCCCATGCTGAAGCAAGACACCTTCTTAGCATCTCTAGACATGCAGGACGCATACCTGCACATCCCTATAGCTCAGGCGCACAAGAGGTTCCTGCGCTTCGAGTTTCTCGACCACCACCTTCAGTTCCGAGCCCTCCCATTCGGACTGTCATCCGCACCCAGGGTGTTTACCAAATGCATAGCAGTCGTGGCAGCGTCTCTAAGGAGACAGGGCCAATATGTGTTCCCGTACCTGGACGATTGGCTTCTCATGGCCGCCTCCAGAGAGGCGTTGTTAAGAGTGAACCAGAGCACCCAGGACCTGTTTCGATCTCTGGGCATCCTAATCAACCACGAGAAGTCTCTCCTGGTACCGTCGCAGAAGCTGCAATTTATAGGCGCAGTACTAGACACCGTACAGGGAAGAGCATTTCTTCCAGACGACAGAGCGGAGCGCATCAGATCCCTCATCAGGGAGCTTTCATCGAACAAGACCATCCCAGCCAGGTCGGTCCTTCGCTTGCTCGGAAACATGGCTGCGGCCATTCCTACCATCCCTTTCGCAAGGCTCCACATGTGGGTAACTCAGTGGATGCTCAAGGTGCAATGGGATCAAAGGCAAGACCACATGCAGCATCCGGTCAGAATCACGAACACCATGATTCGAGACTGGCACTGGTGGCTAGACCCAGGGACACTCTCCACGGGCGTCCCATTTATAGCGCCGTCCCCGGAGGTAATCCTCACCACAGACGCCTCAGGTCTAGGGTGGGGAGCACACCTGGACGGGGTGAAGTCCCAGGGTACGTGGACCCCTCTGGAGGCCCACCTCCATATCAACGTCCTAGAGATGAGGGCGGTCCTTTATGCCCTGCAGGCCTTTCAGTCAGAAATCCAGCCGAGTACTCTCCTGCTTCAGACAGACAACACGGCGGTGATGTATTACCTCAACAAACAAGGAGGCGCACACTCTTACCCCCTTTGCAGGGAGGCCATGAGGGTGTGGGATTGGGTAATCCAACACGGCGCGAATCTGATCACAGTACATGTTCCTGGGGTGGACAACACAATTGCAGACGGCCTGAGTCGCTCCCAGGCCAGAGTCCACGAGTGGGAACTTCTTCAAGAGGTAGCAGAGGATCTGTTTCTTCGATGGGGAACTCCAGAGTTGGACTTGTTCGCTTCCCCATCCAACGCAAAACTGCCCAATTTTTGCTCGCTAGATCCAGGGCCTGGTGTTTTCTGGCGAGACGCGTTGTCCCTCTCCTGGGCGGACAGATTCCTCTATGCTTTCCTCCTTCCCGTTGATCCAGAGAGTTCTTCTCAAACTGCGCAGGGAGCAAGCAACCATGATCCTTGTGGCCCCCTTCTGGCCCAGACAGATCTGGTTCCCTTTACTGATTCAACTATCCCGGGAACCTCCGCTCCCATTGCCGTTCAGTTCCCATCTCTTGTCTCAGGAGGAAGGTTCACTGGTCCACCCGGACTTACGCTCATTGAACCTGCATGCATGGCTCCTAGAGACATAGCCATCTTGCGTCACGGGGTCTCGCAAGAGGTTGCAGAAGTTCTTTCTGCAGCCAGAAAGCCGGCAACGCATGCGACGTACGCCATGAAATGGCACCGTTTTTGGTTATGGTCGCAAGCACGCAGCCTTTCCTCTTTAGGTTGCCTGGTGAGAGCGGTGTTAGACTTCCTGCTCTCCCTTTTCCGTTCAGGCCTCGCCTACTCCTCTATCAAGGTGCACCTCTGTGCCATTTCAGCCTACCACCTTCCGGTGGGACAGTGCACAGTGGCACGATTAGATGCCTCTTGGGAATTTTTGAGAGGGGTGTTACATCTTAGGCCTCCCATTAAGGACCCAGTGCCTCCATGGGATTTGCTCTTTGTCCTGGAACAACTCGCGCTTCCCCTTCGAACCTGCCTCTGATTGCGAGCTGCTTTTGTCGTGAAAACGCTGTTTTTGGTTGCTGTTACGCTCAGTAGAAGAGTTTCTGAGCTTCACGCCTATGTGCAAAGAGCCTTATTTAATTTTCCACCGGACAGAGTATCCCTGAGGACGAATCCTAAATTTTTGCCTAAGGTGGTTTCTACACTCACTCTCAATCAGGATATTGACCTGCCGGTCTACTTCCCAAATTACTCTAATAGAGGAGAGGCACTGCTCCACACCCTGGATGTTCACCGCAGCTTGAGGTATTACCTCAACAGAACTAAACAGCTTCAGAGTTCGGAGCAACTTTTCATTTCCTTTCTGAAAGGATGATGGGCCAACCAGTATCCAAACAGTCCCTGTCTCGCTGGCTTGTCCAGTGCATCTCATACTGTTATGGTATCAAACAAAAGCCCCTCCCGGGATCAGTCCGGGGTCATTCCACTAGGGGTGTGGCCACCTCTTTTGCAGCACTCCGAAACGTCTCCACCTCTGCCATATGTGCTGCAGCCACTTGAGCTCTGTACATACATTTATCAGGCATTATAGCCTGGACATTGCTTCACGGCGATGAGCGGCTTCGCCTAGCTGTGCTACAGGGTCTCCTGCCCTAGATTCAGGACCTGGAATGTAATTCTAGTTTCCTCCTCCAGAATGTTTGCAGCGTTACTGCTTGGGAATCAGTCCTAATGGTGTAACCTGCTCAAGAGCTGTGTCTCAGTAAGATAGTACAGTTACGTAAAACTTACCGTAACAGTAGATCTTCGAGAACAGCTCTTGCAGCAATGCTACCTTCCAGCCACCTTAGGCCTTTACTAACAGGGATTTTTCCTTTGGCTTATGGTGGATCCTCGGTCTCCCATTTCGATGTCAGCCTACGGCCGGAAGTCTCCAGCGAGAACGGGAATCGATGGACCGCCCCTTATGTACTACATCTGGCGTCTGAGGCGGACCGACGCCGGGGCGGGTCCTCACTGAAGATAGCTAGCTAGAATTTTTCTGTGGGGTCCTGATGCCTGACGGCTTCAGTCCTAATGGTGTAACCTGCTGCAAGAGCTGTTCTCTAAGATCTACTGTTACGATAAGTTCTTACGTAACTGTACTTTCTTTCAGGACTCTTTCTTCTGTGAATGGACTGGTATCAACCTCCCTACCCAGAGTGCTTCTATTGTCTGGTTTAGGTAACTGCTCCTTATCTTCTTTTGTGAATACTGAGCAAAAGTATTCATTCAGTATCTCTGCCTTTTCACTGTCTCCCTCTGCCCACCTCCCCTCTCCTTTATTAATCTTCACTATCCCTCCCTTAACCTTTCTATGCTCCCTAATGTACCTATAAAGGTTTTATCCCCTTTTGACCGATGGCTATTTTTCTCGGTTTGTGCCTTTGCTATTCTGACTGCCTTTCCTACTTCTTTCTGCTTTAATTGATACAGTTCCTGTTGTGCTCCCTCTGTGATTCCTTATACTTTTGAATGCAGCCTTTTTCCCTTAACCTTCCCTGCCACCTCTTTTGAGAACCATAGTGGTTTTTACTCCTTTGTTTTCTTTATTTGTTTTACACAAAGACTTGTTGCCTCTATGATGGCAGTTTTATTTTCTCCATTGTTCTTCCACCCTCCTATTTGGCCATTTGCTAGTGCATTCTTCAGGTGTTCACCCATTTTGCCAAAGTCAGCCCTTCTAAAGTCCAGTATCCTTGTTTTTGTATGGCTTATCTCCATGGTTGTGCTCATTGTGAAGCACACTGTGCAGTGGTCAGCTTGTTCCCAGATGTCTACCGACTTCTAAATTTGTGATCCTCTCTCATTTGAGAGTACCAGGTCTAGTATTGCTCCCTCCCGAGTGGGTTCCAGCACTAGCTGTCTAAAGGTCTGCTTGCAGGGCATCGAGAATGACCCTGCTCTTGGATGTGGCTGCAGTACATGTCCTCCAGTTAACATCTGGCATATTCAGGTCCCCCATCAACAGTATCTCCCCTTTTTCAGCCATTTTGAGAATGTCCTCTATCATTTTCTTGTCCATTTCCTCCCCTTGAGACGGGGGTCTGTATACAACCCCTGTGCTGATTGCGATGCTATTCCCCATCTCCAAGGTGACCCAGAGTGCCTCTTGTCCTCCCCTTTACTTTTTAGTTCTGTAGCTTTGATCCTCCTTATGTATAGAGCTACATACCTCCTCTTTACCTTCCCTGTCCTTCTGTAGATTGTGTGTACCCTGGTATGTTGACATCTCATTCTTGGTTCTTGGTGTACCATGTTTCTGTGACTGCCACAATATCCAATTGTTCATCTTCCATCAAAGCTACTAGCTCAGAAAGCTTGTTTCCCAGACTACGGGCATTAGTAGTCATTGCCCTCCATTTAATGTTGGCTTGATCCTTTTTCCCCATCCCTGCTCTTATTGCTCTTATCTATTTTACCATTTACCCTCGTCCTGCCCTGTGTTGAGCTCTGTACCTCAGTATTTACCCTACTACCTGCCATGTTTTGTGGGGGGGAGGCTTGACTTTTCCTGCCTTTTATCAGTACCTCCCCCCTTATCTAGTTTAAAAGCTGTGCTACGAGTTGGCGGGCAAGGAGCCTCCCAGAGGGATAAGAGCTCATTCTACCCACCATACTGCTGCATTGGTGGCTGCTTCTAGGGACATCCATATCCAGGAAATCTGCCGGGCTGCTACCTGGAAGTCGACAAACACCTTCATTCAAGGGACGTGGATATGTTGTTCATTCCACACTTACTGGCAGGTTCCTTGCTGCTTTAAATCTTGCCGGAAGGTCTTCAAGCTGGCTCCTCCCACCCATGCACACAGGTGGTAAAACTCTCGGCTCCGCCCCATGACGCCAGATCTTCCTTACTGCTTGGAAGCTCAGGTTCCCTCCTTAGCACTCTGCGTTTTAGGCCTGGATCCACACTCTTGGTTAAACGAAACTTATTTCTCAAGACTTCAGTCTTCCTTTCCCTCGCGGCTGCGATGGACAAATGGGCTACCGGTTTGCGGTGCCCTGCAGTGTAGTAGTCCTGACTGATCTGCACTCACGTGCATTTATTGCCTTGGACTCAGGCCATGACTCACAGGCTTGTGAGTTATGCAAATCCTTTTCGCTCGGTCTTGAGGACCACGCTGTCTGATTGCTCTTGGGGCAACCTGAAAAACATTATCTTCCAGTCAAGTCGAAGGAGGTCCGTTGGGCCGTGTCTGGCGGCGGGCTCGGCAGAACAGCTAGAGCAGATGATCGCCCTCGAAGAGGAGGCGGCCCAGGCCGTGTCATCATCATCCTCGGTTGTGGCATTTATCCCGCTCTCTTTGGGCTCCTCCTATACAGTTTCTTTTAAGGAGCTTTGCCAGTCCCTCTCCATCAAGGGAGAAGGGCCATTGGGACATTCTTCTCGGTCCAAAAAGGAGGACTCCCAAGGGCAAGTCCCACCGTTGACGTACGTGGGACAGGGAGAGGTCCCCTTCCCCGGATAGTCGACACTCTACTTCGGTCGAGGTTGCGGCTAAGGCCGCTGGCTTCATGGTGTCCTGCCAGGTCAGCCGGTCGAGACAACCGTCCGACGTGGTCAAGATTTTTCTCAACCCGTCGGATGGTTTGTCGACTGGAGAAGCTGACAACCCTTCTTCACCGGTTCCCCCAGTGGAAACTGAGGACTTGCCTGTGGCTCCTGTACCGGAGTCCCCAGTTAAGGTTCTTGAACAGAGGGAGGAGCGGGTGTTCCCCGCCCCCTCTCTGACCCACCCTCGGTATCCCCGCAGGTCTCTGTCTCGGACCTCTTCCAGGTCCAGCTGGTCCCAACGTCGGCGGTCTCGGTCTCGGCACCATGGAAAGTGGTGGCGCCGCTCATCCTCGTCGTCCTCTTCAGAGGATAGGCTCCGGCGCAAGTTGCATCGGCGCTACGAGGATCTGATATGGCAGCAGCTCTTGTTTTCCGGGAATAAGCCGACTCGGTCGTCTTCCCCGGCCATTAAGTGGCTGTCACCAGAGCGGCCGAAAACAACCCCTCGTAGTGGTTGAGCCAAAGCCAGCACCAGTTGTTCAGCCGAAACCAGCTTTGCCACCCACTGCGGTGGAACCTCTGCCTCCACAACCGAAGACTGGGGCCCTGACCAAGGATTCTCGGTCGGGTCAAGGTTTGCCCCATAGGTTGTCGGTCATCCTCACTCCCGATTGACCTCTGCAGGTGGAGAGTGGTTCAGGCACTCGGCAGCTGTTCGCAGACTCCTCAGAGTCTGACGACTCCTTGTTCTCCAGGGCATTGACTTGGAGTCCACTGGGGTCAGTCGGTGGCAGAGCCCATCCTCATTCCTTGGAATGCTTAGACTCATCTCAGAGTCCACCGAATGAAGCTCAAACCCGTTTCAAAATGGGCCAAGTATCCCTCACTGAGATACTGGACCGGGGACTCTCGAGGCCTGTCTTGTGGCGAAGCCATTGTTGGCCTGGCCCTGGGCTGTGGCAGGCCATCTTCTTGTCCAGCACCTTTGGCCAGGATGGCTCGAAGTATGCTGTCTCTATCAGTTCACTCTCCGGTTTCTTGGAGCACTCCTCTGTGGAGGGGTTAGTGACCCACAACGTTTTCCGGCATTCCGGGAACACTCGGGATGTGGACAAGCCACTCGATAAGGAGTCCAAGAAATTGGACTACTCTGGGTGGAAAATCTATACTAGGCTAGCTTGGCCGTCCTGATGGCACACTTTTCACACGCCCATTTGGGCTCCCTGGATGAGGTGATTCCTCATCCCCCGGCTGACCTTCAAACGACGGTCAAGCAGGTGCAGGATCAGGGAAAGGTGGTGGCCAAACAGCAGCTCCAAACTTCTTTGGACATTTCTGACTTGTGTGCCCGGTCAGTAGCTGCCGCAGTGGCCATGCACTGCAGAGCTTGGCTGTGGATCTCCACCATTACGGCGGATACCCAGCACAAGCTGGCAGACGTTCCCTTCTTGAGTACTGACTTGTTCGGTCCTGGGGTTGAGGGTCATCTTCTAAGGATTGAGAAGTCCAGCGCCACCTTGGACTCTGTCACGTCTGCCCAGAAGGACAAAGGCCGCCAGCAGCAGCGTAAGCCGTTTCGTCCTTCAGCCCTGCGGCACGTCCAGCCCAGCAACACCAGCATCAGGTCCAGCAGGCTCGCCCTTGGCACTCCAGCAGAGCTGCCTGCTGCTTTCTTCAGCAGGAAGCCAGGAGGGAAAGGTCCAGGCGGTTCTCGCCAGCTCTTCCTCTAAGGCTGCCCAATGACGGGTTGAGGGGTGTCGCCGCCAACCTCTCACTCCTCCCGGTTCCCCATGGGGATGTCCCGCCACTTCTTTTTCGCCTGGTCCGCTATCACCACGGACCACTGGGTGTTGGAAGTGGTAGGCAGGGGTCTGCCTCTGGAATTCGAGCAGTCCCCACTCTATCGAGCCATCACCCCACGGGGGGCTATGGGTTCCGCAGCCTCTCTGTTGGCTTGTCGAGCCGACATTGCCCTGCTCCTCCAAAAGAAGGTGATCAGAGAGGTGGCAGACCCTCCTTCAGACCCAGGGTTTGTGTCCAGGTACTTCCTGGTCCCAAAACAGACAGGGGGCTGGCACCCCATTCTCGACCTTCATGACCTAAACAAGTTCCTAAGGTCTCGCACTTTCAGGATGGTCACTCAGTTGCCGATCATTCCATCCTTGGAACGAGACGTATGGTTCTGTTCTCTGGACCTTCAGGACGCGTTCTTTCTTGTCCCAATCCGTCCGTCTCACCAGCGAGTCCTCCGCTTCAGGGAAGAGGGATCCCTTTATGAGTTCCAGGCAATGCCCTTTGGCCCCTCTCCAGCTCCCAGGGTCTTCACCAAATGCATGGCAGTGGTGACAGCATTCCTGCTGCGCCGAAGGGTCCGGGTGTACCCTTACCTGGACGACTGGCTGATTGCAGACCCCTCCAGGTTGGAGGTGGAGCGGTCTGGGGATCTGGCCCTCCAGGTCTGCTCTCAGATTGGCCTACTCATCAACGAGGCCAAATCGGAACTCGTGCTATTGCAGGTGA
Organism: Neoceratodus forsteri; assembly: GCA_016271365.2. Taxonomy (NCBI): domain Eukaryota; kingdom Metazoa; phylum Chordata; order Ceratodontiformes; family Ceratodontidae; genus Neoceratodus; species Neoceratodus forsteri. Next base: position 1,319,372,441 of record CM057453.1, on the reverse strand, counting down.
TTCAGTTCATCTGGGCAGAGCTCGACTCTCTTCGAGCCAGAGCACGGCTCCCGGCGAACAGGGCCTAGGTCCTTTCCTCCTTTGCCCAATCATTTCTGGTTGGGCAATTGCGCCCTGCCCGGGACTTACTGCGCCTTCTGGGCCTCATGGTGGCCTGCACCAGTGTGGTCTGTTGGGCCTGCTGGCATATGCGTCCCCTGCAATGGGGGCTGGCCCGCCAATGGTCACAGCGCTCCGGTCCTCTGGACCAGCCAGTGACAGTGACCAAGGAGATGTAGAACGGCCTCCAGTGGTGGCTCGTTTCAGCTGATCTGCAGGAGGGTATCCTGTTTGTCCGCCCCGAGCCGACGGTCACTCTAACGACAGGCGACTCTCTGGCTTGGGGTGCCCATCTGGGGGAGCTCAGAGCTCATGGTCTCTGGTCCCCTCAGGAGTCTCGATGTCGCATCAACCTGCTGGAGCTTCTAGCGGTCCGACTAACCCTCACCGTCTTCGCTCCGTTTATACGGGGTCAAGTGGTCCAGGTCCAGACGGACAACACCATGACCATGTACTACCTAAACCGTCGGGGCGGGACGCACTCCTTGCCTCTGTGCAAGGAGGCTGTCCGCACTTGGTCTCTCGTGATCAGCCTGGGGGCGGATCTCCTAGCCATCCATGTGGCAGGAGCCTCCAACATTCTGGCCAATGCCCTCAGCCGAATAGGTGCTGCATCTCACGAGTGGTCCCTCCTGCCGGAGGGATAGATCTGATCTTCCCACTGGGGCACCCCTCAGGTGGACCTGTTTGCCTCCAGGGAGAATGCGAAGCTGAGGCTGTTTCATGCCAGCCCCCCTCAGCAGGGCTCGCTGCAGGGGGATGCCTTCTCGAGGTCGTGGACCCTGGGCCTCTTCTGTGCCTTCCTTCCATTTCCCTTGATCCATAAGGTGCTTCTCAAGGCGAATAGGGACAAGGCGCAGGTGATTCTGGTAGCCCCAGACTGGCCCTGTCAGTTCTGGTATCCAGATCTCCTCAGCCTCAGCTGCAGGACCCCGGAGCAGCTTTGTACACGCCCGGACCTGATATCTCTGAATCAGGGGAAGGTATTCATCCGGACCTTCAATCCTTGCACTTGACGGCCTGGTTCCTGATCGGGTAGAGTTCCAGGCTTTGTGTCTTTCTGCAGATGTCTACACGTGGTGGAGGCATCTAGAAAGGAATCGACCAGGAAATGTTACGCCTTCAAATGGAAAAGGTTTCCATTTGGTGTCGAGTGAAGTCTGGACCCTTATCCTGCTCTGTGGCTAACATTCTCTACTACCTTTGGTCTCTCTCCAAAGGGTGTACGGTCATTGACCCTCAGGTGCACCTGGCAGCCATTTCTGCTTTCTGGGCACGGGCCGTCAGTCAACATTGGTGCAGGAGACAGTGGTCAGGCTTTTCAAAGGCCTAGATCACATTTCCTCCAGTGCGTGAACCTCCACCTCTGTGGGATTTGTTGCTGGTTTGGCAAGCTCATGGGAAGCCATTCGAACCCATGCATAAGTGTGAGCTGTCACCTTGTCATGGAAGACTGCCTTCCTGGTGGCTAACACGTCAGCCAGAAGGATGGAAGCAACAGGCGCTTTTGGTGGACTCCCTTATCTGGTCTGTCACAGGACAAAGTTGTCCTGCGGCCCACCGAAATTCCTTCGAAGGTGGTGTCACTGTTTCACCTAACCAGGTGTTGACTGTCGGTTTACTACCCTAATTATACCTCCAATGCCGAGTACAGGCTCCATACTCTGGACCCATAGACATCCTCTCCTACTACAAGGAGGCCAGCGGGGAAGTCCGTGGAAGGGTTAGCCAGTTGTGCCCCGTGAAGCCGCTTCTGGCAGACCTGCAGCCAAACGGACCATAGCAAGATGGATTACATCACGATAGGTATGTGCTATGAGCTGGCGAGCAAGGAGCTCACTGTTGCTTCGGGTGGCGTTTCCAGGGACATCCTCATCCAGGACATCTGTCGGGCTGCTACCTTGAAGTCAGCAAACACCTTCATTACCCACTACCACATCGACCCTGAATCACGCTGGGATGCTGGTTTTGGGTCTTCTGTTCTCCAGTCTCTGTTTCCTAAGTAGGGGCTGTGCGCCTTGCCTCCCTCCTCCCAGAGAACTGCTTGGAGTCTGCCAAAGAGTGTGGATGAATAACATATCCACGCTCCTAGAACAGGTTACTTACCTGTAACAGTAGTTGTAGAAGTGGTATATGTTAATCCACATGCACCCACCTGACCTCCCCGGCTTCGGGCGCACAACCTTACTTCCAGCAGGCTAAGATCTGGCATCATGGGACAGAGCCGAGGTATATACCACCTGGGTGGGTGGGAGGAGCCAGCTTGAAGATTTCGGCAAGATTTAAAGTGGAAGGGGCATGCCAAACAGTGTGGATGAACAACATTTACCACTCCTTGAACTACTGTTACAGGTGAGTAACCTGATCTTCCTGGACTAAGTCTCCATCACTCATTCACACTAGTGGGATAGCGCCGAGGCGCTAGGATCAAGGAGCCTAAAATTTTCAGAAGGGTCAGCACCGAGGCAGGACCATGCATGTGCGGCTCTGCAAGACTAGCTCACGCCTGTATAGGCTATCTCAGCGTGACCCTCTAGCCACCTCAGTTCCTTTTCTCCCCCGTCAGTCGCGCTTGGATGTTAGCGTCGCTCGTCTGCGGAGTCTAAGATCTTCCTGGACATAAAGTCTCTACCACTCATTCACACTGATGGGATCTACTCCGGAGGCGCTAGGACCCAGCGGAAGCAAACTTTTTTGCAGGAGGGTCAGTGTCAGAGAGTGAGAAGCGAGTAGCGGCGCCATGTGCCTTGGCTCGTGTGGCAATGACTATCTCGGCATCGACCCTGCAACTGCCTCAGTTCCTTTTTTCCCCGCCTCGAAAGTGTGATAACGTCAACAATTCGCTAGAGTTAAACTTCAAACTAGCAGCATAGTTTTCAGTTTTTTTTTTTGTAGTATTTCTTGAATAAAAGTTTCACTTACTATGATTTATTACAACAAAGAAGTCTCAGCCTACATTGACGGAGTCAACCATGAGTGGGTCAGGTGACGGTAGGGAGACTTCATATGAAAGTTGTTCAGTCAGCCGGGCTGGGTCTGGTCCTCCACCCTCTTCAGAGGGGGGAATCTTACAACAGACAGTCCAATGCCTGGGGGCGCGTTCTTTTGTATCGATACTTAGCTTGTGCATCAGACGCTGATGCACAAGCTAAGTATCGATACATACGACGAGAACCACATACAGAGCCAATATAAAACATTTAAAAACAGTGCCCATAGGTTTCAACACAAGAAACGGAGCGGAGTCGCTATGATGACATCATCGTGTATGCACGTCCACTCCATTTTGTGAGCCGAGCTGCGGCTCGGAATCGGAAACAATCGCCGTTTTGTTTACATTTGGGGGAATGTTTCATTAGTGTCGAAACCATGAAAAACTGCAGATATTCAGGTAAATACTGACATAATGTAAATCAGTAGCCCTTATTCTACACATCCACAGGACCGTTTCCAGTTTCATTCACCCCCCTAATTCCTTGTTTATTTGTCCTTTAAGAGGTTTCTTAAAGGTATTCTGCATACCAGACCTCCTATCAGGCGTCCAGTCACAGCCTGGGATATCAATCTTGTACTAGACATGCTCACTCAAAAGTCTCTCGAGCCTCTAGCTACCTGTGAGCTGAAATTTCTCACTTGGAAAACAGCCTTCCTGGTGGCCATACTGCCCAGTGAGGGTCTCTGAGATACATGCCTTGGTCACAGACCCTCCGTATACTGTTTCATAAGGACAGTGTAGTTCTTAAGACCCATCATAAATTTCTCCCAAAGGTTGTTTCAGAATTCCATCTAAACCAACCTTTAGTCCTTCCTACCTAGTTTGCTAACTTCCAAAATGAAGGAGAGCATATCTTTCATTCTTTGGATGTCAGAAGAGCTCTGCTTTTCTATTTGGATAGAACAAAAGAAATTCACAAAGCGCAATAACTGTTTGTGTCCTTCAAGTAAGACCCGGCTGGGTCAACCTGTCGCTATCAGATGCATTTCGGCATGGCTGGTAGCATGTCGTCTTCACTGTTATTCCATGGCGCAGGTTAAGTTGGAGGGCAGAGTGTACGCTCACTCTACTAGAGCAGTCGCGGCATCCCTGGCAGAAATCCGCAACGTGCCTATTGCAGATATTTGCAATGCGGCTACCTGGAGCTCAGTGCATACTTTCGTCAAGCACTATGCCCTGGTTGTCCATGCCAGGTGACATTTCGTTTGGCAGAACCATCCTTAATGGACTTCTGTCCTAAATTTGTGAGCTCTTGGTCTCTCCTGCCATGCTCGGAAGCGATTATTAGCTCGGTACTCTCCCATCAGTGTGAATGAGTGGTGGAGACTTTATGTCCAGGAAGATATGGAAATTTACATACCTACTGTAATTCTTGATCTTCTTGGATGAAGTCTCCACCACTCATTCACACGCCCAAGCTCACCTCTGTTGTTGGTCTTTACTCCCTCAATCTTTAGGCTCTGAAGACTTCTTTCTTCGTCCAAGAAGATCAAGAATTATGGTAGGTATGTAATTTCCATTTTTCATCTATATGACAGCAGCTTTAGCGTTTAATTTAATATTTTAGTAGTAATTTCTTATTTACTAACAAGAAAAGATTATGAATAAGAAGAAAAGAAATTCTCTCCTGCCATCAACGGAGTAGTCCTTAGACGGAAGCGGTGACGGTAGGAGGACTTTGAAAGTTTTATGGCAGAGGGCTTGTGTCCGGTCCGCCCTTAATTAACGGGGGCCGACTAAGAACAATCCTGTGCTCGGGGGAGGACAGTCCACCGAAGCACAAATCTAGCGGTTCCGGGGATCCGACTTCACTTAACCTCGAGCTTTTCTTCCTCATTGGGGGAAGAAGAATCTGTGCTGCTCGAGGTTGCCCGTTGGTACATCTGCACGAGGATTGTTCATCGGAAGGGGTGATGGGCCTGAACCGTCTTTCATGGGTTCCTCTTGGCCCCGCTCCTGATGGCTGCATTCTCGACTCCAAACTCCATCTCTGTCCTCGTTAGAGCTCCAGTGGGCAGTTTCACCTCTGGGCCGCTCCTGTGAAGCAAGGGGTTTGACTCCAGTTTTCTATGGCTCTGTTCCTGATTTCAGGGCCGTTGGACGAGAGCGGGTCGATTGGATCTCTCTGGGAGGTGCCCTCTTGGTGCCTTTGCCATTTTGTTGACCCTCGTGCTACCCCCTCTCCCTTTCCATGCTGGGGCGGCACGGCACCACCTTTTCCTTCTCCCCTTCTCAGGATTTTCATTGGCATTTTCCTTCATCGTTGTGCTTGAGCCATGGCTTGGTGCTTGAGTCGGTGCTGAGCCTCACTGCATTGGTCTGTCGCGTGAATCAAGCGCCATCGCTCTGTGCAGCACAATGGGTGCTATTGTTGCCATTGGTTATCGGTGCCGCCAAATGGTACCACGTGGGTGTTTAGGTGGCACCGAGCACCTGCTGGTGCCATGGGTGGCACTGGGGCACCCATGGGTGTCTGTGGTGAGTTCGGGGCACCCATGGTGCCACCTCAGCACCGCTGGTGCCATTTTTGCCATGGGTGTCGGGCAGCTGGGTGCCATTGCTGCATGAGTGCCTGCGAGCACTGCCACGGGTATCACCCAGGTTGGCCTAAGCATTGCTTGGTGCCCTCCTGTGCCACGAGTGATGCTGATGCTGTCTGACAGACTTAGTGATACATTTTTCCTTTTCGGCCTTCTTCTCCACAGAACCTGTGGCGGGATGGTTTCCGCAGAATGAAGTCCTGTTTTGCGGATTATTTTTCCGCACATCTTAGTGATGTGGGATCTTGTCATCCAGCAGTTTTCTGCTGATGGAACTCTGCTGTACTGTTCTGCCTGCGGAATCTCTCTTTCCGCTCAGCACTTTCTCGGCTCCCTACGTGGTATCAAGCTCCTCGGCATTCTTCCTGGTGATGGAGTCTCTAGTGGCTCTGACTTAGACCTCCCTTAGAGGTTCTTCTGGGGTAGAAGTGCAACTAGATGGGTCTTTCCCTGTCCTTCTGGTCAGTAATATAGCGGATGACTCATTTTATATACTGAAGAGCACGTCCTCTCTATCACCAGAGTCCGTGATGTAAGATCTTTTCAGTAGTTCCTTATTAATGGGGTCCACTATAGTATTTCAGACTGCGTTAATGGATCATACACTTTTGCATCTAGACTTTTTCAGTCGTCAAGACAATTGTACTCTGTGGAACTTTCTAATTTAATGATCGGGAGTCGCTCAGGCTCTTCCGCTTCTTGATAGAGGTGTATAGCCCCCTTGTGATATTGCTCTTTTGGTGGCTTCTTCGACACAGGTAGTTAATATCTCTCCAGCTGTGATTATTGGTCTGGTCATGATTTCAGTATGGACGCTCAGGCTCCTTCTGCACTCAGATAGAAAACATCTTCGTCATTTTGTAGCAAGACAATCCTTGCAAAATAGCAGCCTGAAAGCCTTGTTAGGCTTGGACTAAAAAAAAAAAAAAAAAAAAAATTATCACAGCACTGGGCCTAGCCAAAATTACCCGATACCCGCTTTTTTTTTTCCGATCTAGTCAGGTTCCGCCTCAGCCCCTGAAATGCTCGTTTCCAGAGTACGGTAAAGAGTGCCTGACTACTTCTTCCCCTTGGGTGAGTCCGATCCAGCGGCGGTATAGGTCATCTCTTTCTCCAAGAGAGATTTCTCTCATTCAGAGAGAGTTCCTAGATGTAGGCGACTGCCCAGTCTGTTAATTCCCCTTTGTTTTTATCAGACTTTCTTCTCTTGATCAGAGCCTCACAGCAACAGAAGCGACTCTCCACCGAGTCGGAACTCAAGTTCCTACTTCCTTGCTTGCTTTAACTTAACAGGCAATATACTCTTTGTTGATCGAAAGTCAAGTGTGTCTTTTTTCGGAGGTAGCTTCTCAAATATTCACACCTTCAGTTTCTGTGCACTGGTTCCATGCCAGTTGTTCTCACGGAGCTATCCTCTTCCAAATGTGTGATGGAGTTGTTGTGATTGTTTTTCAGCAAACAAACTAGAATCCTTCCTACTCCCTTCAGGGAGGCCAGAGTGAGTAGTGCCTCACCACACTGAGTCACTACCGCTTCAGTCACTTTCAACGAATGGGTTAGCCTAACTTGGTCCTGCTGTGTCTCCTCGCATGACATCTGCTTTTATTTGCCTTAGAAATCCAGGCCCTGTTTTTTCTGTCAGAATGTTTTTTTCTGCAGTGGACATATCCTTCTGTACATTTTTCCCTTTCTTCTCTGAGTTCAGAGACTGCTACTACAGTTGTACACACAGGGACAGGATGATTCCTTTGGAAAATGCAGTGGGTAGGATCTCATTCTACTAGACCACCGTGAGAGGGTTCTAAGTCATGTTTGGCCTTCCATCAGGGAGGTCCCAGTGACTAAGTGGAGACCACTCTCCTTGATGGGCTAACCCCACCTGGACCCCCTCCCTTGCTCACCAAGTAAGGGGTTCAAGTGCTCCTAGACCTGTTGTTCACAGGTCAGCCATTCTTGATGGTGGGGGTTTCCAGCTGCACTTTCCAGTCTACCCTGAACCAGTAGACTTTACCTCTGACTTTTTCAGTTCCTCAGGTCCCTTTGCTACATTAGTACATATCTTTGACACTATTAATTTTGGTCTTAGACCAAATTGTGAGACCAGTTCTTACGCTGTCCTACAATGGTTGCGGCTTCCTGGCAGACTTTTATTTTGTGCCTATTGCATTTGTCTGTAAAGTGGTGAGTTACAACTCGAGCGCTTATCTTGTAAGCACTATGTTCTAGATGTTCTTTACAAGACAGCTCTTTTTATTAGCAGGACAGTCCTTGGCCGTCCTTTCTGAGTGAGCCCTATCTCCTACCACCCTACTCAGGGTTGTTGGTTTTAGCTCGGTACTCTCCCACAAGTGTGAATGAGTGATGGAGACTTAGTCCAGGAAGATATGGAAAATACGTACTTGCCGTAATTATTGATCTTCTTGGACAGTCTCCATCACTAATTCACACACCCACCCACCATCCTCTTGGTTCACTAGTTTTCTTTCCTGGTCTTTATAGTCCTATGGTTCAGACTGTGAAGACATTGTTCTTTGACCTTTCTTGCAAAGGCCTTCAAACAACATGAAGTCTTGCTGTATTCTGACTATTGCAGTTAGCTCCAGCACTTGAACTGCCCCAGAGAGTAAAGGGTTAAAATTCTATGCAAGGCATAGAATGTTGAGCTCGAGCTCGGTTGAGAAAACTCTGTCTGCAGCAATTTGAAACCAAACCGTTGGATTCTTTACTCCGCTTCACTGAACAGTCGCTCAGGAGATTTCTCCTTTGCTCGGTTCAAAAGTCAAAGTTATCGGTTAGTCTGAAAGTATTTACTGAAATTTATTCTGCTTTCGGTTCAGGACTCTGTCTCGGATACTGTAAGTACTTGGGTAGTTTTTGTTGAAATTGTAAAAGTGTTGGTCGGTTCGTCGGAACCGATCCCTTAGTAAGTCATTTGTTTTTAGTTTGTGGTTACCGGTCTGTATCGGTTTAAAAAAAAAAAAAAAAAACATGATTTGTACAGTTTTTTCCAGCATGGTGAGAAACCAATAGGGGAGTCTTGCCTTGCGGTTGCCGAAAAAAGGGTAAGTTTTGTTCTAGGGACATGGATATGTTGTTCATCCACACTCATTGGCAGTATCCTTGCCGCTTTAAATCTTGCCGGAAGGTCTTCAAGCTTGCTCCTCCCACCCACCCGGGTGGTATAACTCTCGGCTCCGCCCCATGACGTCAGATCTTCCTTACCGCTTGGAAGCTCAGGTTCCCTCCTTAACGCTTCTGCGTTTTGCGGCTAGTTCCTATTCTCCGTTTGCGATTTTAAAATAAAATTTTGCAAAAGACTTCAGTCTTCTATCCCTCATGGCCGCGATGGACAATCGACTCCGGTTTGAGATGCCCATGCGGCAGAAGATGTCTCGGACGGATCCTCACTCCAGGTGTGTATACTCGCCTAGGCCTTGAGCACGACCCGCAGGCTTGCGACCTGTGCTCATCTTTCTCGGCCTACGCCCTCGAAGACCGTGCTGCCCGATTGCAACTGGGCGTCCCCGAGCGTTTCCCTCGGTGAAGTCCAAGGAGGCCGGTTGGCCGTCGCGCGGGCGCGTGGCTCGAAGGATCAGCTCGAGCGGATGGTCGCTCGAAGAGGAGGCGGCACGGGCTGATCTTCCTCGGCCGCTGCATTTATCCCGCCTCTCTGGGTTCTTCCTACACGGCTTCTTTAAGGAGCTTTGTCTGTCCTCTCCACTAAAGGAGAAGGGCTCATGCGCTGCAGGACCTTTTCTCGGTCAAAAGAGGGACAGGGTAAGTCCCTCCGTCCGACGCTCTTGGGAGCGGAAAGGTCCTCCTCGGCCGCCGACCGTCGGCTTCGGTCGACCGCTCGGCTTGGCCACTGGCCCCACGGTGTCCCGTCCAGGTCAGTTGACGAGACTCCCACCGATGAAGTCGAGATTTTCTAGACCCATTGGAGCAGACTGTCGCCTTTAGCAGCCCGAGATTCCCTCTCAGTTCCCCGGGAGGAGTTGAGGATCCCGTGGGCTCGCCTTGTGCCCGGTCCGGAGCCCTCGGATGGACCTTCCGAGCCGGCGGAATGCCGGTTCGGCCGACACCTCCCCTCGCAGCCGACCCCGGAAATTCCGGACTCTCGGTCTCGGTCTGACCTCTTCGCGGTCCAGCCGCTCCACCGCACATAGGCGGTCTCGGTCTGCATCAGGTAAGCTGCGTCATTGCCTCGGCCCCTCCTCCTCGATGAGGGAGGTTTCAGCGTAATTACGCCGATGGTATCGAGACCTATGCTGCAACAGCTCCTCCTGGCCAGAATAAGCCGACCGCGCCGCTTCCCCGGCCATTATGGCTGTCACCGAACGTTTCGACACAACCCCCACTCTGTCCGGGAGGAGCTCATACCTGTGGCCGTTGTTCTGCCAAAACCAACTGCTCCACGATTCTCGTGGAACCTCCGCCTCCACAGCCACCAATTGGGAGCTCCGACCAAGGATTCTCGGTCGGCTAAGGTTTACCCCATCGGTTGTCAGTTACCCTCACTCCCGACCGACCTGGCGGGTGTAGGGTGGCTCAGGCCAGAGGTAGTTTCTTCGAGGACTCTTCCGTGTCCGAAGAGATTCCTCCTTCTTCTCCAAGCCGACTGGACTTGGAGTCTTCAGGAGGTCAGTCAATGGACGATGAGCCCGTCGTCCTTCCTAGGACTCGCTTGCGCTCATCTCGAGTCTCAGCGATGGGAGCCCCAACCCGCTTCCAAACGGCCAGGTGGATCCCCCACGGAGATTCTGGACCGAGGATTCTCCGGACGGAGGCCTTCCGGTGGCCGAGGCATAGTGGGTCCGGCACTGGAACTTTGGCAGCTTCTGCTTCCTGCCCTGCGCCTTCGGCCAGGATGGCCAGGAAGTATGCGGTCCCTACCGGTTCCGTCCGTTTTTTTTTCGGACCCTCTGCCTGAGAGTTTGGTTACCGACAGCGTTCGCGCCGGCGCAACGCCTGTGATGGACAAACCTCCTGACAAGGAGTCCAAGAAATTGGACTATGTCGGGCGAAAGTCTACGCTATGTCCTCTCTCAGCTTCGTCAGGCCAGTTCGCCCCTCATGGCACATTTTCTCATGCCCTCTGTTGGGCTCCCTGGATGAGGTCATCCTCATCTTCCGCCCGATCTGCAGACAACGGTTAAGCAGGTGCGGGACCAGGCAGGGTAGGCCAAACAGCAGCTCCAGACTGCTTTGGAATAGGGACTCATGTGCCAGATCGGTGGCGGCCGCAGTGGCTATGTGCGTCATGGCTTGCTGAGGATATCCACCTTTACTTCGGATACCCAGCACAAGTTGGCGGATGTTCTCTTTTGGGACTGACCTCTTCGGCCCTGGGGTGGAAGGTCACCTGCAGAGGATCGAGAAGTCCAATGCTACCTTGGACTCGGTCTCTTCCGCTCAGAAGGACAAAGGCCGCAAACCACAGCCTAAGCCCTTTCGTCCTTCTGTGCCCCGGGCGCCCGGCCCAGCAACGTCAGGGCCAGCAGGCTCGGCCTTGGCATCCCAAACCCAAGCCCCGGGCTTCCTCTAACAGGAGGCAGGGAGGAAGGGCCCAGGAGGTCCTCGGCCGTCCCTCCTCCAAGCTCTGCTCCAGTGACGGGCTGAGGGTGTCGCCCCCACCCCTCGTCACCTATTCCTGGTCCCCCGGGGGACGGCCCGCACTTCCGTTCCGCCTGGTCCGCTGTTACCACGGACAGGTGGGTCTTGGAGGTGTGGGAAGAGGCCTGCCTCTGGCTCGAGCAGGCACCACCTTCAGAGCCGCCGCCTCGGGGCTTCGGATCCCCAGCCTCACTGGCGGCTCGTCGGCCGACGATCGCTTCCTCCTCCAGAAGGAGGTGGTAAGAGAGTGGTGGACCTCCTTCAGACCCAGGGTTTGTGTCCAGGTACTCCTGGTTCCGAAGCAGACGGGGTTGGCGCCCCATTCTCGACTCCACACGACCTAAACAAGTTCCTAAGGTCTCGAACCTTCAGGATGGTCACTCTGGCTCAGATATCACCATCCTTGGAGCAGCGGCGTGGTTCTGCTCTCTGGACTTGCAGGGCCAGCGTTTTTCCGTCCCTATCCGTCCGTCTCACCAGAGATTCCTTCGCTTCGGCGGAGGATCCCTCTTCGGGTTCAAGCCATGCCCTTGGCTTGTCTCCAGCTCCCAGGGTCTTCACCAAATGCATGGCAGTGGTGACAGCATTCCCTATGGCGCGGAGGGGTCCGGTGTTCCCTTACCTGGACGACTGGCTGATAGCAGCTCCCTCCAGGGAGGAGGCGAGTGGTCCAGAGATCTGGCCCTCCAGGGTCTGCTCTCAACTGGGCCTCCTTATCAGCCGAGGCCAAGTAGTAGACCGAGCGAAGCAGGTGATTCTATTCATCCAGGCGCGGCTCGACTCTCTTCGAGCAAATGGCGGCTCCAGCCGGACAGGGCGAGGTTCTTTCCTCCTTTGCCCGATCATTTCTGGTTGGGCAATTCGCCCCTGCCGGGACCTTCGCCTCCTGGGTCTCATGGCGGCCTGACCGGCGTGGTCCGTTGGGCCGCTGGAACGTCGTCCCTTCGGTAGGGGACTGGCCAGCCAGTGGTCACACCGCTGCGATCCCTTGGACCAGCTTGTGTCGGTGACACAGGGGATGTGGAGGCAGCTCTCCAGTGGTGGACCGTTCAGTTCATTTTCAGGAGGGCATCCCGTTTCGTCCGCCCGAGCCGACGGTCTCTATCGACCGGCGCCTCTCTGATGGGTTGGGGTGCCCATCTGGGGAACACCGGGCTCATGGCCTCTGGTCCCCGGAGTCCCGATGCCACATCAACCTGCTGGAGCTCCGAGCGGTCCGCTAGCTCACCGCCTTTGCTCCTTCCTCCGGGGTCAAGTGGTCCCGAGTCCCAGGCACGACAATACCACGACCATGTGCATTATCTGAACCGCTAGAGCGGACGCGCTCCATGCTTCTGTGAAGCTCTCCCATTTGGTCACTCGTGGCGCAGCCTGGAGGCGGATCTCCTAGCCATTCACGTGGCAGGAGCCTCCAACACCCTGGCCGATGCCCTGAGCCGGATAGGGGCTGCATCCCACGAGTGGTCTCTCCTGCCGGAGGTAGTACAGTATCTGTTCTCCCTTTGGGGCACACCTCAGGTGGACCTGTTTGCCTCCATGGAGAACGCGAAGATGAGTCTGTTCCATGCCCGCCCCCCTCAGCAGGGCTCGCTGCAGGGGGATGCCTTCTCGAGGCAATGGACCCCGGGCCTCTTTTACGCCTTTCCCCCATTTCCCTTGATCCACAAGGTGCTTCTCAAGGCGAGGAGGGCAAGGCAAGGTGATTCTGATAGCCCCAGACTGGCCTCGCAGTTCTGGTACCCAGATCTCTCAGTCTCAGCTCCAGGACTCCGCTGCAGCTTCCAGCTCGCCTGGACCTGCTCTCAGTCAATCAGGGAAGGTGTTCCATCCGGATCCTTCAATCCCTGCACCTGACGGCCTGGTTCCTGAGCTGCTAGAGTTCCAGGCCTTTGTCTTTCCCGCGAGGTCCCTCAATGTAGTTGAGGCGTCCCGTAGAGCGACCAGAAAATGCTATGCCTTCAAATGGAAAAGGTTTTCATTTGGTGTCAGGAAGGGCTTGGACCCTTCCTCCTGTTCCTGGCAAGCATCTTGGACTATTTATGGTCCCTTCTAGTCAGGGCTTAGGTCGGCGACCTAAGGGTGCACCTGGCAGCCATCTCTCGCTTACCGGCGCGGGCCGGAAGCAGTCGGTGTAGCGCAGGAGAAGGTGGTCTAGCGCTTTTTCAAAGGCCTTGATCACATTTCCCCTCCAGTCAGGAACCCCCACCTCCGTGGGATCTACTGCTGGTACTGGCAAAGCTCATGGGCAAGCCATTCAACCTATGCACAGGTGTGCTCTCTCTCACCTGTCGGAAGACCGCCTTCTTGGTGGCTATCCGTCAGCCAGAAGGATGGGAGGCTCCAGGCGCTTTCCATCGAGTCTCCTTACCTGGTCTTCCACAGGGACAAGGTTGTCCTGCGCCCCACCCGAAATTCCTTCCAAGGTGGTGTCGAGTTTCACCTTAACCAGGTGTTGACTCTGCCAGTGTTCTACCCCAATCACACCTCGAGGTCGATATAGGCTCCATACTCTGGACTCCTAGAAGGGCGCCGCTATTATAAGGAGCGCACGGCTGAAATTGGGAGAGGTTCGCCAGCTGTTTGTCACCACGCTGAAGCCAGCATCTGGCAGACCTGCAGCCAAGCGGGACGATAAGCAGGTGGGTAACCTCTGCATAGATCTCTGCTATAAGTTGGCGGGCATGGAGCCTCCCAGAGGATAAGAGCTCATTCTACCCGCCATACTGCTGCAACGGTGGCTGCTTCAGGGCGTCCCTATCCAGAAATCTGCAGGGCTGCTACCTGGAAGTCAGCAAACCTTCATTACCCACTACCACATCGACCTTGAGTCACTCGGGATGCTGGTTTTGGGGCCTCGTTCTCCAGTCTCTCTTTCCCAAGTAAGTATATGGGGTGCGTCTTGCCTCCTCCTCCCGGAGAACTGCTAGGAGTCTGCCAATGAGTGTGGATGAACAACATATCCATGTCCTAGAAATACAGGTTACTCACCTGTAACAGGAGTTCTAGGAATGGTATATGTTGTTCATCCACACGACCCACCCGACCTCCCCGGCTTCGACGCACAACCTGAGCTTCCAGCGGGCCAGATCTGGCGTCATGGGGCGGAGCCGAGAGTTATACCACCCGGGTGGGTGGGAGGAGCAAGCTTGAAGACCTTCCGGCAAGATTTAAAGCGGCAAGGATACTGCCAATGAGTGTGGATGAACAACATATACCATTCCTAGAACTCCTGTTACAGGTGAGTAACCTGTATTTTAGGTTGGCCATGTCTGAGAAACCCAAGAAAAAAACAAGGCCCACTGGGTTTCAACACTGTAGTGTGTGTGGGAGGTCTTTGCTAAGGCCGATCCCCACACCACCTGTGTTTACTGTCTGGGGTTTGACCACCTCGATTCAGAATGCCAAATTTAGAGAATTTCCTAAGTCTACCCTGGAAAAAAGGTTATGTAGACTTAGGGATAAGGAGGCTGAAAAATCTGCTGACACGGAAGGCCAGCCCGGTTCGGTTCCTACCGAACCAGATGGAGTACCCTCTGACTAGGGCGATACTTCTTCGGGCAAGAGGAGAGCCAATCTTGAGGGATCAGTTCCTACAAAAAGAAAGCGAAAAAGATAAATCGACCAGTTCAGATCCAGATATTCATGTTCCGACCGCCGAAGAGATGGCCAGAGTGATTCGGATTGTTGAATCACTTTGTCCGGTTCTACTGATCCGGCACCTTCTGCCAGAGGTTCGGTTTGGTCGGTTCCCCCGGTTCAAGATTATTCCCCTGAAGACTTTTATGAACTGGAGTTTGAAGAGGAGGGGGATTTTGAAGAAGATGGTGATGAAAGTTTGGATGTGCCTGTGGAACCGGACATCTCCCAGACAGACCTTCTGGTGTTTCCCTCCTAGGTTCTCTGAGTCCCCTCCCACTATCTGTTTTACAGAAAGGTGGCTGAAACCCTCCAACTTCCCATGGAGGAGGCTGTGGAGGATCAGGAGGAGCCTGATTTTGTTGAGGTGATGGACATCCCAGAGTCTAAGAGACTGTCTGTTCCTCTCCATAAGTCCTTGGGAAACAGACACAAAAATGTTAAGGTCTCTAACTCTGTACCTCCTGTTGACAGAAGAATGGACAAGAAGTACACCTTATCAGGCTCAGATATGGAGTTTTTCTACCAGCAATGCAGCCATGTTGGGGTAGTGCAGGCTACAGCCTGTGGCAAGGCAAATATTCCCTTGGCTTCACACCCCCCAGACAAAGACTCCAGGAAGATAGATGCCATGGCAAAGACACAGTACATGGCATCATCTTTGGGACTCAGACAGGCTAACTATATGGCCTATACAGCCAGGTACCAGAAGTCCAGGTGGGACACTGTACTGGCACTGGCTACAGGCCTCCCCAGCTGGCCAAGGAGCTGGAGCAGGTGGCTGCTGATGGGATTGAGGCATCATTCTGTAGTGCTTACCACAGATGCTTTACTGTTGGGGTGGGAGCCCATCTGAGGCTCTCACAGCCCAGGGTCTGTGGTCTCCTCAGGAATCTTTATCAACCTTCTGGAGCTCAGGGCAATACTTCTGGCCCTGCAAGCTTTCTCTGTCAGGATGGACAACACTACCACCATGTGGTACATCAACAAGCAGGAAGGCACTCGGTCCACGGCCTTGTGCACTGAAGCCATGAAATTGTGGTCTCTGGCTTATTCTCTGCAGACCTCCCTGGTGGCAGTTCATCTTCCAGGGAAGGACAGTGTGCTAGCAGATGCACTGAGCAGGATCTCCCAGGGCCATCACGAATGGTCTCTGGACTCTCTTGGTGTTGAAAGTGATTTTTTCATGGTGAGGCACTCCAGAGATAGATCTCTTTGCAGCCCCTGACAATCACCAACTTCCTCTGTTTTGTTGAAGACCCCCAGTCTTGGGCTCAGTCCCTCTGGATGCTCTGATTTTGAACTGGGAAGGGAGATTTCTGTATGCCTTCCCTCCCTTTCCTCTTCTGGCCAAGGTGAGGTCGCAACCTTGCAGAGTGATTCTGATTGCTCCAGACTAGGCCAGGCAGCCTTGGTACCCCTTGTTGCTGTCCCTAGCAGTCAGTCTTCCCCTGTCTCTTCCCAGGAATTACAACCTGTTAACCTCTTCTCAGGGGAGGATTTGGTATCCCAATCTTCGATCTCTCAATCTCAAGGCATGGCTCTTGAAGAGTTAGAGTATGCAGATTTGTATCTGTCTCAAGGGGTTCTAGATATTCTCAAAGCCTCTCGAAAGCCTGCCACCAGAAAAACTTACAACTCCAAATGGAAAAGATTCAGCATGTGGTGTTCCAAGAGGCATATGTCCCCAGACACTGCTGAATTGTCTACAGTTGTGGATTATATGGTTCATCTTAATGGCTTAGGCCTCAGATCAGCTTCTCTCAAAGTACATTTGTCAGCTGTTTCTGCTTTTCTGTCAGTGGAAAGCTTTCTTCACTGTCATCTCACCCTATATTTTGTAAATTTTTCGAGGATTGCTTTCATACCAATGCTCCTTTAGGGATCCTGCTCCTGCCTGGGATTTGAATGTTTGCATTGCTCAGCTTATGCAACCCCCTTTTACTTGACTTGGAAATCTCTGTTTTTGGTTGCTATTACCTCTGCCAGACGTATCAGTGAATTGCAAGCTCTCAGTTGAACCTGACTTCATTTCATTCCATAGAGCTAAGGTGGTCCTTAGAACCAATAGAAGGTTCTTACCCAAAGTGGTTTCCGATTTCCATTTAAATTGGTCTGTCTCTTCCTGTGTTCTTCACTGATCATACTTCCTCAGGAGAACGGAGGTTGCACAGTTTAGATGTTAAAAGAGCCCTTAGTTGCTATATAGAACGTAAAAAGGGTCACAGGTTTGACTCCCTCCAGTTGTTCCTCACTTATGGGGAAGTAGGTAAGGACAAACCTGCCACCAAGAGAACTGTTGCCAGGTGGATTGTGTCCTGTATCCAATTCTGCTCTGAGAAACTAGGGAAAATTCCACCCTCAGGCCTGAGGGTTCATTCCACTAGAGGTACAGCTGCATCTCTGGCTGCGGCTAGGGATATCCCCCTGTTAGAAATCTGTCAAGCAGCCACCTGGAAAACAGTTCATACCTTCACCAAGCATTACTCTCTGGATATCTAGGCTAGGAGTGATGCTAGGTTTGGCACAGCAGTACTTCAGTCTATTCCCAAAGTAGGTTCTGTCTCTCCTCCATGGAGGTACTGCGTGGTAGTTTGCAATAGTCAGAATACAGCAAAACTTCATGTTGTTTGAAGAAAAAATTACTCACCTTAGTAATTATGTTTCTTCTAATGGAGTCTTGCTATATTCTGACCTCCCTCCCTGCCTACCCTCTCAGAACCTGCTTTTGGGAAGTGGGTGGGCAGGTGCAGTGTTGCACCCAAGGGGTGTATTCAGCACACTTTCTGTTGTGGATGCTTTTTGTTGAATAATTAAGAATTTTTATGCTTTGTTACTTGGTTTTTGGGTTTCCTGACTTGAGTCTTCTTTTGGGAATCTAAAACTTTCGTTGCCAGTTGGCTAGTAGAAATTTTACAATTTCCACATTATTAAAGTCAGTGAGTTTTAGCTCTAAGAATCTGACTGTTTGGTTTCAAAGTGCTGCAGACAGAGTTTCCTCAACAGAGCTCGAGCTCAACGTTCTACGCCTTGCATAGAATTTTAACCCTTTACTCTCCGGCAGTTCAAGTACTGGAGCTAACTGCAATAGTCATAATACAGCAAGACTCCATTAGAAGAAACATAATTACTAAGGTGAGTAATTTTTTTATCTGGGCCCTCTCAGGCCCAGAAACTCAGGATGGAGACTTCCGGTGACGTCACCATCCGGAATGGCAGCATAGAGGAATAGCTCCTGAGTAACCTGCCAACTATTTCTCCCCTAATCTGTCATATCGATCCTAAATACCAGCTTAAGAAGCCAGAACATGATGGGGAGTAAAAATAAAGCAAATCCGCGCTCAGGGAGACCCCCGCATAAGACGGATGTTTCCAGATTCCAGAAGAGGCCTGCTGACAGTCGCAGCGTCTCCTCTGCGAGTAGCATGGCGGGCGATCAAGATCCAGATACAGACAAGGAAACAGAGAGGCTCTCACCATCCCGCTTTGAAACGCTTCTCTCTGAAATCAAGGCATTTCGAGCTGAAAATAAAAAAGAATTTGTATTGCTACAAAACCGCCTTTCGGAGGTAGAAGAAAGACTTGACCGTTCAGAGGAAGCCTCTGGAGAGATAGCTGACGAAACGCATTGACTCCACACTGCTGTGGACTATCTGATAGACCAATACGAAACCATGCAAGAGAAGATCACTGACCTTGAAGCCAGGTGCCGGAGAGATAACCTCCGTATCTATGGGCTCCCAAAGGGGTCGGAGACTGGTAGAATGGAGGATTTTCTAACCGACATGTTGAAAGATGTTCTAGCCCTACCCCCCCCCACATTCCAATTCAAAATAGAGAGAGCACACAGAGCCCTAGCGAAAAAGCCCACTGATCCTTCTCGCGAGACCCTGCTCAATAGTTCTCACTCTCCAGCTACAGAGACAAGGAACAGATCCTGAGGACAGCTTCGGGCCCTAAAGAACGAATATACAACTTGGCCAGATTGCTCTTTTGTTAACGACTACCCTACTGACATCATGAGGAAAAGGATGGCTTATGCACCAATTCTAAAGTTACTGCGAGAAAAGGGCATTAAATTTCAGACACCTTACCCAGCCAAGCTCCGGGTCTTTTGGGAATCCGGAACCACAGTTTATTGAAGCCCAGAAGAAATCTCCTTGGAACTGAATAAGAGAGGCTGGAATTTCCAGGTGATCGGTCCTGTGCAACTGCAGAAACGTCCCTCTCGCTTCGCTATAAGACCACGAAATACTCACAGAGAGACGAGAAGGCGTGGAAGATTTCTCTCTACAAGAACTCACACTACATCGGGCTGAGAAGTCCCTTGGAAAAAGATCCAGATCTGGCCAGTAATCCTGATACCTGAGGATGTCTGGACCTATCGTGAACATGTGGAACTTAAATAAATCTTCTTGTTACCCAAATTGTGGGAATGCGACTATTGCCAGGGGTAGATGCTGGGGAACTGTTACCAGATAGCCTTTCTCTCTTGTTATTTGATTGCTGATCCTACAAACAACAGCTATATCACCATGTTTCAAACTGAAATCTTGTTTATATTGGTTTACTACTGCAGTGACAATAGTGGGAGTCCTTTCTTCTAGGTGGTAATCTAAGGCTTACCCTAAGGACCTGGGAGCGCCTACAGCTAAGAACTAAAACTTTCAAGATGCAGGTTGCGAAGGCAGGCATGTAACAACGTAACCCCATGCTACGACCCCGACTACGTTCACTCAGGGCACACCTTCGGGTCACTCGACCAGTAATAGCCCTGCTAATTATTTATCTCGGTGACGTCCCAACTATTTAATCCTGACTGCTTAAGGGGTTGGGGAGGCCTGACCTCATTGCAGGTCACAATTCCCACAGGACCTCTCCCCGAATTTAGGGCATGGCCCTTTTCATTAGAGGGGTAATTTTACTCCTCCATTAATGGAAGGTAATTGTACATATGTTGGCCAGGTTATGGCCTGTTAAAGTTAATTGCTATTTTCTTTTATACCCCCATGTGCACACACTTTCAGGTTACTACAGGATGAGCCGAGTTAAAAGGCTGTCATTTCAGTTCATTCAGGTCTGCTGTTGTTATGCCATACACTGGTTACCAAGAGTGTATCGATTGTCTTCTGAGGTATTTATAGGTAGAAACCAGAGCATCCTTTCATTGTTTTCATTTTGTATACAGCAACAGTGCATGTCTACTCGAGTCACTAATGGATAGAGCCTCTATAGATAAAATTTGTTCACATAATGTCAACGGGTTAAACAACCCCGTTAAGAGATGGAGAGTGATCTCCACCCTTAAAAAGCTAAAACCTTCCTTCCTTTTGTTACAGGAAACCCACTTAAACAAGCAGGAACACCAAAAGCTAACAAAGTTTGGGTTTTCTGTAATTGTGGCCTCGGTATATGGTAAGGGGAAAAGGAGAGGAGCAGCTGTCTTGGTCCCTAAGGGTGTCCCCTTTCAGTTAATAAGCTCTTACTCTGACCCAGAAGGCCGACTTGCTATCGCTGTTGGTAAGCTGGAGGGGCAGGAGCTTACTCTTGTCTCTATATATGTCCCCCCGGGAGAGGGACCAACAGTTAGGAGGATGTTCCAGAGAGTGATGGAGAGAAGCAGGGGAATTTTGATAATGGGAGGGGACCATAACCATACCGCTTCTTGTCTTGACTCCTCTGCTAAAAAACCTTTAAAAGATCCCCTGCACACAGAGCAGTGCAGATGTACCTCTCAGAGGCGCACTGGATAGATATATGGTGAAATCTTCACCCTAACAGGAGAGAATACACGCATTACTCTGCACCCCACAAAGTGTACACCCGCATTGATTATATACATGTCTCTAAAGAGCATCTATATAGAATGCAGAGTTGTACTCAGACCCCCTCTGTGATATCTGATTACTCGATATTAACACTAAACATGATGTGGAAAAAGGAAAGAGTTCATACCCTTTGGAGATTTAATAACTTCTTGCTAAATAGTAAAGATTTTGTAGAATTGGTACAGCGCAAAATAAAATTGATATTAGAAGATAACGACAGGCAGGACACTAGGAAGGGGGTTTTGTGGGACACCCTTAAAGCGGTCTTACGGGGGGAAATAATTAAATATGCTGCCTTTTACAGAAAACTGCAGCAACAACGATTGGACAAACTGCATTGTCAATTACAAATTCTCCAAACCTCTCATGCGGCAGGGGATGCTGGAGCTTACCCTCTTATACAAGCCACCAAACAGCAGATCCAGGCAATCCTGGACATACGTATTGAGCAAGCTTTACAATCCCTTAAACAGAAACACTACGAGGGGGGCCCTAGGGCTACCCATTTACTAGCCCACAGACTCAGGCAGCAAAAAGCCAGATCAAATATAGGCCAAATCAGGGATCCGGTCTCAAAAAAGCTAGTCACCCTCCCTCGGGAAATGAGCAGGTCTTCCAGAGGCATTATAGTGGCCTCTCTGGCACTGAACATCCTGCAAACCCTCGAGCATTTGATGCCTTTATGGAGAAACTTAATTTACCTAAAATATCTCGAACGCAGCAGCAATTTTTGGGAGAGCCCCATTACTAAATTAGAATTGGATCAGGCCGTTACAGCTCTTAAAGCCAATAAGAGTCCGGGCCCTGATGGCTATACTGGGGAATTCTACAAAGCTTTTCGCAAAGACTTATCCCCCTTGCTGCTCGAGGCCTGCAGAGCCATTCAAGAGGGAGAATCCACCCCAGACTCATGGCGATACGCATATATATCCAGTATTTTGAAGCCTGGTAAGGACACAACTTCCTGTTCCTCCTACAGACCCATCTCAGTTCTCAATGTCGATTATAAAATGTTCGCATCTATAATAGCTAAAAGATTTCAAACTTTTCTACTGGAGATAATAAATTTAGATCAGACAGGGTTTGTTCCCGGGCGCCAGACACAGGACAATATTAAGAGAACTTTACAACTACTACACAGAGTGGGAGCCTCTGGAACTAGCTTTCTCCTTCTCTCCTTCGACGCGGAGAAGGCTTTCGACCGGGTTGAGTGGCCTTTTCTGTTGGAGGTACTGGAGGGAGTTGGAATCCCCCATTCGGTAGTTAACTCTATCAAAGCTATGTATTCTCATCCCAGGGCGATATCCGTTAAACGGCTCCTTCTCCAGCCCTATCTCTCTCTCTCTCGTGGCACAAGGCAGGGGTGTCCCCTCTCCCCTATTATTTGCGATATATCTGGAGCCTTTGGCTCAGGCCCTGAGGCAGAGAGAGGGTTTAACGGGAATAGAGGTACACACTACCAAGCATAAGCTGGCATTATATGCAGACAACCTCTTAATATATCTGACTGACCCTGAGCCTGCTCTCCCTCATCTATGGGACACTTTGGATAAATTTGGAGCTATTTCTGGCTATAAAGTCAATGAAAGTAAAACTGAAGTCCTGGCATGGAACTTGTATCCACGAGAGGACCTGAAGCGTACATATAATTTCAAGTGGCATCTAGAACATTTTGAATATTTAGGTGTCCGGATAGGACCCCCTGGGTTGTGACCTATTTGCATTAAACTATTCCTCCTTCCTAGCCAGGACCGCGTATGACTTAGAAAGATGGCGTGTTCTGCCTTTGTCCCTTAGTCAATGAATAGAGTCAATTAGGATGGTAATTCTACCCCGTTTTTTATACCTAGCCCAAACCCTTCCTGTGCCAATCCCAGATGCTTTTTTCAGGACTTAGCAGAAGAAAATTTCTGCATTTATTTGGGCTAATCATAAGCCTCTGATTAATCTGGCTGTGCTACAGTCCCCCAAACACTTGGGAGGTCTTTCTCTACCAAACTTTGTTATACTATTTAGCCTGCCAATTAAGAATCCCCCTGTATTGGCTGGATAAGACATATATACCTTTGGAAACTGGTGGAGTTACAGGAAACAGAACTTAAAGATATCTATAACACCCTATTAGCCTTCTCTCCCACGATTAAGATAGAAACTGTACCCAATCCATTCACCCAGACAACACTCAAATGCTGGCAAAAAAATTGTCAGACAGAGACTTCAAACCCTGGAGACTGGCAATGTTTTCCCTCCAATATTTAGATGCCTTCCCTCCGGGCAAAATGGATAAGGGTTTTGACAAATGACGTATGAAGGGCTTGCACCTGGTGTACCACTTTGCGCCGGAAGGCAAGATCCTCTTTCTTACAGAATTGACACAAAAATACAATATTGCCTATAATGAAAGATTTAGATATTTTCAGGCCAGGAATTTCCTGAAGACATTGGGAAGCTGATGTGGGAGGATAACCTCCGCTGAATTGTTGCTTATTTTAGTGGCAGTAGAAGGGAAACCTGTCCCTTCACATTTGATTTCTACCTATACAGGGCCCTTTGTAAGCTGCAAAATAAGCCCTTAGACAAAATCAGGATGGCCTGGGAAAGGGATCTACTAGTGGCAATATCTTCTCTCAATTGGCAAATTTATGTGAAGAATATGTACAAAGGTGTTAACTCTGGGCTATGGAAAGATTTTACATGGAAATTAGCTGCTAGATATTTTAGAGCCCCTGCGGTGATCCAGAAATAGTCTAAGCAATCCAAGCCTGACTGTTGGAGACAATGTGGATCCTCACATGCCACCTTAGGCCATATTTTTTGGTCTTGTAAGGCCCTTCAGCCTTTCTTTGCACAGCTCACTGGAGCTCTCCATCAGATACTATCCCCAAATTTCGCTTTATCTCCACAACTCTTCCTATTTGGCCTTTACCCCCCGGCAATTTCCGACGCTTCCTCTAAGAAATTTCTTAATCTGGCCCTTTTGGCTGCTAAAAAAGCCATTACAAAAAAGTGGAATTCCAGCTCTCCTCCTACCCTGGAGAACTGGCATCAACTGATGATAGAAATGTATAGATGGAGAGACTCACTGCCCTAATCAATAAATCACAAGAGGCTTTCGAAATTCATTGGAGAAAATGGGTACTGTACATCATGTCTGTACATTCTGATTTTATTCCATAATTTATCTTTGAGTGCTGTATTTATTTCCTATTGCAATATATGTATGGCATTGAAATGATTAACTACCGCCTCCGCCCTGTTATCCTGGGCAGGCCATGAAATATTCTATGCTACTTAAACTTAGTGCACTATAAGTTTCTGTTTTTTTAACCTCCCTCATATTTATTTATGTATACATTTGAAACTTTTGTTTTACCTCCTTACTGTATTTACTCTGAAAATACAATAAAGATTGAAAGTTTAAAAAAAAAAAAAAAAAAGAAACTCAGGATGAGTTATTCTCATTAGTTACGCTGCACCTCCTCGGTCGAAAAGGTACTGAGGCAGTTGGAGGGTCGACGCCTAGATAGCCTACACAGGCGCGAGCTAGTTTCACGGTGCCACGCATGCGTGGTCCTGTCTCGGCGCCGACCCTTCTGAAAAATTTTAGGCCTCGCTAGTCCTAGCGCCCGGTGCTATCCCACTAGTGTGAATGAGTGATGGAGACTGTCCAAGAAGATCAATAATTACGGTAAGTACGTAATTTCCATTTCTTTATTCCCAAGGTGGTGTCAGAAGCCACACTGAACCCATCAGTAGAGCTTCCTGTATATTATCCGTCCCCCTCTAACAAAGGTGAGGCACTCCTCCATACCATGGACGTAAATCAGATTCTCCTATGTTACACTCACTGGACTAACGATTTTCATAGCTGTGATCAGCGTTTTCTTTTGACCCCAGATCAAAGGCAAACCGGTTTCTATGCAGGGTCTTTTCAAATGGTTAGGCAACTGCATTAGGTATTGTTACCAGAAATATGAAAAACCTCTGCCGGGTTCCATGAGAGGTCATTCTACTAGGGGCATGGCTGCTTCTGCTGCCTTTTTGCAAAATGTCTCTGCGGCTGATATCTGCGCCGTAGCCACTTGGAGTTCTGTCCATACCTTTACCAAACATTACAGTCTGGACATTGCTTCTAGACGAAGGGCTGGTTCAAACACCATGAAGTCTTGCTATATTATAACAATAGCAGTCAGCCACTGCAGCTGAACTGCCCTGGAGAGGAAGGAGTTAACTCCAGAAGATCTGGAGTTCTACAGCGCGAGGGCGCTGTGCCCAAAGCTCTATCTGGCAGTTTCAAATGAAACTGTCAGATTCTTTACTCCGCTTCACTGAACAGTCGCTCCGGAGATCAGCTCCTTCAGCTCGGTTCATTCTCGGTTCAAGCGAGTATTTTTCGGTTCATTTGAACCGGCAAAAGTTATTATTTTTACCGCATTTCGGTTTTAAAGCTCTATCTGGTAACCGTAAGTACTAAAATTTAAGTCTGTGTGGAAAATTAATTATCGGTTCGGTTTTGAACCGATCGGTTGGTTTTTGTCTGCATTTTAAAAGTGTACAGTGGGTTTTAGAGTGCGGTTCCCGGTTCTTATCGGTTCTAAAAAAAAACGGAATTATAACGTTTTTTTCAAATACCCGTGACACGTGTTAGGGAACCGATAAGGGTGTCTTGCCTGGCACTGCCATCAAAAGGGCAAGTTTTGGTTAGGCTGGCATTATGTCTGAGAAACCCAAAAGAAAACTGGCCCACTGGGTTTCAACACTCAGATGTCTGTGGGGACGCCTTGCCAAGGCTGACCCACACACCACGTGTTTATTGTCTGGGGGCTGACCACCTCCTGTCAGACTGCCAGGTGTGTAAAAATCTCCTGCAGCCACCCTGGAGAAGAGATTGGGCCGGCTTAGGGAACGAGAGGCCAAAAAGTCCGCTGACCCGATGGCCAGCCCGGTCCAGTACCCACTGGACCAGAGGGAGTGCCCTCTGACCAGGGCGAGACTTCCTCGGCAAAGGAAGGCTGGTTCAGAGGAACCAGTCCCAAGTAAAAGACAAGGAAATCAGTAGGTCTGAGTCCAAAATTGTGTCTCCAACTGCTGCAGAGATAGCTAAAGTCATTCAGATTGTCCAGTCACTGTCTCAGGGATTGTAGAACCACCAACAGCTGGTAAAAGGTTGGTTCGCTCAGTCCCAGTGGTTCAGGATTTTGAAGTTGAGGATTTTTATGAACCACAGGAGGGGAGGAGGAATTTGATCAATATATGTGTGATTGGGGGTCTGGACGTGCCCATTGAACCGGACATTTCTCCAGACAGACCTTTAGAATCTCCTCCTATTCTGTCCCTTCTTTCTTTATTTTTTACAAAAGGTTGCAGAAACCCTCCAGCTTCCTTTAGAGGAGGCTGTGGATGAGCAAGAGGAGCCTGATTATGTGGAAATGATGGACATTCCAGAGTCTAGGAGGTTGTCTATTCCTTTGCATAAGTCATTTAGAAGCAAACAACAAAGATTTTAAAAATCCTCATTCTGTCCCTCCTGTAGATAAAAAATGGACAGAAGGTATACTTTGTCAGGCTCGGATACAGACTTCCTTACTGAGCAGTGTAGTCATGTAGGTGTGGTACAAGCTGCAGCCTGTGACAAGGCTAATATTCCTCTGGCCTCACATCCTCCTGATAAGGATTCCAGGAAGATTGATGCCATAAGCGAGAAAACAGTATATGGCAGCTTTCTTTGGGACTCAGGCAGGCAAATTATATGCTTATGTAGCTAGATATCAGAAATCTAGGTGGGACACAGTATTGCAGTTAGCCAAGCAGGCCCATGGCCAGCTGGCTAGTGAGTTGAACAGGTGGCTGCTGATGGCATTGAAGCCTCTAAAGTTCAATTTCATACTGCTGTTGATGTTAATGATGTTTCTTCTAGGGTCATGGCCACTTCTGTAGCTTCCGTAGGTTGGCATGGCTCAGATGCACTAATCTGTCCCAAGATACCCAGTCAAAGGCTATGGATTTTCCTGTAGTGGGAAATTCTCTTTTGGGAGCAAACAGAAAACTATATGAAAAGATGGATGAATACAGAACTACCTACAAAGTGCCCAGGCTAAGGAGAAGCATGCCATGCCACAAAGGCATGCTCCCAGAGGTAGGGGCAGGCCTTTTCCAGGCCTTTTACCAATTTCAAGCCTCCTCTGCTGTCTCAGAGGGTTTCTTCAGAGGCAGGGGTAGACGTGGCACAAGTAGACTGCCCTCTCCCTCAGCCTAAGGCTGTTGCTACAGGCACCCTGATGGGGTGTCCAGGGCCGATTCTCCTGTACCAGTGGGGCAGGTTGCTGGCCTATTTCAGTCGAACTGGCTGTCCCTAACCACGGACAGATGGGTTCTGGAGGTAATAGGCCAGGGTCTGGTTCTCAGCTTCAAACACTTTCCAAAGATGAGAGCCAGGCATTTTCCACCTGCAAATCCTTCAGAAGCCTTGCTTTGGAAGCAGAGGTTTTGCTCTGCTGGACTGCAAAGCAGTGGAAGGGTTCCTCCTTGCCATCAGGGCAAGGGGCTTTATTCAAGATACTTTTCACCCCAAAAGACAGGA
The DNA here is from genome assembly GCA_016271365.2 of Neoceratodus forsteri. NCBI lineage: Eukaryota > Metazoa > Chordata > Ceratodontiformes > Ceratodontidae > Neoceratodus > Neoceratodus forsteri. The sequence goes on along the minus strand of CM057453.1, from coordinate 1,319,345,150 downwards.
GAATGGCGGCCCATTCTAGATTTAAGATACTTGAACAAGCATCTGTTGAAACCAAAGTTCAAAATGTTGACTTGGCAATGATATTGCCTTCCCTAAGGCCAGGGACTGGCTAGCTTCCCTGGACCTCAAGGATGCCTATTTTCATGTTCTGATCAGGCCTTCTCTGAGAAAGTACCTCAGGTTCGAACTGCCTCAGGCCACTACCAGTTCAGGGCAATGCTCCTTCGCCTTACTCTGCGCCAAGGGTATTCACAAATGTCTCGGCTGTAGTAGTGGCTCACTTAAGAAGGCATGGGTTGTTGTGTTTCCTCACCTGACCACTGGCCTGGCTGTGGGTCAGTCTCCAGGTCGGGTGAAATCCCACTTGCAAGTCACCCAGCAGCTTCTCACTTCCTGGGATTCCTGCTAAACTTACTAAAGTCAGTTCTGGAACCAGTTCAGTCCTAACTTTCATAGGCGCAGAATTGAACACAAGGTTAGCCAGGGCTTTTCTTCCCTGAAAGGGTGAACAGACTCATCGCCTGGCATCCTCCTTTACCCTGCGGGTCTCTCACCAGCAAGGCATTTTCTGCAACCTCGGCACATGGCTGCTTCCACAGCTGTCGTGGGGGAGCAAGATTCCAGATGAGGGACATTCAGTTCCATTTGAGGGCCTATTGGTCTCAAAGGAAGGACCCCCTTACCAAGTTGGTCCCAGTTACTCAAACTCTGATCCTAGCCCTCCACTGGTGGCAGGTCCAGAGCAATTTAAGACAGGGGGTTCCCTTCATTCCCATTTCTCACTCCCTCACCACGGATGCCTCCCTGTTAGGGTGGGGGACTCACCTGGGCGACCTTGCCACTCAGGGGGTATGGTCTCCTCAGGAGTCTCTGCTCCACATCAATCTTTTGGAACTCAGAGCTGTCTTTTTAGCTCTTCGGGTGTTTTCAGATTCTGTCCAGAATAAAGTGGTTCAAGTCAGGACAGACAATACCACCACAATGTGGTACATCAACAACAGAGGGCACTCGGTCTTCAGCCTTGTGCAACCAAGCAATGAAGTTGTGGTCTCTGGCTTACCTCCTGAACACCTCCCTGATAGCGGTTCATCTCCCAGGAAGGACAATGTCCCTGCGGACGCCCCCAGCAGAATTTCTCAGGGTCATCACGAATGGGCTCTGAATCCACAAGTGCTGGGGTCTGTCTTTGCCAGATGGGGACTCCTCAGATAGATCTTTTGCAGCCCCAGACAACCACCAACTTCCTTCTTTTCTGTTGCAGGCCTCCAGTTCTGGGCTCAGTCCTCTGACGCCTTTCTGTTGGACTGGAAAGGAAGTTCCTGTATGCCTTTCCCCTTTCCTCTCCTTTTCAGGGTACTAGTAAAATCAGATCTCAACCTTGCAGAGTGATTCTGATTGCCCCAGATTGGGCCAGACAGCCCTGGTACCTCTGCTCCTGTCCTTGGCAGTCCACCCTGCCCTGAGCCTGCCCAGAGTCCACGACTTACTGGCCTGTGCACAGGGGAGAGTGTGGTATCCGGACCTCAAATCCCTCCACCTCAAGGCTTGGCTCTTGAGGAGCTAGAATTTGCTGACTTACACCTTTTCAAGGTGTCATGGATATTTTAAAGGCTTCAAGGGAAGCCTTCCACTAGGGCCACTTATAATTCTAAGTGGAAGAGGTTTTCCATCTGGTGCTCTGAGAGGCAGATTATCCCAGAATCTGCTGATCTTCCCATTCTACTGGACTATTTGGTCCATCTGAATTCCCTAGGCCTTAGACCAGCTACCCTGAAGGTTCATCTGGCAGCTGTCTCTGCTTTTGTGTCAGCAGGGAAGCCTGCCTCCCTTTCTTCTCACCCGGTGTTCTCCAAGTTTTTTAAAGGGTTACTTCATACTAACCCTCCTTTTCGGGAACCAGCTCCGCTGGGACCTGAATATTTGCATTGCTCAGTTAATGCAACCCCTTTGAGCCTCTGTCTTCTGCAGAGCTCAAGTATTTAACTGAAACCATTTTCCTAGTAGCTATCACCTCTGCCAGACGACAAGTGAGCTACAGGCCTGTCAGTGGAAGAAGATTTTATCTCTTTCCACAGAGATAAGGTAGTCCTTAGGACTAATAGAAAGTTTTTGCCTAAGGTGGTTTCTGATTTCCACCTGAATCAATCTATCTCTCTCCCAGTATTTTCACTGAGCATTCTTCCTCAGGTGAGAGGAGACTGCACAGCTTGGATGTCAAAAGAGCCTTAGCTACTATTTAGAGCGCACCAGAGGTCATAGGTTGAATCCCTCCAACTCTTTCTTACCTATGGGGAGGTTGGAAGGAAACCTGCCACTAAGAGAACAATTGCAAGGTGGATTGTTTCTTGTATCCAATTCTGTTATCAGAAACTGGGTAGAGTACCCCTCAGGATTGAGGGCCCACTCCACCAGGGTACAGCTGCGTCTTTAGCGGCTGCTAGAGACATCCCATTCTGGAGATTTGTCAAGCTGCTACCTGGAAGACAGTTCACACCTTTACAAGCATTATTCCCTGGATGTCCAGTCCAGGAGAGATGTTCGGTTTGGCACAGCTGTGCTTCAGAGCCTATTTCTAAGTAGGTTCTGACCCTCCTCCATGGAGGTACTGCTGTGTAATCTGCTATTGTTATAATATAGCAAGACTTCATGGTGTTTGAAGAAAAATTACTCACCTTAGTAATTGCTTTTCTTCTCATGGAGTCTTGCTATATTATAACCCCCTCCCTCCTACCCCTCTCAGAACTTCTACTTGGGTAGGGTGGCTAATTGGTGCAAGCACTGTGTCATGCCATTGTAGTTTTTCCTTACCTCTTTTCCTTGGGGTTAGGGATCTAGATTGTTTCATTTAGGTTATTTATATTGCCCCTTCCTGGACTTGAGTCTTTGGGGAAGGGGGTTCATATGTGCTTGTCAAGGGTGGTAAAACGAACCATAATACCATCAATTTTTGTTATTATGGCTCTGAGTGTTTCTTTGTTCTTTATATTGTTGTTATTACTACTAGTAGGTAGCCATGGGCTAGTGTAGTTTTTTCCACACAGACTTTCCGTCCTTTGATGTTAGCTTCGTAAAGATCTGACAGTTTCATTTGAAACTGCCAGATAGAGCTTTGGGCACAGCGCCCTCGCGCTGTAGAACTCCAGATCTTCTGGAGTTAACTCCTTCCTCTCCGGGGCAGTTCAGCTGCAGTGGCTGACTGCTATTGTTATAATATAGCAAGACTCCATGAGAAGAAAAGCAATTACTAAGGTGAGTAATTTTTTCTTTCGGCCTAGCTGTGTTACAGGGCCTTCTATCCTCGACTGGGTCCATTCTGGATTCCAGTTTTTTTGTTGGATTTAGTCTCCTCCCTAGTTTCTCTCGGTCTCTTTGAAGGGACTGCTTGGGACTCTGTCCTATAAGTGATGAGCTACTGAATGAGCCCTCTCAAAGTAAGATAGTACAGTTGCGAGGAACTTACCGTAACAGTAGATCTTCGAGAGAGGTTCCTTCAGTAGGTCATATTTTCCTCCCTCCTTTCCTTCACTTTGTTTTACAGGGTGTCCAAATCCTTTCTCGATCCTGCTGTCAGGCTCTTCCTGGCTCCAGCGGTAGAACTGGAGGGTAGGCGTGGGGACCACCAGTATATACAGTCATGCTAACGTTGGTCCCGTGACATCGAGATTGGGCGGTCTCCGTCAGGGATTGCTAGAAAAGTCTGCTGTGCGGCCCGATGCCAGGTGATGTCGGTCCTATAAGTGATGACCTACTGAAGGAATCTCTCTAAGATCTACTGTTACGGTGGTTCCTACATAACTGTACTTCACTCCGTCAGGACCCGTTCGGTCTTCCCACGCCGGGGCTGACACTTCCTCTGTCCGGCCCGCCAGCAGGGCCTTTTGCCAGGTTCTTCTGCTTCGTTAGAGCCCTGTTGCCAGGGTACCTGACACCGCAATACCCAACGCCGGTCTTCCTTCTGGGCTACGGATACTCCTTTTATGGGTACCCACACTTCACATATCCCCCACCTCCTCCTCCTCCTCCGCTGCCCACTCCGCAGCCGTCGGCGGATCTGAAGGAGACCTTGTCCTCCCAGTGGGCTGAGGCCAAGGCTCATCTCACCAAAGAGGTCGAGTCGTCTCCTGACATCTGTCCCTACATTGGACCCCATACTTCGGAGACGGGAGACTCCCGCCCCTTTACCTGACGCCAGAGGATAACCTTCTGGCACCCAAGGTGGGGAGGACACACGCCCCCAGGAGCTCCCCAGAGGGGTCGCTCCTCCTCCTTCCAGGGAGGAGTCATCGTCTTCCACCTCAGGGACATCTAACTCAGACTGAGTCCGACCATTCTGATCAGGGAGACTAGCCCAATACTCCAGAATGCCCTAGGCCGAGGGACCCTCCTAAGTCCTCTCCAGAGGACCCTTCTTTTCTGGAGTTCTTAAGGAAGATCCAGGAGATGCATCTGTGGCAATCAGTGGAGCCAGACCCACAGTGTAAGAAACTCGCTGCTCATCTGTATCTGCCCGAGACCGCTCCCACACTGATTCCACCCTGGATAGAGCCTCACACCGATCTTGTTTTCACTATTTGGAAACAACCTTCCGCTCTAGCCCCTTCTGAGTAGGGCGGATAGGCTATTCCAGGCTCTGGAGGGTATAGACTTTCTTAGTCTTCACGAAGGTGGATTCAGTTGTTATCCATTGCGCCCATGGCCCTCCGCCAACCCCAAACATCTGAACTTGTCCCTGCCTGACAAGGAATCCCGGCTTATGGATCAGTACAGGAAGAAGAGTTACTCCTCTTAGGCCCTAGGCATCAGGACCCTCAATTCGTCAGCCATATGGGAGATTTCAGAACTCTATCCTTAACTAGGTGGAATACAAGTAGGACTCCTTGCCTGACTTACAAACTAAGCAGGAACTGGGAGACCTAGTCTGTTCCCCTCTTTTGGCCTGTAGGCACATGCCTCGTGCCACCTATGATGTGGTGGACACAACTGTCAGGAGCTCGGCTTTCGCCTTGGGCCTACTGCATCATGCCTGGCTCCATGTGTCAGGATTGGTTCCTGAAGTACAGTCTGCTATACAGGATGCTCTCTTCAGGGGTTCGGTGCTGATCTTATATGTGTCGATCTTCACCATTCATCACAGATGGGTACTGGCCGGAGGTCAGAACCCCGCAGGAGCTTTTTTTTTTTTTTTAAGGGGGAGGCGGAGCCGACACACCATCGGCGCCGCCCTCGAGGCCGACGTACTGCGTGGTGCTCGAGGGTTGGCTGTTAGGCTGTGTCAACTCCACCTGCCTACCAGTTCTTCATCTCCCGCCGTCGAGGTCGCCTCGTGGGAAGTTTCTCTCAAGATTTTTAGGCCTTCAGCCTTTCGAAATCGACGTTGTCAGTCTGTCGGTTGCCTGCCGGTTCTGTGTTCTGCCTCCACTCGACGTCGTCCGGTAAGATCTTTCTTTTTTATTTGAATTCTGCGACGTCAAGTCTGTTTTGGTGTTTTTTTTCTCCGTAGGTCATGTCTCGGTCGGAGGGCAAGAGTCTACGAAGATGGGTCGGCCACCCATGCGTCGGTGCCCGTCGGCCAAAAGTTTTCCGTCATCGACCAGCACGACTGGTGTCTTGCGTGTCTTGGCCCGCTTCATGACATGGACTCGTGCGACGCCTGCTTCTCCATGGACCGCCGGGTCCTCGAACAGCAGCACGTTGAAAGTGGGGCGAGCTCCGCCGACTTTCGGGGGTAGGGTTCACACTCGTCGGGCCAACCGGCGCTCTCTCGTGCCCTCCGGGTCCCCTCCCGGGTTCTATATGAACCGTGGCTCCTCCAGCGGCGCGGGAGGCCGTCCAGCTTCCTCGCGGGGGCGGGCGCCCGCCCGGCAATCACCCCTTGGGGGTGAAGGCTCCCCCAGTGTCGCTCCTGTGGCTCGGAAGGCCCGGGTTGGCGCCCGTCAGTGGAGCCTTCGGCGCTGTTCGCGGTGCCGTGGGCCCTGTTGGCGCCATTCGCGGTGCCGTGGGACTGGATCCGGCGTCCTCCTTTGCCATGTCTTGCCTCGGCGCTGAGGTTGAGTATGGCACTGTGCCTTCGCTGCTCGGTGCCGTAGGGCCTTCGATGCCAGCTGTCGGTGCCGTCCTCTGCGCCGTCCACGCTCGAGCGGCACCAAGGGGCTGGTCGGTGCCGTGTTCGGCGCCGGGTCTGCCTTCGGGGCTGTCGGCGCTGCTTCGGTCTTCGGTGCCGCTCGCGGTGCCGTGTGGCCGAGCGGTGTTGTTGGCGCCGAGGATGCTGCTGGGGCTGCAGTCGGCGCCGTCCCTGGTACCGCCCCCGGTGCTGGTGGACTCGACGGTGCTGCGTCTGACCCTGGCTCTGACCTTTGGCTCGAGCTGCCCCGGTGCCTCCTGTAGGTACCGCTCGCGGGGTTGCGGAGGGTACCGGTGCCGAATCAGCCACAACTCTGGCTGCCGGGCCCGCTGGCAAGGTTGGTTCTGCCCGCCCTCCTACTGTTTGGCTCAGAGCTTTGGATTCTACCTCTTCGGAGTCGAGCTCAGAGTCAGACGAGCAGTCACACCCCTCGGGGTTGACTGCGGAGGAGGGCAGCACTGTGGTCTCGTCGACGAGTTGGAGCCAGCCCCCTACTGAGGAGAGTCAGGTGGCCCCCGAGACTAGGGTCAGTGGTGCTGACCAGCAGGCAGTGGTGCGAGCCACCATAGCTCTGCAACCTGGTCTTTGGGGTTTCATCGACCCCCTCGGTGGTGGTACCCCCTCCGTGGTGTGTCTTGATCGCCCAACTTTGGGGCCCATCGAGAAGCCTGCAGGAGGGAAGGGTACTGATCTTACTTGAGATACAGCTCTTGCAGCAGGTTACACCATTAGGACTGAAGCCAGCAGGCGTCAGGACCCCACGGAAATCTTCTAGCTAGCAGTCTTCAGCGGGGACCGCCTCCATCGGTCCCACCCCCGACGCCAGGCGTAGTACATAAGGAGGCGGTCCCGCCAGAATCCCCAGTTCTTTCCCGCCGTCGACTTGCATGTCTCGACCCTCCGGTCAGTGTCTAGCGCGCAACGCCTAGAAAAGTTCTTTTCTCGTTTCTTCGACTGGAAACTTCATTTTCTACGAATCGTCTGCCATCTGATGTCCTCCCCAACATCCGCGGAGGGCCATCTGTCAGTGTGCCTGCGGGAAGCAAATTCCCTTTAAAGACCCACATTCGGCCTGCGTGCGGTGCTTAGGCCAGGACCACGACACCCGGGCCTGCTCCTTCTGTCAAGGCTTTAATAGTCGGACCCGGATCCGTCATCAGAAGGCCCTCCAAGCTTACCTTCTGGAAGAGAGATTGAAGGCCATGGATCCTGCCTCCAAGGGGGAATCCTCCGAGAAAGCCCGCCGGCACCTCGAAAAACACAGGGAGAGGGTGAGATCTAAATCCCCTTCTAGGGCTTCCGACTCCCATAGCTCCGGCTCCCGGTCCGACCGCTCACCTTCCCAGGCCCGCTCTCAGCCTCCCCCGGTCGCGGTCAAGTCTTCATCTGGTTCCTCCACTCTGCAGCCTGTTATGACCTCCAGGCCTTCTTCCTCATCTTCCAAGGCCTCGCCGAGGTCAGGGGACCGACATCACCACAAGTCCGGCTCCCACCACTCGGCCCCTGACGTCCGGTCGGTCTCCTTGCCTCCTCCACCCCAGCGGAAAACCAAGGAGCTGACATCGCTCAAGAGGACGTCGGACCTGACGTTGGCCAAGCACCACCTGTCCTGGGACCCGACGACAGCCAGACGCCCGTCGCCGGCCAGGCCTTCTCCATTGCGGACGCCGGCTGGGGGACTGACGCCCGTCCCAGCAGAGAGAGGAACCCCTATGCCACCTACCGACGTAGGCCAGGAGGCGCTTACGGAGGAGGAGTCGACACAGCCCGAGGACCAGGCGGTGAACCCGGTCCTGTCGAGCCCCCGAGGGAACCCTCTCCTGAACCAGAGACCCCTGGGGGGCCGACGCCGGAACCCGACGACCGACCACCGGCGCCCGGCCCATCGTCGGGTCTCAATATTTCTGAGGTCAAGGAGCTGTTTACCTTTTGGTGGGATACCATAAAAGGTTGTGGTTCCCACACCTCCTCCTCTTCCTCCTCCTCCTCCTCTACCCGTGACTCCACCGGCCACAGTGCCCCCCACCCCATCCAGGCCAGCAGGCTGAGTACCTTCCCCCCAGGAGCCTGCTGAATCTCCTAGGGGCAGACCATCAGAAAAGAGGAGACCTCCATCCAGATCTTCTTCAGGGTCACCCAGCCCCAAGAGACCCAGAAGAGCGCCATTCGCCTGACGGAGGACTCGGGATCGGACTTCTCAGACAGATCCAGATCCCTTCTCCCATCAGTCCCCTCTCCGGACCCACGTGAGCTCCCAAGATCTCCTCCGGACGACCCATCGTTCTCAGAATTGAGGCATATCCAAGGGAATATGGGCTGGGACCTAGAAGAACTTGACCCGAGAGGCTCGCCTTGCACGCTATCTTCAGCAAAGGACCCAAAGCCTGTGGTGGTACCACCCTGGTGGACACCTCGTGGACGCCACCAAGGCAGCGGAAACGTCACATTCGCCTCCCGGCGATGCCGAAGAAGGCTGACCGCCTGTACAAGGCCCCTAGGGAGGACCAGTACTTGGCATCTCATCCTCTGGCCGATTCCCTGGTCATTACAGCCTCACATGACCGGTCCCAGAGGCTGCAACATCCGAGCACCCTGCCACCGGACCCAGAGTCCAAGCAATTGGACGCGATGGGCAGGCGCACGTACGCAGCTGCAACCTGCGCCATTAGGTCCCTCAATTATCTCACCCACATGGTCCAGTTTCAGAGTGCCTTGTGGGAGCAGGGACTAGAGCTGGCAGAAAAGATGCCGGAAGGTGAGCAGAAGGAAGAACTGCTTCAGCTCCTCCGCACGGGTTCAGACGTGGGAACCCAGGTGCTTCGAGTTGCGTATGACTCCGCGGACTCCTCGGCCAGAGCGGCAGCCTCAGGCGTATGCCTCCGGAGACACTCATGGCTTCGTGTCTCCGGATTCACCCCGGACGTCCAAAACAACATACTGGACGCCCCATTCCATGGCGAAGTTCTCTTCAGTGAGTCTTCAGAGAAGGTCCTCACCAAGCTTCAGGAGGCCGGGAAGGCCGTGAGGTCTGTTCAGGCCATGTACAGACCCAGGCAAGGTTCCTTTCGTAGGAACCAGAGCCGTTTTTGCGGCCGGACTCGGACAACAGTCCCGTTCCGGCCTGCAACAGAGGGGCTCCTTCTCCCGGAAAGCCCAGGGGAAGTCGTCCTCAGGCAGAGGCCAACGTCTCGCCAAGTCAGCCCAGCCTGCAGGACCCTCAGCCGCCACAGCATGACTCCTTCCCGGCCCCCGCCCCTCAGGATCAACGGGACACCAAGGTCAGGGGTCGTATTTCCGACCACCTGCCAGGGTGGCAGCCTATCACCACCAACAGGTGGGTACTCCAATCGGTCAAATAAGGCCACTTTATAGAGTTCGTAGACAAGCCACCCATAGGCCTCCTCTGCTCTCCTGCTACTCGGTCAGAACAGATTGCTTATCAAGCAAGAAGTACTCGCTTCTGCAAAAGGAGCGTGGAGTACGCCCTGAGAACCAGAGAGGAGCAGGCTACTATTCCCCACTTTTCTGGTTCCAAAGAAAGCAGGGGACCGCCATCCAATATTGGACCTCAGCGACCTCAACATGTCGGTCGCCTACAAACATTTTCGCATGGTGACCCTCCAGGGTCTTATTCCCATGTTGAAGAAGGACGCATTTTTGGCATCATTGGACATGCAGGACATTTACCTGCACATCCCCATTGCTCAAGCGCACAGGAGGTTCCTGTGCTTCGAGTTTCTCGGCCACCACTTTCAGTTCCGGGCGCTTCCTTTCGGACTGTCATCAGCCCCCAGGGTCCTTACCAAGTGCATGGCAGTCGTGGCAGCATCTCTAAGGAGACAAGGCCACTACGTGTTCCCGTACCTAGACGACTGGCTTCTCATGGCCGCCTCCAGAGAGGCGCTGTCGCATATCCAGAACATCCAAGCTTTTTCAGTCGCTGGGCATTCTTATCAACTACGAGAAGTCTCTCCTGGTACCGTCCCAGAAGCTGCAGTTCATAGGCGCAGTTCTGGACACCGTCCAAGGGAAAGCTTTTCTTCCCGAGGACAGAGCGGAGCGCATCAGGTCCCTCATCGGGGACCTTTCGGCAAAGAAGACCGTCCCTGCCAGACTGGTCCTTCGCCTGCTGGGACATATGGCTGCGGCCATTCCAACCGTCCCGATGGCAAGGCTCCACATGCGGGTAACCCAGTGGATGCTGAAAGTGCAATGGGATCAAAGGCAAGACCATATGCAGCAGCCAGTCAGAATCACGAGGGCCGTGATTCGAGACTTGCAATGGTGGCTAGACCCAGGGACACTCTCCGTGGGTGTTCCGTTTGTAGCGCCGTCCCCGGAGGTAATCCTCTCCACAGACGCTTCAGGGCTGGGGTGGGGGGCACACCTGAACGGGGTGAGGTCTCGGGGAATGTGGACCCCTCAGGAAGCTCACCTCCACATCAACATTCTGGAGATGAGGGCGGTCCTTTATGCCCTGCAATCCTTCCAGTCAAAAATTCCACCGAGTACTCTTCTGCTTCAAACAGACAATACGGCGGTGATGTAGTACCTCAACAAGCAAGGAGGCACACACTCTTATCCCCTCTGCAGGGAAGCTATGAGAGTGTGGGAATGGGTAATTCGACACGGTGCGAGCCAGATTACAGTTCATGTTCCCGGAGTGGACAACACAATCGCAGACGGCCTGAGTCGATCATAGGCCAAAGTCCACGAGTGGGAGCTTCTTCAGGAGGTAGTAGAGGATATGTTTCTTCGATGGGGCACTCCAGAATTGGACTTGTTCGCTTCCCCATCCAACGCAAAACTGCCCAATTTTTGCTCGCTAGATCCAGGGCCTGGTGTATTTTGGCGAGACGCGTTGTCCCTCTCCTGGGCAGACAGATTCCGCTACGCTTTCCCTCCCTTCCCGTTGATCCAGAGAGTCCTTCTCAAACTTTGCAGGGAGCACGCAACAATGATCTTGGTAGTGCCTTTCTGGTCCAGACAGATTTGGTTCCCCATGCTGATGTAGTTGTCCGGGGAACCTCCACTTCCGTTGCCCATCAGCTCCCATCTGCTGTCTCAAGAGGAGGGTTCGCTAGTCCACCCGGACTTACGCTAACTGAACCTGCATGCCTGGCTCCTTGAGACATAGCCATTCTGTGACACGGGGTCTCGCAAGAGGTGGCGGAAGTCCTTTCTGCTGCCAGAAAGCCGGCAATGCATGCGACGTACGCCATGAAATGGCGTCGGTTTTGCCTGTGGTCTCAGGCACGCGGTCTCTCCCCTTTAGAATGCCCAGAAAAATCAGTTCTAGAATATCTGCTTTCCCTCTTTCACTCAGACCTTGCCTACTCCTCAATTAAGGTTCACCTCTGTGCGATTTCGGCCTACCACTACCCGATAGGCCAATGCACAGTGGCACAACTCGATGCCTCTCGTGACTTTTTGAGGGGGGTGCTACACCTTAGACCACCCATTAAGGATCCCATCCCTCCTTGGGACCTACTCTTTGTCCTGGAGCAGCTCACGCTGCCCCCTTTTGAACCTGCCGCAGATTGCGAGCTACGTTTTCTGTCATGGAAAACGTATTTTGGTTGCTGTTACGTCAGCAAGGAGAATCTCTGAGCTACATGCCCTCATGTGTAAGGAAACTTATTTAATTTTCCACCAGGACAGTGTGTCCCTGAGGACGAATCCTAAATTCCTGCCTAAGGTGGTCTCAGCCCTTACCCTTAATCAGGACATCGATCTGCCGGTGTACTTCCCCAGGTACACCAACAGAGGACAGGCACTGCTTCACACCCTAGATGTTCACCGCTCCTTAAGATACTACTTGACCAGGACCAAACAGCATCGCAACCAAGACAGCTGTTTATTTCCTTTGCTGAGAGGATGTTGGGCCAACCAGTCTCAAAACACTCTTTCTCGCTGGCTTGTCCAGTGCGTTTCTTTTTGCTACAACAACAAACGGAAGCCCCTTCCGGGCACAGTCCGGGGCCACTCGACTAGGGGGGTGGCTACTTCCTTTGCAGCACTGTGGAATGTCTCCATCTTGGCCATTTGTGCCGCAGCTACATGGAGCTCAGTGCACACCTTTATTAGGCACTACAGCCTCAACATCGCCTCACGGCGGAGAGCAGGTTTCGCCTCGCCTGCTCTGCAGGGTCTCCTGTCCTAGATTCAGGATTTCAAGATCTTTCCTTTATGCCTCCCCTGGAGCGCCTCTAGCGCTATTGCTTGGGAATCTGTCCTAATGGTGTAACCTGCTACAAGAGCTGTATCTCGAAGTAAGATAGTACAGTTACGTAAGAACTGCCATAACAGTAGATCTTCGAGAACAGCTCTTGCAGCAGGTACCTTCCCACCCACCATTCCCCCTTGGAGGAGATGAGGCCTAACCAGGCTTCGGCAGGAGCTTACTTCCTTTGTTCTTCTGATGGCGGATCCTCGGTCTCCACTTCTGATGTCATCCAGCGGCCGGAAGTCTCCGGCGGGAGAACTGGGGATTCTGGCGGACCGTCTCCTTATGTACTACGCCTGACGTCGGGGCGGGACCGACGTCGGAGGCGGTCCCCGCTGAAGACTGCTAGCTAGAAGATTTCCGTGGGGTCCTGACGCCTGCCGGCTTCAGTCCTAATGGTGTAACCTGCTGCAAGAGCTGTTCTCGAAGATCTACTGTTACGGTAAGTTCTTACATAACTGTACTTTCCTGGGTCTCCTTTCGGGACTGCCCAGAGATGCCAGCTACCTAGGCTGGCCCTCTCGAGAGGAGGACCTCCTGGACTCTGAGGGTCGAGGGTGTGGGTTCTGCGTCGGCCCTTCTGGGGTCCACCTGGCCCTGGACGGAGCCAGTGCGATTTCTCCCTTCCCTCAGGTTCCTTGAGGGAGTCCCATTCTTTGAGGCAGGGGACCGCCTCTGACTTTACGCCCCGTCGCCTCACTGGGGGATTCTTCTACGCAACCAAGGCAGTACCAACGTGGTTGTACAGCTGTCGGCTGTGGAGTTCCTCCGGCACCCTCCTCGGGTGCTCATGGTCCGCTCCCTAGCCCTGACGGAGGTCAGTTGACTTCTTTTCTCGGCTCTGCCCCTATCCTCTGCCACATTCTCCTGCGCTTCCAGGCATTCTTGGTCCTAGCGCCCTCTCACCTGGGAGCAGTTCAGAGTGGTGGCTGCCCAGTTCCTGCTTATGTTAGGGCTATGGACAGCCAGATTTTTCATCCTCCCCCCGTGCAGCCACCCTCAGAACATATGGTGACCTCCAGCTCCTCATCCCCCTCTTCTGGGGGAGAGGAACCTTCTGTCCACATCTCTCCGGCTGCTGATCTCTCGGAGTATCAGCGTTTCCTCTTGAGGATGTTGGAGGACTTGCACCTTTCACCCTCTACTGTCAGCAATCCTGAGCATGCGGCGCACGCCTTTCTAGGCAATTTTGGTGAGGCCACCCTTGTGGTGCCGCCCTGGCCTGCTCCCTTTCGGGAGGCGTCCTTGCGCTTCTGGCAGAGACCCTCTCCGGAGTTCCTGCCTAGGGACCTCAGCCAGAGGTATTAGGCTCCCGGAGTCTCCAGGTTCCATGCCTCATCCACAGTCTGGCTTGGCGATCTGGACACTCCTGATGGGCTTTGTGCCTCCACCGTGACCGGCCCCCAGATCAAGACTCCTCAGATTTTGATTTTTGGGGGAGGAGGACCTTCTACTTGGCACGGTTGCTCCTTTCTATTACTGCTCACCAGGCCCACTATGCAGCCTACAACAGGTTCTTGTGGTCCAGGCTAGGTCAGATCCTAGCTTCTTTGCCTGACTCGGAGCAAACCAGACAAGCCATTGCGCTCTCTGCACGTGGCCTGGAGCTAGCAAGACACCAAGCGAGGGCATCTTACGATGCCAACGAGGTAGCTACCAGGGTCATAGGGACAGCGATCTGCACTAGGAGATCAGCGTGGCTACGTCTTTCCCGGTTGTCACCCTTGGCCGGCGTAGGGTGATTTGCTCCGCCTGCCAGGGAGCCTACCTTTTTTCTCCCCCAGGCGAGGCAGGCGGTAGTCGGGCAGCTTCCTTCCCCCTCGACGTCCCGTCTCTCTCTCCCCACTCTTGGGCCTCCCCAGGCTCTGAAGGTTCCCCCTAGTGTGTCACCCACTGAGGCTAAGGACCCTGTCCCTTAGGGTGTAATGAAACAACTTCTTCGGGGGTTTACATCACTATCTGTGATGAATGGTGAAGATTGACATAGATAAGATATGAAAATTACATACCTACCGTAATTCTGATCTTTCTGTGTATCTTCACCATTCATCACAACCCCACCCACCATCCCCCTGGGGCCTCAGTCTCTGGGTCCCCCTCTCTCTTCTGTGGCTCCTCCTCTTTAGGAGCGGGGTAAAGTTGGGACACACAGGGGTATTCTCCTTTAGAGGACACAGCCTGTAGCAGCACCCTTCTCATTACATGTCTCCACCCCGAAGGGTGGAGTTGGTGTGCCTCCTCCTGTTCTCCTTCTGGTTTCCATCCAACTGTCTTTAAAAAAAAAAAAAAAAATCCCTTTTTTCACCAAACATTCTTCCTGAGAGAGTACTAAATCCCTGTACCCTGTCCTTCCTCCAGAATAGCTGACTCTGCTTCTGGGGTATTTGCCAGTTATTCTGTGCCTTGAATTCTTGCAGAGAGCTTTGCTACTCCTTGCAGTTCCTATACAATCTGGTGACGGACAAGGGTCTCGGATACCTTGATACCTCTCACTCTCTCCCCTCCCTACCCTCCCTTCCTCCGCTTCCAGAGATTGGGGCCCCTACCCAATCCCCTTAGTCTCATCTCTTCTTTGCTGTCCTCTCAGTCATTATTTCTCCTTTAGTTCAGTTATCCTTCCTTTTTCTGTCCCTTGGACTCTCTTGTCCCACCCTCCATCCCTTCCTCTTACCTCTCCGGCAACTCAGAACTGGTAGGCAGGCGGAGTCGACACAGCCTAACGGCCAACCCTCGAGCGCCACGCCAGTCACGTTGGGCCTCATGGCGGTGCTAATGGTGTGTCAGCTCCGCCCCCCTTTTTTAAAAAAACAAAAAATCTCCAGGGTCCTGACTTCGGCCAGTATCCATCTGTGATGAATGGTGAAGATCACAGAAAGATCAGAATTATGGTAGGTACGTAATTTTCATTTTGGGTGTGATGTCAAGAACATAATAACAAACTGCAAGAGAAGGGCACTGCACTAAAGTCTGTTCAGACCTTGTACAGGCCCCTCACAGGCGCGACGTCATTTTTGTCGCCAAACCCGACAAAAACAAAAGCCTTAGGAAAGGCAGCCAACAAATGTCGGCCTCTCAGCAGCAAGACTCCTACAGCAAAGAGTCCGGGGCCTCCTTGACTGCTGCGCTGCCACACACCCCCTGACTCCCTGCCTCCGCCTCCCTCTGTCTCTGGCCATTCCAGAGGAACCGTTAGGGGGAGATTCTCCTCCCATCTGCCGGGTTGGGAGAGGATAACATCAGACGCTTGGGTGCTCCAGCTTATTTCGGCCAGACACTCGATAGAGTTACTGCAGAAAACTTCTCGAAAACCACCCCCTCAGTCATCTTACTCCCCGCAGCATCTTCCTCTGGTTCTAGAGGAAATCGTATCCCTTCTGTCAAAGGCGGCGATAGTACCATTCCCTACTCAACTTTGAAGGACGGGTTACTATTCCCATTCCTTTCTAGTTCCAAAGACGACAAGAGACTTGAGGCCAATTCTAGACTTCCACTCTCTGAACATGTTCATGGAGTACAAACGCTCCGGAATGCTCTCCTTGCTGAGTCTTCTACCATTACTCCAGCCAGGGCAGTGGCTATGCGCTCTGGACATGCAGGATGCATACCTGCATATCCCCGTATGCCCTTCCCACCTCAAATACCTCCATTTTTGTTTTCAGGGGGACCACTACCAATTGTAGGCCCTCACATTTGGGCTCTCCTTGGCTCCCCGAGTGTTTACCAGAAGGCTCTTCTTCCCTTCATTCTTCTCGGTCATCTTCTCATCCAATCAGACATGTGCGTAGTTTGGTACCTAAACAAGAAGGGAAAAACACGCTCCTACCCCCTGTACCAGGAGGCGATGAGAGTCTAGTATTGGGCCACCCAGCACCACCTTCACCTGACCGCAGTTCACATTCCGGGAGTGGAAAACCCACTGGCAGACGAACTTGGTCGGTCCTCAGCCAGGACTCACTAATGGGAGTTAGATCAGCAGGTCGTAAACGACTTCTTTCGGTGGTTTGGGACACCTCAGGTAGACCTCTTCACCTCCCCCCGAAATGCAAAACTTTCTGCCTTTTGCTTGCTCAATCCAGGGTGAGACTCTTTCTTTTCTGTCGGGATACTCTCTCTGTTGGAAGGACAGATTCGTTTATGCCTTCCCACCTATTCCTTTGATTGTGAGGGTCCTGAACGGGCTCGAATGATTCTCATCGCCCCCTTCTGGCCCAGGCAAGTTTGGTTCTCTCTTCTGCAACAGTTTTCAGTGGATCTTCCTCTTCCTCTGTTGCAGCAATTGTTGATCCAGGATCAGGGGACCCATGTTCACCCAGGACTCAGATCCCTTCATCTCCGTGCATGACTTCTGCAGACGTAGCTTAAGGCTGCTTAGGAGTCTCTCCTTTAGTAGCAGACATTTTGGTGGAGGCGAGGAAGCCTTCCACCAGGTCCGCCTACGCTATGAATTGGAGACGATTTTCCATCTGGGCAGACTCTAAAGACTTAGAGCCTTTCTCATGCCCAGCCAACAAAGTCCTGGACTACATGCGTCACCTCTTCAACCTGGGTCTCGGCCATTACTCTTTAAACGTTCATATGGCAGCTATTTCAGCCTACCGTATTCCCTTTGGAGACAGAACTTTTGCTCAGTTGGAAGTCTAAGTCCTTTCTTAGAGGGGTTTTCCACTTGAGACCCCCAATTCGCATTTCTCCTCCTCCATGGGACTTGAATTTCATCCTGGAGAAGCTTACACTGCCTTCCTTTGAGCCCGCAGCGGAAAGCAGACTTAAAGTTCCTCTCTTGGAAGACACTTATTAGTGGCCATCACTTCTACTCTTCGCATTTCAGAGCTCCAGGCCTTGATGTGTAACATTCTGTATTTGATTTTCCACAAGGAATGTCTGGCTGTACGCACCAACCCTAAGTTTCTCTCTAAGGTGGTGGCTGAATCAGTCTTTTGAGCTACCGGCTTTCTTTACACAACACTCCAATCAAGGGGAGTACCTCTTACATACTTTGGATGTTCACAGAATCCTGAGATACTACACCAATCGGGCTAAGGATCTCAGGAGGACTGATCAGCTCTTTGTCTCTTTAGCTCGCAAAAGAGAAGACGATGCTGTTTCTAAGCAATGCCTTTCAAAATGGTTGGTGAATTGTATCACTCTATGACAAGTACAAGATCCTTCCAGGTCAAGTCAGAGGTCACTCCACCAGAGGAGTAGCTGCCTCTGCTGCTTGTTTCGAGAATGTGTCAGCAGCAGATATCTGTGCAGCCCCGTCATGGACTTCTGTCCATACCTTCATGAAACATTACAGTTTGGACATTGCCTCTCGCTGTAGAGCAGGCTTCGGGTTGGCTGTCCTACAAGGTCTCCTCTCATGAGACCTGTTCAGCCCTGAGGTTTTAAGTTATGGATGACAGTCCACTTCCCGAGTGTTTGTTCCTTGTTCCAGACTGCCTGGGACTCAGTCCTATATGTGAATACCTACTGCAAGAGCCATCTCAAAGATAGTACAGTTACGTAAGAACTTACCTTAACAGTAGATCTTCGAGAGAGGCTCTTGTAGTAGGTATTACCTTCCCGCCCTCCATCCCCCTAAGTTTCCTTTCCATGGGGGAATATCCTCTTCTCTCTCGTCTTGCCTCTTTTGGCGGGAAAGAACTGGAAGGCGGGCATGGGGGGAACCGCCCCTTTATACCGACATCGCTTGATGCCGATCACCTGACGTGGGGGCGGTCCCCGCCAGAGACTGCTAGCTAGAAGTTTTCCGTGGGGTTCTGATGCCTGGTGGCTTAGTCCTATATGTGAATACCTACTGCAAGAGCCTCTCTCGAAGATCTGCTGTTACGGTAAGTTCTTACGTAACTGTACTTTTCTTGTTCCCCCTTCAGGGGTGCTCGGTACTCACCCAACAGTGATGAATGGTGAAGATTGACACAGATAACATAATGAAAATTACGTACCTCCCGTAATTCTTTATCTTCCTGTGTATTTTCTCCATTCATCACTGAATCTCTCCCCCACCTTCCCTCACAAGACCTCAGTTCCTGAGCCTTACCACCTCTTTCTCCCAAATGAGTTATTCTCTACTGTCCGACAGCCGTCTGGAGGTCTTTGGGGGGGTGAGTGAGGGCCCCTTCAGGTTTTTTCCACCTAAGGGTCTTCTGTTGGGCCCCTCCTCAATGCTGGAATTCCCTTGGGATGCCTCCATCCCATAAGTTCATCTTCCTGTTCCAGGATGGGTGGTTTTGGGCTGTCAATAATCTCTTGCCTTTCTTACCCTACCCTATGAGGAGGATATGTTTTAGTGTGTCCTTCTCTCCCCCAAATCCTGTTTTCTCCTTGTGGTATTTGTAGAGGGGTGAAAGGCTATGATAATCCCTAGGGAGTTGGTATTGGAGCTAGGGGTGGCCTTACCCTTCCAGAATCCTGAAAATTTAGAATCTCCAAAATGTCTCCTGATGATCTTCTTCAACCTCGTTTTAATGGGTCCTAGCCTCCCCTCCCTCATCCCATTTCCTCCAAACCCTCTCTCTCTTCTTTCTCTCTTTCTTCCTCCATCTTGGTCATTCAGGAACTGGGGGCTTCTGTCCCATAACCCTCAGGCCCCCTTTGTTCTTATCTGTCCTCTCATCGGCCTATTCTTTTTCAGTCGCTCCTTCCTTTTACTGTCCCGTGGGCACCCTTGCTCTGCCCTTGTTTCTCTATACTTTTCTTTCTGTCTCTCCAGTGTGCAGAACTGAGGTGGAGGAGGTCCCAATGGCCGTTTCTGGCCAACCCTGGCGCGCCACGCAATGCGTCTGCCTCGTGGGCTGTGCCGACCCTTCTCAAAGAAAGTCTCTCATGATGTGCCTGTCTCCGCAAGACACCCAACAGTAATGAATGGTGAAGATACACAGGAAGATCAAGAATTACGGTAAGTATGTAATTTTCATTTCTCTTTGGGGTGGGAGATCTTCCTCGTTCATGATCCCAATCAGCTGGGTCTCTGGTGGGTGAACTGAGGTGGTGCGGAGCCTCCCTTTATATGATAGGGGACACTGGGGCAGGGCCGATGTAAGGGCAGTCCCCCCTTGGACTGCCCCAACTAGAAGTTTTCCATGGGGTCCTAGTGCCTGGTGACATAATCCTATAGGTGTTACCTGCTGCAAGAGCTCTCGAAAATCTACTGTTACTATACGTTCTTGCGTAACTGTACTATCTTCCTGGACATAAAGTCTCCACCACTCATTCACAGTAATGGGAGTACGCCAGAGGCGCTAGGACCCAGTGGGAACAAACTTTTTCAGGAGGGCAGGCGCCGAGATGCAGCCGCAAGGAAGCGCATCGCGAGCCAGGTGCGTGCAGTGCAGACTATCTTGGCATTGATCCTCCAACCGCCTCAGTTCCTTTTTTCCCCACCGTTGAGTGCGCTTCAGTGACTGTCGCTCACCGCAGAGAGTCAAACTTCAAACTAGCAGCTTAAGTTTTCAGTTTATTATTTTGTATCTTGTATCGAATAGTATTGATTACATTTTAATATAATACTTACTAGTTCAAGAAGTCTTTAGCCCTCCATTGACTGAGCCGACCATGAGCCAGGGCAGGTGACGTAGGGAGACTTCGGATGAAAGCTGTTCTATCAGCTGGGGTCTGACAACAGACTGTCCAGTGCTCGGGGAATGGGTGGTCCCCCCCCCGAAGACATAAACAGAAAGCGGTCCCATTCACTGCACGTTGGTCTCTAGTCCTTCTTCGGCCCACCGGTCGAAGAAACTGCATCATTCGAGGTCGCCCTCTGCTACGTGTGCGTGTAGATGGTCGATTATTAGTGTCAGGAGCCGGTCTCCGCTTCTTGCGGAATCACAGATTTCTGTCTGTGGTAGTCGGCCTCTTCAACACTGGAGCCTCTCTCTGCTTATTAAAGGGGCTTCCGATGATCAGTTTCACCATTGGGCCGCTCTTATGGAGCAGCGGGCTTGGAGGTTGTCTCGATTGCCCGAGCTGGCCAGTCTATCCCCAGGGCCTTCGGGTCTGTCTGTTTCGGATCAGCAGGCACAGCAGTTAGGACTTCTTAGTCACGTGGCGCCTTCTTTGGTGCCGTCGACTACACGCTCTGGTGTCTATCCCCCTCACATGGCTGTGGTGCAGGGGTCCACACTGATGCCTTTATCTCCTGCCAATTTTCTTCCTTTGCCTTCCAATCACAGTTTTCAGACTTCAGATATGGTGCCGTCGCCGCTGGTGCCAGCTTCCTCAGCGCCAGGATCCTTTTCAGCGCTGCGGGTGGTGTCGGCGTGGTGCTGTGCTACTCGTCTGAGCCTAGTGCTGTGCCGCGGGCCTTGTTGGTGGTATGCATGGCACCGTTTTCTGTGTTGGCACCGTTGTTGTTTTCGGCGTCGTTTACCTCTGTGGTGCTGAGGACATGTGTGGTGCCACATGGTTCCCAGAGGTTTTCGACTCTGATTCTTTCTCCTCTTCTTCTTCCTCCTAGTTTTCTTTTCTTTTTTTTTTTTTAACTTTCTATTTCTCCGCCTTACCCCACTCCGGAGCTGCGCTTCTTCGGGAGTCTTCTATGTGCCCCTTGCGACCGATCTGCCTGAATCCGGGATTCCTCCATGGAGCCATGGCTGTACCCTCTAGTGGTGTACGGGCACGTCCGACGCCCTCGATATCTTCTAGTCTTGTCAAGTCCCTGGTGGTCAGGCAGGCAGTCAGTCAGATCTGGCACAGGAGCTCTCGTCTTAGCCGTGCTCCGGTGCTTTCCTATTTCTCTGTGTGGTTTGTGCCCTGCCGTCAAGGCGCTATGCGACATCTACCACACAGCTCCCATGGTCTGTCCTACCAGCTTGCTGTACCTTGGGTCTCCACCGGGTCAGACAAGCAGCAGATCTTGTCCCTCCCTCCTCCCCCTGGAGAAGGCGAGCAGTCCCTAGGGCGGCTTAGGCCTTCTCCCCGGCCCGACCCTCCAGCGACCAAGTCCGCCTCCGAACCCAGGTTGCAAGCGGAAATCCAACCACTGCGCCCGACGGGCCAGCTCTCCCTCCTAGTTTTCACCTTCCTGGACTGTCAGATGATTTTGAGCCCAATCCAGATCTTCCGCTAGGTGATGATGTTGATTGATTCTGCCCTGGGGCAGGGATCAGTCTTCCTGCAGAGCCTATTGTTGAGGACCTTTCCTTCAAGTCTTTGCTTAAGAATTTAAATTCTACTCTTTTCTCGAGTCCACGGAAATAGATCCTGGAAGCTTCTGCACCTAGTGTACAATATCTACATGTTCCGAAATTGTAGATTTAACCCTCCAGTACAGTCCTCTTTGAGAGCTTTCCCAGATGGTGTGGAATGGTGGCCATTGGGTAATAGAGTCTTTGCTCGGCCAGCCTTGGGCATTGTATTGCCAGCTACCAGGGCTATTTTCACAATATGAGTATGTTCTTTTGGCATTCACCAAAGCAACGATGGAAGGTCTGCCTGAGTCAGAGGTTAACTCAGAGCTACTTCAGACCATAATTAATGGTAGTGAGTCCAATAACCAACAAGTTAAAGCTGCAATGGACGCTTTCGATACTGCTTACCGGGCGGCGGCTGGCATTTGCACCCATCGCCACTCTTGGCTGTATACCTCAGGCTTTACGAACGATGCCCAATAGCAAGTCATGGCCTTACCTTTCGACGGCATGTATCTGTTTGGGCCTCTGCTGGAACAAGCACTGGAGGCCACACGGAAGACAATATCTGCCATTAAGACAGCTAGACCTCCGCCCACTCCCTGGAGGGGGTGGGAACAAGCGTCAGTTTCACAACCACCCATCCTTTCAGGGTAAAGGCAGAGGAGGTTTTAACAGAAACCAGAACCCTCAGCCGCAAAAGAAAATGCAGTAAAAGGCACAAAGCCCAAAAGCGCCCAGTGCCACCTTTTGAGTTTCCGGCCAAGGTCCCATCTCAGCTGCCCGAAGGGGACTCTTCCTTGACAGTGGGAGGACGTCTGACTCAGTGCTACAACCAGTGGAAATCTATAACATCAGACAAATGGGTCCTCGGGATAATCCACGAGGGGTACTCTCTCAACCTGTTGGAAACACCTATGGATCATCCTCCCAAACGACAGCCCAGGCTGTCTGTGGCACAGTCAGACCTTCTTGCTTCCCAGGTACAAGGCCTTCTGAACAACAGGGCAGTAGAAGTAGTTCTGTTGGATCAACAAAACACAGATTTCTACTCCCATTACTTTCTGGTCCCAAAGAAAGCCGGCGGCTTGTGCCCCATTCTGGATCTCAGAAAGCTAAACAAATTACTACACAAGTAAAAGTTCAAGATATCACTCGGTACCCTGCTGCCATTGATTCATCAATACGATTGGCTAGCCTCTTTGGACATGCAGGACGCCTACCAGCACATTCTCATACACCCAAACCACCACAGATACCTGAGGTTCGTGGCATTGGGTCAACACTGTCAAGTCAGAGTTCTGCCCTTTGAGCTGTCCTCGGCGCCTCAAGTTTTTACAAAGTGTTGTGCAGTTCTCATGGCGCATCTAAGGAAAATCGGAATCAAGTATTCCCATATCTGGACGACTGGCTTCTAGCAAGTCCATCCAGGCGGGAGACTCTGGAGGCCGTGGCCATGGCCTCTGAGTTCCTCACGTCCATGGGAGTCCTGCTGAACCTCAATAAGTCACAGTTGCAGCCCTCCCAGAAGCTCCTCTTCATAGGAGCTCTTCTGGACACTTCCTGTGCAAAAGCTTTTCTTCCAGAGGACAGACAGAGTGATATCTTACAGATGGCCCAATCCATCGGAGAACACTGCTCGGTTCGAGTTCTCTCGATGCAGCGGGTGCTGGGTGTCATGGCATCCTCAGTGTTCACTGTACCTTTGGCTCATCTCCACATGAGAACCTCTCAGTGGATGCTCAGTACTCAATGGTCCCCAACCGCTCACCCTCAGTCCTTTCTCATCAAGGTGAGGGAACCTCTGAAGAGGTCACTCACCTGTGGTCTCAGGAGGACAACCTTCTGGAAGGATATCCCTTCACCCCTCTGGATCATCAGATCTCCATTACCACGGAAGCGTCCCTGATGGGTTGGGGAGCTCACTGCCGTGATCTCCACACCCAGAGTACATGGACTCAGGACAAGTCTCAACCTCACATAAACATCCTGGAAATGAGAGCCATCCTCTGTGCAGTCCGAGCTTTGAAGGACATACTCTATCACAAGAACATTCTTCTTCAAATGGACAACAAGGCAGTGATGTACTACATCAACAAACAGGGCAGTGCACACTCTTACCCATTGTGCAGGGAAGCAACGAGAGTGTGGGAATGGTGCCTGGAGCACAAGGCTCTGATTCAGGCAATTTACCTGCCAGGAGTACAAAATGAGCTGGCAGACCATCTCAGCAGAACGGAGGCAGATCCTCACAAGTGGTTTCTCGACTCAACCGTCGCTCAGTCACTCTTCAAAGAGAGGGGAACTCCAGACCTGGACCTTTTTGTGTCCCCACTCAACACAAAACTGCCTCTCTTCTGCTCCAGAAACCAGGACCTGCCATTTTTTGTCAGGGTGCATTCAGGCTGCGGTGGACAAATGTTTTCTATACGCATTTCCTCCTCTTCCCTAGTTCAGAGGATACTGCTCAAACTGGAGTCCCGGGGGTAGAGTGATTCTCATTTCCTTCTGGCCTCAACAGATATGGTTCTCGCTACTCAACAGGCAACGAAACCTCCCTGAAACCGCTTCCCTTCAGACGAACCTTCTGACCCAGGGTCCTGTGGTCCATCCTCACATGAGGCTGCTTCACCTTCATGCTTGGCTCCTGAGGAGATAGATGTGAATAGCTTTAATATTTCTCGTAGAGTTTCAGATATTCTCTTGGCCGTGTGCAGGCTGGCCACCAGAAAAACCTACACAGCTAAATGGAAGTGTTTATCTGGTGTGCAAAATCCTCTTGGGATCCTTTTTCCTGCCCACCGAGGAAAGTCTTGGAGTATCTCTTAGACCTCTCAAACACAGGTCTGTAATACTCCACAGTCAAAGTTCATCTTTGTGTCATTTCGGCATATCATGAGCTGGTACTTTCCATATCGCTGGCTCAGCTGCCCATAGTTAAGAGGTTTCTTAAAGGTATTCTGCATACTAGACCTCGTATTAGACGTCCAGTTGCAGCCTGGGACATTAACCTTGTGCTAGACATGCTCACTCGTAAACCTTTCGAGCCTCTAGCTACTTGCTTGTTGAAGTTCCTCACTTGGAAACAGCCTTTCTGGTGGCCTTTACTTCTGCTCGTAGGGTTTCTGAAATACATGCCTGGTCACAGACACTAACCCCCTCCCAAAAAATACTGTATTTCACAAGGACAAAGTAGTTCTTAGGACTCATCCTAAGTTCCTGCCTGAGGTGGTCTCAGAATTCCATCTGAATCAACCTTTAGTCCTTCCTACCTACTTTCAAACTTCCAGAATGAAGGGCGAGCCTTTCATTCATTGGACATAAAGAGCATTGGCGTGTTCTATCTTGATAGAATGAAGGAAATTCGAGGCTCAACAATGTTTCTTCAGCATGACCGGCTGGGTCAACCTGTTGCTATCAGGTGCATTTCCAGATGGCTGGTGGCATGCCTTCACCACTGCTATTCTATGGCATAGGTCAAGCTGGAAGGCAGAGTGTCGCTCACTCTACGAGAGCAGTTGCTGCATCTCTGGCAGAAATCTTAACGTCCCCATTGCAGATATTTGCAATGTGGCTACCTGGAGCTCTGTGCAGACATTTAAGTACTATGCCTTGGATGTCCATGCTAGACGACATCAGTCATTTGGCAGGACAATTTTAACTGACTTCTGTCATAAGCAAGTGAGCTGCTTTCTCCTGCCGCCTGCCTTGGGGGATTATTTAGCTCGTCACTTCCCATTAGTTTGAATGAGTGGTGGAGACTTTATGTCCAGGAAGATATGGAATTACATACCACTGCAATTCTTGGTCTTCTTGGATGGAGTCTCCACCACTCATTCACAGGCCCACTCACAATCCCCCGAGCTCACTTCTGTTTCTGGTCTTCACTCCCTCAATGGCTGAGCTGTGAAGACTTTGTTGTTGACCCTTCTTACACGGGTCATTCGGACTTTATGTCCAATTTTAAGGTTAGTTCTCTCTTAGTTAGTTACGCTGCACCTCCTTGGGGAAAAAAAGGTACTGAGGCAGTTGGAGGGTCGACGCTGAGATAGTCTATACCGCATGTGCCTGGCTTGCGGTACTGCTTCCTCTCTGCTCTATCTCGACGCCGGCCCTCCTGAAAAAGTTTGCTCCCGCTGGGTCCTAGCACCTCCGGTGTACTCCCATTAGTGTGAATGAGTGGTGGAGACTCCGTCCAAGAAGATCAAGAATTACAGTAGGTCCGTAATTTCCATTTCCCCCTGTCACAGACTGCACTTAAGGGTTGGCCTGGAGCTCAGTGGACCTGGCCCCCAGGAGTAGGTTTGTGACAGTCCTTATGATGTCAGCACCAGTCTCAGTTAGGGAGCCCACATGGGAACCCACCAAACTCGAGAGAACATGGTTCGTGTGAGCAGGATCTCCACATACATGTCCTGGAGATGCAGACAGTTCTGTACGCCCTACAGGCCTTTCAGACACTGCTGTCCCCAAATCCACTTTTGGTTCATTATATCATAGAAGCTAGATGGCAGAAAAGGACCATACCAGTCCATCTAGTGTGCCTTTCCCCTACACCCCCTCCCCACCAGCCCCACCCTCCCCGATTCTCAGCCTCATATGCTTGTCCCATGCCCTCTTGAATTCTTCCACTGATTTAGCCTCTACCACTCAATCTGCTGTCTATTCCAGGGCTCCACTGCCCTCTCACATTGCCCCTGTATCTTTTCCTTGCAGTCTGAGGCTGTGCCTCTAGTTTTGACCCTCCTTCCTCTTAAGTAAACATTCTTCTCCCACTTTATTGAGGCCCTTTACATATTTAAAAATTTCAATCATGTCTCCTTTCCTCCTTGTGTCCAGCGGTACACATCCAGCTCCTTACACCTCTGCTCGTGATGACTTTCCCTGCATACCCTGCACCATCTTGTTCATGCTTACTCTCCTCCAACGCATCTGTATCCTTGCGGAGATGAGGCCTCCAGAACTGAACCCCATACACCAGGTGCGGCCTCACCGTGGCTTTGTAAAGGGGCATTATTACCTCACTCTTTCTGCTAGTAATGCCCCTGCCTATGCATCAGACTATGCATATGGTTCAGACGGATGTGTGCGTAGTTTATTACATAAACAAGCAAGGGGGTACTCATTCCTATCCCCTGTGCAGGGAAGCCATGAGAGTCTGATATTGGGTCATCGAACATGGCCTAGAACTCTGTTGTCCATGTTCCCAATGACCAAAACATCCTGGCAGACAGCCTGAGCAGCTCACGGTCCAGAGTCCACGAGTGAGAACTTCTGACCTCGGGTAGAAGACCTCTTTGTTAGATGGGGTCGGCCCGTGTTGGACCTTTTTGTATCCACGCACAATGCAAAACTGCTGTGTTTCTGCTCACTATATCCAGGGCCTGGAGTTTTCTGGGGAGATGCGTTTTCCCTCTCCTGGACAGGGAGAGGTTTTCTGTATGCCCTCCCTTCCCACTACTTCAACAAGTTCTGATCAAACTCCAGATGGAGGGGGCCAGTTACAGTGATCTTCATCGCCCCCTTCTGGCCTTGTGAAATTTTGGTTACCCTTGCTGCAACAACTGGTGGTGAAACCTCCACTGTCCCTGCCCCTGTGCACAGGCTGTCTTCCAGGATCAGGGCATCCTGGTCCATCTGGACCTCAGGTCTCTCCATCTCTATACATAGCTGTTGAGGACATAGCCATCGCCAGATCTGAGGTCTCCTCCAGAGTAGCAGATGTCTTGGTGGCGGCCAGGAAACTCTCTTCTAGGTCCATTTACTCTATGAATTGGAGGCACTTCACTCATTGGACTGCATCGCACCATTTTGACCCTTCGCCTGTCCAGTGGATCAGGTTTTGGAGTACTTTCTGTCCCTCTCAGACTCAGTTTTGCAGTACTCCTCTATTAAGGTATATATCTCTGCCATCTGTGCATATCATGTACCTGTGATTGGGTGCTCAGTGGCCCAACTCGATGTGTCCTGCACAATCTTATCTGTGTCAATCTTCACCATTCATCACAGATGGAGTACTGGCCGGAGATCAGGACCCCGCGGGAGCTTTTTTTTTTTTTAAAAGGCTAGGCGGAGTCACAGCAACGGCGCCCGCCCTCGAGGCCGATGTACTACGTGGGCGCGAGGATTAGCTTAGGGGGCCGACCCTGCTTACCAGTTCTTTGTCTCCCGCCCGAGGTCGCCTCGGGAAGCCTGAGTTGCCAAATTTTAGGCCTTGAAGCCTGCGCCTTAGTCGTACGGTCTACTAGTTCTGTGTTTGCTCCACTGACGTCGCCAGTAAGATCTTTCCTTATTTTACTGTTTAAGCGGCGCCGAGTCTGTTTTTGGTGGGTTTTTTTTCTCTGTAGGTCATGTTGCGGTCGGAGGGCAAGAAATCTCAGAAGACGGGGCGGCCCCCTATGCGTCGGTGCCCGTGCGGCCTCAAGTACTCCGTCACCGACCAACATGACCGGTGCCTTTCGTGCCTTGGCCCGCTACACAACATGGATTCGTGCGACACCTGCTTCTCGATGGACTGCCGCGTTTTAGAACAGTGCGTTCAAAGTCGGGCTAGCTCCTTCCGACTTTCGAGGTAGGGTCACGCACTGCCGGGCCCCTTCCTCCGGTCCCCTTCCAGTTCTACTACGGACGCGGAGGAGGGAGCCTCGGCCTCTTCTAGCTTCCAGCTGGCTCCTTCCGCGCAGAGGGCCCGTCCTGCTTCCTCCCGGAGGGCGGAGGCGCTGTTTGGCAATCACCCTTCGGGGTGAAGGCTCCCGGTGTCGCTCCTGCGGTCCGCTAGGGCCCGGTCGATGCTGTCCTCGGCGCCGTCGTTGCTCGTCTGGGCCTTCGCGCTCATTAGCAGCGCGTCCCGGTCGTGCGCCGACCCAATTCTTCAGCACCGTGGGCTTGTCGGCGCTGCTCACGGTGCAGACACTGCTCACGGTGCCGTGAAACCGCTCGCGCCATCCTCGCCATGTCTCACCTGGCGCGTGAGGCCTCGGGGTGTCGTCCGTCCGGCGCCTGCCTGGCGCTGTTGGGACTCTCGTGCTGCCTCGTGGTGCCGAGCGGTCTCCGCGGCGCCGTGGTCAGAGCCGAAGTCCTTCGAGTCGCCGACGCCACCTTGGTCCTCCGCGCGCACGCGCGCCGAGTGGCCTGGCGCGTGGTCAGCCCGAGGCTGGGGTTTCGCTCGGCGCCCTGTCCTGGGTGCCTTCCTGGCACCAGTGGACCTGATGGTGCTGCAGCTAGCCCCGGCCTAGGACTTCTGGCCCAAGCTACCCTGCCATCTTCTGCTGGCACCGCGTGCGGTGCTGTGGAGCGGGCGAGGGTTGCTTTGGCTCCTGGGCCCTTCGGAAAGGTATCCCTTCCTCGACCCCCCTACTATTTGGCTTAGGTCCTCGGACTCTTCCTCGTCGGAGTCCAGCTCGGAGTCGAATGGGCAGTCACACCCTTCGGGGTTGTCTGCATGGGAGGACGAGCTGGTGGTTTCCTCTTCGGGTCTCGGCCAGCCCCCCTCCGAGGTGAGTCGGGTTCCCTCCAAGGCTAGGGTCAGTGGTGTTGACCAGTGGGCTGTGGTGCGTGCCACCATCGCCTTGCAGCCTGGCCTTGGGGGGTTCCTTGACCCCTCTGCAGTGGTACCCCCTACTGTGATGTCTCTCGGTTGCCCAACTTTGGGGCCTATCGAGAGGGCCATGGGGAGGTGCTCTTTCCGGGATTGCCCCCTCAGGGGCGGCCCTGGCTACTGAGCTGCCTAGGCTGGCCACTTCAAGGGCTAGGACCCTTTCGGATTCGGAGGGTCGAGGGTGTGGGTTCGCGCGCCGCCTTTCTCTGGGACCCACTCGGCCCTGGATCGGAGCCGGAGTGCGAATCTCCGCCCTTCCCTTCGGGTTCCTTGAGAGGGTCCCATTCTTTCGAGGCAGGGGACCGTCCCTTCTGGACCTTCACGGCCCCGTCAGCCTCACTTGGGGGATTCTTTAGCAGTCTAGCAGTACTGGCCGGTTGTGCAACTGTCGAATCATGGAGTTCTCCAGGACCTCCCCGTGGGAGTCCTTGTGACCGCCTCCTTAGCACGTCAAGAGTCAGCTGGCTTTTTCCTCTCGGCCTGTCCACTCCCTCTGCCACCTTTTCTCCCATGCTCCCAGGTATCCTTGGTCCTAGCGGCCTCACCTGGGAAAGTTCAGAGCGTGGCTGCTCATTTCTGCTTACGTTAGGGCTTTGGACAGCCAGGTTTTTAACCTCCCCCAGCAGCCACCCTCTGAGCCCATGGTGACCTCCAGCCTCATCCCTCTTCTGGGGGAGAGGAACCCATGTCCACATCTCTCCTGCTGCTGATCTCTGAGTATCAGATTCTCGGAGGATGATGGAGGACCTTCACCTTCCCTCTCTCTCTTAGCAATCCGGGAGCATGCAAGCGCACGCCTTTTCTAGGGCGTATTTGGGACAGCCACTGTGGTGCCGCTTGGCCTGCTCCCTTCTGGAGGCGCCCATGCGCCTCTGGCAGAGGCCTCCTTCTCCGGAGTTCCTGCCCTAGGGACCTCAGCCAGAGGTATTATGCTCCCTGGAGTCTCCAGGCTCCTTGCCTCATCCGCAGTCCCGGAT
This sequence comes from Neoceratodus forsteri, assembly GCA_016271365.2. Classification (NCBI taxonomy): domain Eukaryota; kingdom Metazoa; phylum Chordata; order Ceratodontiformes; family Ceratodontidae; genus Neoceratodus; species Neoceratodus forsteri. The sequence goes on along the minus strand of CM057453.1, from coordinate 1,319,315,098 downwards.
TGACGCACCTGACACTCCTGATGGGCTTCAGCCTTCCACTATGAGACCGGCCCCAGATCAAGACTCCTGATTTTGATTTCTGGGGAGGAGGACTTTCACCGGCACGGCTGTTTCTTCCATTTCATGCATCAGGCCCACTATGCTGCCTATAACAGGTACTTGTGGTCAGTGCTAGGTCAGGTCCCAGCCGCCTGCCTGACTCGGAGCAAACCAGGCAAGCCATTGCTCTCTGCATGTGGCCTGGAGCTAGCAAGGCACCAAGCAAGGGCATCTTACTATCCCAGTGAGGTAGCTAGCAGGGTCTGAGGGACAGCGATCTGCACCAGAAGATCGGCATGGCTCGCTTTTCCCGGTTGTCACCCTGCATTCGGCGTAGGGTGATTTGCTCGCCACCTAGGAACCTATCTCTTTCCCCAGAGGGTGAGACGACTTTGTCGGCAAATTCCTCCTTCTCTCCGGGGAACCCCTGCCTCGCCTCCCCACTCGGCCTCCTCGACCCAGAAGGTTCCCCTTAGTGTGTCACCCACTGAGGGCTATGGGACACTGTCCTTAGGGTGCAGTCAGTTATCTCTTGGGGCTTGTACTCATTCATTCAGATGAATGGTAAGATTGGACACAGATAAGATATGAAAATTACTTACTACCGTAATTATGATCTTTCTGTGTATCTTCACCATTCATCACAATCCTCCTCCATCTCCCCCTTGGGCTCCAGTCTCTGGATTCTCCTCCTCTGTGCTTTCCCTTCTCAATGAGGTGCCGGAAACCTCTGGGGCAAAGGGCAGTTCCCTCCACTTGTTATTCCTGTATGGTGGAACTGGTATGTGAAAGTGTCTTTCTTTTAGCCCCTCAACTTTTGCCATCTTCCGCACCTCTTGCTTGAGTGAGATTAGTGGACACACAGGGGGGACAGTCTTCCTAAGGGGTACAGTTTGAGTGGCACTTCTCTTCTATATATCTTCACCCCTACAGGGGTGTGAGCTGGTGGTTGCCCTCCTTCATATCCATTCATTTAAAAAAAAAAAAAAATCTTCCCTTTTTTTCACTAAATATCTCTTTAGAGAGAGAGTACTGAGTCCCCTGTACCTGTCCTTTCCAGAATAGCCGACTTGCTTTGGGGTATCTGCCAGTTATTCTGTGCCTTGAATTCTGCAGTCAGCTTTGCTTACTCCTTGCAGTACCTATATAGTCTCGGTGACTTGACAAGGTCCTGGATCCTTGTTACCTTCACTCTCTCTCCTGGAAATCTCTCCCCCCCTTCTTCTCGCTTTCCAGAGATTGGGGCTCCTACCCAATCCTCTTTAGTCTTACTTATTCTATGCTGTCCTCTCAGTCGTTATTTTCCTTTAGTTCAGTTTTCTTCCTTTTCTGTCCCTTGGACCTCTTGTCCCACCCTCCATCCCTCTCTACGCTCTCTCCGGATGACTCAGAACTGGAGGCAGGCTGAGTCGACGCCCCTAACGCTAATCCTCGAGCGCCACGTAGCACGCCGGCCTGAGACGCGCCGATGCGCCGGGTCGCTTAGCCTTTTAAAAAAAAAAAAAAAAGGCTCCCGCGGGGTCCTGATCTCCGGCCAGTACCCCATCTATGATGAATGATGAAGATACACAGAAAGATCATAATTACGGTAAGTACGTAATTTTCATTTCTTGTGGGGCATTTTGCACTTGAAGCCCCCAATCAGAGACCCTGTCTTGCCTTGGGACCTTAATTTTGTGTTGGTAAAGCTTACGCTGCCTCTCTTTCAACCAGCCACATCTTGTGAGGTACGCTTTGTGTTGTGGAAAATGTTATTTTTAGTTGCCATTACTTCTGCTTGAAAGATTTCAGAGCTTCAGGCCATCATATGTAAGGAGCCTTATTTGTTTTTTCACAAATACAGGGCGTCTTTGTGTACAAATCTGTTTCTTCCTAAGGCGATGCCGGAGTTTACTTTGAATCAATCCATCCACCCGTCTGTTTATTGTCCGGAGCATTCCAATCAAGGGGAAGTATTGCTCCATACCTTGGATGTGTGTAGAATCCTGAGGTGCTGTACACACCAGACTAAGGACTCCCAGAAGTCCAATCAGTTCTTTGTTTCATTTGCCCTGGGAAAGTGGGTGCCCTGGTGTCCAAGCAGTGTTTGTCTAAATGGTTAGTCAATTGCATTGTTTGTTACCAGAAGCATGGCAAGGAACTTTCTAGAGGGGTTAAAGGCTATTCCACAAGAGGTATGGCTGCATTGGTGGCTTGCTTCCATAATATGTCAGCTGCTGCCATCTGCGCTGCTGCCATCTGGAGCACTGTCCCACTTTTACCAAGCATTACAGTCTGGACATTGCCTCTAGGCGTAGGGCTAACTTTGGCCTAGCTGTCTTCCGAGGCCTCCTTTCATTGGTTATTTATTTTGCCTACTGCCCGGACTGTCTGTAGTGCCAGAACTGCTTGGAACTCAGTCCTACCGGTGATGGGCTGCAAAAGAGATACCTCTAAGCGATAGTAGTAAGACAGAATCTACTGTAACAGATCTTTAGAGAGGAGATCTTTGCAGCAGGCCCGCTTGCCTCCCCGTGTCTCTCTCCCTTTCCATAGGGGTGAGCCTTTTGATTTTTTCTTTTCTGTGCAATGGGATACCTCGGAGTCCTCCTCGGTTCCCCCCTTCTGGCATCCTGCTTGTGGTCTCCAGCTCGAGAACTGAGGAGGGTGCAGGGGCCACCCCTTTTTGTAGGACTGACCGATATGAGGCGCTGACATTGGCGGTGGGTGGCCCCCTCTGGTACTCTAACTAGAAGGTTTCCATTTGGTCATAGTGCCTGGTGACTTAGTCCTACTGATGATGGCCTGCTACAAGAGATCCTCTCGAAGATCTACTGTTACGGGAAGTTCTTATGTAACTATATTGTCTTCTGTCTTCCAAAATACTAACCTGTGTTGTCATTTATTTCCAGAGGATTAAAATGTATTCCTTTTTATCTTACTACTGTATGTACATCTGACATGTATATTACTGTTGTCAGTAGCAGTTTTTTCTTTCAGGTATTGACACATAGTTGTATGATGGACAGTGTTTCACTGTAGATCTTGTTTCCTGTCTAGCATTCGAATTCCCATCCAGAGCCAGACAATTCAGAAGCTGAATTCTGTTCTCCAAAGAAACCAAGAATAGTGCAAAAGAAGTCTGAAAACAAAGAGAATGTAAATGTTAAGTCAGTTGTAAAAGCTGAAGAGAAGTTTGTGCTACCTGCACCAAGGACGCCAGTCTGTAAGAAAATCCCCTGTGAGAGGAGAAGGGTGCTGAGCACTTCTAATTGCAACACAAGTGACTCTTCCAAAGGTGAGTTGGTCAGCATGACTTTCTTACCTTAACTGAGTGTGCTTGCAAGTCTTTCATTGTAAAAGCAAATTTTACTTTACAATTAGAACAGAAAGTCTGGTTAGGGTACATTATACACAGCAGTCTTGATGGTACACTGTTTGAATGGTTCTAAGATGAGTTTGCAAACTATAGAACAATTTCACAAGGCTCTTTCTCTTGAGTGCTCAGCCTAAAACCTGTCTCAGCACTGATGGACATGATTTTTTCAGTTCAAGAATGTATTTTAGGCTTCAAACTTCTTTTTGAGGCAACAAAAGGAGCTAAGAATTTTCTCACAGTGGCTACTCTTGGCAAACAAGAGAAAATGTGTTTATTTGAGCTGGAGTAAGGCCATTTAAGAGCTGCCCTGCGCCACCCTGTACAGTTTTCATCAGGCTACACCTTGGGAACTATACCTGCATCACTGCTATTAGACCATTTGGAAAGTTTTACAAGCAGTCAGGCAGTGGACACCCACAACGATGTTGCATGTCAACATCTACATAAACGTGGGTAGCCCCTCCTCTCCTCAGTTCTTTTCCCACCATTGATCAAACTTGTCTGACCCGCCATCGGAAACATCTCTAGACAAAGCCACCATTTTATCTTTCTAAGTAATCACTTATAGTGATCTTAGGCAACCTGTATGCCACTGAAAGAATGATCTAGACTTTTCCGGTACTGCAAGTACAGAGAGAAAATCTACAAGGATGACACTTGCAACATGTCTTTCCACTGCCTAGGCCCCTTTCAGAACATGAAAGCCTGAGAGATTTGCTGGGGATTCAACTCCGCTAATAGGTGATGCAGGAAGAGAGCTTTGGAGAAATTCCTCCTTCAGAAAACCGATGAAGCAGTGGAGAGACAGCTGTAGGGTAAATCTGTCACCTGCCCGTCAACCGAATTGTGGTCATTGACGTCCCAGAAAAAATCTTGATTGGAGTGCCACAAACACCAGGATAAGGACAAGGCCTCCCTGGCAAATCCAGGTTTCCCCTGAGGACTACAGATAAAACCTGTACTACGACACAGTACCCTCCGGCTGTGGCGCCAAAACGCCCCACTGACCGTTGTCCAGACACCAAGATTGGGGTTTGTCATAGCCACGACCAGGTCAGTTACGGCCAGTATGTCACTGTCATCCATGGAAATCCAACCTCCAGTGTCTACTGCTGCAGTTGCGCCCACTACCCAAGGAGGCACCAACACACAGGCAGTACTCCTATCATTTTCAGACATGATATGGCGTCTATTGCCAAGCCTACCTGCTTCAAGGGGCCCCATTGACTGGGTCTTCTACAACTATCATGTCGATGTTGCAAGTTAATATCTTGCAGAACAGACTTCCGTAGCAGACGGTGACCTCACCGGCGTGGTCATTGTTTCCCGTTGATGATGAACGCGAGTATAATCCTTACCTCGTAACGGAGGATGAGGAGGAAGACTATGCTAAGGAGTGCCAGTATGGACATGGCACCAGCTTTGCAGTCTCATCCTGTAGTGAATACACCCAGATAATCTACAGAGGATCCTTCTATTTTTTTACCATGATTAAGCAAGTGCAGGCTGTTAGGGGGTTCATCTTAGAGGAGCAGGTTTCTACCAAGAAGAACCTGCTAGAGTTTGTGGAGATGCCAGAATCTTCTGCTGCTGTTCTTCCTCCCCTATTTCCAGCTTTGGAGGATGCTGCAGCCTGGTACAGGTTAAACATAGCAGCTGTGCCCAGAAAGGCAGACAAAATGCATTCTGCCCCTTCTGGAAAACCCTTTTATGCTAACCAGCCTGAGACTAAGTGGTGATTACAGCTGTTCATGGTAGCTCCAGAGCACCTAGGCACCTGAGCCGCTTTCTTCCCAACAGAGACTCCAGGGGGCTGGATGTCTTAGGCAGATGTACATATGCTCTTCCTCGCTGGACCTGTATATTGCCAGTTACCAGGTCCATATGATTAAATACCAGAACATTTTCAAGAGGAAGACAAAGTTTGCTGCACATGCCTTACCTGAGGGTTATGCCAAATAGGAGTTAACTAAAACTCTTAATGCTGGTGCTGATGTGGGGAAACATTTGATCCATACAGCATATATTTCTGATGCCTCTCCTAGAGCTGCAGCACCTGGCATTTGTCTCGGGTGCTACTCTTGGCTCAGGGTAGCAGGTTTTGTCACTGATGTCCAGTAAACAGTTCTCATTGCCCCATTCCGAGGTCAGAAACTGTTTGACCGTGATGTTGAAGAAGCTTTGAGAAACTTTGTATTCAAGCAAGACTGTGAAGTCAGTGAAATCCATGTACCATACCCAAAACTGGGGTAGGAGCAGTGAAACTTTTCACCAGTCTGCTGTCGGAGGACACTGTCCAGCCTACAGACAGTAGGGTAGAGGTGTTGGGGTCTTGTCTGTCCCAGTCACAATCCCAGGTGCCCATACAAAAGCACTTAAAGGTAGTGGAGCCAGTGGCTCTGCCTTCACCAGCTCATCACTTCTTGTACACCCCTCAACCACGATCATCTCCAGGGGTGTTGCCTGTTCCTCCACCTTGATCAGTGGAGGGCGATGACTACAGACAATTGGGTTCTGGAGATTTCAGAAAAGAGTCATGCTCTGGAGCTTAACAACCCTCCAGATCATCCACCGGTTGTGACAACGTGCCCTCCAGGGCACATGTCCCTGTTGCTAGAGAAAGTACAGATCCTGCTTCAAAAAGAGGTCATAACCTGTACCTCCAGCACAGAGGCACAAAGGCTTTTACTCCAGATGCTTCCTCGCCCCAAAGTGGACAGGGGGATCTGAGTCCGATTCTGGATCTAAAGGGTCTAAACTTATTCATAGAATATAAAAAGTTTCAGATGGGTGGAAAACTGGCTGATGGACAGAACCCAGACGGTGGATGTTGGGGAGAGTTATCTGGCACCAGAGAGGTAACCAGTGTGGTCTCGCAAGACTCAGTGCGGGGGCTGGTGTTGTTCAGTGTCTTCATAAATGGTAATTGGGATGGCAAAATGTGCCTATTCGTGGATGACACCAAGCTCTGCGTGAGAATGGACACAGATGCAGGGATTCAGGACCTGCAGGATGATCTGGAAAAGCTGGGGAGATGGTCCAGGATCTGGTAGCTTGGCTTCAATGCCAAGAAATGCAAAGTTATGCATATTTGAGCAAAGAATCCCAGGACAGAGTACTACCTGGGTGGAGTCCGAATATCTGCATCAGAGGAGGAGAAGGACCTGGGAGTGATTATCACTAGTGACTTGAAGCACTCCATTCAGTGCAAGAAAACAGCAGCAAAGACAAACAAGATGCTGGGATGCATATCTAGGGGGATTATAGTAGGAGAGGGGAGATTTTCTAGGATCGTGGATGATATGTTCATCCACACCCTTTGGCATGTCGCCTTTCCCTTTAAGGATCGCCGGAAGTCTTCAAGTTGGCTCCTCCTACCATCCAGGTGGTATAACCCTCGGCTCCGCCCCATGACGCCAGATCTTCCTTTCTACTGGAAGATTCAGGTTGCCTCCTTCGTGCTCCTGTATTTTGTAGGCCCTGGCTTTTAATCCTTCGGTTATTCCGAAACTTCGTCTAATTCGCATTGGTGATTTTGACTATACAAGTGCGATTATGGAAAACCAGTCTTACCCCGGATTTCGCTGGTGCTCGTGTGGCCAGAAAATGTCACGCACCGATCCCCATGCCACGTGCATGTCAAACATGAAGTCTTGCTATATTATGACATATGCAGTTTGACCCGGCCTTCGAACTGCTCCGGAGGTGAAAGAGTTAACTTTCCATGCCAGGCATGGAATCTTGAGCGCGAGCTCGGTTGAGAAACTGTCTGTTGTTCTTCAAACTGAAACTGTCAGATTCTTTACTCCGCCTCACTGAACAGTCGCTCCAGAGATTTCTCCTGCTGCTCGGTTCATTTTGTCGGTTAAAAAGTGTAATTTCTCGGTTTTTAAACTGCATTTTGTATATATTTTAACCGCAACTGGTCGGTTCAAGCTCTGTCTGTGGTATCGTAAGAAATAGATAGGTTTTACATTATTTCTGTGTGGAACTTGCAAACAATATTATAGGTTCGGTTTGAACCAATCAGGTTGATGTTAAACTTTATTAAATTGCGATTTAGAGTGCGGTTCCTGGTTCTTATCGGTTCTAAAAAAAACGGATTTCATTACGTTTTTTTCCACGACCCGTGACATGGTTGGGAACCGATACGGGTGTCTTGCTTGGCAGATTGCCGTAAACAGGCAAGTTTTTGGTTAGGCTGGCACTATGTCTGAGAAACCCAAAAGAAAAACCGGGCCCACTGGGTTTCAGCACTGTAGTGTCTGTGGGGAAGCCTTTGCCAAGGCTGACCCACACACCACATGTGTTTATTGTCTGGGGTTTGACCACCTCAATGCAGACTGCCAGATTTGCAAGAATTTCCCTGCAGCTACCCTGGATAAGAGAGTTGGTAGGCTCAGGGAACGAGAGGCCAAAAAGTCCGCTGACCCGGATGGCCAGCCCGGTTCGGTGCCAACCGAACTGGAGGGAGTGCCCTCTGACCAGGGCGAGACTTCCTCGGGCAAACGGAGGGCTGACTCGGAGGAGTCAGTCCCAGCAAAAAGGACTAGAAAATCAGCAGGTGTGGAGCCAAAATTTCCTTCTCCAACCGCTGCAGAGATAGCCAAAGTGATCAAAATTGTCCAGTTGCTTTCCCTGGTTCCGACCAAACTGGCACCATCAGGTAAGCGGTCAGTTCGGTCGGTGCCACTGGTTCAAGAATATGATATAGAGGAATTTTATGAACCGGAGGAGGGGGAGGAAGATTATGAAGAGAGTGAATGTGATTTTGAAAGTCTGGATGTACCCATTGAACCGGATATCTCCCCAGACAGACCTTCAGGAGTGTCTCCCCCTAGGCTTTCTGAGTCCCCTTCTCATTTTATGTTTTATAAGAAAGTGGCTGAAACCCTCCAGCTCCCTTTGGAAGAAGCTGTGGATGAACAGGAGGAGCCTGACTATGTAGAAATGATGGATATCCCAGAATCTAGGTGATTGTCTATTCCTTTACATAAATCTTTTAGGAAACAGACAATAAAAATTTTAAAAGTTCCTCACACTATACCTCCTGTGGATAAAAAAAAAAATGGACAGAAGGTACACATTGTCAGGCCCTGATACGGAGTTCCTTTCACAACAATGCAGCCATGTTGGGGTAGTGCAGGCTGCAGCCTGTGATAAAGCAAATATTCCCTTGGCTTCACACCCCCCTGACAAGGACTCCAGGAGGATTGATGCCATGGCAAAGAAACAGTACATGGCAGCATCCTTGGGACTCAGACAGGCAAATTATATGGCCTATGTTGTAAGATACCAGAAATCCAGATGGGATACTGTTATGGCTCTAGCGAAACAGGTCCCTGGCCAGCTTGCCAAGGAGCTGGAGCAGGTGGCTGCTGATGGTATTGAGGCATCCAAGGTGCAATTCCATGCTGCAGTGGACTCTAATGATGTATCTTCAAGAGTCATGGCTACATCTGTGGCTTTCCCAGAATGGCTTGGCTCAGGTGTATTAGCCTGTCACAGGATACCCAGGCTAAGGCCATGGATTTTCCTGTTGTGGTAACTCTTTGTTTGGGAGCAGACAGAGAATTACATGAAGAAAATGGATGAGTATATGACCACTTATAGGAGTGCACAGGACAAGGAAAGGCAGGCCACTCCTCAGAGGCAGCTTTCCAGGGGCAGGGGCAGGCCTTTTCACAGACCTTTTTACCAAGCCCAGGCCTCCTCTTCAGCCTATGCCCAGAGGGGGTTCTTCAGAGGGAGAGGCAGACGGGGAACGAGCAGGCCTGCTCCCACCCTTCAGCCTAAAGCCCCTGCCAAACAGGCACCCTGATGGGATGGCCAGGGCCGATTCTCTATTACCTGTAGGGGGCAGGCTGGCTTACTTCATCCAGGACTGGGGGTCTTTAACATCAGACAAGTGGGTCCTGGAAGTAGTAGGCCAGGGACTGGTTCTCAGCTTCAAAAAATTTCCAAAGATGAGAACCAGATCCTTTCCACCTGCAAATCCATCAGAGGCTCTTGCTCTGGAAACAGAAGTCTCAACCCTCCTGGCTCTCAGAGCTGTAGAAAGGGTACCTCCCCTACACCAAGGCAAAGGACTGTACTCCAGGTACTTCCTTACCCCAAAAAAGACAGGAGAATGGTGGCCCATCCTGGATCTCGGATACCTAAACAAGCACCTTTAAACCAAAATTCAAAATGGTGACTCGGGAATTATTTTTACCTCTCTAAGGCCAGGGACTGGCTAGCATCCTGGACCTCAAGGATGCCTACTTCCATTTTCTCATCAGAAGCTCCCACCGAAAGTACCTCAGATTCAACTGCCCTCAGGCCATTACCAGTTCAGAGCAATGCCCTTCGGCCTCACCTCTTCCCCAAGGGTATTCACAAAATGCCTGGCAGTAGCAGTTGCTCATTTAAGAAGGCAAAAGATTGCCATCTTTCCTTACCTGGACGATTGGCTCATAGTGGGCCAGTCTCCAGACCAAGTCAAATTACACCTTCAGGTTACCCAGCAGCTGCTTACATCTCTAGGTTTCCTTCTCAATCTCCCAAAGTCAGTTCTAGAGCCTGTTCAGCTACTCACTTTCATAGGCGCAGAACTGGACACAAAGCAGGCCAGAGCTTTCCTCCTTCTAGAAAGAGCAAAGACCCTGGTGGCTCTTTCCTCCTCCTTCACTCTGCAGGTCTCTCGACCAGCAAGGCATTTTCTGCAGCTCCTAGGGCACATGGCTGCCTCCACAGCAGTAGTGCAGGGAGCAAGATTTCACATGAAGGACATTCAGTTCCATTTGAGAGCCTTTTGGTCTCAGAGGAGAGATCCTCTAACCAAATTGATCCCAGTAACTCGAACCCTGATCCAGGCCCTACAGTGGTGGCAGGATCAGAGCAACCTGAGACAAGGGGTTCCTTTCATCCCTCAATCTCACTCCTTGACCCTTACTACAGATGCGTCCCTCTTGGGGTGGGGAGCTCACATGGGCAACCTCACCACCCAGGGATTGTGGTCCCTCAGGAATCTCTGCTCCACATCAATCTGTTGGAACTCAGAGCAGTTTTTCTAGCACTTCAGGTTTTTTCTGCATCTGTTCAGAACAAAGTGGTACAGGTCAGAACAGACAACACCACTACAATGTGGTACGTCAACAAGCAAGGGGGCACTCGGTCTTCGGCCTTGTGCACCGAGGCAATGAAGTTGTGGTCTCTGGTTTATTCCCTGAACACCTCCCTCATGGCAGTTCACCTCCCAGGCAAGGACAATGTCCTGGCAGATGCTCTCAGCAGGATTTCCCAGGGCCATCACGAATGGTCTCTGGACCCCCTAGTACTGGAGGTAGTTTTTGCCAGGTGGGGCACCCCTCGGATAGATCTTTTTGCAGCCCCAGACAATCACCAACTTCCGCTATTTTGCTGCAAGCCCCCAGTGTTGGGCTCAGTCCCCCTGGATGCCTTCCTTCTCAACTGGGAAGGGAAGTTTCTCTATGCCTTCCCCACTTCCCTCTCTTGTTCAAGGTGCTAGTCAAAATCAGATCTCAACCTTACAAGATGATTCTGATTGCTCCAGATTGGGCCAGACAGCCCTGGTATCCACTCCTTCTGTCCTTAGCAGTCCACCTTCCCCTGTGTCTTCCCAGGAATCACAATCTGTTAACCTGTGCCCAGGGGAGAGTTTGGTACCCGAATCTCAAATCCCTCAGTCTCAAGGCCTGGCTCTGAAGAGTTAGAGTTTGCTGACCACACCTTTTCTCAAGGTGTACTAGATGTCTTGAAAGCTTCAGGGAAGCCTTCTACCAGGGCTACTTATAATTTAAATGGAAAGGTTTTCCATATGGTGCTCTGAAAGCATATTTCCCAGAATCTGCTGATTTGCCCACAGTCCTGGATTATATGGTCCACTTAAATACTTTGGGGCTGAGGCCAACTACCCTGAAAGTGCACTTGGCAGCTGTCTCTGCTTTTATATCAGCAGGAAAGCCCTCTTCTCTTTCTGCTCACCCTGTGTTCTCCAAGTTTTTCAAGGGATTGCTTCACACCAACCCTCCATTCAGGGACCCTGCTCCCGCCTGGGATCTTAATGTTTGCATTGCTCGGCTTATGCAACCTCCCTTTGAGCCCTTGTCTTCAGCAGAGCTTAAGTACTTGACTTGGAAAACTGTGTTTCTGGTAGCCATCACTTCTGCCAGATGCATAAGTGAATTACAAGCTTTGTCAGTGGAGTCTGATTTTATCTCCTTTCACAGAGATAAAGTGGTCCCTCAGGACCAACAGGAAGTTTTACCTAAGGTGGTTTCAGATTTCCACCTTAATCAATCTATATCTCTTCCAGTGTAGTTCACTGACCATTCCTCCTCTGGCGAGAGGAGGCTGCACAGCTTAGATGTGAAGAGAGCCCTTAGTTACTACATAGAGTGTACCAAGGGTCACAGGTTTGACTCCCTCCAACTGTTCCTCACTTATGGTGAGGTTGGTAAAGGGAAACCTGCCACTAAAAGATCCATTGCCAGATGGATTGTCTCTTGTATCCAGTTTTATCAAAAACTGGGTAAGGTTCCCCCTTCAGGCCTGAGGGCTCACTCTACTAGAGGTACAGCTGCATCCCTGGCTGCAGCCAGGGACATCCCTATCTTAGAGGTATGTCAAGCAGCTACCTGGAAAACAGTTCACACTTTCACCAAGCATTACTCCCTGGACATCCAGGCTAGGAGTGATGCTCGGTTTGGCACAGCTGTGCTTCAGAGCCTATTTCCTAAGTAGGTTCTGGCCCTCCTCCATGGAGGTACTGCTGTGTAGTCTGCATATGTCATAATATAGCAAGACTTCATGTTGTTTGAAGAAAAATTACTCACCTTAGTAATGTTGTTTCTTCTAATGGAGTCTTGCTATATTATGACTCCCCTGCCTGCCCCTCTCAGAACCTCTGCTTTTGGGATGTGGGTGGCAGTGCAGTGTTGGCACTAGTAGATGCCCACCTTGTTTTTTCATCCCCTTTTTGGGGTGTTTGGGTGTTATATTTTAATTTTTTGGATCCCCTGACTTGAGTCTTTGTTTTGGAACCAAAAAATGTGTTAATATTTTAGTAGCCAGTTGGCTAGTGTAGGTTTACAGCTTCCACACAGAATCTTAGTGAGTTTTGCTCGTAAAGATCTGACAGTTTCAGTTTGAAGAACAGACAGAGTTTCTCAACCGAGCTCTTGCTCAAGATTCCATGCCTGGCATGGAAAGTTAACTCTTTCACCTCTGGAGCAGTTCGAAGGCTGGATCAAACTGCATATGTCATAATATAGCAAGACTCTATTAGAAGAAACAACATTACTAAGGTGAGTAATTTTTTCTTACTGCCTAGGTGTTGGTCATAACACCTCAAAGTGCAACTTCTGCTTGGTTTTCACCCTAACATCCTCAACGACCGTCTCACATACCTGAAGTTGGGGATGCCGGAAAAACTGAACCCTCCGGTGAAATCTAAGGAGGCTCGGTGGGCGGTTTCTGCAGCTGCAGGATCCGCCAAGCAACTGAAGCATTTGCAAGCCTTCGGGGAGGAAGTGGCTTGGGCCACAGAACCTTTCTGTCAGAGCTTATTCGTTCTGCTCAACCTGGGCTCCACCTTCTCGGGTTCTTTCAGAGAGTTGTGCCAGTATCTCCCGACTAAGGGGAAGGTACCTGCGGGCTCACACTCCTCTCGGTCCTGTAAGTGGGAAAAGGACCCAGGATCGTCTGTCTCGACTAAGACGTTCTTGGGATTGGAAGAGAACTCTGTCTCAGGAACCAGCAGTCTCGACTGTGGTCGAGATTGCTTCTCGGCCTTGCTGTCTGGCCAGTTGACCAAGCAGTCGATCGTCGAGGTTGAAATTGTGATCGACCCATTGTCGCCGACTCCGGTCACCAACTCTTTGGATCAGACTCTGGTCCTTTCCTTCCCCGATGACGAGAGACTGCCTGCAGAGAATCCCGTCAAGGAAGTGGTCCCCAAGCCCGTGAAGACTCCCGGTCCTACCGGTGTCTTCTGACTGACCACGTTGGCCCGTCCGATCTCTGTCGAGGTCTCGGAACCCTTCGACCGAAAGGCCGAGGAAGAGCCATAAACACTCTAAGAAGAAGCGACACCATCAGCTGTCCTCATCCTCCTCGGATGAGGAGAAGCTCCAGCGGAAACTCTGGCGCTATGAGGACCTCATCTGGCAACAGCTAATTCTGACTGGAAACAAGCCGACCCCTGCTCCACCCCCAGCCATTACCTGGCTTTCACCTCCCAAGCCGAAGCTGACTCCTCCAGAGCCGATTAAAACGGCTTCCCCACCCGCGGAGCTGGTGAAAAACCCCTGTTCGGCCTTTACCGGTTTCTCCACCAATCTTGGTGGAACAGCCGCCCAAGCAGCCTGTGGGAGGTGCTCCTTCCAAGGGAGACCGACCAGACACCGGGCTTCCCCGGTATCTCTCGGTCACTGTCACCCTGGACTGCCCGCGGCGAGTCAAAGGTGACCTTGGCAGTCGACCGTTGTATCCGGACTCTTCGGATTTGGATCAGATCGGCTTACATTCTCATCCTGGGGATGACGAATCGGCTGGTGGGATAGAGACAGAGGGTGGTCCTTTGTATTTTCAGTGCATTTTTCACCTCATCTCTGAGTCCACAGGGATGCCCTTGGAACCTATCCAGAAAAAGGTGGAGTACCCTCTCGTGGACATTCTCCAGAGAGAGGGGGTACCCCCGATGGAGGCCTTTTCTGTGGCCTAGGCCATAGCTGGCCCAGCTCTAGAACGCTGGCAGCACCTTGCCTCCTGCCCAGCTGCATCTCCTCACATGACCCACAAGTATGCGGTGCCCATGGGGTCCCTTATGGGGTTCACAGAGCACCCTTCGGCCAAGAGACTGGTGACCGCCTCTGTGTTCAGGCATACTGGCAGTTCTGCTGACACGGACCGACCTCCCAAAAAGGAATCCAAGTTTTTGGATCATTCGGCTCCGAAAGTCTGTGCGGTCTCTTCCTTAGGCCTTCGTCAGGCAAGTTTGGCCGTCGTCATGACACACTTCTCCGATGCCCTTTTGGGGTCTTTGGATGAAGTCCTTCCACACCTCCCCGTGGACATGCAGACTACGGTAAAGCAGGTCTGGGATCAGGGCTGGGCTGTTGCCAAACAGCAGCTTCAGACAGCCCTGGACATTGGGGATTCTTGTGCTCGCTCCATGGCAGTTGCTTCTCGCTGCAGGGCTTGGCTGTGACTCTCCTCCTTCCCGGCAGATGCTCAGCATAAGCTAGCTGACGTGCCTTTTCTGGGTACCAACCTCTTCGGCCCAGGTGTGGCTGGTCACCTTCAGCGCATCGAGCAGTCTAGTGCCACCTTGGACGCCACTTCTGCAAAAGGTTCTTCTAGTAAGAAGCAGCAGAAGAAGCCTTTCTAGGATCATGGATATGTTGTTCATCCACACTGTTTGGCATGGCCCTTTCCCCTTTAAATCTTACCGGAAGTTTTCAGGCTGGCTCCTCCCACCCACCCGGGTAGTATATACCTTGGCTCCACCCCATGAAGCCAGATCTTCCTTTCTGCTGGGAGATGCAGGTTGCCTCCCTCGTGCTCACGCATTTCGTAGGCCCTGGCTTTCAAAACTTCAGTTTTACCAAAATTAAAACTCGTCTGAGTTAGCGATAGTGCTTTTGTGTCCTCGATCAAGGAAGAGAAGTCTTCTTCAGGATTTCGCCAGTGTCCTTGTGGCCAGAAGATGTCGCATGCCGATCCCCATCTCATGTGCGTCTACTGCCTAGGTGTCTGCCATGACACCTTGTCCTGCAGCTATTGCTTGGCCTTCTATCCCAACATCCTGGATGACCGCCTGGCACGTTTAAATTTGGGGAGATCGGGGAAAAGGAATCCTCCTGTGAAGTCCAAGGAGGCTAGGTGGGCGGTTTCCACGGCCGCGGGTTCTGCCGAGCAGCTGGAACGCATGAAGGCATACGAAGAAGAAGCCGCCTGTGCTTTGGACAGTCAAAGCTTTTTCATTCCACTCAACCTGGGCTCCACCTTCACAGGTTCCTTCAAGGAGTTGTGCCATTCTCTCCCCACCCGGGCAGAAGCGCCCGCAGGTTCGCACTCCTTCCGATCTCGTAAAAGAGATAAGAAACCAAAACGCACGTCTTTGTCTAATTGAAAGGCGCTCTGGGACTGAGAGGCTCTCCGTCCCAGGAGCATCGGTCTCAACCTCGGTTGAGATCGCTTCCTCGGCTGCAGGCTTTATGGATCTTCTATCTGGCCAGGCAACTGATGATGTGGCCGATGAGGTCGAGATTGTTCTTGATCCAATCAACACGCTGTCGCCGGCCCCGGCCGACGACTCCTTGGAGAGGAGACCCAGCCCGCTGGTGTCCCCTTCGAGGTCCCGGCTCCGGACCTACGGGTTTCACAGATTCCACCGGTGTCTCCCGAGCGGCTGAGTCAGCCTACCCGATCTTGGTCGAGGTCTAGAACCCTCTTGGCTGAATGGCCGAGGAAGATCCACAAGTGCTCCAAAAAGAGGTAATGCCACAGGTCATCCTCGTCCTTGGATGAGGAGATGCTCCGACGGAAACTCAGTCGGTGCTACGAGGACCTTATGTGGCAACAGCTGATTTTGTCCGGGCATAAGCCGGCTCCGCCGCCTGCCCCAGCCATTACTTGGCTTTCGCCTCCTAGGCTGAAGCCGACCCCCTTGGAACCGAAGCCTTTGGTTCCCCCACTTGCGGGGCTGGCCTGTCCTCCAGTTCGGAATATACCGGCCTCTCCACCGATGGTGGTGGAGCCGCCGACTAAGCAGCCTGTGGGAGGGGCTCCTTCCAATGAGGACCGACCAGATACCGGGTTCCCACGATGTCTGTCAGTCATGGTCACCCCGGATCGCCCTCGGCTGGTCGAGGGTTATTTGGGCGGCAGGCTGCTGTACCCCGACTCTTCGGACTCTGATGTCACCAGGCTCCACTTTAATCCTGGGGATGATGAGTTGTCCGTTGGCACGGGATGGAGGAAGGTCCTTCCTCCTTCCAAGGGATCCTTCGTCTCATCTCCGATTCCACAAGGATGCCCCTGGAACCCATCCAGAAAAAGGCAGAGTACCCTCTCCCGGACATCCTGGAGAGAGGGGAATACTCCGACGGAGCCCTTTCCTGTGGCCGAGACCATTGTTGGTCCGGCACTTGAACTGTGGCAACGTCCTGCCTCATGTTCAGCACCATCTGCCTGCATGGCGCGCAAGTATGCGGTGCCCATGGGGTCCCTTGTGGGGTTCATAGAGCACCCTTCAGCCGAGAGCCTGGTGACCGCCTCTGTGTTCAGGCGTACTGGCAGTTCTGCTGACACTGACCGACCTGCCGACAAGGAGTCCATGTATTTGGACCATTCGGGGCGGAAAGTCTATGCGGCATCTTCCTTGTGCCTTCGTCCGGTAAGTTCAGCCGTCATCATGGTACACTTCTCCCATGCCCTTCTCGGATCATTGGATGAAGTTCTCCCTCATCTCTCTGCAGACAAGCAGACCACGGTTAAGCAGGTCCGAGATCAGGGTCGTGCTGTTGCCAAACAGCAGCTCCAGATGGCCCTGGACATTGGGGAATCTTGTGCCCGCTCGATGGCCGCCGCAGTTGCCTCTCACCACAGGGCTTGGCTGAGGCTGCTTTCCTTCCCGGCTGATACCTAGCACAAGTTAGCTGATGTGCCTTTCCTTGGGACCGACTTGTTCGGCCCAGGAGTGGCCGGTCACCTACAGCGCATCGAGCAGTCCAGTGCCACCTTGGACGCCACTTCTGCCAAGGGTTCTTCGGGCAAGAACCAGCAGAAGAAAAAGAAGCCCTTTTGGCACTCTTCCCCTGCGGTTCAGCAGTCCTCCTACCAAGGAGGACAGCAGCATCGGCAGCAGGCTCAAGTTTGGCGCCCTCTACCCAAGCCTGGACCCCAACAGGCCCGCAGAGGAGGCAGAGGCTCAGGTCTTGGAGCCTCCCTCTAGCCTGCTCAGTGATGGGATGGGGTTTGCCACCCTTATTCCCATCACACCAGCTCTGGGTCTTCCCATGGGCCGGCTCCGCTACTTCCTTTCTGACTGGTTCGCTATCACTATAAACAGGTGGGTTCTGTAAGTGGTCGGTCAGGGACTGCCTCTAGAATTCGAGCAGTACCCTCCAAGCCGAGCCAGCGCCCCTCAGGAAGAACGGATTTCTGCATGCACCCAGTCGGATCTTTGAGATGACATTGCTGAGCTCCTCCTCAAGGAGGCAGTAGCTCGCGTGGCGGATCAGTCTGCAGACCCAGGTTTTGTCTCCAGGTACTTCCTGGTGCCCAAGTGGATGGGGGGCTGGCGCCCCATTCTAGATCTCCATGACCTGAATCAATACCTCAGGTCATGCACCTTTTGGATGGTCACTCTGTCCCAGATCATACCATCCTTGAAATGAAACATGTGGTTCTGTTCACTGGGTCTGCAGGACGCGTTCTTTCATGTCCCAATCCGTCCGTTCCATCAGCGGTTCCTCCACTTCAGGGTCGAAGGGGCCCTGTACGAGTTCTGAGCCATGCCGTTCGGCCTGTCATCGGCCCCTCGGGTCTTCACCAAATGCATTGCAGTGATGGCGGCCCATCTCCAGTGTAGGGGTGTCAGAATTTACCCCTACCTCGACGACCAGCTCCTGGCAGGTTCCACCCAACAGGAGGTGGAGAGGTCCAGGGATCTGGCCCTCCAAACCTGCTTCCAGCTCGGCCTCCTGATCAATGAGGCCAAGTCAGAACTCGTGTCTTCCCAGGTGATGGGCTTCATCGGGCAGAGCTCGACTCTTGTCAAGCTAGAGCTCGGCTCCCGGCGGACAGGGCAGAGGTTCTCCTCCTTTGTCCAGTCATTTCTGGTTGGGCACTTGCGCCCAGCCCAGGACTTTCTGTGCCTTCTGAGTTACATGGCAACGTGCACCTCAGTGGTCTGTTGGGCCAGACTGCACATGCGCCCCCTCCAATGGGAGCTGGCCGCCCAGTGGACTCAGCGCCATGTGTCATTTCGACCAGCTGATAACTGTAACCCAGAATATGCGTGACGCTTTCCCATACCGGTTGCAGGAAGGGATGCCATTTGTCCGCCCAACCAATGCCTCTCTCATGGGCTGGGGAGCCCATATGGGGGACAAAAGGGCCCATGGGTTCTGGACCCCCGAGAAGTCCCGATACCACATCAACCTGTTGGAGCTCACAGCAGTCAGACTGGCACTGTCAGCTTTTGCTCCTCAGCTCCGCGGTTAAGTGATTCAAGTCCAGACTGACAATACCACGACCATGTACTACCTCAACAAACAGGGTGGCATGCACTCCTGTCTGCTTTGCAGACAGGCACTCCACATCTGGACCCTCGTCAGCTGTTTGGAGGCGGATCTTCTAGCCATCCTTGCGGCAGGAGCCTCAAACCATCTGGCGGATGCTCTCAGCTGCTTAGGCGAGACATCTCACAAGTGGTCTCTCCATGCAGAGGTAGCTTACAACCTGTTCTCCCAGTAGGGCAAACCAATGGTGGACCTGTTTGCCTCCAGGGAAAACACCAAGCTGAGGCTGTTTCATGCCCACCCCTTCAGCAGGGCTCACTGCAGGGGGATGCCTTCTCGAGGCCATAGACCCCAGGCCTCCTCTACGCCTTCCCTCCATTTCCCTTCATCCACTAGGTGCTCCTCAAGGTGAAGAGGGACAAGGCAAAGGTGATTCTAGTAGCCCCAGACTGGCTGTGCCAGTTCTGGTATCCAGATCTCCTCAGCCTCAGCTGCAGGCCCCCGGAGTGGTTTCCAGCACACCCGGACCTGATATCTCTCTACCAGGGGAAGGTATACCATACAGACCTTCAATCCCTGCACTTCACAGACCGGTTTCTGAGCAGCTAGATTTCCAGGCTTTGGGTCTTTCTGAGGATGTCCTCACCGTGGTGGAGGCATCCAGGAAGGAATCGACCAGGAAGTGTTTCGCCTTCAAATGGAAAAGGTTTTCCATTTGGTGTCAGGGCAAGGGCCTGGACCCTCTGTCCTGTCCTGTCCAGTGGCTAACATTCTTGACTACCTTTGGTCTCTGTCCAAAGGGAGTCTTCGGTAATCGACCCTTAGGGTGCACCTGGCAGCCATCTCTGCTTACCGAGCACGGGCCTGTCAGCCAACGTTAGGGCAAGAGACAATGGTCGGGCACTTTTTCAAAAGACTGGTTCACATATCCCCTCTGGTGCGTGAACCCCCACCTCTGTGGGATTTAATGCTGGTACTGGCAAAGCTCATGGGCAAGCCATTCGAACCAATGCACAAGTGTGCCTTGTCACACTTGTCATGGAAGATGGCCTTCCTGGTGGCTATCATGTTTGCCAGAAGGACAGGGGAGCTCCAGGTGCTTTAGGGCGACTTCCCTTATCTAGTCTTCCACAGGGACAAAGTTGTCCTACGCCCCCACACGAAATTCCTTCCGAAGGTGGTGTCAGAGTTTCATCTTAATCAGGTGTTAACTCTGCCAGTATACTACCCTAATTACACCTCGGAGGCAGAGTACAGGCTCCATACTCTGGACCCGAGACGTGCTCTCTCCTACTATAAGGAGAGGATGGCGGAAATTCGGGGAGAGGTTCGCCAGCTGTTTGTCACCTATGCTGAAGCTGCTTCTGGCAGACCTGCAGCAAAATGGACCATTACAAGGTGGATTACATCATGCATAGGTCTGTGCTACGAGTTGGCAGGCAAGGAGGCTCCTAGAGGGATTAGAGTTTATTCTACCCACCATACTGCTTCATCGGTGGCTGCTTCCAGGGACATCCCTATCCAGGAAATCTGCCGGGCTGCTACCTGGAAGTCAGCAAATACCTTCATTACCCACTACCACATCGACCTTGAGTAACACCGGGATGCTGGTTTTGAGGCCTCAGGTCTCCAATCTGTATTTCCCAAGTGAGTATTTTGTGGGGGTATGCACCTTACCTCCCTCCTCCCGGAGAACTGCTAGGAGTCTGCCAAAGAGTGTGGATGAACAACATATCCACGCTCCTAGAAAAACAGGTTACTCACCTATATCAGTAGATCTTCCACGGAATGGTCTCTTGCAGTAAGTCATTACTTCTGGGAGTTCCCAATAGGTGGCGCTGTAGCACGGCAATCTCTTCTAGCAGTCTCCACACGAGGGACCACCCACATGACCTCACTTCCTGGGCTGTGCCTATAAAAGTGGGTGGTCCCTGGTAGTCTCCATTCATTTTCCTGCCGGCTTCAGCTCTGACAGCAGCTTACTCTTGTGCCAGCAGTCTACAACATGGGTTGAACCAATAGCCTGGGGTGCCTGGCCTTCATACACGGCACCATATTCCTGTGCTCGACCAAGAGCTTTGCAATCGATGTTTCCCTGTTACAGACTCTGGCTACTCGATCTAAGGGCTCTAAAGCTGTCCTCTTGAAGAAGCAAAATAAGGAAGGAAATACCTTCACCTAAAGTCCTGCCTGACCGCCCTTCAACAGTCTTATCTCCTAAACATGCATCATCAAGAAAACATTCCTCATTGACTGGCCATATCCCCCATTGACGGCAGGCACTTTTTCATCAAAAGAACATAGAAGTTCAACTTCATATAGAAAGGAATGTTCATCGTCGACGGGACGTCATTCCTCAGCTCTCCCGTTGATGAAACCACATGCACCGTCGACGATGGAGGTCCTGCTCCATTCATCATCGACGGGGCACACTTCCCTGTCGACGAGAGGGCTGCACAAGACATCCTTATCAATGGAAACACCTACTCCAATGACGGGGCACACTCTACGTGCTTCATCGTCGACGGGGCTACCTCCTCAGTTGATAGGTTATGCTCCTAAACCTCCATCGTCAATGAGAAGTCTGCCACCGTCGACAGAGCATGCGTTTGCCTTCTCATCATCGACAACACACTTTCCTTCATCGACTGAGCATGCACCTACTGTTCCATCGCCGACGAGGTGTATTCCACAGTCGACAGAGCATGCATTCACTTATCCATCATCAATAAGACGCATTACAATGTCGATGGGGCATGCTTTTATTCCTCTTCCGTCGACAGGCCTGATCCCACCGTCGACGGAGCAGCCTCTGCATCATAGAACGGCACCTTTACAAGCATATAATACATATATGGAAGATTCTCATAAAAATTTAACCATGAAATACCATGAAGATTTTCATAACAGTATCAAAAGATACTTATGGGGTGCATCACCACAAAATAAAGGATCATATACTACGGAACGCGCAGAGGCAAGCCAGCCTCATTTGCACTCACGCGTGGTGCTCAGACACCATTCCGTGGTAAACAAGAACTTCAAAGACGTACTGGATCACTTTATCGGGAGGCACAAATTGATCCCCTGATGCCATGCACACAGGGCTCAGAGCCCGCTTACATGGCAATTCCATCCTCACAAGTGCCAAACATAGAAGAAATTGTAAATAAAATGTTGAATCCTATGGGTTTTGACTATACACCCAGTCCAGTAAAAAAAACCCTCACTCACACACTGTCTCCGCCTCCATCAAAACAGGCACGCACAGAGCCAGAATGCTCGCCATTTCTGCCTCCTCATGAATATTCTGAGGAATATTTGTCAGATTCTCATATAATTTCGGAATATTCCAAAGACACAAATTATGATGGTTCTCCTACTATAAGAGGGTATGAGTCCCCATATTCTGTACCATCATACTGGGACGAAGAAATATTACAGCCACTAAAGGTCATTTCCCCACCGGATGACCCCTCATTCCCAGAAATGATGTTACAAATACAAAAAAACAATGGAGTTTACCACAACAGAACAAGATAAATTAAGTAAAGATATGGCTGAATGGCTTGACATCCCAGAAGAACCTATCCGGGCAGACCCTCCTTTTATACCAACGTTGAGAAATGCGATTACTGAAGCATGGAGTCAACCCACAGTGGCACAGGAGCTACCTAGAAAAGCGCATAGGCTTTATCAGGCTCCCCTTGATTATCAATATTTAATAAATATTCCCACTTCGGATTCTGTGGTTATTGCAGCCGCTCACAACCACACTGGCAAACCTAAACATAAAAATACAGTACCTCCCGAAAAAGACTAAAATGTTTTGATTATATGGGGAAGAAAGTGTTTGCTCTAAACACATTAAGTATTAGAATACTTAACTACATGGGACATATGCTGAAATATCAGTGTACGGTGGGCACCTCTGCTGGGGACAGTATAAGTAAACTACCTACATCCCCTGAAAAAGAGCAACTCGCATCAATAATAAACACTTAGTTCCCGCTCTCGACATTTACTAAGATCAGGATACGACATTGCCGATGCTTCGGCTAGAGCCTTTACACTCTGTATTTTTATATGCCGTCAGGCATGGCTCCGACTCTCAGGGCTAGCACCTGATATTCAACAAAAAGTGGCTAATGCCCCTTTTTCTGGTGACCATCTCTTTGGCCCAGGGGCACAAACAGTACTGGACAACCTACAAGCCTCAGGCAGACAACTAAAAACAGTACAATATGTGTACTACAAACCATGCCCTCAATATAATTCTTCATACAAAACTGGAAATTACTATAACCAAAGAGATAACATTAGAGGCAAAGAACGAATGTCAAGGAACACATCTAAACCGACCCGTGGCTGCCCCTCAGGATGGCCGGGCGCCTCTTCCTCTCACTAAAAACATCAGACTGTTCTAGCCCTCGGAGGTCTTTTCTGGGTCTTCAGTTTGAAATTATACTGAGACCTTTCCCATGAGACTTTGTACAGCTAGCCACTTTTTGAAGCATCACTGTTACAGACCATTACGGTCATTCCATCGAGATACCTCTAGGCCTGTTGTGCGCCGGACCCTTGTGTCCCTCCCATGAAGAGAGCCTGCTACTATTCACATGCTGAGAAACAATCAATATATCCTGATAATATTATAATATGGATCATAATATTCTTACCAAATTGCTGCTGCTACATGCAGGCTTCACTTGGTCATAGATAAAGGCCACAGAAACAATGTTGAGTACATATATATTATATAAATACTAACATTTCAGGTTTACACCTAACGAGGTTGCAGGCCCTGACATTCTTGGGACCCCCTTGCAAATGAGATTACTAAGACATGAGGGAACTGACACATCACTCTGTTGCATTCCATGTCTTTACCCTAAAAAGAGTACAATATTGACTACAACAATACAAATGACTCTGAGCCACTAGATTCCAGTGTAAAATAGATGCATTGTTTCATTTCACATCAGTTTGCTACTTACGTAGCCTATTTATGCCAAAAATGGATACATTTTCTAATGACTTGACAGACATGGCAAAAAAACTATATTAACTTTCTACATTGTAGCACTACAAAATAGTAACATTGTATTATTTGAGTTACTGTTCAAAACTCAGAACCCAATAGGCTTTGACAGATACCGTCTCTTCCAGTGCATGCCACTGAGACCTACCAATCACTCCATTATATGGCTGAATTCCTTCAGAGTTCTCACAGTATTTTGATATGCCATGCCCTGATCAGGTCTACATCTGCTTAACTCATCTGACAATGCCCAATAATAGCCAGTCTGGCTTGTCTTTCAGCCATAACCTTATAACGAATACTATAATGGAGTACTTACAGATAGAATACAAAATTATCTTTATATGCTGATACACTGCTCTCAGCACCTATCGGTCCTAGGACCACACTGTATGTACGGCAGAATGCCATATCTGGCCACCCCACTGCCACATAACTGCTTGGGAATCTCCCAGAAGTAATAACTTACTGCAAGAGACCATCCGTGGAAGATAGATCAGTTATGCAAAGGCTTTTGTCTTAACAGTAGATCTAGGAATGTCTCTTGCAGTAAGTAGCTTCCCTCCTTCTGGCCCCCTGTCATTCTGTAACAGGGAAAATGATGTAGGGTCAGGAGGCTTTAGTACTTCGGTTCCCCTCGGTCCCTCACTTTCATGAGCTGAAACCGTTGGGGAACAGAGACTACCAGGGACCACCCACTTTTATAGGCACAGCCCTGGAAGTGAGGTCGTGTGGGTGGTCTTTTTTCACAAGGTCATAGTTTAACTGCAGTATCCATACTGCTGTAGGTAAGTTGGGCTTTACCTGTCAATAAAGGTACCAGTCTGATTGTCCATTGCTGCTTTGGCCATTGGCAAACTGTGGCATCTCTTTCAAAAGTTGTCAGGTATGCCTCGATATCATCCAAGGGACACAACTTTGTACGTTTCATGTCTTAAGTTGCTTGTGCATTGTTGTTCTGCCCGACCAGTGCCAGATTCTTCGGCTTTGATAGCTTGCGAGGCATCCAGCCAGTGCTGCTCCTGTCGCTGCATCTTTTCTTTTCTTTGTTGCTCCTGTCTTTGCATTGCTTCTCTTCTCTGTCTCTTGTTGTTGTATACCCTGTCATTTGAAAAAGTCCATCAGGCTTTAAAGGTTCTGTCACTGCCTGTTCTTTTTCCATAACTTCTGCTGGCTCTACAATCTCAGCTTGGACTTCTGTCTCTGCTAGTTTGGCTGCCATTCTCCTGGTAACCACTGCTGGACTTGCTGCTGCAGAATCCATACCTTTCTCTATGCTTCCCTTGTACTAGGTCCAGTACCCACGCACAAAACTCCTGGCTTAGAGTATGCATGGCGTAAATCCCACTTAGGCTGACATCATCTGTCGTCACGGCATAGGTCAAGAAACATAGGAAAAACCAGGAGCTGCTGTAGAATTCGTAAAAAGTGTTTATTAGTACTAGCAATAACATACAAAAAATTTTAAATTGTTCAAAATAACTATTTACAAAGGCAGAATAAACAGAGAAGATCCATCTGAGTTTTCCTTCAATCTCTGTGTCCCAAAACATTGCAGCTCTTTGTCTTATAAGTCTTTGCAACCCCCCCCCCAACAAGCATCCTGTTTTTTTGTTTTTTTTTTCCTTAAATGTTCTTGTAAATTTCAGGCAGGTGCAGGAAGAACCCAATGTCCCAGAACCGAGGCCCACAGCTTCTGAAAAAGGGCTTAAAAACTGCTCTCAGGTTAACTCCTTGATTTCCCAATAGCTTTTTGCAATCATCTTAAACTATAATTCTATTAATTTCAACAGTAACACTATATGATTTCTAAACAAAGGGATCCCAATATCAGTTACATTTCCACATAATGGTTTGCATATATTTTTATACCAGCAGATATTCAAGGAAGGAAAAGACAGAAACAGAAAGGGGAAGACTGAGGGACAGCGAGAGGCAGAGAATTGCGAGACCGTCTGGGTGATCAAGTCCCAGGTCTCACGAGAAAATTTGGTTGCGCAACCAGACAGACAAGTGACAGGAAAGAACAGAACAGATCCCTGCATTCAAACTCTCCATAATAGCTGGGACAGGGTCCTATTCAACCTGCCACACGTGTGTCTCAGTCATCCTGCATTTCGGCTACTGAATAATGCCGAGTGGGAGAGCCGCACCAAGGCTAGCAAAACATGTCTGTTTTATTCTCTCCCCTTTGTTGTTCTTATTGAAGTTACCTGAAACCCACGCGTCTGTCCTGCATCTTCAGATGTTTGCACCCCAAGAGACGATGCTACCTACAATACTGTCATGACTTTAAACCTGACCTCCTTGAACCCACCGGTTTTGGCTTTTTTTTTTTTGTTTGTTTTTTGTGTTCCGTTTATTCCTCAATTTAAATACTTTTCTGCGGGTAACAGGAAAACAGATTTTGTATAGCTTGCGTCTCTTTCCCCCGTACACTATGAAATATAATACCTGTGAATCTGGGTGATAACTGCACTGAAAATCACCTCTCGTGGTTGCCAGGTCAACAGTCAACTTCTCGAGGTTTACCATGTTGTCCTGGCTACCACTCAAGGTGATGACAGTGCAGTTATCTCCCCCGAATACCAGGCATTATCCTCTATGTTATGTTAATAATTTTCCAAAATGCCAAGATTAACATGGGCCCCCCTCAGACTTGCATGGAAGAAATTTGTGAAATAGCCTCCCACTGTGACTCTCACCAAGGCCGAGAGTCACTCGAGCAGAGAGCCACTCCTTGGAGAGCCGCTTGCAGCAGCTCCTTTTTAAAGTGAATGTACCCCACCCCTTTGTCCACGTCAGTACAGTCCAGGTGCCACTACAGACTGCTGCCACCAGGTCAGTCTGGACGGAGATGCTGTGGTACTAATGGATGAGGTAGGTGGGTGCGTGGATGAAGACAGTTACATGGAGCCGCAGGTAGACAAAAAGAAAGACGCTCTGCAGCCAGCAGTCCGAGAGCTGTAGAAACGCAGCTTGCAGTGGCTTCCTTTTAAACTGAATGTATCACGTCCCTTTGTCCACTTAAGCACACTCCAGGTGCCAGTACAGACTGCTGCCACCAGGTCAGTGATTGCACATCCACACAACCCACCTGACCTGCCCTGGCATGTTCCACCCAGATCCCTGCTTCCAGCATACAAAATTGAACATCAAGGGTAGAGCTGGAGGATATACCGCCCATGTTGTGGGAGGAACTTAGCTTGAATCGGTCCTGTGACTCAGCTGTCTCCAGCAAGTCTGCTGGAGTGTGGATGTTCACGGAATATCCTTAGAATTACAGTTGCAGAAAAACCTAAGTATTTTGTCAATCCACATTTCTTTTCCATTGTAATATTATTTTGGATGGCAGTGTCCTGTCCATTGTTAGTGTCATAGTACTTGAGAAAAACTGTGTTGCTATGAAAAAAGTTCTAGTTATAACAATATCCTTTGTTGGCACATGTGTAGAATGTTTTATTAATTGTTATGTTATTGCAGATGCTAACCATTGCATTCAGGAGATTCCAGTGAAGAGAAGTACAAATCAAACTAATATGGATGCATCCGCAGCTGCAGTGCTTAGTCCAGAGAGACGGTAAGTAAATAAAAAACACTTCTAGATCTTTGAGAATATCTCTCTCATCAGGCCACACCTTTGGAACTATACCCACATCAGGGCTAGGATCACTTGGAAACTTTGCAAGCCAGGGGCTACCCACGATGACTTGAGGCCTCGGTGTCTTCATAAACGTGGGCATCCCCTCCTCACCTCAGTTCGTTTCCTGTCAGACTCATCAGACCTGCTATTGGAAACATTTCCTTATAAAAATTGTAATCACTTTAATGGTGATTTTTGGCGACATGCATGCTGGTGGGGGAAAAAAGTGCAGCATTTAGTGCGGAGAGAAGATCTACAAGGATGACACCCATGAAATGTGTGTCTGCTGCCTTGGCCTCTTTCAGAACATGAAAGCCTGTGAGATTTGCTGGGGATTCAACTCCACCACCAGGCAACGCAGGAAGGGGCCTTTGGAGAAATTCCTTCTTCAGAAGACTGTGGAGCAATGAGCAGTAGCTGCATGGCAAATCCACGTCACCTCTCCTGTCGACCGAATCATGGTCATCGAAGTTCCAGGATAAAGCCTCATCGGGGAGCCTCAAACACAAGCATGGGGAGAAGGACAAGGCTTCCCCGGCAACATCCAGGTCATCTCTGCTGATTGCAGGTATGATCTCTACCATGACATCCTCGGGGGTTGTAGGAGTCACCTGTCCCTCCACCTGGATTAGTGGAGGACAGTAACTACAGATGAATGGGTTTTGGACAATATAGAGATGGGTCATGCTCT
Source organism: Neoceratodus forsteri (assembly GCA_016271365.2). Taxonomy (NCBI): domain Eukaryota; kingdom Metazoa; phylum Chordata; order Ceratodontiformes; family Ceratodontidae; genus Neoceratodus; species Neoceratodus forsteri. Next base: position 1,319,287,075 of record CM057453.1, on the reverse strand, counting down.
GGAGCTTCTACACAATCCTCCAGATCATCCATCTGTTGTGACATCATACCCACTGGGACACATTTATGTATTAAAAAATATATATATATCGGATTTACAGACCTTTGAGTCAGGGACTCATTTACAAAGGCACCTCATCGAGAGTAAGACAAGACAATACAGTTAACAGGTCAGAAAATACAATAGTTCGGAGAGCAGCCTGTTATAACAATCATTCACTGGAGATACATTGGTAGCAGTAGATACATATGTCTATGTTGCTGGAGGAAGTGAGACCCTGCTTCAAAAATGGGCAATAGAATGTGTACCTCCAAGCCAGAGGCACAAAGGGAGGGTTTTACTTCCAGATACTTCCTCATCCCAAAGTGGACGGGAGCTCCAAGGCCTATTCTTGACCTCAGGGACCTTAACCTCTTCATAGAATACAAGAAGTTTCAGATGGTGTCTCTGCAGGATTTCCTTTCCCTGTTGCAAAAAGGGATTGCATATACTCCCTGGACATGAAGGATGCTTACCTCCATATCAAAATCAAGAAACCTCACAGAAAATATCTGAGCACCTTTTACCGGGGTATCTCAGTCATCCGGTTACACTGTAGGAACCTTACCCATTGGTGAAGGGGAATCCACATGGAAGATTTTCAGCAGTGCAACTGGGGCTGCCCAAGAAGTCCGTGTCCGTTGACGTCACCAACCCTATAAAGTCATGAGCAGCCCCGCTCCCTCCTCAGTTCTTTCCCATCATCGACTTGCTTGCATGGGTCTCTGCAGAAGCTCTGACGCAGTATCCTTGCCATTTTTATGCCTTAGACTTTTTCTTCGGCTTTTTTCTGAATCTCTTATCAAGGGATTCTTCTAAGTTTATGTCGAGAGTTGATCCTTCAACCTCTCTTCGCCGCTGCGGAAAAATTGCCTCCACATATGGACATTTTCTGTCTGTCATGGACCTGAGCATGAAGTTTTGTACTGTGTGCTCTGCCAGAATTGACCAAACAACCCTCAGGCGATGCAAAAGGCTCTTAAAAATTCCTGATGGATCAACAGGTAGCCAGTTCTGGGCAGGGGTCCTGCAGGGTCCCAGCAGCTCTGTCACCTACCCAGATCATAGAGTTCACAGGCCTACAAGGCCTAAGACAAATCCTCGGGGGTTAATAAAAAAAGACCAAGATCGAGACCGCTTCCCCTGGTGTCAATCTCGTTCTCCAGTGGCCTCTTCTCCTTTATCTGGGGAATCCTCGTTGGCTGCAGCTGCATAGATGAGGAAGACTGCTGTCCAGGTCTCTGTGCCCACCAGACCCATACAGACAGCATCTTCTCCCGATTCTCTGGGCGGTTGGCCGTCGACCTCCATGTTGTTGGCCTATCTTTCGTTGACAGGCTTGTTGTCGACAGCTCTCTCGTTGAGGCCTGCCCCTTCTCCCTCCAGGGCTACAGGTTCTCCAGATCTAGTGGGCGGGTTGATGACACCTGTGCTGTTGAACCCTCCTCTGTTGACGACTACTGTCGACTTGAACGAAGTCCTGATAAAATTTGCTAACATGCTAGTATAGCAGCTGAGTGCTGTTAGGCCCCCATCGACAGCAGTTTTGTTGTCGACACCTACTCGTCTGCCACAGGAAGCTTCCCGTGGGCTGTCGTCTACGCCTCTGACGCCAGACCCAGACATGGAAGAGGTCGTCATCAAGGATTACCACCACCCAGACCTCATTCCTCCTGATGAGGAGGGGGGAAGAGGAAGAAATCCTGCTCTCTGACCGATCTACTGCATCTTTTGTTGGTGAGGACTCAGTGACTCATACACCTGGTTCTCCTTCAGAGGTCTCCTAATTTTTCAATGTGATGAAGCAATTGTTCTAGGGACGTGGATATGTTCTGTCCACACTGTTTGGCATGTCCCTTTCCCTTTAAGATCCACCAGAATATCTTCTAGCTGGCTCCTCCCACCCACCCGGGTGGTATAACCCTTGGCTCCGCCTCATGACGCTAGATCTTCCTTTCTGCTGGAAGATTTAGGTTGCCTCCTTACCGCTGCCGCGCTATGTAGGCCCTGGCTTCTCAAACTTCAGATTTTCTAAAGGTTAAACTAGTTAGAGTTAGCGATCGCAATTTTGCCATCTTGACCGCAATGGAAGAGAAATCTCCCGGATTCCGCTGGTGCCTGTGCGGACAGAAGATGTCGCGCACAGACCTGCATGCCACGTGTATACTGCCACGTTGTCAGTCATGACACCCAGGCCTGCGAGATATCTTGCTTTCCACCCCAATGTCCTTGATGATTGCCTCGCACGTTTAAAATTGGGCAGGCCGGAGAAATGGAATCTGATAGTCAAATCGAAAGAGGCCAAGGGGATGGTCTCCACGGCTGCGGGCTCTGCCGAGCAGCTCAAACAAATGCAGGCCTTCAAGGAAGAGGCAGCATGGGCCATGGATCATTCCTCTCGGCCTTTTTTCGTTCCACTCAGTCTGGGCGGTACCTCCTCGGGCTCCTTTCGGGAGATGTGCCAGTCTCTCCCCACCAAGGGCGAGGGACCTTTGGGCTCGCATGTCTCTTGGTCCCATAAAAAGGATAAGGAACCGAGAGATTCTTTGTCTCAGCGAAGACATTCTTGGGATCAAGAACGATCTCGGTTCCAGGAATCTCCAGTCTTGACTTAAGTCGAGATTGCGACTTCTGCTGCCGTCTTCTCGGCCCCTCCGTCTGGTCAGCTGGCAGAGGTCTCTATCGATGACATGGTCGAGATCACTCTCAACCCAGTTGATATGATGTTGCCAGACGAAGCCGACAACTCTCTCACTAGGACCCCAGTCCTGCCTCTCCCTGATGAGGAGACCCAGCCCGTTGGTGATCCTATTTAGGAGCCGGTCCCTGACCAGGTATCCCTCTGGTTCCCCCGCTGTCTCCTGAGCGACCCAGTTGGTCACCCTAATCGAAGTCGAGGTCTTGCACCCCATCGACTGATAGGCCGAGGAAGGCGCATAAGCGCTTCAAGAAAAGGGGACACTGCCATTTGTCTTCCTCGGATGAGGAAAGGCTTCCGCGGAAACTCGTCAACACTGTGAGACCTTATGTGGCAATAGATGATTTTGTCCAGTCAGAAACAGGCCACGGTTTCCACACTGACCATTACTTGGCTTTCGCCATCTAGGCCTAAGCCGACTCTATTGGAACTGAACAAATCTGTTCCCTCACCCACAGAGCCGGTGAAACCCATCCCGGATAGGCCAAAATCCACACCTCTGCCGATTGTGGTGGAGCCACCGCCTAAACAGCCTTTAGGAGGGGATCCTACGAAGGAATCTCACTGTTCTGGGTCTTCCTCATAGGTTGTTGGTTACCCTCACGCCTGACCGCCCTAGGCGCATGGGGGGGGACCTTGGTGACTGGCTGATTTATCTGGATACCTCAGATTCTGACAACTCCGACCTACACTCTCATCCGGTAGACAATGAGTAGGTGGGCAGTCTCTCGACGGAGTAAGGCCCTTTGTCCTTCTTTTGGATTCTTCACTTTATCTCTGAATCCACAGGGATGCCCCTTCAGCCTGTCCAGAAACAGGCTGAATACCCTTTTACAGATATCCTTAAGAGAGGGGACACTCCAACGGAAGCCTTTCCAGTGGCCAAGGCCATTGTTGGTCTGGCTTTGGAGGTTTGGCAGCACCCTGCCTCCTGCCCTGCACCATCTGCCCTGCAAGTACATGGTGCCCATTAGGTCCCTCTCTGGGTTCACAGAACATCCCTCTGCAGAGGGTCTGGTGACTGAATCTTTGTTCACATGCTCAGGCAGCTTGGCAGACACTGACAGACCTCCGGACAAGGAATCCAAAAAGTTGGACCACTCTGCCAGGAAGGTCTATGCTACCTCTTCGCTAGGCTTCTGTCAGGCAAGCTTGGCTATCCTCATGGTACATTTCTCCCACGCCCTTCTGGACTCTTTGGATGAGGTTCTCCCTTACCTCCCTGCCGACCTTCAGACCGGGACCAGGGTTGGGCTGTTGCCAGACAGCAACTCCAGATGGCCCTGGACCTCTGGGACTTATGCGCCCGCTCGGTGGCAGCTGCAGTTGCTATGCGCCACAGGGCTTGGCTGAGGCTCTCCACCATTACGGTGAACACCCAGCATAAGCTGACCGATGTTCTTTTCCTGGACACCGATCTCTTCAGCCCAGGTGTGTATGGTCACCTACAACGGATCGAGAAGTCCACCTTGGACTCTGTTACTTCTGCTCAGGAAGACGCTCAAGGCTCCAAGAAGCAGAAGTAAAAGCCATTTCGGCAACCTGCTCCTGCGGCCAAGCAGCCCCTCTTTCAGGGTGGGCAGCAACAGCAGGCATAGGCTTGGCACCCTCGGCCCAAGTCCGGGCCTCCAGCGGCCTGCAAACAGGGAGGTCGGGGTTCAGGCAGTCCCCAGTCTGGACCCTCTTCCTCCAAGCCTGCTCAGTGATGGGATAGGGGCTGCCACCCCTATTTCCGTCATGCCAGCTCTGGGTCCTCCACTGGGGGGCCGTGGGTCTTAGAAGTGGTCGGCCAAGGTCTGCCTCTGGAATTCGAGCAGTACTCTCCCAGCCGAGCCCATGCCCCATGGGAAGAGATGGTGTCCCCTTCAGACTCTGTCGGCTCTCCGAGACGATGTTGCCCAACTCATCCTCAAGGAGGTCGTGGTCAGAGTCACGGACCCCCCTCCTTACCCATGGTTAGTTTCCAGGTACTTCCTGGTCCCGAAGCAGACGGGGGCTGGTGCCCCATTCTAGATCTGCACGACCTGAACCAGTTTCTCAGGCCACGCACCTTCAGGATGGTAACTCTGTCCCAGATCATACCATCCCTGGAACAGAACATGGGGTTCTGCTCCCTGGATCTCCAAGACACATTTTTTCATGTCCCAATCTGTCCGTATCATAAGCAGTTCGTCCACTTCTGAGCAGAGGGAGCCCTTTACGAGTTCTGAGCCATGCCATTTGGCCTGTCATCGGCCCCATGGGTCTTCACCAAATGCATAGCAGTGGTGGCAGCCCACCTTCAGCGTCGAGGGGTCAGAGTCTATCCCTACCTCGACAATTCGCTCTTGGCAGATTCTTCCCAGCAAGAGGTGGAGGCATCCAGGGACCTGGGCCTCCAGACCTGCTCTCAGCTTGGCCTCCTGATGAATGAGGCCAAGTCTGAGCTCGTGCCTTTATAGGTGATATGCTTCATTGGGGCAGAGCCCAGCTCCTGGCAGACAGGGCGGAGGTTCTGTCCTCCTTTGCCCAATCATTTCTGGTTGGGCACTTGTGCCCTCCCCGGGACTTTCTGCACCTTCTGGGGTACAATGCAACCTGCACCACCATGGGCCAATAAGCCCGGTGGCATATGCGCCCACTTAAATAGGAGCTGTCCGCCCAGTGGCCTCGGTGCCAAGGTCATTTCGACCAGCTGATCACTGTAACCCAGAAGATGTGGGACGCTTTCCAATGGTGGACCGTCCTGGGTCATATGCAGGAAGGGATCCCATTTGTCCGCCCCAAGCCAACAGTCGTTCTCATGACCGACGACTCTCTCACAGGCTGGGGAGCCCACATGGGGAACGACAGAGCCCATGAGTTCTGGACCCCCGAGGAATCCCGATACCATATCAACCTGCTGGAGCTCAGAGCGGTCAGACTGGCACTATCAGCATTTGCTCAGCTCCTTTGGGGTCAAGTGGTTCAAGTCCAGACGGACAATACCACGACCATGTACTACCTCTACAGACAGGGTGGCATGCACTCCTGGCTGCTGTGCAGGGAAGCACTCTGCATCTGGACCCTTGTGAGCCAACTGGAGGCGGATGATCTAGCCATCCATGTGGCTGGAGCCTCGAATCAACTGGCGGACATTCTCGGTAACATGGGCGAGACGTCCCACGAGTGGTCTCTCCATCCAGAGGTAGTACTCTCTGTTCTCCCACTGGGGCAAACTGTTGGTAGACCTGTTCGCCTCCCGGGAAAACACCAAGCAGAGTCTCTTTCATGCCCGCCCCCCTCAACAGGGCTCGCTGCCGTGGGATGCCTTCTCGAGGCCGTGGACCCCAGGCCTCTTCTACGCCTTCCCTTGAAGTCCCGTGATCCACAGTATGCTCCTCAAGATAAAGAGGGACAGGGCAACAGTGATCCTGGCAGCTCCTGACTGACCACGCCAGTTCTGGTATCCAGATCTCCTCAGCCTCAGCACCAGGCTTCCACGATGTCTTCCAGTACTCCTGGACCTGCTGTCTGTCAATCAGGGGAAGGTATTCCATCCAGACCTTCAATCCCTGCACCTGACAGCCTGGTTCCTGAGCAACTAGACTTCCAGGCTTTGGGTCTCTCTCGGGATGTACCCACTGTGGTGGAAGCATCCAGAAAGGAGTCGACCAGGAGGTGCTATGCTTTCAAATATAAGCGTTTTTCCATTTGGTGTCAGGGTAAGAGCCTGGACCCTCTGTCGTGCCCAGTGGCTAGCATCCTAGACTACCTTTGATCTCTGTCCATAGGAGGTCTTTGGTCTACGACCCTTAAGGTGCACCTGGCAGCCATTTCTGCTTACCGGGCGCGGACCGCTCAGGAGACAGAGGCGCATGAGACTGTGGTCTGGTGCATTTTCAAAGGCCTTGATCACATATCCCTTCCAGTGCGTGAACCTCCACCTCTGTGGGATCTGCTGCTGGTTTTGGCTAAACTCATGGGCAAGCCATTCGAACCAATGCACAAGTACGAGCTATCACACTTGTGGAAGAGCACCTTCTTGGTGGCTATCACGTCTGCCAGAAGGATTGGAGAGCTTCAGGCATTGTCAGTGGAGTTTCCTTACCTGGTCTTCCACAGAGACAAAGTTGTTCTGCGCCCCCACCTGAAATTCCTCCTGAAGGTGGTGTCAAAGTTCCATCTCAATCAGGTCTTGACTGCCCGTGTTCTACCCAAACTACACCTTGGACGCCGAGTACAGGCTTCATACTCTGGACCTGAGACGAGCACTCTTATTAGAAGGAGCGGACAGTGAAATTTCGGGTAGAGGTTCGCCAGCTGTTTGGAACCTATGCTGGGGCCACACTTGGCAGACCTGCAGCAAAGCAGACGATTGGTAGATGGATCACATCTTGCATTGATCTCTGCTATAGGTTGGCGGGCAAGGAGCTTCCCAGAGGGATAGGAGCTCATTCCACCTGCCTTATTGCTGCTTTGGTGGCTGCTTCCAGGGACATCCGTTTCCAGGAAATCTGCTTGGCTGCCACCTGGAAGACAACAAACACCTTCATTACCCACTACCACATCGACCTAGAGTCCTGCCGGGATGCTGGTTTTGGGACCTCAGTTCTCCAATCTCTGTTTGGGGGTGTGTGCCTTGCCTCCCTCCTCCCAGAGAACTGCTAGGAGTCTGCCAAACAGTGTGGATAGAGCAACATATCCAAGTCCCTAGAAACTTGGGTTACTCACATGTAACAGTAGTTCTAGGAGTGGTATATGTTGTTCTTCCACCCGAACCCACCCAACCTCCTTGGCTGTGATGCACAACCTGGCTTCCGGTGGGCTAAGATCTGGCGTCATGGGGCGGAGCCGAGGGTTATACAATCCGGGTGGGTGGGAGGAGCCAGCTAGAAGACTTTCCGGTGGATCTTAAAGGGAAGGGGACATGCCAAACAGTGTGGATGAACAACATATACCACTCCTAGAACTACTGTTACAGGTGAGTAACCTGTGATCTTACTTCGAGATACAGCTCTTGCAGCAGGTTACACCATTAGGACTGAAGCAGTCAGGCGTCAGTACCCCACGGAAATTTTCTAGCTAGCAGTCTTCAGCGGCCACAATCCCCAGTTCTTTTCCCGTCGTCGACATCGCAGCATCGGCCTCGCGGTCACTTTCTAGCATGCGATGACTAGGAACTTCAAAGTTCTCCTTTTTTCTGTTACTGGATTCATCTGATGTCCTCTCCAAACACCTCTTTGGAGGGTCATCCATTGAAGTGTGCCTGCGGCAAGCAGATCCCCTTCAAGGATCCTCATTGGGCCTGTGTACGCTGCCTGGGCCCTGACCACGACACCCAGGCCTGCTCCTTCTGCCAGGGCTTCAATAGCCGCACCAGGATCTGCCGCCAGAAGGCCCTTCAGGCTTTTCTTCTCGAGAAAACTCAAGGCCATGGATAGAGAACCTTCCTCCGGGGGTCGTGGCTGTCGGAGAAGGCAAGACCCAGATCCCTTCCAGGGCCTCTGGCTCCAGGTCTGACCGCTGTCCCTCAAGGGCTCGCTCTCAGCCTCCCCCAGTTCAGGTTAGATCGTCTAGCAGTTCCTCCTGCCTGCAGCCTATCAAGATCTCCAGGCCCACGGCCTCGTCCACTCTTTCCAAGGCCTCGTCCAGGTCTGGGGAGCGCCACAAGTATTCCTCCCGACGTCAGGTCAGTCTCCCAGCCGCCGCCACCCCAGCGCAAGATGAAGGAACTGACCTCCCTGAAACGGACGTAGGACCCGACATCAGCCAAGCTCCATAGACACTCCCAGGAACCGGCTACTGTACAACACCCGTCGCCGGTCAGGCGTTCGCCCCCGAGGACGTTGGCTGGGGGACCGGTGTCAGCCATTGCAGAAGGGAGAACCGCACCACTGTCTATCGAAGTTGGTCGGAAAGCGTCATCGTCAGAGGATACTACTCAGCCCGAAGACCAGGCGGGCAACTCCGGAACGGTCGAGCTCCCACGGGAACCCTCCCCGGAGCAGGAGACCCCCGGGGACCCGACGTCCGACCCCGGCGACAGACCACCGGGTCCTGGCCCATCGGGATTGAATCTGACAGAGGTGAAGGAGCTCATCACCTTCTGGTGGGACACCGTCAAGAAGGATGTGGTCACCGCACCTCCTTCTACACCAGCTACCCCTTCAATGCCTGCGCCCTCACTCCCACCCAGGGGGTCAGTAGGACGGTCATCGACCCCTAAGGAGCCAACACCCCCTCCTAGGGGCAGATCTTTGGACAGGAGAAGGCCTCTTTCAGGGTCCCCCAGCCCCAAGAGACCCAGACGGCGTCGGTATACCCCGTCCGAGGAGGACTTCAGATCTGACACCTCTGGGTGCTCCAGATCTCCTCCTCCCATCGGCGTCCCTTCTCCAGACCCACGTGACCTTCCCAGGTCTCCTCCGGATGACCCCTCGTTCGCTGAGATCATGAGGCATATCCAGGAGAATATGGGGTGGGACGCTGAAGAACTAGACCCCGAGAGACACCGCCTTGCCCGCTACCTTTGGCAGAAAGACCCAAAGCCTGTGGTAGTGCCACCCTTGGTGGACACCTTCGCGGACGTCACCAAGGCTGCGTGGAAGCGTCTGCATTCGACTCTGGTAGTGCCGAAGAAGGCTGACCGCCTGTACAAGGCCCCAAGGGAGGACCAGTACCTGGCGAACCATCCTCTGGCCGATTCCCTGGTCATCATGGCCTCACATGACCGATCTCAAAGACCTCAGCACTTGAGCACACAGCCATTGGACCCAGAGTCCAAACAGTTGGATGTTCTGGGTAGGCGCACGTACGTGGCTGCGACGTGAGCCATAAGGTCATTAAATTACCTCACCCACGTGGTTCAATTCCAGAACGCATTGTGGGAGCAGGGACAGGACCTGGTTGAAAAAATGCCAGATGGTGGTCAAAAGGAGGAGCTGTTAAACCTCCTCCGTACGGGTTGGAACGTGGGGACCCAGGTGCTCAGAGCCGCATACGAGACTGCGGACTCTTCGGCCAGAGCTGCAGCCTCGGGCGTGCGTCTCCGGAGACACTCCTGGCTCTGTGTCTCCAGTTTTACCCCGGACGTCCAGAAGAATATCATGGATGTCCCTTACCATGGCAAAGTTTTGTTTGGCAAAGCCTCGGAGAAGGTGATCACCAAACTTCAAGATGGCGGGAAGGCAGTAGAACTGTGCAGGCTATGTACAGGTCTAGACTTAGTTCTTTTCGCAGGAACCAGAGTCATTTTCATGACCGGACACAAACGTAACAGCCACGTTCCGGCCAACAACAAAGGGGCTCCTTCACACGAAAAGCCCAGGCTAAGACATCCTCAGGCAGAGGCCAACGACTTGCAAAGTCGGCCCAACCTGCAGGATCCAATCCTGCCACAGCACAGCATGACTCCTTCCCGGCCCCCGGCCCTCCTCAGGATCAACGGGAAAGGAAGGTCGGGGGTCGCATCGCACACCACCTGCAAGGGTGGCGGTCGATCACCACCAACAGGTGGGTGCTACAGTTGGTCAAAAAAGGCCATTATATAGAATTCGTAGGCAACCCACCCACAAGGCCTCTTCTGCTTTCCCGCTACTCGGGTCAGCATGCCCTCTGATACAACAGGAGGTGCTCACACTTCTGGAAAAGGAAGCTTTGGAGCACGTTCCAGAGAACCAGAGAGGGTTAGGATACTATTCCCACTTCTTCCTGGTTCCAAAGAAAACTGGGGACCTCCGTCCAATTCTGGACCTCAGCGACCTCAATCTGTCGGTAGTCTACAAACACTTCCGCATGATGACCCTCCCAGGTTTTATCCCCATGCTGAAGAGGGACGCCGTCTTGGCGTAATTTGACATGCAGGACGCTTACCTGCACGTCCCTATTGCTCAGGCGCACAGGAGGTTCCTGCGCTTCGAGTTTCAGCCGCCATCATCAGTTCCAAGCACTTCCCTTCGAGCTGTCATCGGCACCCTGCGTATTTACGAAGTGCATGGCAGTCGTGGCGGCGTCTCTGAGGAGACAAGGCCACTACGTGTTCCCGTACCTGGACGACTGGCTTCTCATGGCTTCCTCCAAGGAAGCATTGTTGACGGCCATTCATTGTACCCAAACTCTTTTTCAATCTCTGGGTATCCTCATCAACTACGAGAAGTCTCTTTTGGTACCGTCCCAGAAACTGCAGTTTATAGGTGCAGTTCTGGACAGCGTCAAGAGAAAAGCCTTTCTTCCCTCGGACAGAATGGAACACATTCTATCCCTCATAAGGGACCTGTCTGCGAAGACGACCGTCCCGGCCAGACTGGTCCATCGCCTGCTCGGACACATGGCTGCGGCCATTCCAACAGTCCCGATGGCAAGACTCCACATGCGAGTAACCCAGTGGATGTTGAGGGTGCAGTGGGACCAAAGGCAAGACCATCTGCAGCAGCCAGTTCAGATCACGAAGACCGTGATTCGGGACTGGCAATGGTGGCTAGACCCGGGAAACCTCTCCGAGGCGTTCCCTTCACAGCGCCGTCTCCGGCGGTAACTCTTTCCACAGACGCCTCAGGGCTGGGGTGGGGAGCGCACTTGAATGGGGTGAGGTTTCAGGGCACATGGACAATCCAGGAATCTCATCTCCACATCAACATATTGGAGATGAGGGCGGTCCTTTACACCCTGCAAGCCTTCCAGTCGGAGATCCCACCGAGTACTCTCCTGTTGCAAACAGACAATACTGTGGTGATGTATTACCTCAACAAACAAGGAGGCATGCACTCCTACTCCCCTTTGCAGGGAGGCCATGAAAGTGTGGGAGGGGGTAATATGACACGGCGCAAACCTTGTTGCAGTTCACATCCCCGGGGTGTTCAATACCGTCGCAGACAGCCTGAGTCGTTCTCAGGCCAGAGTCCTCGAGTGGGAACTTCTACAGGAGGTGGCAGAGGATCTGTTCCACAGATGGGGCGGGCAGTCCAGAATTAGATCTTTTCGCGTCCCCATCCAACGCAAAACTGCCCAATTTTTGCTCGCTAGATCCAGGGTCTGGTGTTTTCTGGCGAGACGCGTTGTCCCTCTCCTGGGTGGGCAGATTCCTCTATGCCTTCCCTCCTTTCCCGTTGATCCAGAGAGTTCTTCTCAAACTTCGCAGGGAGCACGCGATGCTTATCTTGGTAGCGCCTTTCTGGCCCAGGCAAATCTGGTTTCCGCTTCTACATCAGCTATCCAGGGAACCTCCGCTTCCTTTGCCAATCAGCTCCCATCTGTTGTCTCAGGAGGAGGGTTCACTAGTCCATCCGGACTTACGTTCATTGAACCTACATGCCTGGCTCCTAGAGACATAGCCATGATGCGACACGGGGTCACACAAGAGGTGGCAGAAGTACTCTCTGCCACTAGAAAACCGGCAACACACGCAACATACGCCATGAAGTGGCTCAGGTTTTGCTTGTGGGCGCAAACACGCAGTTTCTCGCCCTTAGACTGGCCTGAGAAACTGGTTCTGGAATGCCTGCTTTCATTTTTCCAATCTGGACTAGCTTACTCCTCGATCAAAGTGCATCTTTGTGCGATTTCGGCTTATCATGCCCCTGTAGGCCATCATATGGTGGCTCAATTGGACACTACTCGTGCCTTTTTAAGGGGGGTCCTCCACCTTAGCCACCTGTCAAGGATCCGGTTCCTCCTTGGGACTTGCCCTTTGTCCTGGAGCAGCTTACGCTGCCACCTTTTGAACCAGCCGCGGATTGCGAGCTACATTTTCTGTCGTGGAAAACGTTGTTTTTAGTTGCAGTTACTTCGGCGAGAAGAACTCCGAATTGCATGCTCTTATGTGCAAAGAGCCATATTTAATTTTCCATCAGGATAGGGTATCCCTGAGGACAAATCCTGATTTTCTGCCTAAGGTGGTCTCGGCCCTCACCCTTAATCAGGACATCGACTTACCAGTGTACTTTTCCAGGTACACCAGTCGAGGAGAAGCACTGCTTCACACCCTAGATGTTCACAGGTGTCTCAGATATTATCTGACCAGAACCAAACAGTATCGAAAATCGGATCAACTGTTTGTCTCCTTTGCTGAGAGGATGAAAGGAGCTCCTGTTTCTAAACAGTCTTTCACGTTGGCTCATCCAGTGTATCTCGGTCTGTTATGACAAGCGCAGCAAACCCTTGCCAGGGGTCGTCAAGGGTCATTCTACTAGAAGAGTGGCTACCTCCTTTGCAGCTGTGAAGAATGTCTCCACTTCAGCTATTTGTGCTTCGGCTACCTGGAGATCGGTGCATACCTTCATTAGGCATTACAGCCTGGATATCGCCTCAAGGCGGAGGGCAGGTTTCGGCCTAGCCATCCTCCAGGGACTTCTGTCCCAGGCTCGGGCAGGGTTTTAATCTCTGTCTTTCCTCCTCCCGATGGCATAAGATTGCCACTATTGCTTGGAAATCAGTCCTAATGGTGTAACCTGCTGCAAGAGCTGTATCTCGAAGTAAGATAGTACAGTTAACATGAAACTTACGTAACAATAGATCTTGAGAACAGCTCTTGCAGCAGGTACTCTCACCACCATCCCCTTCTTGAGGAGGTAGGTCATAGCCTAACATCCATCTTACAGATGGGACAATTTGTTTTAGTCTTGGCCATCTGATGGCGGATCCTCGGTTCCTCTTCTGATGTCATCCAGCGGCCGGAGTCTCGTAGGAACTGAGGGATTATGGCGGGACCGCCTCCTTATGTACTACGTCTGACATCGGGGGCGGGACCGACGTCGGAGGTGGGCCCCGCTGAAGACTGCTAGCTAGAAAATTTCTGTGGGGTCCTGACGCCTGACGGCTTCAGTCCTAATGGTGTAACCTGCTGCAAGAGCTGTTCTTGAAGATCTACTGTTACGGTAAGTTCTTACGTAACTGTACTTTCCTCAGCCATGGGCTTCCACACTGAGGAAGAGGATACCACCAGAAAGGAGCTGGTAGATTTCTTGGAGATCTCTGAATCTCCCCCGAAAATAATTTCTCCAGTCCTTCCTGCTTTGAGGAATGTAGTCACAGCAGTCTGGCACAGACATAACATGGTGCCAGCTATGCCTCGAAGGGCAGATAAGCTCTGTATCATGTCCACCAGGGACTCCCCTGCTATGCTGCCCAGCCTGAGACAGACTCTGTTATCAAGGTGGCTCATGACAGGTCTAAGGTGCTAAAGCACTTCAGTTCCCTCCCTCAGATAAGGAGTCTCGCAGAATCGACCTCTGGGGCAAGAGGGTGTATGCTTCCTCCACCCTGGGTTTGAGGATTGCAGATTATTCATCTCACATGGTAAAATACCAGAATGCCAACTGGGAGAAGGGTAAGGCCGTGGCACAGACTCTTCCAGGTGATGCACAGAAGCAGGAGCTGCTCCAGTGCCTCCAAGCAGCCAAAGTTGTTAGCAAGCACCTCCTCAGAGCCCTCTATGATATGGTTAACACCATTGCCAAGGGCGGCTGCCACAGGCATATGCCTGCGTAGGCACTCCTGGCTCAGTGTCCGGGTTCGCTGCTGATGTAGAGGAAAAAGTGCTTAATGCCCGTTTAATGGCACTAAGCTGTTTGGCCCTGATGTCCAGGATATTATTAATGATCTGTAGGGCTCTCAAGTCTGTTCACTCCCTCTTCCATACCCAATCCTGTGGTGGAGGGTGCCCTCCCTTTCGCAAAGCGCGCAACAGGCCCAGTCCGGTCCCCTGGCCCAAAGGGAAACACAGAGCCCCCGACTGCTCTGCCTGCCCCCTCCAGTGCTATTGCCATGGCCAGTCACCCCACACATGAGGGACCAGCTCAAGCGTCCATCTCCACCTCCGCTAGAATCTATGCTGGACCCCCTCTTCTGGTCCCGATGGTGGTCAGAGGTCGGTTCCCCCTCCATCTGAATCATTGGAGAGCTATAACCTCAGATGCATGGATTCTGCAGATCATAGAGAAGGGGCATACCCTGGAGCTCATCGAGGAACCTCCAGAAACTCCTCCTCCACCCTCCAATTATTCCCCGGCTCATCTGTCTGTTCACTGGGAGGAGGTCCAGTCACTTCTGCACAAGCAGGCCATCAAGCCAGTTCCCAGGTGCTAGAGAAATGAGGAGATCTTCTTCAAGGTACAGCTCTTGCAGCAGGTTACACCATTTGGACTGAAGCCGGCAGGCGCCAGGACCCCACGGAAAATTTTCTAGCTAGCAGTCTTCAGCAGGGACCGCCTCCAACGTCAGTCCCGCCGACGTCAGGCGTAGTACATAAGGAGGTGGTCCCGCTAGAATCCCCAGTTCTTTCCCGCTGTCGACTTGCATGTCTCGACCTCTTTGGTCAGTACTAGCGCGGGACGACTAGGAAATCCTTTCCGAAATCGGAAACTTTGGAAGAAATTCTTCTTCAAGACTACCTTCTTCGTCTGATGTCCTCCCCAACTTCAGTGGAAGGCCATCCTTCTAAGTGTGCCTGTGGGAAGCAGATCCCGTTTAAAGACCCTCATTCGGCCTGTGTTCGGTGCCTGGGCCTGGACCACGACACCCAGGCTTGCTCCTTCTGCCATGGCTTCAGCAGCCGGACCAGAATCTGCCGACAGAAGGCTCTCCAGGCTTTCCTCCTAGAAGAAAAGCTCAAGGCCATGGAACCTTCCTCCAGGGGGGAATCTTTCGGAAAGTCGCACAGGCACCACGAGAAGCATCGGGAGAAGGTGAGACCTAGATCCCCCTCTAGGGCCTCGGACTCCCGCAGCTCCAGCTCCAGGCCGGACCGCTCCCCATCTAGAGCCCACTCTCAGCCTCGCCCGGTTGTGGTCAAATCAGCCAGCGGTTCTTCTACTCTGCAGCCTGCCAAGACCTCCAGGCCCTCTTCTTCTGCTAAGGCCTCGTCCAGGTCAGGGGAGCATCACAAGTCCTCGTCCCGGCACTCGGCCTCTGACGTCCGGTCAGTCTCCTTCCGACCGCCACCCCAACGCAAGACCAAGGAGCTGACCTCCCTTAAGCAGACGTCTGATCCAGCGTCGGTCAAGGTCCACAAGCACTCCCGTGAGCCGGCGGCCATTCGTCACCCATCGCCAGTCAGGCATTCACCCCCCAGGACGCCGGCGGGGGGACCGGCATCTGATACCGCAGACAGTAGAACCACACCGCCGCCTACCGACGTCTGTCAGGAGGCGTTGTCGGAGGAGGAGTTCACTCAGCCTGAAGACCAGGCGGGGCGACCCCGGACCCGTCGAGCTCCCACGGGAACCCTCCCCAGAACTGGAGAGCCGACGCCCGGCCCCGACGACAGACCACCAGCGCCCGGCCCGTCGTCGGGCCTCAACTTGGCAGATGTGAAGGAGCTCTTCACTTTCTGGTGGGACACCATCAAAAAGGATGTGGTCACCACGCACCCTCCTCCTGCACCCGCGGCACCACTGACGCCTGCGCCCCCTCCTTCGCCAAAAGGGGCAGCAGGCCGAGCACCTTCCCCCCAGGAGCCAGTAGCACCTCCTAGGGGCAGATCTACAGAGAAGTGAAGTTCTCCGTCTAGATCTTCTTCAGGGTCACCCAGCCTCAAGAGACCCAGAAGACGTCGGTATTCGCCGTTGACGGAGGACTCCAGATCTGACATCTCTGAATGCTTCAGGTCTCCTTCACCAATCAGCATCCCTTCTCCGGACCCACGCGACCTCCGTAAGTCTCCTCTGGATGACCCCTCGTTCTCTGAGATAATGAGACACATCCAAGAGAACATGGGATGGGATGCGGAAGAACTCGACCCGGAAAGACTACGCCTTGCCTTCTACCTTCGGCAAAAGGATCCCAAGCCTGTGGTAGTGCCACCCTTGGTGGACACCTTCGTGGACGTCACCAAGGCAGTGGAAGCGGCCCACACCGACCCGCTATGTCAAGAAGGCTGACCGCCTGTACAAGGCCCCAAGGGAGGACCAGTACCTGACTAACCATCCTCTGGCGGACTCCCTGGTCATTACAGCCTCTCATGACCGGTCTCAGGGACCACAACATCTGAGCACACAGCCACCGGACCCGGAGTCCAAGCAACTGGACGTGCTGGGTAGGCGCACTTACGCGGCTGCGACTTGTGCCATTAGATCCTTGAATTACCTGACCCACATGGTTCAGTTCCAGAACGCGCTGTGGGAACAAGGGACAGGAACTGGCAGAGAAATTGCCAGATGGTGGCCAAAAGGAGGAACTTCTCCAGCTCCTCCGTACGGGTTCAGACGTGGGGACCCAAGTGCTCTGAGCCGCGTACGATTCCCACGGACTCTTTGGCCTGGCGGCGGCCTCAGGCGTATGTCTCCGGAGACACTCATGGCTCCGTGTCTCGAGGTTACCGGACGTCCAGAAAACATTTGGGACGCCCCCTTTCATGGCGAAGTTTTGTTTGGTGAAGCATCAGAAAAAGTCCTCACCAAATTACAGGAAGCTGGGAAGGATGTTAGATCTGTCCAGGCCATGTACAGATCTAGACTCAGTTCCTTTTGTAGGAACCAGAGTCGTTTTCGCAGCCGGACTCAGAGGCAACAACCTCGTTCCAGTCAGCAACAGAGGGGCTTCTTCTCCTGGAAAGCCCAGGTCAAAACGTCCTCAGGTAGGGGCCAACGTACTACCAAGCCGGCCCAACCTGCAGGACCCTCTGCTGCCACAGCATGACTCCTTCCCAGCCCCCGCCCCTCCTCAGGATCAGCGGGAAACAAAGGTCAGGGGTCGCATCGCAGACCACCTGCCAGGGTGCTTCTCGATCACCACCGACAGGTGGGTGCTACAGTTGGCCGAAAAAGGCCACTTCACAGAATTTCTAGACAAGCCCTCCACAAGGCCTCCTCTGCTCTCCCGTTACTCGGGTCAGCACACCCTGCTCATAAAGCAGGAAGTGCTTGCGCTTCTGCAGAAAGAAGCTGTGGAGCACGTTCCAGGGAACCAGATAGGAGCAGGCTATTATTCACACTTCTTCCTGGTTCCAAAGAAGACGGGACCTCCGTCCAGTCTTGGACCTCAGCGACCTCAACATATCGGTCGTTTACAAGCGCTTCCGCATGGTGACCCTCCCGGGACTAATCCCCATGCTGAAGAAGGATGCTTTCTTGGCGTCCCTAGACATGCAGGATACCTACCTGCACATCCCCATCGCTCAGGCGCACAGGAGGTTCCTGCACTTCGAATTTCTCAGTCGTCACTACCAGTTCCGAGCACTTCATTTCGGGCTGTCATCAGCACCAAGGGTATTCACCAAATGCATGGCAGTCGTGGTAGCGTCTCTGAGGAGACAGGGTCACAACGTGTTCCCGTACCTGGATGACTGGCTTCTCATGGCCTCTTCCAAGGAGGCATTGCTGCTGGCCATTCAGCACACCCAGGCTCTCTTTCAGTCTCTGGGCATCTTAATCAATCCTCAGAAGTCTCTCCTGGTACCATCCCAGAAGCTGCAGTTCATAGGCGCAGTTCTGGACACAGTCAAGGGGAAAGCCTTTCTTCCGGAAGACAGAGCGGGACACATAAGATCCCTCATAAGGGACATGTCAGTAAAGAAAACCGTCCCGGCCAGGTTGGTCCTTTGCCTACTCGGACACATGGTTGCGGCCATTCCAACGGTCCCGATAGCAAGACTCCACATGTGGGTAACCCAGTGGATGTTAAGGGTGCAGTGGGACCAAAAGCAAGACCATCTGCAGCAGCCAGTCAGAATCACGAAAACTGTGGTTCGGGACTGGCAATGGTGGCTAGATCCAGGAACCCTCTCAGTGGGGGTTTCCTTCACAGCGCTGTCCCCGGTGTTAACACTCACCACAGACGCCTCAGGGCTGGGGTGGGGAGCGCACTTGAACGGGGTGAGGTCTCAGGGAACATGGACTACCCAGGAATCTCATCTCCATATCAACTTATTGGAGATGAGGGCAGTCCTTTATGCCCTGCAAGCCTTCCAGTCGGAGATTCCACCCAGTACTCTCCTGTTACAAACGGACAATACTGCTGTGATGTATTACCTCAACAAACAAGGAGGCACACACTCTTCCCCCCTTTGCAGGGAGGCCATGAGGGTGTGGGAATGGGTAATACGACACAGCGCAAACCTCATCGCAGTTCACGTTCCCGGGGTGGACAACAAGGTCGCGGACAGCCTGAGTTGTTCCCGGGCCAGAGTCCACGAGTGGGAACTTCTACAGGAGGTGGCAGAGGATCTGTTCCACAGATGGGGTACTCAGATTTGGATCTATTGCCTCCCATCCAGCATAAAACTGCCCAATTTTTGCTCGCTAGATACAGGGCCTGGTGTTTTCTGGCGGGCGTATTTGTACCCTCTCCTGGGCGGGCAGATTCCCTCCTTTCCGTTGATCCAGAGTCCTTCTCAAACTTCGCAGGGAGCACGCTAGCTTATTTGATAGCGCCTTTTGGCCCAGGCAAATCTGGTTCCGCTGCTGAATCAGTTGTCCGGGACCCTCCGCTGCTTTACCAATCAGCTCCCACCTGTTGTCTCAGGAGGAGGTTCACTAGTCCACCGGACTTATGTTCACTGAACCTGCATGCTTGGCTCCTAGAGACATAGCCATGTTGCACACGGGTCTCGCAAGAGGTGGCGGATGCACTTTCTGCCGCCAGAAAACCGGCGGCACATCTACCATATGCCATGAAATGGCGCAGGTTTTGCCTGTGGTTTCAGGCACGCGGTTTCTCGCCCTTAGACTGCCCCGAGAAGCTGGTTCTGGAGTACCTGCTTTTCCTCTTTCAATCCAGGTTAGCTTACTCCTCGATCAAAGTGCACCTTTGTGCAATCTCAGCTTATCATGCCTCCATAGGCCAACGCATGGTGGCCCAGCTGGATACTACCCGGGCCTTTTTAAGAGGGGTCCTCCACCTTAGGCCGCCCATCAGGGATCCCGTCCCTCCTTGGGATTTACCGCCGTCCTGGAGCAGCTTCGCTGCCACCCTTTGAGCCTGCCGTGATGATAGCTACGTTTTCTGTCGTGGAAAACGTTGTTTTAGGTTGCCGTTACTTCGGTGAGAAGAATCTCTGAATTACATGCTCTCATGTGCGAGGAGCCTTATTTAATTTTTCATCAGGACAGGGTGTCCCTGAGGACGAATCCTAAGTTCCTGCCTAAGGTGGTTTCAGGCCTTACTCTTAACCAGGACATTGATTTGCCAGTGTACTTTCCTAAGTACGCCAGTCAAGGAGAAGCACTGCTTCACACCCTGGATGTTCACAGGTGTCTCAGATATTATTTGACCAGAACCAAACAGCACCGGAAAGCGGAGCAGCTGTTCGTTTCATTCGCTGAGAGGATGAAAGGGGCCCCAGTTTCAAAACAGACCCTTTCGCTCTGGCTCATCCAATGTATTTCTTTTGGCTATGACAAGCGTCAGAAACCCTTACCAGGAGTGTTCAAGGGCAATTTCACAAGAGGAGTGGCTATCTCGCTGCGGCACTGAAGAAACGTTCTGCGTCATTATATGTGCATAACCATCATGGAGTCGGTGCACACTTTTATCAGGCATTATAGCCTGGATATCGCCTGTAGGCGAAGAGCGGGTTTCGGCCTTGCTGTTCTTCAGGGCCTCCTGTCCTAGGCTTAGGACGGGTCTGAATCTCTGTATTGCCTCCTCCCGATGGCTTTTCAAGGCGCCATTGCTTGGGAATCTGTCCTAATGGTGTAACCTGCTGCAAGAGCTGTACCTCGAAGAAGATGGTACAGTTACGTAAGAACTTACCGTAACAGTAGATCTTCAAGAACAGCTCTTGCAGCAGGTACTTTCCCGCCCACCATTCCCCCTTGGAGGAAGCAGGTTCCAGCCTTCGCTATCCTTAGGATTAGAAAGGTCGGTTCTTAGTCTCGGCCATCTGATGGCGGGTCCTCCGTCTCCTTTTCTGATGTCATCCAGCAACGGAAAGTCTCTGGCGGGAGAACTGGGGATTCTGGTGGGACCGCCTCCTTATGTACTACGCCTGACGTCGGGGGCGGAACCGACACCGGAGGCGGTCCCCGCTGAAGACTGCTAGCTAGAAAATTTTCTGTGGGGTCCAGACGCCTGCCGTCTTCAGTCTAAATGGTGTAACCTGCTGCAAGAGCTGTTCTCGAAGATCTACTGTTACGTTAAGTTCTTACGTAACTGTACTTTCTATTCCAGATTTTTCCTGGTACCCAAAAAGACCGGGGATCTGAGGCCCATTCTAGACCTAAAGGACCTCTGTTTGTCCAGTACAAAAAGTTTTGGATGGTAACTTTACTGGGTCTAATACTTTTTCTTAAAACAAGGGATTGGCTATGCTCTCTGCACATGCAGGATGCTTCCCTGTACGTTTCGGTCTTCTCTCCTCACAGGACGTTTCTCCGCGTTTCATTTCAGGGCAAGCATTATCAGTTCAAAGTGCTGCTATCTGGCTTGTTCTCTGCACCGCAAGTCTTTACCAAATGCTTAGCAGTGGTTGCAACAGCTTTCAGAAGGGAGGGACTGTTTTTTCCCTTATCTGGACATTTGGCTCTTAAAAGCCCCATCCAGGGCACAGCTTTTGGTAAATCTGGTGCGAACTCTCCAGATTTTCTATCTCCTGGGCATCACCGTAAATCTTCCCAAGTCAGTTCTGGCTCCGTCTCAAAGGCTATAGTACATCGGGGGTTCTGGATTCGTCCCAGGGGAAAGCCTTCCTGCTCCAAAATAGGGCAGAGTGTCTTATTATCCAAGCTCAAGAAGTTGCTTAGTCGCCACATTCCTGCCAGGGTGTACCTGAGACTATTGAGCCTGATGGTGGCTGCCATACCGCTGTTCAACTGGCCAGATTTCATATCCGTGCTCTCCAGCGGACCCTCGGAGTGCAGTGGGACCAGCACATGGATGAGTTGGATCATCCAGATCTTACTTCGAGAGGGCTCTTGCAGTAGGTATTCACATATAGGACTAAGCTGCCAGGCATCAGGACCCCACAGAAAAATTTTAGCTAGCAGTCTCTGGTGGGGGACCGCCCCCACATCAGGCGACCAACATCAGATGACATCGGTATAGAGGGGGCAGTCCCCCATACCCACCTTCCAGTTGTTTCCTGCCGTCGGCTTGTGAAAGTTCCTCGTGGTAGAATAGCACTCATCAGTACCTTCGTCGGTCGTAAAGTTTTCAACTTTTTTTCTCTATTTGTTTTTTTTTTTGTTTGTTTTTTTAATACCATCTGCTGTGTATGTCATCCTCAACACCCTCCAAATCGCATAAAAACAAGTGCGACTCATGTGGTTCGCAGTTTCCACACAAGGACGGCAACTCCTTGTGCCTTTTCTGTCTAGGCCCAGACCACCCCATGGAGAAGTGCCAGCGCGGCCAGAAATTCAA
The DNA here is from genome assembly GCA_016271365.2 of Neoceratodus forsteri. Taxonomy (NCBI): domain Eukaryota; kingdom Metazoa; phylum Chordata; order Ceratodontiformes; family Ceratodontidae; genus Neoceratodus; species Neoceratodus forsteri. The sequence continues at coordinate 1,319,265,084 of CM057453.1, read as the reverse complement.
CTCTGCTACCCGCAAGCGAAGGCAGCAGTCCCTGGAAGCCCATCTCATCAAAAAGAAAATGGCATCCTTGGAAAAGAAATTGAAAAATTGTAGGCAGGCATCAACCTCCCCCGAAGGCCATAAGAAGAAGCGTGAGGAGAAGCACCGGGAGCAGGATGAGTCTTCCACAGCAGCCGCGATTTTGCTGGAGTTGCTGCCCTACAGGTATCATACCCTTCGAGGGATCGCTTTTCAACGCCCGTTTTGGTGGCTACCAAGAAGGCATCGACCCTCCCGTCGGGGTCGTGCTCAGGCCGTTCAGGAGCCTCCAGGGCAAAGGAGGCCTCAGCTCCCATCAAGGCCGCTCCTGCACCGCAGCCTTCCGGTCCAAGCAGGACCGGTAAGTAGGATCGCGGTCCCACCGATGCCCGCCCGGACAGGGTTGCTAAGTCGCTTACCTCCTTGGGTGACCGTCCAGCCCACTCCTCTTCCAACAAGACCACCACTCCTTCATGGCCTTCCTCGGATAGGGAGTCTAATAAGTTGGATGCTGGCTTCTCCAACATCCGCCTGGACACTGGCGACAAGGCGGCAGCTGGTCCCTCCGACGACCGCCCTGGCAACCAGCCTGCGTCAGACCCGATCATCACGCCTGACGTCCCAGGCTTTCCGCAACGGATAACCCCATTGCCTACCAAGGTCCTTGCGTCCCCTCAGCTGACACCCGGGGATTTCAATCCTCCTTACCCAGTTTGAGACAGACTACCTTGGGATGCTGCCTTCAGGGATGCCCCCTCGTACGCCGGACTCTCTGACGATGGTTGACCCAACGCCGCCCTCCGGCATCCCTTTGCCTGACAGAAGACAGATTCCTCCGTCAGGACCATTGGACCCGTTCATCGGTCTCTCTACGCTGGGCCAGGTGCCTGCGAGACGGACGCATCACCTGTCTGGTCCGCCAGCAGGGCCTTTGCACAGGATCCTCTGATCCGTCAGAGCCCCTGGCGCCAGGTAACCGACATCACAATACCTGGTGCCGCAGTATCCGACGCCGCCACAGTAACTGACGCTGGGCTTCCTACCATCGGGCTGAGGATACTCGCCCTACCTGTATTCGAGTCCCCCTCCTTCTCCACCGCTCACTCCCCAGCTGCCAGAAGATCTGAAGGAGACCTTGGCCTCCTGGTGGGCTGAGGCCAAGGCTCAGCTCACCAAGGAGGTCGAGAGTAGTCTTCCGATGTTGGTCCCTACTCCGGACCCCCTACGCCGGAGGCGGGAGACTCCCTCCCTTTACCTGATGCCAGAGGAGGCCTTCTGGCGTGCAGGTGGGAGGGGTTCCCCAGAGGCGTCGTTCCTCCCCCACCTATGGAGTAGTCTTCTACCTGAGTCATCGGACTCGGATTCTGACACTGACCACTCTGATCATGGAGACGAACCCCATACTCCAGAACGCCCAAGGCCGAGGGACCCTCGGAAGTCTCCTCTGGAAAACTCTTCTTTTCTCCAGGCTCCTAATGAAATCCAGGAGACACGTCAGTGGCAATTGGTGGAGCCAGACCCACAACATAAGAAACCCGTTGCCCATCTGGATCTGCCCGAGATCGCTCCCACACTGATTCTACCCTGGACAGAGCCTCATGCCAATCTTGTTTCTACTATTTGGAAACCACCATCGGAGCTAGCCCCCATTCCGAGGAAGGCGGATAGGAGGTACCAGGCTCCGCAGGGTAAAGGCTTCCTTAATCTTCACCCCAAGGTGGATTCGGTTGTGATCAGCACCGCCCACGGTCGAGCCGTCAACCCCAAACATCTGAGCTCATTCCCGCCTGACAAGGAATCACGACTTCTGGATCAGTAAAGGAAGATGATTTACTCCTCTTTAACCCTAGGCATCAGGGCCCTCAACTACGTCGGCCATATGGGGGATTTCCAGAAGTCCATCCTTAGCCAGGTGGAATTCAAGCTGGACTCCCTGCCCATTTCCCAAACTAAGCAGGAACTGGGAGACCTGGTCCGTTCCGCTTGTTCGGCCTGTAGGCACATGCTTCTTGCCACCTACGACGTGGTGAACACAGCTGGTAGGAGCTCAGCTTTCGCCATAGGCCTACGACGTCACGCCTGGCTCCGCATGTCAGGATTGGTCCCTGAAGTACAGTTCAATACACAGGATGCTTCCTTTAGGGGTTCGGTGCTGTTCGGGGGTGATGTCGAGGACATCATTACCGAATTGCAGGAGAAGGGCATTGCAATAAAGTCGGTCCAGACTTTGTACAGGTCCCCTCATGGGCTGCGACATCCCTTTCATCGCCAAACCCGATGAAAACAAAAGCCCATCTAAGAAAAGGCCGCCAACAAATGTTGGGGCCCCTCCAGCAACCAAGACTCCTCCCAGCAAAAAGTCTGCGGGAGCCTCGGCTCCTGCACTGCCCCACACCTCCTGACTCCCTACCTCTGCCCATTCCAGAGGAACTGGTAGAGGGGAGATTCTCCTTCCATCTACCGGGTTGGGAGAGAATAACATCGGACGCTTGGGTGCTCCAGCTTATATCTGCCGGACACTTGATAGAGTTTCTGTAGAAACCTATTCGAAAACCACCCTCTGTCGTCTTACTCCCTGCAACATCTTCCTCTGGTTCTAGAGGAAATCGTATCCCTTCTGTCGAAGGCAGCGATGGAGCCAGTCCCCACTCAACTTTGGGGGATGGGTTACTATTCCCATTTCTTTCTAGTTCCAAAGAGGACTGAAAACTTGAGGCCAATCCTAGACCTCAGCTCCCTGAACATGTTCGTGGAGTACAAATGCTTCAGAATGCTCTCATTGCAGATCCTTCTGCTGTTACTCTGGCCGGGACAATGGCTATTTGCTGTGGATATGCAGGATGCGTACCTACATATTCCCATATGCCCTTCCCATCACAAATACCTCTGTTTTTGCTTTCAAGGGGGCCCACTACCAGTTCAAGGCCCTCCCATCTGGTCTCTCCTCGGCTCCCCGAGTATTTACCAAATGCCTTTCAGTGGCAGCGGCCCACCTATGTGCCCAGGACATGTAGGTCTTCCTGTATCTGGATGATTGGCTCCTGGCAGCCCCATCAAGGGAAGAACTCCTGCACTCCCTTCCCCTTACCCTGCAGGTTTTTACCAGCCTGGGTATTACCATTAACCAAGTAAAGTCCCACTTGGTCCCTTGCCAACGCCTCTAATTTATAGGGGCGATACTGGACACAACCACAGGCAAAGCCTTTTTGCGTCCGGACAGGGTCGAGACCCTTCAGAATCAGGCTCGTCTTCTGTCAGTTTGCAGATGGGTTGGAGCCAGGACAGTCCTTCGCCTCCTCTGGCTCATGGCGGCTGCTATTCCGACAGTTCCGTTCGCTCTGCTCCATATGAGGATCTCTCAATGGACGCTTCGGTCGCAATGGGACCAAACCACAGATGATCTAGACCAAGAGGTGCTAGTATCGGATCCCATGATCAGGGACTTGCACTGGTGGATGGTTCAGGAGAACCTATGCCTAGGAGTTCGATTCTGCATCGTGCTTCCTTCCCAGACATTGAGAACAGACATGTCAGGGGACGGCTGGGGTGCCCACTTAGGGTCTCGCAGGACTCAGGGTTGCTGGTCCTCATTCCAGCAGAAACTGCACATAAACGTGCTCGAACTGAGGGCAGTCCTGTATGCCCTACAGGCTATTCTTCCCTTCATTCTTCCTGATCATCATCTCATCCAATCAGACATGTGTGTAGCCTGGTATCTCAACAAACAGGGAGGAACACGTTCCTAACCCCCGTGTCGGGAGGCGATGAGAGTCTGGTATTGGGCAGCCCAGCACGACCTTTACCTGACCACAGTTCACATTCCGGGAGTGGAAAACACCCTGGCAGATGAACTCTGTTGATCTTCAGCCAGGGCTCACGAATGGGAGTTAGACCAACAGGTCGTAGACGACATCTTTTTGGCAGCGGGGGACACCTCAGGTAGACCTCTTCGCCTGCCCTCAAAATGCAAAACTTCCTGCCTTTTGCTCGCTTGCTCCAGGGCGAGATATTTTCTGGGGGGACGCTCTGTCACTCTGTTGGAGGGACAGATTCGTTTATGCCTTCCCTCCCATTCCGTTGGTCCTGAACAAACTCAGATCAGAAGGGGCTCAAATTATTCTCATCGCCTGTTCACCTAGGGCTCAGATCTCTTCATGTGTGGCTCCTGCAGATGCAGCCAAAGCCCGCGTTGGAGTTTCTCCCTTAGTAGTGGACGTTCTGGTGGAGGCCAGGGAGCCTTCCACCAGATCCACCTATGCTATGAAGTGGAAACGGTTTTCTATCTGGGCACATTCTAAAGACTCGGAGCCTTTTTCGTGCCCAGCCAGCAAAGTCCTGGATTTACATGCGTCACCTCTTCGACTTGGATCTCAGCCATTCTTCTTTAAAAGTCCATATGGCAGCTGTTTCAGCCTACCACATCCCCTTTGGAGACAGGACTTTTGCACAGTTGGAAGTCTCTAAGACTTCTCTTAAAGGGGTTCTCCACCTGTGACCCCCCTCCCCCATCCGCAATCCTGCCCCTACATGGGACCTGAATTTCTTCCTAGAGAAGCTCACACTGCCTGCCTTCAAGCTAGCAGCAGAAGCGGACTTAAAGTTACTCTCTTGGAAGACACTCTTCCTAGTGGCCATCACTTCTGCTCGGTGTATTTCCGAGCTTCAAGCCCTGATGTGTAAAATCCCATATTTGATTTTCCATTGGAATGTGTGGCCCTACGCACCAACCCTAAGTTTCTTCCTAAGGTGGTGGCTGAATCAATCCAGTGAGTTACTGGCTTTCTTTATGCAACACTCCAATCAAGGGGAGTATGTCTTACATACTCTGGATGTTCACAGATTCCTGAGATACTACACCAATCAGACTAAGGATCTCAGGAAGACTGATCAGCTTTTCGTTTCTTTCACTCACAAACAAGAAGGCAGTGCTGTCTCCAAGCAATGCCTTTCAAAATGGTTGGCCAGTTGTATCACTTTCTGTTATGACAAGTACAACAAGACCCTTCCAAGTCAGGTCAGAGGTCACTCCACAAGGGGAGTGACTGCCTCTGCTGCTTGTTTTAGGAATGTGTCTGCAGCAGACATTTGCGCAGCTACAACCTGGACTTCGGTCCATACTTTTACGAAACACTACAGTTTGTACATTGCCTCTTGCCGTAGAGCAGGCTTCGGGTTGCCTATTCTGCAGGACCTCCTTTCTTGAGACCTGCTCAGCCCTGAGGTTATATTGTGGATGACAGTCCTCCTCCCGGTTGTTTTCTTGTTCTAAACTGCTTGGAATTCTGTCCTGTATGTGAATACCTACTGCAAGAGCCCTCTCGAAGTAAGATAGTGCAGTTACGCGAGAACTTACCGTAACAGTAGATCTTACTTCGAGAACAGCTCTTGCAGCAGGTTACACCATTAGGACTGAGGCCGGCAGGTGCCAGGACCCCATGGATATTTTCTGGCTAGCAGTATTCAGCGGGGACTGCCTCCGATGTCTGTCCCACCCCAGACGTCAGGCATAGTACATAAGGAGGCAGTCCCCCAGAATCCCTAGTTCTTTTCCCACCGTCGACTCACCAGCATCGGCCTCTCGGTCTCTACCTAGCGCACGACGACTTAGAACTTCTAGAATCTCTTCAAACTGATGTCCTCTCTAACTCCTTCTCTTGAGGGACACCTTTCCAAGTGTGCCTGCGGAAAACAGATCCCTTTTAAGGATCCTCATTCCTCCTGCGTGTGGTGCTTAGACCCAGACCACGATACCAAGGCCTGCACCTTTTGCCAAGGGTTCAATAGCCGCACCAGGATCCGCCGTCAGAAGGCACTTCAGGCTTATCTGCTGGAAGAAAAACTGAAAAGGATGGACCAAGAACCTTCCTCCAAGGACCATAAACACCGGGAGAAAGTAAGGTCCAGATCCCCGAACTGTAGCTCAGGCTCCACTAGATCGGACCGCTCTCCCTCCAGGGAGGGCTCGTTCTCAGCCCCCCTCCGGTCAAAGTCCGGGCTTCAGGCGGTTCTTCGACTCTCCAGCCCATCAAGACTTCAAGGCCCTCTGCTTCCTCCACTTCCTCTTGGGCCTCTTCCAAGTCTTCCGAATGCCATAAGTCTTCCTCATCGACCCGACGTCGGGACCCCGACTCCAGATCGGTCTTCCAGAGGTCCGGATCCACCACCAAGGAAGACCATAGACCTGACGCCCCTAAAGTAGTCGTCAGACCCGACGTCGGCCAAGCACCCGACGTCGGCTAAACATACGAAGTTGGCCAGGCGTTTGCCGGACCTGAAGGCGTCAGCCAAGCGACCGACGTCGGCCTCGCGTTCACCGGAGCCGAAGACCGCCCCCCAGTCACCGGTGGATACCGGTCACAGGGATTCCACGGAGGAGGACACTGCACTGCCCGAAGTCCAGGAGGGCGACACTGAGTATGCCAGGCTCCCCAGGGAACCTTCGCCCACCCCGGAGACACCCGCGGACCCAACTCCCGACCCCGGCATCAGACCACCGGCACCAGGCCAGTTGTCTGGCATGAATCTAAAAGAAGTATCTCTTTACTTTCTGGTGGGACACCATCCGAAAGGATGTGGTCCCTGTAAAACCTCCTTCTCCTCCTACCCCTTCACCTCCTACACCCCCTCCTCCACCTAAGGGGCCAGCAGGACGATGACCAACCCCCTAAGGAGCAGACTCCACCTCCTAGGAGTAGATCCAAGGACAGGAGAAGGCCTCCCTCAAGATCTTCATCAGGTCTCCCAGACCCAAGTGACCCAGACGTCGTCGGTACACTCCGTCAGGGGAGGATTCCAGATCGGATACCTCAGATTATTCCAGATCTCCTTTTCCACTCAGCAGTCCATCACCTGATCAACATGACCTTCCCAGGTCTCCTCCAGATGATCCCTCGTTTGCTGAGATCATGAGGCACATCCAGGACAACATGGGGTGGGATGCTGAAGGCCTTGACCCTGAAAGACAGCGTCTTGCCCGTTATCTTCGGCAGAAAGACCCAAAGCTTGTGGTAGTGCCACCCTTGGTGGACACCTTCGCGGACGTCACCAAGGCTGCGTGGAAGCATTTGCACTGCACTCCCGCTGTGCCGAAGAAGGCTGACTGCCTGTACAAGGCCCTGAGAGAGGACCAGTACCTGGCTCGACAACCTCTGGCAGACTCCTTGGTCATTACGGCCTCGCATGACTGGTCCCAAAGACCACAACATATGAGCACACAGTCACCGGACCAGGAATCCAAACAATTGGATGCCCTGGGGAGGTGCATGTATGCGGCTACTACATGCGCCATCAGGTCCCTGAACTACTTTACCCACGTGGTACAGTTTCAGACGCCCTGTGGGAAGAGGGCCAGGACCTGGTCGATAAACTCCCAGATGGCAATCAGAAGGCGGAGCTCCTAAACCTTCTCTGCACAGGGTCTGATGTGGGTACCCAAGTACTACCAGCCGCAAACGATTCTTCTGACTCGTCTGCCAGAGCTGCAGCTTCAGGCGTTTGTCTCCGGAGACATTCTTGGCTCTGTGTCTCCGGCTTAACCCCAGACATACAGAAGAACATTCTTGACGTCCCCTACAACGGCGAAGTACTCTTTGGTGAACCCTTGGAGAAGGTTATCACCAAACTCCAGGATGCTGGGAAGGCAGTCAGGTCTGTACAGGCCGTGTACAGATCTAGGCCTGGTTCCTTTCGTAGGAACCAGAGCCGTTTTCGCAACTGGCAACAAAGGCAGCAGCCACGTTCCAGCCAGCAACAAAGGGGCACCTTTCAGTGTAAAGCCCAGGCTAAGTCACCCCCAGGCAGAGGCCACGCTACACTAAACCAGCCCAGCTTGCACGGACCAGTGCTGCCACAGCATGACTCCTTCCCGGTCCCCGCCCCTTCTCTGGATCAACGGGCACAAAAGGTCGGGGGTCGTGTCGCTCGCCACTTTTTAGGGTGGCAGTCGATTATCGCCGACCGGTGGGTTCTACAACTGGTCAAGAAAGGCCATTTCATAGAATTTCTCGACCACCCACCGGCAAGACCTCCCCTGCTTTCCCGTTACTCGGGTCAGCATGCCTTGACGTGGGGGCGGTCCCCCGACAGAGACTGCTTGCTAGAAGTTTTCCGTGGGGTCCTTAACGCCTGGTAGCTTAGTCCTATATGTGAATACCTACTGCAAGAGCCTCTCCCATACAGCAGGAGGTTCTCACGCTTCTCAAAAAAGAAGCTATAGAGCACGTTCCAAGGAACCAGAGGGGTGCAGGATATTATTCTCACTTCTTTTTGGTTCCAAAGAAAACAGGGGACCTCCGTCCGATACTGGACCTCAGCGATCTCAACGAGTTGGTCCTGTACAAATGATTCCGCATGGTGACCCTCCCAGGTCTGATTCCATGCTCAAGCAGGACGCCTTTCTAGCGTCCCTGGACATGCAGGACGCTTACCTGCATATACCTATTGCTCAAGCGCACAGGAAGTTTCTGCACTTCGAGTTTCAGGGCCACCACTACCAGTTCCGAGCCCTCCCCTTTAGACTGTCATCGGCATCTCAGGTATTTACGAAGTGCATGGCGGTCGTAGCGGCGACTCTGAGGAGACAAGGATAGTACATGTTCCCCTACCTGGATGACTGGCTTCTTATGGCGCCCTCTCTGGAGGCCCTGATGTCCGCCATTCATTATACTCAGTCTCTGTTCGAGACGTTGGGCATCCTTATCAATCAAGAGAAGTCACGCCTGGTTCTGTCACAGACTCTGCAGTTCATAGGCACATTTCTGGACACCATCCAGGGGAAAGCTTTCCTCCCCCAGGACAGAGCGGAACACATCAGATCCCTCATCAGGGACATTCTGGTGAAGAAGACTTTTTCTGCCAGATTGGTCCTTTGCCTTCTCGGACACATGGCTGCGGCCATTGCAACAGTCCCCCTAGCCTGTCTCCACATGCGGGTGACCCAGTGGATGTTACGGGTCCAATGGGATCAAAAGCAAGACCATTTGCAGCTCCCAATCCAGATCACGAAGGCTGTAATCCAGGATTGGCAATGGTGGCTTGATCCGAAAAATTTATTGGCGGGAGTACCCTTCATTACGATGCTCATCATGGACGCCTCAGGGCTCGGATTGGGAGCACACCTCGATGGTGTCCGGTCTCTGGGCCTGTGGACAGACCAAGAGACTTATCTCCACATAAATATCCTGGAAATGAGGGCAGTTCTTTATGCCCTGCAGGGCCTCCAGTCGGAGATTCCACCGGGTACACTTCTGTTACAAACAGACAATTTCGCGGTGATGTATTACCTCAACAAACAAGGAGGCACCCATTCCTACTCACTTTGCAGGGAGGCCTTGAGGGTGCGGGATTGGGTTTTACAACATGGTGCAAACCTCATTGCCGTTCATGTTCCAGGAGTGGACAACGTCATTGCAGACGGCCTGAGCCGCTCTCAGGCCAGAGTCCATGAGTGGGAGCTACTTCAGGAGGTAGCAGAGGATCTGTTTCGCAGATGGGGTACACCAGAGTTGGACCTTTTCGCGTCCCCATCCAATGCAAAACTGCCCAATTTTTGCTTGCTAGATCCAGGTCCTGGTGTTTTCTGGGGAGACGCGTTGTCCCTCTCCTGGGCGGGCAGATTCCTCTATGCTTTCCCTGCCTTTCCGTTGATCCAGAGGGTTCTTCTGAAACTTCACAAAGAGCAAGTGACACTGATACTTATCGCCCCATTTTGGCCCTGGCAGATTTGGTTCCCTCTACTGCATCAACTGTCCCAGGAACCTCCAGTGCCTCTGCCAATCAGCTCCCTCTTGCTGTCTCAGGAGGCGGGTTCATTGGTTCATCGATACAATACGGGGTCCTGCAAGAGGTAGCAAATGTTCTTGCTGCTGCTAGGAAACTAGATATCCATGCTACTTACGCCATGAAGTGGCGTAGATCTTCCTGGACATAAGTCTCCACCACTCATTCACACTAGTGGGATTAGCGCCAGAGGCACTAGGACCCATCGGGAGCAAACTTTTTGCTGGAGGGTCGGCGCGAGAGACGGCGCCGTGAGGCACGGCACCACGAGCAGCGGCTCGAGCGGCAACGACTATCCCGACGACGACCCTCCAACCACCTCAGTTCCTTTTTTCCCACCGTCAAGTGCGCTTCAGTGAAGACGTCGCTCGCCTGTCGGGAGTCAAACTTCAAACTAGCGCATAGTTTTCAGTTAATTTTTTTGTAACATTATCACGATAGTAGTATCGCTTAATTTATTCTATTTTCGTTAAGTATTTTTAATATTTTAAATTTAACTTACTTGAAGAAGTCTCGGCCTACTGGACGGAGTCGACCATGAGCAGGTCAGATGACGGTAGGGAGACTTCGTATGAAAGCCGTTCAGTCAGCCGGGCTGGGTCCGGTCAGCCTCCTTCTCCTCAGCGGGGTTCCGACAACGGTCAGTCCGATGCCCGGGGGGATGGGCGGTCCCCCCGTCGGCATAAAAATAAACAGTCGCATTCTTGGTACCGTTCGGCCTCGAGCTCTTCTTCGGCCCACAGGTCAAAAAAGAGAAGGCATCACTCGAGTCGCCCTCTGGTATGTCCGTGAATGATCCGGTTATCGTTGCTAGTTGCCGTTCTCCTTCTTTGGAGTCGCCAACTGCCGGTGATCGTCATCGTCGTCGACATCGAAGCCCCTCCCCGCCTATAGGTAGGGCTCCAGATGAGCAGTTTCATCAGTGGGCCGCTCTTATGGAGCGATGGGCTCGGAGGTTGGTTCTCCTGCCTGGCTCGGTTGCCACGGAGCCCCCAGGCTCCTCCGGCGATCGGGTAGGGTGGTTGGACCTTCCTAGTCGCGCGGCGCCTTCTTCGGTGCCGGTGACTCCGCGCTTAGGTGTCCCCCCTCACATGGCTGCGGCGCAGGGGGCCACACCGATGCCCTTATCTCCTGTTTTTCCTTCTCTAGCTTTCCAGGTTCCTGGGGCGTTTCCGGCGCCTTCCGCGGGGTCTGTCGGCTTGTCTGCGCCGTTTTCGGTGCCGCTGGGCCTTGCGGCGCAGCGTGGTCTTCTGGCGCCATTGGGTCGCGGTGCCGCTGGTTGTCGGCGCCCGCTGGTTAAGCGGCGCCGTCAGCGGCACGCTTGCAGTGCCGCATGCCTCTTCGGCGCCGTGCCCTTCTGCGGTGCCGTTTCCAACCCGTTTTGCCTTCTCGGCGCCGGGGGCCCTCGGGGACTCTCCTTGTTTCTCTGCTGTTTCCTCCTCTCCTAATTTTCACTCCTTTCCTGTCCAAACAGTCCTTCCTGGACCATCAGGAGATGATGTTGAGCCTGACCCAGACCTTCGGTTGGGTGATGAAGTGGAGGAAACAGGATCTTTCTTTGCTACAGAGCCTGTGGTCGAGGACCTGTCCTTTAAGTCTCTGTTGAAGAACCTGAGATCCACTCTTTCTCTCCAGACTACAGACATCGATCCTGGGAAGATATTAAGACTCCAGTACCTTCATGCCTCAGAGATCCCTCAGTTTGACTCCTCCGATCCAGCCTTCCTTGAGCGCTGTCTCAAATGGTATGGAATAATCCTGCTCTTATTCCCTCAGTGGCTAAATCCATTGATAAAGTATTCAGCTCCCAGGATCATCCCATTTGGCATCCCAAGCCTTTGCGGATCCTATTGTAGTCCTGGCAGAGAATAATAAGGTCGTTTTTCCTCAAACTACTACAGCTCGACCTATTAAAGAGTCTCGTAAGATTGATACATTAGGTAAGAGAGTCTTTGCTGCCTCACTCTAAGTATGCGTATTGCCAGTTATCAAGGCTATTTTCTCAGTATGAGTATATCCTGTGGCACTCTTTGAAAGAATGGTTGAAGCTCTTCCGGTTCGGACTCCAAGTCAGAGCTTCTTCTCACGTTACTAGAGGTATTGAGTCCAATAACCAACAGGTCAAAGCCGCTATGGGCGCTTTCGACACTGCTTCTCGCTCAGCAGCCGCGGGTGTTTGTACTAAGCGCCATTCCTGGCTCGCGTACTTCTGGCTTCACGAATGATGCTCAGCAGCAGGTAATGGCGCTGCCCTTTGACAGCTCCTTTCTTTTCGGCCCTCAGGTGGAACAAGCCTTAGAGGCCACTCAGAAGACTAGGTCGGCCATTAAGTTGGCCAGACCTCCGCCTGCTCCCTCTCGGGGGCATGTGAACAGACGTCAGTTTCATAGTCGTCAGTCCTTTCGAGGCAGAGGCAGGGGAAGCTTCCATAAAAGCCAACCTGCCCAACCTCAAAAGAAAGCGCAGCAGAAAGCGCAGGGGCCTAAAGCCCCCAGCGCCACCTTATGAATTGCTGGCCCAAGTTCCATCCACATTGCCCGAGGTGGAACTTTCTCCTCCGGTGGGAGGTCGTCTGATGTACTTCTACAACCAGTGGAAGTCCACAACTTCGGACAAATGGGTCGCCGGATAATTCGCGAGGTTATTCTCTCAATTTTTAGAAACCCCCGATTGTCCTCCCCAGGCGACAACCCAGGTTGTCGGCCTCTCAGTCAGACCTCCTCACCCCGAGATCCAAGGCCTTCTAAGCAACAGGGCAATAGAACTAGTGCCCCATCTGGCTTACAGGGTTCTCCCATTACTTCCTGGTTCCAAAGAAATCTGGGGAATGCTTCATTCTAAACCTCAGAAAGTTAAACAAATTTCTCCCAGGAGAAATTCAAATAATTTCCTAGGTACCCTGTTACCCCTGCTGCATCAACACGACTGGCTGGCCTCCCTGGATATGCAGGGCGCTACCAGCATATCCCCATCCACCTGACCCCACATAAGTTCCTCAGGTTTGTAGCTCTGGGTCGGCATTATCAGTTCAGAGTCCTGCCTTTTGGGCTATCCTCGGCGCCGCGAGTTTTTACAAAGTGTTGTGCAGTTCTCGCAGCGCATCTCAGGAAGATAGGACTCCGAGTGTTTCCCTACCTGGACGATTGGCTTCTAGCAAGCCCTTCCAGCCAAGGGACTTTGGAAGCCGTGCAAACGACTTCTCGTCTTCTTACGTCCATGGGAATTCTGCTGAATTTGAAAAAATCACAACTGCAGCCCTCCCAGAGGCTCCTTTTCATAGGGATGCTCCTAGACACCTCTTCCGCGAAGGCTTTCCTTCCAGAGGACAGAAGACTCAACATCCTTCGGATGGCCCGTTACATCGGGGAGAACCAATCGGTTACAGCTCTCTCAATGCAACGCATGTTGGGTCTCATGGCTTCCTCGGTGGATGCTCTCCACTCAGTGGTCTCCGACCTCTCACCCCCAGTCTCATCCCATCAAGGTGACGGGGCCCCTTGGAAGGTCTCTCACCTGGTGGTCTCGAGAGCAATCTCCTGGAAGGGTTCCCCTTTGCTCCCCCGGATCATCAGATCTCCATCACCACAGACGCATCGCTAATGGGATGGGGAGCTCACTGTCGCTCCTTCACACTCAAGGTGTATGGACTCAGTTGAAACTCATCTCCACATAAATGTCCTGGAGATGAGGCGGTCCCTAGCGATCCGAGCTCTGAAGGATATCCTTTGTCACAAGAACATTCTCCTTCAAGCGGACAACAAAGCTGTGATGTATTACATCAACAAGCAAGGCGGTGCTCATTCTTACCCCTTTGCGGGAAGCAATGAGGGTGTGGGAGTGGTGCTTGGAGCACAAGTCTCTGATTCAGGCGGTTTATCTGCCAGGTATACAAAGCGATCTAGCAGACCACCTCAGCAGAGCGGAGGCAGACCCTCACAGTGGTCTCTCGATCCAGCCGTAGCTCGGTCACTATTCGAAGAAGGTGGGGACTCCAGACCTGGACCTTTGCATCCCCACTCAGCATAAAACTGCCTCTCTTCTGCTCCAGAAATCCAGAGCCTGGCATTTTCTATCAGGATGCGTTCAGGCTGCAGTGGACAAAACGCTTTCTTTACGCCTTTCCACCGCTTCCTCTAATCCAGAGAGTTCTCCTCAAGTTCGAGTCTCGGGACCAAAATGATTCTCATTGCTCCTTCCTGGCCTCGGCAACTATGGTTTCCTCTGCTCAACAGTATGTTGGCAGCCTCTCCGAGACCACTTCCCTTGCAAATCAATCTTTTGACTCAGGGTTTGTTGGTCCATCCCAACCTGAAATCACTTCACCTTCATGCTTGGCTCTGAAGAGGTAGAAGTGAATCGGTTCGACGTCTCTCGTAGAGTCTCGGACATCCTTCTGGCTGCGCGGAAGCCAGCCACCGAAAAAATGTACGCTTCCAAATGGAAACGCTTTTCTCTCTGGTGTGCAAAGTCCTCTTGGAATCCCTTTTCCTGTCCTCCTGACAAAGTTCTGGAGTATCTTTTGGACCTATCAAACTCAGGTCTCCAGTACTCCACAGTTAAAGTTCACCTTAGTGCCATCTCAGCGTTCCATGAGCGGTTTCTTCCCTTGACTCTGGCTCAGCTTCCTATAGTGAAGAGATTTCTTAAGATTCTTCATACCAGACCCCTTGTTAAGCGTCCAGTTGCAGCCTGGGACATTAACCTGGTGCTGGACATGCTCACGGAAGCCTTTTGAGCCCCTGGCTACCTGTGAGCTAAAATTTCTTACCTGGAAGACTGCCTTCCTGGTGGCCATTACCTCAGCCATGGGGTCTCGGAGATTCATGCCTTGGTGACGGACCCTCCGTATACTGTATTCCATAAAGACAAGGTAGTTCTCTGTACTCATCCTAAATTTCTTCCCAAGGTTGTGTCAGAATTCCATCTAAACCAACCTCTGGTACTTCCCTCTTACTTTGCTAATTTCCAAAATGAAGGGAACGATCTCTTCATTCCTTGGATGTTAAGAGAGCCTTGCAGTTCTATTTAGGTAGAACCAAGAATTTTCTCAAGACTCAGCAACTGTTTGTTTCTTTCAGCGACACCTGGCTGGGTCAACCTGTCGCTATCAGATGCATTTCATCATGGTTAGTGGCATGCCTTCGACATTGCTACTCCATGGCTCAAGTTAAATTGGAGGGTAGAGTGTACGCTCACTCTACTAGGGCGGTCGCGGCAACTTTAGCGGAGATTCGCAATGTTCCAAATGCAGATATCTTCAACGCCGCCACTTGGAGCTCAGTGCATACATTCGTTAAGCATTATGCACTGGATGTTCATGCCAGGCGACATTCCGCATTCAGCAGAACTATCCTTAATGGGCTTCTATCTTAGACGCGTGAGCTCTGGCTCTCCTGCCGCCCTTTTGGGGGATTATCAGCTTGGTACTCTCCCAATAGTGTGAATGAGTGGTGGAGACTTATGTCCAGGAAGATATGAAAATTACGTACCTACCGTAATTCTTGATCTTCTTGGTGGTCTCCACCACTCATTCTATCCCTACCTCCATCCCGAGCTCACGCTGTGTTGGTCTTCACTCCCTCAAATCTTTAGGCCATGAGGACTTCTTTGCTGACCCTTCTTACACGGGTCATACGGACTATCTTATGTCCGCTTTTTAGGTTGGATTTACTCTTTCGTTAGTTGCACTGCACCTCCTTGGTAAGGTACTGAGGCGGTTGGAGGAGTACAAATGCGTCGGGATGATGGTTGCCGCTCGAGCCGCTGCTGTGGCGGCGCCGTGCCTCGCGGCGCCGTCTCTTGCGCCGACCCTCCAGCAAAAAGTTTGCTCCCGATGGGTCCTAGTGCCTCCGGCGCTAATCCCACTAGTGTGAATGAGTGGTGGAGACTCGTCCAAGAAGATCAAGAATTACGGTAGGTACGTAATTTTCATATTTTGTTTATGGGTTCAAGCACGCGGTTGTCGCCTATGGATTGTCCAGAAAGGTTGGTTTTGGACTACCTCCTGTCCCTTTTTCAGACAGGCTTGGCCTACTCCTCGATTAAGGTACACCTCTGTGCCATCTCAGCTGATCACATTCTTATAGACCAACACACCATATCTCAGTTGCACACAACACGAGCCTTCCTGAGAGGCGTTCTCCACCTTAAGCCTCCGATTAAGGATTCAATTCCCCCATGGGATCTACCCTTTGTCCTGGAGCAGCTTACGCTACCACCTTTTGAACCAGCCGCGGATTGCGAGCTACGTCTTCTCACTTGGAAGACGTTGTTTTTAGTTGCCGTCACCTCGGCCAGAAGAATTTCTGAACTTCATGCACTTATGTGCAAATAACCTTATTTGGTTTTTCACCAAGATAGGGTGTCCCTACGGACTAATCCTAGGTGGTCTCAGCTGTCACCCTTAATCAGGACATCGATCTACCACTGTATTTCCCCAAGTACTCTAATCAAGGAGGGGCCCTGTTGCACACTTTAGATGTGCATAGGTGTCTCCAATACTACCTGACCAGAATCAAACACCACCGAAAATCGGACCAGCTTTTTGTCTCCTTCGCACACAGGATGATGGGAGCTCCTGTTTCCAAACAGTCGCTGTCCGGGTGGCTCATTCAGTGTGTCACATTCTGTTACCAGAAGCGCAACAAACCCTTACCGGGTGCGGTTAAGGGCCATTCCACAAGGGGGGGTGGCTACCTCCTTTGCGGCTCTAAAGAATGTGTCCACCTCGGCCATTTGTGCTGCAGCTACTTGGAGCTCCATGCACACTTTCATCAGGCACTATAGCCTGGATATTGCTTCGAGACGAAGAGCAGACTTTGGTCTAGCAGTCCTTCAAGGACTTCTGTCCTAGGTTTCGTTCTGTTAAGGATCTCTACCTTACCTCCTCCCAATGGTGTGGGATTTCCATTATTGCTTGGGAATCCGTCCTAATGGTGTAACCTGCTGCAAGAGCTGTTTCTCGAAGTAAGATAGTAAGGATCAGTCCGGGGTCATTCCACTAGGGGTGTGGCCACCTCCTTTGCAGCACTCCGAAACGTCTCCACCTCTGCCATATGTGCTGCAGCCACTTGGAACTCTATACATACATTTATCAGGCATTATAGCCTGGACATCGCTTCTCGGCGAAGAGCCGGCTTCGGCCTGGCTGTGTTACAGGGTCTCCTGTCCTAGATTCAGGACCTGGAATGTAATTTCTAGTTTCCTCCTCCCAGATTGTTTGCAGCGTTACTGCTTGGGAATCGGTCCTAATGGCGTAACCTGCTGCAAGAGCTGTGTCTCGAAGTAAGATAGTACAGTTACGCAAAAACTTTCTGTAACAGTAGATCTTGGAGAACAGCTCTTGCAGCAGGTACTTTCCCTCCCACCATCCCTGCTGGAGATAGTCTAATCCCAATATCCTTCTCCTAGGATCAGGTGTTCTCAGAATCTCTGATTGCCGTTTTCATGGAGGATCCTCAGTCTCCTCTTCTGATGTCATCCTGCGGCCAGGAGTCTCCGGCGGGATAACTGGGGATTCTGGGGAACCGTCTCATTAAGTACTATGCCTGACGTCGGAGGTGGTCCCCACTGAATACTGCTAGCTAGAAAATTTCCGTGGGATCCTAGCACCTGCCGGCTTCAGTCCTAATGGTGTAACCTGCTGCAAGAGCTGTTCTCGAAGATCTACTGTTATGGTAAGTTCTTGCGTAACTGTACTATCTTGGAGAGAGGCTCTTGCAGTAGGTATTACCTTCCCGCCCTCCGTTCCCCCTAAGTCTCTCTTATTCCTTTCCATGTGGGCTCATATTCTTCTCTCTCGTCTTGCCTCTTTTGGCCTTTAGCGGGAAAGAACTGGAAGGCGGGCGTGGGGGGCTCCCCCTTTATGCAGACGTCATCTGATGCTGGTCACCTGACATGGGGTGGTCCCCCGCCAGAGACTGCTTGCTAGAAGTTTTCCGTGGGGTCCTTAACGCCTGGTAGCTTAGTCCTATATGTGAATACCTACTGCAAGAGCCTCTCCCGAAGATCTACTGTTACGGTAAGTTCTTATGCAACTGTACTTTCTAGGGACGTGGATATGTTGTTCAATTCACACTGTCTGGCAGGTTTCTTGCCACTTTAAATCTTGCCGGAAGGTCTTCAAGCTGTCTCCTCCCACCCACCCGGGTGGTAAAACCCTCGGCTCCACCACATGACGCCAGATCTTCCTTATCGCTTGGAAGCTCAGTTTCCCTCCTTAGCGCTCTGCGTTTTAGGCCTGGATCCACACTCTTCGGAATTTCCAAAACTTATTTTAAGATTTACAAGACTTCAGTCTTCGTCTTCCCTCCCGGCTTCCGTCTGTGCCGGTGTGGGCAGAAGATATCCCGGACCGATCCGCATTCCATGTGCGTCTGCTGCCTGGGGCTTGGTCACGGCTCGCGGGTTGGTGTACAAGTCGCGCGGCCGGTCTTGGAGGACCCGTGCTGCCAGACTTCTTCTCGGGCGACCCAAAAGCGGTATCTGCCGGTCAAGTCTAAGGAGGCCCGTTGGGCAGTGTCCGTCGGCGGGCTCTGCGGAGCAATTGGAGCAGATGATTGCCCTCAAGGAGGAAGTGGTCCAGGCCGCTGCTTCTTCCTCCTCAGCCGCGGCATTTATCCCGCTCTCCTTGGGCTCCTCCTACATGGCTTCGTTTTAGGAGCTTTGCCATTCCCTCTCCACCAATTGAGAAGGGCCATCGGGACATTCCAGTCGGTCCAAGAAGAAGGACTCTAAGGGTAAGTCCCACTATTGATGTTCGTGGGAGCGGGAGAGATGCCCTTCACCGGACCATCGACTCTCGACTTCGATAGAGGTTGCGGCTTCGGCCGCTGGCTTCACGGTGCCCCCATCAGGTCAGCCGGCCGAGACATCCGTCGACGCAGTCGAGATTTTTCTCAACCCGTCGGACAGCTTGTCGACTGGAGAAGCCAACAACCCTACTTTACCGGTTCCCCCGGTGGAAACCAAGGACTTGCCTGTGCCCCCTGTCCCCTCTCTGACCCACCCTCGGAACCCCCGGAGGTCTCTGTCTCGGTCCTCTTCCCGATCCAGCCGGTCCCGCCGATGTTGGCGGTCTGTCTCAGCACCATGGAAAGTGGCATCGCCGCTCATCCTCTTCGGAGGACAGGCTCCGGCGCAAGTTGCGTCGGCGCTACTAAGAGTTAATGTGGCAGCAGCTCTTATTGTCCGGGAATAAGCAGACTCTGTTGCCTTCTCTGGCCATTAAGTGGCTGTCACTGGAGCGGCCGAAACAACCCCTCGTAGTGGTCGAGGAGCCGACCCTGGCACTGGCTGCTCCGCCCATTGTGGTGGAACCTCTGCCTCCACAACCGAAGACTGGGGCCCTGACCAAGGATTCTCGGTCGGGTCAGGGCTTGTCCCACAGGTTGTTGGTCACCCTCACTCCCTATTGACCTCGGCAGGTGGAGGGTGGCTCAGGCACCTGGCAGCTGTTTGCAGACTCCTCTGAGTCTGGCGACAACTCCTCCCTGTTCTCCAGGCTGCTTGACCTGGAGTCTGCGGGGGGGCCAGTCGGTGGACGAGAACCCATCCTCGTTTTTAGGTTTGCTTTGGCTAATCTCAGAGTCCACCAGGATGCAGCTCGAACCCGTCACAAAACGGGCCAAGTATCCCCTCACGGAGATACTGGACCGAGGGGATTCCCCTACCGAGGCCTTTCCTGTGGCCGAAGCCATTGTTGGCCTGGCCCTGGAGTTGTGGTAGCACCCAGCATCTTGTCCCGTGCCTTCGGCCAGGATGGCTCGAAAGTACGCAGTCACCACTGGCTCACTCTCCGGTTTCTCGGAGCACCGCTCTGCGGAGGGGTTAGTGACTGATGGCGTTTTCCGGCGCTCTGGGAACGCTCGGGATGTGGACAAACCGCCTGACAAGGAATCCAAAAAGCTGGATTACGCGGGGCGGAAGGTTTACGCTGCTTCCTCCCTGGGTGTTCGTCAGGCTAGCTCGGATGTTCTGATGGCACATTTCTCACACGACCTTATGGGTTCCCTGGATGAGGTGATTCCTCATCTCTCAGCTGACCTTCAGACGATGGTCAAGCAGGTCTGGGATCAGGGAAGGGCGGTGGCAAAACAGCAGCTCCAAACTTTGTTGGACATAGGTGAGTTTTGTACCCGATCAGTAGCGTCCGCAGTGGCCATACACCGCAGAGCTTGGCTGCGGATCTCCACCTTCACGGCGGACACCCAGCACAAGCTGGCAGATGTTACCTTCCTGGGCACCAACTTGTTCGGGCGGGGGTGGAAGGCCATCTCCAGAGGATCGAGAAGTCCAATGCCACCTTGGACTTGGTCACGTCTGCCCAGAAGGACAAAGGCCACCAGCAGCAGTGTAAGCCCTTTCGCCCCTGCGTCACGTCCGGCCCAGCAGCACCAGGGCCAGCAGGCACGCACTTGGCGCCCTATGGCCAAGTCTGCCACTTCCTCCAGTAGGAAGCCTGGAAGCAAGGGTCCAGGAGGTCCCTCAGCAGGCCCTTCTCCAAGCCTGCCCAGTGACGGGTTGAGGGGTGTAGCCCCAACCTCGTCACTCCTCCCCGGGTTCCCCCCATGGGAGAACGGCTCCGCCACTTCTTTTCCACCTGGTCTGCTATCACCACGGACTGCTGGGTGCTAGAAGTGGTAGGCAGGGCTCTGCCTCTGGAATTCAAACAGTTCCCTCCCTATCAAGCCGTCACCCCATGGGGGCAACGGGTTCCGCAGCCTTTTTGTCGGCTCGTCGTGCCAACATTGCTCTGCTCCTCTAGAAGGAGATGATCAACGTGGTGACGGACCCCTCCTCCAGACCCAGGGTTTGTGTCTAGGTACTTCCTGGTCCCAAAACGGACGGGGGTCTGGTGCCCCATTCTCGACCTGCACGACCTGAACAAGTTCCTAAGGTCTCGAACCTTCAGGATGGTCACTCTGGCTCAGATCATTCCATCCTTGGAACTAGGTGTGTGGTTTTGTTCTCTGGATCTTCAGGATGCGTTTTCACATCCCAATCCGTCCGTCTCATCAATGATTCCTCCGCTTCCGAGCAGAGGGATCTCTTTACAAGTTCCGGGCCATGCCTTTTGGCCTCTTTCCAGCTCCCATGGTCTTCACCAAATGCATGGCAGTGGTGACAGCATTCCTTCGGCACTGAGGGGTCCAGGTGTACCCTTACGTGGATGACTGACTGATTGCAGCCCCCTCCAGGTTGGAGGTGGAGCGGTCCAGAGATCTGGCCCTCCAGGTCTGCTCTCAGATTGGCCTCCTCATCAACGAGGCCAAGTCGGAACTCATGCCATCGCAGGTGATTCAGTTCATCTGGGTAGAACTCGACTCTCCAAGTCAGAGCCCGGCTTCCGGCGGACAGGGCCGAGGTCCTTTCTTCCTTTGCCCAATCATTTCTGGTTGGGCAATTGTGCCCTGCCTGGGACTTCCTGCGCCTTCTGTGCCTCATGGCGGCCTGCACCAGCGAGGTCCATTGGGCCCGCTGGCATATGCGTCCCCTGCATTGGGGCTGGCCCGCCAATGATCACAGCGCTCCGGTCCTCTGGACCAGCCAATGACAGTGACTCAGGAGATGTGGGACGGCCCACAGTGGTGGCTCGTTCCAGCTCATCTGCAGGAGGGTATCCCGTTTGTCCGCCCCGAACCGTCGGTCACTCTGATGACCGACGCGTCTCTGAGTTGGGCTGCCCATCTGAGGGAGCTCAGGGCCCACAGCCTCTGGTCCCCTCAGGAGTCTCAATGCCATATCTACCTGCTGGAGCTCAGAGTAGTGCGTCTAGCCCTCACCACCTTCTCTCCATTTGTATGGGGTCAAGTAGTACAGGTCCAGACGGACAACACCACGACCATGTACTACCTTAACCGACAGGGCGGGACGCACTCCTTGCCTCTGTGCAAGGAGTCTCTCCACACTTGGTCCCTCGTGATCAGCCTGGAGGCAGATCTCCTAGCCATCCATGTGGCAGGAGCCTCCAACAGTCTGGCCGATGCCCTCAGCTGGATAGGAGCTGCATCTCACGTGTGGTCTCTCCTGCCGGAGGTAGTACAAGATCTGTTCTCCCATTGGGGCACCCCCCTCAGGTGGACCTGTTCGCCTCCAGGGAGAATGCGAAGCTGAGGCTATTTCATGCCCGCCCCCTCCTCAGAAGGGCTCACTGCAGGGGGATGCCTTCTCGAGGCCATGGATCCCAGGCCTCTTCTACACCTTCCCTCCATTTCCCTTGATCCACAAGGTGCTTCTCAAGGCAAAGAGGGTCAAGGCGTAAGTGATTCTGGTAACTCCAGACTGGCCCCGCCAGTTCTGGTACCCAGATCTGCTCAGCCTCAGCTCCAGGCTCCTGAGGCGGCTTCCAGCCCGTCCGGACCTGATCTCAGTCAACAAGGGGAAGGTTCTCCATCCGGACCTTCAATCCCTGCACCTGACGGCCTGGTTCCTGAGCGGCTAGGATTTCAGGTCTTGTGTCTTTCCGACGAGGTCCTCAACATCATTGAAGCATCCCGTAAGGAGTCGACCAGAAAATGCTATGCCTTCAAATGGAAGAGATTCTTCATTTGGTGTCAGGACAAGGAGTTTGACCCTTCTTCCTGTTCCTTGGCTAACATACTGGACTACCTGTGGTCCCTTTCTCAGCTAGGGCTTCGGTCGATGACCCTTAAGGTGCACCTTGCAGCCATCTCTGCTTACCGGGCGCAGGCCGGCAAGCAGTCGGTGGCGCAGGAAAAGGTGGTCAGGCGCTTTTTCAAAGGCCTTGATCACATATCCCCTCTGGTGCGAGAACGTCTAGCTCCGTGGGATCTACTGCTGGTATTGGCTAAGCTCATGGGCAAGCCATTTGAACCAATGTACAGGTGCGATATCTCCCACCTGTCATGGAAGACTGCCTTCTTGTTGGCTATTACGTCAGCCAGAAGGATGGGAGAGCTTCAGGAGTTTTCCATAGAGTCTCCTTATCTGGTCTTCCACAGGGACAAGGTTGTCCTGCGTCCCCACTCGAAATTCCTTCCTAAGGTGGTGTCGGAGTTTCACCTTAACCAGGTGTTGACTTTGCCGATGTTCTACCCCAGTCACACCTCAGAGGCCGAATATAGGCTCCATACTCTGGACCCTAGAAGAGCACTTGCTTATTATAAGGAGCGGACGGTTGAAGTTCGGGGAGAGGTTCGCCAGCTGTTTGTCACCTATGCTGAAGCCGCATCTGGCAGACCTGCAGTCAAGCGGGCGATAAGCAGGTGGGTCACCTCCCTCATAGACCTCTGCTATAGGTTGGCGGGCATGGAGCCTCCCAAAGGGATAAGAGCTCATTCTACCCGCCATACCGCTGCTTCGGTGGCTGCTTCTAGGGACGTCCCTATCCAGGAAATCTGCAGGGCTGCTATCTGGAAGTCGGCACACACCTTTATTTCCAATTACCACTTTGACCTTGAGTCATGCCGTGATGCTTGTTTTGGGACCTTGGTTCTCCAGTCCTTATTCCCTAAGCAGGGGGTGCGCGCCTTGCCTCCCTCCTCCCGGAGAACTGCTAGGAGTCTGTCGGACAGTGTGGATTGAACAACATATCCACATCCATAGAAATACAGGTTACTCACCTGTAACAGGAGTTCTAGGAGTGGTATATGTTGTTCATCCACACGACCCACCAGACCTCCCCGGCTTCGACGCGCAACCTGGCTTCCAGCGGGCTAGATCTGGCATCATGGGGCGGAGCCGAGGGTTTTACCACCCAGGTGGGTGGGAGGAGCCAGCTTGAAGACCTTCCGGCAAGATTTTAAAGCGGCAAGGAACCTGCCAGACAGTGTGGATGAACAACATATACCACTCCTAGAACTCCTGTTACAGGTGAGTAACCTGTATGTCTGGTTTCATCCCCAGTCCGCAGGGTACTGCAGTGGTTGATAGACCCCTCGAATTTGCTTCAAGGTGTTCCATTCCTTAGATCTCCTCCCCTCAGCAGATCCTCTCCATGAATGCCTGAGGTCTGGGCTGGGGATCACACATGGGCCCCTTTCAGACCCAGGGCTCATAGTCCCTATGGGAAACCTCCCTACATATCACTGTCCCGAAGGTGAGAGCAGTACTCTACGCCCTGCAGGCCTTTCAGGAACACACTGCTCCAGAGCAGTTGCTAGTGCAGTAGGACAGTGAGTGTAGTATACTACATCAACGGAGGGGCGTGCAAAGACAGTGTGATACTGGATTACGGCCTAACTCTCTTGGCAGTCCACGTGCGAGTCTTGCTAAACACTGTGGCAGACTGTCTCAGCAGGACTTAGTCCAGCATGCACGAGTGGGAGCTCCTCTCATCTATCGCAGAAGAATTGTTCATAGATTGGATCATCCAGAGTTGACCTTTTTGCATCCCCACTCTGCACAAAACTGCCCAATTCTGCTCGTTGAATACATGGCCTGGAGTTTTCTGATGAGATGCATTCTGTCCTGCTGTCAGGAGGTTCCTTTACACCTTCCCTCCTTTTCCTCTGATTCAGAGGGGGGTCAGTATGACACTGGTGGCTCCATTCTGGCCTCAGCAGATAGATTTCCCCCTGCTACAGCAACTGGCGGAAGAATCTCCGGTCCCACTTCCCCTGTGCAGGAACCTATTGACACAGGCTCAGGGAACCCTGGTCCATCCCAACCTCAGGTCCCTCCATCTGCGTGCTTGGTTCCTGAGGACATAGCCATTGCCAGATTTGGGGTCTCGAACAGAGTGGTGGGTGTTTTGGTGGCTAACTGGAAGCCATCCACTCAAGCCTCTTGTGCCATGAAGTGGAAGTTGTTTGCCATCTGGGCTGCCACCCATGTTTTTGTCCCTTTCACCTGCCCGGTGAACCACATCCTGGACTACCTGATCTCTTTGTCCAACTCAGGTCTCCAGTACTCCTCCCCCCTCAAGGTCCTTTTGGTCATTTCTGCTTTTCATGATCCCATGGGTGACCACACGATTGCTCAGCTGGATGTCTCCCATACCTTCCTCTGGGACATCCTGCATCTGAGACCCCCATCTGTTCTCCTGACCCAGCTTGGGATTGGAATTTTGTTTTGGAGAAGTTGACCCTGTCTCCTTTTGAGCCTATCACAACTGGTAACCTGTGCTTTCTCTTTTGGAAAGCATTATTTTTAGTTGCTATTACTTCAGTTCGAAGAATTTCAGAGCTTCAGTCCTTCTGGTGTGAGGGGGGACTTATCTGTTTTTTCACAAAGACAGGGTGTCTTTGGGCACAGATCCTAAGTTTCTCTCTAAGATGGTCTGAGTTTACACTCAACCAGTCTATCCACCTCCCTGTTTACTCCCCTGAGCGTGCCAATCCAGGGGAAGCACTGCTCCATACTGTGCGCAGAACTTTGAAGTTCTACTTGTTTCAGACCAAGGAAAGTCGGAAGTCAAGGCAGTTGTTTTTCTCTTTTGCCCCAAGCGGAGAGGGCACTTCTGTTGATAAGCTATGTTTATTCAAATGGTTGGCAATACGACAAGTATGGCAAAGAATTGCCCGGTGCTGTCAAAGCTCATTCCACCAGAGGCATGGCTTCCTCTGTGGCTTGTCTCCGAGGAGTCTCAGCAGCTGACATCTGTGCGGCTGCCAACTGGAGTACCGTCCATACTTTAACCAAGCACCTACAGTCTGGACATTGCGTCTAGAGCATGTGCAGGTTTCAGCAGGGCTGTGCTGCAGGACCTCCTGTCTTGAGTTTATGGAGAGCCCTTCTCCCAGACTGTCTGTCTGTTCCTGTAACTGCTTGAAACTCATTTGTACAGTGTAACCCGATGACTGAGATACCCCCGAAGAAGACAGAACAGTTACGTAAGAACTTAACAGTAAATCTTTGAGGGGATCTCAGTCAACAGGTCTGCTTTCCTTCCCACCATCCCCCTTCTTGGGGCTTGTGTTCTGGAACTGGCTGTCTGGTGTATCTAGCCTTATGTATAGGTCTGGGCACCTCTTTCTCTCCTCGGTCCCCCATGGCATGAACTTTGCTCCCTTGGTCTTCGTTGGGAAAGAACTGAGGATTGAGCTGGGCCACTCAAGTCTTTAAAGGGTTGGTGACATCGACAGCATGGGCGGCCGCAGTTGTACTGCAGAAAAATTTCCATGTGGATTCCCCTTCTCCGACGGCAAAGGTTCCCATGGTGTAATCTGATGACTGAGATCCCATCAAAGATCTGTTGTTACGGTAAGTCCTTATGTAACTGTTCTTCCCTGTTCCAGTGGGAGCATTACCAGTTCAAAGTGTTGCCTTTTGGCTTATCTTCTGCACCATGAATCTTTACCAAATGCTTGGCAGTGCTGACAGGTGCCTTTCATAGGGAAGGCATGTATGTCTTCTGTTACCTGAATGACTGTCAATAAAATTAAAAACACTCTAAGGACCAGTTTCTGCAGACCTTTGCTCAAACCAGACAGATGTTTGATGCTTGAGGGGTGACGGTCTGCATACCAAAGTCTGTACTGACACCCTGCCAACTCCTGCAGTACATAGGGGCAGTTCTAGATGCGGCCCAGGGTTCTGCGTTTCTGCCACTGGACTGGACAGGGCAGAATGCCTGATTGAACAAGCACAGGTGGCACGTGACAGATTTTCTCAACAAGGACGTTTCTACATCTTCTGGGCCTTATAGCAGTAGCCATTGTTACAGTGCCACTGGGCAGGTTGCACATGCGGATCCCACAGTGTACTCAGAGTCCAGTGGGACTAAATCTGAGATTATCTAGAACAAATGGTTCTAGTTACATCTCCCTCGTGCAAAGGGTTGAGGTGGCAGATGGAATGCAGCAACCAGCTCAAAGGTGTCCCATTCCTGATTCCTACCCCACATCAGATTATCAGTTTGGATATCTCAGGATCCAGGAGGGGAGGCCGCCTGTGGCCTCTTCAGACACAAAGTACATGGAACCACGTTGAGTGCGCTTTGCATATCAATGTCCTGGAAATGAGAGCAGTCCTATACAGGCTTCAGTCACTTCAGGACCACTTGTCGCCTGGTCCTCTGTTAATACAGACAGACATCAGTGTGGTGCATTACAGCAACGAAAAAGGGAGGACTCTTTCATACCCTCTCTGCAGGGAGGCAATGAGAGTTTAGTGGGCTCCGGAACAAGGTCTAGAGCTATCAGGAGTGTATGTTTCAGGTATCCAAAACGTCTTGACAGACAAGCTAAGCAGGTCGCAGTCCAGGGAATACAAGTGGGAACTGCTGACCTCAGTAGTTAACCTATTCAAAAGATGGGGTTGTTCAGAGTTGGACCTTTTTGCATCCCCACACGATGTAAAACTGCTATATTTTTGCTTGCTCACTCCAGAGCCTAGAGTTTACTGGTGAGATGCATTGTCAGTCTCCTTGAAAGGGGGTTTCTGTATGCCTTCCCTCTAATTCAGAGACTACTGCTCCATTTGAAGATGGAGGGGGCAGCTCTAGTACTCATTGCTCCCCTATGGCCTTGGCAGATATGATATATTCTCTGCTGTAACAGCTGGCAGTGGAACCCCCAGTGCTTCTGCACCTGTGCAAGGGTCTGTTATCGCAGCAGAACGGAACCCTGTTTCATCCGGATATGAAGCCCCTACGTCTGCATGCATGGCTTCTGAAGACATAGCAGTTGCTTGCTTTGTGATATCTCAGAAAGTGGCAGATCTGATGGCTGCTAGAAACCGTCCACCAGACACACCTATTCAGTGAAATGGAAGCGGTTTGCTTTGTGCGTCACTTCTTATAACCTGGATCCATTTACCTGCCTGGTAAATCAGGTTCTAGACTATCTACTGTCTTTATTGGACTCAGGCCTGCAATATTCCTCAAAGTGCACTTGACTGCAATATCAACTTTCTGTGTGCCTGTGGATGGCTATATGGTTGCTCAGCTGGAGGTAGTCTGTACATTCTTAAAAGGCATTTTGCACAGAAAGACTCTCATTCAAAACCCAGTCTGGGCCTGGGATCTGAATTTTGTTTTGGAAAAGCTGATTTTGGCTACTTTTGAACCAGCCATGACTTGTGGGTTACGCTTTCTTTCTTGGAAAGCATTATATTGCAATCATTTCTCTATTTCAGAGCTGTATGTTGTAATGTGTGAGCCTCCTTATTTGATTTTCTACAAAGACCAGTTGTCTCTGCATTCTAATCCTAAGATTCTACCAAAGGTGGTGTTTGAGTTTACTTAAAATAAAATCCATCCACCTGCCAGTGTATTATTCAGAGCATGCTAATCCAGGGGAAGCATTGCTCCATACCTAAGATGTGCATAGAATACTCTGGTACTATACACACTGTACAAAAGACTGCTGAAAATCCTCACAGCTTTTGTTTTGTTCACTTCTTGGGAAGAGGGTGCCCCAGTCTCTAAACAGTGCTTGACCAAATGGTTAGCACATTGTATTAGATTCTGTTGGTGGCTGAACCTCTGGCAATCCTGTTTAGCCGATCACTGGAAACAGGGGAGGTACCCAAAGAGTGGAGGACAGCAGATGTAGTCCCCTTATACAAAAGTGGGAACAGAGAGGAAGCGGGGAACTACAGACCAGGCAGCCTCACCTTGGTAGTGGGGAAGATCATAGAAGAATTACTGAAGGAGAGATTGGTGGAACAGCTGGTTGTCAGTGGTCTACAGGACCCAAGGCAGCATGGTTTCACCAGGGGGAGGTCATGTCAGACCAGCCTCATTGAATTTTTCGACCGGGTGACTAGGGAGGTGAATCAGGGGAGGGCAATGGACGTGGCCTAGCTGGACTTCAGCAAGGCCTTTGACACTGTGCCACATAGAAGGTTATTACACAAACTGGGGAAAATGGGTGCGGGCTGAAGTTGGGGAGGCCAGAAAAACGGAACCTGCTGGTGAAATCCAAGGGAGGCTAGGTGGGTGGTTTCCTCGGCTGCGTGCTCAGCCGAGCAATTGGAATGTATGCAAACCTTCGAGGAGGAAACAGCTCGGCTGCAGAATCTTCCTCTCTGAGCTTGCCTGGCCAACCTGGCTCCACCTCTTGGGTTCTTTCCGAGAGTTGTGCCAGTCTCTCCTTCGGGTTAAGGGAGAGTCCGCAGGTACGCACTCCTCTCGGGTCCCTTAAACGGGAAAAGGACCCAGAATCGTCTTCGTCTCAGCGAAGACGCTCATGGGATCAGGAGAGATCCTTGTCCCATGAACCGGCAGTCTCTACTTCGCTCGAGATCGCCACTTCGGCTGCTGGCTTCTCGGCCTTGCCTTCTGGCCAGTCAGCTGAACAGTCGATTGACCCTTTGTCGCCGACACTCTGGATCGGACATCGGTCCTTTCCTTCCCCGACAAGGAGACCCAGCCTGCTGGGAATCCCCCCGAGGAAGTGGTCCCCGACTCCGGGAATACTCCGGTCCCACCGGTGTCTCCCGATCGACCAAGTCAAATGCCCATATATGCTCCTTGTGTACATCTAATAATATTTTTCAATTTTCTCATTCAGTAAATAACCAATCTAGATTTAAAAGTAGACTTATTTTTACTAATAATTATATTTTCAGGTAACGCATTCCAGGAAATGACAACTCTTGTATAGAAATATTTCCTCTTATTTGGCTTAAACCTTTGAACTTGTAATTGTAATGGATGTTCTCTAGTGTTACATCCATCCTTTTTGAATGATATCCCCAAGTCACTTAACAGCCTGTAATCCTGCATAATGTTGTACATGAAAAGATCTGCTCTTAACCTTCTAGTTTCTATAGACATTAGATTCAGCTTTTGCAATCTCTCTTGACAGTCGAGATCTGCCATACCTACAGTGCATTTGGTAAATTTTCTTTGTACCTGTTCTCATTTTTGTCTGTCTTGTTTTTTTGATGGATACCATATCTGAGATGCATATTCGAGTTGTGGACGGACATATGCCCGAAATAAGGGCATCATTATATTACTTTCTCTACTGGTTATATTTCTTTTAATGGACCAGATGATGATATGACATTTTTTAATAGCTTCTTGAGTTTGCTCATTGGCGTCGAAATTATCAGATACATAGTATCCCAAATCCTTCTCGGACAGAACAGTATAGTGTGTGTCCACATAATGTATAGGTTACCCTACTGTTATGTTCTCCCAAATGCATAACCCTACACTTATCCATATTAAAGGACATACCCCATTTATTTACCCAGTTAGTAACACTGTCCAAGTCCTGTTGAATATACTTTGCCTCCTCCTGAGTGCTACAATGCCCTCCTATTTTTGTATCGTCTGCATATTTTGTTGCCCAACCATTTAATTTATTTGTCAAATCAGAATTATCTGAAACAGCACAGGCCCCAACACAGAGCCTTGCGGGACCCCACTTGATACCACATCCATATCCGATAGTTGTCCGTTTATCTGGACCTTCTGTTTTCTATCAGTAAGCCACTCTTCTTTCCAGTGTATTAAATAAGGATTAGCCTTTAATAACTTAAGTTTATCTATAATGGCGCCATGTGGTGTTAAATCAAATGTTCTGCTGAAATCCAAAAAGATGACATCACATGGTACCCCATTATCCAGTGATTTGCATACATTTTCATAAAAACACAACACATTTGTGGTACAGCTCCTGCCCTTTTTAACGCCGTGTTGTTCAGAATCTATTAGATCGAGCGTAGAAAGTAATATATCCCTAACTAACACCTCCATTATCTTACAAATTAGGCAAATCAGACTGATAGGTCTGTAGTTCTTAACGTTAGTTTTATCACCTTTCTTATAGTTGTACTGATCTATTTGAGAGTATGGATTCCCAGTCCAACTGTTTCAGTTAATTTATAATTTCCTTTTCTTCAGCCTTTTATATAAGAACATTTGTGATTTCCCCTGGTGTGTTTCATACATATAATTTATTTTAAAGGTAACTGACTCATGAACACTATTTCCAACGGGGGGAGGGCAGTAGCTCAATCTTATATTAATAAATGTTCTGTTCCCAGTACTATATCTAATACATTATGCCCTCTAGTGGGGAATTTTGAGTATTGCACTAAGTTTAGGTTGTTGCAACTGCTAACAAAATGTTTTGCATTTGTTCCAGTGGCAGTCAGATTTGTCCAATCAATACTGGGAAAATTTAAGTCATCCATGACACAAAACTCAGCAATTTCTCCCGCCTTTTCAAATTCATTTATTAAACTATCAGTGATCACAGTTTTTGATGGGGTGGGCTACGGTAAATTGTACCCAGTACAATAGATTGGGACTTATCTCCATTTATTTTTATCCATAAGGTTTCAGTGTCAGAATCTTTTGCTCTTATTTTATATGATATATCTACAGATTTAAGTGTATTCTTTATAAACATAGCAGTGCATCCTCCTCTTTTTTCAGTTCTATTTTTTGTATACTGCGTATACCCTTCCAGATGTCTATCCCATGTTTCATTATTACAATAATATTTATTTGTTATAGCACCTTTCATATACCAAAGCGATGTACATTCAAGATAAAAACAAGATACAGTAGATACAATAAAATCAAGAAAAATGATCAGTCCACCAAGTTTCAGTTATGGAAATTATATCATATGATTTCTCACTTATTAAAGCTTTCAGTTCATCACTATCATTACTCAAGCTCGTAGCATTGAATGACAACTTATCTAACTGGTTCTTAATAGGGTTCCCATTCTTATGATCTTGATTATTTGTAAGTTGAGGGTTCTAGTCTATTATTCTAATCCCTTAGTCAATTTAAACTTATTACGTTCAAAGTAGTTTCCATTCTATTTGCTAATAATCTGGCCCCATTACTGTTTAGATGTAATCCATCTTTTGCATACAATTTGTATTTCCCCTAAAAAACAGCCCAATTATCAATGAAAGTCAGCCCATCTCTATTACACCAGTTATAAAGTCTGGAATTAATCCTTTCTATGGTTAGTTTTTTTGAGGGTGGGCTCTGGGGACTGGAATAATTCCTGAGATTGCTACCTTATGCCCGTTTTGTTTCATACAGTACCCTATGTCAAGTAATTCATGACAGATATCTTTTTCGTGCATATGGCCCACATTATTTGTACCAGCATGTAATACAATTGTTGAATTACATGGTAACTTGATATTCTCTAAGACTTTTTTAACATCATATATTCATGCATGTGGAAGACAAGTGGCAGTAGTGGTGTCCTTGTTGTTTTTGTCTTGTATATCAATCTATCTAATTAGAGTCTCCAATTACCAGACATTCTGGTTTCAAATTATCTGTTTTATCACCATCCGGATTAGATAACCCAATAAATCTGTTTTGTGTTGATATCTGAATTGGTTCCTTATGCTTAACTAACCGTTTTCTCCGGTATGTGCTGTAACTTTTTTCCAAGTAGAAGCATCCTCCCTTCCCTTTTTATTACAATTTTCTTGATCTGTATCTTCCATGCTATCCTCCCTATTCTCCCCTAGTTCTTTTTCCATTTATATTGTCTGATAACAGTATTTTCATTTGTAACCTCTATTTCACCTTTCTTCACCTTAGGGATGCAGTACTTTAACTACTTAGTATCTGCAGGGGTTAATGTGTTAAACGTTTGAATCTTATGGAAATGTTGATACAGTATGCCCTAATATAAATCTGTAATTCTGGACAATCTTACTATGGCTGAAAACTGGAAAATGTGTAATAATTAGTAAGATATAGTCCAATAGTTCCATTAAAGTTTATATATTTATTGTATTCTTTTCTTCACACCAATATACTTTAGGCAACAGTTTCGTGGCTGAACACGTCACTTCCTCAGGCCTTTCGTATAAAACAGTGTTGGTACTAAATATTAAACATAAATGTATTCATTAAGTTTATAATATTTGTAATCTTCTTCCTTATTCATCAAGATACCAAATGGTTATTGATTAACAATACTCTACTTCAAAAAGACACAATGTTACATTAAATTGAATCAAAACATATTCATAATCACTTATATTAAATTACTGATAGTGTTTATAGCTATTAAAAGTATGAGAAATTATTTCCTTTATTTAGATATCTCTTTAAATTTACTTTTCCTTTTAACCTTCAACTTAACTTTAATTTCCAATTCATTAAGCAAATTATGCTATATCTGCTGTTTGTACCCCATAAAAGATTAAATTCCTTACTTTTCATTTATTTCACTTCCACTGATCAGTAAACAATGGTGTACATCCTTTAACAAGCACTTAAATGCCCTGTTCCATTTGTTACTTATTAAGAAAAATACATACGTATATTTACGGTACTTCTGTCCATAAATTTCAAATTATTATTTTGTCAGTATTTATAATCACCCATGCATCTGATTTGGCATAACGGAGCTCATTCAAGATAAGCAATTTTGTTCATTAAACAAAGTTCCTAAGAATGAAACCGCATTCAATCTAATTCTTGCAAATTTACAGTCTCCTCCTTGTTCAATGTGGCTGCGGGGGAAGGGACAGAAATAAAATATACTAATTATAGTGTTACAAATCTTTCAATCTTAACTACCCATCTTATAACATTTTTCCTGAAGATTTTACATCGACGTTTGTTACCTTATTGAAAATGCCTTTAAACGGAGCTCCAAACTTTTAAAAGGGTACTCATTTGACTACATTCAATTTTTAAACTCCTGGTTTCTTACAGTCACTGCAACAAGGAAAAAAGGACCTAAGCTTTATATTTAACATTCATTTCCCTATAAATCGGGCTGTCTGTGTAAATATTTATGCTGAAAGGTTTTGAATAAAGTCTTTTACCTGGCTCCACGCCACTAACGCCACTAACAGATGGCTGCCTTTTACAGGAAACTGAGCGGTCTGGACTGGGGGTTTAAATATGTTTCAAAAAGCCACTGAAAATGACTGAGGGTATTACGTCATTAATCTTCTCAAACCCACCTATTCTTGGTTTGACTAATGCTGGAATCAAGTGAGCCGCATGACTGGCCATGTAGTCAAGTGGTAGAAGTTGACAGACTCACCAAGCACACAGAGTCAGCAGTTCGCGTCCCATCCTCGGCTCTTTGCCGAAATTGAAATTTTTAACAAAGCAATCATGTGCAGTTATTATTCCTATAATTACACCTAGTAATCCAATAAGGTAATTATTCAATTGTTTGAACAAATAGGTGTAACAGAATTTGAATCTTAGCAATCTCTTGTGCCTGTTCTAGTTCATTTTTCAGTTTAACATTTTCATCGTTCAGTGTCATGAAGATCTGTCATTTATTACATATATCCATCATTTGTGGAGATTTGTGTTTGAGAGCAAACATTTCACAAGTTTGTACATTTTATTATTGACCCTTCTTGTACCATCAAAAGAACATCCAGCACATTAATTTCTGCCATCACGTTTCTTACAATTGACAGGATTTACATTTAATTACCCCCATTGTGTTAACTACCACCTATATCTTAGTACAGGATTAAAATAACCACTGTTATAAACCAGAGGTTTATAACTAGGTGCTCTATTCAAAGCTGCCTGACACCTAAATATCCATGTATGGTAAGGTATAATAGGAGCACTATATATAACTATTTCTTTCTTTACTTCTTCAATGTTCATGCCCAACGACTGGCCTGGCGCTGATGGTCTGTCCCCGGGGTCAAACGTCGGGTCCGCGGGTGTCTCCGGGGTGGGCAAAGGTTCCTTCGGGCCAGCATCCTCAGTGTCGCCCGCTTGGTCTTGGGAACGTGCAGTGTTGTCCTCCGTAGAGTCCCTGTGACTGGGGGCGGTCTTTAGCTCTGGTGACTGCGAGGCCGTCGGTCGTTTGTGCCATGCTTGGTCAGCGAGCGCCCTGCCGGCATCTGGTGCCTGGCTGGTGTCCTCGGTTCCGGCGAACACCTAGCTGACTTCCTGTGTTTGGCCAACGTCCGCTTGAGGGACGTCAGGTCTTTGGTCTTCCTTGGTGTTGGATCCGGACCTCTGGGAGAACGATCTGGAGTCGGGGTCCCGACGTCGGGTCAATGAGGAAGACTTATGGCACTCGGAAGACTTGGAAGAGGCCCGAGAGGGAGTGGAGGAAGCCGAGGGCCTTGAAGTCTTGATGGGCTGGAGAGTCGAAGAACCGCCTGAAGTCCGGATTTTAACCGAAGGGGGCTGAGACCGAGCCCTGGAGGGAGAGCAGTCCAATCTGGAGGAGCTACGGGAGTCCGAGGCCCGGTTCGGGGATCTCGACCTTACTTTGTCCCGGTGTTTATGGGCCTTGGAGGAAGAATCTCCCCCTTGAGGAAGTTCTTGGTCCATCCTTTTTAGTTTTTCTTCCAGCAGATAAGCCTGAAGTGCCTTCT
The DNA here is from genome assembly GCA_016271365.2 of Neoceratodus forsteri. Lineage (NCBI taxonomy): Eukaryota > Metazoa > Chordata > Ceratodontiformes > Ceratodontidae > Neoceratodus > Neoceratodus forsteri. The sequence continues at coordinate 1,319,230,068 of CM057453.1, read as the reverse complement.
GACGGCAACTGTACTTTTTTGTGTCAGTATAGTGATTTTACAAAAATATTTCAGTTTTTCTCTCAGCCCTGCCAAGTTTATGGTCAGTGGCCACGGGGATGACGTTAGGGAACCTTTCAGGCAGGCCGCTTCGGCAACAAGGCAGTGTTCAGTTCGCTTTCACCATCGGGGATGGGTTCTGACCATGGGTGGTCCTGTGTGTGCAAGGAAGGACAGTCCTACTGAAAGCACAAAAGGACAGCCCATTCCCTCGTCCAGTCAAGTTCTCAGCACAGCTTTGCCTCGAGGTCCTCCTCTTCGGAAAGGGAAGAAATGGTACCACTGGAGGTTACCCTCTAGGAGTTTCTCACTTCACTCTCTGTCTCCTGGGTCTGGAGGTCCTCATTGGTGTCACCAGGTGCCTGTGGTACTGGGATATCGAGGTCTCTAGGCCCAGAGTCCACCTCTTTCCTTATGTGGGGACCCAAGTGGGCAATTCCACCCTTGGGCAGCTCTTTGAAGCAGTGGATGTAGCATCAGGCTCATGTGTTTCTGCCAGCAGATTCGGTCCCTGGTCCTTTGGGGTTGGTGAATCTGAAACTGCGGGCAGGGCCCTCAAAACTGGTAGAGTGTTTGGCTGTGGCAGCAGCCTTCGGCCCGTGCTGATGACTGTGCCACTGACTCCTGTCCTACTGACCACACCCCCACCTTGTGTCACTATGGTGCCGGCTAGGTCGTTGGCACCAGGTCATGACCCTTCGGGGCCTGGCTTGGCACTAGTCTTGGTGCTGGTCCAGCACCATGTCTGTGTTGAATTGGTTCTTGGTCAGTGCCAGGGGCCCTCTGTGCTGGTGGTTCTTGGTCTCTGATTCAGTTCTGGTGCTGCCTTTGGCACAGGCCCCTTGTTCTTTTGGCTGTGTTATCGATATTGCTGGGGCCACATTTCTGGATTAGAGGGCCTGCAATCCACCCCTCTCTGAGTCCTCCCTCCAGGGAGAATGTCAAGTGGCACAAAACTGATCCCAGTCTCATGTTGTCTGAGGGTGGCGAAGATGACTTTCGTAGCCTGGACTGTTCGAACCCAGGCCCTATTGCTGTGCCTCAAGAGGCTCTAACTTTCAAGGCTTGCTCAGAGACATGCTTCTTAGCTTAATTCTGAGCCTACAACCATTGACAAGTGGTTAAATGTTTCTACCATGCCGGTCAATTTAGATATCGCTTCGAGAGGGAGCTCTTGCAACAAGTTACACTAGGACTGAATCCGGCAGGCACTAGGACCCCACGGAAAACTTCAGCTAGCAGTATATGGTGGGGGGCCACCCCAACGTTGCTCAATGGTATAAAAGGGGTGGTCCCGCAGCCCCACCCCAGTTCTTCCCACCGTCGACCCACGCACAGCAGCCCCATAGATTCCTTCCATTCTAGTTGACTGCCTTTTTCATCCCTTTTTTATTTTCAGAAATAGTTCTTTTCCTTTTTCTCTGCATGTCTTCTTCCCCGTCGTCCTCCGTTGAGCAGTGCCAGTCCAAGTGTGCCTGCAGCAGGCAAATTCTGTCAAAAGATTGCCATTTGGCCTGCGTCTTCTGCCTGGACCTAGATCACAACACCGAGTCCTGCCAGCATTGCCAGAGGTTCAACAGCAGGACCAAGATTTTCCACCAAAAAGCCCAGAAGTCCTTTTTGCTGGAGAAACAACTTGCAGTCATGCTGGAGGAGACCCATGGGAAAGGTTATTCATCCTCACCTGTCTTGGGGCTTCGACGTCTTCTGACCACCATAAGGGCAAGAAATCGTCGGGGAAGTTATCGTAAGGAGAAGCACAAGGACAAGCCGGACTCCTATTCCTGTTCCCCGCACAAGTCTGACTCCGGGTTCTCCCACAGGAGGATGGACTCGACTTCCCAGGCCACACTCACCCCCTCCTGACTACCTGTGGTTAAGCCTCTTGCCCTGGTACTGGCGTCAGGCGGAGGCTCATCTGGGTCCAGGACTAAGTCCTTGGCCCTTCAGCCCCTGAAACTATGGCCCTCGTCACAGACCTGGGCCAGCAGCCAGGTGGTTCAGTCAGCTCCTCATCCAGTGTTTGATCCTTACTCATCGTCTGTCTGACCAAGACGTCCTCCAAGTCAGCCATAGTCTCCAGCTCAGACTCCCTGGACAGATGCTGGGGGCATGAGCTCACCTCCGCCAGGAGAACGACTCCTCTGCCCTCCTCGGGGCTTAGTTCCTGTTAATGGGCCTCACCCAAGCAGATGTCAGCTGCGACCCCAGCCCGGCATGTTTCAGCGACCTCTCGGCCAGTGTCGTCAGACCCTCGTTCATTGCTGGCCAATGGCCATACAGAGCCTCAACTGACACTGAAAGGATCGCCATCCGATCAACCTATGATACCGTACAGCCAAGCCCTGGTGCAACAGACAGGAGCAAAGGGTGGTATCTCCCACTAGAGGAGCAAACATTTTAGATCTTGTTCTAACTAATATGAGACCCAGGATAAAATATTGAAGTTCATAGCCCTTTAGGGAATAGTGATGGTGTTTCAAAATGCTTGAGGAATATAGCACCAACGGAAGCAAAACCATATCAGAAAAACTTAATTCTGGTAAAGCAGACTTCCAGGGACTAAAAGCAGAAATGAAAAATTGGACGTGGAAGAAGGAATTTGTTAATTTAACAGTGGAACAAATGTGGGAAAGAGTTAGCAAGAAGATACTAATGTTAACCAAACAGTTTGTGCCTATCAAAAATAAAAATAGTTTATCAAAAAATATTGGTTGGTTTAACACTAAAATCAAGAAACTAGTTAAAGAAAAAGACAAGACTTTTAAGAGAGTAAACAGAAAACTTAACTCTGAAGGTTGGAATATATATAGACAGAAGGTTAAACAATTGAAGAAAGAAATAAAAAAGGCTAAGGGAGACTATGAGATCCAGGTGGCTACAATGGTAGGTGATAATTATAAATAATTTTATTCATATATTAATGGCAAAAAGAAAACATCAAATAACATTGGTCCATATATTAATGTATTAGGTGAAACTGTGACTGAATCCAAGGAGCTAGCCAATATGCAAAATTCCTATTTTAGCTCAGTGTTTAGCAAAAAAACTGATTTGAATACAGGAATTAAGCTGCTGTCACAGGTAGGTCAAATTGTGATAAAACCGGAGGAAGGAGGAAGTAATCAAAAGATTAAGAGAAATAACATAAATCCCCAGGGCCAGATTGGGGAGTCAGTATAGTGCAGTGGTTTAAGGCTCTGAGCTGCAAATCTGTGGTGCAGGTCTGGAGGGAGGCATTAGTGGTGCCATTACTAAAAAAGGGTTCGACCACTAAACCTGAGAATTTTAGTCTAACCTCTGTAATGGGTAAAATTCTGGAAGGTATAATTAAAGAATATATAATAGCCCACTTATCACATCAAAATATATTAGATCAGACATAACACGGGTTTACTAAAACCAGATCTTGCCAAACTTATATGCTGACCTTTTATGAGAAAGTGAACAAAGCCCTAGATTCAGGAAATGCAGTGGACGTCATTTTTTTGAACTTCTCTAAAGCCTTTGATAAACTTCTGCACAAAGAACTGATTGAGGTTATGATTGATGCTAAAATTCCGCAGAATATAATAAATTGGGTTGAGGCCTGGTTGAGAGATAGAAGACAGAGGGTGGTGGTAAATGGAGTAAAATCTGACTAGGAGAAGGTTACTAGTGGGGTTCCTCAGGGATCAGTATTGGGACCTTGCTTATTTAATTTGTACATCTCCTCTATTGAGTGTAAATCCTGAAACACCTGGATGACCAAGTTTGCAGATGATTGCAGGATAGGGGGCATAGTAAATAACACAGAACAACACAGTAATGTGCATCTTACTTTGGATAGTTTGGATCATTGGACCAGCCAGTTTAAATTGCAATTAAATACTGCTAAATGTGCAGTTATGCATTTGGGAAAAGCAAATAAAGCTTCAAAATATAAACTAGCAGGAAATGCACTACACTGCACTACAGTTGAAAGAGATCTCGGGGTGATGGTAACTGATGATTTAAGTTTCAGGTCACACTGTGGACATTTAGTTAAGAAGGCGAATCGAGTATTAAATTGCATATTTAGACATATTGGGAGCAGGGATAGCAAGGTGATCCTGCGACGCTACCAGGCCCTGGTCAGACCACATCTGGAGAATGGTGCTCAGGTATGGTCACCATACTTAAGGTCAGACATCGGGAAGCTGGAGGGTGTACAGAGAAGAGTGACAAAAAGAATTAGAGGGATGGAGAAAGAAAGTTACCAAGAGAGACTTCAAGAATTGGGTTTATATGCATTACAGTATAGAAGGACTGGGGGGATATGTGTATGATTTATAGGGCACTGCAGAATAAACAAATGAGCAGCAATTTCGGCCTTATAGTCAAAAGGGAATATGGTTACGGGAGCAGAAGACATAGATTACAATTAGAAATGGGTAAATGGAAGATGCTCAAAAGAAAAAAACTGGTTTATTTAGAGCCGCATAACACTGTGGAACAGCTTACCAAAGGAAGTAGTAGATAGTGAAACTACGGACTCTTAAGATTAAGCTGGACAACTTTTACAAAAACAAATTTGATATAGTATAAAATTGGAGTTATGGCAAGCATTAAGGACGTAAGTCTAGTAGCTTGTATAAATCTATGAAAAACAGACGCCGGCTACTCCTACTCCACAGAAACTGGCGCCACCTAAGGGCCCAATGCCCAGCCCGTCGAACCCTCCAATGCCGGGTGCTCCCCCTGAACCTAGGATCCTACTATCGGACGTCAAAGAACTCTCTTCATCCTGGTGGAACACCATTAAGGAAGATCTTCTTCAAGAGAAGCCTTCTTTGCCTCCTATTAAGGAGCCTACTCTTGAAGCCCCTCCAAAACGGCCTTTCTTTTCTTCTCCATATTTATTTTTATCCTCCTTGGCTCTTCAGGCATGTATCAGTCCCCCCTCCAGTCTCCGGTCACTGCCCACACAGGCACCCCCATGGATTCTTCTCTCTCCCCCCCGGGAGGGGAGAGGCCGTCTTCCTCTCCCTCTGTGGCAATATCCAAAGCGGGCTATTACGGGCGGTCCCGAGGTGGAGGTGCCGACTTACTGGGAGGGACTTCAGGGAGCCTGCATCTGTTTCCTCCTGTTTTTCTGGTCCCTCCCCCACTGCCGTGAATGCGTGTGCATCACAAAGCCACTTTCTTGCATCTCCCATGATCCGGCGCTGCCACTATCCACCATCAGGTGGCAGCCATAGAGCGGAACGACGTGCCCACTCGTTCCCAGGAGAGGAGAGCTGTCATGGGATGCTCGCTCCTCTCCCTCCCCTGCCGACCCCCCGGCTGCCTGAATTCGCTGCCAAACCCATGTCATCGGCATGGCGCGAGGTGTGGTGTCCAGTACCTCAACCCTCAGCGCCACCAGGCTGGGTTGAAAATGGCCTTTCTAGGAGCGTGGATATGTTCTATCCACACTGGTTGGCATGTCCCTTTCCCTTTAACTCTTGCCAGATGGTCTAAAAGCTGGCTCCTCCCACTCACTCGACTAATATATGCCTCTGCTCCACCCCTTGATGCCAGATCTCCCTTTCTGCTTGGAAGATTCAGGTTCCCTCTTTTACCACTTTGCACTGTGTAGGCCCTGGCACGTAATCCTTTGGATAAATTACCAAAAATCTAATTTGTTAGCTTCTCCACGTAAATTCGCGATAGCAACTGCGATTGAAGACAATTCCTCGCCTGGGTTCCGCCAGTGTCCCTGTGGGCAGAAGATGTCACATATCAACCCACATGCCAGGTACGTTTATTGCCTGGGCCATCCGCATAATACTCAGGACTGTGATTTTGTTGTGCCTTTGATCCTGCAGTTCTGGATGATTGCCTCGCATGTTTGCAACTCTGACGACCGGGAAAACAGCACCCACTGGTCAAATCATAACATGCCTGTCGTGTGGTCTCTGCGGCCGTGGGATCCACCGACCAACTGGAGCAGATGTAGACCTTCGAGGAGGAGGAGGAGGCTCACGCTGCCCGAGCAGTCCTTTTCAGTCTTTGTTCCACTTAAACTGGGCACTTCCTTCTCCTTCAAGGAGATGTGCTTGTCTGTCCCGACAAAAGGAGAGGGCCTGTCTGGCTCACACACCTCCCAGTCCCGCAAGAAGGACAAAGGATGGAGAGAAAATTCTTCGCACTGAAGATGCTCTTCGGACAGAGAGTGATCTCAGTCCCAAGAGTCTCCCATCTCGACTTCGGTCGAAATTGCAACCTCAGCTGCTGGCTTCACGGTACCACCATCAGGCCAGCCAGCTCAGACATGGGACGACGATTAGGTTGAAATAGTAATCCACTCCGTTGACCCATTGTTGACTGATGAGGCAGACAGTAGTTTTTTTTTTTGTTTGTTTGTTTTTTTAGGACTCTGGTCCTACCGGCCACCGAGGAGGAGACCCAGCTCGCTGGTGCTCCACCCATGGCCTCTGTCCCTGACCTGGAGGGCCGTGGCTTTCCTGGCCCCTTCCGAGCCCGTCGGTCCCTCCCGGCCGGTCGGGGTCTGTGACACCCACGACCAATAGGCTGAGGAAGTCTCACAAGCGGCGATGGCCGCCATTCATCCTCCTCAGATGAGGAGAGGCTTTGACGCAAGCTGCATCGATGCTATGAGGACCTCATGTGGCAACAGCTCACACTGTCTGGTCTGAAGTCGCTCCCGGCTTCCACTCCAGCAATCACTTGGCTGTCACCGTCCAGGCCGACTCCTCTGGAGCCTTTCGACACCGTCCCTCTGCCCATTGAAGCTGGTCTCTCCACCTGTTTTGGTGCAGCCACCACCTAAACAGCCTCTCCCTCGGGGGCTCCTGTCAAGGAGTCTCTGCTCATTCAGGGCCTCCCGCATTGGCTATCAGTCACCCTTACTCCCAACCATCCACAGCAGGTTGAGAGTAACTGGTGGTCGGCTACTCTGTCCAAACTCTGAGTCTGAGGATTCAGACCTTAATTCGCGTCCATGCGACAACGATTCCATGAGTCTCTCAACTGAGGAAAATGGGCCAAATATACCCTGATATCCTCAGAAAAGTGGATTTTCTGTCTGAGGCCTTCCCAGCGGCTGAATCCATAGTTGGCCCGGCCTTGGAGCTTTGGCAGCACCCAACCTCCTGCCCAGCACCTTCAGCCCACATGGCCCGCAAGTATGCGGTTCCCATAGGCTCCTCTTCGGGGTTTACAGAGCATCCCTTGGGTTAGGGGTTGGTGACAGTCTGCGTTTCGGCACTCTAGCAATTCAGGAGACGTGGACATCCAAGAAATTCGACCATTCAGCCAAAAAGGTCTATGCTGCCTCCTCGTTTGGTCTCCAACAGGCGAGTTCAGCCGTCATTATGGCACACTTCTCCCATGCCTTCTTGGGCTCTCTGGATGAGGTGCTTCCTCATCTGCCCATGGAACTTCAGACTACGGTCAAGCAGGTCCGTGACCAAGGTCGGGCTGTTACTAAGCAGCAGCTCCAGATGGCTCTGGACATCAGAGATTCTTGTGCCCATTCAGTGGCAACTGCAGTCGCCATGCGCCACAGGGCCTGACTGAGTGTCTCTACCTTCACGGCAGACACCCAGCACAAACTGGTGTATGTTCTTTCCTGGGTACCGTCTTGTTCAGTCCAGGAGACGAAGGGTACCGCCGGCATATCAAGAAGTCCAGTTCCACCTTGGACTCCATTAAGTCCACTCAGAAGGAACCCCAGGGTTGAAAGAAGCAGAAAAGGAAGCCTTTTTGGCCTTTTGTCCCTGCGGCCAAGCAACCCCAGTACCAATCTGGGCAGCAGCAGCAGGGTCAGTCTTGGCGCCCTCGGCCCAAGTCGGGGGCTTCAGCAGCCCATAAGCCCGGAGTGAAGGGCCCCAGCGGTCCCCCCGCTGGATCCTCCTCCTCCAAGCCTGCACGGTGATGGGGTAGGCACCCCCATGCCTGTCACAACCACTCTTGGTCCTACCGTGGGGGGCCGGCTCTGCCATTTCCTTTCCGCCTGGTCTGCTGTCATAATGGACAGGTGGGTCTTGGAAGTGGTCAACCAGGGACTGCCTCTGGAATTTGAGCAGCACCCTCAAAGCCGAGTCCACATCCCATGGGAGAAGGTATTCACCCATGCTCGGTTGACTCTGAGACGACTTTGCCCAACTCCTCCGCAGGGAGGTAGTGGTCAGAGTCGCGGATCCCCCTGTCAACCCAGGGTTCGTTTCCAGGTATTTCCTGGTCCTGAAATGTACGGGGGTGCTGACGCCCCATTCTAGACCTGCACAACCTAAATCAGTTTCTCAGGCGTCGCACTTTTCGGATGGCAACTCAGATCATACCATCTCTCGAGCAGAACATGTGGTTCTGCTCCCTGGATCTGCAGGACACATTCTTTCACGTCCCGATCCGTCCATCCAACCGAAGGTTCCTCCACTTCAGTCTGGAAGGAACCCTCTTCAAGTTCCAAGCCATGCTGTTCGGCCTGTCATCAGCCCCCAGGGTCTTCACCAAATGCATTCCAGTGGTGGTGGCCCATCTTCAGCGTCAAGGGGTCAGGGTGTACTCTTATCTTAACAATTGGCTCATAATGGGTCCCTCCAGACTGGAAGTAGAGAGGTCCAAGGATATCCCTATCCAGGAGATCTGTAGGGCTGCTACCTGGAAGTCAACAAACACCTTCATTTCCCATTACCACATCGAGCTTGAGTCACGCCGGAATGCTGGTTCAGGGGCCTCAGTTCTCCCATCTCTGATCCCTAAGTAAGGGGGGTATGCACCTTTCCTCCCTACTCCTGGAGAACTGCTAGGAGTCTGCCAACGAGCGTGGCTGTGTTGTTAGGAACGTGGATATGTTGTTCATCCGCACTCATTGGCATTGTCCCGTTCCTCTTTAAATCTGCTGGAAGTCTTCAAGTTGGCTCCTCCCACCCACCCGGGTGATATATACCTCGGCTCCACCCCATGACGCCAGATCTTCCTTTCCGTTGAAAGATACAGGTCGACTCCCTTGTGCTCTCGCATTTCATAGGCCCTGGTTTTCATATCTTCGATTTTACTGAAATTAAAACTCGTACAAGTTAGCGATCGCGCATTTGCATCTTCGATCATGGAGGAAAAATCTCGCCCGGGCTTTGGCCGGTGTCCTTGCAGCCAAAAGATGTTGGGCACCGATCTCCATCTCACGTGCGTCTACTGCCTGGGTGTCGGCCATGACATCTCGTCCTGCAGTTACTGCTTGGCCTTCCATCCCAACGTCCTGGACGACTGAATGGCATGCCTGAAACTGGGGAGACCGGAGAAAAAGAACCCTCCGGTGCAGTCCAAGGAGGCTAGGTGGGCGGTTTCCACGGCCGCGGGCTCCGCCGAGCAGCTGGAATGCATACAAGCATTCAAGGAAGAAGCCCCTCGCGCTTCAGCTAATCAAAGCTTCTTCGTCCCACTGAACCTAGGCTCCACCTTTACAGGTTCGTTAAAGGAGTTGTGCCAGTCTCTTCTTACCCAGGGTGAGGCACCCACGAGCTCGCACTCCTCCCGCTCTCGGAAGAGGGGAAAAAGAATCTGCTTCGTCTTTGTCTTGTCGAAGGCGATCTTGGGACCGAGAGAGGTCTCGGTCCCAGGAGCTTGTGGTCTCGACCTCTGTCACGGACCGCTGGGTGTCGAGATCGCCTCCTTGGCCGCAGGCTTTACGGACCTTCCATCTGGCCAGACAACAAAGGAAGTGGCCGATGAGGTCAAGATCATTCTCAACCCGATCGACCCTTTGTCACCGGCCGTAGTCGACGACTCCTTAGAAAGGACTCTGGTCCTAGTGTTTCCTGATGAGGAGACCCAGACAGCTGGCATCTCTATTAAGGATCCGGTTCCGCACCCTCAGGTTTCACCGATTTCCCCCGGTATCTCCCGATCAACCAAGTCAGCCTGCCCGATCCCTGTCGAGGTCCAGAACCCCCTCGGCCAAACTACCGAGGAAGAGCCATAAGTGCTCTAAGAAGAGGCGACGCCACAGGTCGTCCTCATCCTCCTCGGACAAAGAGAGGCTTCAATGGAAACTCCGGCTCTATGAGGACCTTATGTGGCAACAGCCGATTCTGACCGGGCAGAAGCCAGCTCCGCCAGCCACCCCAGCCATTACTTGGCTCTTGCCTCTCAGGCCGAAGCCGACTCCTCCAGAACTGAAACAATCGGTTCCTCCGCCCGTGAGGCCGGCCTGTCCCCCGGTCCGGCCTATTCCGATCTCTCTACATATTCGGGTGGAACCGCTGCCAAAACAGCCTACGGGAGGGGATCCCCCAAAAGAGGACCGTCAGGATGTCTGACTTCCCGGACATCTGTCGGTTACAGTCACCCCAGACTGCCCTCGGACGATCGAGGGTGATTTAGGTGGCAGGCCGTTGTACTCCAACTCCTCGGACTCTGATGTCACCGGATTTCACTCTCATCCTGGGGATGATGAATCATCCGTTGGCAAAGGGATGGAGGAAGGCACTTCCTCCTTCCAAAGCATTCTCAGTCTCATTTCCGACTCCATCGGAATGCCCCTGGAGCCAATCCAGAAAAAGGCGGAGTACCCTCTCACAGATATCCTAAAGAGAGGGGATACCCCGACAGAGGCCTTTCCTGTGGCCGAAGCCATCGTTGGCCCGGCCCTCGAACTTTGGCAGCGCTCTGCCTCATGCCCAGCACCGTCTGCCCGCATGGCCCACAAGTATGCGGTGCCCATGGGGTCCCTTGTGGGGTTCATAGAGCACCCTTCGGCCGAGAACCTGGTGACCGCCTCTGTGTTCAGGTGTACTGGTAGTTTGGCCACACTGACTAACCTCCGGACAAAGAGTCCAAAAATATGGACCACTCCGCACAGAAAGTCTAAGCGGCTTCCTTCTTGGGCCTTCGTCAGGCCAGTTTGGCTGTCGTCATGGCACACTTCTCTCGTGCTTTTTTCAGGTCATTAGGTGAAGTCCTCCCTCATCTCGCCGCGGACATGCAGACCACGGTCAAACAGGTCTGGGACCAAGGCCGTGCTGTTGCCAAACAGCAGCTCCAGATGGCCCTGGACATTAGAGATTCTTGTGCCTGCTTGATGGCCACCGCAGTGGCCTCTTGCAGGGCTTGGCTGAGGCCTTCCTCCTTCTTGGCGGATACCCAGCATAAGCTTGCTGATGAGCCTTTTCTTGGGACCGACTTATTCGGTCTAGGAGTGGCCGGTCACCTACAGCACATAGAGCAGTCCAGTGCCACCTTGGATGCCACTTCTGCCAAGGGTTCTTCAGACAAGAGCCAGCAGAAGAAGCCTTTTCAGCACTCTTCTCCTGCGGTCTGGCAGCCCTCCGATCAAGGAGGACAGCAACATCAGCAGCAGCAGGCTCAAGCTTGGTGCCCCTGGCCCAAGCTTGGACCCAAAGGGGGCAGAGGCTCTGGTCCTGGAGCTGCCTCCTCCTCTAAGCCTGCCCAGTGACGGGATGGGGGTTGCCACCCCATCTCCGTCACGCCAGCTCTGGGCCCTCCCGTTGGGGGGGTCAGCTTCGCAACTTTCTTTCTGCCTGGTCCGCTGTCACTTCGGACGGGTGGATTTTCAAAGTGGTCAGTCGGGGACTGCCTCTAGATTTTGAGCAGTATCCTCCCAGCCGAGTCCACGCCCCTCGGGAGAAACGGATTTCAGCATGCACTCAGTCGGCTTTTCGAGATGACATAGCTCAGCTCCTCCGCAAGGAGGCAGTAGCTCCCGTGGCAGATCCTCCAGCCGACCCAGGCTTTATCTCCAGGTACTTCCTTGTGCCCAAGCAGACGGGGGATTGGCGCCCCATTCTAGATCTCCATGACCTGAATCAGTTTCTCAGGTCTCGCACCTTTTGGATGGTCACTCTGTCCTAGATCATACCATCCTTGGAGCGAAACATGTGGTTCTGTTCTCTGGATCTGCCGGACACGTTCTTTCATGTCCCGATCCAGGGTCAAGGGGTCCCAGTACGAGTTCCATTCGGCCTGTCATCGGGCCCACAGGTCTTCACCAAATGCATTGCAGTGGTGGAGGCCCATCGGGGCGGGGGGGGGTCGGATACCCTTACCTAGACGATTGGCTCCTGGCAGGTTCCACCCAACAGGAGATGGAGAGGTCCAGGGATCTGGCCCTCCAGACCTGCTCCCAGCTCGGCCTTCTGATCAACGAGTCCAACTTGGAACGTGTGCCTTCCCAGGTGATGGGCTTCATCGGGGCAGAGCTAAACTCTTGTCAAGCCAGAGCTCTGCTCCCGGTGGACAGGGCGAAGGTTCTCTCCTCCTTTGCCCAGTCATTTCTGGTTGGGCAGTCGCGCCCTGCCTGGGACTGTCTGTGCCTTCTGGGTTACATGGCGGCGTGTACCCCAGGGGTTCATTGGGCCCGGTTGCACATGCACCCCCTCCATTGGGAGCTGGCCACCCAGTGAACTCAGCGTCACGGTCATTTCAACCAGCTGAACACTGTAACCCATAAGATGTGGGACGCTCTCCAATGGTGGACCGCCCCAGACCTGTTGCAGGAAGGGATCCCGTTTGTCCGCCCTGAGCCGATGGCCGTCCTCACGACTAATGCCTCTGTCATGGGCTGGGGTGCCCACATGGGGGACAACAGGGCCCGCGGGTTCTGGACCACCAAGGAGTCCCGATGCCACATCAACCTGTTGGAGCTCAGAGCAGTCAGACTGGTACTGTCAGCTTTCACTCCTCAGCTCCAGGGTCAAGTGGTTCAAGTCCAGATGGACAATACCACGAACATGTACTACCTCAGCAAACAGGGCGGCATGCACTCCCGTTTCCTGTGCAAGGAGGTGCTCCACATCTGGATCCTTGTAAACCGGTTGGAGGCGGATCTCCTAGCCATCCATGTGGCAGGAGCCTCGAACCAGCTGGCGGATGCTCTCAGCTGCATAGGCCAGACATCCCACGAGTGGTCTCTCCATCCAGAGGTAGCTTACAGTCTGTTCTCCCATTGGGGCAAACTGATGGTGGACCTGTTTGCCTCCAATGAAAACACCAAGCTGAGGCTGTATCATGCCTGCCCCCCTCATCAGGGCTCGCTGCAGGGGGATGCCTTCTCGAGGCCATGGACCCCAGGCCTCCTCTACACCTTCCCTCCATTTCCCATGTTACTCAAAGTGAGGAGGGACAAGGCGAAGGTTATTCTGGTAGCCCTAGACTTGGCTGCACCAGTTCTGGTATCCAGATCTCCTCAGCCTCAGCTGCAGGCCCCCGGAGCGGGTTTGCACACACCCAGACCTGATGCCTCTCAACCAGGGGAAGGTCTGTCATCTGGACCTTCAGTCCCTGCACCTCACAGCCTGATACCTGAGCGGCTAGAGTTCCAGGCTTTGGGTCTTTCCGAAGATGTCTTCACTGTGGAGGAGGGATCTAGAAAGGAATCGACCAGGAAATGTTATGCCTTCAAATGGAAAAGATTTTCAATTTGGTGCCAGGGTAAGGGTCTGGACCCCTTATCCTGCTCTGTGGCCAACATTCTCGACTACCTTTGGCCTCTCTCCAAAGGGGGGGTCTCCGGTCATCGACCCTTGGGGTGCACCTGGCAGCCATTTCTGCTTACCTGGCGCAGGCTGCTCAGCCGACATTGGCACAGGAGACAGTGGTCGGGCATTTTTTCAAAGGCTAGGATCAGTATCCCCTTTGGTGCCTGAACCTCCACCTTCGTGGGTTCTGCTGCTGGTTTTGGCAAAGCTCATGGACAAGCCATTCAAACCCATGCACAAGTGTGAGCTATCACACTTGTGGAAGACTGCCTTTCTGGTGGCTATCACATCAGCCAGAAGGACAGGGGAGCTCCAGGCGCTCTCGGTGGACTCCCCTTATCTGGTCTTTCACAGGGACAATGTTGTCCTGCGCCCCCACCCGAAATTCCTTCCGAAGGTGGTGTCAGAGTTTCACCTTAACCTGGTGTTTACTCTGCCGGTATTCTACCCTAATTACACCTCGGACACATAGTACAGGCTCCATACTTTTGACATGAGACATGGTGTCTCCTATTGTAAGGAGAGGACTGGGGAAATTCGCGGAGAGGTTTGCCAGCTGTTTGTTACCTACGCTGAAGCTGCTTCTGGCAGACCTGCAGCCAAACAGACCATTATGAGCTGGATTACATCATGCATAGGTCTGTTCTATGAGTTGGCGGGCAAGGAGCCTCCCAGAGGGATAAGAGCTCATTCTACCCACCACACTGCTGCATCGGTGGCTGTTTCCAGGGACATCCCCATCCAGGAGATCTGTCGGGCTGCTACCTGGAAGTCGGCAAACACCTTCATCGCCCACTACCACATCGACCTTGAGTCACGCTGGGATGCTGGTTTTGGGACCTCAGTTCTCCAATCTCTGTTCCCTAAGTAGGGGTGTGTGCCTTGGCTCCCTCCTCCCAGAGAACTGCTAGGAGTCTGCCAATGAGTGTGGATGAACAACATATCCACGCTCCTAGAAGAACAGGTTCTAGGGACATGGATATGTTGTTCAATCCACACTTATTGGCAGGTTCCTTGCCGCTTTAAATCTTGCTGGAAGGTCTTCAAGCTGGCTCCTCCCACCCACCCAGGTGGTAAAACTCTCGGCTCCGCCCCATGACGCCAGATCTTCCTTACTGCTTGGAAACTCAGGTTCCCTCCTTAGGGCTCTGCGTTTTAGACTGGATCCTAACTCTTCGGTTCGTCCGAAACTGGTTTTGAAGTTTTCTAAACTTCGGTCTTCATCTTCCCTCGTGGCTGCGATGGACAAATCTTTTCCCAGCTTTCGGAGGTGCCCTTGCAGGCAGAAAATGTCCAGGACGGATCCGCACTCCACGTGTGATACTGCCCAGGCCTCAGATCACGACCTGCAGGCCTGCGAGTTGTGCCGTTCTTTCTTGGCCAGCGTCCTGGATGGATTGCACTGCCCGATGCAGCTCGGGCGCTCTGAGAAGTGTTTTCGCCGGTAAAATCAAAAGAGGCTCACATGGGTGTTCGCGCGGTTGACTCGGGCTGAGCAGCTCGAGCAGATGAGCTCTCGAGGAGGAGTGCCAGGCCGCATCTTCCTCGGCCGCAGCATTTATCCTGCTGTCTCTGAGTTCCTGCATCCGCCTGTTCAGGAGCTTTGTCAGTCCCTTTCCACGAGGAGAGGGGCCATTGGGACATTCTTCTCGGCCCAGGAAGAAGGAGTGGAAGGGTAAGTCCCACCGTCGGCGTTCGTGGGAGCGGGAGAGATCTCCTTCCCCGGACAGCCGACCGTCAACTTCGGTCGAAGTTGCAGCTCAGGCTGCTGGCTTCACGGTGTCCCCATCAGGCCAGCGTGCCGAGACTCCAGTCGACGCAGTCGAGATTTTTCTCGATCCGTCGGATGGGCTGTCGACTGGTGAAGCAGACAACCCAGCTTCACCGGTTCCCCCGGTGGAGACCGAGGATCTGCTCAAGCTCGGGGCCGTGAGTCCCTGTCAGCAAGTTCAGCTGAGGGAAGAGCGGGTGTCCCCGCCCTTCCCAGACCCGCCTCGTCTCAGACTTCATCTCAACAGCTGCTCTCACGACATCGGCGGTCTTGGTCTTGGTACCTAAGTAAGCATGAGATACTGCCTCCTCTTCCTCGGATGAGGGAGGCTTCAGCGTAAATTACGCTGGCACTATGAGGAGCTTATGTGGTAGCAGTTATTGTTGTTCGGTCTGAACCGACTCCGGTTCAGACCCCGGCCATCAAGTGGCTGTTGCCCGAATGACCGAAGCAACCGCTCACCCCAGTCGAGTTGCCTGTTCCAGGGCCGGTTGCTTGGCCAAAACCGGCTGCTCCACCAATTGTGGTGGAACCTCCACCTCCACAACCGAAGTCTGGGGCACCGACCAAGGATTCTTGGTCGGGTCACGGCCTGCCCCACAAGTTGTCGGTCACCCTCACTCCCGACCGTCCTCTGCAGGTGGAGGGTGGCTCAGGGCCAAGGCAGCTCTTCACAGACTCTTCGGAATCAGACGACTCCTCCCTGTTCTCCAGGCAGGTCGAGCTGGAGTCCTCCGGGAGCCAGTCGGAGATTCTGGACCGAGAGGATTCCCCCACGGAGGCCTTTCCGGTGGCTGAGGCCATTGTCGGTCCAGCCTTGGAGCTCTGGCAGCGGCCTGCTTCCTGTCCTGCACCCTCGGCCAGGATGGCCAGGAAGTATGTGGTCCCTACCGGCTCTTGCCTGGTTTTCGAGCACCCTCTGCCGAGGGGTTAGTCACCGACAGCGCCTTCCGCATTCCGTAACGCCGGGACGTGGATAAGCTCTCGACAAAAAGTCCAAAAAGCTGGACTTTGCTGGGCGCAAGGTGTACGCTGCGTCCTACCTCGGCTTCTGACAGGCCAGCTCGGCCGTGCTGATGGCACACTTCTCCTACGCCCTCTTGGGCTCCCTGGATGTGGTTGTCCGTCATCTCCCGGCCGACCTGCAGACCACGGTCCGTCAGGTGCGGGACCAGGGTAGGGCGGTGGCGAAGCAGCAGCTTCAGACTGCTCTGGACATAGGTGAATCCTGTGCCAGGTCAGTAGCGGCCACGGTGGCCATGCGCCGTGGGCGTGGCTGAGAATATCTACCGCTGCAGATACCTGGCATGTTGGTGGATCGCCCCTTCTTGGGGACTGGACCTCTTCTGCCCTGGAGTGGAGGGACACCTCCAGCGGATCGAAAAGTCCAGTGCCACTCTGGATTCTGTCACCTCCGCCCAGAGGGACAAAGGCCACTGTCAGCAACAGCATAAGTCCTTTCGTCCTTCGGCCCCTGCAGCTCGACCAGCCCACCAGCAACAGGGCCAGCAGGCTTGCGCTTGGCATCCCAAACCGAAGCCGGCGACTTCCTCCCACAGGAAGCAAGAAGGAGGTAAAGGCCCAGGAGGTCCCTTGGCCGGTTCCTCCTCCAAACCTGCCCAGTGACGGGTTGAGGGGTGACGCCTCGTCACACCCCGTCACACCCCCCCCCCCCGTGGGGGGACTGCTCCACCACTTCCTTTCCGCCTGGTCCACTATCGCCACGGACCGCTGGGTGTTGGAGGTGGTAGGAAAAGTCCTGCCTCTGGAGTTCAAGCAGGCTCCACCCTTTCGAGCCGTCGCCCCTCGGGGGGCCATGGGGTCCGCAGCCTCGCTGTCGGCCCACGAGTCGATATTGCCCTGCTCCTCGAAAAAGAGGTAATCAGGAAGGTGGCGGATCCTCCTCTAGACCCGGGGTTTGTGTCCAGGTATTTCCTGGTCCCAAAACGGACGGGGGGCTGGCGCCCCATCCTTGATCTGCACGACCTGAACAGGTTCCTATCTGGCTCAGATAATACCATCCTTGGAACAAGGCGTGTGGTTCTGTTCCCTGGACCTCCAGGACGCGTTCTTTCACGTCCCGATCCGTCCATCTCATCAGAGATTCCTCCGCTTCAGAGCGGAGGGGTCCCTTTACGAGTTCCGGGCCATGCCCTTCGGCCTCTCTCTAGCTCTCAGGGTCTTCACCAAATGCATGGCAGTGGTGACAGCATTCCTGCGGTGCCGAAGGGTCCGGGTGTACCCCTACCTGACGACTGGCTGATTGTGCCCACCCAGAGCGGAGGGTGGAGCGGTCCAGAGATCTGGCCTCCAGGTGTGCTCAGATTGGCCTTCCATCAACGACGCCAGTCGGAACCTCGTGCCAAAGCAGGGATACTCTTCATTAGGGCAGAGCTTGACTCTCTTCGAGCCAAAGCTCGGCTCCCGTCGGACAGGGCCAAGGTTCTTTCCTCCTTTGCCCAACCATTTCTGGTTGGGCAATCGCGCCTAGCCCGGGACTTCCTGCGCCTCGTGGGCCTCATGGCGGCCTGCACCAGCGTGGTCCGCTGGGCCCGTTGGTACATGCGTCCCCTTCAATGGGAATTGGCCAGCCAGTGGTCACAGTGCCGCGATCCATTGGACCAGCATGTGACAGTGACCCAGGAGATGTGGAACGCTCTCCAGTGGTGGACCATTCCGGCACATCTGCAGGAGGACATCCTGCTCGGTCCATCCCCTTGTTTACCTGTCTCTATCGGACCGATGCATCTCTGATGGTTTGGGTGCCCATCTGGGGAGCACAGAGTGCATGGCCTCTGGTCCCTCGGGAGTCCCGATGCCATATCAACTGTTGGAGCTCTGAGCGGTCCGCCTAGCTCTCACCGCGCTCCGCTTTTACGGGGTCAGTGGTTCGGGTCCAGACGGACAATACCACGACCATGTACTATCTGAACCGCCAGGGCGGGATGCGCTCCATGCTGTTATGCAAGGAAGCTCTCCAGATATGGTCCTCGTGCAGCCTGGAGGTGGATCTCCTAGCCATTCACGGGCAGGAGCTCCAACACCCTGGCTGATGCCCTAAGCCGGATAGAGGCTGCGTCTCACGAGTGGGCTCTCCTGCCGGAGGTAGTACAAGATCTGTTCTCCCACTGGGGCATGCCTCAGGTGGACCTGTTTGCCTCCAGGGAGAATGCGAAGCTGAGACTGTTCCATGCCCACCCCCCTCAGCATGGCTCTCTGCAGGGGGATGCCTTTTCGAGGCCGTGGACCCCGGGCTTCTTCTACGCCTTTCCCCATTTCCCTTGATCCACAAGGTGCTTCTCAAGGTGAGGAGGGACAAGGCGCAGGTGATTCTGGTAGCCCCAGACTGGCCCCGCCAGTTCTGGTATCCAGATCTCCTCAGCCTCAGCTCCAGGCTCCCGAGGCGGCTTCCAGCCCGCCCAGACCTGATCTCAGTCAACCAGGGGAAGGTATTCCATCCGGACCTTCAATCCCTGCACCTGACGGCCTGGTTCCTGAGCTGCTAGAGTTCCAGGCCTTGGGTCTTTCCGACGAGGTCCTTAACGCCGTTGAGGCGTCCGTGAAGAGTCGACTCAGGAAATGCTATGCCTTCAAATGGAAGAGATTCTCCATTTGTGTCAGGGGAAGGGCTTGGACCCTTCCGCCCATCCCTTGGCAAGCATTCTGGACTATTTGTGGTCCCTTTCTCAGCAAGGGCTTCGGTCGAGGACCCTTAAGGTGCACCTGGCAGCCATCTCTGCTTACTGGGCGAGGGCCGGGAAGCAGTCTGTGGCGCAGGAGAAGGTGGTCGGGCGCTTTTTCAAAGGCCTTGACCACATTTCCCCTCTGGTGCGAGAACCACCACCTCCATGGGATCTACTGCTGGTATTGGCCAAGCTCATGGGCAAGCCATTCGAACCGATGCACAGGTGCGATGTTTCCCACCTGTCGTGGAAGACCACCTTCTTGGTGGCTATCACATCAGCCAGAAGGATGGGAGAGCTCCAGGCGCTTCCATCGAGTCTCCTTATCTGGTCTTCCACAGGGACAGGTTGTCCTGCGCCCACCTGAAATTCCTTCCAAGGTGGTGTCGGAGTTTCACCTTAACCAGGTGTTGACTCTGCCGGTGTTCTACCCCAATCACACCTCGGAGGCCAAATATAGGCTCCATACTTTGGATCCTAGACCAGCGCTCGCTTATTATAAGGAGTGGACGGCTGAAGTTCGGGGAGAGGTTCGCCAGCTGTTTGTCACCTACGCTGAAGATGCACCTGGCAGACCTGCAGCCAAGCGGACGATAAGCAGGTGGGTCACCTCCTGCATAGAGTTCTGCTATAGGTTGGCGGGCATGGAGCCTCCCAGAAAGATAAGAGCTCATTCTACCTGCCATACCGCTGCATCAGTAGCTGCTTCCAGGGATGTCCCTATCCAAAATATCTGCAGGGCTGCTACCTGGAAGTTGGCACATACCTTTATTACCCACTACCACATCGACCTTGAGTCACGCCGGGATGCTGGTTTGGGGGCCTCGGTTCTCCAGTCTCTATTCCCTAAGTAGGGGGTGTGCGCCTTGCCTCCCTCCTCTTGGAGAACTGCTAGGAGCCTGCCAATAAGTGTGGATTGAACAACATATCCATGTCCCTAGAAATACAGGTTACTCACCTGTAACAGGAGTTCTAGGAATGGTATATGTTGTTCATCCACCCGACCTCCCCGGCTTCGACGCACAACCTGGCTTCCAGTGGGCTAGATCTATCGTCATGGGGTGGAGCTGAGAGTTTTACCACCCGGGTGGGAGGAGCCAGCTTGAAGACCTTCTGGCAAGATTTAAAGTGGCAAGAAACCTGCCAATAAGCGTGGATAAACAACATATACCATTCCTAGAACTCCTGTTACATGTGAGTAACCTGTATTTACTCACCTGTAACAGTAGTTCTAGGAGCGGTATATGTTGTTCATCCATACCGACCCACCCGAGCTCCCCGGCTGCGGACGCACACAACCTGGCTTCCAGCGGGCTAAGATCTGGCGTCTTGGCGCAGAGCCAAGTGTTATACGAGGTATATACCACCCTGTTGGGTGGGAGGAGCCAGCTTGAAGACTTCCAGCAGATTTAAAGAGGAAAGCGACAATGCCAATGAGTGTGGATGAACAACATACATCACTCCTAGAACTACTGTTACAGTTGAGTAACCTGTTCTTATTCACCTGTAACAGTAGATCTTCCTGGACATAGTCTCCACCACTCATTCACACTAATGGGATCTACACTGGAGGCTCTAGGACCCAGCAGGAGCAAACTTTTTGCAAGAAGGTCGATGCAAGAGATGGAGCCATGAGAAGCGGCGCTGCGAGCCTCGGCTCATTTGGCAGTGACTGTCTCGGCATCAACCCTCCAACCGCCTCAGTTCCTTTTTTCCCCGCCATCTAGTGCGCTACAGTGACGACGACGCTCGCCCGCTGGGAGTCAAACTTCAAGCTAGCAGCATAGTTTTCAGTTAATTATTTTGTAGTATTTCTCAAATAAGTACAGATTACTATAGTTTATTCTTATTAAAGAAAGAAGTCTCAGCCTACATTGATGGAGCTGACCATGAGCAGGTCAGGTAACTGTAGGGAGACTTCGTATGAAAGCTGTTCAGTCAGCCGGGATGGGTGCGGTTCGCCGCCCTCTCCGGGGTCTGACAATGGACGGTCCAATGCCAGAGAGGAGGCTGTCCCCCGAAAGCATAAAAAGAAAATGGTCGACTTTGGCACTGTTCAACCTCGAGCTCTTTCTTCTCGGGTCCACAGGTCAAAACAGAGAAGGTATCACCAAGGTCTCCCACTGGTATGTTCATGCGCCGACGGTCGGTTGGGGTCAATTGCTGTCTCTCCTGTGGAGTCTCAGGTTTCTGTCTGTAACCAACCTCTTCGACACTGAAGCCCTTCCCCGCCTTCTGGTAGGGCTTCAGATGAGTAGTTTCATTAGTGGGCCACTCTGATGGAGCAATGGGTTCAGAGGTTGGTCCAGCTGCCTGGCCTGGTCACTCAAGGACCCTTGGACCCTTTGGGGTATTGGGTAGGGTGGTTGGACCTCCCTAGTCGCATGGCGCCTTCTTCGGTGCTGTCGAATCCACGCTTAGCTGTTTTCCCCCCTCACATGGCTGCGGCACAGGGTGCCACACCAATGCCTCTATCTCCTGGTATTCTTCCTGCTTTCTCCTCAAATCCTAGTTTTCGGAGCCCTGGGTTGGTTTTGGCGTCAATGGGTCACTTGGCGCCGTTGCGTCTTTCGGCGCCGTCCTCAGCACCGTGTGGCCTTTTGGCGTAGTCTTCAGTGCTGTGTGGCTTTTTGGCACCGTTCTCTGTGCGGGCTATGCACAACTGCGCTATGCTGGTCAGGCGGCGAAGTGCTCTTTCTTAGCACCGAGGCTTGGTGTGATGACTTCCAGTCTTCAGGGCTTCTCGAACCCTTTTCCTTCCTTTTTTCCTTCTGATTTTCACTCCTTTCCTGTCCATACAGTCCCTCCTGGACTGTCAGGAGATGACATTGAGCCTGACCCAGACCTTAGGCTGGGTGATGACATGGAAGGAACAGGAATTAATCCTATTGCAGAGCCTGTGGTCGAGGACCTGTCTTTTAAGTCTCTGCTGAAAATTTTGAATTCCACTCTTTATCTCCAGGCTACAGATATCGATCCTGGGAAGCTTTTAAGGCTCCAATACCTTCATGTCCCGGAGATCTCTATGGATTTAACTCCCTCGGTACAGCCTTCCCTTGAGACGCTTTCTCAAGTGGTATGGAATAATCCTACTCTCATTCCTTCTGTGGCTAAGTCCATAGATAGAAGGTATGCTGCTCCCAAGGATCGACCCATTTGGGCCTCCTAAGCCTTTGCGGACCCTATTGTAGTCTTAGCAGAGAATAAGGTCGTCCTTCCTCAGGCTACTACAGCCCGACCTGTAAACAAAGAATCTCGTAAGATAGATACTTTAGGTAAGAGTCTTTGCTGCATCCACCGTGGGTATGCATATTGCCACCTACCAGGGCTATTTCTCTCAATATGAGTATGTTCTTTGGCATTCACTCAAACAAATGGTAGAAGCTCTACCAGAGTCGGACACTAATTCAGAGCTTCTTCAAACCATAATTAGGTTTATCGAGTCCAATAACCAGCAGGTTAAAGCAGCTATGGACGCTTTCGATACTGCCACCTGAGCAGCGGCGGTGGGCATTTGTACCCGCCATCACTGCTGGCTGCGCACTTCAGGATTCACGAATGATGCCCAGCATCAGGTTATGGAGTTACCCTTCGGCAGTATGTATCTCTTCGGTCCTCAAGTAGAACAAGCTCTAGAGGCCTCATGAAAGACTAGGTCCACCATTAAATTGGCTCGACCTGCTCCTGCCCCTTCTCGGGGGGTGTTAATAAGCATCAATTTCACAACCGTCAGTCCATTCGAGGCAAGGGCAGGGGAGATTTTAATAAAAACCAAGCCCCCCAGCCTCAAAAGAAAATGCAATAGAAAGCGCAAGGGCCCAAAGTGCCCAGTGCAGTCTTCTGAGTTTCTGGCCCAAGTCCCACCTCAGCTGCCCGAGGGGGACTCTTCCTCAGCGGTGGGAGGTCGTCTGACTCAATTCTACAACCGGTGGAAGTCCATAACATCGGACAAATGGGTGCTTCGGATAATCTGTGAGGGGTATTCCCTCAATCTTTCAGAGACCCCTCCAGATCATCTCCCCCCGCGACAGCCCAGGCTGTCAGTACTTCAGTCAGAACTTCTCGCTTCAGAGATACAATGCCTTCTGAACAATAGGGCAGTAGAAATGGTTTCACTGAATCAGGGGAACACAGGGTTGTACTCCCATTACTTTGTAGTTCCAAAGAAAACCGGGGGGCATGTGCCCCATTTTGAACCTCAGAAAATTGTTCAAATTTCTTCCCAAGGAGAAGTTCAAAATGATATCGCTAGGAACCTTGTTACTTTTGCTTCATCAACATGACTGGCTAGTCTCCCTGGACGTGCAGGGTGCTTACCAATAGATTCCTATTCACCCAAATCATCACAAATACCTAAGGTTTGTGGCTTTGGGCCAGCATTATTAGTTCAGAGTCCTGCCCTTTGGGCCATCTTCGGCGCTGCAAGTTTTTACAAAGTGTTGTGCAACTCTCGCAGCGCATCTCAGAAAGATCGGAGTACAAGTGTTCCCATATCTGGACAACTGGCTTCTAGCAAGTCCTTCCAGGCAAGAAACTCTCGATGCCATAACCACGGCCTCAGACTTTCTCACGTCCATGGGAGTTCTGCTAAATCTCAAGAATTCGCAGTTGCAGCCCTCCCAGAAGCTCCTTTTTATAGGAACTCTTCTGGACACCTCATAGATGCATAGATACATAGACAGTGTCGGCAGATAAGGGCCTATGGCCCACCCAGTCTGCCCATTTGAGCTTGTAAGTTCAGTTTGTTTTCCTAGAAGTCTTTTGCCCCTGACCTCCAGAATTCCTTTATGTCTATCCCATGCATTCTTAAATCTCGTGATTGTTTCAGCCCCCACCACTTCCTCTGGCAGGGTTCCACTTGTCCACCACCCGTTCTGTGAAGAAATTCTTCCTCATGTTTCCTCAGAATCATCCTCCCTCCAACTTCATCCCATGCCCTCTAGTCCTGGAACATCTTTTTCGCTTAAAAATAGTGTATTCCTGCACCCTGTTCCTCCCTGTAAGATACTTGTATGTCTCCATCATATCCCCTCTCTCCCTCCTCTCTTCCAGGGAGTACATATTCAGTTCCTTCAACCTGTCCTCATAGGACTTATGATGCAATCCATGTACCATCTTTGTTGCCCTCCTCTGAACCTTCTCTACTGTATGTCCTTACGTAGGTAAGGTCTCCAGAACTGTACACTGTACTCCAGGTGGGGCCTCTCTAGTGTCTTGTATAGTGGAATTATGACCTCCCTTTTCCTGCTGGTGATGCCCCTGCCTGTGCATCCCAGCATCCTATTTGTTTACCTGCTGCCTTGTCACACTGTTTCCCTACCTTGAGGTCATCAGAGATGATAACCCCAAGATCCCTTTCCTGCTTGGTGCATGCTATATCCTCACCCCCCAACTGATACATTGTGCCAGGGTTTTTGTGCCCCCTATGCATTATCTTGCACTTGTTTGCATGGAATTTCAACTGCCAAGCCCCTGTCCATTGTTCAATTTTCTGCAGGTCCCTTCTCATTCTGTCTACACCCTCTGGTGTGTCTACTCTGTTACAGAGCTTTGTGTCATCAGTGAACAGTGAAATTCTACCTTCTAGGTCCTGCGCAATGTCACTTATGAAGATGTTGAATAGGACCGGTCCCAGCACTGATCCCTGTGGTACCCCACTGGTCACTTTTCCATCTGTGGAGTGACAGCCATTTACCACCACCCTCTGTGTTCTGCCGCCCAGCCAGTTACCTGCCCACCACAGTACTGTCCTGCTCACACCCATATTCCCCAGTTTGTGTAAGTCTTCTATGTGACACAGTGTCAAAGGCCTTGCTGAAGTCCAGATAGGCCATGTCCACTGCCCTCCCCTGATCCACCTCCCTAGTCACCCAGTCAAAAAATTCAACGAGGTTGGTCTGACATGACCTCCCCCTGGTGAAACCATGCTGCCTTGGGTCCTGCAGTTCATTGACAACCAGATGTTCCACCAATCTCTCCTTCAATAGTGCTTCCATGATCTTCCCCACTACTGAGGTGAGGCTGAGTGGTGTGTAGATCTTACTTCGAGACACAGCTCTTGCAGCAGGTTACACCATTAGGACCGAAGCCGCCAGGTGCCAGGACCCCACGGAAAAATTCTAGCTAGCTAACTACAGCGGGGACCGCCTGACGTCGGTCCGCCTCCTCCGGCTGTATGCAGGCAAGGGGCGGTCCCGCCAGATTCCCCAGTTCTTTTCCCGCCGTCGACTTAGCTACCTGACCCCTTCGGTTACCAGTCTAGCGCGCGACGCGTGAATAGTTCTTTTTTCGAAAATCTTCAGAATACCTCTTCAAGCAAGATCTTGATGTCATCACCAACTTCGGGCCATCCTTCGAAGTGCGCTTGTGGAAAGCAGATCCCGTTCAAGGACCCCCACACGGTCTGCGTCCGGTGCCTAGGCCCAGACCACGATACCCGGGCCTGTCCTTCTTGCCAAGGGTTCAATAGCCGTACCCGGATCCAGCGTCGGAGGGCTTTGCAGGCGTTTCTTCTGGAGGAACAACTGAAGACCATGTCTCCTGGGAAAGCTCCACGGTCCACAAGCACGCTGGAGAAGAGAAGGAGAAGGCCCTTCCAGGTCCCCTCTAGGGTTCGGAGTCCCAGTAGCTCCGTTCAAATCTCCGGCTGCAATCAAGAAACCTTCATCTCAGGAGAAACCGCCAGGCCTTCCTCCCCTTCCAGGGCCTTGGCGGAAGTCCGGGAACGACACCATCACACACTGCAAGTCGGGTCTCGCCTCGGTACCGACACAGGTCTTCGCGTGCCTCCACGCAAGACGTTGAGCTCACGCTTTAAAAAGACCTGTAGCCCAGACGCTGGCTCGACAGCCGCCAGCCGTGCGCCCCTTCTTCCTGAGCCGCCGCGTCCGACGACCGACGCCCGCCATTACATCCCAGCGGACCTGGGGACCGACGCCCGCCTCTTCTGAAAAGAAGAAGGCCCTGTTGCCTCCGACCGACATCGGTCAGGAGCCTCATCGAGGAGGACCGAAGCCCGAGGACCAGACGGGCGACCCCGGTCCCAGAGGGTACTCCCAGGGATCCCTCGCCATTACCAGAGCCCCTGTGGAGCCGACGCGGGACCCGACGACCCCCACGGCACCCGGCCGCGCTGGGCCCTCTCTAGTGGAGGTGAAAGATCTGTTCACCTACTGGTGGGATACATTAAAAGACATGGTTCCCCTCCTCCTCCTCCTCCTCCTACTCCTACTCCGTTCCTGCCCCCCTCGCCATCGGGTCGGCAGGCTGTGTTCCTCCCCGGAGCCTAGAACCTCCCAGGGGAGACCTGATAAACGGAGACCTCCGTAAATCCTCTTCTGGATCACCCAGCCCCAAGAGATCCAGGAGACGCCGACGCTCGCCTTCAACGGAGGACACGGGATCAGACTACTCCACCTCTAGATCCCCATCTCCACTCTCCATCCCTCTCCGGACCCACGTGAGATGCCTAGATTTCCTCCGACGATCCCTCGCTCCTTGATATTATGAGACATATACAAGAGAACATGGGATGGGATGCTGAAGACTTAGACCCTGAAAGAGTGGCTACGCCAAATATCTTGGCAAAGGACCCAGCCTCGGGTGGTACCACCCTTGGTTGACACTTTGGTGATGTCACCAAGGCTGCGTGGAAGCGTCCACACTGGCCCCGGGCGAGACCGAAGAAAGCTGATCGCTCGGTCAAGGCTCCTAAGGACTACTCAGTACTTGACGTAGCATCCTCAGGCCGATTCTCTGGTCATCACAGCCTCACATGACCGGTCACAGAGGCCACAACATTTGAGCACCCTGCCACCGGACCCAGAGTCCAAACAACTGGACGATTGGGTAGGCGCACGATGCTTCCGCTACCTGCGCCAATCAGATCCCTGAACTATTTAATCCACATGGTTCAGTTCCAGAACGCTTTGTGGAACAGGGTCTGGAAGCGCTGAAAAGATGCCCGAAGGTGAGCAGAAGGAGGAGATGCTTCAGCTCCTCCACGGGTTCACGGGACCCAGTGCTAAGAGCCGCTGTATGACTCCGCTGACTCATCGGCCCGAGCAGTAGCTTCGAGCGCTTACTCGAGACACTCTTGCTGCTGCCTCCTGTTTTTCCCGACGCCCAAAAGAACATCTTGGATGCCCCTTTGAGGGAGAAGTATTTTTGTAATCCCACAGAAAGATCCTCACTAAACTCCAAGAGGTCGGGAGTAAGGTTCGGTTCAGGCCATGTATCGACCCTAAGCTTGGTTCTTTTCGTAGGAACCAAAGCGCTTTTTGTGCGCTGACGAGAGGCAACAGACCCACTCGCTGCACCTCAGAGGGGCTCTGGTTTCGTGAGAGCCCAGGGCAAACACCCGCCAGCCGAGGCCAGCGTTTCTCCAGGCAGGCCCAGCCAGCGGGTCCATCTGCCGCCACAGCCTGACTCCTTCCCGCCCCGCCTCAGGATCAACGGAGTTTATAGTCGGGGTCGACAAGTAACTTCCTGCCGGGATGGCAGGCCATTACCACCGACAGGTGGGTTCTTCAGTTGGTCAGTCTAGGCCACTTATAGAATTCCTGAGGAAAGCCACCCTCGAGGCCTCCTTTTGCTCTCCCGGGTATCAGGGTCAGCACAAAGCCTTGATCTGGCAAGAAGTACTCGCTACACTACTTAAAGGGAGCGATAGAGTACGTCCCAGAGAACCAGAGAGGACTAGGATACTATTCCCACTTCTTCCTGGTTCCCAAGAAAACAGGGGACCTCCGTCCAATCTTGGACCTCAGCGACCTCAATGTGTCGGTCACTTAGAGATTCTGCATGGTGACCCTTCCGGTCTTATCCCCATGCTCAAACAGGACGCCTTTTAGCATCTCTAGACATGCAGGATGCCTACCTGCACATCCCTATGGCTCAGGCGCACGGGAGGTTCCTGCGCTCGAAGCTTCGACCACCACCTTCAGTTCCGGAGCCCTTCCTTCGGACTGTCTTCCGCACCGAGGGTCTTTACCAAGTGCATGGCAGTCGTGGCAGCTCCTGAGGAGACAGGGCCACCACGGTTCCCCGCATCTGGACGACTGGCTTCATGGCCGCCCAGAGAGACGCTGCTTCTGCAATCAAGAGCACCCAGGATCTGTTCCGATCCCTGGGCATCCCTCATAAATTACGAGAAGTCTCTCCTGGTACCGCGCAGAAACTGCAGTTCATAGGAGCAGTTCTGGACACTGTTCGGGAAGAGCCTTCTTCCGCCGACAGAGCGGAGCGCATCAGATCCTCCTAAGTGGACCCATCACTCAAGGTTGTATCCTGCCAGGTCGGTCCTTGCTTGCTCGGACACATGGCTTGCCATTCTTACTGTCCCTTTCAAGACTCCATGCGATTACTCAGTGGATGCTCAAAGTGCACTGGGACCAAAGGCAAGACCACTTGCAGCATCCGGTCAGACTCACTGAATTCAGTGATTCAAGACTGGCAGTGGTGGTTAGCCCCAGGGTCGCCTCCCATCAGGCGCCCTGCTTATTGCGCCGCCCCTCGGAGGTCACCTCACCACAGACGCCCGGTCTTGGGTGGGGGCACACCTGGACGGGAAAGTCCCAGGCACGTGGACCCAGATGGAAGCTCACCTTCACATCAACCGCTGGAAATGAGAGCAGTCCTCTATGCCCTGCAGGCCTTTCAGTCAGTTATCCCACCGTACCTTCTTCTACTTAGACAGACAACACGCGGTGATGTATTACCTCAACAAACATGGAGGCGACACTTTGCCTCCCTTTGCAGGAGGCCATGAGAGTGTGGATTGGGTAATCAGACACGCGCGAATCTGATCACTGTGCACGCTCCCCGGAGTGGACAACACGTTGCAGATGGCCTGAGTCGTTTCAGGCCAGAGTCCACTGGTCGGGAACTCTTCAAGAGGTAGCAGAGGATCTGTTTTCTTCGATGGGAACCCAGATTCAGACTTGTTCGCCTCCCCATCCAACGAAAACTGCCCAAATTTTTTGCTCACTAGATCCAGGGCCTGGTGTTTTCAGGCAGACACGTTATCCCTCCTGGGCCAACAGATTCCCTCACGCTTTCCTCCTTTCCTGCTGATCCAGAGAGTTCTTCTCAACCGCGAGGAGCACGTAGTAATGATCCTAGTGGCCCCATTTTGGCCTGGCAAGATTTGGTTCCTTTGTTGATTCAACTATCTCGAACCCCGCCTCCCTGCTGCCGGCCAGCTCCCACTTACTGTCTCAGGAGAATGGTTCACTGTCCACTCAGACCCACGCTCTTGAACCTGCATGCTTGGCTCCTAGAGACATAGCTATTTTGCGCCACGGGTCCTCGAAGAGGTTGCAGAAGTCCTTTCTGCAGCCAGAAAGTGCAACGCATGCGACGCGATGAAATGGCGCCTGCTTTTTGTGTATGGTCGCGAGCACGCCGACCTTTCCCCTTTAGGTTGTCCTGTGGGAGTAATATTAGAATATTTGCCTCCCTCTTCATTCGGGTCTAGCCTACTCCTCTATTAAAGTGCACCTCTGTCTATCTCGCTTACCACCTCCTGGTGGGAAATCTGACAGTGGCTCAGGTGGATGCCTTCGGAAATTTCTTAGAGTGTTGCACCCAGGGCCTCCTATTAGAGACCCTGTGGCTCCATGGATTTGCTTTTTGTCCTTGAACAGCTCACGCTTCCCCTTTGAACCTGCCACGGATTGCGAGCTATGTTTTCTGTCGGAAAACGTTGTTTTTAGTTGCTGTTACCTCGGCAAGAAGAATTTCTGAACTCACGCCTCATGTGCAAAGAGCCTTATTTAGTTTTCCACCGGCAGAGTATCCCTGAGGACTCAACCCTAAATTCTTGCCTAAGGTGGTTTCTTCACTCACTTGAATCAGGATATCGACCTTCCGGTCTACTTCGAACTACTCTACAGAGGAGAGGCTCTGCCCATACCCTGGATGTTCACCGCAGCCTGAGGTTTTACTCAACAGAACTCAGTCCTTTTCGTAGTTCTGAGCAGCTTTCATTTCCTTCTCTGAGAGAATGATGGGCCAATCAGTATCCAAACAGTCCCTTTCTCGCTGGCTTGTCCAGTGTATTTCACTGTTATGGTATCAAACAAAAGCTCCTCCGGGTACAGTCCGGGGTCATTCCACTCAGAGGGTGGCTACTCTTTGCAGCGCCAAAAATGTTTCCACTTCTGCTATATGCGCTGCAGCCACTTGGAGTTCTGTGCATACTTATCAGGCATTATAGTTTTGACACGCTTCTCGTGCTAAGGGCTGGTTTTGGTTTGGCCGATTCTCAGGTCTCCTGTCCTAGGTTCAGGACCTGTTTTATCCTTTATTTTCCTCCTCCCGATTTTCTGACAGCTGCTACTGCTTGGGAATCAGTCCTAATGGTGTAACCTGCTGCAAGAGCTGTGTCTCAAGAAGATAGTACAGTTACGTAAGAACTTACCGTACAGTGAGATCTTCGAGAACGCTCTTGCAGCAGGTACCTCCACCCACCTTCCCCTTGAGGAAGCATGGCTCAGTCTTTCTGAGCAGGAATTGTTATCTTTCTGTCTTCTGACGGCGAATCCTAGGTCTCCATTTGATGTCAGCCTCATGGCAAGAAGTCTCCAGCGGAGAACTGGGGAATCTGGCGGACCGCCTCTTGTACCACGCCTGACGCCGGAGGCGGGACCGACGTCTGGCGTGTCCCCGCTAGTTAGCTAGCTAGAATTTTCTGTAGGGTCCTGGCGCCTGGCGGCTTCGGTCCTAATGGTGTAACCTGCTGCAAGAGCTGTTCTCGAAGATCTACTGTTACGGTAAGTTCTTACGTAACTGTACTTTCCCCGCTTCCTCTTTGTTCCCACTTTTGTATAAGGGGACTACATTAGCTGTCCTCCAGTCTTTGGGTACCTCCCCTGTTTCCAGTGATCGGCTAAACAGGATAGCCAGAGGTTCAGCCACCACCTCTCTCAGTTCTTTAAGGACCCTGAGGTGCACCCATCTGGCCCCATTGCTTTATCAGCTCTTATTACTCCAGATCCTTCAGGACCCTTCTGTAAAAGGGACTTGTGTCGATTTCTGCACCATTCTCACCCTTGTACTCCTTCAGACCCATTACCCTCCTCTTCCTCAGCAGTAAAGACTGAGCAGAACTACCTGTTCAATATGTCAG
This sequence comes from Neoceratodus forsteri, assembly GCA_016271365.2. Classification (NCBI taxonomy): domain Eukaryota; kingdom Metazoa; phylum Chordata; order Ceratodontiformes; family Ceratodontidae; genus Neoceratodus; species Neoceratodus forsteri. The sequence goes on along the minus strand of CM057453.1, from coordinate 1,319,198,985 downwards.
CTTTACTGTTGTCATCCTCCACGGCACCCATCCTCCCCTTCAGTCTTACTATCCTCCTTGGCCTTTCTTTTTTTCACTTATGTACCTGTAAGATGTTTTGTCCCCCACCCTCTGATTTTGCAATGTGTTCTTCTGTCTGAGCTTTGGCTTCCTTACTGACTTCCCTGCCTTCCTTGCTTCTCCTGGTACTTCTCCCTATCCCTTCGGCCTGTGTCTTTTGTTTTGCCTGAATGCAATCTTTTGGCTTTCACTTTTTTGCTACCTCTTTGGAAACCATAATGGTCTCCTCTTCCTTTCCTCTTGCTAACCTGCTTAATGTATAATTCTGTTGTTCTTGTTATTCCCATTTTAAATACTGCCCACTGTTCCCGACCCTGATTCCTGCCCCATTCTCTTAATGCCTCTTTTCAAGTATCTCCCCATTTTCCCAAAGTCTGCCCACCTAAACTCCAGGATACGTGTTTTGTGTGGTTTGGTTCTGCTCTTCTGTGATTTCAACCACAATGACTGGTGGTCACTGTCTTCCGGTGCTCCCCCACTGTTACCCCCATCACACTGTCCCTATTTGTGAGCACACGGTCCAGTATTGCCTTCTACCGAGTTGGTTCCATGACCAGTTGCTTGAGGAAGGCACCTTGAAAGGGAGTCCAGGATAAATCTGTTCTAGTTGATGCTGTGCTGGATGCTCCAGTCCACGTGTGGAATATTGGAAGTCTCCAACCAGTACTACCTCACCCTTGTCTGCCATCCTTTGAGGGCTAGCATCAGCTCCTATCTGTTTCTTCCTCCTGGGCTGGTGGTCTATAGACCACACCTGTGGGATGGCTGGCCCCATTTTCTTTCCAGCTTAACCACAGTATCTCTCCCATTTTGTTCCTCCTGGATCTCTAGCCTCTTATGTCATTTTTCACATACAGTGCCACTGCCTCCCTTCCTACCTGACCTGTCTCTTCTGAATATGTTGTAGCCAGGTATGGCCATCTCTCAGTCGTGGTTATCATTACATCAGGTTTCAGTGATGGCCACAATGTCCAGGTCTGACTGCACCATGACAGCCCCCAGATCTTCCATCTTGTTGCTATGGCTCCTGGCATTGGCACACATCGCTTTCCATGATTTGACCTCCCTAGACTGTTTCACTGTTCCACTGTTCTAGTCCAGCCCCTTCCTTGGTTGTCCTTTATCCTGGTTCTCCTTGCTGTCTGCCTCTTCTGAATTTTGCCCTTTCTGCCTATCCACCTCTTGGTTGCTAATCTCTATCTTTTTCACTGCTTTGTAGAGATGGCCACTCTCCTCGGTTCACTGGTTCCACTGTTAGCTGGGGAGTTGAGTAGTAGGTACCTCCTTGCTGGCCTGCCCCCTTTGCTAGTTTAAATGCTTGTCAATGTAGCATTTAAACTTATCATTGAGTGCTTGATTCCTCAGGATGGATGCAGACTGTCAGGCTTGAACAGACCTCCATTCCTCCAGGTGGTTCCCCAGTCACCAATGAATCCAAACCTTTCCTCACAGCACCAGTTCTTCAACCATGAATTAAAGTTCCTGCATGCACCCTTATGTTCCTTTTGCCTCTCACAGGTAGTACTTCTGAGAAAGTGACAGAAGTAGCTACTTGCTTGAGACCCCTCCCCAATTTCCTAAACTCTTCCTGAACTTCCTCTGGCTCCCCATTTGCCAGATCATTAGTACCTAGGTGGATAATGACATCCAGCTCACCCTCCCGTCTTGCCTTCTCAGTGATCCCCAGGATCTTCCTTCCATTCCTCCATGCCGTGGCACCTGGTAGGCACCTCACGTCCTTGTCCTCCCCCTCCTGTGTTCCTAGCTTGATCCCTCTTATGATGGAGTCTCCCACCAGGATTCGCCTCCTCCCTCTGGGGTCCACTGCCTCCCGCTGAGGTCACCTCCTTAGCTAACCTCCATCCTTTTCTTCCACTTCTCTGGTACCTCTATTTGGTTGTCCCCATTTGCCAGTGTGGCATATGAGTTCTTGAGTGAATAGGATCTGGGATGTGCCTCTGCCTGACCACTCTACAACCTTCCTGAGCTCACTGTCATCCAAGTGCTCGCCTCTCGGCATCCTTTGAGGCAGTTGCATTGGACTGAGTGGTCTCTGGACAGGGTGATGGTACTCTGACCCAGTTTACTTCCGCCTCTGAGTCTGGCTACCTCATCCCGCAGTCCAGAGAGATGCATGCAGATAGGAAGCACCTCAGTGTCCAGAAGGTCTGCCTGAATATGGCTGCACCACTCCCCACATTATACTGCAATTATACTGCTATTCCACTACTTGTTTGTTACTGAAGCTCTCCTAGTTCCCTTTTCATTAATTTATTGTCCTAAATATCCTGCCACTGATCCTTAGATACTTTTCTTTTAAAAAAAAAAAAAAAAAAAGAAAATAAACCAATAAATAAATGTGTCAAAACACTACTTGTGCTGAGGGTGGGCTTCTTCCCCCTTATGCTCCTCCTACTCCACACCCCTTACTATCTCCTGTGTTTAGCTCCTGTCAATCAGATTTAACAGGGCATATAATTGAGTTGGGGGAAGGGGAGGAAGGGGGGCGAAAATTTGCAGCAATTAAGGACAGCAAAGAAATACACCACCACTTGGTTTTAAATTTTCAACAGCCCAAAAACAATTCTAAGTAAAGAAATTACAGTGTCACTAAAAGCCCACAATCTAAGTTTAAAAGAAAAGTAGCAATTACCAGTTACTGTAAAGTACTGAATTGAATGTTTCCTTCCCCTTCTGGCTTCTTCTGCTGCAATTCCTGTGCAAAAGCCTTTCTACCAGAGGACAGACTGAGCGATATCCTTCAGATGGCTCGATACATCAGAGAGAACAGCTCAGTTCAAACTATCTCGATGCAACGGATGTTAGGTCTCATGGCATCGTCGATCTTCACTGTACCCCTAGCACGCCTCCACATGAGAACCTCTCAATGGATGCTCAGTATTCAGTGGTCCCCAACCACTCACCCTCAGTCCTTTCTCATCATGGTGACAGAACCTCTGTAGAGGTCGCTCACCTGGTGGCCGCAAGAGGACAACCTTCTATAAGGGTATCCCTTTGCTCCCCTGGATCATCCGATTTCCATTACCACGGACGTGTCCCTGATGGGGTGGGGAGCTCACCCTCAGAATCTCTACACCCAAGGTATGTGGACTCAAGACGAGTCCCAGCTTCACATAAATGTCCTAGAAATGAGAGCCGTCCTTTATGCAGTCTGTGCTTTGAAGGACATTCTCTGTCACAAGAACATTCTCCTTCAGACAGACAACAAAGCAGTGATGTATTACATCAACAAGCAGGATGGTGCACACTCTTACCCTTTCTGCAGGGAAGCGATGAGAGTGTGGGAATGGTGTTTAGAGCACAAGGCTCTAATCCAGGCGATCTACCTGCCGGGAGTGTAGAATGAACTGGCAGACCGTCTCAGCAGAATGGAGACAGATCCCCACAGATGGTCTCTCAACTCAGCCGTAATTCAGTCACTATTCACAGAGTAGGGAACTCCAGACCTGGACCTTTTTGCATCCCTACTCAACACAAAACTGCCTCTCTTCTGCTCCAGAAATCCTTAGCCTGGCATTTTCTGTCAGGATGCATTCAGGCTGCAGTGGACAAAATGCTTTCTATACGCCTTTCCTCCTCTTCTTCTAATTCAGAGGGTACTTCTCAAGTTCGAGTCCCAGGGGGACAAAATGATCCTCATTGCTCCCTTCTGGCCTCGATAGATATGGTTTCCGTTACTCAATGGTATGTCGGAAACCCTTCCGAAAGCGCTTCCCCTTCAGACGAACCTTCTGACTCAGGGGCCTTTGGTCCATCCCAATCTGAGGTCGCTTCACCTTCATGCTTGGCTCCTGAAGAGATAGAGGTGAACAGGTTGAATGTCTGTTGCAGAGTTTCGGATATTCTTTTAGCTGCGCGCATGCCAGCCACTAGAAAAACTTACACACCCAAATGGAAGCGTTTTTTTCTCTGGTGTGCAAAATCCTTTTTGAATCCTTTTTCCTGCCTTCTTAATAAAGTTCTAGAGTACCTCTTAGACCTCTCAAATTCAGGTCTACAATACTCTACAGTCAGAGTTCACCTTTGTGCCATTTCAGCCTATCATGAGCCAGTACTTTCCTTGTCACTGGCTCAGTTACCAGTAGTTAAGAGGTTTCTTAAGGGTATTCTGCATACCAGACCTCCTATCAGATGTCCAGTGCAGCCTGGGACATTAAGCTTGTACTAGACATGCTCACTCGAAAGTCTTTTGAGCCTCTAGCTACCTGTGAGCTGAAATTTCTTGGAAAACGGCCTTCCTGGTGGCCATTACCTCGGCCCGCAGGGTCTCTGAAATACATGCCTTGGTCACAGGCCCTCCGTATACTGTGTTTCATAAGGACTAAGTAGTTCTTAGGACCCATCCTAAGTTTCTCCCTATGGTTGTTTCAGAATTCCATCTAAACCAACCTTTAGTCCTACCTACTTACTTTGCGAACTTCCAAAATGAAGGAGAGCATACCCTTCATTCTTTAGATGTCAAAAGAGCGCTGCGTTTTTATTTAGATAGAGCAAAACAAATTCACAAAGTTCGACAACTGTTTGTTTCCTTCAGCAAGACCCGGATGTGTCAACCTGTTGCTATCAGATGCATTTCAGCATGGCTGGTGGCATGCCTTCACCACTGTCCTTCCATGGCGCAGGTTAAGCTGGAGGGCAGAATGTACGCTCACTCTACTAGAGCAGTTGCAGCAGCCCTGGTGGAAATCCGCAACATGCCCATTGCAGACATTTGCAATGCGGCTACCTGGAGCTCAGTGCATACTTTCGTCAAGCACTATGTCCTGGATGTCCATGCTAGGCGACATCTTTCGTTTGGCAGGACCATCCTTAACGGACTTCTGTCTTAAATTTGTGAGCTCTTGGTCTCTCCTGCCGCTCTTTCTGGGGATTATTAGCTCGTTACTCTCCCATCAGTGTGAATGAGTGGTGGAGATGTCCAGGAAGATATGGAAATTATGTACCTACCGTAATTCTTGATCTTCTTGGACGAAGTCTCCACCACTCATTCACACGCCTACCCACCATCCCCCAAGCTCACCTCTGTTGTTGGTCTTTACTCCCTCAATCTTCAGGCTGTGAAGACTTCTTTGTTGACCCTTCTTATATGGGTCGTCCGGACTATCTTATGTCTGTTTTTTGTTAGGCTATCCTTCTAGGTTAGTTACGCTGCAGATGCTCGGGGGTACTGAGGCTGTTGGAGGGTCGACGCCGAGATAGTCATTACAACACGAGCTGGTCGTGCTAGCCGCCTCACGGCTCCATCTCTGGCCAATCGCCTTGCAAAGTTTGCTACCGCTGGGTCCCAGCACTCCAGCGTAGATCCCATCAGTGTGAATGAGTGTTGGAGACTTCGTCCAAGAAGATCAAGAATTATGGTAGGTATGTAATTTCCATATCTTCCACGAATTAGTCTCTTGCAACAGATAATACGGGTCATCACAGAATTGATGTGGTGCTGCAGCTCTTCTAGCAGTCTTTTCCAGGGGCCGCCCACGCATGACATCACCGTCCTGTTTCCTGTATGTGTGGGCGGTCCCTGGTATCCTCAGTTCATTTTCCCGCTGTCTTCAGCTCACATGCAGCAGCTAGAGCAACTCGGTAGCAGTTATCAACGAGAATTTGAGCTTGGAAGCGGATTGTTTCCATTTCACTTTTTACATCGAAATGAATGTCCAATGAATCTACAATCAAGACGGCACTATTTCATTCTTGTCATTGCGGTAGGAAAATCTACCATTTCGACAACCACACCACTTGTGTAAGTTGTCTGGGACCCACACATGACACAACCTCCTGCATACATTGCCAGGATTTTAACCAGGCAACCCGTCAACTGCTGCAGGAAATTGAAAACTATTTAATGGAACAGAAATTGTCTCTACTAGAGATTCAGGGGCTCGTCCCAAGAGCTCCTCATCCACTGATTCTCATAAACTGCACAAAAAAGAGAAAGAGAAGCCCTCCTCAACCTCTGTGCCTTAAATGCTTATCAACGGCCACCATCACAGGTGCTCCACTGTCAATGGTGCATTCACACACTGCCTCCTCGTCGATAGGGGGTTTTCATCCTGCTGTCGACTGCGATTTCCAGCGCTCTTATGGCGGTCTGTAATGAGCCCTTTGTGGATTCCATCAACAGAGGCTCCTCTCCTGTCGATGGTAACTTCATTTAAACATTCTACTGATGTTTCCCCAGCGTTCCAATGGGGAAACCTACTGCACTTGCCATGCATTCTGCCCCTCCACCCTCACAGGTGTATTCTCATTGGGTCCAAGTAGACTGGGATTGGGACCCTGGGCTCTACCACCCAGGTGCAAGACCAGCTCAGACTACATATACAATCCCCTTGGTTTCCCAGAACCCCACCCCCACCCCTCCTCTCTCCCTGGACGTTACCTCAGTAGTTCAGCAGGTTTTGCATGCCATCCGGCATACTCAGCCCTCCGATCCAGGGGAGCCGAATCACCCATCCTGTTCCCCCTGCTTCTCCACCTACATATTTCCAGGGTGTCAGAGACTCTTCACCACCGTGGTCACCTCCCTCTTACTTGGATGACTACCTATCAGACAAGGCTGAATTTCCGGCACATTTTACCGGAGATCTGGAGGGTGAAGAATTTCAGGACCTGGATTTCCAGCCCAATCCCCTCTTTCAGATCTTTCCTTCTTAAATGAGAATTGATCCAGTCAGGTGGCTGCTTCTCATCCCAATGACCCATCCTTCCACGAGGTGATGGTCCAAATTCAGAAAGTCATGTGATTTTCCTTTACTGAACGTGGCAAACAACACAAGGATATGGCAGATTATCTAGAACTGCTAGAGGAACCAGTCTTAGTGGTAACTCCACTTATACAAACCTACCAAAATGCTATGCTTGCAACATGGAATCAGCCTTCCACTGTTACAGCTATTCCCTCCAAAGTGGATTGCCTCTACCAGGTTCCTCTGGATCACCCTTTTCTATCCACTACTCCTGAAGTAGATTCAATAGTGATTACTGCTGCGCGTGATCGTACTAAATGACCAAAACACACGAGCTCCTTACCTTCTAATAAAGATTCTCATAGGATAGACTATCGGGGAAAGAAGGTATTCCAGGCAGGTACCATGAATCTCAGAATACTAAATTATATAGGACATATGATCAAATACCAGCGCACACTCTGGTCCTCTGCCATAGAGTTAGTCAATAAACTCCCCCCTTTGAGGGAAAGGGAACAATTGCTGGCTACAATATCTACTGGCAATTCCATCTCCAAACAGCTACTTCATTTGGGATATGATGCGGTCGATACTTCAGCCCTCATGTCAGCAACTGGTATTACCTTGCATCGCCATGCTAGGCTTCGCGTCTCAGGCTTTACACCAGATGTATAGGATAGAGCCTAATGGGCCTAAATATTTCGGCCCAGGTACCCAAACACTGAATAGATGATCTCCAGTCTTCAGGACAGACGCTACGTGGCATGTGCCATACCTGCCAGCCATCGTATCATCCTCAAGCCTCCTTTTATTTTAAATGAGGTGGAAAATACAGAGGCTCACATAGAGGTGGATTCCGAGGTCGTTCCCAGCCTTCCAGAGCCAACACCTCTACCGGCAAGGGCTCCCACTCCCACCCTCCAAGTGGGGCTGGTCATCCCACCTCCCAGTGTCCAACTGGGGCTCTGTCTATGCTTACTTGACCAGGCCTCGGAATACATGGGCAGTTGTTTTGCCCTCCATTTAGAAGTCTGGCGAACGATCACATCGGATGAGTGAGTACTTCAGATCATTCAGAGGGGCCACAGTCTGGAACTCCTTTCCATGCCTTCCCGCATTCTCCCCCCCTCCTGCTCTGTCCACTACCCGCCCGACCACATTCCTATTCTCCAGGAGGAACTACAGGCTCTTCTGACCAAGAAGGCTGTTTATCCGGTACCCCGGCAGAACACCAAAAGGGTTTTTTTTCCCTTTTTTTCCTGGTGTCCAGATGAATTGGAGATCTGAGACTGATACTAGACCTCAGACAGTTGAACCTATACATCCAGTACAAAAGGTTCCGCATGGTCACCCTAAATCGCATCATGCCGATGTTGAAACAAGGGGATTGGCTATGTTCCCTAGATATGAAGGATGCCTACCTACATATCCCCATCCGTCCTGCCCACCACAGGTTTCTTCATTTTCACCTGTTGGGACAATACTACCAATTTCGAGCACTCCCTTTCAGCCTCTCATCTGCTCTGAGAGTGTGTACTAGTGCCTAGAGGTAGTGGCAGCAGCCCTACGACAGGACGGACACTTTGTCTTCCCATATCTGGATGATTGGCTCATCGAGGCAGGTCCAAAACCTCTCTGCTTTCCTCCCTAACTAACTGTTCCACTCTCTAGGGATTACAGTCAATTGGCTGATGTCCAATCCGACAACTACACAGTCGCTCCAATATATAGGAGCAGTGCTAGACACTGTCTCCACCAGGGCCTACCTCCCGGCCGACAGACAAGACAAGCTTTTATCTCTGGCTTCTCACATACAAACCCAGAAAGTAGTCACAGCCAGACGTATGTTATGTCTTCTAGGACACATGGCCACAACCATCTGTACAGTAGCACTTGCCCGTCTTCACATGAGACCAGTCCAGTGGATTGGCCAGAACCAGTGGTCTCAAAGAACAGGAAATTTCGAAGATGAAATCAGTCACTCCCACGTTGCGGTCCACCCTAGTGTGGTGGACCCTCCGAGCCAATCTACGTCAAGGTATGCCCTTCCTCTCCCCCCCCACCCCAGCAGACATTGACACTGGATGCATCCCTAGAAGGGTGAGGAATGCACCTAGGTCCTTACAAGACACAAGGCAAGTGGACCAGTTCCATTCCTCCTCTCCACATCAATCTCCTGGAGATGAGGGCAACTCGCTTAGCCCTCCAGGCTTTTCAACCTCACTTGTCCCTGGACCGTTGCTGATTCAATCAGAGAACACCTCAGTAGCGTTCTACCTCAACAAACAAGGAGGTACAAAGTCTAGTTCTCCATGCAGAGGGACGATTGCAATGTGGCAGGAGGCCATACGGCAACACCTTGTACTGACAGCTGTCCATCTGTCAGGACTCTACAATCTCCTGTCCAGCCTTCAGTCGCCAGTCATCCGCACACAAATGAACACTTCATCACAAAGTGCTTCAGAAAATCTTTCATCTGTGGGGGACCCGCAACTGGATCTGTTTGCCTCCCCCGTCAATCACCGTCTCCCCAGATACTGTTCTATTATCCCAAGCAAAAACAGACGGTCTATAGATGCCCTGTCCCAATCATGGACAGAACTCTTCTTATATGCTCCTCCCGCGCGCCCCCCCCGGTCCCTCTCCTGCAATGGACCGTACTGAAATTACAACTCGAACCTGCCACCATGATTCTCATATCTTATCTGTGGCCTTGGCAGGTGTGGTTCCCCCTACTTCAGCAGTTCTCAGTGGAGGAACCCATCCCATTACCAATAAGACCAGATCTCTTGATTCAGAATCTAGTGACCCTTCTAGGCTACTAAACTAGTTAGAATTCTACACTGGAGCAACCCAAGGTATACTCTACCCTGGAAGACCCTGGAATTGACACTGAACCAGATTCAAGATATTTTTTGTCACTATATTTCAAGATCCCTCCTCTCCCAAGGGCTCCCCATCACCTGCAAGGTATGTGCTCTACATTAGAGAACTGGCGTAGGTTATGCACTTCAAGGGAATTTCAGACAGTAGCATATTTCCTTAAACTTAAGTCAGAAACAGTCCACTTACCAACACATTCAGTACAGACTCTGGACCAGTGGAGTACCAGAGGCTTGAAATTCGTATTTCAATTAATGAAACCTGAGAGCATTCTTTCATTTTTTTAACCTACGGGAAACATATGGAATACAACAAATAGGTCATCAGGTATACCAGCTCCTTAGCGCCATTTTGACGCAGAGTGATTTCAATAGAAGTACTTTACCCAATCCTCTCCCTAAGATATTACACCTTTTTATTGTAGCTCTGAATGGACAGTCAGTGTTGCATTTCATAGACAAAATATATGAGGGACTGCAGGTGCTGTCCTTAGAATCCACCCTTTCAATATTAGAGGCCTGGAATAGAGAACTGGAAGTCCCAGTTTCGGAGGAGGATTGGCACAAATAGACAAGGCTTTCTATAAGGGTTCCCCTTGCTCCCTATTGGAGAGAATTCTCTTGGAAAACAAGAAACAGATTTTTTAATACCCCAGCTAAGGTGGCTAAAATTACAGGAGAACCACATGGTAAATGCTGGAGAGAATGTGTGGAGATGAGGGCAGGGCATTTTCATATTTTCTGGGCATGCCCGAAGCTTAGAATCTACTGGCGAGATATAGCTCAAGCTTTGGGGGAATTAGTAGGAGTGGAGGCAGTCCTTACTCCTGAACTGGTGCTGATTACAGTCCCACCTGAGGGGCTTCAGATTCAGAAGGGATCCCTCCTGGTAATTTATATTTTAGCAGCCAAGAAGGCTATTACATGTTTATGGGGTAAACATATCCCTCCTACACTCTTCAATTGGTTTGACATAGTGAGGGAGGTCTATACCGTAGAGCGCCTTTATTCCAGGTGCTTAAAGCCTGAACCCTCATTCGAAATAAGGTGAAGGAAGTGGCTTCTATATGCTACACTGCTGGATCCCCTTTTTGTACCATGATACACCTATTCATAGAATATATTGCTAGTTTTAAGAGACAGACGGGTGTAGTAGGATCATTGTCTGCCGCTTTAACAGTTACCCCCCTGTGCTGGTGCCCAGATGGATTTAAGACTGGCTAATATGTTTCAAGATGAATCCTCAATGGTATGAACTTCTTTGTCAATCTGTTGCTCTCAGGTCTTATTTCTGTGTATTGCTGTATTAATTTTGATCAAGCCTGATTGTCTCTGTGTACTTGATATGTCTCACTATTACTATATTATGTTAACTTATAAGAGAAAAAATAATAAAAATGTAAGTTTAAAAAATAAAAATCAAGGGACCCTTCTACATCCCAACCTGAAGGTATTGCACCTTCATGCTTGGCTCCTGAGGACACTTTCATAGCACGTCTACAAGTGTCCTCCCCTGTTGCCAGTATTCTGCTGGCCTCACGTAAACTAGTGATCAGGAAAACGTATAATGCCAAATGGAAACGCTTTTCTGTTTGGGCTTCCTCCCAGTCATTGTGCCTCGATTGCCAAGACAGAATTAAGCTATTCCTCTATTGAAGTCCATTTGGCCTCCATTTAGGCCTTCCATGACTCTCTTGATGGCAGATTACTGTATATCAACATCATCTAGCCAAAATGTTTTTAAGAGGAATGTTGCATATTAAGAAACCTATCAGATGACCCACTCCTCCGTGGGATCAGTTTTTTAATAGAGAAGTTGGCTCTTGAACTCTTTGAACTGACAGCCAGTTGTGACCTTCGTTTTCTTTCTCGGAAAACACTGTTTTTAGTGGCTGTCACTTCAGCTCGGTGTATTTCCGAGCTTCATGCCCTCATGTGTAAAGAACCTTACTTAAATTTTCACAAAGACAGAGTGGCACTTCGTGCCTGCCTTTCCTTTTTACCTAAGGTAGTGTCTGAACACACCTTAAATCAATTCTCTGAGCTACCAGTATATTACCCTGAACACTCCAGTTGAGGTGAATACCTCCTACATACTCTAGATGTCCATTGTATATTACAATACTATACTAATCAAACTAAATCGATTAGAAAATCCTCAACTTTTTGTTACCTTCGCCTCAAGCAGGGAAGGTGTCCCGGTAACTAAATGGACCCTCTCCAATTGGCTAGCACATTGTATCATATTTTGCTACACAAAATACAGCAAGCCATTACCAGGACCTGTCCAAGCCCATTCTACCAGAGCTATGGCCACCACAGCGGCCTGCTTTAAAAGGGCCTCTATCACTGATATCTGCAACACAGCTACCTGGTCCACACTTCATACTTTCACAAAGCATTACAACTTAGATGTTGCTTCGCGCTGTAGGACGACCTTTGGCTGAGCTGTCCTACAAGGCCTCCTGTCATAATGACCACCCTTCTTTGGTTTATTGCTTGCGATTCATCCCAAGTGTATTACTTGCTGCAAGAGACCACTCTGTGGAAGATAGTACAGTTACATAACAACTTGCCATAGTAGTATATCTTTGAGGAGTATCCCTTGCAGCAGGTACGATCCCATCCTGTGTCCCCATCCTTCTCGAGGAGAACAAATTCTGGTCCAGTGACTTATGGGTTGGGATACCTGTGGTACCTCTGCTTCTTCTCTGTCCTCACTTAGCAAGCTGAATCCGGTGGGGAGGGTACTGAGGATACCATGGACCGCCCACACTTGTATAGGAAACAGGAGGGTTGATGTCATGTGTGGGGTGGCCCCTGGAAAAGACTGCTAGAAGAGCTGCCGTGCACCACAGCTACCTCTGGCAACGATCCAAGTGTATTACCTGCTGCAAGAGATGCTCCTCAAAAATCTACTGTTACTGTAAATTCTTACGTAACTGTACTTTCTAGTAGTGGTATGTGTTCATACACACGAACCCACCCGACCTTCCCGGCTTCGACGCAGAACCGTCTGCTTCCAGCAGGCAAGATCTGGCATCAAGGGGCGAAGCCAAGGCATATACCACCCGAGTGGGTGGGAGGAGCCAGCTTTTAGACCATCTGGCAAGATTTAAAGGGAAAGGGACATGCCAGCTAGTGTGGATGAATTACATGTACCACTCCTAGAACTACTGTTACAGGTGAGTAACCTGTTTTTCTAAACCCAGGGGAGCCTACTCTCCAGCCTAAGGAACAGACCCCACAGCCGGAGGGCCTGGAACAGGGATCGCTCGGGCCATAAAAGCAGGAGACATTCCTCCTGCAGATCTTCGGATAGGCACTGACGCCGGTCTAGAGGATGTCTGTCCCAGCATCTTGATCAGAGTTGTTGGAGGATTTGAGCCATAGTTCTTCTTCCTCCTTCCCTTCTGGGAGGTGCTGCTTTGCCTCCAGATAATAAGGACACCTCCTAGGTCCCCTCCTGATGACCCATCTTTCATGAATGTTATGCGGCATATCCAGGCGAATATGGGGTGGGACACGGAAGACCTGGACCCTGAAAGCCGTCGTCTAGCAAAATACATCCGTCAGAAGAATCCCACGCTCATAGTGGTACCACCCTTGGTTGATACCTTTCAGGACATCACCAGGATTGCCTGGAAGCACCCTTCCTCTTCTTCGGTGGTCCCCAAGAAATCATACTGCCTCTACAGGGCCCCAAGGGATCGATCCTTTTCAGGAGATCATCCCATGGCAGATTCCATGTGATTACGACTGCCCGTGATGGGTCCAAACAGCACAGGCACTTGAGCACACAGCCTCCCGACCGGGAATCAAAGCAATTGGACCAACTAGGCAAGAAGGTATACTGTTCTGACACCTGTACCATTTGCTCCCTGAATTTCCTAATGCATATGGTTCAATACCAGAACGCCCTTTGGGAGCAGGGCATGGAACTGGCTCAGGCCTTACCAGATGTTCCCCAGAAGGTACAGCTGCTCAGTTTTTTAAAAGTCTGCATTCCTCCTATGATTCAGCAGACACAGCAGCTCCCGCTGCAGCCACAGGTGTCTGCATAAGAAAGCATTCCGGGCCTTGTGTTTCTCCCCAGACGTCCAAGCTGGCATCATGGACTCCCCTTTCAAGAGCCTGGTCTTATTCAGTGATGAGTCTGAGAAAATAATTACTTTGCTCCAGGATTCCGGCAAGGCTATCTGATGTACTGGTCTAATCAAAAGCCCTTTCCTTTCGTCGCTGCTCCGGTCAGCAACCCAGAGGACAGAAGCAACAGCGAGATGCTTTTAAATGAAGGGCCACCTCTTAGAACCCAGGAGGCGCTGCTCCCAGGGCTGCCAAGTCCTCACAAATTGCCCTCCCCACTCCAAGTGCATCCACCTGACTCCCTGCCTGACCCCCCTCCCCCACACACACACACTTAGACTAATCTCTGGGGAGGCAGTGGGGGTTTGCTTCTCCCTCTATCTAGAGGGTTGGAGCAGGATCATGTCAGACTGTTGGTTCCTGCAACTGATAGAGAAAGGACACACGATAGAATTTCTAGAGGTGCCACCAGACAGTCGTCCTCTGCCCTCTCGCTATTCCCGATCCCACACGATCTTACTTAGAGAAACTGCTCTTGCAGCAGGTTACACCATTAGGACTGAAGCCGGCAGGCGCCAGTACGCCACAGAAATTTTCTAGCTAGCAGTATTCAGCGGGGACCATCCCTGACATTTGCCCTGGCCCCGATGTCAGGCATCATATAAAAGGGGGCGGTCCCCCAGAATCCCCAGTTATTTCAAACAACATGAAGTCTTGCTATATTATGACAATTGCAGTTTGTCCCACCATTAGAACTGCTCCAGAGGTGAAAGAGTTAACTCCCATTCTAAGAATGGAACTTGGAGTGCGAGCTCGGTTAGAGAAGCTCTGTCTGGGTTATTTCAAACCTAAACTGTCAGATTCTTTACTCCGCCTCACTGAACAGTCGCTCCGGAAATTTCTTCTACTGCTCGGTTCATTTCTCAGTTTAAACAGTGTTTTCTCAGTTCAAATCAACAGAGAATATTATTATTTTACCCGCAAAACCGTTCGGTTCAAGCTCTGTCTGTGGTATCGTAAGTAATTTCAGTTTATTTTCTGTGTGGAACTTGTAAATGTTATCGGTTCGGTTTTGAACCGATCAGCTTGTTTTTAAACTTGAATTGAAGGTTTTAGAGTGCGGTTCCCGGTTCTTATCGGTTCTAAAAAAAACGGATTTCATTACGGTTTTTTCCAAGACCCGTGACACGGTTAGGAACCGATAAGGGTGTCTTGCCTGGCACTGCCGTTTAAAAGGGCAAGTTTTTGGTTAGGCTGGCATTATGTCTGAAAACCCAAAAGAAAAACCGGGCCCACTGGGTTTCAACACTGTGATGCCTGTGGGGAAGTCTTTGCCAAGGCTGACCCACACACCACATGTGTATATTGTCTGGGGTTTGACCACCTCAATTCAGACTGCCAGATTTGTAAAAATTTCCCTGCAGCCACCCTGGATAAGAGTTGGCAGGCTCAGGGAACGAGAGGCCAAAAAGTCCGCTGACCCGGATGGCCAGCCCGGTTCGGTGCCAACCGAACCGGAGGGAGTGCCCTCTGACCAGGGCGAGACTTCCTCGGGCAAACGTAAAGCTGGCTCGGAGGAGCCAGTTCCAGTAAAGAAAACAAGAAAATCAGCAGGTGTGAAGCCCAAAATTCCTTCTCCAACTGCTGCAGAGATAGCAAGAGCTATTCAGATTGTCCAGTCACTTTCTCTGGTTCCATCCGAACCGCCACTGTCTGGTAAAAGGTTGGTTCCACTGGTTCAGGGAGGAGGGGGAGGATGATTATGAACAGTATGAATGTGACTTTGAGGGTCTGGGTGTGCCCATCTCCCCAGACAGACCTTTAGAATCTCCCCCTTTGCTTTCTGAGTCCCCCTCTCACTTTATGTTTTACAAAAAAGTTGCTGAAACCCTCCAGCTTCCATTGGAGGAAGCTGTGGATGAACAAGAGGGACCTGATTTTGTAGAAATGATGGATATTCCAGAGTCTAGGAGATTGTCTGTTCCCTTGCATAAATCATTTAGGAAACAGACAATAAAAATTTTAAAAACTCCTAAATTCTGTGCCTCCTGTGGACAAAAAGATGGACAGGAGGTACACTCTGTCAGGTCCTGATACAGAATTCCTTTCACAGCAATGCAGTCACGTTGGTGTGGTTCAGGCTGCAGCCTGTGATAAAGCTAATATTCCTTTGGCTTCACATCCTCCTGACAAGGATTCCAGGAAGATTGATACCATGGCTAAAAAACAATACATGGCAGCGTCCTTGGGACTCAGGCAAGCAAATTACATGGCTTATGTAGCAAGGTATCAAAAATCTAGATGGGACACTGTCATGGCCTTGGCCAAACAGGCCTCTGGCCAGCTTGCTAATGAGCTGGAACAGGTGGCTGCTGATGGCATTGAGGCATCTAAGGTGCAGTTTCATGCTGCTTTGGATTTTAATGATGTATCCTCTAGAGTCATGGCTAATGCCTGTAGCTGCAGGTTGGCCTGGCTCAGGTGTACTAGCTTGTCACAGGATACTCAGACTAAGGCTATGGATTTTCCTGTGGTTGGAAATTCTCTGTTTGGGGAGCAGACAGAGAATTATATGAAGAAAATGGATGAATATAGGACTACTTATAAGAGTGCTCAGGCTAAGGAGCGGCAAGCCACTCCTCAGAGGCAGGCCCCCAGGGGTAGAGGTAGGCCTTTTCACAGGCCTTTTTACCAAACCCAGGCCTCCTCTGCTTATGCTCAGAGGGGTTCTTCAGAGGGAGAGGCAGACGGGGTGTGGGCAGGCCTGCTCCCACCCCTCAGCCTAAAGCACCTGCCAAACAGACACTCTGATGGGGTGCCCAGGGCCGATTCTCCTTTACCTGTAGGGGCAGGTTGGCTTCACTGTCAGAACTGGGTGTCTCTAACTTCAGACAAGTGGGTCCTGGAAGTAGTAGCCAGGGTCTGGTTCTCAGCTTCAAAAAGTTCCCAAAGATGAGAATCAGATCTTTCCCACCTGCAGACTCTTTAGAGACCTTTACTTTAGAAACAGAAGTCTCAACCCTCCTGGCTCTCAGAGCTGTAGAAAGGGTTTCTCCGCTACACCAGGGCAAGGGTCTGTACTCCAGATATTTCCTTACCCCAAAAAAGACAGGAGAATGGCGGCCCATTTTAGACCTGAGATATCTGAACAAACACCTTTTGAAACCAAAGTTCAGAATGGTAACTCTGGCAATGATTTTACCCTTTCTAAGGCCAGGGGACTGGCTAGCCTCCTGGACCTCAAGGATGCCTATTTTCACGTCCTAATCAGAAGCTCCCACCGAAAGTACCTCAGATCCGAACTGCCCTCAGGTCACTACCAGTTCAGAGCAATGCCCTTCGGCCTCACCTCTGCCCCAAGGGTATTCACAAAATGTCTGGCAGTAGCAGTGGCTCATTTAAGAAGGCAAAGGATTGCTGTCTTTCCCTATCTGGACGACTGGCTCATTGTAGGCCAGTCCCCAGAACAGGTAAGATCTCATCTGCAAGTTACCCAGCAGCTGCTCACCTCCCTGGGCTTCTTGCTCAATCTTCCAAAATTGGTTCTGGAACCAGTTCAGGTGCTCACCTTCATAGGTGCAGAATTGGACACAAAGCAGGCCAGAGCCTTCCTACCCTTAGAGAGGGTAAGGAACTTGGTGGCTCTGGCCTCCTCCTTCACTCTGCAGGTCTCTCGACCAGCAAGACACTTTTTGCAGCTCCTGGGGCACATGGCTGCGTCCACAGCTGTAGTGCAAGGAGCAAGATTTCAGATGAGGGACATTCAGTTTCACTTGAGAGCCTTTTGGTCTCAGAGAAGAGACCCCTTTCAAGTTGGTCCCAGTGACGAACCCTGATCCAGGCCCTCCAGTGGTGGCAGGATCAGAGCAATTTAAGACTGGGGTCCCTTCATTCCTCTGTCTCACTCCTTGACCCTCACTACGGATGCTTCCCTCCTGGGGTGGGAGCCCACATAGGCGACCTCTCCACTCAGGGAGTGTGGTCCCTCAGGAATCTCTGCTCACATCAATTTGCTGGAACTCAGAGCTGTCTTTTAGCACTTCAGTGTTTTCTCGCCTGTTCAGAACAAAGTGGTACAAGTCAGAACAGACAACACCACAACAATGTGGTACATCAACAAGCAGGGGGGCACTCGGTCTTCGGCCTTGTGCACCGAGGCAATGAAGTTGTGGTCTCTGGCCTATTCCCTGAACACTTCCCTCATAGCAGTTCACCTTCCAGGAAAGGACAATGTCCTAGCAGATGCTCTCAGCAGGATTTCCCAGGGCCATCACGAATGGTCTCTGGATCCTCAAGTGCAGGGGATAGTTTTTGCCAGGTGGGGCATCCCTCAGATAGATCTTTTTGCAGCCCCAGACAATCACAAACTTCCTCTGTTCTGTTGCAGGCCCCCAGTGTTAGGCTCAATTCCCCTGGATGCCTTTCTCCTAGATTGGGAAGGGAAGTTTCTTTATGCCTTTCCCCCCTTCCCTCTCCTATTCAAGGTGCTAGTCAAAATCAGATCCCAGCCTTGCGGGGTGATTCTGATTGCCCCAGATTGGGCCAGGCAGCCCTGGTACCACTCCTTCTGTCACTAGCAGTCCATCTTCCCTGTGTCTCCCCAGGAATCACAACCTGTTAACCTGTGCACAGGGAGAGTTTGGTATCCAACCTCATATCCCTCAAACCTCAAGGCCTGGCTCTTGAGGAGTTAGAATTTGCTGACCTACACCTTTCTCAGGGTGTTCTTGAAATCCTAAAGGCTTCTAGGAAGCCTTCCACTAGGGCTACTTACAATTCTAAGTGGAAAAGGTTTTCCATTTGGTGCTCTGGGAAACATATTTCCCCGGAATCTGCTGATTTGCCCATTGTTTTGGACTGTATGGTCCATCTTAATTCCTTGGGACTGAGACCAGCTACCCTGAAAGTACATTTGGCAGCTGTCTCTGCTTTTATTTCAGCAGGAAAGCCCTCCTCTCTTTCCGCTCACTCTGTATTTTCCAAGTTTTTTAAAGGATTACTTCATTCTAATCCACCTTTTAGGGATCCGGCCCCTGCCTGGGACCTTAATGTTTGCATTGCCCAGTTAATGCAACCTCCTTTTGAATCTCTGTCTTCTACAGAGCTTAAGTACTTAACTTGGAAAACTGTTTTCCTAGTGGCTATCACTTCTGCCAGGCGCATAAGTGAGTTGCAAGCCCTGTCAGTAGAAACTGACTATTTCTTTCCACAGGGATAAGGTAGTCCTCAGGACTAACAGGAAGTTTTTGCCTAAGGTGGTTTCAGATTTCCATCTTAATCCATCTCCCTTCCAGTGTTTTTCACTGAACATTCCTCCTCTGGCGAGAGGAGATTGCACAGTTTAGATGTTAAGAGGGCCCTAAGTTACTATATAGAACCTACCAAGGGTCACAGGTTCGAATCCCTCCAACTTTTTCTCACTTATGGTGAGGTCGGAAAAGGGAGACCTGCCACTAAGAGATCAGTTGCCAGGTGGATTGTCTCTTGTATCCAATTTTGTTATCAGAAACTGGGGAAAGTTCCCCCTTCTGGCCTGAGGGCTGATTCTACCAGAGGTACAGCCGCGTCTCTAGCTGCTGCCAGAGACATCCCTATCTTAGAGATATGTCAAGCAGCTACCTGGAAAACGGTACACACTTTCACCAAGCATTACTCCCTGGATGTCCAGGCCAGGAGAGATGCTCGGTTTGGCACAGCTGTGCTTCAGAGCCTATTTCCTAAGTAGGTTCTGTCCCTCCTCCATGGAGGTACTGCTGTGTAGTCTGCAGTTGTCATAATATAGCAAGACTTCATGTTGTTTGAAGAAAAAATTACTCACCTTAGTAATGTTGTTTCTTCTAATGGAGTCTTGCTATATTATGACCTCCCCCCCAGCCTGCCCCTCTCAGAACTTCTACTTGGGTATGGGGTGGGCAGCCTAGTGTGGTCGCTAGTTATGCCCATTATATGTTTTCCACCCCGTTTTGGGGTGTGATGTTTTTATTTTATCTCATATTATTGCTTATATTATATTTTTACTTCTGGTCCCCTGACTTGAGTCTTTGTGTTGGGACCAGGAATATGTGTTAATAGTCGGGTAGCCAGTTGGCTAGTGTAGGTTACAGCTTCCACACAGACCTTAGTGAGTTTTGCTCGTAAAGATCTGACAGTTTAGGTTTGAAATAACCCAGACAGAGCTTCTCTAACCGAGCTCGCGCTCCAAGTTCCATTCTTAGAATGGGAGTTAACTTTTTCACCTCCGGAGCAGTTCTAATGGTGGGACAAACTGCAATTGTCATAATATAGCAAGACTCCATTAGAAGAAACAGCATTACTAAGGTGAGTAATTTTTTCTTTCCTGCCGTCGACTCACCAGCGTCAGCCTCACGGTCCCACTCTAGCGTACGACGACTAGAACTTCAAGTTTTTACTACTAAATGTCAGGATCTCCAACTCCTTCAGAAGGGCATCCTTCCAAGTGTGCCTGTGACAAACAGATCCCTTTCAAGGATCTCCATTCGTCCTACCTGCGGTGCTTAGGCCCGGAACACGACACCAAGGCCTGCTCCTTTTGCCAGGGGTTCAACAGTTGCACCCGGATCCGCCGCCAGAAGGCACTTCAGGGTTTCCTCTTGGAAGACAAGTTAAAAAGCATGGATAAAAACCCTGCCTCCAGAGGCGAGTCTACCTCTAAGGCCCATAAACACCGGGACAAGCATCAGGAGACTGCCAGGTCCAGATCCCCTAACCGGTCCTCGGACTCGCGCACCAACTCAGGCTCCACGCGCTCAGACCACTCTTCCTCCAGGGCCCGCTCTCAGCCCCCTCCAGGAAAGGTCAAGTCTTCAGGCAGCACTTCAGCTTCTCTGCATCCCATCAAGACTTCCAGGCCTTCGGTTTCCTCAACACCCTCCCGGGCCTCCTCGAAGTCTTCAGACTGTCACCAGTCCAAGTCCTCTTCAAAACAAGCTTCCTCAGAGAGACGCCGGGACTCCGATGCCAGATCGGCCTCCCAGCCTCCTAGGGGTCCGGATCCCCCCTCCCAGGAAGACTAAGGACCTGATGTCCCTAAAACAGAGGATGGACCCGAAGCAGGCTTCCGACCCTTCATCGGTCAAATGCCCGTCAGACCAGACATCGGCTAAGCATCTGACGTCAGTGAGATATTTGCCGGAGCCGAAGACTGCCTCCCCGTCACCGGTAGACACCGGTCGCCGGGACTCCACAGAGGAGGACCTGACATTGCCTGATGACCAGGCAGGCGACAATGAGGACATCTGGCTTCCACAGGAGTCTTCGCCAAACCCGGAGACGCCCTCGGACCCGACGCCAGGTCCGTTGTCCAGTATAAATATTCAAGAGGTCAGAGATCTCTTTACCTTTTGGTGGGACACAATAAAGAAGGATGTGATCCCAGTCAAGCCTCCTCCTCCTCCTACTTCTTCACCTCCTACACCGCAGGGGCCAGCAGGAAGGCCACCGACCCCCAAGGAGCACACTCCACCTCCTAGGGGAAGATCCAAAGAACGGAGAAGGCCCCCTTCATGATCTCCCTCAGGGTTTCCCAGTCCTAAGCAACCCAGACGTCGACGGTCCACTCCGCAGGGGGATGATTCTAGACCTGGCACATCGGATACCTCCAGGTCTCCTTCTCCAGTCAGCATCCCATCACCTGACCCACAAGACCTGCCCAGGTCACCTCCGGATGATCCCTCCTTTTCCGAAATCATGAGGTTCATCCAAGAGAACATGGGATGGGATTTGGAAGTTCTCGACCCCGAGAGACAACACCTTGCTCGTTACCTTCGGCAGAAGGACCCTAAGCCTGTGGTGGTGCCACCCTTGGTCGACACCTTTGTGGACGTCACCAGGGCTGCATGGAAGCGTCCACACTCCATTCCCATGGTGCCAAAGAAGGCTGACCACCTATACAAGGCCCCTAGGGAGGACCAGTATCTGGTGAACCATCCTCTGGCTGACTCCCTGGTCATCACTGCTTCGCATGACCAGTCTGAGACCTCAGCACTTGAGCACACTGCCACCGGACCAGGAATTCAAACAATTGGATGTCCTGGGTAGGCGAACGTACGCGGCCGCGACTTGCACCATCAGGTCACTGAATTACCTCACCCACATGGTTCAATTCCAGATCACACTGTGGGAGCAGGGACAAGACCTGGTCGAGAAGATGCCTGATGGCGACCATAAGGAGGAGCTCTTGAACCTCCTCCGCACGGGTTCAGATGTGGGGACCCAAGTGCTCAGAGCCGCATATGATTCTGCGGACTCTTCGGCCAGAGCTGCAGCCTCAGGTGTGTGTCTCCGGAGACACTCTTAGCTCCGTGTCTCCAGCTTTACCCCGGACATCCAGAAGAACATCTTAGACGTCCCTTATAACGGTGAGGTCCTATTTGGTGAAGCCTCCGAGAGGATAATCACCAAACTTCAGGACGCAGGGAAGGCAGTCCGATCTGTACAAGCTGTGTACAGGTCTCGGCCTAGTTCCTTTCGTCGGAACCAGAACCGTTTCCGTGGCCGGCTACAAAGGCAACAGCCACATTCCGGCCAACAGCAGAGGGGCACTTTCACCCGCAAGGCTCAGGCCAAGTCATCCCCAGGCAGAGGCCAACGATTTTCAGTCGGCCCAGCCTGCGGATCAAACGCTGCCACAGCATGACTCCTTCCCGGCCCCCGCCCCTCCTCAGGATCAACGGGAAAAGAAAGTCGGGGGTTGCACCGCATGCCACTTGCCAAGGTGGCAATCGATCACCACCGACAGATGGGTTCTGCAGCTGGTCAAAAAAGGCCATTATATAGAATTTTGTAGGCAGTCCACCTACAATACCTCCCCTGCTCTCCCGATTATTCGGGTCAGCATGTCCTGCTCATACAGCAGGAAGTGCTCACGCTTTTGGAAAAGGAGGCCTTAGAGCACGTCCAGAGAACCAGAGAGGACTAGGGTACTATTCTCACTTCTTCATGGTTCCAAAGAAAACAGGGGACCTCCGTCCAATACTGGACCTCAGCGACCTCAACCTTTTGGTCGTTTACAAACGCTTCCGCATGTTGACCCTTCTGGGCCTAATTCCCATGCTGAAGCAGGATGCCTTTCTGGTGTCTTTGGACATGCAGGACGCCTACCTGCATATTCCGATTGCTCAAGCACACCAGAGGTTCCTGCGCTTCGAGTTTGGGCCGCCATTATCAGTTCCGCGCTCTTCCCTTCGGGCTGTCATCGGCACCTCGCGTATTCACGAAGTGCATGGTGGTCGTAGCGGCGTCTCTGAGGAGACAAGGCCACTACGTGTTCCCATACCTGGACTGGCTTCTTGTGGCGCCCTCCAGAGAAGCACAGATGATGGCTATTCACTGCACCCAGTCCCTTTTTCAATCGCTGGGTATTCTCATCAATTACGAGAAGTCACTCCTGGTGCCGTCCCAGAAACTGCAGTTTATAGATGTAGTTCTGGACACTGTCAGAGGGAAAGCTTTTCTTCCCTCGGACAGAGCGGAACACATCAGATCCCTCATCAGGGACTTGTCGGCGAAGAAGACCGTCCCAGCCAGACTGGTCCTTCGCCTGCTTGGACACATGGCTGCGGCCATTGTGACAGTCCCACTGGCATGTCTCCACATGCGGGTAACCCAGTGGATGCTACGGGTGCAGTGGGACCAAAGGCAAGACCATCTGCAGCATCCAATTCAAATTACGAATGCTGTAATTCGGGATTGGCAATGGTGGCTAAATACAGGGAACCTCTCTGCGGGGGTTCCCTTCGCAGCGCCGTCTCCGACTGTGATCCTCTCCACAGACGCCTCAGGTGGGAAGCACACCTGGACACAGTTCGGTCTCAGGGTCTGTGGACAGCCCAGGAGGTTCTTCTCCACATCAACATTTTGGAAATTAAGGGCAGTCCTTTACGCTCTGCAAGCCTTCCAGTCGGAGATTCCACTGGGTACATTTCTGCTACAAACTGACAATACCGCGGTGATGTATTATCTCAACAAACAAGGAGGCACTCACTCCTACCCGCTTTGCAGGGAGGCCATATGAGTGTGGGAGTGGGTATTGCAACACGGCACAAACCTAATTGCAGTACATGTCCCAGGAGTGGACAACACCATCGCAGACAGTCTGAGCCGCTCTCAGACCAGGGTCCATAAGTGGGAACTTCTGCAGGAAGTGGCAGAGGATCTGTTTCACAGATGGGGCACTCCAGAGTTAGACCTTTTCGTGTCCCCATCCAATGCAAAGCTGCCCAATTTTTGCTCGCTAGATCCAGGGTCTGGTGTTTTCTGGTGAGACGCGTTGTCCCTCTCCTGGGCAGGCAGATTCCTCTATGCCTTCCCTCCTTTCCCGTTGATCCAGAGAGTTCTCTTAAAACTTCGCAGGGAGCAAGCGACACTCATTCTGATCGCACCCTTCTGGCCCAGACAGATTTGGTTCCCTCTGCTGCACCAGCTATCCCGGGAACCTCCACTTCCTTTGCCAATCAACTCCCATTTATTGTCTCAGGAGGCGGGTTCATTGATCCATCCAGACTTGCGCTCATTGAACCTGCGCGCCTCGCTTCTAGAGACATAGTCATGATGCGATACTGGGTCTCGCAAGAAGTGGCAGACGTACTCTCTGCCACCAGAAAACCAGCTACCCACACAACTTATGCCATGAAATAGCATATATTCTGTTTGTGGGCTCAAGCATGCGGCTTCCCGCCGTTAGACTGTCCAGAAAAGCTGGTTCTGGACTACCTACTTTCCCTCTTCCACTCTGGACTGGCTTACTCCTTGATTAAAGTGCACCTTTGTGCAATTTCTGCTTACCATGCCCCGTAGGCCATTGGACAGTGGCCCAGCTGGACACTACTCATGTCTTCTTAAGGGGTGTCCTCCACCTTAGGCTGCCCATCAAAGATCCAATCCCTCCTTGGGACTTACCTTTTGTCCTGGAGCAGCTTACGCTGCCACGTTTTGAACCAGCTGCAGATTGCGAGCTACGTTTTCTCTCTTGGAAAACGTTATTTCTATGAGAGTGGATATGTTGTTCATCCACACTATCTGGCATTGTCCCTTTCCCCTTTAAATCTTGCCGGAAGTCTTCAAGCTGGCTCCTCCCACCCAGCCGGGTGGTAAATACCTCGGCTCCGCCCCATGACGTCAGATCTTCCTTTCCGCTGGAAGATACAGGTTCCCTCGTGCTTTTTGCAGCGATTGAGGCCCTGGAGTCTAATCGACAGTTTTCACCGCATCTTCTCGCTTTGAAACTCGTAAGAGCATACAACTCTGATCCGAACCTTTTGGACATGGATGACAAGTCGTCCCCCGGGTTTCGCCAGTGTCCTTGTGGACAAAAAATGTCGCGCACCGACCCCCACCTCTCGTGCGTTTATTGCCTCAGTACAGTACATGATACCTCGCAATGCACTATTTGTGCTGCCTTCCATCCTACCATTCTGGAGGACCGTCGGACGCGCCTGAAGCTGGGGAGACTGGAGATTCGCAATCCACCAGTGAAATCTAAGGATGCCAGGTGGGCGGTTTCCGCGGCTGCGGGATCAGTCGAGCAGATGGCGGCTTTCGAGGAAGAAGCTGCCCAAGCTTCGGCCAACGGAAGCTTCTTCGTGCCGCTCAACTTGGGCTCCACCTTCACAGGATCCTTTTGGAATTTGTGCCAGTCTCTCCCTACAAAGGGTGAGGTGCCCTCAGGCTCGCAGTCCTCCCGATCCAAAAAGAAGGATCCTAAACCGTCTTCCTCGAGCCGAAGAAGACGTTCCTGGGACCGAGAGCGGTCCGACTTCCAGGAGCAAGGGGTCTCGACTACGGTCGAGATTGCCTCCTCGGCTGCCGGTTTTTCAGACCTTCTGTCTGGACAAGGCACTGAAGTAGAGGACACGGCTGAACCGGCTGAGATCTCTCTCTACCCGATCGAGCCGTTGTCGCCGACGCCTGTCGCCGACTCTCTGGAGAGAACGCCTAATCTTACTTCGAGACACAGCTCTTGCAGCAGGTTACACCATTATGACTGAAGCCGGCAGGCGTCAGGACCCCATGGAAAAATTCTAGCTAGCTGTCTTCAGCGGGGACCGCCCCCGACGCCGGTCCCGCCTCCGACGTCAGGCGTGGTACATAAGGGGGCGGTCCGGCCAGAATCCCCAGTTCTTTCCCGCCGTCGACTTGCATGCCTCGACCCTCCGGTCTCAGTCTAGCGCGCGACGCGTGGTTTCTGAACTTTCCTACGGGAATTTACTCTACTTCGAAGGATTCTTTCGCTGATGTCCTCTCCGACCTCCGGGCATACGTCTAAGTGTGCTTGCGGGAAGCAGATCCCCTTTAAGGACCCTCACACGGCCTGCGTCCGGTGCCTGGGCCCAGAGCACGATACCCAGGCCTGCTCCCTCTGTCAAGGGTTTAATAGCCGCACGAGGATCCGGCGACAGAAGGCTCTTCAGGCGTTCCTACTTGAAGGAAAATTTAGAGCCATGTCCTCTAAGGGGGAATCTTCAAAATCCCACAAGCACGCCGAAAGGAAGAGAAGGGAGAAGGACCCTTCCAGGTCTCCAACTCGGGCCTCCGAGTCCCGCAGCTCTGGGTCTAAGTCAGACCGGTCTCCATCCAGGGCCTCTTCCCTCCCCCCGGCTGCGGTGGTTGTTTCTCGATCTTCTCAGGCCCCTACCGCCAGGCCGTCATCGTCCTCCACTCCTAAGGCCTCGGCAAAGTCCGGGGAGCGTCATCACCACCACCATAAGTCGGGCTCCCGCTCGGCGGCACCCGACATCCAGTCTTCTTCAGTGCCGCCCCGGAAAACCCTAGAGCTTACTCCTCTGAAGAGGCCGGTAGACCCGACGCCGGCTCGACCTCCGTCGACCGTCCGTCACTCCTCCTCGAGCCGTCGTCAGCTGTCAGACCGTCGTCGGCCAAGTCTTCCCATCGGACGTCGGTTGGGGGACCGGCGTCCGCAGCGCTGAGAAGGAGACTCCTGTGCCTCCGACCGTTGTCGGGCAGGAGTCATGCTAACGAGGAAGATCTGGCGCAGCCGAGGACCAGGCAGGCGATCCAGCCTCGTGCAGTCTCCCAGGGCTCCCTCGCCGCCGCCCGAGGTCTCTGTGGAGCATCGCGGGACCAGCGACCGCCCGGCGTCTGGGCCGTCGTCGGGATTATCTATAAGCGGATGTGAAGGATCTCTTCACATACTGGTGGGACATCATCAAAAGGACGTGGCGCCACCGCTCTTCCGGCTCCGGCCCCCCTCCGCCTGCGGGGTCGGTTGGCGCTCTCTCTCCGGGGTCAGATCTCCTCCAGGGTTCGACCATCAAAGAGAGACCTCCGTCAAGATCTTCTTCTGGATCACCCAGCCCCAGAGATCCAGGAGACACCGGCGATCGCCGTCGACGGAGGACACGGGATCAGCATACTCCACCTCTAGATCCCCATCTCAATCTCCATCCCTTCTCCGGACCCACGTGAGGCGCCACGGTCTCCTCCGGATGACCCTCGTTCATGGATATAATCGCCATATCCAGGAGAACATGGGGTGGGATGCTGAGGAGTTAGACCCGAGGCTACGCCTGGCTAAAGTATCTTCGGCAGAAGGACCCCAAGCCTGTGGTGGTGCCACCCTTGGTGGACACCTTTTGTGAGGCGTCACCAAGGCAGCGTGGGCGTCCACATTCATTACGGCGGTGCCGAAGAAAGCTGACCGTCTATACAAGGCTCCTAAAGAGGACCAGTATTTGACGCAACAACCTCAGGCCGATTCTCTGGTCATAACAGCCTCACATGACCGGTCACAGAGGCCGCAGCATTTGAGCACCCTGCCACCGGATCCAGAATCCAAGCAATTGGACTCTCTGGGCAGGCGCACGTACGCTTCCGCTACCTGCGCCATCAGATCCTTAAATTACTTAACCCACATGGTTCAGTTTCAGAACGCTCTGTGGGAACAGGGTCTGGAGGTAGCTGAGAAACTACCTGAAGGTGAGCAGAAGGAGGAGATGCTCCAGCTCCTCCGCACGGGTTCAGACGTGGGGACCCAAGTGCTTAGAGCCGCGTACGATTCCGCGGACTCATCGGCCCGAGCAGCAGCTTCCGGCGTTTGCCTCTGGAGACACTCCTGGCTTCGTGTCTCCGGCTTCACCCCGGACATCCAGAAGAACATTATGGACGCCCCTTTCGAGGGATGTGTTATTTGGTAATCCTTCGGAGAAGATTATTACCAAACTGCAAGAGGCCGGGAAGGCGGTGAGGTCAGTACAAGCCATGTACCGTCCTAGGCTAGGTTCTTTTCGTAGGAACCAAAGCCGTTTTCGTGGGCGGACACAGAGGCAACAGCCCCACTCCGCTACACAACAGAGGGGCTCTGGTTTCCGCAGAACCCAGGGTAAGCAGCCCGCTAGCAGAGGTCAGCGCACCCCTAGGTCGACCCAGCCAGCGGGTCCATCTGCCGCCACAGCATGACTCCTTTCCGGCCCCTGCCCCTCAGGATCAACGGGAAGCTATGGTCGGGGGTCGCATTGCGAACTTCCTGCCGGGATGGCAGGCGATCACCACCGACAGGTGCGTTCTGCAGTTGGTCAGCGTCGGCCACTTTTTAGAGTTCTCAGAAAAGCCACCCTCGAGGCCTCCTCTGCTCTCCCGGTATCCGGGTCAGCATGGAACATAATTTGGCAAAGTACTCGCGATCCTAGAAAGAGGCGATAAATGCGTCGAGGAACCAGAGGACAAGGATATTATTCTCACTTCTTCCTGGTTCCCAAGAAAACAGGGACCTCCGTCCGATTCTGGACCTAGCGACCTCAATATGTCCGGTCGCGTACAAAATTCGCATGGTGACCCTTCGGGTCTTATCCCCATGCTGAAACAAAGCGCTATTTAGTGTCTCTAGACATGCAGGATGCATACCTGCATATCCCCATAGCTCAAGCGCATCAGAGGTTCCTGCGCTTGAGTTTCTAGGCCACCATCTTCAGTTCCGGGCTCTTCCGTTCGGACTGTCATCCGCCCAAGGGTTTTACCAAATGCATGGCAGTCATGGCAGCGTCTCTAAGGAGAAAGGGCCACTATGTGTTCCCGTACCTAGATGACTGGCTTCTCATGGCCGCCTCCAGAGAGGCGCTCCTGCTCGCGATCCAGGACACCCTGGACTTATTTCGATCGCTGGGCATCCTTATAAATCACGAGAAGTCCCTCTTGGTACCGTCGCAAAAACTGCAGTTTATAGGTGCAGTGTTGGACACGGTCCAGGGAAGAGATTTTCTTCCGGCCGACGGCAGAACGCATAAGGTCTCTCATAGGGGCCTTATCATCGAACCAGACCGTACCGGCCAGGGCGGTCCTTCGTCTGCTCGGACACATGGCTGCGGCCATTCCTACAGTCCCTCTCGCACGACTCCACATGCGAATAACACAGTGGATGCTCAAGGCGCAATGGGACCAGAGGCAAGACCATTTGCAGCATCCGGTCAGGATCACGAAATCCGTGATTCGCGACTGGCAGTGGTGGCTAGCCCCCGGGTCGCTCTCCAAGGGTGTCCCGTTTGCAGCGCCGTCCCCGGAGATAACCCTCACCACGGACGCCTCAGGTCTCGGGTGGAGAGCACACCTAGACGGGGTGAAGTCTCAGGGTGCATGGACCCCATTGAAGGCTCATCTCCATATCAATGTCCTAGAGATGAGGGCGGTCCTCTATGCACTTCAGGCTTTCCAGTCGATAATTCCACCGTGCACTATCCTGCTTCAGGCGGACAACCGCAGCGGTAATGTATTACCTCAACAAACAAGGGCGCACACTCTACCCTTTGCAGGAGGCCATGAGGTGTGGGATTGGGTAATCGGACCTGGCGCAAACCTGATTGCGAGTTCACGTTCCGGGGTGGACAACCACGATTGCAGGCGGCCTGGCCGTTCCCAGGCCAGAGTCCACAGTGGGAACTTCTTCAGGAGGTGGCAGAGGATCTGTTTCTTCAATGGGGAGTTCAGAGCTGGATTTGTTGCATCCCATCCAACACAAAACTGCCCAGTTTCTGCTCGCTAGGTCCAGGGCCTGGTGTTTTCTGGCGAGACGCGTTGTCCCTCTCCTGGGTGAACAGATTCCTCTATGCCTTCCCTCCCTTCTCGTTGATCCAAAGAGTTCTTCTCAAACTGCACGGGGAGCACGCGCGAATGATTCTGGTGGCCCCGTTCTGGCCCAGACAGATATGGTTCCCCTTGCTGGCACAGCTATCTCGGGAACCCCCGCTCCCGTTGCCGCTCAGCTTCCACCTACTGTCTCAGGAGGAAGGTTCATTGCTCCATCCGGATCTTCGTTCTCTGAACCTGCATGCTTGGCTCCTAGAGACATAGCCATCTTGCGCCACGGGGTCTCGCAAGAGGTTGCAGAGGTTCTCGCCGCAGCCAGAAAGCCGGCAACGCATGCTACGTATGCCATGAAGTGGCGTCGTTTTTGTTTATGGTCACTGGCTCGTGACCTTTCCCCTTTAGGTTGTCCTGTGGGAGTAATTTTAGACCATCTCCTGTCACTCTTCCATTCAGGGCTAGCCTACTCCTCTATCAGAGTGCACCCTGCGCTATTTCTGCCTACCATCTTCCGGTGGGGCGGCGTACTGTTCACGCAATTAGATGCCTCTCGGGAATTTCTTAGAGTGTGTTGCGCATGAGGCACCCCATCAGGGACCCAGTGCCTCCGTGGGATCTACTCTTTGTGGTGGAACAACTTACGCTCCTCCCTTTGAGCCTGCAGCGGTTGTGAGCTACGTTTTCTGTCGTGGAAGCGTTATTTTTGGTTGCCGTTACTTCAGCCAGAAGGATTTCTGAGCTTACGCTCTCATGTGCAAGAGCCCTATTTGGTTTCACGGGACAAGTATCCCTGAGGGCAGACCCAAAGTTTTGCCTAAGGTGGTTTCGACACTCACTTTGAATCAGGATATCGACCTTCGGTCTATTTCCCGAGTTACTCTAATAGAGGAGGCTTTGCTCCACACCTGGATGTTCACCGCAGCCTGAGGTATTCCTTAACAGATCTAAACCCTTTGGGGTTCTGACCAGCTTTGTCTCCTCCTCCCAGAGGATGAAAGGCCAACCAGTATCCAAACAGACTTTGTCTCGCTGGCTTGTCCAGTGTATTTCGTACTGTTACGAGATTAAACAAAAGCCCCTCCCGGGTTCTATCCAGGGTCATTCTACCAGGAGTTTGGCCACTTCCTTTGCAGCACTCAGGAATGTATCCATTTCAGCTATTTGCGCTGCAGCTACTTGGAGCTCTGTGCATACCTTTATCAGGCACTACAGTCTGGACATCGCCTCTCGGCGAAGAGCCGGTTTCGGCTTAGCGGTGCTGCAGGGTCTCCTGTCCTGAGTCAGGACTTGGAATGTTTTCTCTTGTCTCTCTGCCTCCTCCGGATCTTCTGGTAGCGTTACTGCTTGGGAATCCGTCCTAATGGTGTAACCTGCTGCAAGAGCTGTGTCACCGTAGATGGTACAGTTCGTAGAACTACTGAACAGTAGATCTTGAGCAGCTCTTGCAGCAGGTACTCCGCCCACCTTCCCCTTAGAGGAGGTAATGCGCTCTGCCAAAAAAAAAAAAAGAGAGAAACGAAGAAGAAGACGGAGAAAAGAAGAAAATGCATATGTGGAGATTTTCTCCCTTGTTGCCTTCTGACGGTGGATCCTCGGTCTCCCTTTTGATGTCATCCTGCGGCGGGAGTCTCCGGCGAGAGAACTGGGATTCTGGTGGGACTGCCCCTTATGTACCACAGCGGGACCAGCGTCGGGCGGTCCCGCTGAAGATAACTAGCTAGAATTTTTCCGTGGGGTCCTGACACCTGCCGGCTTCAGTCCTAATGGTGTAACCTGCTGCAAGAGCTGTTCTCGAAGATCTACTGTTACGGTAAGTTCTTACGTAACTGTACTCTCTCTTTCCTGATGAGGAACCTGTCCATGGGTATCGATCGAGGGCCAGGAGCGGAACGCGGTTTTCAACGAGCCGGCTTCCCCAGACCGACAGAGCCGGCGCGTCGGTCGATCAGAGGTAAGTCCTCTTGGTCGGTAGACCCAGAAAGGACACACACACTCGGGAAGAGGTGCCGCCACCATTCCTCATCCTCCTCTGATGAGGAGAGGCTTTGACGGAAACTCCGTCGACGCTATGAGGAACTTATGTCGCAACAACTTCTGCTAACAGGCCAGAAACCGGCTACCCTGGCGGTTCTGGCTATCACTTGGCCTCAGCCTCTTCGGCCGACACCATCATCTTTGGCCTCCGGGGCTCCGGTTCCTTTGGTGGCCCCCGTGTGCCTTTCGGCTCGGCCGGTTACAGGCTCCCCACCAATTTTGGTGGAACTTCCACCAAAACAGCCCCTGGGAGGGGTTCCCTCTAAGGAGGACCAACAGTCTTCGGGTCTCCCTCATAGACTGTCGATTACGGTCACCCCTGATCGCCCTCGGCGTATCGAGGGAGATTTAGGAGGGAAGCCTCTGTATCTGGATTCCTCCGATTCAGATAATACCGGCCTTCATTCCCATGACGAGCTGTCGGTGTCAGGCTTGGAAGAAGGGCCTTCTTCCTTTCAGGGCATCCTTTGACTCATTTGAGTCCACAGGAATGCCTTTGCAGCCTATTCAGAAAAAGGCAGAATATCCGCTCATGGATATTCTTAAAAGGGGGGATACCCCGACGGAGGCCTTTCCAGTAGCCAAAGCCATAGTTGGCCCGGCTCTGGAACTCTGTGCAGAGTCCAGCTTCCTGCCCGGCTCCATCTGCCCACATGGCCCGCAAGTACGTGGTGCCCACAGGCTCCTTTGCGGGATTTACTAAGCACCCCTCGGCATAAAGCCTTGTGACTGCCTCAGTATTCAGGCGAATGGGCAGCTCTGCAGATACTGACCGCCCTCCGGACAAGGAGTCCAAACTTATGGACCACTCGGCCCAGTAGGTCTGCGCGGCATCATCCTTGGGCCTTTGTCAGGCAAGCTCAGCAGTGATCATGGCACACTTCTCTCATGCCCTTTTGGGGTCGCTGGATGAAGTTCTTCCTCACCTCCCAGCAGACGTGCAGACCACGGTCAAGCAGATCCGGGACCAGGGCCTGGCTATTGCCAAACAGCTCCAGACAGCTCTGGACATTGGGGATTCCTGTGCCCGTTCACTAGCGGCAGCGGTCGCCTCTCGCTGCAGGGCTTGGCTGAGGTTATCCTCCTTTCCCGTGGATACTCAGCACAAGCTAGCTGACGTGCCCTTCCTTGGCACCGACCTCTTCGGTCCGGGAGTGGCAGGTCATCTTCAGCGCATTGAGCAGTCTAATGCCACCTTAGATGCCACCTCTGCCAAGGGTTCTTTAGGCAAGAACCAGCAGAAGCGCAAGAAGAAGCAATTTTGGCATTCTTCCCCTGCGGTCAGACAGCCCTCCTTCCAGGGAGGTCAACAGCAGCAGCAGGCTCAAGCTTGGCACCCTAGGCCCAAGCAAGGTCCCCAGTAGCCCCGCAAGGGAGGCCAAGGTGCTGGTCCAGCTGCCTCCTCCTCCTCTAAGCCTGCACAGTGACGGGTCGGGGGTGGCCTCCCCCACACCCGTCACGCCAGTTCTGGGTCCTCCCGTGGGGGACCGGCTCCGCCACTTCCTTTCCGCCTGGTCCAGTATCACTTCGGACAGGTGGGTTCTGGAAGTGGTCGGGCAGGGGCTGCCCCTAGAGTTCGAGCAGTACCCTCCCAGCCGAGCCCGTGCCCCACGGGAGGAAAGGATCTCAGCTGGCACCTAGTCTGCCCTTCAGGAAGACATTGCGCTACTCCTCCTCAAAGAGGCGGTTGCCCTGGTGCCGGATCCTCCTTCAGACCCAGGCTTCGTCTCCAGGTACTTCCTGGTGCCCAAGCAGACGGGGGGTTGGCGCCCCATTCTAGATCTCCACGACCTGAATTGGTATCTCAGGTCTCGCACCTTCCGGATGGTAACTCTGAACCAGATCATACCATCCCTGGAGCGAAACGTGGTTCTGTACACTGGATCTTCAGGATGCTTTTTACCACATCCCAATCCGTCCGTCCCATCAGCGGTTCCTCCGCTTCAGGGTCGAAGGGCCCTGTACGAGTTCAGAGCCATGCCGTTCGGCCTGTCATTGGCCCCAAGGGTCTTCGCCAAATGCATCGCAGTGGTGGCAGCCCATCTACGGTGTCTAGGGGTCCGTATTTACCCCTATCTAGACGACTGGCTCCTAGCGGGTTCCTCCCTTCAGGAGGTGGAGAGGTCCGGGGGCCTGACCCTCCGAACCTGCTGTCACTTGGGCCTTTTGATCAACAAGGCCAAATCAGAACTCGTACCTTCTCAGGTGATGGGCTTCATCGGGGCAGAGCTCGACTCTTGTCAAGCCAGAGCTTGGCTCCCAGCGACAGGGTGGAGGTTCTCTCCTCCTTTGCCCAATCATTTATGGTTGGGCACTTGCACCCTGCCCGGGACTTTCTGCGCCTCCTGGGTTACATGGCGGCATGCACCTCAGTGGTCCGTTGGGCCAGACTGCACATGCGTCCCCTTCAATGGGAACTGGCTGCCCAGTGGTCTCATCGTCAGGGTCTCTTCAACTAGCTGATCACAGTCACCGAGAGGATGTGGGACAGTCTCCAATGGTGGACCGTCCCGAGTCATTTGCAGGAAGGAGTCCCGTTTGTTGGCCCCGAGCCTACGGTTGTCCTTATGACTGACGCCTCTCTCATGGGCTGGGGAACCCACATGGGGGACAACAGGGCCCACGGGTTCTGGACCCCCGAGGAGTCCCGATGCCACATCAACCTGCTGGAGCTCAGAGCAGTCAGACTGGCCCTGTCAGCTTTCGCTCCTCAGCTCCGGGGTCAAGTGGTTCAAGTCCAGACGTACAATACCAAGACCATGTACTACCTCAACAAACAGGGCGGCACACACTCCCGTCTGCTGTGCAAGGAGGCGCTCCAGATCTGGACCTTCGTCAGCCGGCTGGAGGCGGATCTCCTAGCCATTCATGTGGCAGGAGTCACGAACCAACTGGCGGATGCTCTCAGCCGCATAGGCCAGACATCCCACGAGTGGTCTCTCTCTCTCTCTCTCTCTCTCTCTCTCCAGAGGTAGCTTACAACCTGTTCTGCCATTGGGGCAAACCGTTGGTGGACCTGTTTGCCTCAAGGGAGAACACCAAGCTGAGGCTGTACCATGCCTGCCCCCCTCTGCGGGGTTCGCTGCAGGGGGATGCCTTCTCGAGGCTGTGGACCCCAGGCCTCTTCTACGCCTTCCCTCCATTTCCCTTGATCCACAAGGTGTTACTCAAAGTGAGGAGGGACAAGGCGAAGGTGATTCTGATAGCCCCAGATTGGCCACGCCAGTTCTGGTATCCAGATCTCCTCAGCCTCAGCTGCAGGACCCCGGAGCGGCTCTGTACACGCCCGGACCTGATATCGCTGAACCAGGGGAAGGTCTTCCACTCGGACCTTCAATCCCTGCACCTCACAGCCTGGTTCCTGAGCCGCTAGAGTTTCAGGCTTTGGGTCTTTCTGAGGATGTCTACACCGTGGTGGAGGCATCTCGAAAAGAATCGACCAGGAAATGTTATGCCTTCAAGTGGAAAAGATTTTCCATTTGGTGTCAGGGAAAAAGCCTGGACCCCTTATCCTGCTCTGTGGCTAACATTCTAGACTACCTTTGGTCCCTCTCCAAAGGGGGTCTTTGGTCATCGACCCTTAGGGTGCACCTGGCAGCCATCTCTGCTTACCAGGCGCGGGCGGTCAGCCCGGCGTTAGCTCAGGAGGCGGTGATCGGGCGCTTTTTCAAAGGCCTGGATCACATATCCCCTCTGGTGCGTGAACCTCCACCTCCATGGGATCTCTTGCTGGTTTTGGCAAAGCTCACGGGCAAGCCATTCGAACCCATGCACAAGTGTGAGCTCTCGCACTTGTCGTGGAAGACTGCCTTCTTGGTGGCTATCACATCAGCCAGAAGGACAGGGGAGCTCCAGGCGCTTTCGGTGGACTCCCCTTATCTGGTCTTTCACAGGGACAAAGTTGTCCTGCGCCCCCACCTGAAATTCCTTCCGAAGGTGGTGTCAGAGTTTCACCTCAACCAGGTGTTGACTTTGCTGGTATACTACCCTAACTACACCTCGGATGCAGAGTACAGGCTCCAAGCTCTGGACCTCAGGTGTGCTCTCTCTACTATAAGGAGAGGATGGCGGAAATCCGGGGAGAGGTTCGCCAGCTGTTTGTCACCTACGCTGAAGCCGCTTCTGGCAGACCTGCAGCTAAACGGACTGTTGCAAGATGGATTACATCATGCATAAGTCTGTGCTATGAGTTGGCAGGCAAGGAGCTTCCCAGAGGGATTAGAGCTTATTCTACCTGCCATACTGCTGCTTCGGTGGCTGCTTCCAGGGACATCCCTATCCAGGAAATCTGTCGGGCTGCTACCTGGAAGTCAGCAAACACCTTTATTACCCATTACCACATCGACCTAGAGTCACGACGTGATGCTGGTTTTGGGGCCTCGGTTCTCCAATCTCTGTTTCTAAGTAGGGGGTGTCGCCTTGCCACTCTCTCCCAGAGTACTGCTGAGGTCTGTAGACGGTGTGGATGAACAACATAGCGCGCTCCTAGAAGAACAGGTTACCCACCTGTAACAGTAGTTCTAGGAGTGGTATATGTTGTCATCCACGCCCACGCCAACCGACCTCCCGGCTTAAGGTGCACAACCTGCTTCCAGCGGGCTAGATCTGGCGCCATAGGGCGGAGCCGAGGTATTACCACCGGGTGGGTGGGAGGAGCCAACTTGAAGACTTCCGGCAAGATTTAAAGGGAAAGGGACAATGCCAGACAGTGTGGATGAACAACATATGCCACTCCTAGAACTACTGTTACAGGTGAGTAACCTGTTCTTTTAGTTGCTGTTACTTCGGCTAGAAGGATCTCGGAATTGCATGCTCTTATGTGCAAAGAGCCTTATTTGGTTTTCCACCAGGACAGGGTATCCCTAAGGACAAACCCAAAGTTTTTGCCTAAGGTGGTTTCAGCCCTCACCCTAAATCAGGATATTGATCTACCAGTTTATTTCCCAAGGTACTCTAATCGAGGAGAAGCCCTTCTGCACACCCTTGATGTGCATTGGTGCCTCAGATACTACTTGACCAGAACCAAGCAGCTCCGAAAATCGAACCAACTTTTCGTCTCCTTTGCTCACAGGATGAAAGGAGCCCCTGTCTCAAAATAGTCACTCTCTAGGTGGCTCATCCAGTGCATCACTTTCTGTTATGACAAGCGCAATAAACCCTTTCCGAGCACAGTCAAGGGTCATTCCACAAGAGGGGTGGCTACTTCATTTGCGACATTAAAGGACGTCTCCACCTCAGCTATTTGCGCTGCAGCTACTTGGAGCTCTGTGCATATCTTTATCAGGCATTACAGCCTGGACATTGCATCAAGGCGAAGAGCAGGGTTTGATCTAGCCGTCCTTCAGGGACTTCTGTCTTAGGCTCGAGTTATATCGAGGTCTCTACCTTTCCTCCTCCCAGTGGTGCATGATTGCCACTATTGCTTGGAAATCAGTCCTAATGGTGTAACCTGCTGCAAGAGCTGTATCTCGAAGTAAGATAGTACAGTTACGTAAAAACTTACTATAACAGTAGATCTTCAAGAACAGCTCTTGCATCAGGTACCTTCCCGCCCACCATCTCCCTTTTTGGAGGTAGGTTGTAGTCAAGCACCCATCTTATGGGATGGGGCATTCCTATTTTTTAGTCTTCGCCATCTGGTGGCGGATCCTCGGTCTCCTCTTCTGTCATCATCCAGCGGCCGGGAGTCTCCGGCAGGAGAACTGAGGATTATGGGGGGACTGCCTCCTTATGTACTACTCCCAACGTCGGGGGCGGGACCGACGTCAGAGGTGGTCCACGCTGAAGACTGCTAGCTAGAAAATTTCCGTGGGGTCCTGGCGCCTGCCGGCTTCAGTCCTAACGGTGTAACCTGCTGCAAGAGCTGTTCTCAAAGGTCTACTGGTATGGTAAGTTCTTATGTAACTGTACTTTTCCCTCCCACCATCCCCTCTGGAGGTAGAGTTGTTCCAATATCTCTTTTCTAGGATTAGGTGTTTCTAACACCACTCTGAATGCCTTTTGATAGTGGATCCTCAGTCTCCGCTTCTGATGTCATCTAGTGGCCTGGAGTCTCCAGCGGGAGAACTGGGGATTCTGGGGGACCGCCCCATTTTATATGATGCCTGACGATCGGTGGTCCCGCTATCTCTACTAGCTAGAAAATTTCCGTGGGGTCCTGGCGCCTGCCGGCTTCAGTCCTAAAGGTGTAACCTGCTGCAAGAGCTGTTCTCAAAGATCTGCTGTTACGGTAAGTTCTTATGGAACTGTACTTTCCTCATCCAAGAGGATATCTAGGTACTTCTCAACAAATGGGCCATAGAGCCAGTCCCAGCTACCCAAAGAGGGAAGGGCTACTATTCCCACTTTCTCTTGGTTCCCAAGAAAAACGGGCATGTGCCCCATCCTGGATCTGAGGAATCTGAACAAATACGTGGAGTACAAAAGGTTCAGGATGGTTACCCTCCCAGGCCTGATTCTCCTTCATCAGTGAGACTGGCTCTGCTTGCTGGACATGCAGGATGCATACCTTCACATCCTGATCTCCCAGCCCCACAGCAGGTTTCTGCATTTCCTTTTCTAGGGACATCACTACTAATTCCGAGCTCTGCCGTTCGACCTCTCCTCAGTTCCTCGAGTCTTTACAAAGTGTTTTGTGGTAGTGGCAGTGACCTTAAGGAGGAAAGGCCATTACAACTTCCTATACCTGGATGACTTGCTTCTCACAGCTCCCTCCAGGGAACAACTGATCTTACTTCAAGAGGGTTCCTTCAGTAGGTCATCACTTATAGGACTGGCGGCACCTGGCGTCGGGCCGCACTGCAGACTTTTCTAGCGATACCTGCCGGGGGACCACCCACCCGTCATGTGACCGATGTCAGCGTGACTGTATATAGTGGGTGGTCCCTGCGCCTGCCCTCCAGTTCTTTCCCGCTGTCGCCTAGTGTCAGTCGCATAGCAGACTTCCAGATAGCAATCGTCGAGAAAGTGTCTTGCGTCGGAATTTTCCTCGCTAATTTTCCCTCTAATTTCATGTTTATTATTGATGTCTTCTCCAAAGAAGTGCTTGTCCTGTGGCACGCAGATCCTGCACAAAGGCAGTCACCTCAAATGCGTCCTCTGTTTAGGTCCGGACCACCCAGTCTCCTCCTGCCCTGAGTGTCAGACCTTCAATCAGGCCACAAAAAAGAGGAGCCAGCAGGCTTTGGAGGCCCATCTGCTAAAAGCATGCCTGGCTTCTCTCGAGAGGAAAATGGAGAGGCTTAGACATTTTTTGTCTGAAAAGGCGGCTTCTTCTAAAAAACATGAGAAATCCAGGGAGCAGGAGCACTCCACGGGCAACGCCAGTCCCTCGACGAGCAAGGCCCAGCCGCCGCCCAACAAGGACGGTAAGTCTGGTCAATCTACCACGGGTCAGTCAGCTGTTGGCTCCTCCGGCGACTGCACCGCCTCGGCTGATAAGTTGGCACCCGGCTCCTCCAGGAACTGCGCAGCGGCCGGTAAGATGACTACCCAGGCAGTGGGTACTCGCCCGGCTCCAGCCGATAAGCCAGCCAGGGCCTCCTCACCTGCTGGACTCCACCCGATAAGTTGGCCGTCCAGGACGATCGCACAGGTACGGTTCCCCCATCAGGGCCTGATGGTGCCTCACCCGACGTCCGGCAGGACCAGAGGGAGAAAGCCCCTCTCCCTCCTCCTCCTCCTTCCTCGCCTGTACCCTCCACTTCTCCGGCGAGGAGAACTGAGAACTTCCCCGACTCAGTCGATGCCACAGGGTCTGCTCCGCTGTCCCCTCTCAGGGTCATGGAGAAGGAGGCTCCTTTTCGGCCTTCTGGCCTTACTATAGAGGCCCCTCCTCCGCCTTCTGGTGGGCTCCCGGTACCTCCAACGCCGGTTGTCCCGACAACAGTTCTGCAGCCTGGACCGGTTGTCCGGCCTCTGCCTCTGGCCCAGACACTGGATCAGGTCCCACCGCCAGGGCCCCTTCATCCGGATCCGATGCCGGCCCCTCCGATGCCAGACCCCCTTCCGGCACCGGATCGGGTGGTGCCGGCCCCGACTTCAGACCCTTTGCCTATTTACACAGCGGCGGGTCTGACGTGGGTACCCCCGATGCCAGATCTGACTGGGATCTATACTAGACCCCGAACTGTCCCACATTACCCGCAAGGGTATCCTGGCGGCTACTCCCTGGGGGACCCCGTTCTGGACTGGAGTAATGTTTGGCAGTTCTACCCTGGATCCAATCCCTACTTGCACTTTCAGGGATTCCAGGGTTATCATCCTCCACCGGTTCCTGCTCCTCCTTCTCCTTCCCCCTCAGCCTCTGCCTACTCCATCACCACCCCCTTTTCCTCCAGTTGCACCGAATTTCAAGACTTTAATCCAGTCTTGGTAGCAGGGGGCACGGTTGGAGTTGGTCTTGGACCTGGAGACTAGGCTCCCATAACCCAGGTCTCCTTCCCCAAGCAGCTTTTCCATTACTACCGTCCATATCTTGGGGAAGATTTGGCAGGATGTTTCCCTCCTGGATGCCAGACGTCATCCTGTCGAGGAGGTGGACGACGATAGTTCAGAGGAGGCGGACGATTCTTCTAAGGAGGTTCCGGAGGACTCAGAGGACACGAAAGGCAAGGAGTCCCCTAAGTCCCCACCAGAGGATCCTGCCTTTTCAGGTTTGTTGAGGTCCATGAAGGATTACTTCGACTGGGAGTCTGAGGAACAGGACCCCATGAGACAGAGACTGGCGGAACATCTCGACCTAGAATCTCTGTCTCTGGTCCCCATTCCTCCCTGGATGGCACCTCACCACTACCATCTGGCAGATGTCTCTTACCCTTCCGGCAGTCCCCAAACATGTGGACAGGCTTTACTTGGTGCCGAAGGATGCCCTGTTCTTGAAGGTCCATCCCAAGGCTGACTCTGTGGTCATCTCTGCGGCTCATGATCGCTTCTCAACTCCAAAGCACATGAGCACCTCTCCTCCTGACAAAGAGTTGAGGCAGATGGACCAGTCTGGAAAGATGATATACTACTCGTCGGCCACGTGCGCCTTTCAGTCCCTCAATTACATGGCCCACATGGTGTCCCACCAAAAGGCTACCTTGGTTAGGCTCAAAACGCGAGTCCAGTCCATGGACCCCTTGCCTTTGAAGGAGGAACTTGCCAAGGATATCCGCCTTTCCAAAGTTTCTTGTAGGCATGCCTTGCGCGCCACCTATGATTGTCGACTCGGTGGCTCGTACCTCAGCAACGGCCGTTGCCCTTAGACGGCATTTCTGGCTTCGCCTTTCTGGACTTGCCCACGAAGTCCAGTCAGCGATTCAGGACGCCCCTTTTAGGGGCGTGATACTTTTTTTGAGGGGGGCACCAAAGATATTATCACAGACCTACAGGACAAAGGCCTTGCCCTTCGGTCTGTGAGGTCAATGTACTGATCAGGCTCCCAACAACAGCAGCAGCAGTCCTTTCAGAAAAGGACCTGGAGGCAGAGAAAGAACGCTCTGGTGCACCACCAAGGGAAGCGTAAGGCCACGGGTACATCCACCACTCCAGCCTCCAAAAATCAGTGACATTCAAGAGGCTCTCCCCTGAACATCCCACCACTTCTTGACTCCCCGGCCCCACTCCTTCCTCAGTCTTGCAATGGAGTGGAGAGTGATCACCTCCGACGAATGGGCCCTGCAACTAGTGACTGTCAGACACACCATAGAATTTCTGGAAATCCCTCCGGAGACTCCGCCCTGGAAGTCCTCCTATTCTCAGTACCAGACCCTCCTAGTTCGCAAGGAGGTAAACTCGCTCTTGCTCAAAGAAGCAATTGAGCAGGTCCCCTTCGGGCAAAGGGGGAAAGGGGTTTTACTCCCACTTTTTCCTGGTTCCAAAAAAGACGGGGGATTTCAGACCCATACTTGACCTAAGTCAACTAAACCAGTTTGTCGAGTACAAAAAATTTTGAATGCTGACACTCCAGACCCTTCTCCCTCTCCTCATGGAGAACCACTGGCTCTGTGCCCTGGATATGCAGGATGCCTACCTGCACTTCCCCATTTTCCCCAGCCACCGCCAGTTTTTGCTTCCAAGGGGATCACTTCCAGTTCCGAGCGCTCCCTTTTGGTCTGTCTTCGGCACCATGGGTTTTTTACCAAGTGCCTGACAGTGGTCGCGGCATTCTTACACCGCAGGGATATTGTGGTTTTCCCTTACCTGGACGATTGGTTGATTTCAGCTTCGTCCAGGGGTGCTGTGTTGGAGGCTCTTACCTTTACCCTGGACGTTTTCAACAGACTGGGAATCATAGTCTGTGTTCCCAAGTCATCTCTTCTCCCTGCCCAGAGACTTCAGTTCATTGGGGCAGTCCTGGATTCGGTCCAGTGCAGAGCCTTCCTGCCTCCAGACAGGGTGGAGACCCTTATCTGCCAGGCCTCCAAATTGGCTTCTTGCAGAACCATCCCAGTTCAGGAGGTCCTGTGCCTTCTGGGCCTGATGGCGGCAGTCATCACAACTGTTCCTGTAGCAAGACTTCACATGAGGGTCACTCAGTGGTCATTGCGAGTGCAGTGGGATCAGCTCCTGGATGACCTGGACCATCCAGTTCTGGTCTCCTCTGCGGTTCAGAGAGAATTGCAGTTTTGGAGAGAGTCTCGCAATCTTTCTGTGGGACTTCCCTTTCGGAGACCTGCACCACTAGCTACCCTCACAATGCATGCCTCGAATATGGAGTGGGGAGCTCATCTCGGGGAGCACCAAGCCCAGGGACTGTGGTCTGGCATTGAGACTCATTTACACATCAGTGTTCTGGAGTTGAGGGCGGTCCTGTACGCCTTACAGGCATTTCAGGCCCTGCTTCCTAAGGGATCACTGTTATCCAAACGGACAACAATTCGGTTGTTTGGTATGTCAACAAACAAGGAGGAGCCCGGTCGTACCCCCTGTGCAGGGAGGCGACACGGGTGTGGAACTGGGCAGTCCAGCACCATCTGGTCCTCGTGGCCATGCACGTTACAGGTGTCTTAAACGTCCTGGCGGACAGTCTCAGCCGATCTCGGACCCTAGCTGTCGAGTGGGAACTGCTTCAGGAAGTGTCAGAATCCATCTTCCAGCGTGGGGGGGGTCCATAAATTTACCTCTTTGCCTCCAAATCCAACGCAAAGCTTCCCAGGTTTTGCTCGCTCGTTCCAGTGCACAGTGCTTTCTGGAACGATGCATTGTCTCTATCCTGGACAGGGAAATTTGTGTACGTATTCCCTCTGTTTCCAATTCTGCAGCGGGTTCTTCTCAAGCTTCAAGCAGAGAAGGCAAGGACACGAACATACGAAATTTGCCAGCAGATAAAGGCCTAGAGGTCTATCAAGTCTGCTCGAATGAGCAGCTAGCACCCCTTATTCTGCAGCTGCTCCTCCCTCCCACCCTTCCCTTTCATTAACCCTCCCGCTTGTCCTGTCCCATCCTCAT
This sequence comes from Neoceratodus forsteri, assembly GCA_016271365.2. Taxonomy (NCBI): domain Eukaryota; kingdom Metazoa; phylum Chordata; order Ceratodontiformes; family Ceratodontidae; genus Neoceratodus; species Neoceratodus forsteri. The sequence continues at coordinate 1,319,155,733 of CM057453.1, read as the reverse complement.
TTGAAGCAGTCCACTGTTCTACTGCATACCACTTCAGCAGGAAATGCATTCCACCCAGCCACCACCCTCTCTGTAAAAAAAGTGTCTCCTCATCTCCCTCCTGAACCTTCCTCGCTCCAGTCTCATATCATTGCCCATGGTGGCCCTCCCCTCCCTTACTTTGAACAGCCCCTCTGTACCCGTCTTGTTTATTCCTTTCATGTATTTAAAGGTTTCAATCATGTCACCCCTGTCTCTCCTCTCCTCCAGTGAGTACATGTTCAACTCCTTCAACCTCCTCTCGTATGATAAGTCCCCCAGCCCCTTGATCATCTTAGTCGCTCTGCGCTGCACCCCCTCCAGTAACTTAATGTCCCTCTTAAGATACAGACACCAGTACTGCACGCAGTACTCCAGGTGTGGTCTAACTAATGACCTATACAGTGGCAGAATCACGTCCTCCCTCCTCGAGGATATACCCCTTGCAATACAACCCAGCATTTTGTTGGCCTTTGCAGCTGCCTTCCTACATTGTGCCGAGTTGTTCATTGACCCTGTAATGAGCACACCCAGATCCTTCTCCTCTGTCTGGGCTAGCTGCACTCCCCCTAGCTGGTAACTCCTCCTTGGGTTCTTCATCCCAAAATGCAGCACCTTGCACTTTTTGGCATTAAAGCCCAGTTGCCAGGTATCTGACCAGGTTTCAAGCTTTGCCAGATCATACTGCAACCCCTGCAATCCCCCTAGGTCATCCACCACCGCGCCTACCTTGGTATCATCAGCAAATAGACTGATCTTGCTCTTGATGTCCCATGATATGTCTGCAATGAATATCCCAAACAACACTGGTCCCAACACTGAGCCCTGTGGAACATCGCACGTCACTTCCTTTGGGTGTGAGAGCTCCCACCCACCACCACCCTCTGTTGCCTTCCCTGCAGCCAGTTTCCTACCCATCTCACCAGCTTTGCACCGCCCTGTGCCTACTAATTTCCTTCCCAGCCTTCCATGTGGCACTGAGTCGAATGCCTTACTGAAGTCCAGATACAGGACATCCACTGCATGGCCCTGTCCAGTTGCCTAGTTACCCAGTCATAGAACTCTACCAGGTTGGTTTGGCAGGATCTACGCATGAAGCCATGCTGTCTGCTGTCCTGTAGTCCTTTGGCCTCTAGGAGGGCCACCAGCCTCTCCTTCAGGATAGTCTTCATTAGCTTACCCACGATGGATGTGAGGCTCACTGGTCTGTAGTTTCCCGGTTCATCCTTGGGGCCACTCTTGTGGAGGGGCACCACATGAGCCATCCTCCAGTCCTGAGGTACACACCCGAATGTAGTGAGGCATTAAATAGGTCTTCCAAAGGTCCTGCAAGGACCTCTGCCAGCTCCTTCAGTACCCTGGGTGGATGCCATCTGGGCCTGGCGCCTTGTCCACCCTCAGTGCCTTCAAACCCTCTCGAACTCTGCTCTCCATGATTTCCCATCTGTCACCCCTCTCCCCGTTCTGCCATTTCTCCCACCTTGGGTGTCACTTCCTCTTCTGTTTACTAAATACTGAGCAGAAGTACTATTTAGTGCTTCCACCCTATCGCACCCTGCTTCCACCCAACCCCCCTCCTTCCTAATCCTTACTATGTGGTCCTTACAGCTCCTTTTCTCCCTGATGTACTTAAAGAAGTCCTTCTCCCCCTTCTTAATGCCTTGTGCCAGCCTGATTTCCATAGATGCTTTGGCTCCCCTTACTGCCCTTGTCACCTCCTTCGATTCTGTCAAGTACTCCTCCCTGTCCTCCCCCCTCCCTGTTTTCTTGTACTTCCTAAAGGCAGATCTTTTCCTCCTTACCTTTTCCATGACCTCCTTGCTCAACCAGATCGGTTTCTTAGCCCTAGCCTTCTTGCTCTGAGCTTTGCAGCAGGTTTTGGTTGCCTCCACTAGCTCCAGCTTTATGAGCTCCCACCTCTGGTTAGTGCCCATACTAGATTGAATTCTGGCCAGGTACCCTTTTACCACTTCGCCCATCCTCCCAAAGTCAGCCCTCCTGAAGTCCAGCACTATTGTGCCAGATTCCACTCCTTCCTTGCCCATATCCAGTGTGAGCCGTACTGAGCGGTGGTCACTCCCTGACAGCGGTTCCTCCACTGTAAGTTCTCTCACAAAGTCCCCATTTGCCAGCAGGATGATTCTCATTGTTCCTCTCTGGCAGGGACAAATCTGGTTCCCACTGCTGCAGCAGCTTTCCAGGGAGCCTCCGGTTCCACTTCCAGTGACTCACGATCTCCTGACTTGGAATCAAGGTCGACTGTTGCACCCGGGGCTCAGGATCCTGCACCTCCATGCGTGGCTCCTGCAGGCATAGCAATCTCTCGCTTCGGGGTTTCCTCCAGGGTTGATTAAGTCCTCATTGAGACTGGAAAGCCCTCTACCTGTTCCACTTATGCCATGAAGTGGAAAGGGTTCTCCATTTGGGCGACCACTAAGGGTTGGAACCCCTTCTCTTGCTCAGCCCCACAGGTCATGGAATACCTCCTTCACTTATCAGACTCTGGTCTGTTCTACTCTCCTTTGAAGGTCCATATATCGGCTATCTTGGCGTACCACGAGCTAGTGTATGGTAAACCTGTGGCTCAGTTGGAGGTCTCAAAAACCTTTCTGAAAGGGATTCTCCACCTGAAACCCCCATCCGCAGTCCAACTCCGCCTTGGGACTTGAACTTTGTCCTGGAAAAGCTCACCCTTCCTCTTTTAGCATCAGCTGTGAGCTGTGATTTGTGCTTCCTGTCTTGGAAGGCGCTTTTTCTGGTGGCTATCACATCAGCCCGAAGGATTTCGGAGCTTCACGCTCTAGTCTGCAAGGAGCCCTCTCTTATTTTCCATAGGGACTGGGCGGTCCTCAGAACACATCCAAAGTTTCTTCCCAAGGTGGTGTCAGAAGTCACGCTGAATCAATCAGTAGAGCTTCCGGTGTATTATCCGTCCCCCTCTAACAGAGGTGAGGCACTCCTTCATACAATGGACGTCCATTGGATTCTCTGGTGTTACACCCACTGGACCAGAGAGTTCTGCTTTTGCGACCAGTTGTTTGTTTCCTTTGCCCCGAGATCAAGGGGCAAACCATTTTCTAAGCAGGATCTGTCCAAGTGGTTAGGCAACTGCATTAGATTCTGTTACCAGAAGTATGAAGAGAGACTGCCAGGTTCCATCAGCGGTCATTCTACTAGGGGTTTGGCTGCCTCCGCGGCCTTCCTATGGAACGGTTCTGCGGCCGACATTTGTGCTGCTGCTACTTGGAGTTCTGTCCATACCTTTACCAAGTATTACAGTCTGGACATTGCTTCTAGACGGAGGGCTGGCTTTGGCCTAGCCGTCCTGCAGGGCCTTCTGTCCTAGACTGGGTCCATTCTGGTTTTCAGTTTTTTCCGTTGGAGTTGGTTTTCTTCCTCTCTGGTTTCTCTTGGTCTCTCCTTGGAGGGACTGCTTGGGACTCTGTCCTATACGTGATGACCTACTGAAGGAACCTCTCTTGAAGATCTACTGTTATGGTAAGTTCCTACGTAACTGTACTTTACACTCCATGGAAGACACCTTTATGTTGTTCCACGAGCTGGGAATCACATTGAACCTTCCAAAGTCCTCCGCATGGCCAAGCCACGGGCTACAGTTCATAGTAGTGTTATTGGACACTGTCCAAGGCAAAGCTTCCTGCCTACAGACAGGGCGGATTACCTCCAAGCTCACGCTGGGGAGGTTTCCTCTGCTTACCTGGTTTCCGGCCAGAGCAGTCCTCAGGCTTCTATGTCACATAGCTGCAGCCATTACAACTATTTGGTTGGCACAACTGTACATAAGTGACCCAGTGGGACTTGAGAGTCCAGTGGGATCAGCGCACGGATGACTTGGACCAACTTATGAGAGTCGACAGTCTATACAATGGTGGTTAATTTCCTCCAGCCTCTCCGGGAGGATACCCTTCCGCAGGACACCTTTTCTCCAGACCATAACCACCGACACCTCCAGCCTGGGCTGGGGAGCTCACCTTGCAGACCACCGGAGTCTAGGCACATGGTCTGCTTTGGAGAACTCTCCACAGCAATGTGTTGGAGATGTGGATGATCCTGTATACCACGAATCCTCTCTGTTGGCGTAACCAAATGAAGGATAAAAATTCTAGAGTCACACAGCGGTACCTGGCACTACATCCATTTAAATTTAAAGTGATGCACAAATCTGGGAAAGATAATGTCAATGTGGATTTTCTGTCGAGATATGGATCAGGAATTGAGAATTCCATAGGTTATAAAAAAAAATGCGAGTTGAAACTTCTCTGTTTGTTATGCTGCGTATGCACTGAACTATAAAGATTATAAGCTACTGTCATGTTAAAAGAGAATTTAAAGAAAGTTTTGGAAACTTGTTTTTGTAAAACAGGTTCTCTCTTAAGGAGTGGGGTAGGTGACAGGGTTGAATACGGCCCTGTCCCAGTTGTTATGGAGAAAGTTTAAATGCAATGGATCTGTTTTAGCCTCTCCTTTTCAGTCTTCTGTGGTTGCGCAATCAAATTGATCACCCCAACGGTCTTGCAATTCTGTGCCTCTCGCTACCTTCTCTTGCTGTTCTGTCTTTTCTCTCCCCTTGAATATCTGCTGGTTTAAAAATATATGTGAATCATTATGTGGAAATGTAACTGATACTGGGATCCCTTTGTTTAGAAATGTATATTGGTATACTGTTGAAATGATTGCAAAAAGCTGTTTGGAATTCAAAGGATTAACCTGTTTGCAAACTCTCTGAGAAGCTATGAGCAAAAGGTCAGTTCTAGGGACATGGATATGTTGTTCATCCACACTTATTGGCAGGTTCCTTGCCGCTTTAAATCTTGCCGGAAGGTCTTCAAGCTGGCTCCTCCCACCCACCCGGGTGGTAAAACTCGGCTCCGCCCATGGCGTAGATCTTCCTTACGCTTGGAAGCTCAGGTTCCCTCATCGCAGCTCTGCGTTTAAGACTAGTTCTACTTCTTGAGAGGATTGAATTAAAAGTTTTGCTAAAGACTTCGGTCTTCTTCTCCTCGCCGCCGCGATGGACAAATCGACTCGGTTTCGGAGGTGCCCTGCGGGCAGAAGATATCTCAGGCGGATCTGCACTCCCGATGCGTCTACTGCTTGGGCCTTGAGCACGACCGCGGAGCCTCGACTTGTGCTCTTCTTTTTATTTCGTCCTCATGAAGACCGTACTGCCGAATTACAACTGGGGCGCCCGAGAGAAGAATTCCACTGGTGAAATCTAAAGAGGCCCGGTTGGCGGTGTCCTCGGCGGCGGGCTCGGCGGATCAGCTCGAGCAGATGATCGCCCTCGAAGAGGAGGCGGCACGGGCCGCTTCTACCTCTGCTGCGGCATTTGTCCCGCTCTCTCTCGGTGCCTCGTACTCTGCTTCTTTTAAGGAGCTTTGTCTGACCCTGTCGACGAAAGGTGAGGGTCCAACTTCTTCGGGACATTATTCCAGGTCCAAAAAGAGCAAAAGTAAGTCTCTCCGTCGGCCGCTCTTGGGAGGCGGAAAGATCCCCTCCCTTCTTGTCGACAGTCGACTCGATCGACCCCTCAGCTTGGCCACTGGCTTCACGGTGTCCCCGTCAGGCCAGTTGACCGAGACTCCCGTCGGCACGGTCGAGATTTTCTTGACCGTTAGGCGGGTTGTCGGCTGGAGAAGCTGAGAATCCCCTCTTCCCGGTTCCCCCGGTGGGAGTTGAGGATCCCGTTGGCTCGTCTGTGCCTCCGGTTCCGGAGACTTCGGTGGAATCGTCCGAGCCGAGGGGAGTGCCCATTTCCGACACTTCTCCTCGCCTTCCTCGGCCTAGTCGAGACTCTCGGTCTCTGACATCCTCGCGGTCCAACCGATCCCGCCACCATAGGCGGTCTCGGCACCGCTTGCCGCTCTTCCTCTTCCTCGGACGAGGGGAGGCTTCGGCGCAAGTTGCATCTGAGGTACGAGGAACTCATGTGGCAACAGCTCCTTTTGACCGGGAATAGGCCGACCCAGTCGTCTTCCCCGGCCATTAAGTGGCTGTCACCGGAGCGGCCGAAACAACCCCTCGTTGTAGCCGAGGAGCCTGTTCCCAGGCCGGTTGTTCAGCCAATTCTAGCTGCCCCACCGATTCTGGTGGAACCTCCGCCTCCACAGCCGTTAGTTGGGGCTCCGACCAAAAATTCTCGGTCAGCCTTGGGTTTGCCCCATAGGCTGTCTGTCCTCCACTCCCGATAAACCTCGGCAGGTGGAGGGTGGCTCAGGCCAAACAACTCTTTGAGGACTCTTCTGAGTCCGAGGATGGTTCCTCCCTCTTCTCCAAGCGCATGGACTTGGAGTCTCGGGAGGCAGTCAGTGGACGATAGCCCTCGTCCTTCCTAGGGTTGCTTGACTCATCTCCGAGTCCACGGGATGAAGCTCGAACCCGTTTCTAAATGGGCCAGGTATCCCCTCACGGAGATTCTGGACTGAGGATTCTCCTACGGGCGAAGCCATAGTGGGTCCGGCCTTGGAACTTCAGCAGCGTCCTGCTTCCTCCCCTCGCCTTGACCAGAATGGCCAGGAAGTATCTCGGTCCCTACGGTTCCTGTCCGGTTTCGGAACACCCCTCGGCCGAGGGTTGGTTACCGACAGCGTTTTCCGGCGTGCGGAGCGCGAGGATGGGACAAACCTCCCGACAAGGAATCCAAGAAATTGGATTATGCGGGCGAAAAGTCTATGCTCGTCCTCTCTCGGCCTTCGTCAGGCCAGTTCGGCCGTCCTCATGGCACATTTTCTCACGCCCTGTTGGTCTCCTGGATGAGGTTGTCCTCATCTTCCGTGATCTGCAGACTACGGTCAGGCAGGTGGGACCAGGCAGAGCAGTGGCCAAACAGCAGCTCCAGATTGCTTTAGACATCGGGACTCATGTGCCTGGTCTGTGGCGGCCGCAGTGGCCATCGCTCATCAGGCTTGGCTAAGGATATCCACCTTTACCTCGGATACCCAGCACAAGTTGGCGGATGTTCCTTTTGGGGACTGACCTCTTGACCCTGGGGTGGAAGGTCACCTGCAGAGAGATCGAGAAGTCCAATGCTACCTTGGACTCGGTCTCTTCGCTCAGAAGGACAAAGGCCGCAAGCCACAGCCTAAGCCCTTTCGTCCTTCTCGCTCGGCCCAACAGCGTCAGGGCCAGCAGGCTCGAGCTTGGCATCCCAAACCCAGCCGGCCGGCTTCCTCCAACAGGAAGCAGGGAGAAAAGCCCAGGAGGTCCCTCGGCGGTCCCTCCTCCAAGCCTGCCCAGTGACGGGCTGAGGGGTGTCGCCCCCATCCCTGTCACCTCACCCCTGGTTCCCCCCATGGGGGGACGGCTCAGACACTTCCTTTCCGCCTGGTCCGCTGTTACCACGGACAGGTGGGTACTGGAGGTGGTGGGAAAAGGCCTACCTCTAGAATTCGAGCAGGCCCGGCCCTTCAGAGCCGTCGCACCTCGGGGGGCCTTGGGGTCCGCAGCCTCACTGGCCGCTCGTCGAGCCGACATCGCTCTCCTCCTCCAAAAGGAGGTGATCACGGAGGTAGAGGACCCCCCCTTTAGACCCGGGGTTCGTGTCCAGGTATTTCCTGGTTCCGAAACGGACGGGAGGCTGGCGCCCCATTCTCGAGCTACACGACCTGAACAAGTTCCTAAGGTCTCGGACCTTCAGGATGGTCACTCTGGCGCAGATAATACCATCTCTGGAACACAGCATGTGGTTCTGCTCTCTCGACCTAAAGGACGCGTTCTTTCACGTCCCTATCCGTCTGTCACATCGAGATTCCTCCGCTTCGGCGGAGGGATCCTCTTCATTCAAGCCATGCCCTTGCTTATCTCCAGCTCCCAGGGTCTTCACCAAATGCATGGCAGTGGTGACAGCATTCCCTGCGGTGCCGAGGGGTCCGGTGTGCCCCTGGACGATTGGCTGATAGCAGCCCCCTCCAGACGGGAGGTGGAGCGGTCCAGAGATCTGGCCCTCCAGGTTTGCTCTCAAGTCGGCCTTCTCATCAACGAGGCCAAGTCGGAACTCGAGCCGAAGCAGGTGATCCTGTTCATTGGGGCAGAGCTCGACTCTCTTCGAGCCAGAGCACGGCTCCCGGTGGACAGGGCCGAGGTTCTTACCTCCTTTGCCCAATCATTTCTGGTTGGGCAATGCGCCCTGCCGGGACTTCCTGCGCCTCCTGGGTCCTCGGCGGCCTGTACCAGCGTGGTCCGTTGGGCACGCCTGCACATGCGCCCCTTCAGTGGGTACTGGCCAGCCAGTGGTTACAACGCTGCGATCCATTGGACCAGCTGGTGATAGTGACCCAGGAGATGGGGAACGCTCTCCAGTGGTGGACCGTTCCATCCCATCTGCAGGAGGGCATCCCGTTTGTCCGCCCCGAGCCGACGGTCTCTCTATCGACCGATGCCTCTCTGATGGGTTGGGGTGCCCATCTGGGGGAACACCGAGTGCACGGCCTCTGGTCCCCGCGGGAGTCCCGATGCCACATCAACCTGCTGGAGCCCCGAGTGGTCCGCCTAGCTCTCACCGCCTTTGCTCCGTTTCTCCGGGGTCAAGTGGTCCGAGTCCAGACGGACAATACCACGACCATGTACTACCTGAACCGCCAGGGCGGGGCAGCGCTCCATGCTTCTATGCAAGGAAGCTCTCTGCATTTGGTCTCTTGTGCGCAGCCTGGAGGCGGATCTCCTAGCCATTCATGTGGCAGGAGCCTCCAACACCTTGGCCGATGCCCTGAGCCGGATAGGGGCTGCATCTCACAAGTGGTCTCTCCTGCCGGAGGTAGTACAAGATCTGTTCTCCCACTGAGGCTCACCTCAGGTGGACCTGTTTACCTCAAGGGAGAAAGCGAAGCTGAGGCTGTTTCATGCCGGCCCCCCTCAGCAGGGCTCGCTGCAGGGGGATGCCTTCTCGAGGCTGTGGACCCCGGGCCTCTTTTACGCCTTTCCCCCATTTCCCTTGATTCACAAGGTGCTTCTCAAGGCGAGGAGGGACAAGGCGCAGGTGATTCTGATAACCCCAGACTGGCCCCGCCAGTTCTGGTACCCAGATCTCCTCAGCCTCAGCTCCAGGCTCCCGAGGCAGCTTCCAGCTCGCCCGGACCTGCTCTCACTCAATCAGGGGAAGGTATTCCATCCGGACCTTCAATCCCTGCACCTGACGGCCTGGTTCCTGAGTGGCTAGAGTTCCAAGCCTTGGGTCTTTCCGACGAGGTCCTCAATGTTGTTGAGGCGTCCCGTAAGGGAGTCGACCAGAAAATGCTATGCCTTCAAATGGAAGAGATTCTCCATCTGGTGTCGGGGCAAGGGCTTGGACCCTTCCTCCTGTTCTGTGGCAAGCATTTTGGACTATTTATGGTCCCTTTCTAGTCAAGGGCTTAGGTCGACGACCCTAAAGGTGCACCTGGCAGCCATCTCTGCTTACCGGGCGCGGGCCTGGGAGCAGTCGGTGGCGCAGGAGAAGGTGGTCTGGTGCTTTTTCAAAGGCCTTGATCACATTTCCCCCCTCCGGTGCGAGAACCTCCACCTCCATGGGATTTACTGCTGGTACTGGCAAAGCTCATGGGCAAGCTTTTCAAACAATGCACAGGTGTGATCTCTCACCTGTCGTGGAAGACTGCTTTCTTGGTGGCTATCACATCAGCCAGAAGGATGGGAGAGCTCCAGGCGCTCTGCATCGAGTCTCCTTACCTGGTCTTCCACAGGGACAAGGTTGTCCTGCGCCCCCACCCGAAATTCCTTCCGAAGGTGGTGTCGGAGTTTCACCTTAACCAGGTGCTGACTCTGCCGGTGTTCTACCCCAATCACACCTCGGAGGCCGAATACAGGCTCCATACACTGGACCCTAGAAGGGCGCTCGCTTATTATAAGGAGCGCACGGCTGAAATTCGGGGAGAGGTTCGCCAGCTGTTTGTCACCTACGCTGAAGCCGCACCTGGCAGACCTGCAGCCAAGCGGACGATAGGCAGGTGGGTCACCTCCTGCATAGATCTCTGCTATAAGTTGGCGGGCATGGAGCCTCCCAGAGGGATAAGAGCTCATTCTACCCGTCATACTGCTGCATCGGTGGCTGCTTCCAGGGACGTCCCTATCAGGAAATCTGCAGGGCTGCTACTGGAAGTCAGCACACACCTTTATTATCCATTACCACATCGACCTTGAATCACGCGGGATGCTGGTTTTGGGGCCTCGGTTCTCCAGTCTTTATTCCCTAAGTAGGGGTGTGCTTCCTCCCTCCTCCCAGAGAACTGCTAGGAGTCTGCCAATAAGTGTGGATGAACAACATATCCATGTCCCTAGAAATACGAGGTTACTCACCTGAACAGGAGTTCAGGAATGGTATATGTTGTTCATCCACACTCCACTGACCTCCCGGCCTCGACGCACAACCTGAGCTTCCAGCGGGCCAGATCTGGCGTCATGGGGCGGAGCCGAGAGTTTTACCACCCGGGTGGGTGGGAGGAGCCAGCTTGAAGACCTTCCGGCAAGAATTAAAGCGGCAAGGAACCTGCCAATAAGTGTGGATGAACAACATATACCATTCCTAGAACTCCTGTTACAGGTGAGTAACCTGTATTTCTGGGTCGCAATGTAATTTTTGCTGCACTTCTTGAAACTTACAAGAACACTGAGAAGCATGTCGTTTTCTTAACGAGCAGAGGTTGCAAAGACTTGTAGAAACAGAGCTATAATTTCTTACAAGAGAGAAAACACAGACTGAGATTGGAAATTGAGAAGAAACCCAGATAGACTTTATCTGTTTTTATTGCTTTTGCAAATAGTTGTACTGAACAATTTTTATTTTTTTATTTTACTGTTCATAATAGATCACTTGTTAGAATTTTACAGCTGCTCCTGGTTTTCCTATGCTTTCTGACCTGTGCCTTGATGACAGATGGTGTCAGCCTAAGTGGGTTTTACGCTGTGTATACTGTAAGCCAGGAGTTTTGTGCATGGGTACTAGACCTGGTACCAGTGAAGCATAGAAGAAAGGTATGGATTCTGCAACAGCAAGCCAGGAGTGGTTACCAGGAGAATGGCAGCCAAATTAGCAGAGGTAGAAGTCTAAGCTGAGACTGTACAGGTAGCATCAGTTCTAGAAAAAGAACAGGCAGTGATAGAACCTGAAAGCCTGACTGCGGTTTTCAAATGTTGGGCTATACAGCAAAAAGTGACAGAAAAGCAGAGAGAAAAAAAGATTCAGCGTTTAGAAGCACAGAGAAAAGAGGTGCAGCAACAAGAGCGGCAAAGAAGAGATGCAGCGATGGATTCCTTGCAAGTTCTCAAAGTTGGAGGATCTGGCACTGATCCATCAGAGCAACAGGACACAACTTAAAACACCTTAAACTTACAAAGTTGTGTCTCCCAGATGATATCGAAGCATACCTGACAACTTTTGAAAGGGTTGCCTCAGCCTGCCAGTGGCCAGAGTAGCAATGAGCAGTCAGACTGGTATTTTACCTGACAGGTAAAGCCCAACTTGTGTACAGCAGTATTTACACTGTACAGTCAGAAAACTGTGACCTGGTGAAAAGCAAAATCCTGAATATGTATGACATCTTAGGAGAGACCTACAGGCAGAGATTTCGGTCTCTGAAGTGCAACTCAGTTGACAATCCTTGAGGAGCCTTCTCCTGACTCAGAGAATGCCTGATAAATGGCTCCAACCAGAGAGCAAAACTGTCCCACGGATTGACACATTTGCAATGAAGCAATTCATCAACATCCTGCCTACAGATGTGCAGCTTTGGTTAAAAGAACAGCACCGACCAGAACATGGGGAAAAGGCTGTTTCTTTGGCCAATGACTGACTACCAAATGGCCTGACAAATGCCACAGCAGCAAGGTAACAGCCAAGCACCAGTAAGATGCTCTTTTCCCATTTAAACTCCCAAGTCTGATAAGAACTCTGGTGGGGGTAACAAATCTGTGCCCAAAGGCTTTATTTGCTATAACTGCAATAAGCCAGGTCATATTGCAAGAAATTGCTGTAGGTTAGGAAGAGTGACACTGGAGCAAATTTGTCTTCAGCAAATTGGGGCAAGTACTTAACAGATGTGAAGGTGTGGGATAAGACTGTGAAGGGACTTATAAATTCAGGAAGCAAACAGACCCTAGTACATATTGAAGTGCTAGGAAAACAGTGTCCAAAAGGACTAGGTACTGGTGTCTTCTGCATCCACAGGGACACTCGATACTATCCCACCAGCCAAGTGACTCTGAATATTAATGGGGTGTCACACCAAATGAAAGTGGGGGTAGTACCCAAGTTACCTGTTCCTATGATTATTGGAAATGACTATCCAGGATTTACTGAGTTAATCAAAGAGGGAGTAAATCCTGATGTTTCTGCAGTGGTGGCAATAAGAGCTCAGGCAAAGAAACTCAGATGGTGGGGACTCTTTTCCTATCACTGATTTTGATTTGGACTTGTTTGAGTACTGTTGTAAGATCCAGAAGTCCAGGAAAAGAGAGAGAAGACAAGAGAAGACACCTGAAGAAACAGTGGCAACGAAAAACTGATGGAAATAAGGGGGGGTTAACCTATGAAAATGCTGAAGCTAAACTGATCACTGATTGTGTTTTTCTTTCAGAACAAGCTGGATGTTTCTCTCCAGGGTTATTTTAAGCAGCTGAGGGTGAACCTATGTTAAAAAAAATGTAATGGGCTGCTGTACACAGTTTGGGTTAAATCTCAGACACAGGACCAGATAGAACAATTGGTTATACCACAAAAGTATAGAAATGAGTTGTTAAAGATAACAGCTGATAATCCTATGGCTGGTCACTCGGGGCAGGATCGCACCCTTGCCAGATTGCTATACAGATTTTACTGGCCTGAAATTCATGAAGATGTTGCCACCTATTGCAGTTCCTGTACTGTGTCAGAAAGTAGCCCCAGTGACTAAAAAAGACAAGATGCCTTTGGTGCCCCTTCCCTTGATAGATGTGCCTTTTGAGAGAATTGCAATGGATGTGGTTGGCCCCTTAGACAAAAGTAAATAGGGCAATCAGTTCATTTTGGTAGTATGTGACTATTCTACTCGATACCCAGAGGCAGTTCCAATGCATACTGTCCATGCCCCAAAAGTGGCAGCAGAGCTTGCCAACATTTTCAGCAGGGCAGGCATACCAAAAAGATTATTACATCTTATATGTGTGCCCTGAGAAAGAAGCCGACAAAATATGTTGAAATTGCCCATAGTAATCGGGAAGAGGCCCAAAACCAGCAGACGGTGTATTATGACCATGGGTAAAAGAAATGTTTTTTGAGCCAGGTGAAAAGGTATTGCTTCTGTTACCCGCTACAGAAAATAAACTGTTAATGAAGTGACAAGGGCCTGATAAATGTCTTAGATGTACTGGCACAGTTAACTATGAGATTGAGACCGCCGACAGGAAAAATCCTATTAAGATATACCATGCTAACCTCATCAAGAAATGGGTTGAAAAAAACACCAAAAGCTGTTTTGCTGATTTTACCGCAAACTGATAAGGAAGATGTAGCTTATGATAGACTGGAACAAATTGTTACTGCTGATGCTGTAAAGGTGAATGTTTCCTTAACCTCCAAACAAACCACGTAAATTTGTAACTTGCTAAAGACATTTAACAGTGCTTTTACCACAACAATATGCACTGAACTATAAAGATTATAAGCTACAGTCATGTTAAAGGAGAATTTAAAGAAAGTTTTGGAAACCTGTTTTTGTAAAACAGGTTCCCTGTTAAGGGGGGGGGGGTAGGTGACACGGTTGAATATGGCCCTATCCCAGTTGTTATGGAGAAAGTTTAAATGCAAGGATCTGGTCTTTCTCCTTTTCAGTCTTCTCTGTTTGGTCGTGCAATCAAATTTTCTCATGAGACCTAGGACTTGATCACCCCGATGGTCTTGCAGTTCTCTGCCTCTTGCTATCTCTCTTCCTTCTAAATATATAAAAATATATGTAAATCATTATGTGGAAATGTAACTGATACTGGGATCCCTTTGTTTAGAAATGTATATAGTTACTGTTGAAATGATTGCAAAAAGCTGTTTGGAACTCAAGGGATTAACCTGTTTGCAAACTCTCTGAGAAGCTGTGAGCAATAGGTCAGTTCTGGTTCACAATGTTCTTTTTGCTGTACTTGTTGAAACTTACAAGAACACTATGTGAGAAGCATGTCGTTTTCTTAACGAGCAGGTGTTAAAAAGACTTAAAGAAACAGAGCTGTAATTTCTTACAAGAGGGAAAACAGAGACTGCGATTGTAAATTGAGAAGAAACCCAGATGGATTTTCTGTTTATACTGCCTTTGTAAATGGTTATACTGAATATTGGTTTTTTTTTTTTTATTTTACTTTTAATCACTTGTTAGAATTTTGCAACTGTTCCTGGTTTTCCTGTGCCTCGATGACACAGTGGCAGAACAACTGTTCATAAGATGGGGTCATCCAGAGTTGGACCTCTTTGCATTCCCCAGTCCATGACACACTGCCCAGTTTCTGCTTGCTAGATCCAGGGCCTGGTGTTTTCTGGCAAAACACATTGTCCCTTTGCTATACAGGGAGATTTCTTTACGCTTTCCCTCCCTTACCACTAATCCAGAGGGTCCTTCTCAAATTGCAGTCAGAGGGAGTGGACATGATCCTGATTGCTCCCTACTGGCCTCAACAGATTTGGTTCCCTCTACTTCAGCAACTGGCAGTGGAACCCCGGCATTCTCTTCTTCTGAGCTTGCACTTGCTGTCTCAGGAGAGAGGGACTGTAGTCATCCAGACCTCAGCTCGCTACACCTGCATGCATGACTCCTGCAAACTTGGCCGTTTCTAGGTTTGGGGTTGTCCGCTAGGATAGCTGAGGTTCTGTCTCGCATGGTGAAATACCAGAACACCAACTGGAGAAAGGGCAAGGCTGCCGTCCAAGCCCTTCCTGAGGGTGCTCCCTTCCCCCAGACAAGGAGTCCAGTAGAATTGGCCTTTTGAGGGGGAAAAAAGGCCATATGCCTCCTTAACCCTAGATCTGAGGATTGCCAGCTGCCTGTCTCACATGGTGAAATACCAGAACACCAACTGGAAAAAAGGCAAGGCTACTGCCCAAGCCCTTCCTGAGGGTGCCCAGAAGCAGGAGTTACTTCAGTGCTTCCAAACGGCTGCGGACGTTGGCAAGCATCTTCTTCAAGCCATTTATGATCTGTCTGATATTGCTGCCAAGGGGGCTGCCACTGGCACATGCCTTCTTAGGCATTCATGGCTCTGTGTTTCTGGGTTTGCAGCTGACGTGCAAAACAATGTGCTTAATGCCCCTTTCAGTGGCAATAAGTTTTTCAGTCCCGATGTGCAGGACATCATTTGTGATCTGCAGGCCTCAAACACTGCCATTAAATCTGTCCATTCCCTCTACCATACCCAGCAGCGTGGTAGGGGATGCTCTACTTTTCGTAGACAGGCTAATAGACCAGGCTCAGGCCCTGTACCCAGGGTAAACACAGAGCTCAGTCTTCCTTGCCTGCCCCCTCCCATTCAGTGATGGCAGCCAAGTGTCCCAGAACTGAGGAACCAGCTTCCTCAGTTGACCCCACCTCAGCTTGACTCCTTGCCGGACCCCCTTCCTCAGGTGCAAACCCAGGAGATGGTGGTCAGAGGTTGGTTCTCCCTCCACTAAGAACAATGGCGAACCATAACCAATACTTGGATCCTGCAGATCATAGCGTGCGGTCACACTCTGGAGCTCATCCAACAGCCTCCAGACCCCCCCCCCCTTCTTATCTGCCTGTTCTCTGGGAGGAAGTGCAATCTCTCCTGAGCAAGCAGGCTACAGAACTGGTGCCAAAGTGGCAGAGAAACTAGAGATTGTATTTCAGGTTTTCCTGACACCCCCCAAAAAAAAAAAACAGAGATTTAGCCGGCTGGTGGTGCTGAGCTTTGAGGCGTTGGATGCCGCACTGCACCATGCCAGTGACCCGGTTCAGAAATGAGCCTGGGTTGTCAGGAGTCGGTGGGAGGAGGGCAGGGTGGGATTGAGCTGCTGCGAGGTGACTGTCCTCTTCCAGCGTGCCCCCCCCCCCCGTTTTTTCCACTTCCATCAGGTGGAGATCCGATGGGATGCGGAGGGGTGGCTAAGTATCACCAGGGATTGGGTGGAAAGGGCCAAGCCAGTACCCAGCATGCATGCGTCTCCACACAAGTGTCTGCCATGGTCCCAGGAACGGAGTAAACTGGGAAAAAAAGCACAAACTTCATTTGGTGGGGGACTGGTGATCTGAGGCTCATTCTCGAATTGAAAGATTTGTCTATGTCCAGTACAAGCTCCGGATGGTACTTTACCAGGTCTCACTCCCTCCTCATGCCATACGGTTAAGCTATACTCACTCTATATACAGGATGCTTACACACGCTGACATGATATTCCTTCCGCTTTGCCTGAAGGGGCATTACCAATTCAAAGTATTGTTCTTTAGATTATCTGCCATGCCTGTATTCACCACAGTGCTTAGAGTGGTGCAAGGCAGCCCTCGAGGCGAGGGGTACTGTACGTCTTCCCTTAACTTGGACGATCAGCTTCTCAATGCCCCATCCAGAGAACAGCTGTTCTAGGAGCATGGATATAGTGTTCATCCACATTCTGTGGCATGTCCCTTTCCCCTTTAAATCTGGCCGGAAAGTCTTCAAGCTGGCTCCTCCCACCCACCCGAGTGGTAAATGCCTCAGCTCCACCCCATGACGTCAGATCTTCTTTCCGCTGGAAGATTCAGGTTCCCTCGTGCTACTTCAGCAGTTCATAGGCCCTGGATTATCAACGACTGTTTTTCACCACAATCGCTTTCTCGAGAACTCATTAGGTTTACGATTCCGATCTGAGCGCATCGAACATGGAGGACAAATCGTCCCCCGGATTTCGCCGGTGTCCCTGCGGACAGAAAATGTCTAGCACCAATCCCCACCTCTCTTGTGTCTACTGCTTAGGTGTCGTACGTGACACCACCTCTTGCACCGTCAGTCTTGCCTTCCATCCCAACGTCCTGGACGACCGCAAGGCGCTCCTAAAATTGGGGAGACCAGAGCTTCACAATCCACCAGTGAAATCGAAGGAGGCAAGGTGGGCGGTTTCTGCGGCCATGGGATCTGCTGAGCAGCTCGATCAGATGGCAGCTTTCGAAGAGGAAGTTGCTCAAGCTTCGGCCAGCCGAAGTTTTTTCGTGCTTCTCAACTTTGGCTCTACCTTTACCGAGTCCTTTCGGGAGTTGTGCCAGTCTCTCCCCACCAGGGGTGAGGTGCCTTCGGGCTCGCACTCCTTCCGCCCTAGGAAGAGGGACAAGGACCCTAAGTCTTCTTCATGCCGAAGGAGACGTTCCTGGAACCGAGAGAGGTCTGACTCTCAGGAACTTGCGGTCTCGACCTCGGTCGAGATCGCTTCCTCGGCCACCGGCTTCTCGGACCTTCCATCAGGCCAAGGCACTGAGACCGAGGAAATGGCTGAACTGGCCGGGATATCTCTCGACCCACTCAAGCCTTTGTCGCCAACTCCGGTCGATGACTCCTTGGAAAGGACACCTATCGTTTCCTTCCCCGATGAGGTGACCCAGCTCTCGGGTGTCCTGATTGAGGGAAAGATGCCGGAACCTCGGTTCTCTCAGACTCTGGTTTCTCCCGATCGAACAAGCTGACCCCATTGGTCTCAATCGAGGACCAGGACCCCTTCAGTCAAAAAACCGAAGAAAGGTCACAAGCACTTCAGGATGAGGTGTCTCCATCAATCCTCATCCTCCTCGGATGAGGAGAGACTTTGACAGAAGCTCCATCGATGTAATGAGGATCTCATGTGGCAACAGCTGACTGACTGGTCAAAAGTCGGCTCTGCCGGCAACACCGGCCATTACTTGGCCCCAGCCTCTCAGGCCGACGCTGACCCCTGTGGAACCGAAGGCCTCGGTTCCCCCACCCATAGGGCTGTCACGCATTCCAGCTCAGCCTATTTCAGTCTCCCCACCGATATTGGTGGAACCACTACCTAAGCAGCCTCATGGAGGGGCTCCCTCGAAAGAGGACCGGACAGACACCGGCCTCCCCCATTGTCTGTCCTTTACTGTTGTCCCCGATTGCCCTTTGCGTATCGAGGGAGATATAGGTGGGAGACATTTATATCCCGACTCTTCGGACTCGGATGCCACTGGTCTGCACTCGCATTCAGGGGATGACGAGTCATCAGTGGCAGGCTTAGAGGAAGGTCCTTCCTCTTTTCAAAGCATCCTCCTACTGATTTCCGAATCGACCGGAATGCCCTTGGAGCCTATCCAAAAGAAGGTGGAATATCCCCTCACGGATATCTTCAAGAGGGGGGATACCCCGATGGAGGCCTTTCCAGTGGCCAAAGCCATTGTTGGCCCAGCCCTTGAGCTATGGCTGCGCCCTGCCTCCTGCCCAGCTCCGTCTGCCTGCATGGGCCCGCAAGTATACGATACCCATGGGGTCCCTGGCGGGGTTCACAGAGCACCCCTCGGCCGAGAGTCTTGTGAATGCATCTGTGTTTAGACGCATGGGTAGTTCAGCTGACGCTGACCGCCCTCCAGACAAAGTGTCCAAGAATATGGACCATTCTGCCCGGAAGGTTTATGTGGCCTCATCCTTGGGCCTTCATCAGGCCAGCTCAGCTGTGATCATGGCACACTTCTCTCATGCCCTCTTGGGGTCACTAGATGAAGTCCTCCCTCATCTCCCAGCGGACATGCAGACCACGGGGAAGCAAGTCCGTGACCAGGGCCATGCTGTTGCGAAACAGCAGCTCCAGATGGCCCTGGGCATTGGAGATTCCTGTGCCCGCTCCTTAGCAGTCGCAGTGGCCATTCGCTGCAGGGCCTGACTGAGGTTACCCTCCTTTCCGGTGGATACTCAGCACAAGTTAGCTGATGTGCCCTTCCTAGGCACTGGTCTCTTCGGTCCGGGAGTGGCAGGTCACCTCCAGCGAATACAGCAGTCCAATGCCACCTTGGATGCTACCTCTGCAAAGGGTTCTTCGGAAAAGAACCAGCAGAAGAGCAAGAAGAAGCCTTTTTGGCACTCTTCCCCTGCGGTTAGGCAGCCCTCCTATCAAGGAGGCCAGCAGCAACAGCAGGCTCGAGCTTGGCGCCCCAGGCCCAAGCAGGGTCCTCAGCAGCTCCAGAAAGGAGGCCAAGGTGCCAGTCCAGGAGCCTCCTCCTCCTCTAAGCCTGCTCAGTGACAGGTCAGGGGTTGCCACCCCTACACCCGTCACATCAGCTCTGGGTCCTCCCTTGGGGGGCCGGCTCCATCACTGTCTTTCTGCCTGGTCCGGTATCACTTCGGACAGGTGGAATCTGAGCAGTACCCTCCCAGCCGAGCCCGCGCCCCTCGGGAGGAAAGGATCTTAGCTTGCACTCAGTCAGCCCTTCGGGACGACATTGCTCAGCTCCTCCTCAAGGAGGCGGTAGCTCTAGTGCCGGATCCTCCTACAGAACCAGGCTTCGTGTCCAGGTACCTCGTCATGCCTAAGCAGAAGGGGGGTTGGTGCCCCATCCTAGATCTCTACGACCTGAATCAATATCTGAGGTCTCGCACCTTCCGGATGGTAACTCTGAACCAGATCATACCCCCTCTGGAGCGAAACATGTGGTCCTGTTCACTGGATCTGCAGGATGCGTTCTTTCACGTCCCAATCTGTCCGTCCCACCAGCGGTTCCTCCGCTTCAGGGTCTAAGGGACCCTGTACGAGTTCCAAGCCATGCCGTTCGGCCTGTCATCGGCCCCTCGGGTCTTCACCAAGTGCATTGCAGTGGTGGCAGCCCATCTTCGGCGTCTAGGAGTTCGGATATACCCCTATCTCGACAACTGGCTCTTGGCGGGTTCCTCCCTTCAGGAGGTGGAGAGGTCCAGGGATCTTGCCCTCCGAACCTGCTCCCAACTCGGCCTCCTTATCAACGAGGCCAAGTCAGAACTTGTGCCCTCTCAGGTGATGGGCTTTATAGGGGCAGAGCTCAACTCTCATCAAGCCAGAGCTCGGCTCCCGGCAGACAGGGCGGAGGTTCTCTCCTCCTTTGCCCAATCATTTCTGGTTGGGCACTTGCGCCCTGCCCGGGACTTGCTGCGCCTTCTGGGCTACGTGGTGGCATGCACCTCAGTGGTCAGTTGGGCCAGGTGGCACATGCGCCCCCTCCAATGGGAGCTGGCCACCCAGTGGACTCAGCGATATGGTCACTTTGACCAGCTGATCAATGTAACCCAGAAGATGTGGGATGCTCTCCAATGGTGGATCGTCCCAGACTGATTGCAAGAAAGAATCCCGTTTGTCCGCCCGAGCAGACGGTCATCCTGATGACCGGTGCCTCTCTCATGGGCTGGGGAGCGCACATGGGGGACAACGGGGCCCATGGGTTCTGGACTCCCGAGGTGTCCCGATGCTACATCAACCTGTTGGAGCTCAGAGCAGTCAGACTGGCACTGTCGGCTTTCGGTCCTCAGCTCCGGGGTCAATTGGTTCAAGTCCAGACAAACAATACCACGACCATGTACGATCTCAACAAACAGGGCGGCACACACTCCCGTCTGCTGTGCAAGGAGGCGCTCCGAATCTGGACCCTCGTCAGCTGGTTGGAGGCGGATCTGCTTGCCATCCATGTGGCAGGAGTCTCGAACCAACTGGCGGATGCTCTCAGCCGCTTAGGCCAGACATCCCACGAGTGGCCTGTCTATCCAGAGGTAGCTTACAATCTGTTCTCCCTTTGGGGCAAACCGTTGGTGGACCTGTTTGCCTCAAGGGAGAACACCAAGCTGAGACTGTACCATGCCCGCCCCCCTCAGCAGGGCTCGCTGTAGGGGGATGCCTTCTCAAGGCTGTAGGACCCCAGGCCTCCTCTAAGCCTTCTCTCCATTTCCCTTGATCCACAAGGCGCTGCTCAAGGTGAGGAGGGACAAGGCTAAGGTAATTCTGGTAGTCCCAGGTTGGCCACGCCAGTTCTGGTATCCAGATCTCCTCAGCCTCAGCTGCAGGGCCCTGGAGCAGCTTTGTACACGCCCAGACCTGATATCATTAAAACAGTGGAAGGTATTCCATCCGGACCTTCAATCCCTGCACCTCACAGCCTGGTACCTGAGCAGCTAGAGTTCCAGGCTCTGGGTCTTTCCGAGGATGTCTACACTGAGGTGGAGGCATCTCATAAGGAATCAACCAGGAAGTGTTATGCCTTCAAATGGAAGATTTTCCATTTGCTGCCAGGGTAAGAGTCTGGACCCCTTATCCTGTTCTGTGGCTAACATTTTAGACTACATTTGGTCTCTCTCTCTCTCTCCCTCTCCCTCTCTCCAAAGGGAGTCTGCGGTCATTGACCCTCAGGGTGCCCCTGGCAGCCATCTCTGCTTACCGGGCGAGGGTTGGTCAGCCGGCGTTGGGCAGGAGACAGTGGTCGGGTGCTTTTTTAAAGGCCTGGATCACATATCCCCTCCAGTGCGTGAACCTCCACCTCCGTGGGATCTACTGCTGGTACTGGCAAAGCTCATGGGCAAGCCATTAGAACCCATGCACAAGTGTGAGTTGTCATACTTGTGGAAGACGGCCTTCTTGGTGGCTATCATGTCAGCCAGAAGGACAGGGGAGCTCCAGCTGCTTTCGGTGGACTCCCCTTATCTGGTCTTTCACAGGGACAAAGTTGTCCTGCGCCCCCACTTGAAATTCCTTCCGAAGGTGGTGTCAGAGTTTCACCTTAACCAGGTGTTGACTCTGCTGGTATACTACCCTAATTATACCTCGGAGGCAGAGTACAGGCTCCATACTTTGGACCTGAGATGTGCTCTCTCCTATTATAAGGAGAGGACAGCGGAAATTCGTGGAGAGGTTCTCCAGCTGTTTGTCACCTACAGTCAAGCGGACTATTGCAAGATGGATTACATTATGCATAGGTCTGTGCTACGCGTTGGTGGGCAAGAAGCCTCCCAGAGGGATAAGAGCTTATTCTACCCGCCATACTGCTGCATCAGTGGCTGCTTCCAGGGACATCCCTATCCAGGAAATCTGTCGGGCTGCTACCTGGAAGTCAGCAAACATCTTCATCACCCACTACCACATCGACATTGAGTCACACCGGGATGCTTGTTTTGGGGCCTCAGTTCTCCAATCTCTGTTCCCTAAGTAGGGGGTGTGCGCCTTGCCTCCCTCCTCCTGGAGAACTGCTAGGAGTCTGCCAAACAGTGTAGATGAATAACATATTCATGTTCCTAGAAAAACAGGTTACTTAACTGTAACAGTAGATCTTATCTGTGTCAATCTTCACCATTCATCACAGATGGGTATCTGCCGGAGGTCAGGACCCTGCAGGAGCTTTCTTTTTTAGGTAGGCGGAGCAGACACACCATTGGGGCCGATGCACTGTGTGGCCGCTCGGCAGGTTACTTCTTTAAGCGTATGAAGCTACCCTGCCTGCCAGTTCTTCGTCTCTCTCCCTGCGTAGAGGTCACCTCGTGTGGAAGCTGAAAGAATTTGAGGCTTGCCCAGATTTCTCCGTTCGCTATATATCGTGCTGAAGTCCGTCAGATCTTACTTCGAGACACAGCTCTTGCAGCAGGTTACACCATTAGGACTGAAGCGGCGGGCGTCAGGACCCCAGGAAAAATTCTAGCTAGCTATCTTCAGCAGGGACCGCCCTCAGGCGTCAGGCGTGAGTACATAAGGCGGTCCCACCAGGTCAGTTCTTTCCCTGTGGGCTTGCATGTCCTCGACCCTTCAGGTTACGGTTTCTAGCGGCGTGGTAAGTGCTCTATGGGAAATTTGTTCTCGAGTTCAGTTTTTCTCTGATGTCCTCCCCGACCTCCGGTCACTCCTCGAAGTGCGCCTGTGGGAAGCAGATCCCTTTTAAGGATCCGCTCTCGGCCTGTGTCCGGTGCCTAGGCCCAGACCACGACACCCGGTCCTGCTCTTTCTGCCAGGGTTTTAACAGCAGAACCCGGATCCGTCGCCAGAAGGCCCTACAGGCGTTCCTGTTAGAGGAGCAACTCAAATCCATGGCTTCCAAGGGGGATTCTTCGCAGAAGGCCCGCAAGCATGCTGAGAAGCACAGAGAGAAGGCCCCTTCCAGGTCTCCATCTAGGGCCTCCGACTCGCGCAGCTCTGGCTCCAGGTCCAACCGCTCTCCTTCCCGGCCAGCTCTCAGCCTCCCCCCGCTGCGGTGAGAAAATCTTCTTCCTCTTCTCAGGCCAAGACTCCCAGGCCGTCCTCGTCCTCCAAGGCCCTGGCTAAGTCGGGGGATCACCACCATCACCACAGGTCAGGTTCCCGCCATTCTGAACCCGACGTCAGGTCTGCCTCCTCGCAAAACCAAGGAACTCACCTCACTCAGAGGGCCGCAGGACCCGCGCCCGGTTTCGTCCGGCGTCGGCCTCTTGCCTGAGTCCCCAAACCGTCGTCTGCCAGAGCTCCGTCGCCGGCCAGAACTACTCATCACCGACGCCCGGTAGAAGGACCGGCGCCCGCTCAATTGAGAAGAGGACCCCGGCGCCTCCGACCGGCGTCGGTCGGGAGACCATCACTGAGGAGGAGTTAACCCAGCCAGACCAGGCAGAGCGACCCGGTCTATTGAGACTCCCAGGGAACCCTCGCCACAACCCGTGCCCCCTGTGGAGCCGACGCCGGGTCCCGACGACCGTCCACCAGCGCCCGGACCGTCATCGGGCCTTTCCTTTTCAGAGGTGAAGGAGCTTTTCACTTACTGGTGGGATACCATCAAAAAGGACATGGTCCCCACTCCAACTCCGCTTCCTCCTCCTCCTCCTCCGTCTCCATCTGGGTCTGCAGGCCGGTTACCTCCTCCCCGGGAGCCCAGGACCCCTCCAAGGGGGAGACTCGATAAAAAGGAGACCTCCGTCCAGATCCTCTTCTAGGTCACCCCAGTCCCAAAGAGACCCAGAAGGCATGCCGGTCGCCTTGACGGAGGACCACCGCGGATCAGAGTTTTCTACATCAGATCCCCATCTCCTCTCTCCATCCCTTCTCGGACCCACGTGAGCTGCCAAAGTCTCCTTCCGGATGACCCTTCTTTCTTGGATATCATAGAGACACATCCAGGAGAACATGGGATGGGATTGGAAGAGTTAGACCCGAAGGCTGTGCCTTGCGAAGTATCTTAGTGAGAAGGACCCCAAGCCTGTGGTGGTGCCACCCTTGGTAGACACTTTGGGCGTCACCAAGGCAGCATGGAAAGCATCCACATTCGCTCCCGATGCGAAAAAAGCTGACCGCTTGTACAAGGCTCCTAGAAGACCAGTACTTGACTCAGCATCCTCAGGCCTACTCTCTGGTCATAACAGCCTCTCGCGGCCGGTCCCAGAGACGCAACATCTGAGCACCCTGCCACGGACCCAAGTCCAAGCAGCTGGACTCCATGGGTGGCGCATGTATGCTTCCTCTACCTCGCCATCAGATCCCTGATTATTTGACCCACATGGCGCAGTTCAAATGCCCTGTGGGAGCAGGGGTCTGGATGCGGCTGAGAATTGCGGAAGATGAGCAGAAGGAGGAGATGTTGCAGCTCCTCCGTGCGGTTGGCCAGACGTGGGAACCCAGGTGCTACGAGCAGCGTCGTTCCGCGGACTCCCCGGCCGAGCAGCAGCTTCAGGCGTATGCCTCCGGAGGCCTCTTGGCTCCATGTCTCTGGTTTTACCCGGACGTCCAGAAAAACATCATGGGCGCCCATTCGAGAGGAAGTTTTGTTTGGTAAACCCTCAGAGAAGATAATTACCAAACTCCAAGAGGCCGGGAGAAGCGGTGAGGTCGGTTCAGGCCATGTACCGACCCAAGCTTAGTTCCTTTCGTAGGAACCAAAGCCGATTTCGTGGACGGACGCAGAGACAACAGTCCGGCCCCGTTCCACAGCAGAGGGGCTCCAGTTTTCGCAGAGCCCAAGGAAAACAACCCGCAGGTCGGAGCCAGCGTGCTCCTAAGCCGGTCCAGCCTGCGGGACCCTCAGCCGCCACAGCCTGACTCCTTCCCGGCCCCGGCCCCTCAGGATCAATGGGACGTCATGGTTGGGGGTCGCATTGCAATTTCCTGCCGGGATGGCAGACTATAACCACCGACAGGTGGGTTCTACAGTTGGTCGGAAGAGGCCACTTTATAGAATTCGCAGAAAAGCCACCCTTGAGGCCTCCGTTGCTCTCCCGGTACCCGGTCAGCCAAGTCATTGATCAGGCAAGAAGTGCTCGCGCTCCTGCAAAAGGGAGCGATAGAGTACGTCCCAGAGAACCAGAGAGGACACGGATACTATTCCCACTTCTTCCTGGTTCCAAGGAAGACAAGGGACCTCCGTCCAATTCTGGACCTCAGCGACCTCAATTTGTTGGTCGCTTACAAAAGATTCTGCATGGTAACTCTTCTGGGTCTTATTCCCATGCTGAAGCAGGATGCCTTTTTAGCGTCTCTAGATATGCAGGACGTTTACCTGAACATCCCTATAGCTCAAGTGCACAAGAGGTTCCTGCACTTCGAGTTTCACGGCCATCATCTTCAGTTCCGAGCCCTTCCATTTGGGCTGTCATGGGCACCCAGGGTCTTTACCAAATGCATGGCAGTCGTGGCAGCGTCTCTAAGGAGACAGGGCCATTATGTGTTCCCGTACCTGGACGATTGGCTTCTCATGGCCGCCTCCAGAGAGGCGTTGTTACGGGCGATCCAGAGCACCCAGGACCTGTTTCGATCTCTGGGTATCCTAATCAACCACGAGAAGTCCCTCCTGGTACCGTCGCAGAAACTGCAGTTCATAGGCGCAGTACTGGACACCGTTCAGGGAAGAGCATTTCTTCCAGACAACAGAGCGGAGCGCATCAGATCCCTCATCAGGGAGCTTTTGTCGAACAAGACCGCCTTAGCCAGGTTGGTCCCTCGCTTGCTCGGAAACGTGGCTGCGGCCATTCCTTCTGTCCCTTTCGCAAGGCTCCACATGCGGGTGACTCAGTGGATGCTCAAGGTGCAATGGGACCAAAGGCAAGACCACATGCAGCATCCAGTCAGAATCACGAATACCGCGATTCGAGACTGGCAGTGGTGGCTAGACCAAGGGACACTCTCTATGGGCGTCCCGTTCATAGCGCAGTCCCCGGAGGTAATCCTCACCACAGACGCCTCAGGTCTAGGGTGGGGAGCACACCTGGACGGGGTGAAGTCCCAGGGTACGTGGACCCCTCTGGAGGCCCACCTCCATATCAACGTCCTAGAGATGAGGACGGTCCTTTATGCCCTGCAGCCCTTTCAGTCAGAAATCCAGCCGAGTACTCTCCTGCTTTAGACAGACAACACGGTGGTGATGTATTACCTCAACAAACAAGGAGGCGCACACTCTTACCCCCTTTGCAGGGAGGCCATGAGGGTGTGGGATTGGGTAATCTGACACGGCGCGAACCTGATCACAGTAAATGTTCCCGGGGTGGACAACACGATTGCAGGCGGCTGAGTCGCTCCCAGGCTAGAGTCCACAGTGGGAACTTCTCCAGGAGGTAGCAGAGGATCTGTTTCTTCGATGGGGAATTCCAGAATTGGACTTGTTCGCCTCCCCATCCAACGCAAAACTGACCAATTTTTGCTCGCTAGATCCAGGGCCTGGTGTTTTCTGGCGAGACGCGTTGTCCCTCTCCTGGGCGGACAGATTCCTCTACGCTTTCCCTCCCTTCCCATTGATCCAGAGGGTTCTTCTCAAACTGTGCTGGGATCATGCAACAATGATCTTGGTGGCCCCATTCTGGCCCAGGCAGATCTGGTTCCCTTTGCTAATTCAGCTGTCCCGGGAACCTCCGCTCCCATTGCCATTCAGCTCCCACCTCTTGTCTCAGGAGAAGGGTTCACTGGTCCATCCTGACTTACGCTCACTGAACCTGCACGCATGGCTCCTAGAGACATAGCCATCTTGCACCACGGGGTCTCGCAAGAGGTTGCGGAAGTCCTTTCTGCAGCCAGAAAGCCGGCAACGCATGCGACATATGCCATGAAATGGCGCCATTTTTGTCTATGGTCGCAAGCTCGCGGCCTTTCCCCTTTAGGCTGTCCGGTGAAAGCGGTGTTAGAGTACCTGCTCTTCCTTTTCTGTTCGGGTCTCGCCTACTCCTCGATTAAAGTGCACCTCTGTGCCATTTCAGCGTATCACCTCCCAATGGGACAGCGCACAGTGGCACAATTAGATGCCTGTCGAGAATTCTTAAGAGGGGTGTTACACCTTAGGCCGCCCATTAAGGACCCAGTGCCTCCTTGGGACTTGCTCTTTGTCCTGGAGCAACTCACGCTTTCCCCCTTTGAACCTGCCGTGGATTGCGAGCTGCGTTTTCTGTCGTGAAAAGCGTTATTTTTGTTGCTATTACGTCAGAAGAAGAGATTCTGAGCTTCAGGCTCTCATGTGCAAAGAGCCCTATTTAATTTTCCACGGGACAGAGTATCCCTGAGGACGAATCCTAAATTCTTGCCTCAAGGTGGTTTCCACACTCTCAATCAGGATATTGACCTGCCGGTCTACTTTCCTAATTACTCTAACAGAGGAGAGGTGCTGCTTCACACCCTGGATGTTCACGCAGTTTGAGGTACTACCTGAGCAGAACTAAGCAGCTTCGCACTTGAGACAGCTTTTAGTCTCCTTGGCGAAAGGATGAAGGGCCAACCAGTATCAAACAGTCCCTGTCTCGCTGGCTTGTCCAGTGCATCTCTTACTGTTATGATATCAAGCGAGGCCCCTCCCAGGAGCAGTCCGGGGCCATTCCACTAGAAGCGTAGCCACATCTTTTGCAACACTCAAGCGTCTCCACTTCGACCATTTGTGCTGCAGCCACTTGGAAGCTCTGTTCATACCTTCTATCAGGCATTATAAGCCTGGACATGCGCTTCCACGGCGAAGAGCAGGCTTTGGCCTGGCAGTGCTAGGGTCTCCTGTCCTAGTTTCAGGACCTGGAACGTTCTTATTTTCCTCCTCCCAGAGTGTTTGCAAGCACTATTGCTTGGGAATCAGTCCTAATGGTGTAACCTGCTGCAGGAGCTGTGTCTCGAAGTAAGATAGTACAGTTACGTAAGAACTTACCGTAACAGTAGATCTTCGAGAACAGCTCTTGCAGCAGGTACCTTCCCGCCCACCTTCCCCCTTGGAGGAGGCATGGCTTAAGCCTTTAACAACAGGAATATTTTCCCGTTTGTCTTCTGACGGTGGATCCTCGGTCTCCCATTTCGATGTCAGCCTGCGGCCGGAAGTCTCCGGCGGGAGAACTGGGGAATCTGGCGGGACCGCCCCCTTATGTACTACGCCTGACGTCGGAGGCGGGACCGACGTCGGGGACGGTCCCCGCTAAAGATAGCTAGCTAGAATTTTTCCGTGGGGTCCTGACTCCTGCCGGCTTCAGTCCTAATGGTGTAACGTGCTGCAAGAGCTGTTCTCGAAGATCTACTGTTACGGTAAGTTCTTGCATAACTGTACTTTATTCCTGCTGGTTCTGTGTTGCTTACTCGACGTCACCCGGTAAGATCTTTCCATTATTATTCTTTTGCAACGTAGAGTCTATTTTTGGTGGTTTTTTTACCCGTAGGTCATGTCTCGGTCAGAGGGTAAGAAATCTTCCAAGACGGGTTGGCCCCCGATGTGACGTTGCCCATGCGGCTGAAATTTCTCCGTCACCGACCAGCACGACCGGTGTCTCTCATGTCTTGGCCCGCTTCACGACATGGATTCGTGCAACGCCTGCTTCTCCATGGACGGCCGGGTCCTTGAACAACGCGCATGGAAAGTAGGGCGAGCTCCACTGACTTTTGGGGATCGGGTGCGCTCTCGGGCCAAGCCACACTCTCTCAGCCTTTCCTCTGGGTCCCCTCCCGGTTCTATACGGGCCAAGGAGGAGGGAGCCTCAGCTACTTGTAGCCTAGCCATTGCCGAGGCTTCTTCCGTGGCGCAGGAGGCCCATCCCGCTCCTTCCCGGGAATGGGCGGGAGGCGCCGCCATGGCAGTTGCCCCTTCGGTGTGAAGGCTCTTCGGTGTCACTCCGCGGCTCCGCAAGGCCGGGTCGGAGCATAGGCCTGGCAGGACCATCGTCGGCACCGACTTGTGCATGGCGCCGTGATCTCTGTCGGAGCTGTTCGCGGCACCGACACTGCTAGTGGCACCGTGAGATCTACTACGACACCGTCCTTTTCCATGTCTCGCCTCGCCGCTGAGGTTGAGCATGGTGCCGTGTCCTCGAGGCTCAGCGCTGTGGGGCCTTCGTTTTTCCTCAGTTGGTGCTGTCTTCAGCGTCGTCCCTGCCCTCGGCGCCATGTCCACCCTCGGAGCCGTCCTTGGGGCCGCCCCTGCCCTCGGCGGCGGCGCCAATGGTGCCACTGAGGCTGTCGGCGCCGTCTCTGTCCTCGGCGCTGCTCGTGGCGCCGTGGGACTGGATGGTGCCGTGACTGGTCCCAGCTCTGGATCTCTGGCTCGGGCTGGGGCCATGCCTTCCTTGGATTCCGCTCGCGGGGCTGCGGGAGGCGCTGGCACCGACTCGGGCACAGCTGTGGTCTCTGGGCCTGTTGGTAAAGATGGCACTGCCCGCCCTCCCACGGTTTGGCACAGGGCCTTGGACTCTACCTCCTCGGAGACTGAGTTGAGCTCTGAGTCGGACGTGCAGTCTGACCCCTCGGGTTGGCTGTTGAGGTGGGCAGCACGGTAGTCTCTTTGACCAGTCGGAGTCAGCCCCCTTCTGAGGTGAGGTCGGTGGCTACCGAGACTAGAGTCAGGGGTGCTGACCAGCAGGCAGTGGTGCAGGCTACCATGGCTCTGCAGCCTGGTCTTGTGATTTCACTGACCCCTCAGTTGTGGCACCCCTCAGTGGTGTGCCTTGATCGTAACTTTGTGACCTGATCGGGCACCTACGGAAGTGCTGCCTGGATAACCCCTTTGGGGGCTGCTCCAGAGATGCCAGCTACCTAGGCTGGCCCTCTTGAGGAGGAGGAGGCTTTCAGACTCCGAGGGGTGTGGGGTGGCCAGCGTCTGCCATTCTGGGGTCCACCGGGCTCTGGGGCCGTGAGTGCAGTCACTCTTCCTCCTCAGTCTCTTTGAGAGTCCCGTTCTTTTGAGGTAGGGGACCATCCTTCTGGACCTATCTGACCCTAGTGCCTCACAGGGGATTCTTCTGGGTGCAGCCAAGGCAGTACCAATGTGGTTGTTCAGCTGTCGGCTGTGGGGTCTTACGGAGCACCTTCTTCCATGGATGCCAACGGTCCGCTCCTTAGCCCAGGCGGAGGTCAGCCGACATCTCTTCTCTGCTTTGTCCCCACCTCTCTGCCACACTCTCCTGCACTCCCAGGCCTCCTCGCTCCTAGCGGGCCTCTCACCTGGTAGCAGTTCAGAGCAGTGGCTGCTCGGTTCCCTGCTTACGTTAGGGCAATGGACAGCTAGGTTTTTCAACCTCCCCCCATGCAGCCACCTACTGAACAGACAGTGACCTCCAACTCCTCATCCCCCTCTTCGGGGGAAGAGGAACCCTCTGTCCACATCTCTCCGGCTGCTGATCTCTCTGAGTATCAGCTATTCCTTGTGAGGATGTTGGAGGATTTGCACCTTACTCCTTCCACTATTAGCAATCCTGAACACTCGGCGCACACTTTTCTAGGCAGTTTTGGCGAGGCCACCCTTGTGGTGCTGCCCTGGCCGGCTGCCTTTCGGGAAGCTTCGTTGCGTTCTTGGCAGAGGCCCTTCTCCAGAGTTCCTGCCCCAAGGGATCTCAGCCAGAGGTATTGCGCACCCCCGGAGTCTCCAGGTTCCATGCCTCATCCACAGTCTGGATTGACGCAGTTGGAGACTCCTGATGGGCTTCGCGCCCTTCACCGTGACCAGCCCCAGACCAAGACTCCTTGGATTTGATTTCTGGGGTAGGGACTTTCTACTGACCACGGTTGCTTCTCTCTATCTCTGCACATCAGGCCCACTATGCAGCCTCGACGGGTTCTTGTGGTCCAGGCTAGGTCATCTCCTAGCCTCATTGCCTGACGGACCCCAGACGGACAAAGCCATTGAACTCTCTGCGCGTGGCCTGGAGCTAGCAAGGCACCAAGCGAGAGCATCCTATGATGCCAACGAGGTAGCTACCAGGGTCGTAGGGACTGCGATCTGCACTAGGCGGACGGCATGGCTACGTCTTTCCTGGTTGCCACCCTTGGCCCGGCGTAGGGTGATTAACTCCTCCCACCAGGGGACGTACCTCTTCTCCCGCAGAGTGAGACGGTGATTGTCGGGGCAACTTCCTTTCCCTTCCGGGAGGACTCCGTCTCTCTCTTCCCACTCTGGAGCCTCTCCAGACCCTGAAGGCCCCAGTCGTCACCCACTGAGGGCTAGGGACTTTGGCCCTTGGGTGTAAAAACCCCTTGGGGGCTCCAGTGCTCACCATCTGTGATGAATGGTGAAGATTGACACAGATAAGTTATGAAAATTATGCACCTACCGTAATTATGATCTGTGTATCTTCACCATTCATCAACCCTCCTCCATCCCCTTGGGCCTCAGTCTCTGGGTCCCCCTCCCTCTCTGTTACTCCCCCTCTCCTCCTTAGGAGTGGGGTAAAATAGGGACACACAGGGGAGTATTTTTCCAGTAAGAGTGGATAGCTCGAGCGGAACTCCTTCTCCAGTACCTTGACTCCACCCCTGTGGGGTGGGAGTTGCTAGTTGCCCTCCTTCTCTCATCCTCCCTGTTTCCATCCACCCTATTTCTCCTAAAAAAAAAAAAAAAAAAAAAACTTTTTTTCACCAAAAATCTTTCCTTGAGAGGGTGCTGAATCCCTGTATCCTGTCCTTCTTCCAGAATAGCTGAGTCTGCTTATCTGGAGTGTTTGCCAGCTATTCCGTGCCTTGAATTCTGGCAGAAAGCTTTGCTACTCCTTACATTTCCTATACAATCTGGAGACGGACCAGGGTCCGGGATGTCTTATCCTTCTCCCCTCTCTCCTAAATTCTTTTCCCACCCTACCCCCCTTCTTCCTCTTCCAGAGACTGGGGCCCCTCCCAATCCCCTTTAGTTTCTAACCTCTTTCTTTTCTGTCCTCAGTCGTTATTTCTCCTTTTAGTTCGTACATCTTTTCCTTTTTCTGTCCCTTGGACTCCCTTGTCGCACATCCACTCCCTTCCTCTGCCTCTCCGGTGACTCAGAACCCGGCAGGCAAAGTCGACACAGCCTAACAGCCAAAAAAAAAGCTCCCTCGGGGTTCTGACCTCCGGCAGATACCAATCTGTGATGAATGGTGAAGATGCACAGAAAGATCATAATTACGGTAGATACATAATTTTCATTTCTAGGAGTGGTATATGTTGTTCAGCCACGTGGACCCATCCGACCTCCCCAGCTGCGGACGCATACAACCTGGCTTCCAGCGGCTAAGATCTGGCGTCATGGGGCGGAGCCGAGATATATACCACCTTGTTGGGTGGGAGGAGCCAGCTTGAAGACTTCTGGCTGATCTTAAAGGGGAAAGGGACATGCCAGTGTGGATGAACAACATATACCACTCCTAGAACTACTGTTACAAGTGAGTAACCGTTTTTTTTTTCTATGATTAATATACATTTCAACAGTAATACAAAGTATTTTCTAAACAGAGATCCCGATATCAACTACATTTCCATACATCGATTTGCACAAATTTCTATATTAGCTGATATAGATATGCAAGGAAGAAAAACAGACAGCAAGAGGAAACTGAAAGGGAGGCAAAGAATTGCAGGACTGTTTGGGTTGACCAAGTCTGAAGTCTCGCAGGAAAATTTGGTTGCACAACCAGACAGAGAAGAGACAGGACAGATCCTTGCATTTAAACAGTTTCTCCAAAACAAATGGGACAGGATCCTATTCCATCCTGTCACAGATTCCCTCTGCTTCAGCAGCTGGCAGAGGAACTTCCCGTCCTTCTGTCCCTTGCAGGGATCTGCTGACCCAGTATCGGGGGACCTGGTCCATCCCAGCCTGAGGTCCCTCCATCTGCATGCGTGACCCCTGAGGACGTAGCCATTGCCAGGTTTGGGGTCTCTTACAGGGTAGCGGATGTCCAGGTGGCTGATGGCATGCCCTCCACCCGTGCTATGAAGTGGAAGCGGTTTGCCATCTGGGCTGCCGAGCATTCCCTGGACCCTTTCACATGTCCTGTGAAGCATGTCCTGGACTACCTGATCTTTGTCCGACTCAAGCCTCCAGTATTCCTCCCTCAAGGTCCACCTTTTGGCTGTTTCTGCCTTTCATGCGCCCGTGGGTGACAGCACGATTGCTCAACTGAATGTGTCCCATACTTTTCTCAGGGGCATCCTGCACCTGAAACTTCCAGTCTGTTCCCCTGTCCTGGCTTGGGACTTGAATTTTATTGTGGCAGAGTTGACTCTGTCTCCTTTTGAGCTCACCGCGACTTGTGATTTGTGCTTTCTCTCTTGGAAAGTGCTGTTTTTAGAATTTCAAAGCTTCAGGCCCTCTGCGAGGAGCCTTATTTGATTTTTTGCAAAGACGGGGTATCTTTGCGCACAAATCCTAAGTTTCTCCCCAAGGTGTTTTTTTGAGTTCACTCTTAATCAGTCTAGCCACCTACCTGTCTCCCCCCCCCCCGGTGCGTGCCAGTCCAGGGGAAGCACTGCTCCATATGCTAGATGTGCACAGAACTTTGCAGTATTGTCTGCTCAGGACTAAGGGGTCCATAAAGTCTAGGCAGTTATTGATTTCTTTTGCCCCAGGTAGAGAAGGTACTTCAGTTTCTTAGCAATGTGTATCCAAATGGTTGGCTAATTGCATTGTGTTCTGTTACAACAAGTATGGCAAAGAGTTGCCTGGGTGCTGTCAAAGCTCACTCCACAAGGCTCACATGGCTGCTTCAGTGGCTTATCTCAAAGGGGTCTCAGCCGCTAATGTTTGCACTGCTGCCAGCTGGAGTACAGTCCACACTTTCAGCAAGCATTTCAGTCTGGACATTGCTTCTCGAGCCCGTGCAAGTTTTGGCAGGACTGTGCTTCAAGGACTCCTGTCTTGCGTTTATGGCATTCCAGCATCCCAGACTGTTTTACTCCAGTCACTGCTTAGTATTCGTCCCTACGGTGTGACCTGATGACTGAGATACCCCCTGAACAAGATAGAACAGTTAACGTAAGAACTTACCGTAACAGTAGATCTTCATGGGGATCTCAGTCATCAGGTATGATTTCCCTCCTTCCATCCCCCTTCTACGGGCTCCTGTTTTGGACCTGGCTATCTGCTGTGTTCCATCATTTTTATTTAGAGCTGGGTCCCTTGGTCTCCTCAGTTCCCCAAGGTGTCAGCCTTGCTCCCTTTGGCTCCGGAGGGAAAGCACTGAAGAGGGAGTGGGGCCACCCGTACCATTATAGGGTTGTTGACATTGACTGTGTGGGCGGCCCCAGTTGTACTGCTGAAAATCTTCTGTGTGGATTCCCTTCACCTTCCTCGAAGGTTCCTAAAATGTAACCTAACTTCTGACATCCTCTCAAAAATCAACTGTTACAGTAAATTCTTATGTAACTGTTCTTTTCTGTATGTCTTCCCTCCCTTTCCACTCATTCAGAGAGCATTACTCAACCTGCAGGTGGAGGGGACAACTTTTATACTCATTGCTCCCCCTATGGCCTTGACAGATATGATATCCCCTGCTGGCAGTGGAGCCCCTCTGTACTTCTGCTCCTCTGCAAGGGTGTACTGTTGCAGGAACAGGAAACCCTTGTCCATCTGGACATGAAGTGCCTACGTGGCTCCTGAAGACCTAGTGATGGCTCATTTTGGGGTATGTCAGAAAGTGGCAGATGGTCTGGTGGCTGTAAGAAAACCATCCACCAGACACACTTACTCAATGACATGGAAGCAGTTTGCTTTGTGGGCCGCTTAAATAACCTGGATCTGTTTACCTGCCCAGTCAGCCAGGTTCTGGAATACTTGCTGTCCCTGTCAGATTCAGGCCTGCAATATTCCTCAGTCAAAATGCACTCGACTGCTACATCGGCTTTCCCTGTGCCTGTGGATGGCCATACGATTGCTCAGCTGGAGGTCACCTGTACATTCTTGAGGTATTTTATATATAAAGCTTCCCATTCGAAATTCAGTCCTGGCTTGGGACTTGAATTTTATTTTGGAAAAGCTGATTTTGACTCCTTTTGAGCCAGCTACGACTTGTGGCTTACTCTTTCTTGGAAAACATTATGTTTGGTTGCAGTCACTTCTGCTGGAAGGATTTCAGCGCTACAGGCGCTAATGTGTCATCCTTGTTTGATTTTCCACAAAGACAGGGTTTCTTTGTGTACTACTCCTAAGTTTCTACCGAAGGTGGTGTCTGTCTAAGCTTAC
Source organism: Neoceratodus forsteri (assembly GCA_016271365.2). Taxonomy (NCBI): domain Eukaryota; kingdom Metazoa; phylum Chordata; order Ceratodontiformes; family Ceratodontidae; genus Neoceratodus; species Neoceratodus forsteri. The sequence goes on along the minus strand of CM057453.1, from coordinate 1,319,120,439 downwards.
CTTAAATCAAAGCATCAACCTTCCAGTGTATTATCCAGAGCATGCCTGTCCAGAGGAAGCATTGCTCTATACCTTAGAGCTGCACAGAATTCTGAGATACTATATATAGCATACTAAGGACTCCAGACAGTCCTTGGAGCATTTTGCTTTGATCGCCCCTGGGAAAGAGGGTGCACCAGTTTCTAAACAGTATTTATCCAGATGGCTAGCACACTGCATCACACTCTGTTACTGGAAGTATGGTGAGGAACTTCCATTCCGCAAGCAGCATGGCCACTTCTGTAGCTTGTTTTTCTTACAGGAAGTACGGTAAGGAACTTCCTGGTGTCATTCATGGTCATTCCACAGGTGGCATGGCTGCTTCTGTAGCTTGTTTTCAAAATGTTTGTGCCACAAAAATTTGTGCAGCTGCCACAATGATGTATGAAGACCTACACAGAATTGGTTAAACCTGTTAACATGCAGTTATGGAATGAATGCCATTGCTGATAGAACTGTTAGAATTAAGTAACCTACTTTAATTGCAGTTTAAAAAAAAAAAGAGTAAATTAAAACATTTCTTGTCTTGAACTGCTGCTAGTTATGTGTTTGGTTATAAGGGTCCTCGGTTAAATTAGATCTAGGGAGTTTTGATTTTGCTCTTACATTATTGAGTTCCAGAAATGCAATTTTTTTTTTTTTTTTTTTTTTTTTTTTTTTTAGCAAATCACTTGTAATCAAAGTGTTGGATGTATTTAGATTTTCATTATAACCTCTTGCATTTGCAGGTCCCGCTCAGTGGACCTCGATACAAACCAGACTCCTGTTGGAAGTTCTCAAAAGAAAAAAGGCACAAAGGTCTTTGGGAGTCTGGAAAAAAGGTCTGGATAAGATGATTATGATGCTAACACCCAATAAGAGAAAAGCAAGAGAAGGACCAAGGAAGTTAAAGGTCAGGTTTCTTGATCTGTTGCCTACATAACAATTGTTGGTTTGACTTACTTGTAGAAGGTCCTCTCCAGGGCTCAGAGCACCAGTACAGGATTTACCAAGAACATACAAAATGACTAGTCATAAAACAAATATACTAAAGCAGTCATAAATACCATTCTCACCATAAGTAAGCAATATTACCCGACAGGATGGGCGATATTGGGCAATACCAGACCGCCCAGGGGTGTAATGAGGCCCAACGCCACAGGAAGAGGGCCTTACAGCCCCTGGAAGGTCCAGTATTGCCCAATATCGCCCACCCTAGAGGATATTATTGCACTTAGAAAATGGCAAACTGTGGCATTTTAGATGGGATTTAAAACATTTTAAAAACATTTTTAAATGTAGCGCAAGAATGAACTTTGTCTGTTTGTTGCAAAGTTGCCCCTCTATTTCTGCTGTTACCTCTCCTGTTGCCCTCACCCCATAGAGCCATTCTGTTCAACTTATCACCATCACAACCAGAAGCTCAGGAACAAAGTATGGATTTTTCCTGTAGTTTTCTTCCAGCAGTCTTTTGTTATCACTGTTATAGCACAAAAACAAGTTTTCAGGTGTTCTGCTATCTCCCCAAAAACAGGAGTTGTGGGTGTTAGGCATACAACCATGCATGGACTCGCGACGTAGAAGCAAGTGGTGCACTGTGGGAGGTGCAATTTGGCATTGGAGCTCTGTAAATGTATTTTTATGCGCAACTTTCACAGAGCAATGCTGTTAAAGTTTTAATTTGTGGCAAAAAGAATGAGAGATACGACGCTGTCTGTTTGTTTGTTGTAACTTGTTTAGTGCTTCCATTCTTGGTGGTGGATCGGCATCGGGGATGTCACTGGTCGAGGTGGTGTTATGGTGTAAAACTAATTCAAAGGACATTTGAGGTGACTGTAATCCCTAATATATTTGAACAGCAAGTGTTTTTTTGTTTCATCTTAATCTTTATTAAAGGAAACAACCAATTTTGGGGGGAAGTGGGACGGGGTTTGGCCAGCCACTAGTTTGTTAAGCGAGAGACAAAAAATGGTGGCTGGTCAGTTTGGAAATTCGGGTGCCCAATGACACCCTAAGTAATGGGGCATCCCGAATGGCACTTGTTTTTTTACCAGGCTCAATCGAAACAGAGACCCAGGTTGGAACTGCTTTTAGACAATCAGAATGGAGAATCCATTCTTGCCATTTCTAAATATCAGTAAAATACTTTATACAAACCAATTGGCTTACACAGAACCTGATTTTCCAGAAACCAGTCTTCACTGTTAATCACTCATGGGTCTGTGCCGGAGGCACTAGAACCTCACGGGAACAAAGTGTTTTGCATTTTACACGTAAGGGGCTGACTTGGGTGCCAGCGCCTCCATGAGACAGACATAATGATGAGATGCTCCTGGGCTGGCCATTAACCGACACTGGCCCCCTACCTTCCTCAGTTCTGTTTTTCACGCCAAGTGCACACCATGGGAGTGCTAGGTCTTCCGCAAGGATATCTCTTTCATCACGCCACACCTATGGAACTGTAGCCATCATGTGCCAGGACCACATGGAAACATTTTTGAGTCTACTGGGGCTGCCCATGACGATGTTGATATCCTACACTATATAGACGTGGGCAGCCCCTATCCACTCTGTTCTCTTCCCACTGTCAACCATACTCTCCGGACTCCACAGAGATGCCGTCGCTTCAGTCAACCGTTAATTCTCAAATTTTCCTTAGTTTTATTATTTTCTCACACTAGTTCGTTATTTTATTTCTAAAGTGATTGCCATCATCGTGTATGTAGACAAAGGATCCCGCTAAACTCTTATGTTACTGCGAGTGCAGTGGAAAAATTGACAACGATGACCACGACATTTGCATCCGTTGTCTCTGTGAGGTCCACAACATTAAGGCCTGAGAGATCTCTCTGAGCTTTGAAAGCTAGAAGTTGATGGCAGATAAGGACCACAAGGCCCATCCAGTCTGCCCATTTCTTTTTCTATCTTACGAATGTGCCATCAACCTTTGCTGTGTCAATGGCCTATCTGTTCATACTCATCTGTATTGCTCCCTTATGCCTATCCCATGCCTGTTTGAAGCCCTGCACTGTATTCATATCCACCACTTCCTGAGGTAGGCCATTCCATGCATCCACCACCCTTTCTATGAAAAAGACCTTCCTCACATTACCCCTTAATCTGCCTCCCTCTGATCTCATGCTGTGTCCTCTTGTCCTGCTATTTTTCTTATATTGAAACATGTTAGACTCTTTCACCTTGTTAATGCCCTTAAGGTGTTTGAATGTTTCAATCATATCACCTCTCTCCCTCCTTTGCTCTAGTGTATACATATTGAGCTCTGCTAATCTGTCCTCATATGTTTTCTGATACAGTCCCTGCACCATTTTGGTTGCCCTTCTCTGGACTGCCTCAATTTGGTTAATGTCCTTGTGAAGATGTGGTCTCCAGTACTGCACGCAGTACTCCAGATGGGGCTTAACCATTGTTTTGTAAAGAGGGATTATTACCTCCCTCTTACGACTTGAGACCCCTACTAATACACCCCAACATTCCCCTAGCCTTACCTACTGCTTTAGTGGTCTGCTTGGATGATTTCAGGTCATCTGTGATAATGCCAAAGTCTCTTTCTTCCCTTGTGACTGCCAGCAACTCCCCTCCCATCCTATAGGTGGCTTCAGGGTTTCTCTTCCCTATATGCATGATCTTGCACTTTTTTGCATTAAACCCCAGCTGCCACTCTTTCGACCATTTTGCCAGTTTATCCAGATCTCTTCTCATTCTGCCCACCCCATCTGGATCATCTACTCTGTTGCAGATTTTGGTGTCATCTGCAAACAGACAAACTTTACGCTCCAGTCCATCTGCAGTGTCACTGATGAAGCTATTGAAGAGGACTGGCCCCAGGACTGATCCCTGAGGTACCCCACTTGTGACTTGCATCTCTTCTGACTGTATACCATTTATCACCACTCTCTGTTTTCTGCCCATCAACCAGTTTGCCACCCATTTGACCAACTTCTGACCCACCCCGAGCCTACCCAGCTTATTAATCAATCTTCTATGTGGAACAGTATCGAAAGCTTTGCTGATGTCAAGGTAGGTGACATCAGCTGCTCCCCCTTGGTCCACCACTCTGGGTACCCAGTCAAAGAAATCTATGAGATTAGTTTGACAGGACCTTCCTGTTGTAAACCCATGCTGTCTTGGATTCTGTGCTCCTATGGATTCCAGGTGTTGCACTATCCTTTCCTCATGAGTACCTCCTAATCTTGCCAACTACTGAGGTAAGACTGACTGGTCTGTAGTTCCCTGCCTCCTCCCTGCTACCACTCTTGTGGAGTGGGATCACATGAGCCCTTCTCCAGTCTTCTGGGACCTCTCCTGTGCTTAGAGACTCACTAAGTTCTGATAATGGCTTTGCTAGTTCCACCCTTCGCTCCTTTAGTACCCTGGGATGTATGCCATCAGGTCCCATTGCCTTGTCCACCCTGATCTTATCCAGCTCTTGTAGGACTCTTTCTTTTGTGAAGGCACTAGTGCTCACCTCCCTCCCCCTGTGTCCATGGTGCTGAGCTATGGGCCCTGCCATACCTTCTCTTCAGTAAATACTGAGCAGAAGTGTCTATTTAGGATAGATGTTTTTACATGGTCCTCCTCCTCACACGCCCCTTATCTCCTTTGATCTTAGCAATACCCCCTTTGGACTTTCTCCTTTCACTAATGTATCTACAGAAAGTCTTGTCACCTTCTTTTACTGTTCGTGCTAGTGTTTCCTTGGTTTGGGCCTTTGCCTGCCTTACTGCCTTCCCTTAGGGAAGTTTGGTATGCCTCCCTAGCTTCATCCCGCTGTGTTCCCTTAAATTTCCTGAAGGCCAGCCTTTTGGCTCTGACCGCTTCTGCTACTGTTTTTGAGAACCAAAGTGGTTTCCTTCTTTTGTACTTCCTTTTCTCTCTAACACAATGGGATGTTGCTTCAAGTATTGCATCCTTAATGCTTGCCCACTTTGCCTGTACCCCCTCACCTGTATTTCTTTTTGCCAGGGTTAGCTTAACTCTGTTGGCAATCTTATCAGTCAGCTCCTCTGAAGTCCCATATCTTTGCCTTGTAATGGGATAATTTAGTTCTAGTGGCCAAATTGACCCATACCATGTGATGGTCACTGGCCCCCAGGTGACCTTCTACCTAGAGATCTGTGATCCTTTCCCTGTTAGTTAGTTAGTTAGTACTAGATCTAGGATAGCCCTGTCTCTTGTGGGTTGTTGTGCCAGTTATTTGAGGCCCTTCTCCTCCTTTAGGGAATCCACTGTGTGTCTAGTTCTGGCAGATGTTCCTGCTGGTATTGACCAATCTGTATCTGGCATGTTGAAATCTCCCATTATCAGAACCTCCCCTTTAGCTGTCATGTTTTGTATATCTTCTAACAGTAATGTGTCTGTGTCTTCCCCCTGGTCTGGAGGCCTGTAGACAACTCCAGATCTTACTTCGAGAGGGCTCTTGCAGTAGGTAATAACATATAGGACTGACGCCGGCAGGACCCCACGGAAAAATTTCTAGCTAGCGGTCCCTGGCGAGGGACCGCCCCCTCGTCAGGTGACCAGCGTCACGAGACGTTGGTATAAAGGGGCGGTCCCGGTCGCCCGCCTTCCAGTTCTTTCCTGCCGTTAGCTCGTGCAGTGCCTCGCGGAAAAGTTCGGTAGCCGTCAGCCCTCCTTCATTGTTTTTACTGAAAAACTCTTTATTTTTCGACCAACGTCAGTACTGGCCGATGTATGTGTCTCCTACACCTTCCGAGCACAAGAATAAGTGCGATCCGATGCGGCGCCCAACTACCGCACAAGGACGGCCACTCCCTGTGCCTGTTCTGCCTAGGCCCTGATCACCCGGTCGAGAAGTGCCAGCACTGCCTCATTTTTAACACGGCTACCCGAAAAAGGTGGCAGCAATCCCTGGAAGCCCATATTCTAAAGAAGAAAATTAGTTCTATGGAGAAGGAGCTCAAAAAACTTGAGGCAGGCGTCCACTTCCCCTGAAGGCCATCGGAAGAAGGAGAAGGGGAGGCACCGGGATAAAGGCTCCTTCACTGCATCTCCCTCTGGAGTCGCTGGGACGCAGGTAACATCCCCTCCGGTGGATCGCTTCTCAACGGCCGCCTCGGAGGTTTCTGCGGCGGTGTCGGCCCGCCCGTCTAGCTCACGCTCGGACCTTGCGGGCGCCTCCAGGCAGTTGGAGGCTTTTGCCCCTGGTTTGGCCGCAGGCTCGCGGGCTACCACTGTGGGCGACTCCGGTAAGCCAGGCGTCGGCTCCTCTGATGTCCGCCCGGAGAGGGCCGGTAAGACGTCCGACTATCCGGGGTGACGCGCGGCCTCCTCTCCACCGGACCAGGCTGATCACTCTACTCGGCCTGTCTCCAGTGACGCCTCCTCGATCGGATGTCGGCTCCTCCGGGCGCCCACCGAGAGCTCGCCACTAAGCCTCACGTTGGCTCGTCCGGCTGGCCAAGGAACCGACGACGGACCCCCCCCCCAACATCCGTCGTTCCCGGTTCCCCGCAGCCTTCACTGCCGTCTGGGGAACCAGTCTCCTCAACCTGACCCCAGGGACTTTTCCCCTCCATCCCTGGGTGAAGCTGGGAATCTTTTGCCTCCGTCAGTCCTTCCACCACCTGGAGCGCCGGACCTGACGTCAGCTCCCTGGACGCGGGCTCCGACATCTGTACCTCCAGCGCCAGGGCCTCCGCCGTCGACCTTACCGACTCCGAGAGATATTCTGCTCCCATCGGGCCCTCTGGGCTCTCCACTACTGACCGGCCTGTGAGGTTCCTGGCCAGGCCGTCTACTCCGGCAACCCCGGCTCCCGTGTATCCTCCGTCTTATTCGACATCAGTGTACCCAGGAGCAGCAGTATCCGGCACCACAGTACCCGGCGGCGCAGTACCGGCATGCAAACCCGGCCTTGAGGCTACCGCCCGGGTTTGAATTCACAGCTCCATACGGTTATAACCTGTATCCTTATCCCCACCTCCTCCTCCACCACTGCCCTCACGGCCGCTGGTGGACCTGCAGAACTCTGGCCTCCTGGTGGGCTGAGGCCAAGGCTCAGCTCACAGAGGTCAAGCAGCCTTCCGGTGTGAGTGCCGTCCCAGGTTCCCGTACGCCCAGGCACACTCCTCACCACCTCCGGACTCAGGGTTCTTCCGTCTGGATCCAGAGAGGGGCAGGACACGCTTCCCCGGGCACTTCCCAAGGGGTCCGTTCCTCCCCCGGGTCGGGAAAAGGAGTCTTTCTCTTCTTCATCCTCCTCTTCGCTCTCGGACACTTCCGATGGCTGCTCCGAGAGAGACTATGAGCCTCGCTCTCCGTCGAAGCCCCGGCCAAGGACTCCTCCGGAGGATCCTTCTTTTAGAGAGTTGCTTAGGAAAATCCAGGAGGTTCATCAGTGGCACTCCCTGGAACCAGATCCTCAGCGTCTGCAACTCGCTGAACATCTGGATCTGCCTGTGACAGCTCCTACCTTGGTGCCACCCTGGATAGAGCCTTACGCTGACCTTATTACCACAATATGGAAAGAGCCGTCGGCCTTAGCTCCACTTCCTAGGAAGTCGAACCAGCTATATCGGGCTCCAGAGGGTGTTGATTTCCTGGATTCTCACCCTCGTGCCGACTCGGTCGTGATTAGCACCGCTCACGGCCAGTCGGCGAACCCAAAACATATTAGCTTTTCACCTCCTGATAAGAATCTGCCTTCTGGACCAGTATGGGAGAAGATTTCGCTTCCTCCACACTGGGGATCAGGGCCCTGAACTATGTATCGCACATGGGGACTATCAGAAGGCCGTCCTTACTCAGGGGAAGCCAAACTGGACTCCTTGTCTGACTCCCAAGTCAAGCAGGAGTTGGCTGATCTCATCCGCTCTGCTCGTTCGGCCAGTCGACACATGGTACATGTGACATATAACATGATGGACACTGCTGGGCAGAGCTCAGCTTTACGCTGTGGGCTTCTGGCATCATGCTTGGCTCCGTGTGTCAGGTTTGGTCCCGGAGGTGCAATCTGCTATCCAGGAAGCACCCTTCCGAGTCGGTGCCTTTGGGGTGATGTCAAGGACATCATTACCGATTTGCAAGAAGAGGGACAGCTCTGAAGTCAGTTGATTCCATGTATCGTCCCCATCAGCAGCAGCGCGAGTCCTTTCGCCAGAAGGAATCGGCGAAACCCCAGGAAGGCGGCACAAACGCTGGGCCCTGTGGCTGCCAAGCCCCTCCCGCCCCAAGAAAGCAGCGGGTGCTTCAGCTGCGGTGCTGCCCCACACCACCTGACTCCTTTCCTCTTCCACTGCCTCTGGACTCCCCGGAGGAACCGGTAGGAGGGAGGTTTTCCCTTTACCTTCCGGGATGGGAGAGGATAATCACGGATTCTTGGGTGCTCCAGCTCATAGCAGAAGGACACTCATAGAGTTTCTTCAGAAACCACCCCGCCACCCCCCTCTGAAGTCATCGTATTCACAGGAACATCTTCCTTTGGTCCGGGAGGAAATCTCTGCTCTTCTGCTGAAACAAGCGATAGAGCCTGTCCCCCTTCATCTTCAGGGGACGGGTTACTATTCCCATTTCTTCCTTGTCCCAAAGAAGACAGGAGATCTCAGACCAATTTTAGATCTCAGTTCCCTGAATCTTTACGTAGAGTACTAAATGTTCAGGATGCTCTTTGCTGAGCCTTCTGCCCCTCCTCTGGCCGGGTCAATGGCTTTGTGCTCTGGATATACAGGATGCTTATCTGCACATTCCCATTCGCCCATCTCATCGCAAATACCTTCATTTTGCGTTCCAGGGGGACCACTACCAGTTCAAGGCGCTCCCGTTTGGTCTGTCCTCGGCCCCCCTTGAGTATTTACCAAATGCCTGGCATTGGTGGTGGCTCACCTGCGTACCAAGGGAGTACAGGTTTTCCCTTACCTGGACGACTGGCTTTTGGCGGCCTCGTCCAGGGAGGAACTCCTACATTTCCTCTCCTTACCCAGCAGGTTTTTGCCTGCCTGGGTATTACCATCAACCATTCCAAGTCTCATCTGGACCCATCCCAGAGGCTACAGTTTATTGGGGCGATCCTCGATACGACCATGGGCAAGGCCTTCCTGCCTCCGGACAGGGCGGCCACCCTTCAGATCCAAATAGGTCTGTTGTCCGACCGCAGGATGGTCTCTGCGAGGTCAGTCCTTCGTCTTATCGGGCTCATGGCGGCTGCTATCCTGACGGTACCTCGCGCTCGACTCCACATGAGGATCTCTCAGTGGACTGTACGCTCTCAGTGGGATCAGCTAGTGGATGACCTAGATCACTCAGTTCTGGTCTCCTTACCGATGATGCGAGACTTGCAACGGTGGATGTTTCAAGAGAACCTGTTTCGGGGAGTTCCTTTCTTTCATCCTCCCCCCTCCCAGACTATAACCACAGACACCTCAGGCGAAGGTTGGGGAGCCCATCTAGGCCCTCATCAGACCCAGGGCTCCTGGTCCAAGCTAGAACAAGCTCTCCACATCAGTGTGCTTGAGCTTCGGGCAGTGTTGTAGGCTCTCCAAGTCCTTCACCAATACATCCTTCCCGGCCACCTAGCCGTCCAGACGGACAACATGTGCGTGGTGTGGTATATCAACAAGCAGGGAGGAACTCTGTCCTACCCTCTATGCAGGGAGGCAATGAGGGTTTGGGATTGGGCAACACAACACGACCTTCACCTCACGGCGATTCACGTTCCGGGAGTCGACAACACCCTGGCAGACAAGCTAAGTCACTCTTCTGCTCTGACTCACGAGTGGGAACTGGACCAAGGGGTCCTAGACAATATCTTCCAACTTTGGGGAACACCACAGGTCAACCTATTCACGTCCCCCCTAAATGCAAAACTTCCAGTCTTCTGCTCGCTCGTTCCAGAGTGAGGCACTTTTTGGAGCGACGCTCTATCTCTAGACTGGAAGGACAGATTCGTCTGTGCCTTTCCCCCAATTCCACTTATCCCACGAGTCTTGCAGAAACTGGCTTCAGAAGGAGCGCGAATGATTCTGATCGCTCCTTTCTGGCCCAGGCAAGTCTGGTTCTCTCTTCTACAACAATTTTCAGAGGATCCTCCTCTTCCTCTATCTCGAGGTTTGTTGACCCAGGATCAGGGACCCTGGTCCATCCAGGCCTCAAATCCCTTCAACTGCATGCATGGCTCCTGCAAACCTAGCCCAATCCCATTTTGGAGTGTCTCCCAAAGTGGCGGAGATTTTAGTGGAGGCCAGAAAATCCTCCACCAGATCCACTTATGCCATGAAGTGGAAAAGATTCACTATTTGGGCCACTTCCAAAAATGTGGAACCTTTCTCCTGTTCAGCAGGGCTTCTGCTGGAGTATCTATGTCATCTGTTTGACCTGGGTCTCAGCCATTCCTCTCTGAAGGTACATGTGGTGGCCATTTCGGCCTATCATGTTCCCTTCACGGACAAGGCTTTTGCTCAACTGGAGGTCTCCAAGACCTTTCTCAGAGGGGTTCTCCATCTGAGGCCCCCCATCCATACTTCTGCTCCCCCTTGGGACTTGAACTTTGTTCTCGAGAAACTTACCCTTCCTCCCTTCGAACCTGCAGCTTCTGCGGATTTGAAGTTTCTTTTGTGGAAGACGCTCTTCTTGGTGGCCATTACTTCAGCTCGAGAGAATCTCCGAGCTCCAGGCCCTGATGTGTAAAGTCCCCTACTTGATTTTTCACAAGGAACGAGTTGCTCTTCACACGAATCCTAAGTTTCTACCTAAAGTAGTAGCAGAGTCTACCTTAAATCAGTCCATAGAGTTACCTGCCTTTTTTACGCAGTACTGTAATCAAGGAGAGTATTTACTCCATACTATGGATGTTCACCAGATTCTGAGATACTACACCAACAGGACGAAGGATCTCGGAAAGACTAATCAGTTGTTAGTCTCTTTTGCTCACAAAAGGGAAGGCAGTGCTGTTTCCAAGCAATGCCTGTCTAAGTGGTTGGCTCATTGCATCACTTTCTGTTATGACAAATACAACAAGACCCTCCCGGGTCAAGTCAGAAGCCACTCCACAAGAGGAGTAGCTGCCTCTGCGGTTTGTTTCAAGAATGTGTCTGCGGCAGACATCTGCGCTGCCGTCACCTGGACTTCCGTCCATACCTTTATGAAACACTACAGTTTGGATGTTGCCTCTCGCCGTAGAGCAGGCTTCGGGCTAGCTGTTTTGCAAGGCCTCTTATCTTGAGGCTTGCACGGCTAGAACTGCTTCTTGGAGTAGTTTTCCTCCTCCCGGTGCCTTTCTTTGTTCCGGACTGCTTGGGATTCAGTCCTATATGTAATTACCTACTGCAAGAGCCCTCTCGAAGTAAGATAGTACAGTTGTGTAAGAACTTACCGTAACAGTAGATCTTCGAGAGAGAGGCTCTTGCAGTAGGTAATACCTTCCCGCCCTCCATCACCCTAGGCTTCTTCAGCTCCTTTTCCATTGAGGGAAATATCCGCTTCTCTCTCATCCGGCCGCTTTGACCTGTATGGCGAGAAAAAGAACTGGGCGGGCGTCCGGGACCACCCTTTGTACGGCGTCTCTGGCGCGGTCACCTGGCGTGGGCGGTCCCTCGCCGGGGACTGCTAGCTAGAATTTTCCGTGGGGTCCTGCTGCCTGCGGCGTCAGTCTATAATATGATACCTGCAAGAGCCTCTCTTGAAGATCTACTGTTATTGTAAGTTCTTACGTAACTGTACTTTCGAATGGCTGTCCCATTTCCTGTTTCTAGGGTGACCCACAGTTTTTCTGGCTCCTTATGTGTATCCTGTTTTTGCACCTCAGTCTCTTCTGAACAGTACATAGGCAGGTACTGAAGTCTCCCAAGTGTGGTTACTGGTGAATCATGTCTCGCTAATGGCTTCTATGTCCAGTTTAGCCTGTCATTATTGCTTGCGGGTCTGGGATTTTGTTTCCCAGAGTGTGAGAATTTGTGTACATGATTTTCCATTGGACAGATTTTGGTGTGTTAGTTGTTGGTTGAGGTCTGGCGTTTTCCCTGTGCGTCGTTTGGGGAGCTAGACCTTTTTCCTTACCTGGTGATGCAAACGAACTACAAACATGCTGAATTCCTGTTTGATCACTAGCTGAGGGGGGAGGGGTGTTCTTCCTATTCGACATATCGGGTGCTACACCCCCCTCTCTCCATTTGCTAGTTTAAATTTTCTGCAAAGACTTCAAACTTCGGCCCCAGTGCACTGACTCCCTCCTTAGTCAGATGCAGCCCATCAAATTTAAAGAACTTTCACTCCCAAAACTGTTGCTAGTTACCTACAAATTTATGTCCTTTTTTTGGCACCAGCCCTTGAGACACATGTTTAGCTCCCCTATCTCCCCTTCTCTGAAATTCCATCCATCTGCCCCCCTCTCCCAGACTGGCAGGATCTCAGAGAAGGGGATTCCAGACGAAATGGATGATAGTTTGTCCCCCAACTGGTCAGGTGTTCTTTGCTTCAGTCAAGCTACCCAGCGATACTGTCAGAAAGCCCTGCAGTCTTTCCTCTTCAAGCAGAAGGTAGCCAGAATGGACAGGGAGCTCCAGGGCAGAAGTTCCTCTACATCGCCAGCCCCGTCTTTGGGCTCCCACTCTTCCAAAGCCCTGGATAAGTCTTCGGGGAAACACAAACACCGAGAGAGGGAAAGGAGTAAAGATGAATACCCCCTGGTATGCTCTCGGTCACCACTCTGCTTAGCGCCAGCCACTGTAGCAACCTCTCCTGCCACCCAAACCCTGACTCCCAGAGGTTCTGCTTTGGCAGTGAGTTCCGCCGGATCTTCCATGGCTGGTGACGGCCCGACAATGTTGGGGCTGCTGACATCCCAGTCAACATTTCAAGGCACTCCGTGGACGTTGGAGTTCCAATATCCCCCAATGACATTGCTATCTCTACCACTCAGACCACTTCCTCAGTCTGCTGGCAGTCGCCTCCACCAGACTACCAATGACCAGCATCGGCCAATCAATGTCCAGGCTCCAGCCACCCCATCAACATTGCAGGATGCTCCTTTGATGTCGGGATTTCTGCCTTCCCTGTCAACGTTCTAGAGCCCTCCTGCAGTGCAGGCTGCTGTCAATGTCCAAGTGGTGGTCTCCTCTTTCTTGGAGCTATTACAGCACTTTGTGCTTCTTCTGGGCTCCACAACAATGTTGCCTACTATGCCAGGGTTGAATAAGGCCCTGCCCATTTGTTATGCAGAAAGAGTTAATGCAAGGATCTGTTCTGTCCTCTCCTTTTCTGTCTCATCTGTCTGGTTGCGCAGCCAAAATGTCCTTGTGACACCTAGGAACTGATCACTCTGACGGTCTCATGATTCTCCACCTCTCACTATCTCTCTACCTTTACTTGCTTTTTCTGTCTTTTCTTCCCCCTTGCATATCTGCAGTTATAAAAAATATATGTACATGTTTATGTGAAACTGAGATACCTTAGTTTGAAACTGTATATAGTTATATTGTTAAAATGATTGCAAAAAGCTATTTGGAATTTAGGGGGTTAACCTGAGATGCAGTTTGAGCTTCTCTTAGGCTTATTTGCAAACTCTTTTGCAGAGCTGTCAGCAGGAGACCAGCTTTGGGCACTGTTCTATTTGCAAGCCTGCTCTAAGAAACTGACAAGAACTCTGATACATTTTTTGAGAAACAGAATGTCTCCTTAATGAGCTCAGGATAAAGAAGTACATTTTTAGGCAAAGGCTTGCTATAAAAAGAGCAGCAGTCTTTTGCTGGGAAGAGACTGAAACTTGGAATTAGAGATACCCTCAGACAAAGGACTTTAAGATCTTACTTCAAGAGGGTTCTTGCAGTAGGTCATTACACATAGAAGTGCACCCCCTGGCATCAGGACCACACAGCAAACTTCTAGCTGGCTGACCATAGCGGGGGACCGCCCCTGGCGTCACATGATGGGACGGCAGCGTGACACTATAAAGGGGACGGTTTCCACGCCCGCCGTCTAGTTCTTTCCTGCAGTTGACCTGTGCCAGTCGTACCTTGCGGTGAATTCTGCTGCCAGTTGACTGCCATTTTTTGCATAAGTATTTTTATTTCTTATTTTCTATAGTTGTACTAGTTTTATTTCATGTTTTCTAAATCGCATCGTTCAAAGAAGTGCAACAAGTGCAGCGCCTAGATCCTGCATGGGGATGAACACTCACACTGCATCCTCTGCCTAGGTCCCAGGCATTGGGTCCAAGACTGTGAGGTCTGCCAATCCTTCAACAGAGCCACACGAGTCAGATGCCAGAAAACGCTCGAAGTCCACTTGCTCAAAAAGCGCCTGGCTTCAATGGAAAAAGAGCTGCAGGGAACGTTCCTCCTCTCCCAGCACCGAGGAGAAGCACCCAGACCAGTCCCCTTCTGTCCAGCGTCGGCAGACTGATGAAGCGGTTTCCGGTGGGGCTTCTGCTTTAGTAAGTACCCCTCCTGCCCGGTCTCTCTCTCCTCCGACGGATTGGTTACCGGCTCCCCCACCCGCCTTGGTCAGAGGGTGGAAGTAGCTCTCCTCGCAGGAGGGTTCTTCCTCTGGGCCTGTGGTCAGCTTTCTGGCCGGTAAGTCGCCCTCCATTTCCTCCGAAGAACACTCAGCCCCGTCGATAAGCCAGATTCTGGCTCATCTGCCATCCGCTCAACCCTAATTGATAAGTCGGACGTTGGTCCTTCTGACACCCACTCGGTCACAGCCGATCAGTCTGTTGCCAGCTCACCCAACAACCGCTCGGCCAAGGCTCTCCTTTACAGCTCTTTTCTGAATTTCCTGACGGTGGGCAGAGCCAGCTGCCAGACCCTATTTCTTCCCTCGAGGGTTCTCCCTCCTGGGACTCATTGCTCTCCCTTGATTCTCTCCAGGAGGCAAGTGCTGTTACTCTGTGTGTATCTTCCCCAGCATCTGGTCTGTTTACTGCCGAGTCCACCGCTGTTTCAGCGGGTCTGTCAACAGGGGCCACTTCTCCTAGTCCCCCCTCGCGCACTTTGGAGCAGGCTTCAGGTTCCTTGGTGTCTCCGCCCAACCTCCTAGTATCTGATTCCATTCGGGATCCCACTCCGAGGAGCTCCTCACCGGTCGACACACTTCCCGACCCGGTGATGGCTAGTGTACCGTCACCCCCCCCCGCCACTGTCTGATAGCTTTTTGGGCGCCCTGTCTACTCCTCACGCTCAGATGCCCGAGTCTCTGCCAGGCCCTTCTCCAGTCCCAGCCGGTATCCCGGATTGCCACGGCCTGTTGACGGACCCATCTGCACCAAGTGGTCCCTTGTCCCTGCCTCCTTCAGGACCATATGCCCCTCCGCCTTCTGGTCTTCTGGGTGCTGTCCCCGGCTATTCTCCGCCACAGTAGCCTTATTACCTGGCACCAGGGTATCTTTCGGGTTACCTAGCACCTGCTTATGCACCCGGGTACCCACCGCAGGGTCACTTGTATCCGGGATACAACCCACAAAGCTATCCCTTTGGCTACAAGCCCCCTGGCTACCCCTCGTATCCTTACTCTGGGTACCCAGGTTTCCAGCCACCGCCTCCTCTGTCCCAGGCTCCAGATGGGTCGCAGGCTGACCCTCAAGGGACCATTCCTTCACAGTGGAAGGACGCTAAGTCACAGCTTCTCCAGGAGCTCTGTCACCTGCAACCGGTTATGGTCCCTAGGAGCCTCTCCCCTTCCGACCCCTGGATCTTACTTCGAGATACAGCTCTTGCAGCAGGTAACACCATTAGGACTGAAGCCGGCAGGCGCCAGGACCCAGATTTTTCTAGCTAGCTATCTTCAGCGGGGACCGCCCCTGACATCGGCCCGCCTCCAGCGTCAGGCGTGGTATAAGAAGTAGTCCCGCCCAAAATCTCAGTTCTTTCCACGTCGACAGTGCATGCACTCGATCTACGGGTTAGTTATAGTGACGTGAGCGTGGTTTTCAATTAGAGATTTGCTGTGGAAGTTTTCTGCAATCAAGAGTTACCTGTCTGATGTCCTCCCCGACCGGCCACTCTTCCAAGTGCGCGTGCGGCAAACAAATTCCGTTCAAGGACCCGCATTCCGCGTGCGTCCGGTGCCTGGGCCCAGACCACGATATTAAGGCCTGCTCCCTGTGCCAGGGGTTCAACAGCCGCACCAGGATCCGCCGGCAGAAGGCCCTTCAAGCCTACCTCTTGGAAGAGAAACTTCAGGTGATGTCCTCCAAAGGGGATTCGGCGCATCGGCACGCCGAGAAGAAGTCGTCGTCCAGGGATCCTGCCCGGTCGCCGGTTCGGGCCTCCGGTCCGAACTCGGGTCTCGGTCGGACCCTTCGCCTTCAGGGCCTCGTGCTCCCCTGCTGCGGTTCCTGCTACTAAGCCCGCTCAGGCCTCTGCCGCCAGGCCGTCGTCTTCTTCATCTGCCCAGAAGGCCTTGGCGAAGTCGGGGGAACGTCACCGCCACCACCACAAGTCGGGCTCCCGCTCCTCGGCCCCCGACGCCCGGTCTTCCTCTCGCCCCGGAAGACCTTGGAGCTCACTCCGCTGAGGAAGCCGGTGGATCCGGCGTCGGCCAGGCCGCCGTCGGCCGTTCGCCACCGTTCCTCCGAGCCGTCGTCGGCCTCTTCTGCCTTGTCGGACGTCGGTGGGGACCGGCGTCCAGCGCTGCCCTGAGCCGAGGCTCCTGCGCCTCCGGCGCCCGGTCGGACAGGAGTCCCTCACCGAGGAGGATTCGGCCCAGCCCGATGACCAGGCAGGCGTTCCCGGCCGCGAGGAGTCTCCCTGGGGTCTCTCGCCACCGCCCGAGGCCCCCGTGGAGCCGTCGCCGGGACCCGACGTCGGCACTGTCCTTGGCCGAGGTGAAGGACCTCTTTACATACTGGTGGGATACTATCAGGAAGGATGTGGTTCCCCCAGTCCTACCTCCTCCTCCTCCTCCTGTTGCTACAGCTCCAGCCCCACCCTCACCTGTGAGGTCGGCTGGCCATTCTGTCCCCAGGGAGCCTGAGACTCCTCCCAGGGGCCGGCACTCTAAAAGGAGACCTCCGTCTAGATCGTCGTCCTCCGGATCGCCCAGTCCCAAGAGGTCCAGGAGGCGACGTCGGTTGCCATCAACGAAGGAAACGGGATCATCTTGCTCATCGTCCAGATCCCCATCTCAGGTCTCGCTTCCCTCACCGGACCCACATGAGACTCCAAGGTCTCCTCCAGACGATCCATCCTTCATGGATATACTCAGACATATCCAGGAGAACATGGGTTGGGAAGCAGAGGAACTCGACCCGGAAAGGCTACGCCTGGCGAAGTACCTTGACAGAAGACCCTAAGCCTGTGGTGGTGCCACCCTTGGTGACACTTTCGTGGAGCGTCACCAGGCTGCATGGAGCGTCCACATTTGCTCGGCGGTGCCGAAGGAGGCTGACAGGCTGTACAGGGCCCTAAGGGGACCAGTACCTGTCACAGCACCCTCTGGCTGACTCCTGGTGATTACTGCCTCATGATCGGTCCCAGGGCCGCAACATTTGAGCACCCTGCCACCGGACCCAGAGTCCAAACAGCTGGACTCTCTGGGGAGGCGCACTTACGCTTCCGCGACTTGCACCCTTCGGTCCCTGAACTACCTCACCCACATGGTGCAGTTTCAGAACGCCCTGTGGGAGCAGGGCCTAGAGGTGGCCGAGAGGCTGCCTGAAGGTGAGCAGAAGGAGGAGATGCTTCAGCTCCTCCGGACGGGTTCAGACGTGGGAACCCAAGTTTTGAGAGCCGCATATGATTCAGCGGACTCGTCAGCCAGGGTGGCTGCTTCAGGTGTTTGCCTCTGGAGGCACTCTTGGCTTCGTGTCTCCGGTTTCACCCCAGACATCCAGAAAAATATTTTGGACGCTACTTTTGAAGGTGAGGTATTGTTTGGTAACCCGTCAGAGCGCATTATTACCAAACTCCAAGAGGCTGGAAAGGCGGTCCGGACAGTCAAGCGATGTGCCGGCCGAGCTTGACTCGCTACGTGGGAGCCAGGCCCGTTTCCGATGGGTGGACTCAGAGCCTTAGCCCGTTCCGCCACACAACACAGGGGCTCTGGCTTCCGAAGGATCCAGGGGAAGCAGCCCGCCAGCAGGGGTCAGCGCCCTTCCAAGGCCACCCAGCCGGCGGGTCCTTCAGCCGCCACAGCATGACTCCTTTCCGGCCCCCGCCCCTCAGGATCAATGGGACTTTTCGGTCGGGGGTCGCATTGCGAACTTCCTGTCGGGTTGGCAGGCAGTAACCACCGACAGGTGGGTTCTTCAGCTGGTCAGCATAGGCCACTTTTTAGAGTTCGCAGAACAGCCACCCTCGAGGCCTCCTCTGCTCTCCGGTACTCGGGTCCAGCATCATGACTTGATTTGTGAGGTGATTGCTCTCTTAGACAAGGAGCAATTCTACCTGTCCCAGGAAACCAGAGAGGACTAGGGTATTATTCTCACTTCTTCCTGGTTCCCAAAGACAGGGGACCTCCGTCCAATTCTGGACTTAGCGACCTCAACCTGTCGGTCGCTTACAAAGGTTCGCATGGTGACCCTTCGGGTCTCATTCCCATGCTAAAACAAGCGCCTATTTAGCGTCCCTAGACATGCAGGATGCCTACCTGCACATCCCATAGCTCAGGCGCATCAGAGGTTCCTCGCCGAGTTCTCAGGCCACCATTTCCAATTCTGAGCTCTTCCCTTCGGACTGTCATCCGCTCCAGGGGTTTTACCAAGTGCATGGCGTTTGGCAGCTGCTCTAAGGAGGAAGGGCCACTATGTGTTCCCGTACCTCGACGATTGGCTTCTCATGGCCGCCTCCAGAGAGGCGCTTTGCAAGCGATCCAGGACACTCAGATCCTGTTCAGATCGCTCGGGATTTTGATAAACCAGGAGAAGTCGGTCTTGGTACGTCATGAGAACCTGCAATTCATAGGCGCAGTGCTGGACACAGTCCAGGGGAGGGCCTTCCTCCCAGGCGACAGGGCGGAACGCATCAGGTCCCTCATAGAGGACCTATCAGCGAATCAGACCGCTCCGGCCAGGTTGGTCCTTCGCTTGCTCAGTCACATGGCTGCGGCCATTCCCACGGTCCCTCTCGCGCGGCTCCACATGCGCGTAACGCAGTGGATGCTCAAGGCGCAGTGGGACCAGAGGCAAGACCATCTGCAGCACCCGGTCAGAATCACAAAACGAGTGATTCAGGACTGGCAATGGTGGTTAGCCCCCGGGTCGCTCTCCAAGGGCGTCCCTTTTGCAGCGCCGTCCCCAGAGATTACCCTCACCACCGGACGCTTCCAGGTCTTGGGTGGGAGCTCACCTGGATGGGGGTGAAGTCTCAGGGCGTATGGAGTCGCTGGAAGTTCATCTGCACATAAATGTTCTGGAGATGAGGCGGTACTCTCGCTCTCCAGGCTTTCCAGTCCATAATCCCACCGTGTACCATCCTGCTTCAGACGGACAACACGGCGGTGATGTACTACCTCAACAAACAAGGAGGCTCACACTCTTACCCCCTTTGCAGGGAGGCCATGAGAGTGTGGGATTGGGTAATCGGACACGGCGCAAGTCTAGTCGCGGTACACGTTCCCGGCGTGGACAACACGATCGCGGACGGCCTGAGTCGCTCCCAGGCCAGGGTCCACAGTGGGAACTTCTTCAGGAGGTCGCAGAGGATCTGTTCCTTGATGGGGAACTCCAGAGTTAGACTTATTCGCATCCCTTCCAGCATAAAACTGCCCAATTTCTGCTCGCTAGATCCAGGGCCTGGAGTTTTCTGGCGAGGCCAGCGTTGTCCATCTCCTGGGAGAACAGGTTCCTCTCGCCTTCCCTCCTTTCCCGTTGATCCAGAGTTCTGCTCAAACTGCGCAGGGAGCGGGCGCGTTTGATTCTGGTGGCCCCATTCTGGCCCAGACAAATCTGGTTCCCATTGCTGGCGCAGCTGTCTCGGGAACCTCCACTCCCACTGCCGCGCAGTTCTCACCTTCTGTCTCAGGAGCAAGGTTCGTTATTACATCCGGATCTGCGGTCTTTGAACCTGCACGCTTGGCTCCTAGAGACGTAGCCATCATGCGACACGGGGTCTCGCAGGAGGTTGCAGAGGTACTCTCTGCAGCCAGAAAGCCGGCTACTCATGCTACTTACGCCATGAAATGGCGCCGATTCTGTCTTTGGTCACGGGCTCGTGACCTTTCTCCTTTAGGTTGCCCTGTGGGGGCAGTCTTGGACTACCTCCTCTCCCTTTTTCACCCGGGGTTAGCCTACTCCTCTATTAAAGTACACCTTTGTGCTATTTCGGCCTATCATCACGGTGGGCCACCGCACCATTGCTCAACTGGGCGCTTCTCGGGAGTTCCTGAGAGGGTGCTGCACCTTGCTTCCTATTAAAGATCCGATTCCTCCATGGGATCTCCTTTTTGTTTGGAGCAACTCACGCTCCCTCCCTTTGAACCAGCCGGATTGCGAGCTGTGTTTCTGTCTTGGAAGGCGTTGTTTTAGTTGCAGTTACTTCAGCCAGAAGGATTTCTGAGCTTCATGCCCTGATGTGTAAGGAGCCTTGTTGTTTTCACCGAGACAGAGTGTCTCTGAGAGCGAATCCTAAGTTTTTGCCTAAGGTGGTTTCAGCTCTGACCTTAAATCAGGATATTGACCTTCCGGTCTACTTCCGAACTATTCCAATAGAGGAGGCTTTGCTCCATACTCTGATGTTCACCGCAGCCTGAGGTATTACCTCAATAGAACTAAGTCCTTCGGGCTTCGGAGCAACTTTTGTGTCCCTACTTTGAAGAATGAGAGGTCGGCCAGTGTCTAAGTAATCCTTATCCCGCTGGCTTGTGCAATGCATCTCTCATTGCTACCAATCCAAACAAAAGCCCCTCCCGGGTTCCGTCCGGGGCCATTCTACTAGGGGTGTAGCCACTTCTTTTGCAGCTCTCAAGAATGTCTCAACCTCAACTATTTGCGCTGCAGCTACTTGGAACTCTGTGCATACCTTTATCAGGCATTACAGTCTGGATATCGCCTCTAGGCGAAGGGCTGGTTTCGGCCAGGCCGTGCTGCAGGGCCTCCTGTCCTGAATCGAGGTTGGGCGGCTGCTCCTTGGTTTCTTCTTTTCCTCCTCCCGATGTGAAGGGTCAAGCTTTACTGCTCGGGAATCAGTCCTAATGATGTGCCTGCTGCAAGAGCTGTATCTCGAGTAGATAGTACAGTTACGTAAGAACTTACCGTAACAGTAGATCTTGAACAGCTCTTGCAGCAACCCTCCCTGCCACCATATCCCCTTGGAGGAGGTCTTGCTGCAGTTGCTCCTCTAGGACAGAGGAGTGAGGGAAGAAAGGATGGTGAGTATTTCAGCCAGCCAGTCTGAATGGTCAGACAGCAGGATGTTGCTTTCTTCCGCATGGCTGGGCGGCGCGGGAGTCAGTTTTCACTTGTAAGGAAATCCCTTTTCCTACTCAGGGTTTCGTACTCCTTTTGCCTTCTGGCGGTGGATCTCGGTCTCCCCGCTATTGCAACCTCTGGCGGGGAGTCTCCGAGCGGGAGAACTAAGGGATTCTGGGAACGCCCCTCTTATACCACGCCTGGCCGTCGGGCGGGCTGGCCGAGGCGTCCCCGCTGAAGATAGCTAGCTAGAAAATCTCCGGGGTCCTGGCGCCTGCCGGCTTCAGTCCCAATGGTGTTACTTGCTGCAAGAGCTGTTCTCGAAGATCTACTGTTACAGTAAGTTCTTCACGTAACTGTACTTTTCTATGATTCTGCCAGGCGCCCACCCCACCCCCACCCCAGGGCCCTACCTGGCAACAAGGCCACAGATGAAATTTTTGATAAGGCCTCTTTCCCCAGCAGGCCTGTATCGTCAGATTCCTACTCTTCTGCCAGCTTGGGCTCCCATTCCCTGTCGAGCCCCAGCCAAAAGGGTCCCCTAACTCTCCTCTGGAGGACCCTTCATTTGCTGAGCTGTTGCAGACTATCCAGTCATCATGCAGCTGGGCTACCCAAGAGCTGGATCCTAAAGGAATGAGGCTCCCAGAGCATTTGGACGTATCAGATGCGGACCCCCTGCTCATCCTTCAGTAGATGGGGCTGCATGAGGACCTGACGTCCGCCATTTGGCAGCAACCATCTTCCATCCCTGTGGGCTAAGATTTGGCATCATAGGGTGGAGCCAAGGTATATACCACCTGGGTGGGTGGGAGGAGCCAGCTTGAAGACTTCTGCTGAACCTTAAAGGGAAAGGGACATGCCAGAGTGTGTGGATGAACAACATATACCGCTCCTAGAACTACTCTTACAGGTGAGTAACCTGTTCTTTCTACTGCCATTACTTTCTGGTTCCAAAGAAAACAGGCGGTGCGTGCCCTATTCTCAACCTCAGAAAGTTAAACAAGTTCCTGTACAAGGAACAGTTCAAGCTATCGCATCACTCGGTACCCTATTACCTTTGATTCATCAACACAATTGGCTAGCCTCCCTGGACATGCAGGACACCTACCAACACATTCTCATACACCCAAAGCACCACCAGTGCCTAAGGTTCGTGGCATGGGGTCAGCACTACCAATTCAGAGTCCTGCCCTTTGGGCTATCCCTGGTGCCTCAAGTCTTTATATAGTACTGTGCAGTTCTTGCGGCACAGCTAAGGAAAATCAGATTTCAAGTATTCCCATATCTGGACGACTGGTTTCTCTCAAGCCCCTCCAAACAAGAGACTCTGGAGGCCATGGCTATGACCTCAGACTTCCTCATGTCCATGGGAGTTTTGCTTAACCTGAAAAAGTCGTAGCTGCAGCCCTTCCAGAAGCTTCTCTTCATAGGAACCCTTCTGGACACCTCCTGCGCAAAAGCCTTCCTTCCGGAAGACAGAAGGAGCGATATCCTTCAGATGGCCTGCTTCATCGGAGAGAACAGCTCAATTCGAGCTCTTTCGGTGCAGTGGATGCTTGATCTCATGGCATCCTTGGTGTTCACTGTACCTCTGGCTCATCTCAACATGAGAGCCTCTCAGTGGATGCTCAGCACTCGGTGATCACCAACCACTCATCCTCAGTCCTTTCACATCAAGGTGACAACCGTTGAAACAGTCACTCACCTGGTGGTCTCAGGAGGACAACCTTCTGGAAGGATATCCCTTCACCCCTCTAGATCCCCAGATCTCCGTTACCACGGATACGTCCTTACTGGACTGGGGAGCTCACTGCCAGGATCTCAACACCCAGGGCATGTGGACCCAGGACGAGTCCCAACTTCACATAATCGTTCTAGAAATGAGGGCCATCCTCTATGCAGTCCAAACTTTGAAGGACATACTTTGTCACATGACCATTCTCCTTCAAATGAACAACAAGGCAGTGATGTATTACATCAACAAGCAGGACGGTGCACACTCTGACCCATTATGCAGGGAAGCAGTGAGAGTGTGGGAATGGTCCCTGGAGCACAAGGCTCTGATTCAGGCGGTCTGTCTCCCAGGAGTACAAAATGAACTGGCAGACCATCTCAGCAGAACAGAGACAGATTCTCACGAGTGGTCTCTCGACTTAACCATCGTTCAGTCACTCTTCAAAGAGTGGGAACTCCAGACCTGGACATTTTTCATCCCCACTCAACACAGAACTGCCTCTCTTCTGCTCCAGAAATCCGGGACCTGGCATTTTTTGTCAGTATGCATTCAGGCTGCTGTGGACAAAACTCTTTCTGTACGCATTTCCTCCTCTTTCCCTAGTTCAGAGAGTGCTGCTCAAATTGGAGGCACAAGGGGGCAGACTGATTCTCATTGCCCCATTTTGGCCTCACCAGATCTGGTTTCCTGTAATCAACAGGTTATAGGAAACCTCCCCGAAACCGCTTCCACTCCAGACAAACCTTCTGACCCAGGGCCCAGTAGTTTATCCCAACCTGAGGTCCCGTCACCTCTACGCCTGGCTCCTGAGGAGTTAGAGGTGAAACAGGTTTAACGTTTCTCGTAGAGTTTCAGATATTCTCCTAGTTTCGCGCAAGCCAGCTACTCGAAAAACATACAGAGCTAAGTGGAAGCGTTTATCTGTTGTGCAAAATCATCTTGGAATCCCTTTTCATGCCCACTGAGTAAAGTCCTGGAGTATCTCTTAGACCTTTCTAACACAGGTCTACAGTACTCCACAGTCAACGTTCATCTTTGTACAATTTCCACATAACATGAACCTGTACTTTCTATGTCCTTGGCTCAGTTACCTATAGTTAAACAGTTTCTTAAGGGCATTTTGCATACCAGACCACCCATTAGACGTCCAGTTGCAGCCTGGGACATTAACCTCATGCTAGACATGCTCACTCGCAAACCCTTCGAGCCTCTAGCCACTTGTGAGTTGAAATTTCTAACTTGGAAGACGGCCTTCCTGGTGGCCATTACTTCTGCCCGTTGAGCATCAGAAATACACACTTTGGTCACAGACCCTCTGTACACTGTATTTCACAAGGACAAGGTGGTTCTTAGGACTCATCCTACGTTCCTTCCTATGATTGTCTCGGAATTTTATTTGCATCAACCTTTACTCCTTCCTACCTACTTTGCAATTTTCCAGACTGAGGGAGAGCGTACCCTTCATTCTTTGGATGTAAAGAGAGCTTTGTAGTTCTACCTGGACAGGACAAAGGAGATCCATAAGGCTCAACACTGTTTGTCTCCTTCAGCACGACCTGGCTGGGTCAACCTGTTGCTATCGGGTGCATTTCAGCATGGTTAGTGGCATGTTTTCGCCACTGCTACTCCATGGCACAGGTCAAGCTGGAAGGCAGAGTGCACGCTCACTCTACCAGAGCAGTCGCAACATCTGTGGCCGAATTCTGCAACGTGCCCATTCCGGACATCTGCAGTGCGGCAACTTGGAGCTCCGTGCATACATTTGTAAAGCACTACGCCTTGGATGTCCATGCCTGAGAACATCAGTCCTTTGGCAGGGCAATCCTTAATGGACTTCTGTCCTAAGTGAGTTCCTCTTGCTGCCGCACATCTTGGGATTATTTAGCTCGGTACTTCCATCAGTGTAAATGAGTGGTGGAGACTTTGTCCAGGAAGATTTGGAAATTATATACCTACTGTGACACATGGACAGCCAGTTCTGAGTACGCTATGATGTTTTGTAATGTAAAAATATGTTATGGACTGTCTTTCATGAGAGATGCTGAGACAGCATGTGAGACACACACACACACACACACACACACAGGTTTTAGATACAGGGTGTTACTTGGAAGGCCAGAAGCTAAATACAGACTAGAACATGCCTTAATCAAGAATCTCCTATTTATCTAAATTAAATATAGCTTTAACTGCTAAGAGGGAAATCAGTATCCCTTTTATGACGTTTCGAGGAGGAAACTAGGTTTAGCACACTGGTGCGAAATCACAAATGCTTTGATGTCTGTGTGAGAGGGGATACTGCTCATAGATTAAAGGAAATTTACAGACTTGATTGGGGAAGTCGCATGGGGAAAGGAGTTTCTGCTGATGTAACCTTAATTAAATTTCCTTCTGAAATGATAAAACTTCCTGGGTGTATGATTTTTTTTTTCAGTAAACAGAGGAGGAACTAGGTGACCTCACACACAGGGGTTGTCAGACAGTTTTTTTTTTTTTTAAACAGTCTTCTGTTTTCCTTTAGAGACTTATCTACACTCTGATAAAGAAACATCTTTGAACACTTAAAACAGGTATTTAGAGAGAGAGACAGATCTAAGTACTGTAGTAGGAATTGCACTGTTAAAACCTTGTTCTTTTAAAAGATTGTATGGTTCTTCTGATATATAGTTCTGTATTTTATGTTTTACATATTTTTTCATCTATTTTAGTAAAACTCTATTTTTAGAGCCTACTTAGTCTGTCTTTGAATTTCTTTCTTTAACAAGTGAAGTATATGTGGTTAAAGCAGACACTGTGCATAAGCCTGAATGGCGATACCAAACTGGAAAAAGGTAAGAGTAATCCGGGGTCTTAGAGTTTTTGAAATTATATTTTATTGCTTTACAAATAAAACTACAGTATTCAATATACTCATGTAAGAGATCACACATTCATCACAACAATACATCAAATGTTTTAGGAAATATTGGTCTATACAATCTTGTTTTGTGGGGTATTCCTTTTTTTAAATAAAGTCCAATGTAAAAGATAATGTCCTTGATATGCTGCACCCTACACGGCTTTGGGTGACCTGTTGCAAGAAAAACAAGTAAACCAAACATTTAACTTCAACAGCCTGTGTTGTTATGGTCCCCATACCTAAAATACTTCTCCTTCAAATGCTAAGTGTTGAAATACAGTCTCCCGCCACCAACCATTATTCCAAACCGTGAACAAACTTTTTACATACTTTTATTTATGAAGTATTAAACCTGAACCACAGTATCACAAGTACTGACCCTCAATGTGGTAATTTACATCCTTTCAAAATGGCCTATGTGTATTCTCCCCATACAACAACCTACAAACTTGAGGCAATTACTTAGGATTAAAAGAGAATTAAACATTTTTAAGCATAATTCAGCCATACTACTTTAATAAAACGAACATTCTGCCATGTATTAAACATACACTTAGAAGGTTTAAGAAAATAAAAACCTGATACATATCATAGGAAGAGGAATTACAAGTCCCAAACTGATCAGTTTTCTTCTTCATCAGATGAGTCTGATTCAAGAGTCTCTCCCGGTTTCACTCGATGAAATTCTTCGGATATGGCCTCCGCTCTCCATACTGCTTCTTCAGGGTCTGTGTGTTAAGTGCGACCACCGTAATGCACCCTGAGCCTGGCTGGCACTAACAATGAATGGGTCACCCCTAAACTACGGAGTTTAGCCCTCACTCCATCAAATTTCTTTCACCTGGTCCTGGTAGCATAAGAGAGGTCAGGAAACAAATGCACTGTCGTCCTGAAAGTTTAATTTTACCGAGCTTCTGGCCGCTTGCAGAATCCGATTTCTGACCTCTGGGCTTGATGTGATCAATAGGGCAGTCCTAGATATGTTTCCACGAGCCACAGCAGAACGTGGAGAAATCTGATAGGCCTGAATGAAGCTCTCCGGCTTGAGCTCTAAACTTAACTGCAATGCCTCTGGCAACCATCCTTGTAGAAATTCAAGCAAATTGTCCCCTTCACAATGCTTGGGTAGGCCCACAGTTCGCACGTTTGATGCTCTCTGGGAGTTTTCGATAGCCTCCAGACGATATCGGAGCTGAGAGTTCTCCTGGACCAGCTTGCTAGTTGTAACTAATGCCATTGTTGCTGTAGATTCTGCTAATGAGGCAGTTTTAATGGCTTCTTCTATTTTGTTATCCTGCTCTACAAAGTGGGTCAGAATGCACTCTACTCTTTTATCGATGACTTGCATTGGTCTCTGCAACGCCGTCCAAGAGGGTTCAGTACCCTGGGTAGATAGAGCCGCTACCTCATGTTGCTCCGGTTTGACAAGCCTCGGTTTTAAACTGCCTGTGGGTCCTTTATTCGTTTGACCCATCTTTACGAAAGAGACACCATAAGATGTAGCACTGCTTGGAGATTATGGATAAGTCATCGGGAGTTTGTTTTTTCAGTAAGAAAGTTTTATTTCATAATTTAAAGTTGGTTGGTTAGGGAGCCGATCTACAACACGACTATTCCGTAGGTGTGCTCCACAGTGCCCCTTTATTAGAGTTTTTAAGGGTTCAATTTGTACACCTGGT
This sequence comes from Neoceratodus forsteri, assembly GCA_016271365.2. Lineage (NCBI taxonomy): Eukaryota > Metazoa > Chordata > Ceratodontiformes > Ceratodontidae > Neoceratodus > Neoceratodus forsteri. Next base: position 1,319,092,789 of record CM057453.1, on the reverse strand, counting down.
TAGGTGCCCATAGGCAAAGATATCTGGCCCCACGAAGACAGAATTATCTGAGCCTGTGCACTGGGTACACTTGCAAGAGGTTCACAGTTTGAATCCCTCCAGAACTGATACCAAAGGTTGATTCGAACCCACAAAAAGACAGGAGGGTTACCCTGTTTCTGTTAACTGTTCACAAGATTGTGCTCGGAGGTTGGCACTTTGGGAGTAGAGGACTGACCTGCTGAGGGGGTTTGTGACACCTACCCTAATTCTTGATCTTCTTGGACGAAGTCTTCACCACTCATTCACATGCCCACCCACCATCCCCCGAGCTCACTTCTCTGTTTATGGTCTTCACTCCTTGGTCTGTGAAGACTTTGTTCTTTGACCTTTCTTACACAGGGCATTCGAACTAGCTTCTGTCCGACATTTAGGTTGGTCCTCTCTAGGTTAGCTACGCTGCACCTCCTCGGGGGGTACTGAGGTGGTTGGAGGGTCGACGTCGAGGTAATCTGTACCGTGCAAGCCTAGCTTGCGGTGCCACTCCCTCGCGGCTCAACCTCAGTGCCGGCCCTCCTGAAAAACTTGGCTCCGCTGGGTCCTTACACCTCCGGCATATTCCCATTAGTGAGAATGAGTGGTGGAGACTTCATCCAAGAAGAACAAGAATTAAGGTAGGTACATAATTTCCATTTCTAGGAGTGGTATATGTTCATCCACACAAACCCACCCAACCTCCCCGGCTTCAACACACAACCTGAGCTTGCAGCAGGCTAAGATCTGGCGTCATGCGGCGGACCCGAGGGTTATACCACCTGGGTGGGAGAAGCCAGCTTCAAGACCTTCCAGCAAGATTCTTAAAGGGAATGGACATGCCAGACAGTGTGGATGAACAAACATATACCACTCCTAGAACTACTGTTACAGGTGAGTAGCCTGTTTTTTACATACCTTAGATGTCCATCGTATTCTACGCTATTACACTTATCGTACCTAGTCAATTAGGAAAATGTCTCAATTGTTCAGCAGCTTTGCCTCTGGCAGAGAAGGGCTTCCTGTTGCTAAACAAACCCTGTCTTCGTGGTTGACGAATTGTATTACCTTTTTTTTTTTTTTTATTATTTCTACTTTTCCCCTACTGCCCCAGAGGAGCCGCAGCATCAGGAGATGCCCGTAAACCTCCTCCCTGCCACCAGTTCACCCCCTTCCTGAATTCTTCCATCCTGCTTTGGTTTGCCCCCCCCCCACCCCCCGGACGGGGTCGGGAGGGGGCCCAAACCCCCAAATCTTACAATCGCGTCAGGTCTCCAGGCAGTGGGTGGCTTGGTGGCACATCAGGATGTGGTCGGCGCTCTGTCTTCCCAGCTCCGCTGAGCCATTTTCGTCTCTTCTGTGTGGAAGCTGTATGCCCTTGACGTCAGGCGTGATCGCCGACGTCCTTAGCTTCTGCCCTCCCCCAACAGTGCTATTCCAGAGTGGATTGGTTCTCAGACCTCCGCCTGTGGCCAGTCCAGCTTCCGAGGTGTCGACGTGCTGACATGCCCCCAGCCTCCGCCAGGGGTCAGTGTATTACCTTTTGTTACAAAAAGTACAAGATGACTTTACCTGGACCTGTCCAAGCCCGTTCCACCAGAGCTATGGCCACTACTGCGGCTTGCTTTAAAGGAGCCTCCATCACCAATATCGGCAATGCGGCTACCTGGTCCACAGTCCGCACCTTCACAAGGCATTACAATCTTGATATTGCCTCACAACGTAGGGCAGCCTTTGGTCATGCAATCCTACAAGGTCTCCTATCATAATCGTCCTCCTATACGGACATAACTGTTGCGGATTCTCCCAGAAGTAATTAGCTACTGCAAGAGACCATTCTGTGGAATAATGCAATTACATAAAGTCTTACCATAGCAGTAGATCTTCAAGGAATGTCTCTTGCAGTAGGTGTAATCCCAACCTCCATCCCCCTCCTTCTCTAACAGAGCAAATTTTGGTCCAGTGACTTTGGGTTGGGACTCCTTGGTACCTCGGCTTCCCCTTGGTCCTCACTTTTGCAAGCTGAATCTGGATCTGGCGGGGGAACTGAGGATACCAGGGACCGCCCACACTTGTATAAGAAGCAGGACATGATGTCATGTGTGGTTCCCTGGTGAACACTGCTAGAAGAGCTGCCATATGACAGCACCCTCTGAGGGAACTCCCAGAAGTAATTATCTACTGCAAGAGACATTCCTTGAAGATCTACTGATACGGTAAGACTTTACATAACTGCACTTTCTAGGAGTGGTATATTGTGCACATCCACACAACCCCGCCCTTCCTGGCAAATGGCACAGGATCCTTGCTTCCAGCATGCAAGATCTGACATCACAGGGCAGAGCCGAGGAGTATACCGCCTGAGTGGCTGGGAGGAGGTTAGCTTAAAGACGTGCAAAAAATTAACCCTTGAAAGGAAGACTGCCAAATATGTAGATGTGCACCATATACCACTCCTAGAAGTACCTTTATGGGTGAGTAACCCTCAGTCTTCTTCAAGGATATCTTTCATCAGGCCACATCTATGGAACTATAGCCATCAGTCACTAGGACCACTCAAACTTTTTGCAAGTAGTCCACTAGGAGCCGCCCACATAGATTTCTTATGTCGGCTTTTCCTATATAAATGTGGGTAGCCCCTTCACTCCTCGGTTCTTTTGCCGTCGACCACTCTCGTCAGACCCTGCGAAGGAAACACCATTGCTGCTGATATAATTTTTTTTTAGTATAAAAGTAATCACTTTTTAAAAGTGATTTTTGGCAGCGTGTATGTCGTCTCCAGAGCTGTCTGTATCCAAACTCTTTGTATATTGTGAGTGCAGCGTGAAAATTTATTCGAAACACTTGCATGTCATCTATGTGTGTTGTCTCAGCCCGGAACATGACATCAAGATGTGACCGACTTGTAAGGGCTTTATCATGACCACCCAGTGATGCAGAAAGGGCACTTTAGAAAAGCATCTGTTAAAACGGCGCTTAGCCTGAATGGATGAGCTTCACCAGGAAATCCCCGCCGTGTCACCAGCCCACTCCTCTGGATCAAAGGGATCCAGGTCCCAGGAGAAGACTTCTGGTCTCACTACCACAAGCACAGGGAGAGACAGAAAGAGAAGGCAAGCACCTCCCATGCATGTTCTAGGTTGCTCATTCCCTCAGGTACGACCTTCTCTGGACCATCAACTGCTCCAGCAGTGACTCAGTCCGTCGACAAGGCTGGATCAACCTCTAGTGCCTCCAGACCTATCAGGGCTGGTGTGTCACAGTTGACGTTGGCGCCCTTGCCTCCCCTGTCGACGTCTGCCAGCATTCCCATCGGCCAAAACACGGGCACCGATGTTCAAGTGGTTCTGTCGTCCTTTGCAGACATTTATTCTGGGTGAGGAGGAGGGAGAGGAATTTGTGGACACCTATGAGAGAACCAGTTCCACGGTCTCTACTGGGAGTGAAGACTCGGTGGTTTATACCCAAAGACCCCGCCTTTAAAACAATGATGCAGAAACTTCAGTCTGCAATGGGGTTTGATACAAAGGAGCAGGATCTTACTATATGTTAATACATCCCCCGAACTTCTCATTGCTGTATGAGTGGTTTAACACGCCTTCGACTGGAGCGAGCAAGCTGACTGAGCTGTTCTAACTCAAGCTGAGGCAAGTGGCTCACTCTATTACAGGCAGTAGTGATGGCGGATGTATCAATATATTATTGATCAGCGATCAATAATATTTAAAAAAAAAAAAAAAATGTTCCCGGAACATGCGCATGTCCAGGGCATGTGCGTGTGAGACGCTCTTCACAGAATGTGTCTCACAGGCAGGGGAAAGGAGCGCTTCGATTGGTCGGGAGCACTCTCTTAATCTATCATAATAAGAATTTAGTAGACTTCTTAGAACTGCCTGATTCTCCACTGTGACATGGTAGAATAGGGCCCTGTCCCATTTGTTAGGGAGAAGGGGTTTAAATGCAAGGATCTGTCCTTCTGTCTCTCTTCTGTCTGGTTGCGCAACCAAATTTTCCTCTGAGACTTCAGACTTGACCAACCTGAACAGTCTTGCAATTCTTTGCCTCTCTCTGTTTTCTCTTGCTGTCTGTTTTTCTTCCTTGCCTGTCTGTATCAGCTGATACAAAAATATATGCAAATCAATGTATGGAATGAAACTGATAATGGGATCACTTTTGTTAAAATATTTAGTATTACTGGTGAAATGTATATTAATGGTATTTTGACGACTTTAAAAATAGAGGTCACTTGAGTGCAAATGTCTGAGCCTTTTGCAGTGGCTGCAGGGGCCTCAGGAAGCTCACTGTTCTAGCAGTTCCTGATACGAGGACAGAACATTCTGCAAAAACAGGATGCTTGCTAAAGATGGGGGTGGAGAAGACTTACATAAGAGATGAGGTGAGCTGCAGTGGTTTAGATAGAGATTTGTTTTTGGAAGAACAAGAGGATTACAGGAAAGATTTTATTTTGCCTCTGTACATAGTTTTTCTGAACAAGTGTATTTTTTTATGTTACCGTGACTATAAATAAATAAATATTTTGAATGCTACAACTGCTTCTGGTTTTCGCTCTGCTTCCTGACCTGTGCCTTGATGACAGATAGTGTCAGCTGTGGGATTTAAGCTGTGCAAACCCTAAGACAGGAGTTTTGTGCGTGGGTACTGGACCTAATACCAGGTAAGCACAGAGGAAGGTATGGATTCTGCAACAGAAGTCCAGTCTAAGATTGTACAGACAGCACAAGTCATGGAAAAAGAACAGGCAGTGACAGAACCTGAAAGCCTGATGGACTTTTTCAAATGGCGAGCTATATAACAGAGACTGAGAAGCAGAGAGAAAGAGAGAGATTCAGCATTTAGAAGCGCAGAGAAGAGATGCAGTGACAGTAGCAATGATGGCCGGATGCCTTGCACACATTGAAGCCAGAGGATCTGGCACAGATCCAGACAAGCAACAAAATGCAAGCAACTTAAAAGCCATTAAACTTACAAAGTTGTGTCCCTCTGATGATATTGTGGCATACCTGCTCCTGGGTTTTCCCTATGCTTCCTGACCTGTGCTTCTGCGACAGCCATCAATAGTTTCTTCCCCACCTCCTGCCAGCCCTAGAGGATGTCACCTTGGCTGCCTGGCACTAGCCTAACATGATACCTGCCATACCAAGGAAGGCAGATAAGCTGTACCAGGCCCTCTCAGGCAAGCCCTTTTTTGCAGGCTAGCTCAAGGTTGATTCTGTGGTCCTCAGTGCAGCTCATTACAGGTCTAAGATCCCAAAGCGCCTTAGTTCCCTTTCTTCTGACAAGAAATCCAGAAAACGTGATGCCTTGGGCAAAAGGACTTTTGCTTCAGCTTCTCTAGGGCTGAGGATTGCAAATGACCAAGCACCCATGGCAAAATACTACAATACTCTTTGGAGAAAGGCCAAGGCAGCCACCCAGGCTCCCCCAGAGAGTACTGCTAAGCAGGAGATACTGAATGCCCTGTTTGCAGGTACCAGTATAGGTAAACATCTCCTACAGTCCAGCTATGATATTTCTAATGCTTCTGCCAGAGCAGCTGCCTTTGCTGTTTGCCTGTCTGAGAAGGCACTCCTGACTTAGAGTGGCTGGCTTTGCCAATGACATCCAGCAATCTATCCTCAATGCACCATTCAGGAGATACAAGCTGTTTGGAGCAGATTACAAAACATTCTCTCCAATTTACAGGCTTCAGGTAGAACCCTGAAATCTGTACATTCTTTGTATCTTACCCAGCCTAGGACTAGACAGAGGGTGCAGTTTCGTCCAGCCACTACCAGACATAGATCTGCAACCAGACGGCAGGGCAAGTGAAGAGCAGCATTACGCCCACCAAGCTACACACCAGGTGCCCACTCAAGCGCCCCTAGAGGTAGGCCAGCACATTGGCACAGCTGATAGATTTGATGCTGTGACGTGGGCAACCCGCATCCGGAAATGGACTCTGGGACCCCTAGGGCCGGGCAGGGGTGGATTGAGCAGCTATCGCATGCTCTCCACCTCCGATGAGGGGAGAGGGGCAGAGTGACTCCGGTCCAATGCTCCCAGATGACAATGGGACGCGCCACAACTGGAGCACCTGCGAGTGTCTCTCCTCGGGGGCATGTCAGACGCATGATGTGGTCGTGTCATGGCGTCCACCTAGGTACCACATGCACACACGAAAAAGCACCTCCAGCGTGCCAAGTGACTCCTCCCACCCCGGTAATGGACTTCTGGTCCCCTGGTGCATCTGTTACTGAGTAATGGCAAATCATGCCAGGAAGACTTCACCTGGGGGCAATCCAAGGCACTGCGGGGATGCCTGAGTCCATTGGTTGGGGCAGGGGGCTGTCAGAGGCGATACAACTAGCATACCGAGTTTAAAAAAAATAAATAAATAAAAAAGCCCCTAGAGGTGTCCCTGTGGCAGCAGCCACAGCAACAAACTCTGCCTAACTCTTTCATACACCCATCACCTGTGTCTCCAGGGGTGGTGGCCAGGAGTCACCTTAGTAGAGGAAGGTAACTTCAGATGCTTGCGTCCTGCAGATAATGGCACAAGGCAATGCTCTGGAGCTTCTGGAACTACCTCCAGACCATCCACCAGTGCCTTCCCATTACCCTGCAGAACACATTTGATTGCTCCTGGAAAAAATTCACACCCTGTGACAATAAAGGGCAAGAGAACCTGTCCCCTTGTAACAAAGGAACACAGGGTTCTATTCTCTGTACTTCCTAGTTCCATAATGGACAGGAGACCCAAAACGCATTCTAGATCTTAGGGAGCTGAACTTTTTTATAGAATACAAGAAGTTCAGAATGGTCACACTGTAAGGCCTGCTTTCACTGCTGCAAGCAGGGGACCGAGTTTGTTTCCTAGATATGAAGGATGCTTACCTGCTTATCAAGATCTGCAACTCACACAGGAAATGGCTAAGATTCCTGTTTCAGGGAGAACACTACCAGTTTAGAGTATTGCCTTTTGGCTTGTCAGATGCACCATGGGTATTTGCCAAATGTTCAGCAGTTATGGCAGCAGCCCTCTGCAAGGATGACCTGTGTCTTACCATACCTGGATGACTGGCTTCTCAAAGCTCACTCCAAGGAGCAGCTTTCCCACACCCTAGACCGTACCAGACTCATGGTCAATGTTCTAGGGATTACCATCGTTGTAACATTCAACAAAATGAAACGGCACCAGGTTGAAGCTGTAAAATCATTTTATTCCGTATAAAAATACATAAAACCCGTGCAGGCAAACAAAGCTCTGCATGGGTTTTATGTATTTTTATACGGAATAAAATGATTTTACAGCTGCAACCTGGTGCCGGTTGGTTTTGTTGAATGTTGCAATAATTATATGAACCAGGCATAGGTTCTAGCTCGGTTTAAGAGTGGAATTTTTTGGTATATTACCATCACTGTACCAGAGTCGGTCCTGACCCCCTGCTAACGTCTGCAGTAGATAGGGGGCAGTCCTGGGCACAGCCCAAGGCCTAGTCTTCGTGCCACAGGACAGACCTGAGCGTCTGATAACACAGGCCTAGATGGTCTACAACCAGAAGTATGTCACAGTCAGGACATTCCTGAGACTTCTAGACCGGATGGCAGCAGACATTATCACAGTACCAGGCAAGGCTGCACATAAGGATCTAGTGGACACTTAAGAGTCCAGTAGGATCATCGCACAGACTACCTAGAATAAAAAGTTCTAGTAACCTCTCCTGTCAGAGAAGTACTTGTGTGGAGGATAGACCCACAACTTGTTGAAGGGAGTTCCCTTCCTGATCCCTTCTCTTCATCAAATTCTTACCACAGATGCCTCGGGGATGGGCTGGGGGGGGGGCAAAGGGCACATCTGGAACCTCATCAGGCACAGGGAACATGGATGAAAGTGGAGAGCACCCTCCACATAAACGTCCTAGAAATGAGAGCTGTTCTGTATGGTCTACAAGCCTTCCAGTCTCATCTCTCTCTTGGTTCTCTAACTCAGATGGCAATGTAAGTGTGATGCACTACATCAATAAGCGGGGGGGGGACTCATTTCTATTCCCTTTGCTGGGAGTCGATGAGAGTTTAGTATTGGGCTTTGGAACACAGTCTAAAACCATCAGCAGTACGTGTTCCAGGGGACCAAAACGCCTTGGCAGACAGACAATGCAATCATAGTCCAACATGCATGAGTGGGAACTGCTGACCTCAGTCATAGAAGACCTGTTCGACAAATGGGGTCATCCAGAATTGGACCTTTTTGCATCCCCACACAATGCAAAACTGCCCCTTTTCTTCTCGCTCACTCCAGGACCTGGAATTTTCTGGCGAGAATCATTGTCCCTCCTTGGAAAGGGAGGTTTCTGTGTCCCTTTCCTCCAATCCAGAGAGTACTAATCAATCTTCAAATGGAGGGGACAACTCCGATGCTCATCTGTGGCCCTGTCAGGTTTGGTTCCCCTTACTACAGTAGGTGGCGGTGGAACCTCCAGTACCTGTACCATTATGCCAGGGTCTTCTGTCACAGGAGCAGGGAACTCTGGTCCATCTAAACCTCAAGTCACTCCACCTTCATGCATTGCTTCTGAAGACATAACCATTGCCAGGTTTGAAGTGTCACAAAAGGTGGCTTCGTGGCTGCCAGAAAGCCTTCCACTTGAGTAATTTACACTATGAAGTGGAAGCGGTTTGCTTTGTGGGCGGTTTCTCACTAACTGGATCCTTTTACCTATCCAGCGAATCAGGTTCTAGAATATTTGCTGTCCTTGTCAGATGCAGATATGCAATACTCTTCTATTAAGATGCTCTTGGTGGGCATTTCAGCCTTCTGCGTGTCTATTGCTGGTCGTACAGTTGGTCAGCTGGAGGTGGCCCGTATGTTTTTCAGAGGTATTCTGCACCTGAAGCCTCCTACCTGCAATCCTGTCCCAGCTTGGGACCTGAATTGTGTGTTACGGAAACTTACTTTAGCTCATTTTGAGCCAGCTGCAACTTGCAGACTACACTTTCTTTTGTGGAAAGCATTATTTTTGGTTGCTATTCCTTCTACGCAAAGAATTTCAGAGCCTCAGGCTCTAATGTGTGAGCCGCCTTCTTTGATTTTTCTCAGACAGGGAGTCTTTGCATACCAGTCCTAAGTTTCTACTGAAGGCGGTGTCTGAGTTTACTTTGAATCAAATCATTCACCTGCCAGTTTATTATGCTGAGCATGCCAATCCAAGGAAAACATTGCTCCATACTGTAGATGTACATAGACTACTGAGGTACTATATAAACCATACGAAGGACTGAAGGAAGGCCTCACAGCTTGTTTCCTTCGCCCCGGGAAAGAGGGCGCTCCTGTTTCTAAACAGTGCTTATCCAGATGGTTGGCCAGCTGTGTTATTTTCTTTACAGGAAGTACAGCAGGGAACTTCCTGGGGTTGTTCATGGCCATTCCACTAGAGGCATGGCCACTTCTGTTGCCTACTTCAGGATGGCGTCTGCAGCTGCCACCTGGAGTACTCTCCACACCTTCACTAAACATTTCAGTCTGGACACTGCCTCAAGCAAAAGGGCAGGCTTTGGCCTAGCTGTGTTTCAAGGCCTACTTTGTTAGGCCTGCAGGCTCCAGCCACCCAAACTGTTTCTCTGTCAGTATTGCTTTGTACTCATTTCTTAGGTGTGACTTGATGAAAGTGATATCCTTGAAGAAGATAAAACAGCAATGTACTTATCATAATAGTAGATCTTTGAGAGAATCTTTCATCAGGCCATGCTGTCCCACCCTCCATCACCCTACATCTTAAGGGCTCCTTCTCCATAGGGCTTTGCCAGCGGTTTTCTGCCTCACCTGGTCAGCACAGCCATAGCTCCCCTCCTGGTTCCCTATAGGGAGGTCCTCCGAGCATGATCTCCGGCGGGTAACTATGGAGGGAAGGGGCCGCCCACCTTTATATAGGAAATGCCAGTGTAAGACGGCGTGGGCGGCCCCTAGTGGACTGCTTGCAAAGTTTCCATGTGGTCCTAGTGCCTGACTATAGTTCTATAGGTATGGATGAGAAATTCTTTCAGAGATTGACTGTTGCACTAAGTACATAACTGTTCTTTCTAGGGGCCGTGGATATGGGGCCCCATACTCAAAAGACCCAGGCTGCATTGCACAGATGCCTGCGTCGCGCAACTGAGATGTGCCAGCACCAAATAATGGTATATTCAGAAGATGCAACATAAGATGCAATCACGCATGTCCAGCTGAATATCCTGAATGTGCACGATCGTGCAGTGGGAGATGCGCAGCGTGTCAGGTGCCCTGAGACCTGTGCAGGGCATAGGGAAATGGGAGATAGGCAGCCCCCGTGTGCAGTGTGCAAAATCATAATATTCAGCAAATGGCCTCATTGCACATTCTGAGCCCATTCCCCACAAGCACAGCTCATTACTGGAATGTATTCAGGCCATTTGCATACCCAAGGCATGCACAGTTCCAGCTTTGCAGGGCTGTCCTACCACTCCACAAAGGTGAACAGAAGGTGCTGCAGCCTAGCAGGCAGGTGTAATGGAATGTTTGTGTGTGGGTGGGCTGCATTGGCCTGAGTACAGTGCTATTACCCATTGCCATGTACAAAGTCGGACTGGGATACAGGGGGCCTACCTGGTCAAGTAACAGGGAAGGGCACAGGGTGACACACTCTGATCAGTATACCACAGGAATGTGATACACTAGCTATGTTTGCAGCTTACAGTCAACTGCAGTGCCCCACACCTTCCCCCCCACATGATAGGAACATGACGATACACACAAGGAATGTCAGTGTTCAGAAGGTGACCAGGTACCAGAGTGTGTGAGCCCCACATAGACCACTCCAGGTAACCCAGTGGGCCAGTCTGGCACTGGCCACATACATGCCCATAGTGGCCGCACACCCAACACCGGAGGGGTCGGGTGTACATGAGGCATGCCCATGTCACTCCCCAGGCCGCAGGTTGTGCCACCCCTGCCCCGCGCTGCCCACTGTTGTGCTATGCCCACCAGAGGAACACCACACAGACCCACTGCAGTGCCTTACCGCATGGCAGACATCGGTGACATGTCTGTGGCTCCCTGATGTGTGGGCCTGGTATGGGTGTGCTGTATGCACACCTATGGTGTACCACCGTGGATGTGTGCCACAGGTCAGTCCCTGGTCTGAGCTGTGCTAACACTAGTACCACCAGGCTACCTGGGCACCATTACCCCAGATGTCACCATGGGCGCATGCCACCACTGATTGGCGCCAGGCAGGCCACATGGGTGCAAGCCATGGCCCCTGGTACATGTGCTACATTGTGGCTGTCTGCTCTGCCAGTGTGCTAGGGGACACCCAACAGCACTGGCATGTGGCTGCTGGGTGTCTACATTCTGGGTGCGGTGTGGGGGGTGGCTCTCTGGGCGATGCCAGTAGTGTCCCAGCAACTGTGGCTTTGGGACTTCTGTCCTGGCATGACTGCTGTGTGGGGGTGTTGGGGCACATCCTGGGGCACCTCCAAGGGCTGTCTCAGGATGGCCTGCCTGTGGGTTGCTGGCCAATTTAGGCCATCCTTTTGTCTGCCTAACTTTGCGCAGCACACTTCTGAGATGCGCAGCAGATACACCACGCATTTTTGTTGAATATACGGATGCGCAGCATATTCATATCGCCTTTTTTTGCACTGCGCCATTATTTCTGCCGATCACACATTCAGAAATACACGGCGCATCTCTCCCTTTCGAATATCATGCTTCTGCACATGTTCTGAGATGTGCCACGCATCTCCATTTTGGGCCGTGCATCTCCTTTGAATATGTGGGCCATGGTGTACTTATCCCCATTTCTGGCAGAATTATTTTCCCTTTAGGAATCGCCGGAAGGTTTTCATGCGGGCTCCTCCCACTCACCTGTGTGGTGTCCTCCTCGGCACCACCCCATACCATCAGATTTTCCTTTCTGCTGGAAGAAGGTTCCCTCCATAACGTTCCGTGTTTCTGTAGGCCCTATCGTTCTTTCGTTATTTCTTTTTGGTCTTTGAGTTTACTTCACGGTTTCACCATCGTAGCATAATGGAATTGGCTGATTCCAAGTTAGTGCCCAGTTTCATACGTCTGTGCGGACAAAAAATGTTGCACAAGGACCCTCATGCCACAGGCGTATACTACGTGAGCCAGAAACACAACTCCCAGGGTTGCAGCCTGTGCCGCACCATACACTTCTCCACTTTGGGGGACCAGTACATGCAACTTTGCTTGGTCTTCTGGGCAAGCGGGACCCTCCCATTCGGTCCAAGAACACCAATAGGGTGGTCTTAGTGGCTGCGGGGTCTGCTGAACAGTTAGCAGCTTTCAAAGAAGCTGGAGCCCAGGACTTGGTGGGCACTTAGTCGGTGTCCATGCTGGTCCCGTTGGGCTTTGGAGCCTCCTTCACAGGGGTGTTCCAGGATATATGCCAGTCCCTTCGTACCCTCGGGGAGGGCCCTTGCCGTTGATCAAAATTTTCGTAGGACCCCAAAGAGAAGCCAAAAGAGTCCTGCCACAGGTCATGGGACTGTGAATGCTCTCGGCCCTTGGGTGCCTGCGCTTCTTCAGCCTTCAAGTCTGCTTCGGCCGATGCTTCTGTCCAGGCCACTGGCCCCACAGTGTCCCCATCAGACCTGTCGGCAGAGACACAGGCTAACCAGCCTTTTGAGATTTTTCTCGATCTGGTCAACATGTTGTCGCTGGACAAGGGGGATGCTTCCTTCACCAGGACTCCAGTCCTGTCTATCCATTCCCAGGGCAGGTCGGATCAACTTCCTGAGCCAGTCCCTTACCCTTGGGACCCTGAGCCTTCTGGGGACCCTAGGATTTCTTCTCCAGTTCCCGTCTTCCCCTCTCCATCCATTCCGCTGGTGGTCAAGGTCCCACAGCTCAAGGTCAAGCAGCTCTTGCCGGGGTCGTCGGTCTCTATCCCAATATATGGGGAAAGCAACACTACTGCTATTCCTCCCCCTCTGGGTAGGACTGGCTCCGCCACACCTTGCAGTGGTGCTGCAAGGAGCTTATGTAGCAGCAGCTCCTTCTAGGTGCTGGGCCTAAGCCTGCGCCGGCTCCTATCCCGGCACTCCCATGGCTACCACCACCTTGGCTCGAATCTATTCCAGCTCAGCCACTTCCGGCCTCTCCGCCCATTCGGATGGAACCCCCACACCTCAGCCGAAGGAGGGTCCCCCTCCTAAGGATGCCCATACTACTCCTAAGCTTTCTTTTCATGGCATTCAGTTATGGTCACTCAGGTCGACGAGCCCCGCAGAAGAGTTGGCAAGGACGCCGGGGGAGGGGGGGGTTGGCTGCTCTTTGACGAATCCTCTGAATCTGAGGACTCCTCCATGCATTCATGCCCTGTTGACCTAGTGTCGGGGGAGGATTTGTTAATGGACCATGGTCCTACCTGCTTTGGGACCAGGCTCCACCTGATTTTGGAGGCTACCAGGATCCAGTTTGATCCTATTCAGAAAAGGGCTAACTGTCCCTTCACCGGAGTCCTCAACCTGGATGACTCTTGTGGAGTCATCTTCCCAGTGACTAACGCTATTCTTGAGCTCATGTTGGAGTTCTGGCAGTGCCCAGCCTCCTGTCTCACACCATTGGCCCATAGCACCCACAAATACATGGTTCCTACAGGCTCCCTCTCTGGGTTTATGGAACACCCTTTGGCCAACCGATTGGTCGCCAGTTTGGTGTTCAGGTGGATGGCAGTGTCTGGGACATCAACACTCCTGACAAAGAATCCAAGAAATTGGATCATGCAGCCAAAAAAGTCTATGCAGCTTCATCTCTGCCTCAGGCAGGCTAGTTCGGCCTTCATGATGGCCCACTTTGCTCATGCCTTGTTGGGCACCCTTGACCAGGTAGGTGTTCCCTCAGCTTCTGGCTTACCTTCAGATGACAGTCGGGCAAGTCTGGAACCAAGGCTGCGCTGTGGCTAAACAGCCAGTCACAGAGAAGATGGCTCCAAACGGCATGGACCAATGCCAAAGTAATGCAGTAACACTCATAAAGTCTCAGGAACTCAGCTTCTAGGTCTCCACTTCAGTAACAACACCCTGCGTTGTGTTCAGGATAAACTTTATTGCTTAAAATAAAAACAGCAGCAAGATAAGGGACTGCCCTGCACAACTAAATGTTTTCACGCCACAGTAGGCGCTTTTTCCTGACACTTTGTGACTGTGGTCAACAGCAGCTCCAGATGGCCACGAAGACTGGCAACTGCTGTCTCAGATCAGTGGCTACAACGGTAGTTATGCGCCACAGGGCTTGGTTGAGACTCTCGACCTTCACGGCAGATACCCAGCACAAATTGGCAGATGTCCTATTCCTGGGCACAGATTTGTTCAGGCTGGGGTGGATGGTCATCTCACCAGAATTGAGAAGTTCAGTGTCACCTTGGACTATGCCACCTCTGCCCAAAAGGGCATTAAGGGCTGTAAACCTTTGAAGAAGTCTTTTCAGCTCTACTTTGTCCCTGCTGCCAAGCAGTCCCAGTCCTCAGCTGGGCAACAGTAGGCATGGCGTCCCAGACCTAAGTCTGTGGCTTCTGTTGCCTGGAAGCCTGGCGGTCGAGGCCCAGCTGCATCCTCAGCTGCCCTGCCTCCACCTCCAACTCCAAGCCTGTCCAGTGACTGGTTGGGGTGGTGCTCCCTCCCTGCCCGTCCTGTCTCCCCTGGTTCCTCCTGTGGGGGGGCCTGCTCCACCACTCTCTTTACACCTGGTCCAGTGTTACCACAGACAGGTAGGTGCTAGAAGTGGTTGGCCAGGGATTGCCTCTACAGTTCTAGGCTCTCCCGCCAAGTTGAGCCTGCACCCCTCGGGAGGATGTGGTATCTGCAGATGTGTTGTCCATCCTTTGGGAGGACATCGCTCAGTTTGTCCAGAAGGAGGTAGAGGTTCATGTCCCAGATCCACCAGCTGATCCAGGGTTTGTCTCCAGATACTTTCTGGTTCCAGAACAGGACGGGGGGCTGGTGCCTCATCTGAGACCTGAACAAGTCTCTGAGGTCACGCACCTTCAGATTGATCACTCTGAACCAGATCATTCTGTCCCTGGAGCAGGACATATGGTTCTGCTTCCTGGACCTCCAGGATGCCTTTTTTCATGTCCCCATCCATCCATCCCACCGGCAGTTCCTCTGGTTCCGCGCTTAGGGACTCTCTGAGTTCCAGGCCATGTCCTTCGGCCCCTCCTCAGCCCCCAGAGTCTTCAAATGCAAAGCAGTAGTGGTAGCCTTCCTGAGGTGCCGAGGGATCCGGGTGTACCCGTACCTGGACAACTGACTGATTTCAGGCTCCTCCAAGGTGGAGGTGGAGCGGTTCAGGGACCTGGCCCTCCAGACCTGCTTGAGCCTTGGCTTCCTGGTCAACAAGACCAAGTCGGAACTCGTACCCTCGCAGGTGATTCATTTCATCGGGGTGGAGCTCATCTCTTGCCAAGCCCCTACCTGGTGGACAAGGCAGAGGATCTTTCCTCCTTTGATCGATCATTTCAGTTTGGGCAGTTGTGCCCTGCCAGGGATTTCCTGTGCCTCCTGGTCTACATGGTGGCCTGCACCAGCATGGTCCATTAGGCCCACTGGAGAATGCGCTCCTGCTGTGGGGGCTGGCTTGTCACTGGTCTCAGCGTCAGGGCCACCTCGACTCAACGGACATACTGACCCAGAAGATTAGGGATGCCATCCAGTGGTGGTTGGTCCCAGAACATCTGCAGGAATGAGTCCCATTTGTCTGCCCATAGCAAACAGTCCCTTTCACGACCAATGCCTCCTTATTGGGCTGGAGTCCACTACCTCTGGTCCCCTGAGGAGACCTGATGTCAAATCAACCGGCTAAAGCTTCAGACTGTTCATCTGGCCCTAACAGCCTTCATTCCACATCTCCATGTTTGGGTCATTCGGGTCCAGATGGACAACATGACTACCATGTACTACCTCAACAAGCATGGCGGAAAACATTCCCTACATCTTTGCTGGGAAGCTCTCTGCATCTGAACCCTTGTGCTCGGCTTCAGCACCAACGTTCTGGCCATTCATTTGGCTGATGTGTCCATGGCGTGTTGGTGCTGTGCCTTTAAGTGGAAGAGATTTGAGCCGGCCCCTTGGAGCTGAGGGCTGAGGTGCTGGACGCATTACCTTGCGTCACGCTGGTGACCTGGATTGAGGGGAATGACCTCGGGTCATGGAGACCCGGCACTGGGGGAGAGCTCGATTGAGCAGCGGAAAAGCAGCTGTCCTCTCCCGGGGAGGTTGTGCGCCCCCTCCCCAGTTCTGCTCCCACTGGGTGGAGTTTCGGTGGTGCAGCATAGGTGGCAGGTCACAGGAGGAAGCCTCGTGGCATGTGTTTGTGCCTGCCCGAGGATTGAGGATGGAGGAAAACGGGTTAAAAAAACTGGAAAAAATCTATATAGAAAAATAAATGGAAAAGATTCTCCATTTGGTGCCAGAGCAAGGAGCTTGACCCCCTGTCCTGTGGCTAGCATCCTCAATTACTTGTGGTCCCTCTCTGTTGGGCCTTCAGTCGACGATCCTCAAGATGCACCTGGCTGCCATCTCTGCATACTGGGTGTGAGCTGGTATGCCGATGGTGGTGCAGGAGAAGATGGTCTGGCACTTTTTGAAAGGCCTTTACCATATTTCTCCACCAGTCCATGAACCACTGCCACCTTGGGGCTTGTTACTGGTGTTGGCAGTGTTCATGGGCAAGACATTCGAACCAGTGCAGAGGTATGAGATGTCACACCTGTCGTGGAAGACCACCTTCTTGGTGGCCATCACATCTGCCAGAAGGATCAGTGAGCTCCAGGGGCTCTTGGTGGAGTCTCTTTACCTGGCCTTCCAGATGGACAGGGTTGTCCTTCACCCCAACCCAAAGTTCCTTCCGATGGTTGTCTTGGAGTAGAAATGCAGCGAAGTAAAATTCTGCCCGCAAAGTGGTCGCTTCACATTAGTATTCCGCTACGTGGAGTACCCATTTTAAACTCTCACTTCGCATTGTAATTATGACTTTGTGTTGTGCACTCCGCTTTGTTACAGTTTAAGGCAGAGTGAGAATTCACAGGCAGCCCACTCACATCCCACATGGCTTATACAGTGTAGGTCACATGCTGCAGGCAGGAGGTTATGTGCAAAAACACTCTCCAACGTGGGCTGACTTTCACATTTTGCACGGGGTGTGACAAATGGTTCGGCTCTGCAAATGGCTGGGTGTGGACGTGTGATGAAGAGGGGTGCACAGGTGACAAGTCCACAAATTATTTTCTCCATTTTACGTACAGAGGTCGATGTACCACTTGCACTAGACATACTGCATTGACCACCACCACCACTGCTACTCTGACCACCACTTGACAAGATTTCTAAATCATAATCCTCCCTCTCATCATGCCTGTAGTAATCCTCTGGTGTTATTTCATTGCTACTGCAGACATTCCTACTTGGTCTTAAACTCATGAAAGGGGATAATATGTTCAGTAAGGTTGATGACGAGGGTGAATGCCCCACTATGGCATTAGCTGCCATCTAGTGTCGGGTCCACAGTGCCATGTGCCTGTTCTAAAGATGTATATGCTGCCCCCAATGCCAAGATCACTCCCCTTTTTACCTCAACCCAAAAACAGCTTTGCTTGCACTCTCTTTGCAGGCATTTTGGGGGATCACCAAGAAAACTCTAAACAAATTTAGATTTCTGAACTTTCAGTCTGGGCTGGTGGATATGAAGCCAAAAAAGGCAACTGTGGCTTGCAGATAGAGACTGGGCACTAAACAGATGCAAAAGCACAGACAGATTAAGATTGCACTGCGCATCAAGAAGATACAGGCGCAAAGTCACAACACCACCTTAACCAGTGCTCACAAATCATAATCCAATCTGGAAAAGAATACTTTTGCCAGTTTGGGGTGCAGTGCACTGCAGTAACAGTCCAAACCAAGGTACCACAAAGCAGTACAAAATCACACAGGAGCGGTGGATAGCTGGTTCACACTGCTGCAATTACTCTGTGACACAGTAAAATGTGTCTATTTGATGGCACGCGTCGTGTACACACTCTCACACACACACACACACACACACACACACACTACAAGTAATGCGTAGCAAATTGAAAATTTCAGTAATATAACCAAATCTTTTAAACAAACTGAAATTATGCACTGCTGCACTACAACAATCAGCAAAAAAAAAGTCAAGAATTACTGAAAATATTACTGCGTACATTAACAGTTGTACAAGACAAATATAACCAAAACAGACTGCCTTTTTCTCCCAGTTTTACCCTACCTCTACCACAGATACACCCTTCCCCCAAAGCACGCTTCAAGTGTCTGTCAGTACACCGACTGAATGTTTTGAATTAACTATCAAAAGCCACACACAAACAATAAACGCTTGATGATATGAGCACAGGAGGGTTTCCTACAATCGATGTACTCAATTTTGAGCAAAAAAAAAGCTCAAAAAGGCTTTTTTAACAGCTTTTAGAGGATTTCAATTGCAGAGCTCTGAGAGGACACTGTCTCCATCACCACTACACAGAACTGAGGCTGTGCAGAACACTCTAGAGCCCATGTGACCTGCAATCCCATGAATCACTGCAAAATTCGCCTTGGAGCTAAAAAACGAGGCAAAGTACAGTGGCTCAGTAGGTAGCTCACTCTCCTATGAGGCAGGGAGATCAGAGGGCTGTGGGTTCAGTTCCCACATCTAGCACTTGGGTTAATATCCCAATACTGACACTGTAGTGCAGCATGAGGGGGGGTGCTGATCTTCTGAGGTGCCGTCTTTCGGATGAGACGTTAAACCAAGGTCCCATCTGCCTGGATTGGTGGTACTTCAGGTGGATGCTAAAGATCCCATGGCACTTATGGAAAAAGAGTAGAGGAATTTCCCCTGTGTCCTAGCCAAATTTCTCCCATTCACTAAAAAATACCACCAACAGCTTAATCTGGTTCAATTTCAGTTGCTTACCATCTGTATTCCCCCTTCCCCCGGTCGCTCCTGAAAAAGGGACTTCAAACAACATGAAGTCTTGCTATATTATGACATATGCAGTATAACCCCAGGTTAGAACTGCTCCGGAGGTGAAAGAGTTAACTTTCCATGCAGGGCATGGAATCTTGAGCGTGAGCTCGGTTGAAAACACTGTCTGTTGAAGCTCAAACTTAAACTGTCAGATTCTTTACTCCGCCTCACTAAACAGTCGCTCCGGAGACTCCTCCTGCTGCTCGGTTCATTTGTCGGTTTTAAAGTGTAATTCTCGGTTTATTTTACCGAAATTTAACCTCAATCGTTGGTTCAAGCTCTGTCTGTGGTATTGTAAGTAATAGATAGGCTTATTTATTATTTTTCCTTCTGTGTGGAACTTGTAAACGTCTTTTTCGGTTCGGTTTGAACCGATCAGATGGGTTTTAAAATTACCTTCTAGTCCTTTAGAGTGTGGTTCCCGGTTCTTATCGGTTCTAAAAAACCGAATTTTATTACGTTTTTTTCCACGACCCGTGACACAGTTGGGAACCGATAAGAGAGTCTTGCTTGGTGGATTGCCATTAACGGGCAAGTTTTGGTTAGGCTGGCACTATGTCTGAGAAACCCAAAAGAAAAACCGGACCCACTGGGTTTCAGCACTGTGGCCTCTGTGGGGAAGCCTTTGCTAAGGCTGACCCACACTATTAATATATTGTCTGGGTTTGACCACCTCAATGCAGACTGCCAGATTTGTGAAATTTTCCTGCTACCGTGGAAAAAAGAGTTGTTAGGCTCAGGAAAGGGAGGCCAAAAGTCCGCTGACCTGGATGGCCAGCCGGTTCCGGTTCCAACCGAACCTGAGGGAGTGCCCTCTGACCAGGGCGATACTTCCTCGGGCAAACGAAGAGCCAGCTCTGGAGCCGGTTCCAATTAAAAGGACTAGAAGGTCAGCTAGTTTGAGGCCAACAGTTCTTTCTCCAACCGCTGAGGAAATAGCCAAAGCTATTCAAATTGTCCAGTCTCTTTCCCCGGTTCGGTCGGTTCCCCTGGTTCAAGATTATGATTTTGAGGATTTTTATGAACCGGGGGAAGGGGAGGAGGGGTACGAGGAGAGTGAGTGTGATTTTGAAGGTCTGGATGTGCCCATTGAACCGGACATCTCTCCAGACAGACCCTCAGGAGTGTCCCCTCCCAGGCTATCTGAGTCCCCTTCTCATTTTTTGTTTTACAAGAAAGTTGCTGAGACTCTGCAACTCCCTGTTGAGGAAGCTGTTGATGATCAAGAAGAGCCTGATTTTGTGGAAATGATGGATATTCCAGAGTCTAGGAGACTGTCTATTCCCTTGCATAAATCTTTTAGGAAACAGACAGTAAAAATTCTGAAAACTCCTCATTCTATCCTCCTGTGGATAAAAGGATGGACAAGAGGTATGCTTTATCAGGCTCTGATATGGAGTTCCTATCCCAGCAGTGCAGCCATGTGGGGTAGTGCAGGCTGCAGCCTGTGACAAGGCTAATATTCCTCTAGTCTCTCACCCTCCTGATAAGAGTTCCAGGAGGATGGATGCCATGGCAAAAAGCAGTACATGGCAGCATCTTTGGGACTCAGACAGGCAAATTATATGGCTTACGCAGCTAGGTACCAGAAATCCAGGTGGGATACTGTCCTGGCCTAGCAAAACAGGCCCTTGACCAGCTTGCCAGGGAGCTGGAGCAGGTGGCTGCGGATGGTATTGAGGCATCCAAGGTGCAATTTCATGCACGAGTAGATTCTAATGATGTTTCATCAAGAGTCATGGCTACATCTGTGTCTCCGCAGAATGGCCTGGCTCAGATGTACTGCCCTGTCCGGGATACCCAGTCTAAGGCTATGGATTTTCCTGTTGTGGGAAATTCTCTGTTTGGGGAGCAGACAGAGAATTATATGAAGAAAATGGATGAGTATAGGACCACCTATAGGAGTGCACAGGCCAAAGAAAGGCAAGTCACTCCTCAAGGCAGCATATCAGGGGCAGGGCAGGCCTTTTCATAGGCCGTTTACCAAGCCCAGGCCTCTCTTCTGCTTATGCCCAGAGGGGTTCTTTAGAGGAAGGGGCGAAAGGGGTTCTAGTAAGCCTGCTTCTACCCCTCAACCAAAGCCCTGCAAAACAGGCTCCCTGATGGGAGTAGCCAGGGCCGATTCTCCACTACCGGTGAGGGCAGGCTGGCTTGCTTTGTCCAGGACTGGAAGTCTTTAACATCAGACAAGTGGGTCCTGGAAGTAGTAAGCCAGGGACTGGTTCTCGGCTTCAAAAAATTTCCGAAGATGAGAGCCAGGTCTTTTCCACCTGCAAACCCTTCAGAGGCACTTGCCCTGGAAGCAGAAGTTTCTTCCCTCCTGGCTCTCAGAGCCGTGGAAAAGGTTCCACCCATACACCAGGGCAAAGGATTGTACTCCAGGTACTTCCTTACTCCAAAAAAGACAGGAGAATGGCGGCCCATCCTGGATCTCGGGTATCTAAACCAAGCACCTTTTAAAACCAAAGTTCAAAATGGTGACCCTGGAGATTATTTTACACTCTCTAAGGCCAGGGGACTGGCTAGCCTCCCTGGACCTCAAGGGTGCCTGCTTCCATGTTCTCATCAGAAGCTCCCATCGAAAGTACCTCAGATTCGAACTGCCCTCAGACCATTACCAGTTCAGAGTAATGCCCTTCGGCCTCACCTCGGCCCCAAGGGTGTTCATAAAATGCCTGGCAGTAGCAGTTGCTCATTTAAGAAGGCAAAAGATTGCCATCTTTCCTTATCTGGACGACTGGCTTATTGTAGGCCAGTCTCAGAGCAGGTCAAACTACATTTACAAGTAACCCAGCAACTGCTTACATCTCTAGGTTTCCTTCTCAATCTTCCAAAGTCAGTTCTGGAGCCTGTCCAGCTTCTCACCTTCATAGGCGCAGAACTGAACACAAAAGAAGCCAGAGCCTTCCTTCCTCTGGAAAGAGCAAGGACCCTGGTGTCTCTGGCCTCCTCTTTCACCCTGCAGGTCTCCGACCAGCAAGGCATTTCTATAGCTTCTGGGGCACATGGCTGCTTCTACAGCAGTTGTGCAGGGGCGAGATTTCAGATGAGGACATTCAGTTCCATTTGAGAGCCTTTTGGTCTCAAAGGACAGATCCTCTAACCAAATTGATTCCAGTGACTCGAACCCTGATCCAGGCCCTTCAGTGGTGGCAGGATCAGAACAATCTGAGACAGGGGTTCCCTTCACTCCCCAGTCTCATTCCTTGACCCTTACAGATGCATCCCTCTTGGGGTGGGGAGCTCACATGGGCGACCTTTCCACCCAGGGGCTGTGGTCCCCTCAGGAATCTCTGCTCCACATCAATTTGCTGGAACTCAGAGCAGTTTTTCTAGCACTCCAGGTTTTTTCCACATCTGTCCAGAACAAGGTGGTTCAGGTCAGAACAGACAATACCACTACAATGTGGTACATCAACAAGCAAGGGGGCACTCGGTCTACGGCCTTGTGCACCGAAGCAATGAAGTTGTGGTCTCTGGCTTATTCTCTGAATGCCTCCCTTACGGCAGTTCACCTCCCAGGCAAGGACAATGTCCTAGCGGATGCTCTCAGCAGGATTTCCCAGGGCCATCACGAATGGGCACTGGATCCCCTAGTGCTGGAGGTAGTATTTGCCAGATGGGGCACCCCACAAATAGATCTCTTTGCAGTCCCAGACAATCACCAACTTCCCCTTTTTTGCTGCTGGCCCCCAGTGTTGGGCTCAGTCCCTCTGGATGCCTTCCTCCTCAGTTGGGAAGTTTCTCTATGCTTTTCCCCCCTTCCCCCTTCTTTTCAAAGTGCTAGTCAGAATCAGATCTCAATCCTGCAAGATGATCCTGATTGCTCCAGATTGGGCCAGACAGCCCTGGTACCCACTCCTTCTGTCCTTAGCAGTCCACCCTCCCCTATGTCTTCCCAGGAATCGCAACCTGTTAACCTGTGCCCAGGGGAGAGTTTGGTATCCGAACCTCAAATCTCTCAATCTCAAAGCTTGGCTCTTGAGGAGTAAGAGTTTGTTGACCTACACCTGTCTCAAGGTGTATTGGATATTTTGAAGGCCTCTAGGAAACCTTCCACCAGGGTTACCTATAATTCAAAATGGAAGAGATTTTCCATATGGTGTGCTGGAAAGCATATTTCCCCAGAATCTGCTGGCGTGCCCACGATCCTGGATTATTTGGTGCATTTGAATTCCTTGGGGCTGAGACCAGCTACCCTAAAAGTGCATTTGGCAGCTGTGTCTGTCTTCTTATCAGCTCACCCTGTGTTCTCCAAGTTTTTTAAAGGGTTGCTTCACACCAACCCTCCGTTCAAGGACCCTGCCCCTGCTTGGGATCTTAATATTTGCATCGCTCAGCTTATGCAACCCCCTTTTGAGCCATTGTCTTCAGCAGAGCTTAAGTACTTGACTTGGAAAACTGTGTTTCTGGTAGCCATCACCTCTGCCAGGAGCATAAGTGAGCTACAAGCCTTG
Source organism: Neoceratodus forsteri (assembly GCA_016271365.2). Taxonomy (NCBI): domain Eukaryota; kingdom Metazoa; phylum Chordata; order Ceratodontiformes; family Ceratodontidae; genus Neoceratodus; species Neoceratodus forsteri. Next base: position 1,319,069,290 of record CM057453.1, on the reverse strand, counting down.
TCAGTGGAGCCTGATTTTATCTCCTTTCATAGAGATAAGGTGGTCCTCAGGACTAACAGGAAGTTTTTGCCTAAGGTGGTTTCAGACTTTCACCTTAATCAATCCATGTCTCTTCCTGTGTACTTCACTGACCATTCCTCCTCTGGTGAGAGGAGATTACACAGTTTAGATGTCAAAAGAGCCCTTAGTTACTATATAGAACATACCAAGGGTTACAGGTTCGAATCCCTCCAATTGTTCCTCACTTCTGGTGAGGCTGGTAAAGGGAAACCTGCCACTAAAAGATCCATTGCCAGGTGGATTGTCTCTTGTATCCAATTCTGTTATGAAAAACTGGGTAAGGTTCCTCCCTCAGGCCTGAGGGCTCACTCTACCAGAGGTACAGCTGCGTCTCTGGCTGCTGCCAGGGACATTCCTATCCTAGAGATATGTCAAGCAGCTACCTGGAAAACAGTTCACACTTTTACTAAGCCTTACTCCTTGGATATCCAGGCTCTGAGTGATGCTCGATTTGGCACAGCTGTGCTTCAGAGCCTATTTCCCAAGTAGGTTCTGTCCCTCCTCCATGGAGGTACTGCTGTGTAGTCTGCATATGTCATAATATAGCAAGACTTCATGTTGTTTGAAGGAAAAATTACTCACCTTAGTAATGTTGTTTCTTCTAATGGAGTCTTGCTATATTATGACCTCCCAGCCTGCCCCTCTCAGAACCTCTGTTTCTAGGAGCGTGGATATGTTGTTCATCCACACTGTCTGGCATTGTCCCTTTCCCCTTTAAATCTTGCCGGAAGTCTTCAAGCTGGCTCCTCCCACCCACCCGGGTGGTAAATACCTCGGCTCCGCCCCATGACGCCAGATCTTCCTTTCCGCTGGAAGATTCAGGTTCCCTCGTGTTTTCTGCAGTGTTGAGGCCCTGGACATCCCTATCCAGGAAATCTGTCGGGCCGCTACCTGGAAGTCAGCAAGCACCTTTATTACCCATTGCCACATTGACCTAGAGTCACGTCGGGATGCTGGTTTTGGGGCCTCGGTTCTCCAATCTCTATTCCCTAAGTAGGGGGTGTGCGCCTTGCCTCCCTCCTCCCGGAGAACTGCTTGGAGTCTGCCAGACAGTGTGGATGAACAACATATCCACGCTCCTAGAAGAACAGGTTACTCACCTGTAACAGTAGTTCTAGGAGTGGTATATGTTGTTCATCCACACGCACCCACCCGACCTCCCCGGCTTTAGGCGCACAACCTGGCTTCCAGCGGCCTAGATCTGGCGTCATGGGGCGGAGCCGAGGTATTTACCACCCGGGTGGGTGGGAGGAGCCAGCTTGAAGACTTCCGGCAAGATTTAAAGGGGAAAGGGACAATGCCAGACAGTGTGGATGAACAACATATACCACTCCTAGAACTACTGTTACAGGTGAGTAACCTGTTCTTTTGGGATGTGGGTGGGCAGTGCAATGTTGGCACTTCACTGATGCCCACTTTATTTTCACCCTTCTGGGTGCTAAGCGTTATACTTAATTTTTCTTTCTTGAATCCCCGACTTGAGTCTTTGCTTTGGGATCAAGAACAAAAGATGTTTTTGTAGTTAGTAGCCAGTGGCTAGTGTAGGTTCTGACTTCACACAGAACCTTAGTGAGTTTTTGCTCGTAAAGATCTGACGGTTTAAGTTTGAGCTTCAACAGACAGAGTGTTCAACCGAGCTCGCGCTCAAGATTCCATGCCCTGCATGGAAAGTTAACTCTTTCACCTCTGGAGCAGTTCTAACCTGGGGTTATACTGCATATGTCATAATATAGCAAGACTCCATTAGAAGAAACAACATTACTAAGGCGAGTAATTTTTTCTTCTAGGCCCAGTGGGCTTACTGAGTCAACAAAATTCAATGCAATAAAGTACATTGATTTTTGTGTACTTCGCATTAAAATTGGTGCAGGAGTGGTTTGGGGGACGGCAGAGTAATGCGAAGCCATTGTTATCAATGGACTTTGCTTTCCTCATTATTACACAAAGTACTCAGCCGCGATAACGGATTACCGCGGATTCCTCTTTACTCTGTGAATTGCTTCAGAGGCGAATTTTGGCCACTTCACCCACCCCAGTCTTGGAGTTTCATCTTAACCTGGTGATGAATCTCCCGGTGTACTTCCTCAATCACACATCAGAGGCCGAGCACAGGCACCATACTCTGGACCTGCAGTGCGTGCTCGCCTACTACAAGGAGCGCACGGCTGGAGTTTGGGGAGAGGTTCGCTGGCTGTTTGTCACCTATGCTGAAGCTACACCTGGCAGACTGGCAGCAAAGAAGATGACTGGCAGGTGGATAGTCTCCTGCATCAACCTCTGCTATACGCTGGCTGGTAGGGAGCCTCCCATAGGGCTCGGGGCTCATTCCATCAGACATACCACTGTCTCCGTGGCTGCTTCCAGGGACATCCCTATCCAGGAGATCTGCGGGCTGCTACCTGGAAGTCAGCACACACCTTCATCTCCCATGCCTGGATGCTGGGTTTGGGGCCTCAGTTCTCCAATCTCTATTCCCTACATGGGGGTGTGTGCCTTGCCCCCTTCTCCCAGAGAACTGCTAGGAGTCTGCCAGAAATGTGGATAAGTATACCATATCCACGCCCCGAGAAAAACAGGTTCTAGGGACATGGATATGTTGTTCATCCACACTGTCTGGCAGGTATCCTTGCCGCTTTAAATCTTACCGGAAGGTCTTCAAGCTGGCTCCTCCCACCCACCCGGGTGGTAAAACTCACGGCTCCGCCCCATGACACCAGATCTTCCTTACCGCTTGGAAGCTCAGGTTCCCTCCTTAACACTCTGCGTATAAGACTGGTTCCTAATTCTTCGGTTTTGCGAATTTAAAAGTTTTTGCACTTCTAGACTTCGGTCTTCTATCCCTGTGACTGCGATGGAGAAAATCGACTCGGGTTTGAGATGCCCTTGTGGGCAGAAGATGTCTCGGATGGATCCGCACTCACGTGTGTCTACTGTTTGGGTCTTGAGCACGACCGCGGGCTTGACCTGTGCTCTTCCTTCTCATCTCGTCCTCGGGACCGTGCTGCCCGTTTACAACTGGGCGTCCCAAAAGCGTTTTCCTCGGTGAAGTCAAAAGAGGCCCGGTCGGCGGTTTCTGCGGCGGTGGGCTGGCGGATCAGCTAGAGCAGATGATGGCGCCCTCGAAGAGGAAGGCGGCGCGGAGCGCGCATCTTCCTCGGCCGCGACATTTATCCGCTCTCCTGGTTCCTCTTATACAGCTTCCTTTAAGGAGCTTTGTCTGTCCCTCTCCACTAAGGAGAGGGACCAGCGTCTGCTGGACCTTCTTCTCGGTCCAAAAAGAAAGGCGAGTGAAGTCCCTCGTCCGGCGCTCTTGGGAGGCGGGAAAGGTCCTCTCGGTTGTCGGCGCGACTTGATTCGATCATTCGACCCGGCCACTGGTCTCCACGGTGTCCTTCAGGTCAGTTGAGCGAGACTCCCGTCGACGCAGTCGAGATTTTTCTTGACCCGTTGGACGGGTTGTCGCCATGCGAAGCCGAGAATCCTCTCTCCCCGGTGGGAGTTGAGGATCCCGTGGGCTTGCCAGTGCCTCCGGTTCCGGAACCCTCGGGTGAATCCTCCGAGCCGAAGGGAGAGCCGGTTCCCCCCGTCCCTCCCGGCACCGCCCTCGGAAAAGCCGAGGTTCTCGGTCTCGGACTTCTTCGGCGGTCCAGCGATCCCGCCGTCATGAGAGGCCGACCAGCGATGGCGAGCCGCGCTCGTCGCCTATCCTTGTCCTCCTCTTCGGACGAGGGAGGCTTCGACGTAATTACGTCGACGATCACGAGACCTCATGTGCAACAGCTCCTTCTGACGGGGAACAAGCCCGGCGCCATCACCTTCCCGGCCATTAAGTGGCTGTCACGGGCGGCGAAACAACCCTCGACTTACCGAGAGCCTGTTCCCAGGCCGGTTGTTCGGCCAAAACCAGCTGCTCCACCGATTCCGGTGGAACCTCCGCCTCCACAGCCGTGATTTGGGGCTCCGACCAAGAATTCTCGGTCAGCTCAGGGACTGCCCCATAGGCTGTCTGTTACCCTCACTCCCGATCGACCTCGGCAGGTGGAGCGTGGCTCAGGCCTGAGGCAGCTCTTTGCGGACTCTTCAGAGTCAGACGGCGATTCCTCCCTTTTCTCCAGGCGAGTAGACTTGGAGTCCTCTGGAGGTCAGTTGATGGACGATAGCCCTTCGTCCTATCTGGGATTGCTTCGGCTCATCTCGGAGTCCACCAGGATGAAGATCGAACCTGTGTCTAAGCGGGCCAGGTATCCCCTCACGGAGATATTGGACCGAGGGGATTCCCCTACGGAGGCCTTTCTGGTGGCAGAGGCCATAGTGGGCCCGGCCTTGGAGCTCTGGCAGCGCCCTGCTTCCTGTCCTGCGCCCTCGGCCAGGATGGCCAGGAAGTATGCGGTCCCTACCGGTTCCTTGTCCGGTTTTTCAGAACACCCCTCAGCCGAGGGGCTAGTTACCGACAGCGTTTTCCGGCGCACCGGGAATGCTAGGGACGTGGACAAACCTCCCGACAAGGAGTCCAAGAACTTGGACTATGCCGGGCGCAAAGTCTACGCTGCGTCCTCCCTCGGCCTTCGTCAGGCCAGTTCGGCCATACTTATGGCACATTTCTCTCATGCCCTGTTGGGCTCCCTGGACGAGGTAGTTCCTCATCTTCCGGCGGACCTGCAGACCACGGTTAGGCAGGTGCCTGACTAGGGCAGGGCAGTGGCCAAACAGCAGCTTCAGACTGCTCTGGACATTGGGGACTCATGTGCGAGGTCAGTAGCGGCCGCAGTGGCTATGCGCCATCGGGCATGGCTGAGGATCTCCACCTTCACTTCAGATACCCAGCACAAGTTGGCGGATGTCCCCTTCCTGGGGACCGACATCTTCGGCCCTGGGGCGGAAGGTCACCTGCAGAGGATCGAGAAGTCCAATGCTACTTTGGACTCTGTCTCCTCCGCACAGAAGGACAAAGGCCGCGAGACCACAGCCTAGCGTTTTCATCCCTCTGCGCCCGGGGCACGTCCGGCCCAGCAACGTCAGGGCCAGCAGGCACGAGCTTGGCATCCCAAACCCAAGCCATCGGCTTCCTCCTCCAGGAAGCAGGGAGGTAAAGGCCCTGGAGGTCCCTTGGCCGGTGCTTCCTCCAAGCCTGCCCAGTAACGGGTTGAGGGGTGTCGCCCCCAACCCCGTCGCCTCACCCCAGCTGTCCCCCATGGAGGGCGGCTTCACCACTTTCTTTCCGCCTGGTCCGTTATCACCACAGACCGGTGGGTGTTGGAGGTGGTGGGAAAGGGCCTGCCTCTGGAGTTCGAGCAGGCCCCACCCTTCAGAGCCGTCGCACCTCGGGGGGCCTCGGGGTCCGAAGCCTCGCTGTCAGCTCACCGAGCCGACATCGCTCTCCTCCTCGAGAAGGAGGTGATCAGAGAGGTGGCGGACCCTCCCTCACACCCTGGGTTCGTGTCCAGGTACTTCCTGGTTCCGAAACGGACGGGGGGCTGGCGCCCCATTCTCGACCTACACGACCTAAACAAGTTCCTAAGGTCTCGGACCTTCAGGATGGTCACTCTGGCTCAGATAATACCATCCTTGGAACACGGCGTGTGGTTCTGCTCTCTGGACCTGCAGGACGCGTTCTTTCACGTCCCTCTCCGTCCGTCACATCAGAGGTTCCTTCGCTTTCGAGCGGAGGGATCCCTTTTCCAGTTCCAAGCCATGCCCTTCAGCTTATCTGTAGCTCCCAGGGTCTTCACCAAATGCATGGCAGTGGTGACAGCATTCCTGCGGCGCCGAGGGGTCTGGGTTTACCCTTACCTGGACGATTGGCTGATAGCAGCCCCCTCCAGACAGGAGGTGGAGCGGTCCAGAGATCTGGCCCTCCAGGTTTGCTCTCAGGTCGGCCTCCTCATCAACGAGGCCAAGTCGGAACTCGAGGCAAAGCAGGTGATTCTTTTCATCGGGGCAGAGCTCGACTCTCTTCGAGCCAGAGCACGGCTCCCGGCGGACAGGGCCGAGGTTCTTTCCTCCTTTGCCCAGTCATTTCTGGTTGGGCAATCGCGCCCTGCCCGGGACTTCCTGCGCCTCCTGGGTCTCATGGCGGCCTGTACCAGCGTGGTCCATTGGGCCCGCTGGAACATGCGCCCCCTTCAGTGGGGGCTGGCCAGCCAGTGGTCCCAACGCTGCGATCCATTGGACCAGCTAGTGACAGTGACCCAGGGGATGTGGAACGCTCTCCAGTGGTGGACCGTTCCAGTCCATCTGCTGGAGGGCATCCCGTTTGTCCGCCCCGAGCTGACGGTCTCTCTATCGACCGATGCCTCTCTGGTGGGTTGGGGTGCCCATCTGGGGGAACACAGAGTGCACGGCCTCTGGTCCCCGCGGGAGTCCCGATGCCACATCAACCTGCTGGAGCTCCGAGCGGTCTGCCTAGCTCTCACTGCCTTTGCTCCGTTTCTTCGGGGTCAAGTGGTCCGGGTCCAGACTGACAATACCACAACCATGTACTATCTAAACCACCAGGGCGGGGACCGCTCGATGCTTCTATGCAGGAAGCTCTCCGCATCCTGGTCACTTATGCGCAGCCTGGAGCGGATCTCCTAGCCATTCATGTGGCAGGAGCCTCCAACACCCTGGCCGATGCCCTAAGCGGATAGGGCTGCGTCCCATGAGTGGTCTGTCCTGCGGGAGGTAGTACAAGATCTATTCTCCCACTGGGGCACACCTCAGGTGGACCTGTTTGCCTCCAGGGAGAATCTGAAGCTGAGGCTGTTCCATGCCCGCCCCCTCAGCAGGGATGGCTGCAGGGGATGCCTTCTCGAGGCCGTGGACCCGGGCCTCTTCTCGCCCTTTCTCCCGTTCCCTTGATGCACAAGGTGCTTCTCCAAAGCAAGGAGGGACAAGGCGCAGGTGATTCTGATAGCCCCAGACTGGCCCGCCAGTACTGGTACCAGATCTCCTCAGCCTCAGCTCCAGGCTCCCGAGGCAGCTTCCAGCTCGCCCGGACCTGCTCTCAGTCAATCAGGGAAGGTGTTCCATCAGGACCTTCAATCCCTGCACCTGACGGCCTGGTTCCTGAGCGGCTAGAGTTCCAGGCCTTGGGTCTTTCCGACGAGGTCCTTAACGTAGTTGAGGCGTCCCGTAAGGAGTCGACCAGAAAATGCTACACCTTCAAATCGAAGAGATTTTCCATTTGGTGCCAGGGCAAGGGCCTTGACCCTTCCTTCTGTTCCTTGGCGAGCATATTGGACTACCTGTGGTTCCTTTCTCAGCAAGGGCTTAGGTCGACGACCCTTAAGGTGCACCTGGCAGCCATCTCTGCTTACCGGGCGCGGGCCGAGAAGCAGTCGGTGGCGCAGGAGAAGGTGGTCTGGTGCTTTTTCAAAGGCCTTGATCACATTTCCCTCAGTGCGAGAACCTCCACCTCCGTGGGATCTACTGCTGGTACTGGCAAAGCTCATGGGCAAGCCATTCGAACCAATGCACAGGTGTGAACTCTCTCACCTGTCGTGGAAGAACCGCCTTCTTGGTGGCTATCACGTCAGCCAGAAGGATGGGAGAGCCCAGGGCTCTGCATCGATCTCCTTACCTGGTCTTCCACAGGGACAGAAGTTGTCCTCGCCCCCACCGAAATTACTTCGAAGGTGGTGTCGGAGTTTCACCTTAACCAGGTGTTGACTCTGCGGTGTTCTACCCAATCACACCTCGGAGGCGAATATAGGCTCCATACTCTGGACCCTAGAATGGGCTCGCTTACTATAAGGACCTGCGGCTGAAGTCGGGAGAGGTTCACCAGCTGTTTGTCACCTACGCTGAAGCCGCACCTGGCAGACCTGCAGCCAAGCGGACGATAGGCAGGTGGGTCACCTCCTGCATAGATTTCTGCTATAAGTTGGCGGGCATGGAGCCTCCCAGAGGGATAAGAGCTCATTCTACCCGCCATACTGCTGCATCGGTGGCTGCTTCCAGGGACGTCCCTATCCAGGAAATCCAGGGCTGCTACCTGGAAGTCAGCACACACCTTCATCACCCATTACCACATCGACCTTGAGTCACGCCGGGATGCTGGTTTTGGGGCCTCGGTTCTCCAGTCTCTATTCCCTAAGTAGGGGGTGTGCGCCTTGCCTCCCTCCTCCCGGAGAACTGCTAGGAGTGTGCCAGACAATGTGGATGAACAACATATCCATGTCCCTAGAAATACAGGTTACTCACCTGTAACAGGAGTTCTAGGAATGATATATGTTGTTCATCCACACGACCAACCCGACCTCCCCGGCTTCGACGCACAACCTGAGCTTCAAACACCATGAAGTCTTGCTATATTAGGACTTATTGCAGTTAGCCACTGCACTTGAACTGCCCCGGAGAGGAAAGAGTTAACTCCAGAGAATCTGGAGTTCTAAAGCGCGAGGGCGCTATACCAAAGCTCTATCTGGGCAGTTTCAAATGAAACTGTTAGATTCTTTACTCCGCTTCACTGAACAGTCGCTCCGGAGATCAGCTCTTCAGCTCGGTTCATTTCTCGGTCAAGCGAGTATTTTTGGTTCATTTGAACGGCAAAAGTAATTATTTTACCGCATTTAGGTTAAAGCTCTATCTGGTAAACCGTAAGTACAAAATGTAAAGTCTGTGTGGAAATTTGATTATCGGTTCGTTTGAACTCGATCGGTTTGCTTATTTTAACGTTTTAAAGTTTTGGGCTTTTAGAGTGCGGTACCCGGTTCTTATCGGTTCTAAAAAAACCTTGATTTTAAATAGGGTTTTTTCAAATACCCGTGAAACGGTTAGGAACCGATAAGGGTGTCTTGCCTGGCACGGCCATAAAAAGGGCAAGTTTTTGGTTAGGCTGGCATTATGTCTGGGAAACCCAAAAAGAAAAACCGGGCCCACTGGGTTTCAACACTGTGATGCTGTGGGGAAGCCTTTGCCAAGGCTGTCCCACACACCACTTGTGTTTATTGTCTGGGGGCTGACCACCTCCTGTCAGACTGCCAGGTGTTTAAAATTTCTCTGCAGCCACCCTGAAAAGAGATAGGGCCGGCTCAGGGAACTATTGGCCAAAAAGTCCGCTGACCCGGATGGCCAGCCCGGTCCAGTACCCACTGGACCAGAGGGAGTGCCCTCTGACCAGGACTAGACTTCCTCGGGCAAAAGGATGGTTCAGAGGAACCAGTTTAAAAAAAAAAAAAAAAAGAAATAAGAATATGACAGAGAAATCAGTAGGTTTGGAGTCAAGATTGTCTCTCCAACTGCTGCAGAAGTAGTTAAGCCATACAGATTGTCCAGTCACTGTTTCTAGGTCCTGTCAGAACCATCTACAGTTGGTAAAAGGTGGCTCGTTCAGTTCCAGTGGTTCAGGTTTATGATGTTGAGGAATTGTTACGAACCAGAGGTGGGAGGAGGAAAATTGATCAATACATGTGTGGCTGGTAGGGTCTGGGCGTGCCCTTAGCGGACATTTCTCCAGACAGACTTTTAGAATCTCCTCCTATTCTGTTTGAGTCCTTTCTCAGTTTGTTTTACAAAAGCTTGCAGAATCCCCAGCTTCCTTTAGAGGCTATGGATGAGTAAAGGGAGCCTGATTATGTAGGAATGATGGGCTAGGAGGTTGTCTTTCCTTTGCATAAGTCATTTAGGAAGTAAACAACTAAGATTTTATAAGATTCTTCTTTCTGCCCTCCTGTAAGATAAAAATGGACAGAAGGTGTATTTCGTCAGGCTCTGTTACAGACTTCCTCACTGAGCAGTGTAGTCATGTAGGTGTGGCACAAGCTGCAGCCTGTGTCAAGCTAGTTCCCTGGCCTCACATCCTCCTGAATAGGATTCCAGGAGGATTGATGCCATAGCAAGAAAAACCGTATATGGCAGCTTCTGTGGGACTCAGACAGGCAAGTTGTATGGCTTATGTGGCTAGATTTAGAAATCTAGGTGGGGCATGATATTGCAGTTAGCCAAGCAGCCCATGGCCAGCTGGCTAGTGGGTTGGAACAGGTGGCTGCTAATGGCACTGAAGCCTCTAAGTTCAAGTTCATACTGCTGTTGGTGTTAATCTTGTTTTCTCTAGGATCATGACCACTTCTGTAGCTTTCCGTAGGTTGGCATGGCTCAGATGCACTAATCTGTCCCAAGATACTCTGTCAAAGTCTATGGATTTGTTTCTTGTTGTGGGTAATTCTCTGTTTGAAAAACATGGATGATTACCTACAAAAGTGCCCAGGTAGAGGCTCAGGCCTCCTCTGCTTTCGCCAGAGGGGTCTCTTCAGAGGCAGAGATAGACGGGGCACAAGTAAACCGTCCCCCTCCCCTTAGCCTAAGACTATTGCCAAGCAGGCACCCTGATGGGGTGCCCAGGGCAGATTCTCCTATACCAGTGAGCAGGTTGGTTTTATTTCAGCCAGAACTGTGTGTCCCTAACTCGGACAAGTGGGTTCTGGAAGTAATAGGTCTGGTTCTCAGCTTCAAACAGTTTCCAAAGATGAGAGCCAGACAGGTCCCTACAAATCCCTTGGAATCCCTTGCTTTGGGAGCAGAGGTTTCTTCTCCTCTGAACTGCAAAGCAGTAGAAAGGTCCCTCCTTGCCACCAGGGCAAGGGGCTGTGCTCATGATACTTTCTTAACCTATAGAAGGCAGGAGATTGGCCCATCTCAGATTTAAGGTACCTGAACAAGCATCTTTTGAAAACAAAGTTAAAATGTTAACTCTGGCTGAGGCCAGGGGACTGGCTAGCTTTCCTGGACCTCAAGGATGCCTATTTTTTCATGTCTTGATCAGGCCTTCTCACCGAAAGTACCTCAGGTTACCCTCAGGCCACTACCAGTTCAGGGCAATGCTCTTTGGCCTTACCTCTGCGCCAAGGGTATTCAAGAAATTCTAGCTGTGGTAGTGGCTCTTTTAAGAAGGCAAGGGATTGCTTTGTTTCCTTTCCTGGATGACTGGCTCTTAGATCAAGTAAAATCCCACTTGCAAGTCACCCAGCAGCTTCTCACCTTTCTGGGATTCCTGCTGAATTTACCAAAGTCAGTTCTCGAACCAGTTCAGGTACTAACTTTCATAGGTGCAGAGTTGAACACAAAGTTAGCCAGGGCATTTCTCCCCTCTAAAAAGGTAGGCAGTCTCTTGCCCTGGCATCTTCCTTTACTCTGCGAGTCTCTTGACCAGCAAAGCATTTGCTACAACTACTAGGGCACATGGCTGCTTCCACAGCTGTAGTGCAGGGAGCAAGATTCAGATGAGGGACATTCAGTTCCATCTGAGGCCTATTGTCCCAAAGGAGAGGATTCCCTTTCAAATTGGTTCTAGTGACCCAATCCCTGATCCTGGCCTTACACTGTGGCAGGATCAAAGCAATCTAAAACTAGGGTCCTCTTCATTCCCTCACCACGGATGCTCCTGTGTTAGGGTGAGGAGCTCGCTTAGGCAGACCTGTCCACTAGGGAGTGTGGTCTCCCTAGGAATCTCTGCTCCACATCAATTTTGGAACTCAGAGCTGTCTTCTAGCTCTTAGGAGTTTTCAGCTTCTGTCCAGAACAAGGTAGTTCAAGTCAGGACAGACAACACCACAATAATGTGGTACATCAACAGGCAGGGGGGCACTCGGTCATCAGCCTTGTGCACCGAAGCAATGAAGTGGTGGTCTCTGGCTTACTCCCTGAAACATAGAAACATAGTAGTTGACGGCAGATGAGGACCGCAAGGCCCATCCAGTCTGCCCATTTCTTTTTCTACCTTATAAATGTGCCATCGGCCTTTGCTCTGTCAGTGACCTATCTATTCATAGTCATTTGTATTGCTCCTTATGCCTATCCATGCCTGTTTGAAGCCCTGCACTGTATTCATAGCCACCACTTCTTGTGGTAAGCCATTCCATGCATCTACCACCCTTTCTGTGAAAAGAATTTCCTCACATTCCCCTTAATCGGCCTCCCTCTAATCTCATGCTGTGTCCTCTTGTCCTGCTATTTTTCTTATATTTAAACATGTTAGACTCTTTTCACCTTGTTTATGCCCTTAAGGTGTTTAAATGTCTCGATCATATCACCTCTCTCCTCCTTTGCTCAAGGGTATACATATTGAGCTCCGTTAATCTGTCCTCATATGTCTTCTGATGCAGTCCCTGTACCATTTTGGTTGCCCTTCTCTGGACTGCCTCAATTTAGTTAATGTCCTTGTGAAGGTGTGGCCTCCAATACTGCCAGTACTCCAGATGGGGCCTAACCAATGTCTTGTACAGAGGATTATTACCTCCCTCTTCGACTTGTGATACCCCTACTAATACACCTAACACCCCCTAGCCTTACCTACTGCTTTAGAGGTCTGCTTGGATGATTTTAGGTCATCAGTGATGATGATGCCCAAGTCTCTTTCTTCCTTTGTGACTGCTAGCAACTCCCCTCCCAGCCTATAAGTGGCTTCAGGGTTTCTCTTCCCTATGTGCATGATTTTGCACTTCTTTGCATTAAATCCTAGTTGCCACTCTTCTGACCATTCTGCTAGTTTATCCAGATCTCTTCTCATTTTGCCCACCCCATCTGGATCATCTACTCTGTTGCAGATCTTGGTGTCATCTGCAAACAGACAAGCCTTACCCTCTAGTCCATCTGAGGTCACTAATGAAGATGTTGAATAGGACTGGCCCCAGGACTGATCCCTGAGGTACCCACTTGTGACTTGCATCTCTTCTGACTGTATACCATTTACCACCACTCTCTGTTTTCTGCCAGTCAACCAGTTTGCCACCCAGTTGACCAACTTCTGACCCACCCGAGCCTACCTAGCTTATTTATCAATCTTCTATTGGAACAGTGTCAAAAGCTTTGCTGAAGTCAAGGTAGGCGACATCAACTGCTCCCCCTTGGTCCACCACTCTGGTTACCCAGTCAGAGAAATCTATGAGATTAGTTTGACAGGACCTTCCTTTTGTAAACCCATGCTGTCTTGGATCCTGTGCCCTATAGATTCAGGTGTTGCACTATCCTTTCCTTAAGGAGTGCCTCCATAATCTTGCCCACTACTGAGGTAAGACTGACCGGTCTGTAGTTCCCGCGCCTCCCTGCTACCACTCTTGTGGAGTGGGATCACATGAGCCCTTCTCCAGTCTTCTGGGACCTCTCCTGTGCTCAGAGACTCACTAAAAACAATTCTGCTAATGGCTCTGCTAGTTCCTCCTTTAGCTCCTTAAGTACCCTGGGATGTATGCCATCAGGTCCCATTGCCTTATCCACCCTGAGCTTAGGCTCTTGTAGGACCCTTTCTTTTGTGAAGGGAGTAGTGCTCACCTCCCTCCCCTGTGTCCATGATGCTGAGCTGTGGGCCCTGCCTACCTTCTCTTCAGTAAATACTGAGCAAAGTATCTATTTAGGATAGATGCCTTTACAGGGTCCTCCTCCTCACATGCTCCCTTTCTCCATTAAGCTTAGCAATACCCCTCTGGACTTTCTCCTTTCACTAATGTATCTATAGAAAGTCTTGTCACCTTCTTTACTGTTCGTGCTAGTGTTTTCTCAGTTTGGGACTTTGCCTGCCTTACTGCCTTACCTGCTTCCCTTAGGGCAGTTTGGTATGCCTCCTATCTTCATCCGCTGTGTTCCTTATATTTTCTGAAGGCCAGCCTTTGGCTCTGACCTTTTCTGCTACTGTATTTGAGAACCAAAGTGGTTTCCTTCTTCTTTTGCACTTCCTTTTCTGTCTAACACAATGGGATGTTGCTTCAAGTATTGTATCCTTAATGCTTGCCCACTTGCCTGTACCTCCTCACCTGTGTTTCTTTTTGCCAGGGCTAGCTTAACTCTGTTGGCCATCTTATCAAAGTCAGCTCCTCTGAAGTCCCATATTTTTGCCTTGGAATGGGATGATTTAGATGTAGTAGCCAAATTGAACCATACCATGTGATGGTCACTGAACACCTCCCTGATAGCAGTTCACCTCCCAGGGAAGGACAATGCCCTGGCAGATGCCCTCAACAGGATTCTCAGGGCCATCACGATTGGGCTCTGAATCCTCAGGTGCTGGGTTCAGTCCTTGCCAGATGGGGCTCATTTCAGATAGATCTTTGCAGCCCCAGATAACCACTAACTTTCTCTGTTTTGTTGAGGCCTCCAGTGCTGGGATCAGCCCCCTGGGCGCTTTTCACTTGGATTGGAAAGGTTCTGTTCACCTTTCCTCCTTTTCCCTTTCTTTCAGGGTACTAGTAAAATCAGATCTCAGCCCCTGCAAAGCGATTCTGATTGTTCAAGCTGGGCCAGACAGCCCTGGTACCCATTGTCTCTGTCCTTTACAGTCCACCCTACCTGAGCTTGCCCAGAGTCCACGACTTACTGGCCTTTGCACAAGGGAGAGTGTGGTATCCAACCTCAAATTCCTCCTTCTCAAGGCAGCTCTTGAGGAGTTAGAATTTGCTGATTTACACCTTTTCAAGGTGTCATGGATATTTTAAAGGCTTCAAGGAAGTTTTTCACTGGCACCACTTACAATTCTAAGTGGAACAGGTTTTCAGTCTGGTGCGCTGAGAAGCAGATTATACCACAGTCTGCTTATCTGCCCATTTTCTGGACTTTTTGGTCCATTTTAAATTCTTTAGGTCTTAGGCCAGCTACCTTAAAGGTTCCTTTGGCAGCTGTCTCTGTTTTTTCTGCAGGGAAGCCTGCTTCCTTTTCTTCTCAACCTGTGTTTTCCAAGTTTTAAGGGGTTGCTTCACACCAACCCTCCTTTTTGAGACCAGCTCCTGCATGGAGCCGAATGTTTGCATTGCTCAGTTAATGCAAACCCCTTTGGACCTCTGTCCCCAGCAGAGCTCAAGCTTCTCACTTGGAAAATGTTTTTTTCTGGTGGTTTCACTTCTGCCAGGCGCATAAGTGAACTACAGGCCCTGGCAGTGGAAGAAGATTTTTCTCTCCCCACAGGGATAAGACAGTCCCTAGGACTAACACAGGGTTTGTCCCCAAGTGGTTCAGGTTTCCACCTGAACCAATCCATCTCTCTCCCAGGATTTTTCACTGAACATTCTTCCTCAGGTGAGAGGAGACTGCACAGCTTGGACGTCAAGAGTCTTATGCTACTATTTGTAACGCACCAAGGGTCACGGGTTTGAATCCTTCCAACTCTTCCTTACCTAGAGCGAGGTTGGCAAAGGGAACCTGCCACTAAGAGGACAATTGCAAGGTGGATTGTCTCTTGTATCCATTTTTGTTATCAAAGACTAGGTAGGAGAGCCCCCCTCAGGACTGAGGGCTCACTCCACCAGGTGTACAGCTGCATCTCTAGCGGCTGCTAGAGATATTCCCATTCTGGAAATCTGTCGAGCTGTTACTTGAAGACAGTTCACACTTTTACCAAGCATTATTCCTGGATTTCAGTCCAGGAGAGATGCTCGTTTTAGCACAGCTGTGCTTCAGAGCCTATTTCCTAAGTAGGTTCTGACCCTCCTCCATGGAGGTACTGCTGTATAATCTGCAATAAGTCCTAATATAGCAAGACTTCATGGTGTTTGAAGAAAAATTACTCACCTTAGTAATTGCTTTTCTTCTCATGGAGTCTTGCTATATTAGACCACCCCAACCTGCCCCTCTCAGAACTTCTACTGGGGTGGGGTGACAAATTAGTGCAAGCACTGTGTCATGCCATTGTAGTTCTTCCTTCACCCTCTTTTATTTAGGGTTGGGAACTAGGGTTTTCTGGTTGAGTGATTTGTTGGCCCCCTTCCTGGACTTGTCTTTGGGGAAAGGGGGGGTTCCTAATAGTGCTTGTCAGGGGGGAAAACTAATGATACCATTATTCATTCTTATTATTGTTATTGTTTCTATTGTTGTTTCTATTGTTGTTATTACTACTAGTAGGTAGCCATTTGCCTAGTGTAGAGCTTTCCACACAGACTTGTTGCTTAGTGTTAGCTTCGTAAAGATCTGACAGTTTCATTTGAAACTGCCCAGATAGAGCTTTGGTATAGCGCCCTCGCGCTTTAGAACTCCAGATTCTCTGGAGTTAACTCTTTCCTCTCGGGGCAGTTCAAGTGCAGTGGCTAACTGCAATAAGTCCTAATATAGCAAGACTCCATGAGAAGAAAGCAATTACTAAGGTGAGTAATTTTTTCTTCCAGCAGGCCAGATCTGGTGTCATGGGGCGGAGCCGAGAGTTTTACCACTCGTCTGGGTGGGAGGAGCCAGCTTGAAGACCTTCCGGCAAGATTTAAAGCGGCAAGGATACCTGCCAGACAGTGTGGATGAACAACATATACCATTCCTAGAACTCCTGTTACAGGTGAGTAACCTGTATTTATGTCGGCGAAGCATAGGAAGACCAAGAGTAGTTGTAAAATTCACAAGTTGCGTTTATTAAGTCTTTGCCTGACAATTAACTTCTTCATCACCAAGCTCATTAAGGAGCCATCCTGTGTCTCACAAAATGTATTAGAGTTCTTGTCAGTTTCTTAGCAGAGCAGGCTTGCAAAAAGAACAGTATCCAAATCTGGCCTCATGCTGACACCTCTGCAAAAGAGTTTGCAAACAAACCTGAGAGAAGATCAAACTGCATCTCAGGTTAACCCCTAAATTCTAAACAGCTTTTTGCAATAATTTCAACAATAGAACTATATACATATTGAAACCAAATGATCCCAGTTTCACATAAAAATTCACACATATTTTGTAACCACAGATATGCAAGGGGGAGAAAAGACGGAAACGGCAAATGAAGGTAGAGAGATAGTGAGAGGCGGAGAATTACGAGACCGTCGAAGTGATCAGTTCCTAGGTCTCACGAGAGCATTTGGTTGCACAGTAAGACAAGAGACAGAAAATAAGAGGACAAAACAGATTTTGCATTTCTCTTTCTGTACAACAAATGGGACAGGGCCTTATTTAACCCAGTCACAAGTTACTCACCTGTAACTGTAGTTCTAGGAGTGATATATGGTGTACATCCACACAACCCACCCGACCTCCCCTGGCAAGTGGCACATTGGTCTTGCTCCCATCAGGTAAGATTTTGATGTCACAGGGTGGTGCAGAGTAGGATACCACCCGGGTGGGTGAGAGGAGCCAGCTTAAAGACCATCCGGTGATTTTTAATGGGAAAGGAATTCTGCCAGAAGTGTAGGTAAGTACACTATATACCACTCCTAGAACTACAGATCTTACTTCGAGACACAGCTCTTGCAGCATGTTACACCATTAGGACTGAAGCCGGCAGGCGTCAGGACCCCACGGAAAAATTATAGCTAGCTATCTTCAGCGGGGACCGCCCGCGACGTCGGTCCCGCTTCCGACGTCAGGCGTAGTACATGAGGGGGCGGTCCCGCCAGATTCCCCAGTTCTTTCCCGCCGTCGACTTGCATGTCTGGACCCTTCGGTTCGGTTTCTAGCACGCGACACGTGGTAAAGTGCTTTCCTATGGGAAATTTGTTCTCCGAGTTCAGTTTTTTCTCTGTCCTCCCCGACCTCCGGTCACTCCTTGAAGTGCGCCTGTGGGAAGCAGATCCCATTCAAGGATCCGCACTCGGCCTGTGTCCGGTGCCTAGGCCCAGACCACGACACCCGGTCCTGCTCCTTTTGCCAGGGTTTCAACAGCAGAACCCAGATCCGTCACCAGAAGGCCCTACAGGCGTTCCTGTTAGAGGAGCAACTCAAGACCATATGGCTTCAAGGGGATTCTTCGCAGAAGGCCCGCAAGCATGCTGAGAAGCACAGAGAGAAGGCCCCTTCCAGGTCCCCGTCTAGGGCCTCCGACTCGCGCAGCTCTGGCTCCAGGTCCGACCGCTCTCCTTCCCAGGCCAGCTCTCAGCCTCCCCCCGCTGTGGTGAGAAAATCTCCTTCCTCTTCTCAGGCCAAGACTCCCAGTCCTTCCTCATCCTCCAAGGCCCTGGCTAAGTTGGGGGATTGCCACCATCACCACAAGTCGGGTTCCCGCCATTCTGATCCCGACATCAGGTCTGCTTCCTTGCCTCCACAGAAAACCAAGGAGCTCACCTCACTTAAGAGGCCGCAGGACCCGACGCCGGTTCGTCCGACGTCGGCCTCTCCACTCCTGAGTCCCCAGAGCCGTCATCTGCCAGAAGACCGTCGCCAGCCAGGCCACTCATCACCGGACGCCAGTAGGGGACGGCGCCCACTCAATTGAGAGAGGACCCGGCGCCTCCGACCCGGCGTCGGTCAGGAGACCATCACTGAGGAGGTTCTAGCCCAAGGACCAGGCAGGCGACCCCGGTCCTGTTGAGACTCCCAGGAACCCTCGCCGCAACCAGAGACCCTGGAGTCGACGCCGGGTCCCGACGACCATCCACCGGCGCCCGGACCGTCGTCGGGCCTTTCCTTTTCAGAGGTGAAGGAACTTTTTACTTACTGGTGGGATACCATCAAAAAGGACACGGTCCCCACTCCACCTCCGCTTCCTCCTCCTCCACCGGTTGCTCCTCTGATTGCTGCGCCCCCGTCTCCGTCTGGGTCTGCAGGCCGGTTACCTCCTCCCGGGGCCCAGGACCCCTCCAAGGGGGAGACTCGATAAAAGGAGACCTCCGTCCAGATCCTCTTCTAGGTCACCCAGTCCCAAGAGACCCAGAAGATGCCGCCGTTCATCTTCGACGGAGGACACGGGATCAGAGTTTTCTACATCCAGATCCCCATCTCCCCTCTCCATCCCTTCTTCGGACCCACGTGAGTTGCCAAAGTCTCCTCCGGATGACTTTTCGTTCTCTGATATCATGAGACACATCCAGGAGAACATGGGGTGGGATGGGATGGGATGCGGAAGAGTTAGATCCTGAAAGGCTGCGCCTTGCGAAGTATCTTCGGCAGAAGGACCCCAAGCCTGTGGCGGTGCCACCCTTGGTAGACACTTTCGTGGACGTCACCAAGGCAGCGTGGAAGCGTCCACATTCGCTCCCGACGATGTCGAAGAAAGCTGACCGCTTGTACAAGGCTCCAAGAGAAGACCAGTACTTGACCCAGCATCCTCAGGCCGACTGTCTGGTCATAACAGCCTCTCATGACCAGTCCCAGAGACCGCAACATCTGAGCACCCTGCCACCGGACCCAGAGTCCAAGCAGCTGGACTCTATGGGTAGGCGCACATATGCGTCCGCTACCTGCGCCATCGGATCCCTGAATTATTTGACCTACATGGTGCAGTTCCAAAATGCCCTGTGGGAGCAGGGTCTGGATGCGGCTGAGAAATTGCCGGAAGGTGAGCAGAAGGAGGAGATGTTACAGCTCCTCCGTACGGGTTCGGACATGGGAACCCAGGTGTTACGAGCCGTGTACGACTCCGCGGACTCCTCGGCCCGAGGAGCAGCTTCAGGCGTATGCCTCTGGAGGCACTCTTGGCTCCGTGTCTCCGGTTTCACCCCGGACGTCCAGAAAATCATGGACGCCCCATTCGAGGGAGAAGTTTTGTTTGGTAAACCCTCAGAGAAGATAATTACCAAACTCCCAAGAGGCCAGGAAGGCGGTGAGGTCGGTTAAGGCCATGTACCAACCCAAGCTTAGTTCCTTTCGTAGGAACCAAAGCCGATTCGTCGTGGACGCCAGAGACAACAGTCAGCCCGTTCCGCAACAGAGGGCTCTGGTTTCGCAGAGCCCAGGAAAACAACCAGCGGGTCGAACCAGCGCACTCCTAAGCCGGTCCAGCCAGCGGGACCCTCAGCCGCCACAGCCTGACTCTTCCGGCCCCGCCCTCAGGATCAGCGGGCGTCATGGTGAAGTCGCGTGCAATTTCCTGCCGGGATGGCAGACTATAACCACCGACAGGTGGGTTCTACAGTTGGTCGGAAGAGGCCACTTTATAGAATTCGCGGAAAAGCCACCCTCGAGGCCTCCGTTGCTCTCCCAGTACCCGGGTCAGCACAAGTCATTGATCAGACAAGAAGTGCTCGCGCTCCTACAAAAGGGAGCGATAGAGTACATCCCCGAGAACCAGAGAGGACACGGATACTATTCCCACATCTTCCTGGTTCCAAGGAAGACAGGGGACCTCCGTCCGATTCTGGACCTCAGCGACCTCAGTTTGTCAGTCGCCTACAAAAGATTCCGCATGGTAACTCTTCTGGGTCTTATTCCCATGCTGAAGCAGGACGCCTTTAAGCGTCTCTAGATATGCGGGGCGCTTACCTGCATCCCTATAGCTCAAGCGCACAAGAGAGTTCCTGCGCTTGGAGTTTCTCGGCCATCATCTTCAGTTCCGAGCCCTTCCATTTGGGCTGTCATCGGCACCCAGGGTCTTTACCAAATGCATGGCAGTCGTGGCAGTGTCTCTAAGGAGACAGGGCCATTATGTGTTCCCGTACCTGGACGATTGGCTTCTCATGGCTGCCTCCAGAGAGGCGTTGTCACGGGCGATCCAGAGCTCCCAGGACCTGTTTCGATCTCTGGGTATCCTAATCAACCACGAGAAGTCCCTCCTGGTACCGTCGCAGAAACTGCAGTTCATAGGCGCAGTACTGGACACTGTTCAGGGAAGAGCATTTCTTCCAGACGACAGAGTGGAGCGCATCAGATCCCTCATCAGGGAGCTTTCGTCGAACAAGACCGCCTCAGTTGGGTCGTCCTTCGCTTGTTCGGACACATGGCTGCAGCCATTCCTACTGTCCTTTCGCAAGGCTCCACATGCGGGTAACTCAGTGGATGCTCAAGGTGCAATGACACCAAAGGCAAGACCACATGCAGCATCCAGTCAGAATCACGAATACCGCGATTCGAGACTGGCAGTGGTGGCTAGACCCAGAGACACTCTCTGTGGGCGTCCCGTTTCTAGCGCCGTCCCCGGAGGTAATCCTCACCACAGACGCCTCAGGCCTAGGGTGGGGAGCACACCTGGACGGGGTGAAGTCCCAGGGTACGTGGACCCCTCTGGAGGCCCACTTCCATATCAACGTCCTAGAGATGAGGGCGGTCCTTTATGCCCTGCAGGCATTTCAGTCAGAAATCCCGCCGAGTACTCTCCTGCTTCAGACAGACAACACGGCGTTGATGTATTACCTCAACAAACAAGGAGGCGCACACTGTTACCCCCTTTGCAGGGAGGCCATGAGGGTGTGAGATTTGGTTATCCGACACGGCGCGAACCTGATCACAGTACATGTTCCCAGGGTGGACAACACAATTGCAGATGGCCTGAGTCGCTCCCAGGCCAGAGTCCACGAGTGGGAACTTCTCCAGGAGGTAGCAGAGGATCTGTTTCTTCAATGGGGAACTCCAGAGTTGGACTTGTTCGCCTCTCCATCCAACGCAAAACTGCCCAATTTTTGCTCGCTAGATCCAGGGCCTGGTGTTTTCTGGCGAGACGCGTTGTCCCTCTCCTGGGCAGACAGATTCCTCTATGCTTTCCCTCCCTTCCAGTTGATCCAGAGAGTTCTTCTCAAACTGCACAGGGAGCATGCAACAATGATCTTGGTGGCCCCATTCTGGCCCAGGCAGATCTGGTTCCCTTTGCTAATTCAGCTATCCCGGGAACATCCGCTCCCATTGCCATTCAGCTCCCACCTCTTGTCTCAGGAGAAGGGTTCACTGGTCCACCCGGACTTACGCTCACTGAACCTGCACGCATGGCTCCTAGAGACATAGCCATCTTGCGTCACAGGGTCTCGCAAGAGGTTGCGGAAGTCCTTTCTGCAGCCAGAAAGCCGACAACGCATGTGACGTATGCCATGAAATGGCGCCGTTTTTGTCTATGGTCGTAAGCATGCGGCCTTTCCCCTTTAGGTTGTCCGGTGAAAGCGGTGTTAGAGTACCTGCTCTCCCTTTTCCGTTCGGGTCTCGCCTACTCCTCGATTAAAGTGCACCTCTGTGCCATTTCAGCTTATCACCTCCCGATGGGACAGCACACAGTGGCACAATTAGATGCCTGTCGAGAATTCTTAAAAGGGGTGTTACACCTTAGGCCGCCCGTTAAGGACCCAGTGCCTCCTTGGGACTTGCTCTTTGTCCTGGAGCAACTCACGCTCCCCCCCTTTGAACCTGCCGCAGATTAGAGCCGCGCTTTCTGTCATGGAAAACGTTATTTTTGGTTGCTGTTAGCCAGCAGAAGAGTTTTGAGCTTCAGGCTCTCATGTGCAAAGAGCCTTATTTAATTTTCCACCGGGACAGAGTATCCCTGAGGACGAATCCTAAATTCTTGCCTAAGGTGGTTTCCACACTCACTCTCAATCAGGATATTGACCTGCCGGTCTACTTCCCTAATTACTCTAACAGAGGAGAGGCGCTGCTTCACACCCTGGATGTTCACCGCAGCTTAAGGTACTACCTGAGCAGAACTAAGCAGCTTCGTACTTCGGAGCAACTTTTCGTCTCCTTTACCGAAAGGATGAGGGGCCAACCAGTATCCAAACAGTCCCTGTCTCGCTGGCTTGTCCAGTGCATCTCTTACTGTTATGATATCAAACGAAAGCCCCTCCCAGGAGCAGTCTGGGGCCATTCCACTAGGGGCGTTGCCACATCCTTTGCAGCACTTCGAAACGTCTCCACCTCTGCCATTTGTGCTGCAGCCACTTGGAGCTCTGTTCATACCTTTATCAGGCATTATAGCCTGGACATCGCTTCACGTCGAGGATCAGGCTTCGGCCTGGCAGTGCTACAGGGTCTCCTGTCCTAGATTCAGGACCTGGAACGTTCTTTCTTATTTCCTCCTCCCAGAGTGTTTGCAAGCACTATTGCTTGGGAATCAGTCCTAATGGTGTAACCTGCTGCAAGAGCTATGTCTCGAAGTAAGATAGTACATTACATAAGAACTTACCGTAACAGTAGATCTTCGAGAACAGCTCTTGCAACAGGTACCCTCCCGCCCACCTTCCCTCTTGGAGGAGGCATGGCTTTAGCCTTGGTTAACAGGAATTTTTCCCGTTTGTCTTCTGACGGTGGATCCTCGGTCTCCCATTTCGATGTCAGCCTACGGCCGGAAGTCTCCAGCGGGAGAACTGGGGAATCTGGCGGGACCGCTCCCTTATATACTACGCCTGACGTCGGAGGCGGGACCGACGTCGGGGGCTGTCCCCGCTGAAGATAGCTAGCTAGAATTTTTCTATGGGGTCCTGACGCCTGCCGGCTTCAGTCCTAATGGTGTAACCTGCTGCAAGAGCTGTTCTCGAGGATCTACTGTTAAGGTAAGTTCTTACGTAACTGTACTTTACAGGTGAGTAACTTTTTTCTTGACTGCCTTTGGTCCTTGTCTCAGTCAGGTTAGCTAACCACAGCCATGAACATGCACCTGGCAGCCATCTGTGCATACTGTGCTTGGGCTGATTTGCAGATATTGGCGCAGGAGGTGGTGATAGGGTGCTTTCTCAAAGTCCTGGATCACTTGCAGTACCCTTCCCGTGTGCATGAACCACTACCTCCATGGGACCTCCTGCTGGCTATGCTCATGGGCAAGCCATTCAAGCAAATGCGCAAGCGTGAGATGTCATGCTTGTCATGGAAGGCTGCCACTGTGACAGATGTTAAGTTGGCCAGGAGGGAGAGTGAGTTCCAGGCACTCTTGGTGGAGCCTCCCTACATAGTCATCCACAGAGACAAGGTCATGCTTAGCCTCAACACTAAATTACTCCCGAAGGTTGTGTCAAAAATTCACCACAACCAGGTGATTAACTTCCCAGTGTACTTCACCAGTTTGACCTTGGACACCAGTTGCAGGCGTCATATTAGACCTGTAGAAGGTACTGTCTTATTATAAGAGCTCTCAGCGGGAGTTTGCGGTAAGATTTGCAAGCTGTTTGTAACATACACTGAAGTCTGAGTCATGTGATGCCAAGGACTGGGTAAGCAGCTTCTCTCTCCATCTCCTGCTCCTGGTCCTAGAAACCCATCAAATATCTTACAATTTTAACTTTTTTCTGCACCATTGGCGGATTAACTTCCGCTATCTTGTGAGCTACCAGTGACATCGAAGTTTTTTGAATAATGGATGCCGAAATGCAGTCAGCTTTACCACATTATACACCACCGACTACACCAGATAAACATTTCGGAGGCAGTAAAGCGCAGTGGTTTTAAAGCTCTAAACTGCAAACCTGGAGACCTGGGTTTGAATCCCACAGCCCCACTTGCATAATGTGTGACCCTGAACAAGTCACTTAACTTCCTTGTGCTCCCAGGTCGTACCTGTAACAAACTTTAAGCTTAGTGTCTCTCTCTTGGTAAAAAACAAACATACAAAGTGGTCCAAGGCCCAGTCACAGGGGGCAGGGCAAAGCTCTACTGCTAATCCGAGTGCCGTGCCACTGTCTGAGGATAAGTTTCTGACAGAATTTACACCCATGAAGGAAGCCTTGCAAATGCTGACAACTGAGATTAAATCACTCCAATCGGACCTTTCCAATCTCAGAAGAAGCGTTGGGGACAACGAAGCAAAAATGATCTTCCTGGACTAAGTCTCCATCACTCTTTCACACAGGGCCGGCTTTAGGGTTTTGGGGGGCCTCCAGCAGAATTAGTGAAGTCATGGGGCCTCTCTACTTGGCCCACCTCTAGCCCATGTGTTTTACTGTAGCCCATAAGTGTAAGATTTTATTTGTGATGATACTATAGGCAGGGAAAAATGGGCAGACTAGGTGGGCCAAGCAGTAGTTATCTGCCGGCAAATTTTTTGTTTCTATGTATAACTTTAGTATAATATAACCAGTAGTATTTTAAAAAATGTTTAGGAGGACATAGCGGTCGGTGTCGGTTCATGGGGCTGTTCTTCCCATCCCATCCATTGCTGCCTTTCCACCTCATATTGACTGGATCATAGTTTGTTGAGGTATTTCATGACATAACCAAAAGGATCTGCACAGTCCTTTACTGATGTCTTAAAAATATATTAAGATAAAAAAATGTTTAAAAATGAATAAAGTAAACTTCTCTGGTTGGGGCCCCCATGAGCAGGGGCTCCCAGCAGCGGCAGGGTTTGCTGTTGCCTAAAACCGGTTATGCATTCACACTAGTGAGATAGCACTGGAGGCGCTAGGACCAAGCGGGAGCCTAAAATTTTCTGAAGGGTCGGCACCGAGACTGGACCACGCATGCACAAGACTAGCTCGCGCCTGTATAGGCTATCTCGACGTCGACCCTCCAACCGCCTCAGTTCGTTTTCTCCCACCGTCTAGTGCGCTTGGATGTCGACGTCGCTCGTCTGCTGGAGTCAGTTTTCGTGTCTACGACAGCAGCTTTTAGCATTTAATTTAATATTTTATGTAGTCATTTCTTATTTTACGAACAAGATGATGATTATGATGAAGAAAAAAAAGAAATTCTTTCCTGCCATCAACGGAGTCATCCTTAGACGGTAGCGGTGACAGTAGGAGGACTTTGTTTGAAAGTTTTAATGGCAGAGAGGCTGTGTCCGTTCTGCTGCCCTTAATTAATTGGGGGTGTCCGACTACGGACAGTCCTGTGCTTGGGGGGACAGTCCTCAAAGCACAAATCTAGCGGTTCCGATGATCCGGCTCGCTTAACCTCAAGCTCTTCTTCCTCGTTGGGGCAGAAGAATCGGTGCCACTCGAGGTTGCCCATTGGCAATGTCTGCATGAGGATTGTTCATCGGGCCTGAACCGACTTTGGTAGGTTCCTCTTGGCCCCGCTCCTAATGGCTGCATTCTCGACTCAGAGCTCCATCTCTGTCCTCGTTGGAGCTCCGGTGGGCAGCTTCACCTCTGGGCCGCTCCTATGGAGCAGAGGTTTGACTTTCCAGTTTTTCCTGGCTCTGTTCCTGATTTCGGGACCTCTGGGCCTTGGAGCCGGGTCGATTGGATCATGATGGGCGAGGTGCCCTCTTGGTGCCTTTGCCATCGTGTCGACCCCTCGTGCCTAGCCCCTCTCCCTTTTCCATGCAGGGGCCGGCACGGGCACCTTCTTTCCTTCTCCCCTTCTCAGGATTTCCATTGGCATTTTCCTTCGGTGCCGTGTCTCGGTGCCTTGGTTGGCACTGTGCATCGGCGCATCGCTCTGTCCGGTGCAGTGGGTGCTCTTGTTGCTGCCATTGGTTGTCGGCGCCGTCAGTGGTGCCGCAGGTGTCTGGCTGGTGCCGTGCACCTGCGGGTGGCGCCGTGCACCCGCGGGCGGTGCTGAGCACCAGTGGGTGCTGCGGGTACCCGTGGGTGCCATTGGTGGCACCGTAAGTGGCCATGGGTAACACTGGTGCCATGGGTACCATGGGTGGTGCCAGGGGGCACCCGTAAGTTCTACGGGTGGCACCCAAGTGCCACTGCCGCCCTCTGGTGCCATTCTTACCATGGTGCTATGGGTGTCGGGGTGCTCTCGGGTGCCATTACTACATGGGTGTCGGGGGTGCCTGCGGGTACTGCCGCAGCTGCCCTTGGGCATCACCCAGGTTGGCATAAGAACTGCTTGGTGCCCTCCTGTGCCACGAGTGATGCTGGTGCCGCACTGGTGCTAGTGGGTGCTGTATGGCAGAATTAGTGACACATTTTTCCTTTTCAGACTTCCTTGCCACAGAACTTGTGCCGGGATGTTTATCGCAGAATGAACTCCTGTTCTGCGTGTTATTTTTTCCACACATCTTAGTGAGTGGCGGTCTATGTGGGATCTTATCATCCAGCAGTTTTCTGCTGATGGAACTCTGCTGTACTGCTCTGCCAGCAGAATCTCATTCTGCTCAGCACTTTCTCGGCTCCCTACATGGTACCAGGCTCCTCGACATCCTTCCTGATGGAGTCTCTGGTGGCTCTGACCTAGACCTCTCTTGGAGGTCCTTCTAGGGTAGACGTGCATCTAGTTGGGTCTTTCCCTGTCCTTCTAGTCAGTAATATAGCAGACTCATTTTATATACTGAAGGGCCTGTTCTCTCTATCATCAGGGTCCGTGATGGAAAACCTTTTCAGTAGTTCCTCAGTAATGGGGTCCACTATAGTATTTCACACTGCGTCTGTGGACCATGCACTTCTGCGTCTAGACTTTTTCAATCGTCAAGACAGTTGCACTCTGTGGAACATTCTATTTTAATGGTCGGGAGCCACTCAGGCTCTTCCGCTCCTTTAATAGGGGTATATAGCCCTCTTGTGATATTGCCCCTTTGGTGGCTTCTTCGACACAGGTAGTTAATATCTCTCCAGCTGTGATTATTGGTCTGGTCATGATTTCAGTATGGACGCTCAGGCTCCTTCTGCACTCAGATGGAGAACATCTTCGTCATTTTGTATCAAGACAATCCTTGCGAAATAGCAGCCTGGAAGCCTTGATAGGCTCTGACTAAAAAAAAAAAAAATATTTATTTATTTTTTTTTTAATCACAGCACAGGGCCTAGCCGAAATTACCTGATACCCCCCTTTTTGGATCTGGTCAGGTTCCGCCTCAGCCCCTGAGGCGCTGTCTCCAAAGAACGGTAAAGAGTACCTGACTACTTCTTCCCCTGGGGAGTCTGATCCGGTTGCGGTATAGGTCATCTCTTTCTCTAAGAGTGATTTCTCTCATTCAGAGACATCTCCTAGACCTAGGCGACTGCCCAGTCTGTTAATTCCCCTTTCTTTTTATCAGGCTTTCTTCTCTTGAGCAGAGCCTTGCAGCAGCAGAAGCGACTCTCCACCGAGTCGGAACTCAGGTTCCTACTTTCTTGCTTGCTTGACTCAACAGGCGATTTTCTCCTTCTTGACGGAAGGTCAAGTAGGTCTTTTTTCTGAGGTAGCTTCTCAAATATTCACATCTTCGGTTCCTGTGCACTGGTCCATGCCAGTCGCTCACGAAGCTATCCTCTTCAAGTACGTGATGGAGTTATGTTTGTTTTTCAACAAACAAACTAGAATCCTTTCCTACTCCCTTCAGGGAGACCAGAGTGGGTAGTGCCTCACCGCATTGAGTCACTGCCTCTTTCAGTCACTTCAACAAATGGGTTAGCCCTGACTTGGTCCAGCTGTGTCCCTCCTCGACGCACATCTGCCTCTATTTACCTTAGAAATCCAGCCTGTTTTTTTCTGTCAGAATGTTTTTTTCCACAGTGGACACGTCCTCCTGTACACTTTTTCCTTTCTTCCCTGAGTTCAGAGACTGCTACTACAGTTGTACACACAGGGGCGGGATGATTCCTTTGGAATATGCAGTCGGTAGGATCTGGTTCTACTAGACCACCACGAGAGGCTTCTAAGTCATGCTTGGCCTTCCATCAGGAAGGTTCCTGTGACTAACTGGAGACCATTTTCCTTGATGGGCTAACCTCACCTGGACCCCCTTGCTCACCAAGTAAGGGGTTAAAGTGCTCCTGGACCTGTTGTTTACAGGTCAGACATACCTGATAGTGAGGGTTTCCATCTGCACTTTCCGGTCTACCCTGAACCAGTAGACTTGACCTCCGACTCTTTCAGTTCCTGAAGTCCCTTTACATTACATTAGTACATGGCTTTGACCCTGTTAATTTTGGTCCTAGACCAAATTGTGAGGCCAGGTTCTTGCCGTGCTCCTAGAGTGGTTGCGGCTTCCTGGCAGACTTTCATTTTGTGTCCATTGCAGTCGTCTGCAAAGTGGTGAGTTACAACTCGAGCACTTATCTTGTAGGCACTATGTTCTAGTTGCTCTTTACAAGACAGCTCTTTTTATTAGCAGGACAGCCCTTGGCTGTCCTTGCTGAGTGAACCCTATCTCCTACCACCCTACTCAGGGTTGTTGGTTTTAGCTCGGTACTCTCCCACTAGTGTGAATGAGTGATGGAGACTTAGTCCAGGATGATATGGAAATTACATGCTTACTGTAATTATTGATCTTCAGACAACATGAAGTCTTGCTGTATTCTGACATATGCAGTGATCCCCAACCGATGAACTGCCCCGGAGAACAGAGAGTTAACTTTGTATGCAGAGCATAGAATGCTGAGCTCTAGCTCGGTTGGCATCTCTGTCTGGAGTGTTTCAAACACAAACCGTCAGATTCTTTACTCCGCCTCACTGAATGGTCAGTCCGGAGATTTCTCCTTCAGCTTGGTTTGAAAGTCTGTTAAAGTCTCAGTTTTCGTCGGTTTTTAAACCGAAAAAGTTATCCGCATAGTCAGTTCAGTCTCTGTCTGTGGTGCCGTGAGTACTAGATAAGAATTGTTCTGTTTTTCTGTCTGGAACTTGTAAAAGTGTGGTCGGTTCGGCTGAACTGACCATTTGAGAGTGAAATTTTGTGTTTTACTTAGTGTGTGGTTACCGGTTCTTATCGGTTCTAAAAAGAAAAAAAAACGTGTTTTACTATGGTTTTTTTCCAATACCCGTGACACGGTTAAGGGTGTCTTGCCTGGTGGTTGCCATAAAAACGGTAAGTTGGTTAGGTTGGCTATGTCTGAGAAACCCAAGAAAAAAAAGGGCCCACTGGGTTTCAACACTGCAGTGAGTGTGAGGAGGTCTTTGCTAATGCCGATCCCCACACCACCTGTGTTTATTGTCTGGGGTTTGACCACCTCAATTCAGACTGCCAAATATGTAAAAAATTTTCCCAAATCTACGCTTGAGAAGAGATTAGGTAGACTGAGGGAAAAGGAGGCCGAGAAGTCCGCTGACCCAGATGGCCAGCCCGGTTCGGTTATGACCGAACTAGAAGGAGTGCCCTCTGACCAGGGTGATACTTCTTCTGGCAAAAGGAGAGCCGATTCCGAGGGATCGGTTCCGACAAAAAGAAAGCGTGAAGAAAAATTGTCCGGTTCAGATCCAGAGGTTCATGTTCCAACCGCCGAAGAGATAGCCAAAGCAATTCGGATTGTGGAATCGCTTCGCCCGGTTCTTTCCGATGCGGCACCTTCTGGCAGGGGTTCGGTTGGTTCCCCTGGTTCAAGATTATACCCTTGAAGATTTTTATGAACCAGAGTTTGAAGAGGAAGGGGAATTTGAGGATGATGATGGTGAAAGTGAGGGTCTGGATGTGTCTGTGGAACTGGACATCTCCCCAGACAGACCTTCAGGTGTTTCCCCTCCTAGGCTTTCTGAGTCCCCTTCTCACTTTATGTTCTACAGAAAGGTGGCTGAAACCCTCCAGATTCCTATGGAGGAGGCATTGGAGGATCAGGAAGAGCCTGATTATGTAGAAATGATGGACATCCCAGAGTCCAGGAGACTGTCTATTCCCCTCCACAAATCCTTTGGGAAGCAGACACGAAAAATTCTAAAGTCTCCTAACACCATACCTCCTGTGGATGGAAGAATGGACAAGAGGTATACACTTTCAGGCTCAGATACGGAGTTCCTATACCAGCAATGCAGCCATGTTGGGGTTGTGCAGGCTGCTGCCTGTGACAAGGCAAATATTCTCTTGGCTTCACACCCCCCACACAAGGACTCCAGGAAGACTGATACCATGGCAAAGAAACAGTACATGGCATCCTCTTTGGGACTCTGGCAGGCGAATTTTATATGGCCTATACAGCCAGGTACCAGAAGTCCAGTTGGGACACTGTACTGGCACTGGCTAAACAGGCCTCCCCCACCAGTTAGCCAAGGAGCTGGAGGAGGTGGCTGCAGATGGGATTGAGGCATCAAAAGTACAATTTCATGCTGCTGTGGACTCCAATGATGTGTCATCAAGAGTCATGGCTACATCTGTGGCTCTTTGGAGAATGGCTTGGCTCAGATGTACTAGCCTCTCACAGGATACTCAGGCTAAGGCCATGGATTTTCCTGTTGTGGGTAATTCTCTGTTTGGGGAGCAGACAGAGAATTACATGAAGAAAATGGACGAGTACAGAACCACTTAAAGGAGTGCTCAGGCCAAGGAAAGGCAGGCAACTCCTCAAAGGCAGCAGTCTAGGAGCAGGCCTTTTAATAGGCCTTTTTACCAAGCTCAGGTCTCTTCTCCTTTTTCGCAGAGGGGGTTCTTCAGAGGGAGAGGCAGAAGGGGATGAGCAGGGCTGCATCCACCCCTCAGCCTAAGGCCCCTGCCAAGCAGACACCCTGATGTGTATGCCCGGGTCGACTCTCCTGTTTCAGTAGGGGGCAGGCTGGCTTACTTTGTGCAGGACTGGAAGTCTATTACAGCAGACAAGTGGGTCCTGGAAGTAGTAAGCCAGGGACTGGTTCTCAGCTTCAAAAAATTTCTGAAGATGAGAGCCAGATCTTTTCCACCTGCAGGTCTATCAGAAACCCTTGCCCTAGAGGTAGAGGTTTCATCTCTTCTGGCCTTAAGAACCATAGAGGGAGTTTCTACCCTATACAAGGGCAAAGGTCTGTACTCCAGGTACTTCCTTACCCCAAAAAAGACGGGGGAGTGGCGACCCATCCTAGACCTAAGATACCTGAACAAACATCTTTTAAAGCCAAAGTTCAAGATAGCAGTGTCAGTGGCTCAGTAGGTAGCACACTCGCCTCTGAGGCCGGGAGATCAGAGGGCTGTGGGTTCAGTTCCCACATCTGGCACTTGGATTGATATCCCAGTACTGACACTGTAGTGCAGCATGAGAGGGGTGCTGCACTTCTGAGGCGCCATCTTTCGGATGAGACGTTAAACCGAGGTCCCATCTGCCTGGATTGGTGGTAGGTCAGGTGGATGTTAAAGATCCCATGGCACTTGTCGAAAAGAGTAGGGGAATTTCCCCGGTGTCCTGGCCAAATTTCCCCTCATTCACTAAAAATACCACCAACAGCTTAATCTGGTTCAAGGTCAGTTGGCATTCATCTGTATCCCCCTCCCCTGGGTCGTGCCTGAAAATAGGCAGGATTTGTCTAGTGCACTTACCTGGTCAACAAAAAAATAAAAAACTCTGGGAATAATTCTTCCCTCCTTAAGGCCAGGAGACTGGCTATCCTGCCTGGACCTCAAAGATGACTATTTTCACATTCCCATCCGGTGCTCCCACAGAAAGTACCTCAGGTTTGAGTTGCCCTCAGGCCATTACCAGTTCAAAGCAATGCCCTTTGGTCTAACATCAGCCCCAAGGGTTTTCACAAAGTGCTTGGCAGTAGTAGTTGCCTTTTTAAGAAGGCAAAAGATTTCTCTCTTTCCATATCTGGACGACTGGCTCATAGTGGGCCAGTCTCCAGACCAAGTCAAGTCAGACTTGCAAGTGACCCAGCAAGTGCTCACTTCTCTGGGTTTTCTTCTCAACCTTCCCAAGTCAGTTCTCGAGCCAGTGCAGCTCCTTACCTTTATAGGGGCAGAGCTGGATACTGTCAAAGCAAGAGCCTTTCTTCCCCTGGAAAGGGCAAGAGTTCTTATAGAGCTGGCTTCTTCCTTCAGCCTTCAGGTGTCTCGACCAGCAAGGCATTTTCTCCAGCTCCTGGGCCACATGGCAGCTTCTACAGCAGTGGTCCAAGGAGCAAGGTTCCAGATGAGGGATATTCAGTTCCATCTGAGGGCCTGTTGGTCTCAAAGGAAAGATTCCCTTACCAAACTGATTCCTGTGACACAGACCCTGATCCAAGCCCTTCAGTGGTGCCAGAATCAGGACAACTTACGGCAAGGGGTCCCATTTGCCACTCAGTCTCATTCAGTGGTCCTTACCACGGATGCTTCTCTTCTGGGTTGGGGAGCCCATCTAGGGGCCCTCACTGTCCAGGGACTGTGGTCCCCTCAGGAATCCCTTCTTCACATCAACCTCCTGGAACTCAGGGCAGTTTTTCCAGCCCTGAAAGCTTTCTCTCAGTCGGTGCGGAACAGGGTGGTTCAAGTCAGAACAGACAACACCACCACCATGTGGTACATCAACAAGCAGGGGGGCACTCTGTCTATGGCCTTGTGCACAGAAGCCATGAAGTTGTGGTCCCTGGCTTATTCCCTGCAGGCCTCTCTGATAGCAGTTCACCTTCCATGGAAGGACAATGTGCTAGCAGATACACTGAGCAGGATCTCTCAGGGCCATCACGAATGGTCCCTGGACCCTCAGGTGTTGAAAGTGATTTTTTCAAGGTGGGGCACTCCAGAGAGAGATCTCTTTGCAGCCCCAGACAATCACCAACTTCCTCTCTTTTGTTGCAGACCCCCAGTCTTGGGCTCAGTCCCCCTGGATGCTCTGATTCTGAATAGGGAAGGGAAATTTCTGTATGCCTTCCGTCTTCTGTTCAAAGTTTTAGTCAAGATAAGGTCACAGCCTTGCAAAGTGATTCTGATTGCTCCAGACTAGGCCAGACAGCCCTGGTACCCCCTGTTGCTGTCCCTAGCAGTCCATCTTCCCCTGTCTCTTCCCAGGAATTACGACCTGTTAACCTCTTCTCAGGGGAGGATTTGGTGCCCCAATCTTCAGTCTCTCAATCTCAAGGCATGGCTCTTGATGAGTTAGTTTGCAGATTTGCATCTGTCTCAGGGGGTTCTGGATGTTCTCAAAGCTTCTTGAAAGCCCTCCACCAGAAAGACTTTTAACTCCAAATGGAAGAGATTCAGCATTTGGTGTTCCAAGAACCATATTTCTCCAGATACTGCTGAGTTGCCTACAGTTCTGGATTATATGGTCCATCTTAATAGCCTAGGCCTCAGACCAGCTACTCTCAAGGTACACTTGTCAGCTGTTTCTGCCTTTCTGTCAGTGGGGAAGTCTTCCTCACTATCATCTCATCCTGTATTTTGTAAATTTTTTAAAGGATTGCTTCATACCAATCCTCCCTTTAGAGACCCTGCCCCTGCCTGGGATTTAAATGTTTGCATTGCTCAACTTATGCAACCTCCTTTTAAGCGTATGTCCTCAACAGAGCTTAAGTACTTGACTTGGAAAACTGTGTTCTTGGTAGCCATTACCTCTGCCAGGCATATCAGTGAATTACAGGCCCTGTCAGTGAAACCTGATTTTATCTCCTTTCATAGGGATAAAAGTGGTCCTTCGAACCAATAGAAGGTTCTTGCCCAAAGTGGTTTCAGATTTTCACCTGAACCAGTCTGTCTCTCCCTGTTTTCTTCACTGATCATTCTTCCTCAGGAGAGAGGAGGCTACACAGTTTAGATGTTAAAAGGGCCCTTAGCTACTACATAGAGCGTACCAAGGGTCACAGGTTTGACTCCCTCCAGTTGTTCCTCACTTATGGAGAAATGGGGAAGGGCAAACCTGTCACTAAGAGAACTATTGCCAGGTGGATTGTATCTTGTATACAATTCTGCTATGAAAAAACTGGGAAAAATTCCTCCCTCAGGCCTGAGGGCTCACTCCACAAGAGGTACAGCTGCTTCCCTGGCTGCTGCCAGGGATATTCCGCTCTTAGAAATCTGTCAAGCAGCCACCTAGAAAACAGTCCATACCTTTACTAAGCATTACTCTCTGGATATCCAGGCGAGGAGTGATGCTTGGTTTGGCACAGCAGTACTTCAGAGCCTATTCCCAAAGTAGGTTCTGTCCCCCCTCCATGGAGGTACTGCTTGGTAGTTTGCATAAGTCAGAATACAGCAAGACTTCATGTTGTTTGAAGAAAAAATTAATCACCTTAGTAACTGTGTTTCTTCTATCGGAGTCTTGCTGTATTCTGACCTCCCTCCCTGCTTCCCCTCTCAGAACCTGTTTTTGGGAAGTAGGTGGGCAGGTACAGTGTGGCACCCCAGGGGTGCTCTTTGTTTACACTCTCTTCCTTTTGTTTGAGTGTTGATTTTCTTACTGTTATTTGTATTAGATTGTTTTTTGTCTTTTGGGTTTCCTGACTTGAGTCTTCCTTTGGGAACCCAAAAACTTTTACTGCCAGTTGGCTAGTAGGAATTTTATAATTTCCACATAGGATTTTTAGTTAGTGGGCTCGTAAGAATCTGACTGTTTGTGTTTGAAACACTCCAGACAGCGCCGGCCCGGTGGCGCTGAGGGCTGAGGCGCTAGACACCACACCTCGCGCTGCGCCGGCGACCCGGGTTCGGGAACGGACTCGGGTGGCCGGTGGTCGGCAGGGTGGAGGGAAGATCAAGCGTCCCAACGGATGCTCTCCTCCCTCAGGGGTGGGAACCAAGAACGCTTCCGCGTTCTACATCACCCTCGTAGCCAGTGGAAGCACCGACAGTAGAGGGATGGAGGCGGCCCGCCTAACGGAGTCGGGAGGGGGACGCCACTGACGCATGAGGGCTCTGGCGGCCAGCACGCCTATCACCTCGGGACGTCACGTCCCAAGCGCTCACGTCCTAGGGGTAGGGGACATAAGGGAGAAAATGGAAAATCCTCTCCGCAGCCCTAGATGAAGGCTGCCCTAAGTCCACCGGACCTCCTGCAGGACAGACCCCACTGTGCAAGGAGAGGAGGATGGGCACTCCAGGGGCAGATCCCTAAGGTAGGCAAGGGAGACATGAGCGGACGGAAGGAGGGGGCTCCGGGGGTAGTAAGGAGGGATAAAGAAAGAAAGAAAAAAAAAAAAAAAAAAAAAAAAAAGAAACACTCCAGACAGACTCCAACCGAGCTCGAGCTCTGCATAGAAAGTTAACTCTTAGTTCTCCGGGGCAGTTCATCGATTGGGGATCACTGCATATGTCAGAATACAGCAAGATTCCAATAGAAGAAACACAATTACTAACATGAGTAATTTTTTCTTCTTGGACAGTCTCCATCACTCATTCACATGCCCACCCACCATCCCCTGGGTTCACTCGTTTTCTTTCCTGGTCTTTATGGCCCTATGGTTCAGACTGTGAGGACATTATTCTTTGACCTTTCTTGCAAAGGCCATCTGGGCCCTCTCAGGCCCAGAAACTCAGGATGAGTTATTTTCATTAGTTATGCTGCACCTCCTCAGTCGAAAAGGTACTGAGGCGGTTGGAGGGTCGACGCTGAGATAGCCTACACAGGCGCCAGCTAGTCTCGCGATGCCGCACATGCATGGTCCTGTCTCGGCGCCAACCTTTCAGAAAATTTTAGGCTCCCGCTTGGTCCTAGCACCTCCGGTGGTATCCCACTAGTGTGAATGAGTGATGGAGACTGTACAAGATCATCAGTAATTATGGTAAGTACATAATTTCCATTTTTATGTTTGCTTGCACGCATGTGCAAGAAACATAGTGCCATCATCGGAGATTTCGGAGGTGTGTCACCTCCTCCTCCAATTCAGGCACTTTGCTGGCAGGCGCGGCCCCTGTAAGCCAATGCATTTTGGAGCTGTCTATGACACGCTTCCAAAATGCAGTGGCATACAGTTGAAAGGGGAGCTACGCTTGAGTGAGTAGCGACAAGGAAGCTGCTCACGCCGCAGCCCCCAGCCGGCGTGCAGCGCTTCTCGCGACGCAGCGATAGCCGACGTGGGTGCCCAATCCCCGCCGGCTGAGCTGCATCGCCTCCCCCTTCCAGTAGTTGATGCCATGCTGGGAGCCCACCCCAGCGTGGCAACAGTCATTTTGCCGACGGGGTGCCTAACTCCCGCTGGCTGAACGCGCCTAAAGTTCTGCATAGCTGGGAGCCCACCCCAGCGTGCCAAACGCCCCAGGAGTTTTTTTTATTTTGTTTTGCCGACGGGGTGCCTAATCCCCCGCCGGCTGAACGCCTCGGGTGAACTTGTGGCACGCTGGGAGCTCACCCCAGCGTGGCAAGCGGTCCCACGAAGTCTTTTTTGTTTTGTTTTGTTTTAACCTGAAAACAAAACGTTCACAAGCGCTGCCTCCAACCCTCCTACAACCCGCACTCCACCCACTGCGCACTCCAGCCTCCCCACACCCCTCACCCTATATTTACCTCCGACTCGTGTGACGATCTTCGTGGACTGGAACACGCTCTGCACTCTTCAAAGCGATCGCAACTGAGGAAATGCCGTAACTGTATAATGGGCCAGATAGAGGGGTTCAACTTTATTGTATATCTCAGGTATTTTGATTTTGTATCTACTTAACATGGGGTTTTTGATTCTTTCATGATGATATCACTGTCATGGCATAGATGTTCGCTGCTGATTTCGCCAGAGTGACTGCAAATCATCTTCGGACTGAATACCACCATGACAGTGACATCATTCATGAGAAGGGGCCCAAACCCTATGTTGAAAATTTGGTGCCAAAATTCCAAAATGACTGTTTAACGAGCGTATGTTATGGAGTTCCTACTTAGGCTCGTAAGTTCGTGAAATTTCAATATTTTACTCCAGATTTTCAACATTGCCATTTCACCACACCGTCTTATGAGTAGTACAGCTGTCATTTTTCACATCTCACCCAAAATGTGTTTCCGCCCTTGTAGCGCAGAATGGCGCAGTCGGTGTGCGAAATCAATGTACGGGACAAATTAAGAAAATCACAGTGACACTGTTCATGAGCAGAGGTCTTGAAATGGCTATGTTGAAAATTTGGTGAAAAAATTCCTAAAAATGACTGTTTTACGAGTGTGTGTTGCACAGTTCCCACGCACGCTTGTAGGTTTGTGAATTTTAAATATTTCCACTCCAGATTTCCAACATTGCCATTTTTCCACACCTCCTTATGAGCAGTACAGCTGTCATTTTTCACATCCTGCCCAAAACGTGTTTCCGCCCATGTAGCGCACAATGGCGCAGTCGGTGTGCAAACTCAATGTATGGAACACATTAACAAAAGCACAGTGACACTGTTCATGAGCAGAGGTCTTAAAATGGCTATGTTAAAATTTGGTGAAAAATGCTCAAAAATGACTTTTTACGAAGTGCGTCGCTGTACAGTTCCTATGCATGCTCATAAGTTTGCAAATTTAATATTTTACTCTAGATTTTCAACTTGTGCATTTTATTAAACTTCCTTATGAACAGTACAGCTGCAATTTTCATATGTCACCCAAATGTGTTATCGCACATGTAGCGCATAATGGTGCTGTTGGTATGCGAAAGCAATGTTTAGGACAGATTAAGAAAATCACAGTTACACTGTTCATGAGCAGAGGTCTTAAAATGGCTATGTTGAAAATTTGGTGACAAAAGTCCATAAAATGACTGTGTTACGAGTGAGCCTTGTGCAGTTTCCACGCATCCTCGTTAGTTCATGACTTTGTAATATTTTCAGTCCAGATTTTCACTAGTGGCATTTTTCAGCACTTCCTTATGAACAGTACAGCTGCCATTTTTCACAACATGACCAAAGTGTGTTTTCACACTTTCAGTGCAGAGATGCGTGGTCGCTGTGGGAAATCATTGTTCGGCACAGATAAAGAAAATCACAGTGACACTGTTCATGATCGGAGGCACCAAAATGCCTGAGTTGACAATCTGCTGTAAAATATCCCCAACCTACTTATATAACGGGTATGCGTTGCACAATTTCTATGTACGCTCGTGACTACACCATTTTTTTAAAATATTTTTACTACACATTTGCAACACAGCCATTTTTACACCTCCCATGAAAGAGTACAGCTGTCATTTTTACGTCTCTGTTCGAATATTTTTTGGCCTGTGGTGCTAAATCCGTAGTCACTGTGCATAAGCAGCTTTTGGCTACCAAACTGATATTCCCACTGTTCATGAGGTGGGGTCACAAAACAAACATGTTGAAAATTTGGAGTTAAAATACCAACGAATGCCTGAGGTGTTAGGCTTTTCAACTAAATCGCCCAACCCTATAGAGAATGACAGGAATCAGGGGTGTGACTTGGGATTCTTGCCTGTGATGCTCATACCATTCCACACCCTGCAGTCACTGAGAGGCATCGAGGTATGCCTTGGAGTCTTCGGCCCCAAACTTCACCCATTCTCCTATATCACACCCATCTCACCGTGATTCGTGAATGAAATGGGTGAGCAAGGGCCAAAGACCCCAAGGAACACGTGACACTTGTCAGTCTCTGCAGAGTGGGGTGTGGTGAAATGGCGTGGCCGTTATGCCTGACGACCCAAATGCACACCCCAATGCCTGTCACTCTCTGCAGGGTGGTGGTGGGGTTGGCTTCAGTTCAATACTTCACTGCCATTCCTATTACGCAGCTCTGTAACTTCTACACTACCACTGCCAATGCCAGTAAGCAAACATTCGGTATTGACAAATGCTTGTTTGATAGAGAAATGGAGAGATCGGTCGAAAACAGAACCTCAGCCCTTAAAGGGAAACTATCATTATCTAAATCGCCCCATTCCCAAAAGCTTTAGCCCCGATTAAACTTTCTGCACAAGAAAGCGTTTGTTTTAGTAAGGGTACTCACAGAATTTAAATTTTGTAAAGTCCGCGCTTCTCAAACATGGTGAACAGTGCGCAGCTCCATTTCAGCTGAAGTTGCAGTGGGGGTGGGATGATTTAGATAATGACAATTTTCCTTTAAGCAAAAGATCGCTAGGATGGAATCCAAGTTGGGGGACTTGGAGGGCCATAGTGAGTGCTGTAACATGGTGGTCCTTGGACTACCAGAGAAGGCTGAAGGTACCTCTCCGATAGTGTTTGCACAAAAAATTATGCTCCAAACTAGCTGGCCTGTCTCTGAATGGGACCACTTACATTATAGAGCGGGTCCATGGAGCTCTCTGCCCACCGCCACCGGACACTGCACCCCCAAGACCATTCATTTTTAAATTCTTAAATTACCTTGACAAACAACATCTGCTTACCAAAGTACGGGACCTAAAGGAGGTTCTTTGGGAGGGGCAGAAGCTCCGTATTCTTTGATATGCCTCCTCCTGTGAGACAGCGATGTGCAGCATATCATCTCATCGTGACTAAGATCTTAGCAGCAGGGCTCCGTTTTAATGTATTGTACCCTACTTGCCTGTAGGTCCAAATAGGAGATTCCTGGAAATCATGGGATTCTGCCAAGCAAGCTTCTGCTGCTCTACAGAACTGCTACCTGATTTGTTTAAACCCTATTGAGCTCCAGGGTAATTCGGTTCAATAACTCCCTACTAACTATGAGCCGCACATTGACTATTTTTTCCCCTCTTGTCTGGAGGCTTTCTTTAGTGGCTTACACTATCCTGTACTTGGCTGAACACTGAATGTACCCTTCCTGATATTACTGGGACTTGGTTCGGAAAACCTGATGGTCTGTACAATCCTTTTTTTACTTGGGCTGTGGTTCTGCATCTGAATTGGAAGACTCTGGTTCAACTTGCAAGCATGCACAAGCTGCTCACTTCACATATTGGAGCTAAGCTTGGATCTCTGTATCTTTCTTTCCTAACCTGCCTGCAGCTCCACTGGCTCAGGGTAATTGTCCCCATTATCTGGCTTTCTGGTACAATTTCCCTGGGATGCTTTCCATTTCTACTATCCGGCCAATACCTGCGCACATTGTGGACTTGGTTCTCAGTATCTCAGCGATCCGGTCATCTATTTTAGATCGAACTTGCCTTTCTGGGCCCGCATCTGAAGGTTCTTCCTCAGACAGGGAGTATGCAGCATATCTTCTGCATGAACTGGCCTGTTACTACTGCAGAGTGGCTGATTGGAAGCTTACCTCTCCATTCACGTACACTTTGTGACAGGCTGGCTCAGCCTGGCTGTTGCTACTATGACCCTTATTGTTCTTCTTTCCCCTTCTGTTTCCTAGGCAAGACGGGAGGGTGAGCTGGATGTCATTATCCACCTAGGTACTAATGATCTGACAAATGGGGAGCCAGAGGAAGTTCAGGAAGAGTTTAGGAAATTGGGGAGGGGTCTCAAGCAAGTAGCTACTTCTGTCACCTTCTCGGAAGTACTACCTGCTAGAGGAATGGGAGAGCATAGGGGTGCATGCACCAGGAACTTTAACCCATGGTTGAAGAAGTGGTGCTGTGAGGAAGGGTTTGGATTCATTGGTGACTGGGGACCCACCTGGAGAGATGGAGGCTTGTTCAAGCCTGACAGCCTGCATCCATCCTGGAGGGGAAACCAAGCACTCAGTGATAAGTTTAAATGCTACATTGACAAGCATTTAAAATAGCCAAGGGGGGGGGTGGCAGGCCAGCAAGGAGGGTACCTCATTGCCCACCCCCCACAGCTAGCAGTGGAACCAGTGAACTGGAGGAGTGGATATCTGTACAAAGCAGTGTGCAAAGATGGAGATAAGTGCCCAAGAGACGGATAGGCAGAAAAGGGGCAAAATTCAACAGAAGGGCAGACAGCAAGGAGAACCAGGGATAAAGGACAACCAGGGAAGGGGCTGGAGTAGAACAGCTAAGCAGTCTAGGGAGGTCAAATCATGGAAAGCCATGTGTGTCAATGCCAGGAGCCTTAGCAACAAGATGGAGGATCTGGAGGCTGTCATGGTGCAGTCAGACCTGGGCATTGTGGCCATCACAGAAACCTGGTGTAATGATAACCATGACTGGGAGATGGCCATACCTAGCTACAACATATTCAGAAGAGACAGGGCAGGTAGGAAGGGAGGAGGAGTGGCACTATATGTGAAAAATGACATAAGGGCCACAGAGATCCAGGAGGAACAAAATGGGGGAGAGATACTGTGGGTTAAGCTCGAAAGGAAAATGGGAACAGCCATCCGCACAGGTGTGGTCTATAGACCACCAGCCCAGGTGGAAGAAACAGATAGGGAACTGATGCTAGCCATCCAAAGGATGGCAGACAAGGGTGAGGTAGTGCTGGTTGGAGACCTCAATATACCAGACGTGGACTGCAGCATCCCAGCAGCAGCATCAACTAGGAGCAGATTTATCCTGGACTCCCTTCAGGGTGCCTTCCTCAAGCAACTGGTCATGGAACCAACTCGGCAGAAGGCAATACTGGACCTTGTGCTCACAAACGGGGACAATGTGATGGGGGTAACAGTGGGGGAGCACCTGGGAAACAGTGACCACCAGTCATTGTGGTTTGAAATCACAGAAGGAGCAGAACCAAAACACACAAAAACATGTATCCTGGATTTTAGGGGGACAGACTTTGGGGAAAATGGGGAGATGCTTGAAAGAGGCATTAAGGGGAATGCGGCAGGAATCGGGTTGAGGAACAGTGGGCAATATTTAAAATGGGGATTGCAGAATTATGCATTAAGCAGGTTAGCAAAAGGAAAAGGAAGAGGAGGCCATTATGGTTTTCCAAGGAGGTAGTGGAGAAAGTGAAAGCCAAAAAGATTGCATTCAGGCAATACAAAAAGACACAGGCAGAAGGGGATAGGGAGAAGTACCAGGAGAAGCAAAGGGAGGCAGGGAGGTCAGTAAGGGAAGCCAAAGCTCAGACAGAAGACCACATTGCAAAATCAGTCGGTAGAGGGGACAAAACCTTTTACAGGTACATAAGGGAAAAAAGAAAGAAAAAGGGAGGGATAGGAAGACTGAAGGGGGAGGATGGGGGCCGCGTGGAGGATGACAACAGTAAAACTGATATATTGAACAGGTATTTCTGCTCATTATTTACTGAGGAAGAGGAGGGTAATGGGTCTGAAGGGAGTACAAGGGGTGGGAATGGTGCAGAAATGGACACAAGTCCCTTTACACGAGAAAGGGTCCTGAAGGAACTGGAAGTAATAACAGTTGATAAAGCAATGGGGCCAGATGGGGTGCACCCCAGGGTCCTTAAAGAACTAAGAGAGGTGGTGGCTGAACCTCTGGCAATCCTGTTTAGTCGATCACTGGAAACAGGGGAGGTACTCAAAGACTGGAGGACAGCAGATGTAGTCCCCTTATACAAAAGTGAGAACAAAGAGGAAGCGGGGAACTACAGACCAGTATGCCTCACCTTGGTAGTGGGGAAGATCATGGAAGTACTACTGAAGGAGAGATTGGTGACAACCAGATGTTCCAGTGGACTACAGGACCCAAGACAGCATGGTTTTACAAAGGGGAGGTCATGTAAGACCAATCTCGTTGAATTTTTTGATTGGGTGACTAGGGAGGTGGATCAGGGGAGGGCAGTGGACATGGCCTATCTAGACTTCAGCAAGGCCTTTGACACTGTGCCACATGGAAGACTATTACACAAACTGGGGAATATGGGTGTGGGCAGGACAGTAGTGCAGAGGGTAGGTAAGTGGCTGGGCAGCAGGACACAGAGGGTGGTGGTAAATGGCTATCACTCCACAGAGGGAAGAGTGACCAGTGGGGTACCACAGGGATCAGTGCTGGGACCGGTCCTGTTCAACATCTTCATCAGTGACATTGCGGAGGACCTAGAAGACAGAATTTCCCTGTTTGCTGATGAGACAAAGCTCTGTAACAGAGTAGACACACCAGAGGGTGTAGACAGAATGAGAAGGGACCTGCAGAAACTTGAAGAATGGTCAGGGGTTTGACAGTTGAAATTCAATGCAAAGTTGTGCAAGATAATGCATATGGGGCACAAAAACCCTGGCACTATATATCAGTTTGGGGGGTGAGGATATAGCATGCACCAAGCAGGAAAGAGATCTTGGGGTTATCATCTCTGATGACCTCAAGGTAGGGGAAACAGTGTGACAAGGCAGCAGGTAAAGCAAATAGGATGCTGGGATGCATAGGCAGGGGCATCATCAGCAGGAAAAGGGAGGTCATAATTCCACTATACAAGACACTAGTGAGGCTCCCACCTGGAGTACGGTGTATGTTCTGAGACCTTACTGTAAGGACATAGACAAGGTAGAGAAGGTTCAGAGGAGGGCAACAAAGATGGTACATGGATTGCATCACAAGTCCTATGAGGACAGGTTGAAGGAACTGAATATGTACTCCCTGGAAGAGAGGAGGGAGAGAGGGGATATGATGGAGACATACAAGTATCTTACAGGGAGGAACAGGGTGCAGGAAGACACTATTTTTAAGCGAAAAAGGTGTTCCGGGATTAGAGGACGTGGGATGAAGTTGCAGGGAGGACGATTCAGAGAAAACATGAGGAAGAATTTCTTCACAGAACGGGTGGTGGACAAGAGGAACACCATGCCAGAGGAAGTGATGGGGGCTGAAACAATCACGGGATTTAAGAATGCATGGGATAAACATAAAGGAATTCTGGAGGTCAGGGTTAAGGGTCAACAGACTTCTAGGAAAACATAAAGTAAACTTACAAGCTCAAATGGGCAGACTGGGTGCGCCATAGGCCCTTATCTGCTGGCACTGTCTATGTATCTAGACTGATGTAGCTTGCCAACTGTGACTTTCATTTTGGAGAGGGAATGGCGCTGGGAAACTTTTCGACTTGGCATTCTGCTTCGACATAGGAATATTTATAACAATCGTCGTCTTCTCCAAGGCAAGTTAAGCTGACAGGACCTTGACAAAGGATCACATTTTCTTCTAGTATGCTGGAATAATTTTACTGTGGACCTTACGGAGCCATTTAAGATGTTTTATGTATGATCATATTCTTTGTTCACTGTTGCACACGTTTACCACCTGTTATATAGTTCTTAAGGACTAGCAGGTTGTATATTCCCAGTTACCGTATATGTTTACATGCTGTGTTTTGGTTTTACAAGTTTAAAATTTTTGGGACTAAGCTTAAAAACATGTTAAAGTTTAAATGTTTATTGATGGTTTAACTTATGTACTCTAGCAATTTATCGTATCCTGTGATATCTGAATATTAGCTGGTGGAACTCTAAATGTTTTAGTCCTTATATCTAGTGTTGTTGATCTATGGATATCTTCTTACTGCAGTTGCCATCCGGATTGGGTTGGGGGGTAGGGGCTGGAGTGGGACGCCACCGTATGCCCTCGCCGATCATGCACCATATAGCTCAGAGGGGGTAGGGGTTGGGTTTTGGGGAGCTTTTATGGTACATTGGTATGAATGTGTTGGGTTTGTTTTGAATTGAGAGTTTGTATTTGGTAATTGACCTTGGGAGGGGAGAGTGGGAGGGCCCTCTCGGAAATGGTTGTTTAATCTGACTGAGGTTCCTTATTTTCTTTTTATAGGTAATGTACTTCCTATAACCGTCCTATGTTAGCTGAGAGATATGGCGATTAACTACTGATCTTACTTCGAGAGGGCTCTTGCAGTAGGTAATTACATATAGGACTGACGCCGGCCGGCGGTAGGACTCCACGGAAAAATTTCTAGCTAGCAGTCCCTGGCGAGGGACCGCACCCACGTCAGGTGACCGGCGTCATACGATGTCAGTATAAAGGGGTGGTCCCGGACGC
This sequence comes from Neoceratodus forsteri, assembly GCA_016271365.2. Lineage (NCBI taxonomy): Eukaryota > Metazoa > Chordata > Ceratodontiformes > Ceratodontidae > Neoceratodus > Neoceratodus forsteri. The sequence goes on along the minus strand of CM057453.1, from coordinate 1,319,024,512 downwards.
CCACCTTCCAGTTCTTTCCCGCCGTTAGCTTGTGCAGCGCCTCGTGGTAAAGTTCGTGCTTCGTCAGCCCTGCCTTTCGTCGTTTTTTACCGATAAATAGTTATTCTTTTTTCAAACGTCAGGTATATCATCAGTGTATGTCATCCCCTACACCCTCCGAGCATGAAAGCAAGTGCGACTCGTGCGGTGCCCAACTGCCACTCAAGGACAGCCATTCCCAGTACCTCTTCTGCCTAGGCCCCGATCACCCGGCCGACAAGTGCCAGTATTGCCTCAACTTCAACGCGGCTACCCGTAAACGGAGCCAACAGTCCCTGGAAGCCCATCTCCTTAAGAAAAAGATGTCTTCGATGGAGAAAGACTTGAAAAAGTTGAGGCAGACATCCACTTCCCCCAAGGGACATCGGAAAAAGGACAAGGAAAGGCACCGGGAGAAGTCCTCCTCTACCGCGTCTCCCGCCAGAGACGCGACTCAGGTAACTTCCCCCCCAGGGGACCATTCGACGACAGCCTCCAAGGTTTTGGAGGAGGCATCGGCCCGCCCGTCTGGCTCGGGCCTTGCGGGCACCTCCGGGCGAAAGGAGGCCTGCGTCCCCGGTTCGGCCGCAGGCTTGCGGCCTACTGGTGTGGGCGACTCCACTAAGTCGGACGTTGGCTCCTCCGACGTCCGCATGGAGTGGTCGATAAGATGCCAACCTTCGGGCGTGCACACGCACTACCTCCCCGGACCGACCGATCTTCCTCGCCCGCCTCCGGAGGGATCCGCAGTAGGCCGCATCGCCTGCTCCTCCGACGCGCTGCGCAAACGGAACCGACGAGCGGACCCTGCACGTCCGTCGTATTCGGTTCCCCGTAGCTGCTGCCGCCTGGGGAGCCTGAGTCACCCCAGCCTGACCTCGGGATTTCTCCTCCATCCACGGGTGATGCGGGGATCTTCCTCCGATGGAGCTGGATCTGACGTCGGACGCCGTACCACCGACGCCTGCACCACCGATGCTGGTCCCTCGGCATCGCCCGGCCGGCAGGGATATCCCCCTTCGTGGACCCCTTAATATGGACCCCTTGAGACGCCAGACCAGGCCGTCTGCTTGGCAGCGCGCTCCGGTACCCACTGTCATACCCGGACCACAGTATCCAGCGCCGCTGCACGACGCCGGTTCTCCCGACGCCGCAGTACCTGACGCCACAATACCCGACGCCGGGTTTCCCGCAGCCGGGTTTTGATACTCGCCACGGGTACAACCCTGCACGCCTTCCCCTCCTCCTTCACCGCCTCACGCCGCCGTGGATCTGCAGGAGACTTGGCCTCTTGCTGGGCCGAGGCCAAGGCTCAACTCACCAAGGAGGTAGAGAGCCGCCTTACGACGATGGTTTCGCTACCGGCTCCCGTACGTCCGAGGTGGCACACTCCCTCATTACCTCCAGATTCCAGGGTTCTTCCCTCTGGATCCCGAGAGGGGCAAGACACGCGTTCCCAGGTACCACCCAAGGAACCCGTTCCTCCCCCAGTCGTGTCAGGGAGTCTTTTTCTTCTTCTGCTTCTCTCTTCCTCCTCGGACTCTTCTGACGGATGCTCTGAGAAAGACGACGAGCCCCGGCTCTCCGTCTAAGCCCCGGACGAGGACTCTTCCGAAATCTCCTCCGGAGGACCCATCCTTCATGGAGTTGCTTAGAAAAATCCAGCAAGTTCACCAGTGGCGCTCTTTGGAACCAGACTCTCAGCGGGTTAAACTCGCCGAGCATCTGGACCTGCCCGTGACAGCTCCAACCCTAGTGCCACCCTGGATAGAGCCTCACGCCCACCTTGTCTCCACGATTTGGAAACAACCGTCGGCGTTAGCCCCACTTCCCAGGAAGTCTAATAGGCTATACCAGGCTCCTGAGGGTGTAGATTATCTCGATTCTCACCCTCGTGCCGACTCAGTCGTGATTAGCGCCGCTCATGGCCGGTCGGCACATCCAAAGCATCTGAGCTCGTCTCCTCCGGATAAGGAATCTTGCCTTCTGGACCAGTATGGAAGAAAGATTTACGCCTCTTCCACACTGGGAATTCGGGCCTTGAATTACGTCGCCCACATGGGGGATTACCAGAAGGCTATCCTTACCCAGGTGGAATACAAGCTGGACTCCTTGCCTGACTCCCAGGTCAAACAGGAGTTAGTCGACCTCGTCCGTTCTGCTCGTTTGGCCATCGCCAATTTTGGATTACATAATATGCAGTTGACACTGCCGGATTGAGCTCTGCTGCGTGGACTACGGCGCCATGCCTGGCTCCGGTGTCAGGTTTGGTCCCGGAGGTGCAATCTGTTATTCAGGAAGCACCTTTTCGGGGGTCAGTGCTTTCCGGGGGTTATGTCAAGGACATCATCACCGATAAGAAGGGGACGGCTCTGAAATCCGTGAATTCCATGTACCATCCCCATCAACAGCAGCGCCGTCCTTTCGCAGACGGATTCGCCAAAAGCGAAACCTCAGGAAGGCGGCCACCAAATGTCGGGGCCCCTGCAGCCAAGGCCCCCCGCCCAAAAAGAAAGCGGTGCTTGCTGCGCGCCTGCCCCACACCACCTGACTCCTTTCCTCTCCCACCGCCTCTGGACTTTCCAGAGGAACCGGTAGGAGGGAGGTTCTCCCTCTACCTTCCGGGATGGGAGAGGATAACTGCGGATTCTTGGGTGCCTCAGCTCATAGTGGAAGGGCACTCCATAGAGTTTCTTCAGAAACCACCCCGCCACCCACCTCTGAAGTCGACCTATTCAAGGGAACACCTTCCTGTGGTCCGGGAAGAAATTTTGGCTCTTCTTTCGAAGCAAGCGATAGAACCCGTGCCCCTCCATCTTCAGGGAACGGGTTACTATTCCCATTTCTTCCTGGTCTTGAAGAAGACGGGAGATCTCAGACCAATTCTAGATCTCAGTTCCCTGAATCTTTATGTCCAATACAAAACGTTCAGGATGCTCTCTCTGCAGAGCCTTCTGCCCCTCCTTCGGCCGGGTCAATGGCTTTGTACCCTGGATATGCAGGGTGCCTACCTGCACATCCCCATTCGCCTTTCTCACCGCAAGCATCTTCGCTTTGCGTTTCAGGGGGACCACTACCAATTCAGGGCGCTCCCTTTTGGTCTATCCTCGGCTCCCCGAGTATTTACCAAATGCCTGTCTGTGGTAGCGGCCCACCTGCATACAATGGGAGTTCAGGTGTTCCCTTACCTGGATGACTGGCTCCTTTCGGCCCTGTCCAGGGAGGAACTCCTGCGTTTTCTCTCCCTTACCCAGCAGGTGTTTACCTGCTTGGGTATTACCATCAACCATTCCAAGTCTCATCTGGATCCTTCCCAGAGACTACAGTTCATCGGGGCCATCCTCGATACGACTGTCAGCAAGGCTTTCCTGCCTCTGGACAGGGCAGCCTCTCTTCAATCCCAGATTTCCCTGCTATTGGAATGCAGGAGAATCTCGGCGAGATCGGTCCTCCGTCTTCTGGGGCTTATGGCGGCCGCCATCCCGACGATCCCCCGAGCTCGACTCCACATGAGGATCTCCCAGTGGACTCTTCGCTCTCAATGGGACCAACTTACGGATGACCTAGATCAATTAGTCCTGATCTCATCGCCGATGGTACGAGACCTGCAGTGGTGGATGGTCCGAGAGAACCTGTTTCGGGGGGGTCCCCTTCTTTCATCCTCCACCCTCCCAGACTCTGACTATGGACGCGTCAGGCAAAGGTTGGGGAGCCCATTTAGGACCTCATCGGACCCAGGGCTCCTGGTCCAAATTGGAACAAGCTGTCCACATCAATGTGTTAGAGCTTTGGGCTGTGTTGTATGCTCTCCAAGCCCTTCACCAATACATTCTTCCTGGCCACCTAGCCGTTCAGACGGACAACATGTGCGTAGTGTGGGATATCAACAAACAGGGAGGAACTCGGTCCTACCCTCTTTGCAGGGAGGCAATGAGGGTTTGGGATTGGGCGACACGGCACGACCTTCACCTAACGGCGATTCACGTCCCAGGAGTCGACAACACTCTGGCAGACAAGCTCAGCCGCTCCTCTGCCCTAGCTCACGAGTGGGAACTGGATCAAGGGGTACTGGACGACATCTTTCAGCTTTGGGGGACTCCGCAGTTGGACCTGTTTGCCTCCCCCCAAAACGCAAAACTTCCCACCTTTTGCTCGCTCGTTCCAGAGCGAGGCGCTTTCTGGAACAACGCTCTGTCTCTAGACTGGAAGGACAGATTCGTCTATGCTTTTCCCCCAATTCCTCTAATCCCATGAGTATTGCAGAAACCAGCCACAGAAGGAACCAGAATGATTCTGATCGCTCCTTTCTGGCCCAGGCAAATTTGGTTCTCTCTTCTACAGCAATATTCAGAGGATCCTCCTCTTACTCTTCCTCTATCTTGGGGGTTGCTGACCCAGGACCAGGGGACCCTGGTTCATCCAGGACTCAAATCCCTTCAACTCCATGCATGGCTCCTGCAGACCTAGCCCAGTCTCGTTTTGGAGTCTCTCCCAAAGTGGCGGAAATTTTGGTGGAGGCTAGAAAGCCATCCACCAGGTCTACTTATGCCATGAAATGGAAGAGATTCTCTATTTGGGCGGCCTCTAAGAACATGGAGCCTTTCTCCTGTTCAGTGGCTTTTCTGCTGGAGTACCTGCGTCATTTATTCGATCTGGGTCTCAGCCATTCATCCTTGAAGGTTCACATGGCGGCTATCTCAACCTACCATGTCCCCTTCGCAGGTAACGCTTTCGCTCAACTGAAGGTCTCCAAGACCATTCTCAGAGGGGTCCTCCATCTGAGGCCCCCCATCCGTACTCCTGCTCCCCCTTGGGACCTGAATTTTGTCCTCGAGAAACTTACTCTCCCTCCCTTCGAACCTGCAGCTTCTGCAGATTTGAAATTTCTTTCGTCGAAGACACTCTTCTTGGTGGCCATTACCTCGGCTAGGAGAATTTCCGAGCTTCAGGCACTGATGTGCAAAATCTCCTACTTGATTTTCCACAAAGAACGAGTTGCTCTTCGCACGAATCCTAAGTTTCTACCTAAAGTAGTAGCAGAGTCTACCTTGAATCAGTCCATAGAGCTGCCTGCCTTTTTTACACAGCACTCTAACCAGAGGGAGTACTTACTCCATACTATGGATGTTCACCGGATTCTGAGATACTACACCAACAGGACGAAGGATCTCGGAAAAACTGACCAGTTGTTCGTCTCTTTTGCTCACAAAAGGGAAGGCAATGCTGTTTCCAAGCAATGCCTGTCTAAGTGGTTGGCTCATTGCATCACTTTCTGTTATGACAAGTACAACAAGACCCTTCCGGGTCAAGTCAGAGGCCACTTTACGAGAGGAATAGTGGCCTCGGTGGCTTGTTTCAAGAATGTTTCCATAGCAGACATCTGCGCTGCTGCCACCTGGTCTTCTGTCCACACCTTTTCTTAAACATCATAGTTTGGACATTGCCTCTCGCCAGAGAGCAGGCTTCGGTTAGTTGTTTTGCAAGGCCTCCTGTCTTGAGGCTTGCATGGCTAAAGTTACTTATTGGAGTAGTTTTCTCCTCCCGGTGCCTACCTTGTTCCAGACTGCTTGGGATTCTGTCCTATATGTACTTACCTGCAAGAGCCTTCTCAAGTAAGATAGACATATGTAAGAACTTACTGTAACAGTAGATCTTCAAGAGAGGCTCTTGCAGTAGGTAATACCTTCCCTCCATCCTCTAGGCTTTTTCAGCTCCTTTTCCATTTAGGAAAATATCCGCTCCTCTCTCATCCGGCCTCTTTCGGCCTGTGCGGGGTCCTGCCGCCAGCCGGCATCAGTCCTATATGTAATTACCTACGCAAGAGCCTCTCTCGAAGATCTACTGTTATGGTAAGTTCTTACGTAACTGTACTTTTTTGCTCCTGGAACGTTAGGGGAGCTCGGACCCCACAGATAGAATCTAAGATTGTTTTACATCTGAGTAAACCACAGGTTGACGTGGCTTTTTTACAAGAAATTCATCTTCCTCCCACCCAGGCTGTGCTGCTACGGCGCTCCTGGGTGGGACAAGCTTTTGGATCTGGTTTGGGTTCCTGTACTAGAGGGGTAGCCATCCTGGTGGCCAGGAGGAACCCATTTCACTTACTTCAGGAGGTCAGCAATCCCCAAGGTCGTTGCCTCTTCCTCCGTGCACTGTTGCATCACACACAAGTTTCCCATACTCCTGGCTGGAGACTGGAACATGGTCCTCAGTAATATGCTGGATAGGTCCAGTAATTCACACCTAATTCTCTCCCCTGGCCAATTGGCCCTGAGGGATATGATGGACTCCTTGGGGCTTATTGAAGCATGGAGGGCCCTTCATCCATCTACCCTGGGATACTCCCTTTATTCCACACCACATGCATCATTCTCAAGGATAGATTAGTTTCTGTTTGGGTTCGAGCACCTTTCACAAGTCTATCTTTGTCACTATAGAGCCATGGTCATATCGGACCACTGCCCAGTACTTATCTCAGGGTTAATCTCTCAGTCACAACTGATGGAGATAAGACCTGGAGACTGAATAATCAAATGTTGAAATCTTCAGACCTGATAGATCAGGTTCAATGGTTCATTACCTCCATTTTGGAAATAAATACCCCCTCAACGGGCAAGCAAGACATTCTATGGGCTGCCATTAAATGTTCCCTTAGGGACAAACTTATTCATCTAGCATCCAAAAGAGAAAGATTAGCAATGCAGAAACCTCCACCTTATTGACACAAATCAGAGCCCTGGAAACAGTCTTGACCTAGACACCCCCACCCCAAACAGAGTGGATCCATTTAGGGTCATTAAGGGCTAAATATAATCAAATTTGGGGAAAGGGCGGAAGAATGCGCACCAGATCCAAATATTTCGATCAAGGTGAAAAAGCGGGGAAACTCTTGGCTCCTTGTTTGTGTACGAAGGCTACAGATAGGATTGTTCTGTCTGTTCGCACCAAATTGAGTTCCCTTCTAACAACTCAGAGGAAAATTGTTGAACACTTCCAGTCCTATTACCAGGCCCTTTATACACCTTCTTTAACCCCTTTTAGTAGTGCCTCCCTGGAAGAATTCCTGGCAGGTGTGAACCTTCCCCAGTTAACAGACACGCAGTTAAATCTGCTGATTCAACCATTCACTGAACTGGAGATATGATCAGCTGTTGATTCTCTGACTCCTGATAAGTCACCCGATCCTGATGGCTATACCCCTAACTATTATAAGAAATTCAAAATTCTTCTTGCTCTCAACCTGCTCCGGCTGTTTAGCTACATCTCCACTGAGGGCCTATCGGATTTATCTCTCACTTAGGCTCTAATTGTAGTCTTGCCCAAGCCTGGCAGAGATCCTGTCTTGGCCAGCAACTATGGACCTATTTCCTTAATAAATGGCGATTTTAAAATTAATGCAAAAATCTTGGCAGCTCAACTGAATCAGGTCTGGGGATACTTGGTCAGTCCTGAGCAGGTGGGCTTTGTGGCTGGAAGACTGTCATCTGATCATCTACAAAAACTTTCCCATCTCATTTCCACATCCAGGGACACCCTTACCCCTGCAGTCTTGGCATCTCTGGACACGGAAAAAGCCTTTGACAGATTATTTGTTCTATCTCCTGCCTAAATACAATAGTCCCCCCCCCCCCCCAACACACACACACACATTTTTGTACGATGGATTAAAGTACTGTAGACGCACCTGTCAGCCCGGGCTCTTTGCAGCGGAGTCCTTTCCCAAAGTTTTACCCTGCACCAGGGTACTCGTCAAGGATGCCCACTTTCCCATTTTCTTTTAATTTATTTCTTGAGCCCCGAATTGGGAAGATAAATTCTACAGCCCAGATTTCTGGCATTATGATTGGTCTGAGTCAATATAAGTTGTCGGTGTATGCTGACAACATCCTGTTACATGTTACTAACCTGGACATTTCTCTCTCCACAACGTTAGAATTAACATATTTGGTCTTCATTCTAATTATAAATTAAATGTGGTGAAAACAGAGGTTATGCCTTTAAATGCGGTTAGGACCAAGGCCAGGTTGGCCCACTTAAGCCTGTTATGAATCCGTGACAGACTCAAATATTTGGGGATCTATTTACGTACTTCCTTCACGAAAATGAAGCAGTATAATTTAGACCCACTTGTTAACCAACTCAAAGCTGATCTGAACTGTTGATCTTTTTTACCGATCCCGCTGTGGGGCCACATAAACACTTTGAAGATAAATGTGCTCCATCGTTTACTATACCCCTTCCAGATGCTTATGCAACCACTCCCCTTAAATGGTTCTCATAGATCCACAGACTGATGTCCACATTCTTATGGCAAGGTAAGCTGGCCCACAGGGCCCTCTCCAAATTGATGCGACCTAAAAAGTAAAAATTGATGGGTCCAAAAAGTGAAAATCCTGGACACCTTCTCCGACAACCTTTAGTATTATCACAGGCATTCCTCAAGGCTCTGTCCTTGGCCCTCTACTGTTCAGCCTGTTCTTAAACAACCTCTCTCATTCGGTAAACAACAAGCTACTACTGTATGCAGACGATGCGGTCCTATATTCATGTAATTCTGACCCCTACATACTGGAAAAGCAAATGCAGGCTAATTTCACCATGGTTGAGCACTGGTTCCTTCAATCAAAACTGCTCCTCAATTATAAAAAACAAAACTGACTGTTATTCGCATCATCACATAGCAAACACCGCACTCACCAACTTTGCATTCATAACAATCATAATTCTTCCCTGGAGATGGTTCAAACATTTAAATACCTAGGATTGACACTGGACCGCACCCTCTCATTTAACCAATACATACACGCAGTCGCAAAGTCATCAAATGCAAAACTAGGATTACTGTACAGACACCGAAAAGGCCTGACTTCTGAGGCACTCAAAACTGCTGTAAATAGCTCAGTCCTCTCAGTGATAACTATGGTCTAGCAGTATATGGGGCTACCTCCCAAACTGCTTTGAAACGTATCAAAACAACACGTATTGTTTAGTCCTAGGTGCACCCCGTCTCACTCACACCTACGAGTTGTACACTCAAACAAAATGTCTCAACCTTGACAGTCTCCTCCAGTATCAAGCATGCATGCTCGCCAAGAAGTCTGTGCTAGGACTTACCACCCCAGGCCTGCAAAGCCTCCTTAGCCAACCTAATTCCATCAGATGCACTAGGAGTACAAACAACTCAGCTCTCTGCATCCCTTTCCGTAGAACCACACAAGGCCAATGGTCCTACGAATACCGGGCACCACTTTGGCTTAATGCGCTTCACCTAGGCATCACAAAAGAGGACAAAATAGGCCCCTTTAAAGATAAACTCTACGTGGCCTTCTCCACAAACAGGAACTGTGACTGTGGGACCTGGACTCCCCCACACTCTTCCCTGCTACCCTCATTCTAAACTGCACCCTTGCCTCTCCTCTTTTCTTGCTAACTAACACTCCCCTAGTAGGCTCCAGGCCCCCGCCTCCCACTCCCCCCACCCGTGAGTCTAGCCCTCCTTTATGACTATACTCTTTAGCACTTAAGACAAAAGAACTGCTACCCATCAAGTTCTCTCCTCCTTGCATATAGTATTAGTTAATTATTTTACAGACTATATCATCCTCTATTCCTTACCTGATTCGCTATATATCCTGTAGATTCTCAAGTTGTTCACTTAACAACCTGTCAACCTAGCCTGCTTTAAATTGTGTCTGTATATTTTTACTTATGTACTCCCTGTTATTGTAATTACGTAACCTCTGTAACCAGATGTACTCATGTCTTTCTAGGCATGGAATCTCCTTGTATCTGCTTATGTACTTGTAGCCATTGTAAATGATGTTATGCCCATGTATTACTACGATGTGAAACCTCTGTAAAAGAGCCATTGGCTCAAAGGTACTTCCTAGAAATAAATAAATAAATATAAATCTAATGGAGGCTTAAATGTTCCAAATCTATTACTGTATTACATGGCCATCCATTGTTCCAAAATCTCTCGATGGTACCAATCAGCCCAATCCAGCCAAAACCAGATTTATTCCCCACAGTGGTTGGAGACAGAAAATAATTTTTGTTCCCAGTTGAATCTTAACATTTTCTCATTGTTGCTCAAATCCCCTCCACCTTAAAAGGTACCCCATTAGAATTTTCAGTGAAAATTCATAGGCAGCTTTGCAGATCCCCTGTATAGATGTTATGCAGCCCCTATTAGGGAAACCAGATTTCAGGATTGGCAGTCAAATGCTGACTAAATCTTTCTAGCCTTTTGACACTGGATTTACAGTTGGTTGTCCCTTGGATCAAGGTAAATTGATCACTTTCCTGGAAGCGTGAAGAAGGTTCTCTTTGCCACCTTCTTTCACCTTTAAATTCTGTCAATTATCTCTTATGCTGGTCAAGCATTCTGGGTCTGGGCAATGGCACAACTCGTATGGGTCACACATCAGTGCCATGTTGGTAGACACACCTGCGACGCATGTTATTTCATATTTTTACTCTAAACTGTGTGAGGCCTTTGCTGACAAAGAAGGGGATTTGTTTTATTCTTGGGATCAGGTCCTTCCTGAATTAAACTGGACCCGTAACTGGTCCCTAATATGGGAAAATAATTATAGATTTATAAAATGGGATAGGTACCACTTTATGCAATTCCAGATATTACATAATCTATATTACACACCTGTAAAGCTGCATAAAATGGGCAAACTCTCTACGGATACCTGTTCCAGATGTGACAAGGCAAAGGGTATCTTATTTCACCTTCTTTGGGCCTGTGATAAAGCAGCTCCCTTCTGGGACGTTACACAACAAAATATAGACCCCTTATTGGGCTTAACTTCTAAGTTTAGTCCGGCGGTGTGTGTAATAGGGGACATTATTAAGGACCTGATTGGCAGTCGGAGGTTCCACATGGCGCTGATTTCGGCCTGTGTCAGAAAAGTCCTCCTAAGACATTGGGTTGCTCAGACAAATCCACTTTCATTGAATGGCACAGGTAGATCTTGTTTGCCTTACAAGCAGAGAGGATTATTGTGAGTTTAACAGACCGCTTAAAAAGATATAAGAAAGTCTGGGAACCATTATTTGTCCTGCTAACTATTTGATCCCATCTGTATATAATAACTGACTCGCATCTTTCTTTCCTGTTGGGCCTAGATCTGGAGATAAGGGTAAGGACCTGGCTGTCTAGCAATGGCCTCGTACTCTTGTGGTCATCTTAATTCTGAGCTTCTTAAAATATATATATATATATTCATATTTATCGGGTAGCTATAGATCTCAACCTTTTTTTTTTTTTAGACTTCTGTCAGACACTTTAGTGTTTAATATATGATTTTTCCTTTGAAAGGCTAATAGTTTATGAGCCCCTCCTGAGAGGGAAGAGGGGGTGGGGTTTGGGGTAGTGAGGAGGAAGGAGATGGGTTGTAAATGATGAGGGGGTTTTGTTACTTTATTTACTGGTTTGAGTGTTTCCATCCATTAAGGAAAATTTTACTGTTCACTGTTTTCACAGTTTTTCTTCTAATCTCGTATGTCTTGGATGCAATATTTTGTTTTTTTTATTAAACTCTAGGATTACAAATACCTTTAAGCAGGAACTGCTCATTTACAAAGGTTCCACGTCAAAGGATGTAGGGTAACATACATACAAAGGTCAACAGTGGTTACAGTCCTAAAATCACAGACGTCTAAGCATTTATTATACAGCCAAAAATGGAGAGAGACAACATAAGCCAGCTTCAGACAAGTTTCAGGGTGAACAGTATATAGTTAGTATAGGGTAGGAGGGAGTCAGGAAAAAGTAGGCAGGCTAAAGTGCCATTGTCGGCAGATAGAGGTGGGTGGCAAAAGTGGCGAGGTGGATGGGCTGGAGGGCCCCATATCTGAAAGTGCTATTAGAGAGGGAGGGGGTGGTGAGGCGGGGGTAAGGGGTGGGAGTGGGGGAAACTGGTGCCAAAAAAGTGGAGCTCTAAGGAAGGTTACAGGTCACCTTCGACTAGAGTAAAATGAGAAGGCAGTTACTTAGGAGAGGCAGTCACATTGAGTGGTAGAGGTGAGGAATAGTTGGAGTTACCTTTTAAAGGGACCAAGTGTCGCAGTTGGAAGTGTTTCTTTAAGGGTATTGTACCACTGAGAGCCTTGTGCGTGAATGACCTCTGACCCATTGTGATCGGGCATCTGGGGACCTGAAAGGTTTGATATAGAGCACTGCGTGTAAGCTGGGTACTGCTGTTTATTTATTTAGCTTTTGTTAACCAGGTAAGTACACTAGACAAGACAATTGCCTATTTTCAGGTACGACCCAGGAGAGTACAGGAATTATAGATTTAGATACATAGGACGACATGGTACAGATTAAGAACAGCTTACAAGTCATGAGAGGGCAACATAATACAGATTGAGACATTTTACAAGTCATCATGAGGCATAGTTTTGTTCAGTACGTACACAACAGAGTAAGACATGCTGCCACTAAGAGCAGCACAAAAGGCACAGTTGCGACGCAGCAGCTACAGCACTATATACAGCATACGCTCCTTTTGTCCAGGAAATATGTCCAGGGGAGAGGAGCGCAATGTTAGATCACGGGGGTTTTGGGCACCCACAGGCCGAAGCGAGTTTGAGGTGGTTCCATAGGGAGGAGCGAAAGCAGCCCTGTGAGGGGGCAGCACGGATCTGGGCAGGGAAAGCGTTCCACAGTCTAGGGGCACACGCAGTAAGGAGCTATGCCATTCCTGATGGCATGAGCCCAAGGAGAACTTTTTTGGTTAACGAGCAGGTCTGGTATTGTATTCTACTAAGGATTGGTAGCCATCCGGCCTGGGCGTACAGGTCACAGGTGTGTGTTAGGCGGGTGGCACCTGTTAGAAGCCTACAGGCCTTGTTGAGTGTCACCGATATCCTTCAGAGGGTAGTATGGGAAGCAGAGCCACAGATGACTAGACTGTAGTAGACGATGGAGGTGACGAAGCTGTAGATGGCCAGTCTAAGGTCATCAGTGGTCATGCAGTGTTTGTGCTTGTGGAGCAGGCCGGTCCATATGTTTGCGGCCTTAGCTACATTGCCAGTGTGCCGCGTGTAAGAAAGGGAACTGTCCAAGGTGATGCCGAGATATTTAAACTCAGGAACATGTTTAAGTGAAGTTCCCAAGTGGTTCTTGATGTGAGGGACAGAGGTTTATACTTGCTCCATGCGTTGCAGAATGTCATGACCTTAGTTTTGCTGCAGTTCAGGATGAGTTTATGTGAGCCAAACCACTCGTCAACATGCCTGAAATCACTCTGCAACTGACTCTCAAGTTGTTTAGAGTCTTGGTTGCTAGTAAACAGTACTGCATCGTCCACATAGAGTAATATTCTGTTAGCAGACACTGGGAAGACTGTTCAGGAAGACAGAAAAGAGTAATGGCCCCAGTATAGACCCCTGCGGGACAACTGAGAGGATGGGTTTTTCATCAGAGGTGGCGCCAGCAATCCTAACACTTTGGACCCTTCCCCCGAGGTAGCTAGCAAACCAGGGCAGTGCATCCTTGGAGAGCCCGAGAGTGGTCAATTGCCTGAGTAGGAGTGGGTGGTTAACAGTATCAAAGGCCTTTGTCAGGTCAATGAATACTGCCCCCACGGATTCCTTGGTCGAGGTGTCATGGATGAATCCGGTAAATTCCAACAGTGCCGTGGTGGTACTATGCCCTTTTCAGAAGCCATGCTGTTCCGGGCACAGGATTTCATATTTGTCCAGGAACTTGACAAGCTGGGCCGAGACTATTCGTTTCAGAGCTTTAGATGGGGGGGGGAGGATGGAGATGGATCTGTAGTTGGTGTGCAGTGACTTGTCTCCACTTTTGTGTACAGGTGTGATAGTCTCTTGTTTCTAGAGTGATGGGAATTGACCCAGTCTTGGGGAAAGGTTGAAGATCTTTGTCAAGGGTTCAAGAATTTCATCTTGGACTAGTACAAGCAACTTCAGGTCGAGTGAGTCACCACTGAGCCAGTTTTGTGGATGGCCTTGCATATGTAGGTTCTGGCTAAGTACATTGGGATCGCTTTGAAAAAGAACTGCAGAGTTGTGTGTACTTGGGACGCAGTGTCAAAGGGGGCATTGGTGGTGGGGGCATTGAAAAAATCCGGTGGAAGGACACTGCCAAGGTTGGAGAACGCATTGTTGAACGTACTGGAGATGGTACCTAGGTCTAGCGTAGGTGTTCCATCAGTGTTGAGCATGGTGGGTGGTGCCTTAGTATCATTGCCTGTGAGGTCCTTCAAGTTATTCCAATATTTTTCCCCATGCCCAGGAGTTGGAGAGTGCCTCCCTAAAATATTTGCTTTTAGCCTTCCGTATATTGCTCGGTACAGCCATTTCTTGCAGATTTGTATTTTTGAATGTCCCCTTGCACTGATGTGGCTCGAGCACAGTGCCAGAGGTGGTCCCTTTGTTTGAGCCGTGCAACAAACCTCGCGTTTATCCATGGGTTAGACCTGCCTTTAACCTTCATCTTTTTAAGTGGTGCATGGATATCACAGGCCGCCGTAAAGCGGCTGATGAAAAGTTCAGTTTTGGTCATATATTATCCACTGCAGTTTTCTTTTTTGGATAATGTTCAATAAAGCATATTCAATTGGAAAAAAAAAAAAAAAAAACATATACTGAAGTCATACTTTGCAGACCAGTAGCTAATCAAATAATTGCCAGGTGGATCACATCTGCATTAATCTCTGCTATAGATTGACTGGTAGGGAGTTGCCCAAGGGACTTAAGGCTCATTCCACCAGACATACTGTTACTTTGGTGGCTGTTTCCAGGCATATTCCCATTGAGGAGATACTGCAACTTAGTCAAAAGCACATAAATTCATCTCCTACTACAGCATTGACATGCCCCATCATCATGATGCTGCTTTTGGGACCCCTGTTCTGTAATCCTGCAACTGTACAGGTCATTGGTGAGACCCCACCTGTAGTACTGCATGCAGTTCTGGCACCAGTACTTAAGGTAAGATGTTAAATTGCTGGAGGGCGTCTACCGCAGAGCTACCAAGATAATACTGGGAATGGAAGACAACCCCTATGAAGAGAGGCTGAGGGAGCTTAACATGTATTACCTGGAGGAGAAGAGAGATAGAGGGGATATGATAGAAACCTTTAAATATATGAAAGGCATAAACAGGATTGGCACAGAGAGAATTTTTAAGTTAAAGGTAGGGAGGAACACTAAGGGGCATGGTCTGAGTTTGGAGGGTGGAAGATTCAGGAGAGAAATGAGAAGGCACTATTTCACAGAAAGAGTGGTGACAGTGGAACATGTGCTGCCCAAAGTGGTGGTATCCTGTAAGACTGGGCAGTTTTAAGAGGAGATGGGACAAAGTGAAAGGATGGTCACCATTATGCAGGTAGGGGAGGGAGGGGTAGCTGCAGTGTAACGGACTGCTAGCTGCACATTTGAGCAGACTTGATAGACTGTATGGTGTGTGTGTCTGCTGGCAGTTTCATATGTTCATATTCCCGGTCAGATAGGGGTGCGTGCCTTTCCCCCCTCATCCCTCGGACTGCTTGGAGTCTGCCAGTGTGAATAGTGAGCTGTATCCACGTTGTTGGAAATATAGGATCTGCCTGGACCATATCTTCACCATTGATTCATACTGATTGTTCTGAGCCAGAGGTGTTAGAACCCTGCGGGAGCCAAAAATCTTTAGGAAGGTCCACGCCGAGGTAGGCTGCGTGTATGCTTGGCACAGAGAGGGACTTGCTTACACTGCATGGCTTACCTCAGCATCGGCCCTCAACTGCCTCAGTTCCTTTTTTCCCCTTTGAGTGCGCTTCAGTGACGTCGCTCGCTGGTAGTCAAACCTTCATGTCTATACGACAACAGTATTCAGTTTGTTCCAGTACAGTGATATTTAAGCTACATTTTATTTTTCTGTCAGTTTAGTTAAAAAAAAAAAAAATTATTTTTGTCAGTTTCTCTAAGCCCTGCCTTCAACAGCCGAAGACCATTGACAGTGATGGTAGGGAGCTTCTTCATGCATGCAGCAGTGGGGCCTTGTCTGGTCAACTTCCCTTGCCTAGAAAGAGTTCTGATGACGGGCAGTCCTGTGTTCGGGAGGGGAGACAGCCCTCACGTAAATACAAAAAGAATCGGGCCTGATTCCGGTTGGGGAACTGGTACCACTTGGCCTGTTTCTGATTGGGGAACTGGCACCACTTGGCCTTGAGTTCTTCCTCTTCCCAACGGAAGGGGAAGAAACTGTACCTCTTGAGATCACCCTCTGGTAGGTCTACCAGGAAGCCTTCTAGGTCCGGGAGCAAAATACCTTTACCAGCACCGCTGGTTTCTCCGGTGACTCCTGCTCACGGCCATTCTAGGCCTCTGGTTAGAGCCCCTCTCTGTCCTCTTGTGGGGATTCCGATGGGCAGTTTCACCACTGGGCAACTCTTATGGAGCAGTGGGTACAGTGTCTGTCTTGTTTGTCCCTTCTGCGGAACAGGAGCTGGGCTCTTCGGGGCTAGGGGCTTCGGTGACACTGTTGGGACGTTCTAGCCAGGAAGGAGATTTGGCTCTGTCAACAGATGCTGATCATATTTCGGTGACCTCGCTTCCAACACCGGTTCCATTTGCCGTACCCCATCGCAATGTTACTGTGCAGGGACTGGCCCTGGTACCTTTCAAACAACATGAAGTCTTGCTGTATTATAGACATTAGCAGTTTGATCCAGCTCTAGAACTGCCCCGGAGTGAAATGGTTAAAACCATTCCAAAATAGAATTTTGGCACGAGAGCAGCTCTATCTGTGTCATTTCAAACTTGAACTGTCAGATTCTTTACTCCGCCTCAGTGAACAGTAAGCTGAATTTCTCCTTCTGCTTGGTTCATTTCTCTGTTTAAAAGTGTTTTCTCGGTTGGATTTAACCGAGAATAGTTTTATTTTAACCGCAAAACCGTTTGGTTCAAGCTCTATCTGTGGCAACCGTAAGTAAATGAAGGTTTTGTCTGTGTGGAACTTGTAAGTTATCGGTTCGGTTTTGAACCGATCAGTGGGTTTAAAACTCATTTAAAACTAAAAGATCTTACTTCGAGATACAGCTCTTGCAGCAGGTTACACCATTAGGACTGAAGCCAGCAGGCGCCAGGACCCCACGGAAAATTTCTAGCTAGCTATCTTCAGCGGGGACGGCCCCCGACGTCAGTCCCGCCTCTGACGTCAGGCGTGGTACATAAGGGGGCGGTCCCGCCAGAATCCCCAGTTCTTTCCCGCCGTCGAACTTGCATGCCTCGACCCTCCGGTCTCAGTCTAGCGCGCGACGCGTGGTTGTTGAACTTCCTACGAGAATTTGCTTCACTTCGAAGAATTTCCTTTGCTGATGTCCTCTCTGACCTCCGGGCATACATCAAAGTGTGCTTGCGGGAAACAGATCCCCTTCAAGGACCCTCATACGGCTTGCGTTCGGTGCCTGGGCCCAGAGCACGACACCCAGGCTTGCTCCCTCTGCCAGGGATTTAATAGCCGCACCAGGATCCGGTGACAGAAGGCTCTTCAGGCGTTCCTCCTCGAAGAAAAACTTAGCGCCATGTCCTCTAAAGGGGAATTCTCCCATAAGCATGCAGAAAAGAAGAGAAGGGAGAAGGCCCCTTCTAGGTCTCCGACTCGGGCCTCCGGGTCCGCAGCTCGGATCTAGGTCGGACGGTCCCGTCCAGGGCCTCTTCCCTCCCGGCTCGGTGGCTATTTCTAGGTCTTCTCAGGCCCCTACCTCCAGGCCGTCGTGTCCTCCCCCCCTAAGGCCGTGGCGAAGTCCGGGGAGCGTCATCATCATCGCCACAAGTCGGGCTCCCGCTCGTCGGTACCCGATGCCCGGTCCTCTTCGGTGCCTCCCAGGAAGACCCTTGAGCTCACCCCTTTGAAGAGGCCGGCAGACCCGACGCCAGCTCGACCTCCGTCGGCCGTTCGTCACCACTTCTCGGAGCCGTCGTCGGCTAAGCCTTCACATCGGACGTCGGTTGGGGGACCGACGTCCGCAGTGCCTGAGAAGAGGGCTCCTGCGCCTCTGACCGTCGTCGGGCAGGAGTCTCTTACGGAGGAAGACCTGACGCAGCCCGAGGACCAGACGGGCGATCCCGGCCTCACACAGTCTCCCAGGGCTCCCTCGCCGCCGCCCGAGGCCTCTGCGGAGCCGGCGTCGGGATTGTCTCTTGCGGATGTAAAGGATCTCTTTACATACTGGTGGGACACCATTAAGAAGGACGTGGCGCCCACCGCTCTTCCTCCTCCTCCTCCGGCTCCGGCCCCCCCTTCACCTGCGGGGTCGGCTGCCCGCTCTATCCCTTGGGAGTCCAGATCCCCTCCCAGGGCTCGGCATACAAAGAGGAGACCTCCGTCAAGATCTTCTTCTTCTGGATCACCCAGCCCCAAGAGATCAGGAGGCAGGCGGATCAGCTGTCGACGGAGGACACGGGATCTGTTTACTCCACTTCAAGATCCCAATCTCCAATTTCAGTCCCTTCTCCGGATCCACGTGAGACACCACGGTCTCCTCCGGATGACCCCTCGTTCATGGATATCTTCGCCATATCCAGGAATATGGGGTGGGAGGCGAGGAATTAGACCCGAAGATTAGCCTGGCTAAGTATCTTGACGGAGGACCCCAAGCCTGTGGTGGTGCCACCCTTGGTGGACACTTTGTGGATGTCACCAAGGCCGCGTGGGCGTCCACATTCGTTACGGCGGTGCGAAGAAAGCTGACCGTCTATACAAGGCTCTAGGGAGGACCCAGTATTTGGCCAACATCCTCTGGCCGATTCTCTGGTCATAACAGCCTCACATGACCCGGTCCCAAAGGCCGCAGCATTTGAGCACCCTGCCACGGACCCAGGAATCCAAGCAGTTGGATTCTCTGGGCAGCTGCGTATGCATCCGCTACCTGTGCCATCAGATCCTTAAATTATCTGACCCACATGGTTCAATTTCAGAACGCCTGTGAGAACAGGGTCTGGAGGTAGCCGAAGCTACCCGAAGGTGAGCAGAAGGAGGAGATGCTCAGCTCCTCCTGCCGGAGTTCAGGCAGTGAGGGACCCAGGTGCTTAGAGCTGCGTATGATTCCAGCGGACTCTTGACCAGGCGGCAGCTTGAGGTTTGTCTCGGAGACACTCATGGCTCCGTGTCTCGGCTTCACCCGGACGTCCAGAAGAACATTATGGAAGCCCTTTCGAGGAGATGTATTGTTTGTAATCCTCGGAGAAGATTATTACCAAACTCCAAGAGCTGGAAAGGCGGTGAGGTCGGTCAAGCAATGTGCCGCCTACGCGGTTCCTTTCGTGAGCACCAAGGCGTTTCAGTCGAGGCGGACACAGAGCAACAACCCGCTCCGCCACACAACAGAGAGGGCTCTGGTTTCGCAGAACCCAGGGTAAGCAGCCCGCCAGCAGAGGTCAACGCACCCCTAGGCGACCCAGCCAGCGGGCCGTCTGCCGCCACAGCATGACTCCTTTCCGGCCCCGCCCCTCAGGATCAGCAGGGATGTTATGGTCGGGAGTGCGATTATGAACTTCCTGCGGGATGGCGAGGCAATCACCACGACAGGTGGGTTCTTCAGATGGTCAGCATCGCCACTTTTAGGATTCAGCGGAAAAGCCACCCTCGAGGCCTCCTCTGCTCTCCCGGTATTCGGGTCAACCGCAGTAGCCTTAATTTGGCAAGAAGTGCCGGCTCTAAACAAGGGGCGATAGAGTGCGTCGAAGGAAACCAGAGAGGACTAGGGTATTATTCTCACTTCTTCCTGGTTCCCAAGAAAACAGGGGACCTCCGTCCGATTCTGGACCTAGCGACCTCAACATGTCGATCGCATACAAGAGATCCGCATGGTGACCCTTCCGACCTTATCCCCATGCTAAAGCAAACCTATTTAGCGTCCTTAAACATGCAGGATGCCTACCTGCATATCCCCATAGCTCAAGCGATCAGAGGTTCCTGCGCTTGCAGTTTCTGAGCCACCATTTTTCAGTTCGGGCTCTCCTTTCGGACTGTCATCCGCACCAAGGGTCTTTACCAAATGCATGGCAGTCGTGGCAGCATCTCTGAGGAGAAGGGCCACTATGTGTTCGTGCCTCGACGATTGGCTTCTCATGGCCGCCTCCAGCGAGGCGCTCTGCTCATGATCCAGGACACCCAAGACCTATTTGGATGACTGGGCATTCTTGTAAATCAAGAGAAGTCCTTCTTGGTACCGTCGCAAAACCTGCAGTTCATAGGAGCAGTGCTGGACACGGTCCAGGGAAGAGCTTTTCTTCCGGCCAACAGGGCGGAACGCGTCAGGTCCCTCATAGGGGACTTATCGACGAACCAGTCCGTACCAGCCAGGTCGGTCCTTCGTCTGCTTGGACACATGGCTGCGGCCATTTCCACAGTCCCTCTCGCGCGACTCCACATGAGAATAACGCAGTGGATGCTCAAGGCGCAATGGGATCAGAGGCAAGACCATTTGCAGCATCCAGTCAGGATCACAAAATCCGTGATTCGAGACTGGCAATGGTGGTTAGCCCCCGGGTCACTCTCCAAAGGTGTCCCATTTGCAGCGCCGTCCCCAGAGATAACCCTACCACGGACGCTCGGTCTCAGGTGGGGAGCACACCTAGACGGGGTGAAGTCTCAGGGTGCATGGACCCCGTTGGAGGCTCATCTCCATATCAACGTCCTAGAGATGAGGGCAGTCCTCTATGCGCTTCAGGCCTTTCAGTCCATAATTCCGCCGTGCACTATCCTGCTTCAGACGGACAACACGGCGGTGATGTATTACCTCAACAAACAAGGAGGCGCACACTCTTACCCCCTCTGCAGGGAGGCTGTGAGGGTGTGGGATTGGGTAATCCGACACGGCGCGAGCCTGATCACTGTACACATTCCCGGGGTGGACAACATGATCGCAGACAGCCTGAGTTGCTCCCAGGCCAGAGTCCACGAGTGGGAACTTCTTCAGGAGGTGGCAGAGGATCTGTTCCTTCGATGGGGAACTCCAGAGCTGGACTTGTTCGCATCCCCATCCAACGCAAAACTGCCCAATTTTTGCTCGCTAGATCCAGGGCCTGGTGTTTTCTGGCGAGACGCGTTGTCCCTCTCCTGGGTGAACAGATTCCTTTATGCCTTCCCTCCCTTACCGTTGATCCAGAGAGTTCTTCTCAAGCTGCGCAGGGAGCATGCACGAATGATTCTGGTGGCTCCGTTTTGGCCCAGACAGATATGGTTCCCCTTGCTGGCACAGCTATCTCGGGAACCCCCACTCCCGTTGCCGCTCAGCTCCCACCTACTGTCTCAGGAGAGAGGTTCATTGCTTCATCCGGATCTCCGCTCTTTGAACCTGCATGCATGGCTCCTAGAGATATAGCCATTTTGCGACACGGGGTCTCGCAAGAGGTTGCTGAGGTTCTCTCCGCAGCCAGAAAGCCAGCAACACATGCTACATATGCCATGAAGTGGCGTCGTTTTTGTCTATGGTCACGGGCTTGTGACCTTTCCCGTTTAGGTTGTCCCGTTGGAGTGGTTTTAGACTACCTCCTTTCTCTATTCCATTCAGGGCTAGCCTACTCCTTTATTAAAGTGCACCTTTGTGCTATTTTGGCCTACCTTCCGGTGGGGCGCATACTATTGCTCAGTTTGACGCTCGGGGTTTCTTAGAGGAGTGTTGCACCTTAGGCCTCCCATTAGGGACCCAGTGCCTCCGTGGGATCTACTCTTTGTCCTGGAACAACTTACGCTCCCTCCCTTTGAGCCTGCCGCGGATTGCGAGCTACGTTTTCTGTCATGGAAGACGTTATTTTTGGTTGCCGTTACTTCAGCCAGAAGGATTTCTGAGCTTCACGCTCTCATGTGCAAAGAGCCCTATTTGGTTTCCACCAGGACAGAGTATCTCTGCGGACGAACCCAAAGTTTTGCCTAAGGTGGTTTCGACATTTACTTTGAATCGGATATTGACCTTCGGTCTACTTCCCAGTTATTCTAACAGAGGAGACTTTGCTCCACACTCTGAGCGTTCACCGCAGCCTGAGGTATTACCTCAACAGAACTAAACCCTTTCGGGCTTCTGACCAGCTTTTTGTCTCTTTTTCTCAGAGGATGAAAGGCCAGCCGGTGTCTAAACAGTCTTTGTCCCGCTGGCTTGTCCAGTGTATTTCGCACTGTTTCCAGATTAAACAAAAGCCCCTCCCGGGTTCCATCCGGGGTCATTCTACCAGGGGTGTGGCCACCTCCTTTGCAGCACTCAGGAACGTCTCTATTTCAGCTATTTGCGCTGCAGCTACTTGGAGCTCTGTGCATACCTTTATCAGGCATTACAGTCTGGACAAAGCCTCTAGGCGTAGAGCCGGTTTCGGCCTAGCGGTGTTGCAAGGTCTCTTGTCCTGAGTCAGGGCTTGGATTGGTTTTTTCTCTTATCTCTCTGCCTCCTCCCGGATCTTCTGGTAAGCGTTACTGCTTGGGAATCAGTCTAATGGTGTAACCTGCTGCAAGAGCTGTATCTCGAGTAAGATAGTACAGTTACGTGGAACTTACTGTAACAGTAGATCTTCGAAGCAGCTCTGCAGCAGGCTTCCCCGCCCACCTTTCCCCTTAGAGGAGGTATGTCTGCTTAAAAAAAAAAAAAAAAGGGAAGAGGAAAACGAAGAAAACCAAAAGAAAGGTGTAGTGATTGAATTAGACGGAGAAATAGAAGGAAATGCTCCTGTCGGGATTTTATTCTTTATTGCCTTCTGATGGCGGATCCTCGGTCTCCCCTTCTGATGTCATCCTGCGGCCGGGAGTTTCCGGCGGGAGAACTGGGGATTCTGGCGGGACCGCCCCCTTATGTACCACGTCGGAGGTGGGACCGCTGAAGATAGCTAGCTAGAAATTTTCCGTGGTGTCCTGGCGCCTGCCGGCTTCAGTCCTAATGGTGTAACCTGCTGCAAGAGCTGTTCTCGAAGATCTGTTACGGTAAGTTCTTACGTAACTGTACTTACTATTTTAGAGTGCGGTTCCGGTTCTTATCGGTTCTAAAAAAACAGATTTATTACGGTTTTTCCAATACCCGTGACACGGTTAGGAACCGATAGGGTGTTTTGCCTGGCACTGCCATAAAGGGCAAGTTTTTGGTTAGGCTGGCATTATGTCTGAGAAACCCAAAAGAAAAACCGGCCACTGGGTTTCAACACTGTGATTGTGTGGGGAAGTCTTTGCCAAGGCTGACCCACACACCACATGTGTTTATTGTCTGAGGGTTTGACCACCTCAGTCAGACTGCCACGTATGTAGAATTTCCCTGCAGCCACCCTGGAAAAAAGATTGGGCAGGCTCAGGGAGAGAGGCCAAAAGTCCGCTGACCGGATGGCAGCCGGTTCGCTGCCAACCGAACCAGAGGAGTGCCTCTGACCAGGGCCAGACTTCTCGGGCAAAAGAAAGCTGGTTCTGAGGAACCAATTCCAGTAAAGAAAACAAGAAAATCAGCAGGTCTGGAGTCCAAAATTCCTTCTCCAACTGCTGCAGAGATAGCAAAAGCCATACAAATTGTCCAGTCACTGTCTCAGGGTCCGTCCGAACCACCACTATCTGGTAAAGTCGGTTCGTCCGTCCCAGTGGTTCAGGATTGTGATATTGAGGAATTTTATGAACCAGAGGAGGGGAGGAGGATTATGAACAGTATGAATGTGGCTGGGAAGGTCTGGGTGTGCCCATTGAACGGACATCTCCCCAGACAGACCTTTAGAATCTCCCCTATGCTGTCTGAGTCCCCATCTCATTTTATGTTTTATAAAAGTTGCTGAAACCTCCAGCTTCCTTTAGAAGAGGCTGTGGATGAGCAAGAGGAGCCTGATTTTGTAGAAATGATGGATATTCCAGAGTCTAGGAGATTGTCTATTCCTTTACATAAGTCTTTTAGAAACAAACAATAAAAATTTTAAAAGCTCCTAATTCTGTGCCTCCTGTAGATAAAAGATGGACAGAAGGTATACATTGTCAGGCCCTGATACAGAATTCCTTTCTCAGCAATGCAGTCATGTTGGGGTAGTTCAGGCTGCTGCCTGTGATAAAGCTAATATTCCCTTGGCTTCACATCCTCCTGACAAGGATTCCAGGAAGATTGATGCCATGGCAAAAACAGTATATGGCAGCCTCTCTGGGACTCAGGCAAGCAAATTATATGCTTATGTTGATAGGTATCAGAAATCTAGATGGGATACTGTTATGCAATTGGCCAAAGCAGGCCCATGGCCAGCTGGCTAGTGAACTAGAACAGGTGGCTGCTGGCGGCATTGAAGCCTCTAAGGTTCAGTTTCATGCTGCTGTGGATGTTAATGATGTTTCCTCTAGGGTCATGGCCACATCTGTAGCTTTTCGTAGGTTGGCTTGGCTCCAGGTGTACTAGTTTGTCACAGGATACCCAGACTAAGGCTATGGATTTTCCTGTGGTGGGAAATTCTCTGTTTGGAGAGCAGACAGAGAATTACATGAAGATGGATGAATATAGGACTACTTACAAGAGTGCCCAGGCTAAGGAGGCTGCAAGCCACTCCTCAAGGCATGCCCCAGGGGTAGGGGCGCCTGCAGGCCTTTCTACCAGACTTGGGCCTCTCTGCCCATGCTCAGAGGGGCTTCTTCAGAGGCAAGGGCAGACGAGGGGTGGCAGACCTGCTCCCACCCCCAGCCCAAAGCTCCTGCGAAACAGGCACCCTGATGGGTGCCCAGGGCCATTCTCCTGTACCAGTGGGGGCAGGCTGGCTTACTTCAGTCAGAATTGGGCTTCTTTAACCTCAGACAAGTGGGTTCTGGAAGTAGTAAGCCAGGGTTTGGTTCTCAGCTTCAAAAGTTTCCCAAGTTGAGAAGCAGACTTTTCTACCTGCAAGTGCTTCAGAGACCCTCGCTCTGGAAACAGAGGTCTCATCCCTGTTAGCTCTCAGAGCAGTAGAAAGGGTTCCTCCCTGCATCAGGGCAGGGGTCTGTATTCCAGATACTCCTTACAAAGGCAGGAGAATGGCGGCCCATTTTAGATCTCGGATATCTGAACAAGCATCTTTTGAAACCAAAGTTCAAAATGGTAACTCTGGCAATGATTTTACCTTCCTAAGGCCTGGGGACTGGCTAGCCTCCCTGGACCTCAAGGATGCCTATTTTCATGTCCTAATCAGAAGATCCCATCGAAAGTACCTCAGATTGAACTGCCCTCAGGTCATTACCAGTTCAGAGCAATGCCTTGAGCCCTTACCTCTGCTCCAAGGGTATTCACAAAGTGTCTAGCAGTGGCAGTGGCCCACTTAAGGAGGCAGAGGATTGCTGTTTTTCCTATCTAGGCGACTGGCTCATTGTAGGCCAGTCCCCAGATAAGGTAAAATCTCACCTGCAGGTCACCCAGCAGCTTCTCACCTCCCTGGGTTTTCTGCTAAACCTACAAGTCGGTTCGGAACCAGTCCAGGTACTCACCTTTATAGGGCAGAATTGGACACAAAGCTAGCCAGAGCCTTTCTTCCCTAGAAAGGGTAAGGAATTTAGTGGCTCTGGCTTCACTTCACTCTGCAGGTCTCTCGACCAGCAAGACACTTTCTGCAGCTCCTGGGGCACATGGCTGCATCCACAGCTGTTGTGCAGGGAGCCAGATTTCAGATGAGAGACATTCAGTTTCACTTGAGAACCTTTTGGTCTCAGAGAAGAGGCCCCTTTCCAAGTTGGTCCCAGTGACTCGAACCTTGATCCTAGCTCTCCAGTGGTGGCAGGATCAGAGCAATTAGCGGGGTCCCTTCATTTCCCCTTCTCACGACTTGACTCTCACTACAGATGCTTCCCTTCTGGGTTGGGAGCCCACATGGGCGACCTTTCCACTCAGGGTGTCTGGTCCCCCAGGAATCTCTGCTCCACATCAGTTTGCTGGAACTCAGAGCTGTCTTTTTAGCTCTTCAAGCTTTTCTGCATCTGTCACGACAAGGTGATACAAGTCAGAACAGACAACACCACAACAATGTGGTACATCAACAAACAGGGGGCACTTGGTCTTGGCCTTGTGCCGAGGCAATAAGCTGTGGTCTCTGGCCTATTCTGAACACTTCCCTCATAGCAGTTCATCTTCCAGGGAAGGACAATGTCCTAGCGGATGCCCTCAGCAGGATTTCCCAGGGCCATCACGAATGGTCCCTGGATCCTCAAGTGCTGGGGATAGTTTTTGCCAGATGGGGCATCCCTCAGATAGATCTTTTTGCAACCCCAGACAATCACAAACTTCCTCTGTTCTGTTGCAGACCTCCAGTGCTTGGCTCAGTTCCCCTGGATGCCCTTCTGGATTGGGAGGGGAAGTTCCTCTATGCTTTCCCCCCCTTTCCTCTCCTATTCAAAGTACTAGTCAAAATCAGATCTCAGCCTTGCAGGGTGATTCTGATTGCCCCGGATTGGGCCAGGCAGCCCTGGTACCCACTCCTTCTGTCTCTGACAGTCCATCTTCCCCTGTGCCTCCCCAGGAATCACAATCTGTTGACTTGTGCCCAGGGAAGGGTTTGGTATCGGATCTCAATCCTCAACCTCAAGGCCTGGCTCTTGAGGAGTTAGAGTTTGCTGATTTACACCCTCTTAGGGTGTTCTTGAGATCCTAAAGGCTTCCAGAAAGCCTTCCACTAGGGCTACTTATGAGTTCTAAATGGAAAAGGTTTTCCGTTTGGTGTGCTGGGAAAAATATTTCCCAGAATCTGCTGAATGCCCATTTTGTTAGATTACACGGTACATCTTAATTCCTTGGGTCTCAGACCAGCTACCCTGAGAGTTCATTTGGCAGCTACGTCTTGCTTTTGTGTCAACAGGAAAGTCATCCTCTTTCCTCTCATCCTGTGTTTTCCAAGTTTTTAAGGGATTACTCCATACTAATCCTCCCTTTCGGGAACCGGCCCCTGCTTGGGACCTTAATGTTTGCATTGCCCAATTAATGCAACCCCCTTTTGAACCTCTGTCTTCTGCAGAGCTTAAGTTCCTAACTTGGAAAACTGTTTTTCTAGTGGCTATCACTTCTGCCAGACACATAAGTGAATTACAAGCCTTGTCAGTGGAGACTGACTTTTTTCTTTCCACAGGGATAAGGTAGTCCTTAGGACTAATAGGAAGTTTTGCCTAAGGTGGTTTCAGATTTCCATCTTAATCAATCTATCTCCTTCCAGTATTTTCACTGATCACTCCTCTTGGGTGAGAGGAGGTTGCACAACCTGGATGTTGAGAGCTCTTAGTTATTATATAGGCGTGCCAA
Organism: Neoceratodus forsteri; assembly: GCA_016271365.2. NCBI lineage: Eukaryota > Metazoa > Chordata > Ceratodontiformes > Ceratodontidae > Neoceratodus > Neoceratodus forsteri. The sequence goes on along the minus strand of CM057453.1, from coordinate 1,318,997,282 downwards.
AGGTCACAGGTTGAATCCTCCAACTTTTCCTTACCTGTGTGGTGAGTTGGGAAAAGCAAACCTGCCACTAAAGAGATCAATAGCCAGGTGGATTGTCTCTTGTATCAATTTTGTTATCAGAAAGTGGGCGGAGCCCCCCCCCTGGTTTGAGGGCTCATTCTACCAGGGGTACAGCTGCGTCTCTAGCTGCTGCCAGAGATATCCCTTTATTAGAGATTTGCCAGGCTGCTACTTGGAAAACGGTACACACTTTTACCAAGCATTACTCCCTGGATGTCCAGGCCAGGAGAGATGCTCGGTTTGGCACAGCTGTTCTTCAGAGCCTATTCCCTAAGTAGGTTCTGCCCCTCCTCCATGGAGGTACTGCTGTGTATTCTGCTAATGTCTATAATATAGCAAGACTTCATGTTGTTTGAAGAAAAAATTACTCACCTTAGTAATGTTGTTTCTTCTAATGGAGTCTTGCTATATTATAGACCTCCCCCCCAACCTGCCCCTCTCAGAACCTCTACTTGGTGGGGTGCGGGCAACTTAGTGTGGGCACTACTTATGTCCTGTTAGCATTTTGTCCCCTTTGGGACTTTGGGGGTGTGTATGTGTACGCATGTGTGTGTTTTATTATACTTATGTTCCATTTTCATATTATTAGAATGGTGTTAGTATTTCTGGTCCCCTGACTTGAGTCTTGGGTGTTGGGACCATCAATGGTTGTTATTATTTAGGTAGCCATTTGGCTAGTGTAGGTTACAGCTTCCACACAGACCTTAGTGAGTTTGGCTTGTAAAGATCTGACAGTTCAAGTTTGAAATGACACAGATAGAGCTGCTCTCGTGCCAAAATTCTATTTTGGAATGGTTTTAACCATTTCACTCCGGGGCAGTTCTAGAGCTGGATCAAACTGCTAATGTCTATAATATAGCAAGACTCCATTAGAAGAAACAACATTATTAAGGTGAGTAATTTTTCCTTTTTGGTCACTCTGATGCTGGCTGAATCTTCGGGGGCAGTGCTGGATTCAGCAAAGGACTCTGGCCTTCTAGGTCCTGTCCCTGTGCAGTGTCTGGCACCACACCCAACGACATCTGTGACGTTGAAGGTTTCCTCAGCACCAGGTTCTGCATTTGAGACCGCTGCTGACACCGGCCCCTGTGTCAGTGCCAGTATCGCATGTGTATCCAACTCGCAGGGCTGATCTAGGAATGCATAGATCCACTCCACTTCCTACCTCTTTCTCCATAGATGAGTTGGAGGATGATGAGTCTTACCCCAAGCTTGTTTCTCGGGATGATGACCCCTTTTACAGCCCTGACAAATCTACTCAGAGTGCAGTACACCACAGCACTGCACCGGTGTTGCCCTCTCACGTAAATCCCACCCACCCCCGGTGATTATATTAATATTTCAGGTGGTGCTGGGGTTGAACCCCTTCTCTCCCCCCCCCCCCAACAGCCTGGATGTGCCATGATTCTTTGTGCACCACGGCCGTCAGGTGGCACAATTGCCAGGCGACATGATCACTGTCGGCATTTTGGTCTCGACATAATGCCAGTTGACCATCTTGGTTTCAAACAGACATGGTGGAACCCAGCAGGACAACCTCCTTCAGGTTCTGCTCTTTTGTCCTCCGTAGCGTCAGATAACTCTTACCACAGACAGGTCTCTGGGGTGGGTAGCCCATTGCCAGGGCCATCGCACTCTGGGAGACTGGAGCCATATGGCATCTCATCTCCACATCAGTGTATTAGAGTTGAGAGTAGTCCTGTACACCCTCCGGACCCCAGTGGATGCTGTCCGTCACAAGGTGATCCTCCTGCAGACAACAGTCATGTACTTCATCAACAAGCAGGGGGGAGCCGGGCCGGTGACATTGAGGGTTGAGGTGCTGGATGCCACACCTCGTGCTGTGACGGCCACCCGGGTTCTGGAATGGACTCTGGTGCCTGGGGTCAGCAGGGGAAGAGTTGAGGACTGAGCTCCCGCTTGGAGCTCTCCTCCCCAGACTACAGGGCATGGGGTAGCCTGGTGAGCCATTGGCCCCCGGTGGAGACCGGGGATACTGCAGCAAGCCAGGCAAGCACGTAATGGCGTGGCCGATGCTGGCAGGGATGCCGTGTGCCAGAGCATCGGGGTGTGCCCACACACGGGAGGGGTAACCACAAAACACAGAAAAACTCGGTCCTGGGAATAGGCGACGGCACTAGCCTACATGCCCACTGCCAGGTCCGACCTGGCCGACCCTCACGGTTCCTCCGCCAGGGACCCACGCTCACAGCTGGAGGCTATGTATGTAAGGGCACACCCAGCGTAGCAGGCTACTCACACCCAGAGTGGTCAAGCTGGGTGCCAGCGGGGGGAGGTTTGCTTGAGGGACTTCAGGCAGGGGCAGTATCCAGCTGGATGCCTGAGAGGTGCTCCCAGGATCGTGAACAGGAGGGAAAAAGACGGGGGGGGTGGGGGAGACAAGCAGGTGGGAGGACACTCTTACCCTCTCTGCAGGGAAGGGACGAGAGTCTGGTATTTGTTTCTGGAGGAAAACGCTCTAATCCAGGTGATTTATTTGGCACGGACTCTGAACAGTCTGGCGGATGAGCTCAGTCAGACAGAAGCAGATCCTCACGAGTGGTTCTTAGCACCAGATGTCGTGCAGTCTCTTTGACAAGTGGGGAACCCCAGAACTGGACCTTTTTGCTTCCCCATTCAATGCCAAACTGCTTCTATTGTGCTCCAAAAATCCAGAACATGGCGTTTTCTGTCAGGAAGCATTCATGCTGCAGTGAATAAATCACTTTCTCTACGTATTTCCTCCTGTTCCTCTAGTTCAGAGAGTACTAATTAAACTGGAGGCGCACAGGGGAAAGATGCTTCTCATTGCACCATACTAGCCTCAACAGATCTGGTTTCCTCTACACAATTTCAGTTGCCCTTTCTAGACCCTTTCCCCTCCTGTCAAATCCTCTGTTCAAACAACATGAAGTCTTGCTGTATTCTGACAATAGCAGTGAGTCCCAACCTTCGAACTGCCCTGGAGATGAGAGTTAACTTTCCATGCCAGGCATGGAACGCTGAGCTCGAGCTCGGTTGAGACTCTGTCTGTTGCTGTTTGAACTCAAACTGTCAGATTCTTTACTCCGCCTCACTGAACAGTCGCTCCAGAGATTTCTCCTTTGCTCGGTTCAATTTGTCGGTTAAAGTCCGTTTTTCTCGGTTTTCAACCGAATTTAAACCGCAACCTGTCTGTTCAGTCTCTGTCTGTGGTATTCGTGAGTACTAGATAGGTTTATATTGTTTTTCTGTTCTGTGTGGAACTTGTAAATGTTTCATCGGTTCGGTTTGAACCGATCAGGTTGTTTAAAAATCTTTACTTCTACTTTTAGAGTGTGGTTACCGGTTCTTATCGGTTCTAAAAAAAGCAGTTTACTACGGTTTTTTCCACGACCTGTAACACGGTCAGGAACCGATAAGAGTGTCTTGCCTGACGGATTGCCATTAAAAGGGTAAGTTTTGTTAGGACTGGCACCATGTCTGAGAAACCCAAAAGAAAAACCGGGCCCACTGGGTTTCAACACTGTAGTGTGTGTGGGGAAGTTTTTGCTAAGGCTGACCTCCCCACACCACCTGTGTTTATTGTCTGGGGTTTGACCACCTCGATTCAGACTGCCAGATTTGTCAAAATTTTCCTGCAGCTACCCTAGAAAATAGAGTTGGTAGGCTCAGGGAAAGGGAGGCCAAAAAGTCCGCTGACCGGATGGCCAGCCGGTTCGGTTCAAACCGAACCAGAGAAAGTAACCCTCTGACCGATGAACTTCTTCAGGGAAAGGAGAACCGATTCGAGGTCTGTTCGGTTAAGAGAACAAGAAGGGATAAATCAGCTGGTGTGGATCCAAAAGTTTCTTCTCCATTGCTGATGAAATAGCCAAAGCAATAAAATTGTTCAGTCACTATCCCCAGTTCACCGAACCGCGCACCATCAGGAAGGCGCTCAGTTAGGCGGTTCCGATATGATTCGGAGAATTTTATGAACGGAGGAGGAGGAGGAGAGTATGAGGAAAGTGAATGTGATTGAAAGTCTGGATGTGCCCATTGACCCGGACATCTCCCCAGACAGACCTTCAGGAGTGTCTCCTCCTAGGCTTTCTGAGTCCCCCTCCCATTTCATGTTTTACAAGAAAGTGGCCGAAACCCTTCAGCTTCCTATGGAAGAAGCTGTGGATGACCAGGAAGAGCCTGACTATGTGGAAATGATGGATATCCCAGAGTCCAGGAGGCTGTCTATTCCCTTACACAAGTCTTTTGGGAAACAGACATTTAAGATTTTAAAGACTCCTAATTCTATACCTCCCATGGATAAAAGAATGGACAAGAGGTATACTCTGTCAGGCTCAGATACGGAGTTCCTTACCCAGCAATGCAGCCATGTTGGGATAGTGCAGGCTGCAGCCTGTGATAAGGCTAATATACCCTTGGCATCACACCCCCCAGATAAGGACTCCAGGAGGATTGATGCCATGGCAAAGAAAACAGTACATGGCAGCATCCTTGGGACTCAGGCATGCCAATTATATGGCCCATACAGCTAGATATCAGAAATCTAGATGGGACACTGTCATGAGCTTTAGCTAAACAGGTCCTAGCCAGCTTGCCAAGGAGCTGAAGCAGGTGGCTGCTGATGGTATTGAGGCATCAAGGTGCAATTCCATGCTGCAGTGGACTCCAATGATGTTTCATCTAGAGTCATGGCTACATCTGTGGCCCTTCGTAGGATGGCTTGGCTCAGATGTACTAGCATGTCCCAGGATACCCAGACTAAGGCCATGGATTTTCCTGTTGTGGTAATTCTCTGTTTGGGGAGCAAACCGAGAACTACATGAAGAAAATGGATGAATACAGGACCACCTACAGGGTGCTCAGGCCAAGGAAGGCAAGCCACTCCTCAGAGGCAGCATCCCAGGGGCAGGGGCAGGCCTTTTCATGAGCCTTTCTACAAGCCCAGACCTCCTCTTCTGCCTATGCTCAGAGGGGTTCTTTAGAGGGAGGCAGAAGGGTGCAAGCAGACCTGCTTCCACCCCTCAGCCTAAACCCCCTGCCAAACAGGCACCCTGATGGGTTTGCCAGGGCCGATTCTCCACCACCTGTAGGGGGCAGGCTGGCTTACTTTGTCCAGGACTGGAAGTCTTTAACATCAGACAGATGGGTCCTGGAAGTAGTAAGCCTGGGACTGGTTCTCGGCTTCAAAAAATTTCCAAAGATGAGAACCAGATCCTTTCCACCTGCAAATCCTTCAGAGGCACTTGCCCTAGAGGCAGAGGTCTCTTCCCTCTTGGCTCTCAGAGCTGTAGAAAGGGTTCCACCCCTACACCAAGGGAAAGGATTGTACTCCAGGTACTTCCTCACCCCCAAAAAGACAGGAGAATGGCGGCCCATCCTGGATCTCAGATATTTAAACAAGCACCTTTTAAAGCCAAAGTTCAAAATAGTGACTCTGGGAATAATTCTACCCTCTCTAAGGCCAGGGGACTGGCTAGTCTCCCTGGACCTCAAGGATGCCTATTTCCATATTTTCATCAGAAGCTCCCATCGAAAATACCTCGGGTTCGAGCTGCCCTCAGGCCATTACCAATTCAGAGCAATGCCCTTCGGCCTAACCTCTGCTCCAAGGGTGTTCACAAAATGCCTGGCAGTAGTAGTTGCTTCCCTAAGAAGGAAAAGGATTGCCATCTTCCCATACCTGGACGACTGGCTCATAGTAGGCCAGTCCCCAGACCAAGTCAAGTTACACCTACATATAACTCAGCAACTGCTCACCTCTCTAGGTTTCCTTCTGAATCTTTCAAAGTCAGTTCTAGAGCCTGTTCAGCTGCTCACCGTCATAGGCGCAGAGCTAGATACAGAAAAGGCAAGAGCTTTCCTTCCCCTGGACAGGGCAAGGACCCATGTCACACTGGCCCTACAGGTGTCTCGACCAGCAAGGCATTTTCTGCAGCTCCTGGGGCACATGGCTGCTTCTACAGCAGTGGTGCAGGGAGCAAGATTTCGGATGAGGGACATTCAGTTCCACTTGAGAGCCTTTTGGTCTCAGAAAAAGGACCCTCTGACCAAACTGATACCAGTGACTCAAACCCTGATCCAGGCTTTGCAGTAGTAGCAGCATCAGGACATTCTAAGACAGGGAGTTCCTTTTGTCACTCAGTCTCACTCTTTAATCCTTACTACAGATGCCTCCCTCTTGGGGTGGGGGGCCCACTTGGGAGACCTGACCACCCAAGGGTTGTGGTCCCCTCAGGAATCTCTGCTTCACATCAATCTGTTGGAACTCAGAGCAGTGTTTCTAGCACTTCAAGCTTTTCCAAGTCTGTTCAGAACAAAGTTGTTCAGATCAGGACAGCCAATACCACCACAATTTGCTATATCAACAAGCAAGGGGGCACTCGGTCTACGGCCTTGTGCACAGAAGCAATGAAGTTGTGGTCTCTGGCCTATTCCCTGAACACCTCTCTTACAGCAGTACACCTTCCAGGCAAGGACAATGTCCTGGCAAATGCGCTCAGCAGGATATCTCAGGGCCATCACGAATGGTCACTGGATCCCCTGGTTTTGGAGGTGATCTTCTCCAGATAGGGCACCCCACAGATAGATCTTTTTGCAGCCCCAGACAATCACCAACTTCCCCTTTTTTGCTCTAGGCCCCCAGTATTGGGATCAGTCCCCCTGGATGCCCTGGTTCTCAATTGGGAAGGGAAGTTCCTGTATGCTTTTCCCCCCTTCCCTCTCCTGTTCAAGGTGCTAGTCAAAATCAGGTCTCAACCCTGTAAGGTGATTCTGATTTCTCCAGACTGGGCCAGACAGCCCTGGTACCCTCTCCTGTTGTCCTTAGCAGTCCACCTTCCCTTGTCTCTTCCCAGGAATCACAACCTGTTAACCTGTGCTCAGGGGAGGGTTTGGTACCCGAATCTCAAATCTCTTGATCTCAAGGCCTGGCTCTTGAAGAGTTAGAGTTTGCTGATTTACACCTCTCTCAAGGTGTTGTGGATATTCTAAAGGCTTCTAGGAAGCCTTCCACCAGAACTACTTATAATTCCAAATGGAAAAGATCCTCCATATGGTGCTCTGGGAAGCATACTTCCCCAGAGTCTGCTGACCTGCCCACAGTCCTTGACTATATGGTTCATCTGAATAGCTTGGGACTCAGACCAGCTACACTAAGGGTGCATCTGGCAGCTGTCTCTGCTTTTCTTTCAGCAGGTAAGCCGCCTTCTCTTTCAGCTCACCTTGTATTCTCCAAGTTTTTCAAGGGATTGCTTCATACCAATCCGCCATTCAGGGACCCTGCCCCTGCTTGGGACCTTTATGTTTGCATTGCTCAGCTTATGCAACCCCCTTTTGAGCCTTTGTCCTCAGCAGAGCTTAAGTACTTGACTTGGAAAACTGTGTTCTTGGTGGCCATCACTTCTGCCAGGCGCATAAGCGAGTTACAAGCCCTGTCAGTGGAGCCTGATTTTCTCTCTTTCCATAGAGATAAGATGGTCCTCAGGACTAACAGGAAGTTTTTACCTAAGGTGGTTTCAGACTTCCACCTTAACCAATCTATGTCTCTTCTTGTGTTCTTCACTGACCATTCCTCCTCTGGTGAGAGGAGGTTGCACAGTTTGGATGTGAAAAGAGCCCTTAGCTACTACATAGAACGTACCAAGGGTCACAGGTTTGACTCCCTCCAACTGTTCCTCCCTTATGGTGAGGTTGGTAAAGGAAAACCTGCCACTAAAAGATCCATTGCCAGGTGGATTGTCTCTTGCATTCAATTTTGCTATGAAAAACTAGGTAGGATTCCACTCTTAGGCCTGAGGGCTCACTCTACCAGAGGTACAGCTGCTGCCAGGGATATTCCTATCTTAGAGATATGTCAAGCAGCTACCTGGAAAACAGTTCACACTTTTACCAAGCATTACTCTCTGGATATCCAGGCTAGGAGTGATGCTCGGTTTGGCACAGCTGTGCTTCAGAGCCTATTTCCTAAGTAGGTTCTGTCCCTCCTCCATGGAGGAACTGCTTGGTAGTCTGCTATTGTCAGAATACAGCAAGACTTCATGTTGTTTGAAGAAAAAATTACTCACCTTAGTAATGTTGTTTCTTCTAATGGAGTCTTGCTGTATTCTGATCTCCACACACACCTTCCCTCTCCAGAACCTTTGTTTTTGGGATGTGGGTGGGCAGTAGCAGTGTTGGCACTCAGGAGGTGCCCCACCTTTTTTATTATCACCCTCTTTTCTTTGGGTGAGTGGGTGTTGTGTTTATTCATTTTTTGGGTTTCCTGACTTGAGTCTTTGTTTTGGGACCAAAAAATCTGTTTATTGTATTTAGTAGGCAGTTGGCTAGTGTAGGTTTACAGCTTCCACACAGGACTCTCAGTGAGTTTAGCTCGTAAAGATCTGACGGTTTGAGTTCAAACAGCAACAGACAGAGTCTCAACCGAGCTCGAGCTCAGCGTTCCATGCCTGGCATGGAAAGTTAACTCTTTCATCTCCGGGGCAGTTTGAAGGTTGGGACTCACTGCTATTGTCAGAATACAGCAAGACTCCATTAGAAGAAACAACATTACTAAGGTGAGTAATTTTTTCATGCAGGGGTCCCTGGTCCAATCCCACCTGCACTCCATCATCTCCATGCCTGGCTCCAAAGGAGATAGAAGTGAGCAGGTACAAGGTCTCTCAGTCTTTGAGATTCTCCTGGCCGCTCTCAACCCTCCTACCAGAAAGACTTGCATGGTCAAATGCAGACATTTTTCTGAGTGGTGCACCTAGTCCCACACAAATCCATTCTGTTGCCCACTGGATAAGGTATTGGAGTATTTGCTGTACCTCTGTGATGCAGAATTATAATGTTCTTCGGTCAAGGTCCATTTATGTGCTATCTCAGCTTAACATGAGCTAGTCCAGTTCAGAACCTCACCCTAGCTCAGCTACCCCTTTTTAAGAGGTTCTTGAAAGGTATCTTGCACACAAGGCTTCCAGTCAGGAAACCTGTTGCTGCCTGGAATCTCAACCTGGTGTTGGATATACTGGCCCATAAGCCCTTTGAACCCCTGGCTACCTGTGACCTCAAATTCCTGACTTGGAAAACTGCATTTTTGGCAGCCATTACCTCTGCTCTCAGGGTCTCTGAAATACATGCTCTGGTCACAGACCCTCCATGCACTGTCTTTCATAGAAACAAGGTAGATCTTACTTTGAGAGGGCTCTTGCAGTAGGTCCTAACAGATGGGACTGAAGCCGGCAGGCGCCAGGACCACACAGAAATCCTTTAGCTAGCAGTGTCTGGCAGAGGACCACGTGTCCGACGTCAAAGTGGTGCTATATAGTAAGCGGTCTTCATGCCTGCCCTCCTTGCCGTCGTCGACCTTCGTGTGTCGAACCTCACGGAGAATATTGCTTCTGTCGACTCCATCTTGGATGAGTATTTCTTGTTTTCTATTGAAAATTATAATTTTTATCTTAATTATACTAGCTTATTCGATCATGCATGTAGTCTCCAACATCTTCCGACTCGCATAAAAATAAGTGCGACTCCTGTGGGACTCCGCTCCCTCACAAAGACGGCCATTCCCTCTGCCTTTTTTGTCTGGGCCCAGACCGCAAGACAGAGGATTTAACTAGGCCACACGAAAACGCCGTCAGTAGTCCCTGGAAGCCCACCTTTTAAAACTAAAAATAGCATCCATGGAGAAGGAACTGATAAACCTCAGGAGCACATCTCCTTCCCCTGAAGGACACCATAAGAAGAAAGACAAGGAGAGACATTGGGACCGGGAACAGTCTCCATCTTGCCTGTGGCTCCCAGAGGAGCTCCCACCCCGGAATGCTCCTCCTTCCAAGGCCGCTCTGTGGCTACAGAGCAGCCGTTGCCGCCCCACCCACCCCGCCAGAATCACTCGGTTCAGACCGGAGTCTCCGGGGTAAAGGAAACTCCCAGTACCGTTAGGCCTGTCAAGATTGAGGCCTAGCGGGAACAGTGGGATCGGTAAGTCAACCGTCTGCTCTTCTGGCGATTGCATGAAACCAGCTGATATGTCGCACATCGGTCCCTCCGATGCATGCTCAGTCCCATTTCCTCCAACAAGCCTGACTTTGAGGAACTGGATCAGCTGATGTCTGAACCGCAGCTGACTCCGGAGGGTCCCCCTCCTCCAGTTTCTCCCCCTTCACCCATTGAGGTAGTCCCTCTGGTCTCCCCTATCCCGGGGGATCTGAGGGGGGTGAATGTGCCCACCGTCTGGGACCATCCCTGTCCCGACACCAGAGCACCCTATGGCTGGCTGTCCCCCGACATGACTAAGGCCATTCCGGTCCCTCAGGGTCCCACAGCTCCCAAAGGTCCACCGCTGATCGCATCGGACTCGTCGGGCCGCCTGGCTGTTCCACAGGATCCCCTGTTGGGGCCTACGCCAGGTTCCTCGGCCCCTCTATCTGGGCTGACACCAGGTCCTTCTGTCATTCCACAGAGGTACCACACACCCAGCTATCCAACACCTCAGTACCCTTTGGGGTATCCAGCGCCACATTAACAGATGTTAGGGTACCCATCACAAGGGTTCCCTCAATACCCATCTCCGGGCATTCCCACACCAGGATAGCCATCATACTACCAGATACCGGGTTATCCAATGCTGGGATACAGGCATCAGCCCCCACCACTTCCACCCCAGCCACAGGGGGACCTGCAGGCGATGCTTCATTCCTGATGGGATGACTTGAAGTTTCAACTCACGTCAGAGTTGGAGAAGCGTCAGCCTCCAGCTGCCCTGACACCAGCACCCAGAGAGCTGATGCATAGACCTTCCCTGCCATCGGGTCCCTGACCCTTGACATCCAGAAGATCCGTGGAGCCTTTGCCTCAACCTCAAAGGCTTGCAGAATTCTCGAGACCGGTGGACCTTTCGAGAACAGTGGACATCACTCTGCCTAGACTGTTCCCCTGACGATAGTCTGATGTCTGCTTCTGAGAGTGACTCAGCCCATTTGGGCTCAGACTGTGAGCCGCCCACCCTGGACGAACCAAAACCAAAGAAGTCGCCAGATCCCTTCCTGAGGACCCTTTGTTTATAGAACTCCTCAGGAAAATCCAAGCAGCTTACGACTGGCATACGGAGGATCAAGATCTCCAACGCCAGAGACTAACCAATAATCTGGAGCTATCGGAGTTGTCTCCGACCCTCATTCCACCATGGATAGGCCCCCCACAAGGATTTGGCATCCAGGATGTGGAAACAGCCTGCTTATCTAGCACCCGTAACCAGGAAAGCGGACAGGTTATACCAGACACCTGAGGGGAAAGATCACCTTCTAGGGATGTGGATATTTTGTTCAATCCACACTTACTGGCAGGTTCCTTGCCACTTTAAATCTTGCCGGAAGGTCTTCAGGCTGGCTCCTCCCACCCACCTGGGTGATAAAATTCTCTGCTCCGCCTCATGACGCCAGATCTTCTTTAGTGCTTGGAAGCTCAGGTTCCCTCCTTTACGCTCTGCGTTTTTAGGCCTGGATCCAAACTCTTCGGTTAACCTGAAACTAATTTTAAAATTTTCAAGACTTCGGTCTTCATCTTACCTCGTGGCTGCGATGGACAAATCGACTCCCGGATTTCATCGGTACCCCTGTGTGCAGAAGATGTCCCGGACCGATCCGCACTCCACATGTGTTTACTGCCTGGGGCTTGGCCACGATTCGCAGGCCTGCGACTTGTGCAAGTCCTGTTCAGGTATGGTCTGAGAGGATCACGCCGTCACATTACAGCTTGGACACCCCGAGAAACGTTATTCTCCGGTCAAGTCGAAGGAGGCCTGTTGGGCGGTGTTTCCCCAGCTGCGGGCTTGGCTGAACAGCTCGAACAGATGATCGCCCTCGAGGAGGAAGCGGCCCGGGCTGCAGCTTCATCTTCCTCTGTCGCAGCATTTATCCCGCTCTCCTTGGGCTCCTCCTGCATGACTTCGTTTAAGGAGCTTTGTCAATCCCTCTCCACCAAGGGAGAGGGGTCTTTGGGACATTCCTCTCTGTCCAAAAAGAAGGACTCTAAGGGTAAGTCCCATCATCGACGTTCGTGGGAGCAGGAGCGGTCTCCTTCCCTGGATAGTCGACACTTGACTTCGGTCGAGGTTGCAGCTAAGGCCGCTGGCTTCACGTTGTCAGTCAGGTCAGCCGGCTGAGACACCCATCGACGCAGTTGAGATTTTTCTCGACCCGTCGGATGGGCTGTCGACTGGAGAAGCAGACAGCCCTTCTTCACCGGTTCCCCCGGTGGAAACAAAGGACTTGCCTGTGCCTCCTGTGCCAGAGTCCCCGGTTAAGGTCCCGCCACCTCCCAGATCCACCCTCAGAAACCCCGAAGGTCTCGGTCTCAGACCTCTTCCAGGTCCCGCCGACATCGACGGTCTCGGCACCATGGAAAGCGGTGGCGCCGCTCATCTTCATCTTCGTCCTCTTCGGAGGATAGGCTCTGGCACAAATGGCGTCTGCGCTACGAGGATCTAATGTAGCAGCAGCTCCTTTTGTCCAAGAATAAGCCGACTCCGTAGCCTTCCCTGGCCATTAAGTGGCTGTCATAGGAGCAGCCAAAACAACCCCTCGTTGTAGTGGAGGAACCAAAGCCAGCACCGGTTGTTCATCCGAAACCGGCTGCGCCACCCATAGTGGTGGAACCCCCACCTCCACAACCTAAATCTGGGGCCCCGACCAAGGATTCTCGGTTGGGTCATGGCTTGCCCCACCGGTTGTTGGTCACCCTCACTCCCGATCGACCTCAGGAGGTGGAGGGTGGCTCAGGCGCTCGGCAGCTGTTTGCAGACTCCTCTGAGTCTGACGACTCCTTGTTCTCCAGGCCGCTTGACCTGGAGTCCACTGGGGGTCAGTCGGTGGACAAGAGACCATCATTGTTACTTGGAATGCTTCGGCTCATCTCAGAGTCCACTGGGATGAAGCTCGAACCCGTTTCAAAACGGGCCAAGTATCCCCTCACGGAGATATTGAACCGAGGGGATTCTCCCACGGAGGTCTTCCCGGTGGTCGAAGCCATTGTTGGCCCGGCCCTGGAGCTAAGGCAGTGGCCAGCTTATTGTCCAGCACCTTTGGCCAGGATGGCTTGAAAGTATTCTGTCCCCACTGGTTCACTCTCCAGTTTCTTGGAGCACCCCTCTGCGGAGGGGTTAGTGACCGACAGCCTTTTCCGGCATTCCGGGAACGCTCGGGATGTGGACAAGCCACCTGATAAGGAGTCCAAGAAACTGGTGTACTCCGGGCGGAAAGTCCACGCTGCTTCCTCCTTAGGCCTTCGTCAGGCCAACTCCGCCGTTCTGATGGCATACATTTCTCACGCCCTTTTGGGCTCCCTGGATGAGGTGATTCCTCATCTCCCGGCTGACCTTCAGACTACGGTCAAGCAGGTCCAGGATCAGGGAAGGGCGGTGGCCAAACAGCAGCTACAAACTTCCTTGGACATTGCTGACTCATGTGCCTGGTTAGTAGCGGCAGCAGTGGCCATGCGCCGCAGAGCTTGGCTGCAAATCTCCACTTTTACAAGCTGGCAGACGTTCCATTCTTGGGTACCGACTTGTTCGGTCCCGGGATGGAGGGTCATCTGCAACGGATCGAGAAGTCCAGCGTCACCTTGGACTCGGTCGCGTCTGCCCAGAAGGACAAAGGCCACCAGCAGCAGCGTAAGCCCTTTTGGCCTTCAGCCCCTGCGGCACGTCCGGCCCAGCAACACCAGCATCAGGGCCAGCAGGCTTGCGCTTGGCACCCCAAAGCCAAGCCTGCTGCTTCCTCCAGCAGAAAGTCGGGAGGAAAGGTCCAGGAGGCTCCTCGGCTGGTCCTTCCTCCGAGCCCGCCCAGTGACTGGTTGAGGGGTGTCTCCCTCAACCTCGTCATTCCACCCGTGGGGGGACGGCCCTGCCGCTTCCTTTCTGCCTGGTCCGATATCGCCATGGACCGCTGGGTTCTGGAAGTGGTAGGAAAGGGCCTGCCTCTGGAATTCAAGCTGTCGCCCCACGGAGGGCTATGGGGTCCGCAGCTTCTCTGTCGGCTCGTCGAGCTAACATTGCCTTGCTCCTCCAGAAGGAGGTGATCAGGGAGGTAGCGGATCCTCCACCAGACCCAGGGTTTGTGTCCAGGTACTTCCTGGTCCCAAAATGGATGGGGGACTGGCGCCCCATTCTAGACCTACATGACCTGAACAAGTTCCTAAAGTCTCGAACCTTCAGGATGGTTACTCTGGCTCAGATCATTCCATCCTTGGAACAAGGCATGTGGTTCTGTTCTCTGGACCTCCAGGACGCGTTCTTTCATGTCCCAATCCGTCCATCTCACCAGCGATTCCTCCACTTGAGAGCAGAGGGATCCCTTTACGAGTTCCGGGCAATGCCCTTCGGCCTCTCTCCAACTCCCAGGGTCTTCACCAAATGCATGGCAGTGGTGACAGCATTCCTGCGGTGCCGAAGGGTTCGGGTGTACCCTTACCTGGACGACTGGCTGATTGCAGCCCCCTCCAAGCTGGAGGTGGTGGTGTCCAGGGATCTGGCCCTCCAGGTCTGCTCTCCGATTGGCCTCCTCATCAACAAGTGCCAAATCGGAACTCGTGCCAACGCAGGTGATTCGGTTCATGGGGGCATAGCTCAACTCTCTTCGAGCCAGAGCACGGCTCCCAGCGGACAGGGCCGAGGTTCTTTCTTCCTTTGCCCAGTCATTTCAGGTTGGGCAATTGTGCCCTGCCCGGGACCTCCTGGGACTCATGGCAGCCTGCACCAGCGTGGTCCGTTGGGCCCGCTGGCATATGCTTCCCCTACAATGGGGACTGGCCCGCCAATGGTCGCAGTGCTCCGGTCCTCTGGACCAGCCAGTGACAGTGACCCAGGAGACGTGGAACAGCATCCAGTGGTGGCTCGTTCCAGCTCATCTGCAGGAGGGTATCCCATTTGTCTGCCCAGAGCAGACGGTCATTCTGACGACTGATGCCTCTCTGATGGGTTGGGGTGCCCATCTGGGGGAGCTCAGAGCGCATGGCCTCTGATCCCCTCAGGAGTCTCGATGCCACGTCAGTCTGCTGGAGCTTCGAGTGGTCTGACTAGCCCTCACCGCCTTCGCTCCATTTGTATGGGGTCAAGTGGTCCAGACGAACAACACCACGACCATGTACTACCTAAACTGCCAGGGTGGGACACGCTCCTTGCCTCTTTGCAAGGAGGCTCTCCGCACTTGGTCTCGCATGAGCAGACTGGAGGTGAATCTCCTAGCCATCCATGTGGCAGGAGTCTCCAACACTCTTGCCGATGCCCTCAGTCGGATGGGCGCTGCATCTCACGAGAGGTCTCTCCTGCCGGAGGTAGTACAAGATCTATTCTCCCACTGGGGCACTCCTCAAGTGGACCTGTTTGTCTCCAGGGAGAATGCAAAGCTGAGGCTGTTCCATGCCCACCCTCCCTCAGCAGGGCTCGCTGCAGGGGGATGCCTTTTCTAGGCCGTGGACCCCGGACCTCTTCTACGCCTTCCCTCCATTTCCCTTGATCCACACAGTGCTTCTCAAGGCGAAGAGGGACAAGGCGCAGGTGATTCTGGTAGCCCCAGACTGGCCCCCCTCAGTTCTGGTATCCAGATCTCCTCAGCCTCAGCTCCAGGCTCCCGAGGCGGCTTCTGGCCCTCCCGTACCTGATCTCAGTCAATCAGGGGAAGCTACTCCACCCAGACCTTCAATCTCTGCACCTGACGGCCCGGTCCTGCCTGCCAAGAGTTCCAGGCCTTGGGTCTTTCGACGAGGTCCTCAACGTTGTTGAGGCATCCTGTATGAGTCGACAGAAAATGCTCTGCCTTCAAATGGAAGAGATTCTCCATTTGGTGTCAGGATAAGGGGTTGGACCCTTCCTCCTGTTCTCTGGCTAGCATTCTGGACTACCTGTGGTCCCTTTCTCAGCTAGGGCTTCGGTCGATGACCCTTAAGGTGCACCTGGCAGCCATCTCTGCTTACCGGGTGCAGGCCGGAAAGCAGTTGGTGTAGGAGAGGGTGGTCGGGCACTTGTTCAAAGGCCTTGATCACACATCCCCTCTGGTGCGAGAACCACCACCTCTGTGGGATCTACTGCTGGTATTGACTAAGCTCATGGGCAAGCCATTCGAACCAATGCGCAGATGTGATACATCTCACCTGTTGTGGAAGACTGCCTTCTTGGTGGCTATCACGTTAGCAAGAAGGATGGGAGAGCTCCAGGCGCTTTCCATCGAGTCTCCTTATCTGGTCTCCCACAGGGACAAGGTTGTCCTGTGCCCCCACCCGAAATTCCTTCCGAAGGTGTTGTCAGAGTTTCAGCTTAACCAGGTGTTGACTCTGCCGGTGCTCTACCCCAGTCACACCTCGGAGGCCGAATATAGGCTCCATACTTTGGACCCTAAAAGAGCACTCTCTTATTACAAGAAGTGGACGGCTGAAGATCAGGGAGAGGTTTGCCAGCTGTTTGTCACCTACGCTGAAGCCGCACCTGGCAGACCTGCAGCCAAGCGGACGATAAGCAGGTGGGTCACCTCCTGCATAGATCTCTGCTATAGGTTAGCGGGTGTGGAGCCTCCCAAAGGGATAAGAACTCATTCTACCCACCATACCACTGATTTGGTGGCTACTTCGAGGCACGTCCCTTTCCAGGAAATTTGCAGGGCTGCTACCTGGAATTCAGCACACACCTTCATTACCCATTACCACATCGACCTAGAGTTGCACCAGGATGCTGGTTTGGGACCTCGGTTCTCCAGTCCTTATTTCCTAAGTAGAGGGTCCGCGCCTTGCCTGCCTCTCTCCCGGAGAACTGCTAGGGGTCTGCCAGTAAGTGTGGATTGAACAATATATCCACGTCCCTAGAAATGCAGGTTACTCACCTGTAACAGGAGATCTTACTTGAGATGCAGCTCTTGCAGCAGGTTACCGTGGGACTGTAGCTGGCAGGCGTCAGGACCCCGCGAAATCTTCTAGCTAGCAGTCTTCAGGGGACGCCGCCGTCGTCGGTCCGCCCCGACGTCAGGCGTAGTACATAAGGAGGAGGTCCCGGCAGATTCCCCAGTTCTTTCCCGCCGTCGACTTGCATGTCTCGACCCTTCGGTTCGTTTCTAGCATGCAACGCCTGGTTAAGTTCTTCCGTTAGGAAAATGTTTGTTTCTTCTGCATAGTTGCTGTCTGATGTCCTCCCCTACCTCCGTGGAAGGCCATCCATCCAAGTGCGCCTGCGGGAAGCAAATCCCGTTCAAAGACCCGCATTCGGCCTGCGTCAGGTGCCTAGGACCAGACCACGACACCCGAGCCTATTCCTTCTGCCAGGGGTTCAACAGCCGGACCCGGATCCGTCGCCAGAAGGCCCTACAGGCGTTCTTGCTCGAGGAAAAGATTAAAGCCATGGACGCAGCCTCTAAGGAGGAATCTTCTGACAAGGCCCGGAGGCACCTTGAGAAGCATAGGGAGAGGGTGAGATCCAAGTCCCTGTCTAGGGCCTTTGACTCCCATAGCTCCGGCTCCCGGTCCGACCGCTCTCCTTCCCGGGCCCGCTCTCAGCCTCCCCCTGCAGCGGTGAAGACTCCTTCGGGTTCCTCCTCTCTTCCTCAGGCCAAGACCTCCAGGCCCTCCGCTTCTTCGGCTTCTAAGGCCCTTCGAGGTCGGGGACCGCCATCACCACCACAAGTCCAGTTCCGCCATTTGGAACCTGCGCCAGGTCAGTCTCTTGCCTCCTCCTCCCCAGCGGAAAACCAAAGCTGACTTCCTTAGAGATCGTCGGATCAACGCCCGGCCCACCCGGCGTCGGCCAAGCACCACGGTCCGAGAACCGGCGACCACCAAGCGCCCGTTGCGGTTAGGCCAACCGCCACTGGCGCCCGGCCGGGGGACCCGGCGTCCGCACCACAGAGGAGAACCTCGCCCCCCCACCGGCGTCGGTCAGGGAGCGATCACGGAGGAGCTGGCCCAGCCCGAGGACCAGACGGGCGAACCCGGTCCTGTCGCACCCCCAGGGAACCCTCTCCAGAACCTGAGACCCCTGGGGAGCCGACGCTGGAACCCAACGACCGGCCATCAGCTCCCGGTCCGTCGTCGGGCCTCAGCATATCCGAGGTCAAGGAGTTGTTCACCTACTGGTGGGATACCATAAAAAGGGATGTGGTTCCCACACCTCCTCCTCCACCTGCGACTCCACCAGCCCCCGCGACCCGGACTCCACCCAGGCCCGCGGGCCGAGTACCTTCCCCCCAGGAGCCTACGGATCCTCCTAGGGGTAGACTAGAATAAAGGAGACCTCCGTCCAGATCCTCTTCAGGGTCACCCAGCCCAAAGAGACCCAGAAGACGCTGTCATTCGCCTTCGACGGAGGACACGGGATCGGACTTCTCGGACGGATCCAGATCCCCCTCTCCGATCAACGTCCCTTCTCCGGACCCACGTGAGCTTCCAAGATCTCCTCCGGATGACCCATCGTTCTCAGAGATTATGAGGCATATCCAGGAGAACATGGGCTGGGACGCAGAGGAACTAGACCCCGAGAGATTACGCCTTGCCAGATATCTTCGGCAAAAAGATCCAAAGCCTGTGGTGGTGCCACCTTTGGTGGACACATTCATGGACGTCACCAAGGCAGCGTGGAAACGTCCGCACTCACTCCCAACGATGCCGAAGAAAGCTGACCGCCTGTACAAGGCCTCTAGGGAGGACCAGTACTTGGCATCACACCCTCTGGCCGATTCTCTAGTCATTACAGCCTCTCATGACCGGTCCCAGAGGCTGCAACATTTGAGCACCCTGCCACCGGACCCAGAGTCCAAGCAACTGGACGCTATGGGCAGGCGCACTTATGCATCCGCTACCTGCGCCATCAGATCCCTCAACTACTTAACCCACATGGTACAGTTCCAGAACGCCTTCTGGGAGCAGGGACTGGATCTGGCGGAAAAGATGCCAGAAGGTGAGCAGAAGGAGGAGTTGCTACAACTCCTTCGCACAGGTTCGGACGTGGGAACCCAGGTGCTGCGAGCCGCGTGCAATTCAGCGGACTCCTCGGCCAGAAGGCAGCTTCAGGCGGTATGCCTCCAGAGACACTCAGCAGCTCCGTGTCTCGAATTCACCCGGACGTCCAGAAGAACATCCTGGGCGCCTCGTTTCATGGAGAAGTTCTTTTTGGTGAGTCCTCAGAAGGTCCTCACCAAACTTCAAGAGGCGGAAGGCGGTGCGGTCTGTCAGGCTATGTACAGATCCAAGCTTAGTTCCTTCGTAGGAACCAAAGCCGTTCGAGGCGGATGCAGAGACAGCAGTCCTGCGCCGGCCCATAACAGAGGGGCTCCTTCTCCCTAGAGGCCCAGAGTGAAGTCGCGGGCCGAGAAGCCAGCGACCAGCTAAGCCATCCCAGCCCGCTGGACCCTCAGCCGCCACAGCATGACTCCTTCCTGGCCCCGGCCCCCTCAGGATCAATGGGACACCAAGGTCGGGGGCCGCATTGCGGACCACCTGCCAGGGTGGCAGTAGATAACCACCGACAGGTGGGTTCTTCAGTTGGTCGAAAGAGGCCACTTTATAGAATTCGTGGACAAGCCACCCACAAGGCCTCCTCTGCTCTCCCGTTACTCTGGTCAGCACAGATCACTCATCGGGCAAGAGGTACTCGCGCTCCTGCAAAAGGGAGCGGTGGAGTATGTCCCAGAGAACCAGATAAGATCCGGATACTATTCCCACTTCTTTCTCGTTCCGAAGAAACAGGGACCTCCGTCCAATCTTGGACCTCAGCGACCTCAACATGTCGATTCGCCTACAAACATTTTCGCATGGTGACCCTCAGGACTCATTCCCATGGTGAAAAAGGACGCTTTAGCGGCCCTGGACATGCAGGACGCCACCTGCACATCCCAGCTCAAGCGCACAGGAGGTTCCTGCGCTTCAGTTTCTCGGCCACCACTTTCAGTTCTGGGCTCTTCCGTTCGGACTGTCTTCGGCCCCAAGGGTCTTTACCAAGTGCATGGCAGTCATGGCAGCGTCTCTAAGGAGACAGGACCACTACGTGTTCCCGTACCTGGACGACTGGCTTCTCATGGCCGCCTCCAAAGAGGCGCTGTTATGGGCTATTCAGAGCACCCAGGATCTGTTCCAATCTCTGGGCATTCTAATCAACTACGAGAAGTCTCTCCTCGTACCGTCCCAGAAGATGCAGTTCATAGGCGCAGTTCTGGACACCGTCTAAGGGAAGGCCTTTCTTCCCGACGAAAGAGCAGAACATATCAGATCCCTCATCAGGGATCTCTCGTCGAAGAAGACTGTCCCCGCCAGGTTGGTCTTTCGCTTGCTTGGACACATGGCTGCGGCCATTCCAACCGTCCCTTTGGCAAGGCTCCACATGCGGGTAACTCAGTGGATGCTCAAGGTGCAGTGGGACCAAAGGCAAGACCACATGCAGCATCCGGTCAGGATCACAAACGCCGTGATTCGAGACTGGCAATGGTGGCTAGACCCAGGGACACTTTCTGGGTGTCCTGCGATCGCGCCTGGCCCCCGCAGGCAATCCTCTCCACAGACGCCTCAGGGCTGGGATGGGGAGCGCACCTGAACGGGGTGAGGTCCCAGGGAACATGGACCCCTCAGGAAGCCCACCTCCACATCAACGTGTTGGAGATCAGGGCAGTCCTTTACACCCTGCAGGCCTTTCAGTCAGAAATACCGTCGAGTACCCTTCTGCTTCAGACAGACAACACGGCGGTGATGTATTACCTCAACAAACAAGGAGGCGCACTCACCCTCTGCAGGGAGGCTGTGAGGGTGTGACTGGGCATCCGACACGCGCGAGCCTGATTGCAGTTCACGCCCCGGAGTGGACAACACAATCGCAGACAGCCTGTTTCGCCCCAGGCCAGAGTCCACGGTGGGAACTTCTTCAGGAGGTAGCAGAGGATCTGCTTCTTGATGGGGCACTCCAGAGTTGGACTGTCCTTCCCCATCCAGCAAACTGCCCAATTTTTGCTCGCTAGATCCAGGGCCTGGTGTTTTCTGGCGAGGATGCGTTGTCCCCTCTCCTGGACGGACAGATTCTCTATGCTTTCCCTCCCTTCCGCTGATCCAGAGAGTTCTCAAACCGCGAGGGAGCACGAACAATGATCCTGGTAGCGCCTTTCTGCCCAGGCAGATCTGGTTCCCCATGCTGACACAATTGTCCCGGAACCTCCAGTTCCGCTGCCTTTCAGCTCCCACCTATTTCTCAGGAGGAGGGTTCACTAGTCCATCGGACTACGCTCACTGAACCTGCATGCATGGCTCCTAGAGACATAGCCATTATGCGACACGGGGTCTAAGAGGTTGCAGAAGTTCTTTCCGCGGTCAGAAAACCGGCAACGCATGCGACGTACGCCATGAAGTGGCGCCGTTTTTGCTTGTGGTCGCAAGCATGCGGCCTTTCCCCTTTAGAATGCCCAGTGAAAGGGGTGCTGGAATACCTGCTTTCCCTATTCCATTCGGGTCTCGCCTACTCCTCCATTAAAGTGCACCTCTGCGCGATCTCCGCCTGCCACTTCCCGGTAGGACAGTGTACAGTGGCACAGCTTGATGCCTCTCGAGACTTCCTGGGAGGGTGTTACACCCTAGGCACCCCATCAAGGATCCCGTTCCTCCTTGGGACTTACTCTTTGTCCTGGAACAACTCACACTTCCTCCTTTGAACCTGCGCAGATTGTGAGCTCGTTTCTGTCGTGGAAAGCGTTACTTTTAGTTGCTGTCACCGCCAGCAAGGAGAGTTCCGAGCTTCATGCTGTCATGTGCAAGGAGCCTTATTTAATTTTCCACCAGGACAGAGTGTCTCTGAGGACGAATCCAAATTCCTGCCTAAGGTGGTCTCTACCTCACTCTCAACCAGGACATCGATCTGCCTGTGTACTTTCCCAAGTACTCTAATAGAGGAGGCGCATTTCACACCCTGGATGTTCACGCTCCTTAAGGTACTACCTGAACAGAACTAAACAGCTTCGTAAGTCGGAGCAACTATTCGTTTCCTTCGCTGACAGGATGCTGGGCCATCCAGTCTCAAAGCAGACCCTTTCTCGCTGGCTTGTCCAGTGTATTTCATTTTGCTACAACAGCAAACAGAAGCCCCTCCCGGGTGCAGTCTGGGGCCACTCTACAAGGGGGGTGGCCACCTCCTTTGCAGCACTGCGCAACGTCTCCACCTCGGCCATTTGTGCTGCGGCTACTTGGAGCTCTGTGCACACATTTATTAGGCACTATAGCCTGGATATTACATCACGGCGGAGAGCCAGTTTCAGCCTGGCCGTTCTACAGGGTCTTCTGTCCTAGAGTCAGGGCTTGTTCAAGATCTCTCCTATTCTCCTCCTCCCAGAATGCTTACAGGCGCTATTGCTTGGGAATCAGTCCTAATGGTGTAACCTGCTGCAGGCTGTATCTCGAAGTAGATAGTACAGTTCACGTAAGAACTCACGTAACAGTAGATCTTCAGCAGCTCTTGCAGCAGGTACCTCTTCGCCCACCATTCCCCTTGTAGGAGGTATGGCTTACCAGGCCTTGGCAGAGCTTACGCTCTTTTCTTCTGATGGCGGATCCCTTCTGATGTCATCCTGCGGCAGGAGTCTCCGCGGAGAACTGGGGAATCAAGGGATCAGCCTTATGTACTACGCCTGACGTCAGCGGGACCACGCCTGAGGCGGTTCCCACTAAAGACTGCTAGCTAGAAGATTTCCGTGGGGTCCTGACACCTGCCGGCTACTATCCTAATGGTGTAACCTGCTGCAAGAGCTGTTCTCGAAGATCTACTGTTACGGTAAGTTCTTATGTAACTGTACTTTCTAGGAGTGGTATATGTTATTCATCCACACAACCCACTCGAACTCCCCGGCTTCAACACGCAACTTGGCTTCCAGTGGGCTAGATCTCCGCATCATGGGGCGGAGCCAAGAGTTTCATCACCTGGGTGGGTGGGAGGAGACAGCTTGAAGACCTTTCGGCAAGATTTAAAGTGGCAAGGAACCTGCCAGTAAGTGTGGATGAACAACATATACCACTCCTAGAACTCCTGTTACAGGTGAGTAACCTGTATTTAATGTCCACCTTAAGGCAGATTCGGTGGTCATTAGTGCTGCTCACGACCGAGCCACCAAAACAAAGCATCTCAGTACCCTACCTCCAGACAAGGAATCTAAGGTGATAGGCCAGTTAGTGAAGGTTTACTCTTCCTCTACTTTCACCATCAGGGCACTACATTACATAGCGCACATGGTGGTATATCAAAAGTCTATCCTGGGCCAACTGGAGTTCAGACTCTATAAACTTCCTGACTCCAGGCTCAAGGAGGAAATGGCAGGAATGTGGAGATCGACCAGCCAGCACACTTTGACAGCCACCTACGATGCAGTAGATGCCTCAGCAAAGGATATGGCAGCTGCCATTAGTCTCAGGAGATGCACATGGCTAAGAATCTCCAGTCTGGTGCCCGAAGTGCAAATTGCAATACAGGACGCCTCGTTCTGGGATCCAGTCTTGTTTTGCGTTGATGTCAAAGACATAGTCACTGACCTACAGGACAAAGGCAAGGCTTTACGCTCTGTCCAGTTCATGTACAAGCCCCCTCAAAAACCGAAACAGCCCTTTTGTTCTCAGCAGCGCCGTCAACAGAGGCAACAACAGAACCAATGTCGGAACAAACGTCGGGGGTCCTTCCACAGGCACAGCTTCCCCGGCCAAATCACTCCTTCCACCCTCCCTACTGCCTCCTGTCTCACTAGGACTCCTCCCTCCTCTAGAGTGAGTCCTAGGGGAACCAGTAGGAAGAAGGTTTGCAAACCACCTACCGGATGGGAGGCAAGCACGTCAGACTTGTGAGTCCTTCAACTGGTGGCGCAGGGCCACACAATAGAGAGACCTTCAACCTATCCCCCAGGTCCCTCTTATTACCTTCCAGGTCATGTCCAGCTGGTACAAGAGGAAATAGACTCTCTGCTGATGAAAACAGCAACAGACTGTTCCTCCAGAGCAAAGAGGACGGGGTTCTACTCACACTTCTTCCTGGTTCCCAAGAAGACGAGCGACCTCAGCACACTGAAGCTCTTTGTGGAATACAAGAGGTTCCGAATGCTGTCCCATCCTAGCCTAATTCCACTCCTATAGAAGGGACATTGGCTGTGTGCCCTGGATATGCAGGATGCCTACCTGCACATCCCCAATTTTCCACCCCACCGCAGGTTCCTCAGGTTCTGTTTTCAGGGAGAGCATTTTCAGTTCAAAGTTCTACCCTTTGGCCTGTCATCGGCACTCAGGGTGTTCATGAAGTGCCTAGTGGTGGTAGCAGTATGCAGGCAGGGGATACAGGTGTTCCCTTACCTCGACGATTAGCTTCTTTCAGCACCGTCTAAGGACAGCCTGGTCAGATCCCTTTCTGTTACCCTGGACCATCTTCGGCAGGTGGGCATTGCGGTCAGCTATACCAAATCCCACCTTGCCCCTTCCCAGCACCTCCAGTTTATTGGGGCAGTGCAGGACACCATCCAGGGGAGAGCCTTCCTACCATCAGACTGAGTGGAGAGACTCCAACATCAGGCACGCTTAGTAGCTTTACAGAGGCATACCTCCGCAAGATCGGTCTTCTGGCAGCAGCCATCCCCACGGTGCCCTGGCCAAATTTCATATGAGGGTCACTTGGTGGATCCTCAGGGTATAGTGGGACCAGAGATCCAACGACATGGACCACGAGATCCTGGTCTCGAACTCATTGACTCAGGACCTATTGTGGTGGCAGAACCCAGACAGATCTTCCCACCCAGACTCTGATGACAGATGCTTCAGGGCAGGGATGGAGAGCCCATTTGGGTACACACAGGACTCAAGGCTCTTGGTCTTCCAGCAAACTCGCTCTACATCAACATACTGGAGATAAGAGCTGTGCTGAACTCCTTGCAGGCTTTCCAGCACCTTATCCAGGTGGGGTCGATCATGATCCAGACAGACAATTGTGTGTCGTTTGGTACACAAACAAGGTGGAAGTCGTTCATATCTTCTCTGTCGCAAAGTGATGAGAGTATGGTACTGGGCAGTACAGCACAGTCTACACCTCACAGCAGTGCATGTTCTAGGTATACAAAATGTCCTCATAGACTCACTCAGTGCAGAGCCCACAAGTGGGAACTGAAACAGTCAGTGGCATTTTTGGGTCGATGGGGTGGACCAGACCTAGATCTGTTAGCATCCCCATCCAACGTAAAACTACCAGCTTTCTGCTCACTCCGGGCTGCAGTGTTTTTTTGCGAGATGCACTGTCTCTGTGCTGGAAGGGGAGGTCCATGTATGCCTTCCCTCCACTTTCGCTGCTTCAGAGGATACTACTGAAACTTCAGGCAGAAGGGGCACGTATGATTCTGATTGCTCCCTTCTGGCTGTGACAGATTTGGTACTCTCTGCTTCAACAACTGTCAGTGGAACCTCCAATTCCTCTTCCCATCTGACAGAATCTCTTAAACTAGTAACTGGGCACCCTGGTTCATCCAGGCTTTTCGGTGCCTTTACCTACATGCGTGGTACCTACTGACATAGCTGCCGCTCGCTTTGGGATATCCCCTAGAGTAGTACAAGTTCTAGTGAAGGCCAGAAAGCCATCCACTAGATCCACCTATGCAATGAAATGGAAGAGATTTTCCATATGGGCCGCTTCCAAGGAGTGGGACCCCTTCTCCTGCCCCATTCCACGGGTCTTGGGGAGTACCTGCTGCACCTTTCTGACCTGGGACTCAGTTACTTGACCTTGAAGGTCCACTTGTCTGTCATTTCTGCCTATCACAGTCCAGTGGATGGCAAAACCTTGGCACAGCTGGAAATATCAACAACTTTCTTAAAAGGGATTCTTCATTTGAAACCCCCAGTCAGGAGCCCTGCTTCTCCCTAGGACCTGAACTTTATTTTGGAAAAACTCACACTGTCCCCATTTGAACCAGCAGCGAGTTGTGACATGCACTACCTTTTATGGAAAGTCCTCTTTTTAGTTGCGATTACGTCAGCTCAAGGGATTTCTTGAGCTTCAGGCCTTGATGTGTAAGGAACCTTATTTGATTTTTTTTACAGACCGAGTGGCTCTGCGTACAAATCCTAAATTCTTACCTAAGGTGATCTCTGAATCCACCTTAAATCAGACTATGCAGTTGATAGTGTATTACCTGAGCATTCCAATCTGGGTGAAGCAATTCTGCACACTCTGGATATACATAGAATTCTTGATTACTACACGAACAAGAAAAAACCAGTCCGTGAAACTGATCAGTTGTTAGTTTCCTTTGTGCCCAAAAGAGAGGGCACTGCAATTTCAAAGCAATGTTTGTCCAAATGGTTGGCAAACTGTATTACATTTTGTTATCAGAAGTATAACAAGCCTTTTCAAGGGGAAGTTAAAGGGCATTCAGCCAGAGGCATGGCTGCCTCTCCTGCTTGTTTCAGGAACGTCTCTGCCGCTGATATCTGTGCGGCCGCCACTGGAAGTTCTGTCCACACCTTCACTAAGCATTACAGTTTGAACATTGTTTCTAGGCGTAGAGCAGGCTTTGGCCTAGCTGTTCTTCAGGGACTCCTGTCATAGGATCCCTGACGTATGTAGACTTGTTCCTACCTCCCGTGTCTCAGGCTGTCTGATTTTGACTGTTTGGGGACTCAGTTCTATCTGTTAGTACCTCCTGCAAGAGCCCTCTCGACTGCAAGAGCCCTCTCGACATAAGATAGTACAGTTACGCAAGAACTTACCGTAACAGTAGATCTTCGAGAGAGGCTCTTGCAGTAAGTACTGCTTTCCCTATCACCTTCTCCCTGGGTTTCTTCTACTCCTTCTCCTGTCATAACTTTTTAGCTCCAGGAGCCTACTCCTACCTTCTGCCGCACCTTTCTAGGTCTTTGGCTGGAGAACTGGAGGGCGGGCATGGGGACACTGCTAGCTAAAAGTTTTCTGTGTAGTCCTGGCGCCTGCCAGTTTCATTCCTATCTGTTAGTACCTACTGCAAGAGTCTCTCAAAGATCTACTGTTACGGTAAGTTCTTATGTAACTGTACTTTCTCTATATCCACCCGAAGTTTTTGCCTGTGGTGGTGTCGGGTTTCCTCTTGAATCAGCCCTTGGTGCTGCCTACATACTTTCCAATTTCCAGAATGAAGGGGAGCACACCCTCCACTCTCCCAGTGTTAGAGCCCTTAGATTATACTTGGATAGAACCAAAGACCTCCGGCAGTCCAAGCAATTTTTTTTTTTTTTTTCTTTCAACCCCACTCAGCTAGGTCAGCATGTTACGATCAAATTCATCTGTGCATGGATAGTAACTTGTCTCCACCAATGTTTATTTTCAAACAACATGAAGTCTTGCTGTATTCTGACTATGTGCAGTGATCTCCAACCTTTGAACTGCCCCGGAGAGGAGAGAGTTAACTTTCCATGCAAGGCATGGAACGCTGAGCTCGAGCTCGGTTGAGCCTCTGTCTGCTGTTGTTTGAACCCCAACCGCCAGATTCTTTACTCCGCCTCACTGAACAGTCGCTCCGGAGATTTCTCCTTCGCTCGGTTCAAAAAAGTCGGTTAAAGTGTCGTTTTTCACTCGGTTTCAACCGAATTCCTACAATCTAACCTGTCTAAGTCTCTGTCTGTGGTACCATGAGTACTAGATAGGTTTCTATATTAGCTTTCTGTGTGGAACTTGTAAACATTGGATCGGTTCAGTTTGAACCGATCAGGTTTGTGAAAAAGTTTTTTCTGATTTATTAGTGTGTGGTAACCGGTCTGTATCGGTTCTAAAAAGCGGATTTCATTACGTTTTTTTCCAAGACCCGTAACACAGTCAGGAACCATAGGGTGTCTTGCCTGGCGGATTGCCGAAAAAAGGGTAAGTTTGGTTAGGACTGGCCATGTCTGAGAAACCCAAGAAAAAAACCGGGCCCACTGGGTTTCAACACTGTAGTGTGTGTGGGAAGCCTTTGCTAAGGCTGATCCCCACACCACGTGTGTTTATTGTCTGGGGTTTGACCACCTCAATTCAGACTGCCATATTTGCAAAAGTTTTCCCAAAGCTACCCTGGATAAGAGAGTAGGTAGAGTGAGGGAAAGGGAGGCAGAGAAGTCCACTGACCCGAATGGCCAGCCCAGTTTGGTTCCGACCGAACCAGAAGGAGTGCCCTCTGACCAGGGCGAGACTTCTTCGGGCGAGGAGAACCGACTCTGAGGCGGTTCCGGTTAAAGAAAAGAAGGGATAAGTCAGCCGGTTCGGATCCACAAGTTCTTTCTCCGACCGCTGATGAAATATGCAAGCGATAAGGATTGTTCAGTCGCTAACTTCGGTTCCGACTGAACCGGAACCATCGGTTAGGGGCTCGGTTCGGTCGGTTCTCCCGGTTCCGGATTATAATTTAGAAGAATTTTATGAACCGGAGGAGGAGGAGGAGGGAGAGTATGAAGATAGTGATGGTGATTATGAATGTCTGGATGTGCCCATTGACCCGGACATCTCCCCAGACAGACCTTCAGGTGTTTCTCCTCCTAGGCTTTCTGAGTCCCCTTCCCACTTTGTTTTACAAAAAAGTGGCTGAAACCCTCCAGCTTCCTATGGAAGACGCAGTAGAGGATCAAGAGGAGCCTGATTACGTTGAGATGATGGACATCCCAGAGTCCAGGAGACTGTCTATTCTCCTCCATAAGTCTTTTTGGAAACAGACATGTAAAATTCTAAAAACTCCTAATTCCATACCTCCTGTGGACAGAAGAATGGACAAGAGGTATACTCTTTCAGGCTCGGATACGGAGTTCCTTTCCCAGCAATGCAGCCATGTTGGGGTAGTGCAGGCTGCTGCCTGTGATAAGGCAAATATACCCTTGGCTTCACACCCCCCAGATAAGGACTCCAGGAGGATTGATGCCATGGCAAAGAAACAGTACATGGCAGCATCTTTGGGACTCAGGCAGGCTAATTATATGGCCTACACAGCTAGATACCAGAAGTCCAGGTGGGACATTGTGATGGCTCTAGCTAAACAGGTCCCTGACCAGCTTGCCGAGGAGCTGGAGCGGGTGGCTGCAGATGGGATTGAGGCATCCAAGGTGCAGTTTCATGCTGCAGTGGACTCCAATGATGTTTCATCTAGAGTCATGGCTACATCTGTGGCCCTTCGAAGGATGGCTTGGCTCAGATGTACTAGCTGTCACAGGATACCCAGACTAAGGCCATGGATTTTCCTGTCATTTGTAATTCTCTGTTTGGGGAGCAAACAGAGAACTACATGAAGAAAATGGATGAATACAGGACCACCTACAGGAGTGCTCAGGCCAAAGAAAGGCAAGCCACTCCCCAGAGGCAGCATTCCAGGGGCAGGGGCAGGCCTTTTCATAGGCCTTTTTACCAAGCCCAGGCCTCCTCTTCTGCCTTTGCTCAGAGGGGGTTCTTTAGAGGGAGAGGCAGATGGGGTTATGAGCAGGCCTGCTTCCACCCCTCAGCCTAAAGCCCCTGCCAAGCAGGCACCCTGATGGGTCTGCCCAGGCCGATTCTCCACTACCTGTAGGGGGCAGGCTGGCTTACTTTGTCCAGGACTGGAAGTCTTTAACATCAGACAAGTGGGTCCTGGAAGTAGTAAGCCAGGGACTGGTTCTCAGCTTCAAAAAATTCCCCAAGATGAGAACCAGATCCTTTCCACCTGCAAATCCTTCAGAGGCCCTTGCCCCAGAGGCAGAGATCTCTTCCCTCTTGGTTCTCAGAGCCATAGAAAGGGTTCCACCCTTACACAGGGGAAAAGGATTGTACTCCAGGTACTTCCTAACCTCCAAAAAGACAGGAGAATGGCGGCCCATCCTGGATCTAAGATATTTAAACAAGCACCTTTTAAAGCCAAAATTCAAAATGGTGACTCTGGGAATAATTCTGCCCTCTCTAAGGCCAGGGGACTGGCTAGCCTCCCTGGACCTCAAGGATGCCTATTTTCACATTCCCATCAGGTGCTCCCACAGAAAGTACCTCAGGTTCGAGTTGCCCTCAGGCCACTATCAATTCAGAGCAATGCCCTTTGGCCTAACATCAGCCCCAAGGGTTTTCACAAAATGCCTGGCAGTAGTGGTTGCTTTCCTAAGGAGAAAAAAGATCTCCATCTTTCCATACCTGGACGACTGGCTCATAGTGGGTCAGTCTCCAGACCAAGTCAAGTCACATCTCCAGATAACTCAGCAATTGCTCACTTCCTTAGGGTTCCTCCTAAATCTTTCAAAGTCAGTTCTGGAGCCAGTACAGCTCCTCACCTTTATAGGGGCAGAACTGGATACAATAAGCACAAGAGCCTTCCTTCCCCTGGACAGGGCAAGGACCCTTATGAAACTGGCCTCCTCATTCACCCTTCAGGTGTCTCGACCAGCAAGGCACTTTCTGCAGCTCCTGGGCTACATGGCAGCCTCTACGGCAGTGGTCCAAGGAACAAGGTTTCAGATGAGGGACATTCAGTTCCACTTAAGAGTCTTCTGGTCCCAGAGAAAGGATTCTCTGACCAAACTAGTTCCTGTGACTTGAACCCTGATCCAGGCTTTGCAATGGCGGTAGGATCAGGACAATCTAAGGCAAGGAGTTCCTTTTGTCACTCAATCTCATTCTCTAATCCTTAACACAGATGCCTCCCTCTTGGGCTGGGGAGCCCACTTAGGGGATCTGACCACCCAAGGGCTGTGGTCACCTCAAGAATCTCTGCTTCACATCAGTCTCTTGGAACTCAGAGCAGTGTTTCTGGCACTGCAAGCTTTTTCCAAGTCTGTTCAGAACAAAGTAGTCCAGATCAGAACAGACAATACCACCGCCATGTGGTACATCAACAAGTAAGGGGGCACTCGGTCTACGGCCTTGTGCACAGAGGCAATGAAGTTGTGGTCTCTGGCCTATTCCCTGCAAACCTCTCTGATAGCAGAGCACCTCCCAGGGAAGGACAATGTCCTGGCAGATGCTCTCAGCAGGATATCTCAGGGCCATCACGAATGGTCCCTAGATCCCCTAGTTTTGAAGGTGATTTTCTCCAGATGGGGCACTCCTCAGATAGATCTTTTTGCAGCCCCAGACAATCACCAACTTCCCCTTTTTTGCTGCAGACCCCGAGTATTGGGCTCAGTCCCCCTGGATGCTCTAGTTCTCAATTGGGAAGGGAAGTTTTTGTATGCTTTTCCCCCCTTCCCTCTCCCATTCAAGGTACTAGTCAAAATCAGGTCTCAACCCTGCAAAGTGATTCTGATTGCTCCAGACTGGGCCAGACAGCCCTGGTACCCACTGTTGCTGTCCTTAGCAGTCCACCTTCCCCTGTCTCTTCCCAGGAATTACAACCTGTTGACATCCTCACAGTGGAGAGTTTGGCATCCGAATCTCAAATCTCTCTATCTCAAGGCCTGGCTCTTGAAGACTGATATGCATCTCTCGCAAGGTGTTCTGGATATTCTAAAGGCTTCTCGAAAGCCTTCCACCAGGAAGACTTACAATTCCAAATGGAAAAGGTTCACTACTTGGTGCTCTGGTAAGCATATTTCTCCAGAGTCTGCTGGGTTGCCTACAGTTCTGGACTATATGGTTTATCTCAATAGCTTGGGGCTCAGACCAGCTACGCTCAAAGTACATTTAGCAGCTGTTTCTGCTTTTTTATCAGTAGGTAAGCCCTCTTCTCTTTCAGCTCATCCTGTATTTTGTAAATTCTTCAAGGGATTGTTGCACACCAATCCCCCCTTCAGGGACCCTGCTCCTGCTTGGGACCTAAATGTTTGCATTGCTCAGCTTATGCAACCCCCTTTTGAGCCTTTGTCCTCAGCAGAGCTTAAGTACTTGACTTGGAAAACTGTGTTCTTGTTAGCCATTACTTCTGCCAGACACATCAGTGAGTTACAGGCCCTGTCAGTGGAGCCTGATTTTATCTCTCTTCACAGAGATAAGGTGGTCCTAAGAACTAATAGGAAGTTTTTGCCTAAGGTAGTCTCAGATTTCCACCTTAACCAGTCTCTCTTCCTGTTTTCTTCACTGACCATTCCTCCTCTGGAGAGAGGAGGCTGCACAGCCTGGACGTGAAAAGGGTCCTTAGCTACTACATAGAGCGCACCAAGGGTCACAGGTTTGACTCCTGCAATTGTTCCTCACTTATGGTGAGGTCAGTAGGAAAACCTGCCACTAAAAGATCTATTGCCAGGTGGATTGTTTCTTGTATACAATTCTGCTGAAAAATTAGGTAGGACTCCACCCTCAGGCCTGAGGGCTCACTCTATAGAGGTACAGCAGCTTCCTGGCTGCTGCCAGGGATATTCCTATCTTAGAGATATGTCAAGCAGCCACCTGGAAAACAGTCCATACTTTTACCAAGCATTACTCTCTGGATATCCAGGCTAGGAGTGATGCTCGGTTTGGCACAGCAGTACTTCAGATCCTGTTCCCAAAGTAGGTTCTGTCCCTCCTCCATGGAGGTACTGCTTGGTAGTCTGCACATAGTCAGAATAGAGCAAGACTTCATGTTGTTTGAAGAAAAAATTACTCACCTTAGTAATGTTGTTTCTTCTAATGGAGTCTTGCTGTATTCAAACCCCGAACCCCGAACCTGTTTTTGGGATGTGGGTGGGCAGGAGCAGTGTTGGCACCCTAGAGATGCCTCTCTTTTCTCACCCTCTTTAATTTTTGGGTGGGTGTTGTGTTTTGTTTTTTGGGTTTACTACTTAAGTCTTTGCTTTGAAACCAAAAAACCCTTTTCTGATTAAATTTAGTTGCCAGTTAGCTAGTGTGAATATACAGTTTCCACACAGGACACCCAGTGAGTATAGCTCGTAAAGATCTGGCGGTTGGGGTTCAAACAGCAGCAGACAGAGGCTCAGCTGAGCTCGAGCTCAGCGTTCCATGCCTTGCATGAAAAGTTAACTCTTTCCTCTCCGGGGCAGTTCAAAGGTTGGAGATCACTGCACATAGTCAGAATACAGCAAGACTCCATTAGAAGAAACAACATTACTAAGGTGAGTAATTTTTTCTTATGGCGCAGGTCAAGTTGGAAGGCCAGGTTTGTGCCCACTCCACAAGACCAGTTGCTACGTCCCTGGCAGAGATTCACTGTGTTCCCATCACTGATATTTGCAGAGCTGCCACCTGGAGCACAGTGCATACTCAAGCACTGTGCCTTGAATATCCATGCCAGGCAGCGTGCCTTTTTCGGCAGGACAGTTCTCAATGGACTTCTGTCTTGAGTGAGCGCTGGCTCCTGCCACCCTGTTTGGTGGACTTTTGCTTGAGCTTTATACTTGAACCCATCAGTGTGAATCAATGGTGAAGATATGAAAATTACGTACTCACCATAATTCTTGATCTTCTTGGACCATCTTTGCCATTAATTCACATGCCAACCCACTGTCCCTTGGGCTCGCTCTCTCTGTTCTGTGGTCTTCATCTCACTTGTTTTTGGTTTGGGCTATGAAGACACTGCTTGCTTGTTGGCCATTTCTACACGGATCAAAAGGACTATCTTGTGCCCTTGTTACGCTTAGTGTTGTACTTGGGTTACGCTGCACTTCCTCTGTTTTAAAAAAAAAAAAAGGGCCGGTTCCAAGGTAAATGATGCAGCGCAAGTTGCTGTTGGCGGTGCAGCACATGCTCACAGCCCACCTTAGCGCTGACCCTTCTAAAGATTTTTGGCTTCCACGAGGTTCTAGCACCTTCATCTCGGAACCCATCAGTGTGGATCAATGTTGAAGATGGTCCAAGAAGACCAAGAATTATAGTGAGTACATAATTTTCATTTAGTCATTTGTAACCGTACGTTCTATTAGTGGTAAATAGTTCACATCCATACAACCCACCTGACTTCCCCTGGCAAGTGGCGTCTGGATCCCTGCTTCCATTGTGCAAAGATCTGATGTCACGGGGCGGAGCCGGAGGATATACCACCTGGGTAGTGGAAGGAGCTTTGCTTGAAGACGTCCATTGGCTCAGTTATATCTGGCAGAACTGCCAGTGTGTGTGGATGTGATCTGTATACCACTAGATAGAACTACAGCTACAGGAGCGTAACCTGCAATTTTAATCCGGTGTGCCATGCATTTTAACTACAATAACCCTGCTGCTGCAAGTTGTTTTAATTAATGCAAAGGAAGTACAGTGTCACTATTTCGTTCTCTAAACAGAGACATTAATGAAAAAAGCAACTTCACAATATTTTAGTTATACTGTACCTGCAGAAGGCTTGTACTTGGATCAAAACAGAGAAACAAAGCAACTGTTTCTCCAAGTTAAGTAGTAGTCTTAAGCTAAAGGTCATTGCTTAGAATGTATTGAAATGATCAAATACATTTTGCTGTGTGTCACGCTGTAGAAAGAATTACCTGAATCAGGGTCTCCTAGGCTAATAACATTCCATACCAATCTTGTCCTTATACTGCTTGCTTCTGAATGAAAATTGATCAAATACAGCTGGCATTTCACACACGACCCATGCAGTCATTTCATCTTTCACTTTTCTGAGAACATGTATACTTAAAGAATTCACTGTAGGAAATGTCAACAAAGATGAACCTCTTTTGGTCATCGTCACATTTGTTCAGTAAAACCTTCAAACAAAAAGTAACTGCAGTAAGATTATATTTAACACAGAAGTATAACAATTTAATAGCATGTCAACTGAATAAAAAATGTTTAAGTAACCTATCTCTAAAACTGAGAGGTTTCTCAATATGTACAGTGTCTACTTTATTTAGAAAATAAATAACAAGTGCCTTCAAAACTAGAAAACAGAAAATTATATAAATAGTAGCCAGTTGTGGGATTGCCTGACAGTACAGTGGCAGCACAGATCATTGTGCTGATGACTCGAGTTCAAGAGCAAACTCATAAGGCCAGTTCTTTGGCAGCCAGCTGGGAGGAGCTCTGCCACTAGCAGCACCATCCCTGCAGGGGATGGTCTGGTGGTGCTTTCTACTGCAGCAACCAGCCGTGGGTCGGGGAGCTTGCACCTCTGATCAGGGGGAAGCTGCATGCATTCAAGCTGGCCCTTGGCGTCTTGCGCAGCACAGTGGAGTGGTGGGATTGAATGAGAATGGAGTAAGACAAACTGGAAAAATAGCAGCCCTTGGTGACATCAGAATGTTAATTGTCGGCACACCCAGGTTCCCTTCCATAGGAGGAAGTTGGGTGTTCAGAGGAGATTGCCTGACAGAGGCAGCAGGACGTGCCTCGGGAGGAAAAAGCAGAACAAAACTAGTCCGTTATTACTGGGTGTGTCTGAAGCTTTTTTTCTTTGCCTGTTAGAATATTTACTTTGTAAATCTTCCAGAAATCCATTTTCACCATTCATTCACATTAATGGTCCTAAGCTGGAGGCGCTAGGACCCCAGGTATTTTGCAGTTTGGGGAGGGGACCAATGCTGGTACTGGCACCACCCACGAGGCAGACATAGAGATGTCGCGCACATAAGCCAACCAGTAACCGATGCCAGCCCTTCCCTTCTCAGTTTTGTTCGAGTGTGCACTGTGGGAGCAGCCTGAGTTGTTTTTCAGCTGCGTCATCTCAGTTTTACTCCTTAAACACTTTCTACAATGAACAGTACTGAATTTTCTTCTGGTATCGATTTCTTCACTAGTTCAGATATATGTATTTTTTAAATTTATCTTGATCGTCGGTATGCAGAGTTTGTAGGGGCAAAAGAAGAAAGGAAGTGCCCCCTTGCGTTGATGCCCCTGCGGAGGTCATCTCGTTGCATCATACCTGCATCAGAAGTGCTGGACCTGACAATGACACGGACAGATGCAGTGCGTGCTCCTATATGAACAAGTGCACCCTGGAAGTCCGTGAGTTGAAATGGGGCGTTTGCCCCACACTTTTGAAGGCAGGTATCGCACCAGAGATGCCAAGTCTAGGTCTCTGGGCCTTTCTCCTAGGCCCCTTCCCAGTACCTCTGATACTGAAGAAGACCTGACTCATCCCCACACTTGCCTGTCTGAGACCTTTGAGGTCCTGGGGGGTTTCTGGTCGACAACTGGCTTCCTCTGGGGGGGGCCAGCTGAGCACCCCTCAGTCTGTCAGCCCTTCAGGGCAGTGGATGCCCCTATGCTGAGGCCAAAACTATATGCTTTGTCTATACCGGTTGACACTTTGGTGTCGCGGCCTGGTGCCACCCAGGCCCATGGTACCATGCCAGGTACCGATGAGTGAGGCATTACTGGTCATGAAATAGGGCCCCCTTCTGGTACTGCTCCCTGTACCAGAAGGGGTTGGTTACAGAGTAGACCCCATCTGAGTCTGAGTCTGAGGTGGTGGTCATCTCCTCCCCTGAGTGCCTTGTGGCCTGGGGGAGGATGAGGATGGCGACCCTGGACTTGGAGTTGGGAGTTGCAGTGATAGAACCAACCCTGGGCCTGGTTCCAAGCCTGACACTAGAGGCGGTGTCGCCCCCAATATCATCCTTAGGCCTGGCGCTGAGAGCAGTGCCAAGACCCATTCTGGTGCCGCTCGTGGCACTGAGTTGGGTCCTGGTGCTGTGCTGGAGGGTGGCTCTGGAGGAGACTTTGGATCTGGTGCAGGGCTTGACTCAGGGGGAAGTGCCAGTCTTGGTGTGGGGCTGAGACTTGCTACTGGACCTGCGGCCGACTCTGAATCAGCTGACATTGTCATTGTTGGATCAGAGCTGCCCCGTGGAACCTGTAGGCTCCGCTGTCCTCTCTTGGGGGTCTCCTTCCAAGGGCACAATCTGGTTGGACCTCTGAGATTGCCCGGCTTCACTCGGGGTAAGTTTGCAAGGCCCTTCCCCACTGGGAGAGGTCCCCTGAGTGCACTTGCAGCCCTAGCAGAGGATCTGAAGCCTTTGGCTTCTGTATTCCTCCTGGTCCTCTGCCTCCCCTCCCTGACTTGCTGGGTTTTGTGGGTCCTCTGGGACCCATGATCTGTCAGCAATACTGGAGAATGGCCATTGTCTACCACCAGTATCATTTTAAGTCTGACCAGGCCCAGTTCAGGCCTGTGGCCCTGACTCCACCTTATGAGTCCAGCTCCCCCTCTTTTGCTTCCTCCTCTGAGGAAGAGGATTTTTCTGTTCCCATATCCGCAGATGCAGAGTACTGTGTACCAGCAGTTCCTCTCTGAGCCACTGAAGGAACTGAATGTGGGGTCCTTTCTAGCCCCAGGAATCCCTCATCATGCTTAAATGCATTAGAGCCTGGAAGGTTGGAGTGCCCCAGAAAGCGAGGATGGAATTAGAACATAATTCAAATTGCTGCCCTCTAGATGTGGCTGAATTCTGTAGCCTAACGTCAGATCTTATTCTCTACCTGTGGAAGTAAGTCACCCCAAACAGCTCTTTTCAAGCAACTCGCTTAATCACTGAAACCATGACATTACCAGCTGCCGCCTTTATATTTTGTTTAACTCTACTCTTAGTGTTTCCCCAGATTTTATTGTATTGTGGTATTTTTAGCCAGTAGTGCAAATTCTCCTCTGCAACCCCACTCCAGAGAGCTGCGATTCCCAGCAGCTTCTTTTTAGGCATGGCTGCTTTCATAAAAAATCCTTTTCCTTGGGCCTCAGTAGTGCAAGTTCTCCTCAGTGATTTCATGTTTCGGAGACCCACGACCTTGCAGTAGTATCCACGTTAAAAGGAAAAATATATTCAGCTGTTTGCTTATTTGATTGGTACTTTATCGCCCCATTCTGAAGTTTGATCTTTGTCTTTGCAACTGAGATGCATTCACAGGGTTTTTCCCTTGGATTTTGGGGAAGAGACCTTCAGACAGAATGTTCTGCTTTTCTTGTAACACATTCTGTTCAGGGAAAGGGGAGACTGGCTTGAATTGTTCAGTGTTTGTTGTGAACTGACAACCGGTTGCTTCTTACAATTATATAAAGTTTGCCTGCTTTATACGGTGGTCATTATAATGTCTTGTTACCTAGTGGTGTGGGTGGGGGTCTTTCTCAGATCAGTGCCCCAGGACCCTCTAGGGACCCCACTGAAATCTGAAATGATCCTTGGAGCAGGCTCCTGTGTCAGTACCTTCAAAAAAGAAACAAAAAATCTTCCTGGATATAGTCTCCACCACTCATTCACACTAATGGGAGTACGCCGGAGGTGCTAGGACACAGTGGGAGCCAAACTTTTTCAGGAGGGCCGGCGCCAAGATGGAGCTGCGAAGGAGCAGCACTGTGAGCCATGCTTGCGCTGTATAGACTATCTCTGCGCCGACCATCCAACCGCCTCACTTGCTTTTTTCCCCCACTGTCGAGTGCGCTTCAGTGACGACGTCGCTTGCCCACCGGAAGTCAAACTTTAAACAGCAGCTTGGTTTCAGTTTTCAGTTTTATTATTTTGTATGTTACCACGATTAGTACAGAGTACATCTTTTTTTCAATTCAAAGTTTATTAATTATTACACAATTACAGAGAGAAGAGCTACTGTTAAATTTGTGTATCAATTATACAATAATACATAAATTGGGAATAGATCAACTCTCTCCCTTCACACAGAGCACAAGTATCTGATGTAGAACTGTCTATTAAAAGATGCGAGATCTTTACGACTTCTGAAGAGAGTACAGAGTAACGAGAGGACCCAATTTCTTGAGAAATTTGAAATTGATTATGTAAACTAGCAATTGTCTTCTCCAGGCGAAGATTGGCCAACAATTCCTGTAACCATTCACTGTAAGAAATTTCAGCTGTATCTTTCCAGTGCCTCAAAACCAGTCTTTTAACCGACATAGCGATGAGGGTTATATGATATTTTCTGTTGGTAACCGTAACTGAGGAAAGATCCCCCAAAATACAGATTTCAGCTGTAAATGGATCCGATAAACCCAAGAGGGTGTCGGCCTTCTGTTTAGTGATAGTCCAGAGGGGGACTATCTTAGGGCATGCCCAAAAGATATGCAATAGGTTACCCTCACTCTGCAGGCATCTGGTACATGTGGGTGAAGGGAGCAGACCCAATTTAGCCATCCTCTGAGGCGAATAGTAAAGGTTATGCAGAATTTTAAATTGTATTAATCGAAGCCTGTCTTGCATAACAAACTTGTGACAGCTAGCTCTTCCATAGAGAGGGACAATGAAAATCTTGATTGGGAAAAAACGAGGACCAGAAAGAAGTCAGACCAAGGCAGTCTGGCCATTTCCAATTGTGGATTACCTCATACAGTCTGGAAACAGCATGAGAGAGGCCCACCTGGGAAATTAAACACGACAAGGATGGGTTTTGGGGTGCTGGTGGGGCATTGCCAAAGGATTTTATTGTGAAGTGTCGTAATTGAAATAGTTTAAAAATCGCAGAGTTCGGAGCTTGGGATTTGTTAAGGATTTCAGGTGAAGTTAACCACGAGCCATCAGTCTTCAGAAAGAAAGACAGAGAGAAGGCAATCCCCTAGCTGGGATGTCCATCTCAATTGAAGTGGCTTGCCATCAATTATAAGGTTAGGGTTACCCCACCAAGGTTGAGATGGATCCATGGTGTGCTTATATTTTAGGAACGAACAGAGCTGGGAGTGGATACGAATAGATAATGCAATGGGAGTATTTTTAAGTGCCGAAGGCAGAGATTTTAAATTAACATGTAGTAATGCAACAGGGGATAGCCCATGAGTTTGTATTAGGATACTCTCTGTTTTGAGCCATATAGGTGCGAAGGGCTGCGGCGATTGGAGATGGTCCACCTTTAGCCAATGCAGGTACTTATTTGCATGACTAGCCCAGTAGTAAAGTCCTAATTGTGGTAGGCGCAGTCCTTCCTTCAATTTCGACGCCGAAAGCTTGTCATAGGCTGTCGGGGGTTTCTTATCAGACCAAATGAAAGCTGAGAACATCTGATGTATATTTTTCAACCACATCAACGGTAAACAGATGTTCAATAGGATTCAAGGGAGAAACCACCGTCTTGCCTTTATTTAATTTATAGTTGGACATAGAACTGAATTCTCCCAGGGTGGTAAGTAGGGCAGGTATAGATGTATCTGGCTGAGATATTTGAAGGAGCAGGTCGTCTGTGTAAGCCAAGACTTTAACTGTTTGCTGCTGGATACTTATACCCTGAACTTCTTTATTCGCCATAATCCTCCGGATAAGAGGTTCCAAATAAATATTAAACAGCAGGGGGGATAAAGGGCAGCCTTGTTTAGTGCCAGCGTGCAATGTAAAGGGGTCAGACAGTATTCCATTACACACAACCTATGCTGTGGGGGATTTATACAAGACACCTATCCACTTTATAAAGAGAGAGGGGAACCCAAATGCTGTGAGTGATTGAAACAAAAAATTCCAGTCGACCCTATTAAATGCCTTCTCGGCGTACAGGGAAATCAGAACAGCGGGAAAATCGGCATCCCTGGAAGCCGAGAAGACATGCGAAAGGGTTCTAAAATGATCAACCGAGGATCTGCCCTTCATGAAACCTACTTGTTCCAGGCCTATAATATCTTGCATGACAAAACTCAACCGGTCCGCCAGGAGTTTCGTTAGAATCTTAAGGTCCTGGTTGAGGAGGGAGATCGGTCGATAGCTCTGGACTCTCTCGGGAGGTTTATCTTCCTTCAGTATTAGGGTAATTAAGGCTTCAAATAAAGACTCGTCCGAAACCTGCCCAGAAAGAACATGCTGAAATAAAGAGAGAAGAAAAGGTGCTAATTGCGGTGCAAAAGCTTTATAAAAATTAGAGAAGCCATCCGGACCAGGTGTCTTATCCGAAGGCAAATCCTAATTGACCCTAAGTACCTCCTCTAGGTAATGGGAGCAACTAGGGAAGACTTCTGTAAGTCCAAAAGTACAGGTAAGGAGGACAGTGTTAAATAAAAGACTAATTGTGATAAAGATGGGGGATTTTCCATGGGACTATACAGCTTCACGTAATAACTCCTAAATTCCGAAGTTATATCTGACGGGGAGGTCATAAGGGTATCATTCTCTTGGGAGCGAACTGCAGCAATCAGTCTGAGAGATTCCAGCTGTTTAAGTTTGAGGGCCAAGAGACGCCCTGCTTTATCCCCTTGATCTACATGAAAAGCCTGAGTTTTCAAAATGATGATAAATTCAGCCTTTTCTCTTTGGTGATTCAAGTATGAGTCCTTGAGTTTCACTAGGGTTTCCCTGATTTGATCTGAGGATTGGGGGGATAAATCATGCTCTATGGCCCGAATTTGAGACAATAAGAATTTAAGACGTTCATCCTGAGTTCTTTTCCTTTTGGTTGCTACACCGATCAATAAGCCTCTAAGGTAGGATTTCAGGGAGCACCACTCGATGTCTGGTTTTCCAGTAGAGCCGGCATTAATATCCATAAAAATGGAAATGTGTTCGGATATGTATGTTTTATAATCTGGGATATTTAAAAGTTGATTATTAACCTTCCATCGCCCGCCTATTGTGGGCAACGAAGTAAGAGAAATCGAAGAAGAAACTGGTGAATGGTTGGAAAGTGGACCCGAGAGTGTAACTGAGTCTAATACTCCTGGGATTAAGGACTGGGAAATCAGTAGTAATCAATACGGGAGGATGAGTGATGTACCGAGGATGTAAAGATGAATTCTCATCTGAAGGGTGAAGAATACGCCAGATATCTGCTAAACCAGCACCGTCTATCCAGTCTCGGAGTGCCCGTTGTGCCAGGGAAAGCCCTTTGCAAGGTTTACCTGAGTAATCCATTTGAGGGTCGAAAACGAGGTTGAAATCACCTCCTATTATTAAAGGGATTTGCAAAAATGGGGAGAGGATGTTGAGAATATGTATAAAGAAACTGGGGGTGTCAATATTGAGACCATAAACACTGCCCAAGATAATTTCCTTGGTATGAAGCATGCCTCTCTCAAAGACGTAACGTCCTTCAGGGTCTGCTATAATTTGGCTAGGAGCAAACGGTATGGACCTACGCAATAGGATCAGGACTTCGCGGCTTTGGGTGTTGCCCTCTGCCGCGAAGCATTGACCCATCTGCTGCCTGCGGAGCTGCGTGGCCTCAGAATTGAGACTCCTGCAAAAATGCAATATCTGCAGCCAAAAGATTTAGATGTTTAAGAATCTGATATTATTTAATTTTGTGTCTGCCCCCCGCACATTGCAGGTGATTATCTTCATTGTCCCAACCATGTCGAGTAAAAGACTGGTCGAGATATGAGGCAAATAACAAACAGCATACTCTGCCACATGCCACTGTGTGAACTTATCCTCCCATCTCCCCCTTCCAGTCCCATATAGTCTACCCACATAGTCATTAAACAGTATAGACATTAAAGTCCTTTCCCAGCCCACTCTCCCACCCCACATTCTACGTTTCACCTTCTGCATCATGCCCCAAAATGTTTCCCTTTCGCTCCAGCCACCCTAACAAAACCTAACTATATAAAGTAGTGACAGTAACAAGTAACACTATCTAACATCTAATGATTAAAAGGCTAATAAAGGAATTTACTGTATTGGAGTGGCTGAAGATATGAGGCAATTTGTTGAAAATTAGCTCTCCAATCTGTGAGGCTATATACAAATCAACAGCAATATTCAAAACGAAGGCCAAAATGTTACCACTGCCATTAATGTAACTAACACGCTAATGTAAGATGAGTATGAAAGTTG
This sequence comes from Neoceratodus forsteri, assembly GCA_016271365.2. Taxonomy (NCBI): domain Eukaryota; kingdom Metazoa; phylum Chordata; order Ceratodontiformes; family Ceratodontidae; genus Neoceratodus; species Neoceratodus forsteri. Next base: position 1,318,954,721 of record CM057453.1, on the reverse strand, counting down.
GTCTGAGCAAAATGGGCCAGAGAATAACCTTAACTACTGCTCTACCACAACAGGTAATTACACGCGTTATAGGACGAACTGGCAACCAATTAGGTCATAAAATTCCAGCACATTACTACCTTTGGGAAGAAAAGACACAAAAAAAGGGGGGGGGGTATCAATATCAACCTTCGCATGATATCATAAGTGGTACCTACTGTCTCCGAATCTCTGGTTTACTCAGGCATCATTTAGAGAGGAATGGTATTTTTCTTTGTCCCTTCTCCCCCCTTTTCCCTTCTCGTCTTAAAACTAACAAACACCTATTTATACAGTGATTGGCAATTTGTCCGTATAGTAGAACAAACAAGAACTGATACAATCACTATACTGGGAAGTCCACATAAACAATGCGGTGTTAAAACGGCTAGTTAGCCTAGAAGCAGTGCATTGAGACAGACGGCATTTATGAAGGAAGAGCCTCTTCTAGTGGCGACAACATGGGAGTGCCAGCAGAGAAAAACTCATTGAAAAACAGCAAAAACGGCAACAACCCCTTTCTGGCACTAAGAATTGCACCGTAATCTCGATCATCTTCCCATCTCCTTGTTGTGAGTAGAGAAATAGTGACTGATCGCGTGAGAGGAGGTAAATAGCCCCGTAATTAAGCCATCCACGGTATTCAGTCGGCCACAAAATAGAAGTGTCCAACCTCTTATGTTTCAGGCTTACCAACCGCAGTCAGGAATATACATCTCCCCTTCAGCCTGCGATAAGAGAAAAAACATCTTCCACCCGCACATCTCGTAGCTTTCCTCGGGGATTCTTGAATAAGTCTGGGAAAGCGGCTTTCAGTTGCACTGAAGTGGATTCAGGGTCGTCGAAGGCAGCCCAGACACCAGCGATGAGAACATTCAACTTTGCCGGATATGCCATCCGAAACTTGATGCCGGCAGCAATTAGCTTAACTACCATAGGGTGGAAGGCATTCTTTTCTGATGGACAGAAGCTGGGAGATCCTGGGCAACTCTCAGGCGTTTTCCTTCCCAACTGATGTCTTGAAGCTCTTTGATCTTGTTTAGAAAATATTGTTTTCCTGGAAATTGAGGAATCTAAATATAACCATCGTGGAGGGACCCTGGGGCTGGCTTGAGCAGGCTGTCGCCCCTCTCACGATATAATTGCTTTTGAAGGAGAGGGCCAGCTAACTTCTCTACCAGTTTTGATTGAATTTGATCGGGTCATGCCCCTCTTCCCCTTCAGGGAGACCTATGATGATGACGTTGTTCCTCCTACTGTGTCCCTCGAGATCCTCCACTTTTAACTTGAGCTTAGTAAGGCGTTGTCTGTAGGTGGCAAGTTCGGGGTCCAGTTTATCCTGTCACTTTTCTAGCAAGAAGAGTTGAGCTGAGTTGTCCGTGGCTCTTTGCGCAACCTCATCCAGCTTAAGAGTAAGGGAGCTGAAATCTGTTGCCAAGGTATGAAGATCCTCCATGAAAGGCTTAAACTCCTCTAGGAACCACTGTAAGGTAAGCGGTTCACTGTTTGCAGAGGGACGGCTGGCGCTGGTACTGGTGTCGGCACTCAGGCTGGAGTTGGAAGCCCGAGGCTTCTTTGGGGCCTTTTCAGGCGTCACCGGCGGCGTTCGCTTTGGTAGATTCTTTTTCATATCTACCTCCATTCTGGATGGCAAAACATGCCTCTACATGTACCTGCAACTTTCCAATGCATATTAATGCGATTTGCGCTGTCCAAATAGCATAGTTTGATAATTAGACAGTTATAATGGAACAGGTGGCTGGAGCTCTGTAGGGAAGCTGCTACATGGCACAGTGCATGGCCGGAAGTCCCTAGTACAGAGTACATCTTAATAAAATATACTTACTTGTACAAGAAAGAAGTCTTCAGCCCTCTATTGACTGAATCGACCATGAGTGGGGCAGGTGACGATAGGGAGACTTCTCATGAAAGCAGTTCAGTCTGGCCAGGTCTGTTCCGCCGCCCTCTCGGGGGTCTGACAACAGACAAACCAGTGCTGTAGGGGATGGTGTCGAAAGCATAAAAAGAAGCGGTCCCATTCATGGCACCGTTTGTCCTAGAGTTGTTCTTCGGTCCACCGGTTAAAGAAGAAATGGCATCACTCGAGGTCGCCACCTGCTATGTCTGCGCGTAGACAGTCAGTTGTCGGGGGTCAGAGGGCCATCTCCGCCTCTTCCGGAGTCGCAGGTTTCCGTCTCTGGCGGCCGGCTACTTCGACACCGGAGTCCCTCTCTGCCTATTGGAGGGGCTTCCAGTGAGCAGTTTCATCATTGGGCTGCTCTTTTGGAGCAGTGGGCTCGGAAGTTGTCCTGGCAGCCTGAACTGGCCAGTCTGTTGGTGGGGCCTTCAGGCCTCTCAGTTTCAGATCGGCAAGTTAGGACTTCCTAGTTGCATGACACCTCCTTCAGTGTCGTCGAATCCGCGCTCCAGTGTCTATCCCCCTCACATGGCTGCAGCACAGGGGTCCACACTTATGCCTCTATCTCCTGCCATTTTTCATTCTTTTCCTTCGAATCGTAGTTTGCAGTCTTCTCCAGTGCTGGGGACTTTTGCGGCGCCATGTGTGGTGTTGGCGCGGTGCCACGTTATCTTTTGGCACCACCTGCGGTGCCAGGGGTGATGTTCGCACGGTGCCACGCACCTTGCTGGCGTTGCGTGCAACACTGCTTTCAGTGTCGGCACCGCTCTCATCAGTGGGGGCGTCGGCAGCACCGTATGGTTTCCAGAGGTTCTCAACACCGATTCTGTCTTCTCCTCCTCTTCCTCCTGGTTTTCACTCCTTTCGTGTCTATACAGTCCCCACTGGACTGTCAGGAGATATTGAGCCTGACCTGATCTTCGGCTGGGTGACGTTTTCGATGCAGACTCTGCCCTGGGGGCAGGGATCAATCCTCCTGCAGAGTCTGTGGTCGAAGACCTTTCCTTTAAGTCTCTGCTCAAGAATTTAAATTCCACTCTCTTTCTCCAGACCATGGAAATCACTCCTGGGAAGCTTCTGCGCCTCCAGTATCTACATGTTCCAGAAATGCCTATGTATTTAGCTTCTTCGGTACAGCCCTCTTACGGGACTCTTTCCCAGATGGTGTGGAAGAATCCGGCTCTTATTCCCTCTGTGGCCAAGACCATAGATAGGAAATATGCCCCTCCCAAGGATCGCCCATCTTGGCTTCACAAGCCTTTGCTGATGCCATAGTGGTCCTGGCAGAGAATAAGGCTATCCTCCCTCAGGAATCTACAGCCCGTCCTATAAACAAAGAATCTCACAAGCTAGACACCTTGGGTAAGGGAGTCTTTGCTGCCTCAACCTTGGGCATGAGTATTGCTAGCTACCAGGGTTATTTTTCTCAGTATGATTATGTTCTTTGGCATGCACGCAAAGCAACAGTAGATGCTCTGCCAGAGTCGGAGGTTAACTCAGAGCTACTGCAGACCATAACTAGAGGTACCAAGTCCAATAATCAACAAATTAAAGCTGCAATGGACACTTCAATACTGCTTCCAGGGCGGCGGTAGCTGGCATTTGCACCCGTTGCCATTCCGGGCTGCATACTTCAGGCTTTACGAATGATGCCCAACAAAAAGTCATAGCTTTACCCTTCGGTATGTATCTGTTTGGGCCTCAGGTGGAGCAAGCACTAGAGGCCACTCGGAAGACTAGGTCTGCCATTAAGACAGCTAGACCCCCACCCGCTCCCTCTCGAGGAGGTGGGAACAAGCGTCAGTTTCACAACCGTCAGTTCTTTCATGGCAGAGGCAGAGGAGGTTTTAACAGAAACTAAACTCCTGAGCCGTCGAAGAAAATGCAAAAAGCACAGGACCCAAAAGTGCCCAGTGCCACATTCTGAATTTCTAGCCCCAAGTCCCACCTCAGCTGTCCGAGGGGGACTCTTCTTCGGCAGTAGTGACTCAGTTCTATGACCAGTGGAAATCTATAACATCAGACAAATGGGTCCTCAGGATAATCTGCAAGGGGTACTCTCTCAATCTGTCAGAAACCCCTCTGGATCATCCTCCCAAGTGGCAGCCCCGGCTGTCTGCGGCACAGTCAGACCGTCTTCCTTCTGAGGTGCAAGGCCTTCTGAAGAACAGGGCAGTAGAAGTAGTGCCGCTGGATCAATGAAACACAGGTTTCTACTCCCATTACTTTCTGGTTCCAAAGAAAACTGGAACCATGCGCCCTATTCTTAATTTCACAAAGTTAAACAAATTCCTCCACAAGGAAAAGTTAAAGATGATATCACTTGGTACTCTACTACCTTTGATTCATCAACACGATTGGCTAGCCTCCTTGGGCATGCAGGACGCCTACCAACACATTCTCATACACCCAAAGTACCACAAATACCTAAGGTTTGTGGCATTGGGTCAACACTATCAATTCAGAGTCCTGCCCTTTGTGCTGTCCTCGGTGCCTCGTGTTTTTACAAAGTGCTGTGCAGTTCTCGCGGCGCATCTAAGGAAAATTGGAATCCAAGTATTCCCATATCTGGACAACCAGCTTCTAGCAAGCCCCTACAGGCAGGAGACTCTGGAGGCAGTGGCCACGGCCTCTGACTTCCTCACATCCATGGGAGTCCTGCTGAACCTCAAAACGTCGCAGTTGCAGCCCTCCCAGAAGCTCCTCTTCATAGAAACCCTTATGGACACTTCCTGCGTGAAAGAAGCTTTTCTTCTGGAGGACAGAAGGAGCAATATCCTACAAATGGCCCACTTCATCAGAGAACACAGCTCAGTTCGAGCTCTCTTGATGCAGCGGACGGTGGGTCTCCTCTCATCCTTGATGTTCACTGTACCTTTGGCTCGACTCTACATGAAAACCACTCAGTGGATTCTCACTGGTCCCCAACCACTCACCCTCTGTCCTTTCTCATCAAGGTGGTGGAACCTTTGAAGAGGTTCCTCACCTGGTGGTCTCAGGAGGACAACCTTCTGGAAGGATATCCCATTGCCCTCTGGATCGTCAGCTCTCCATTACCATGGATGCATCCCTGATGGGTTGGGGGAGCTCGCTGTCAGGATCTCCACACCCAGGGCACGTGGACCTTGGATGAGTCTCAACTCCTCATAAGCGTTCTAGAAATGAGGGCCACAGACAACAAGGCAGTGATGTATTACATCAACAAACAGGGCGGTGCACACTCTTACCAATTATGCAGGGAAGCTTTGAGTGTGTGGGAATGGTGCCTGGAGCACAAGGCTCTGATTCAGTGGGTCTGTCTGCCAGGAGTACAAAATGAACCATTGGACCGTTTCAGCAGAACGGAGGCAGATCCTCATGAGTGGTCTCTCGATTTAACCATCGTTCAGTCACTCTTCGGAGAATGGGGAACTGCAGACCTGGACCTTTTTGCGTCCCCACACAACTCAAAACTGCCTCTCTTCTGCTCCAGAAATCCAGGACCTGGCATTTTTTGTCAGGATGCATTCAGGCTGCAGTGGACAAAACACTTTCTGTACGCATTTCCTCCTCTTCCCCTCGTTCAGAGTGTGCTACTCAAATTGGAGGCACGGGGGGCAGAATGATCACGTCGCCCCATTCTGACCTCGTCAGATTTGGTTTCTTCTGATCAACAGGCTATTGGAACCTCTCTGAAACTGCTTTCCCTTCAGATGAACATTCTAGCCCAGGGCCCTGTAGTTCGTCCCAACCTGAGGTCTCTTCACCACCATGCCTGGCTCCTGAGGATATAGAGGTAAACAAGTTAAATGTTTCTCGTAGAGTTTCAGATGTTCTTTTAGTTGCACGCAAGCCGGCTACCAGAAAAACCTACACAGCTAAATGGAAGTGTTTCTCTATCTGGTGTGCAAAATCCTCTTGGAATCCTTTTTCTAGGATCGTGGATATGTTGTTCATCCACACTCTTTGGCATGTCCCCTTCCACTTTAAATCTTGATGGAAGTTTTCAAGCTGGCTTCTCCCACCCACCCGGTTGGTATAACCCTCGGCTCCACCCCATGACGCCAGATCTTTCTTTCCGCTGGAAGATTCACATTGCCTCTCTCATGCTTACGCATTTTGTAGGCCCTGGCTCAAAAACCTTTGATTATTCCAAAAATCCGTCTAGTTCACATTAGCGATCGCGACTCTATTTTTTCATATATGAAGACAAGTCTTCCCTGGTTTTCGTCGGTGCCCTTGTGGCCAGAAGATGTCTTGCACCGATCCCCACACAGCGTGCATTTACTGTCTCTGTGTCGACTATGGCACCTCGCAATGCAATATGTGTCTCACTTTCCATCCTAATGTCCTCGATGACTTTCTTGTGTGCCTGAAGCTGGGGAGGCTGGAGAAACAGAAACTTTGGTGAAATACAAGGAGGCTCGGTGGGCAGTTTCCATGGCTGCAGGATCTGCCGAACAATTGGAACGCATGCAAGCATTCGAAGAGGAAGCAGCTCGGGCTGCAGAAACTACTCTGAGCTTCCTTGTTCCACTGAACCTTGGCTCCACCTTCTCGGGTTCCTTAGAGAGTTGTGCCAGTCTCTCCCGACCAAGAGAGAGAGTCCTGTGGGTATGCACTCCTCTCGATCCCGTAAGCAGGAAAAGGATCCGGGATCATTTTTGTCCTGACGGAGACGCTCTTGGGAGCTGGAGCGATCTCTGTCCCAGGAACATGTGGTCTCGACTTCGGTCGAGATTGATTCTTCGGCTGTTGACTTCTTGGCTTTGCCGTCTGGCCAGTCGACCGAACTGTCGATCGACGATGTAGAAATAGTCATCAACCAGATTGATCCTTTATCGCCGACTCCTGTCGACGATTCCCTCGATCAAACTCCTATTCTGAATTTCCCTGACAAGTAGACCCAGCCTGCTGGGACTCCCATCGAGGAAGTGGTCCCCGACCCCAGGAAATCACCTGTCCTTCCAGTGTCTCCCAAGCGACCGAATCGGCCTGTCCGATCTCGATCGAGGTCTCTGACCCCCTCAACCTAAAGGCAGAGGAAGACCCATAAATGTTCTAAAAAGAGATGATGCCATTGGTGGTCTTCGTCTTTCTCCGACCAGGAGAGGTTCCGACGGAAACTCCTGCACTACGAGGACCTCATGTGGCAGCAGCTGATTGTGTCCGGGCACAAGCTGACCCTGGCTTCCACCCCGGCCATTATTTGGCTTTTGCCTCCTAGGCCCGAAGCCATCTCCTTCGGAGCCAATCAAGTTGGTTCCCTCGCCTGCAGAGCCGGCGAAACCTCTGGTTCGGCCTAAACCAGTCTCTCCACTGATCGTGGTGGAACCACTGCCCAAGCAGCCTATGGGAGGGGCTCCTTCCAAAGAAGATAGGCCAGACACCAGGCTTCCTCGGCGTCTTTCGGTCACTGTCACCCCAGATGGCCCTCGGCTTTCCGAGACATCACTCAGCTCCTCCTCAAGGAGGCTGTAGCTTCAGTGGCAGATCCTCCAGCAGAACCAGGCTTTGTCTCCAGGTACTTCCTGGTGCCCAAGCGGACGGGGGGGAGGGGCTGGTGCCCCATTCTAGATCTGCACGACCTGAATCAATATCTCAGGTCACACACCTTTTGGATGGTCACTCTGTCCCAGATCATACCATCTTTGGAACGAAACATGTGGATCTTACTTCGAGATACAGCTCTTGCAGCAGGTTACACCATTAGGACTGATGGCGTCAGGACCCCACGGAAATTTTCTAGCCAGCAGTCTTCAGCGGGGACCACCTCCGACGTCGGTCCTGCCCCGGACGTCAGGCGTAGTACATAAGGAGGCGGTCCTGTCACAATCCCAGTTCTTTTCCCGGCGTAAACTTACGCGCTCGGCCTCACGGTCAGTTCTAGTGGCGGCGACTAGGAAGAATTTCAACAGTTCTTTTCTTTGGAATTCGTCTGATGTCCTCTCCAACTTCCATGGAGGGCCATTCATCGAAGTGTGCCTGCGGCAAACAGATTCCTTTTAAGGATCTTCACTTGGCCTGTGTCCGCTGCCTGGGCCCGGACCACGACACCCAGGCCTGCTCCTTCTGCCAGGGATTTAACAGCTGTACGAGGATCCGCCACCAGAAGGCCCTCCAAGCTTTCCTCCTTGAGGAGAAAGTTAAGGCAATGGACCAAGACCCTTCGTCCAGAGAGGAATCTTCAGTGAAGTCCCACCGGCGCCACGAAAAGCACCGGGAGAAGGAGAGACCCAGATCCCCTCCCAGGACCTCGGACTCCCGCAGCTCCGGCTCCAGGTCGGATTGCTCTCCGTCGAGGGCCCGCTGTCAGCCCCCCCCAGTTCTCGTCAAATCGGTTAGTGGTTCCTCTTCTCTGCAGCCTGTCAAGACCTCCAGGCCTGCTTCTTCCACTCCGGCTAAGGCCTCATCCAGGTCTGGGGAGCGCCATAAGTCGTCCTTCGGGCCTCCGACGTCAGGTCTGTCTCCCAACCACCACCACCCCAGTGCAAGACCAAGGAGCTGACCTCCCTTAAGCGGACGTCTGACCTGACGTCGGCCCACCCGACGTCAGCCAAGGCACATAGGCACTCAAGGATCGGCGACCGTCTGTCACCCGTCGCCAGTCAGGCATTCGCCCCGAGGGCGCCCGGCAGAGGACGGCGTCCGCTACCAGAAAGAGGACCACACCACCGCCTACGGCGTGGTCGGGGAGGCGTTGTCTGAAGAGTCTACCCAGCCCGAAGACCAGGCGGGTGACCCGGACCCGTCGAGCTCCCTTGGGAACCCTCTCCGGAACCAGAGAACCCCGGGGATCCGACGCCCGACCCCGACGACAGGCCACCGGCGCCCGGTCCGTCGTCGGGCCTAAATCTGGTAGAAGTGAAGGAGCTCTTCACCTTCTGGTGAAACACCATCAAGAAGGATGTGGTCACCACGTAGCCTCCTCCTGCGCCTGCTGCCCCTCTGACCCCTGCACCCCCTCCTCCACCGAGGGGGTCAGCAGGACGGGCATCGTCCCCCAAGGAGCCAGCATCACCTCCTAGGGGCAGATCTTTGGAGAAGAGAAGGCCTCCGTCAAGATCCACTTCAGGGTCACCCAGCCCCAAGAGACCCAGAAGACGTCTGTATACCCTGTCCACGGAGGATTCCAGATCTGACATCTCTGAGTGCTCCAGATCTCCTTCTCCAATCAGTGTCCCCTCTCCGGACCCACGCAACCTTCCCAGGTCCCCTCCGGATGACACCTCGTTCTCTGAGATAATGAGGCACATTCAGGAGAACATGGGGTGGGACGCTGAAGAGCTTGACCCGGAAAGACTACGCCTTGCCCACTACCTTCAGCAAAAAGACCCCAAGTCTGTATTAGTGCCACCCTTGGTGGACACCTTTGTGGACGTCACCAAGGCTGCGTGGAAGCATCCACATTTGACCCCGGGAATGCCGAAGAAGGCCGACCGCCTGTACAAGGCCCCAAGGGAGGACCAGTACCTGGCGAACCATCCTCTGGCCGACTCCCTGGTCATCACAGCCTCACATGACCGGTCTCAGAAACCGCAGCACTTGAGCACGCAGCCACCGGACCCGGAGTCCAAGCAGTTGGACGTCCTGTGCAGGCGCACGTACGCGGCCGCGACTTGCACCATTAGGTCGTTGAATTACCTCACCCACATGGTTCAGTTTCAGAATGCATTGTGGGAGCAGGGACAGGACCTAGCTGAAAAATTGCCAGACGGTGGCCAGAACGAGGAGCTGTTGCTGCAACTCCGTATGGGTTCGGACGTGGGGACCCAAGTTCTTAGAGCCGCATACGACTCGTCGGACTCTTCGGCCAGAGCTGCGGCCTCAGGCGTGTGTCTCTGGAGACACTCATGGCTCCGTGTCTCCGGGTTTACCCCAGACGTCCAGAAGAACATAATGGACGCCCCTTATCATGGCGAAGTTCTGTTTGATGAAGCCTCGGAGAAGGTGATCACCAAACTGCAGGAAGCCGGGAAGGCGGTTAGATCTGTACAGGCTATGTACAGGTCTCGGCTTAGTTCCTTTCGCAGGAACCAGAGTTGCTTTCGCAGCCAGACTCAAAGGCAACAACCTCACTCTGGCCAGCAACAGAGGGGCTCCTTCACCCGAAAAGCCCAGGCCAAGACATCCTCAGGCAGAGGCCAACGAGCCACAAAGTCGTCCCAACCTGCAGGAACCAATGCTGCCACAGCATGACTCCTTCCCGGCCCCCGCCCCTCCTCAGGATCAATGGGAAATGAAGGTCGGGGGTCGCATCGCAGACCACCTGCTAGGGTGGCGGTCGATCACCACTGACAGGTGGGTGCTACAGTTGGTCGAAAGAGGCCATTATATAGAGTTTGTAGACAACCCGCCCACAAGGCCTCCTCTGCTTTCCCGCTATTCGGGTCAGCACGCTCTGCTTATACAGCAGGAAGTGCTCACGCTTCTAGAGAAGGAAGCTCTGAAGCACATGCCAGGGAACCAGAGAGGAGCAGGATACTATTCACACTTCTTCCTGGTTCCAAAGAAAACAGAGGACCTCCGTCAATCTTGGACCTCAGCGACCTCAATTTGTCGGTCGTCTACAAGCGCTTCTGCATGGTGACCCTTCCGGAGCTAATCCCCATGCTGAAGAAGGATGCTTTCTTGGCGTCCCTGGACATGCAGGACGCCTACCTGCACATTCCTATTGCTCAGGCGCACAGGAGGTTCCTGCGCTTCGAGTTTCTCGGCCGCCATTATCAGTTCCGGGCGCTTCACTTCGGGCTGTCATCAGTACCTCGGGTTTTTACCAAGTGCATGGCAGTTGTGGCAGCGTCTCTGAGGAGACAGGGTCACTACGTGTTCCCGTACCTGGACGATTGGCTTCTCATGACCCTTTCCAAGGAGGCACTACTGATAGCCATCCAATCTACCCAGACCCTTTTTCAGTCTCTGGGCATCCTCATCAACTACGAGAAGTCTCTCCTGGTACCGTCCCAGAAACTGCAGTTCATAGGGGCAGTTCTGGACACCGTCAAGGTAAAAGCCTTTCTTCCCGAAGACAGAGTGGAACGCATTCGATCCCTCATAAGGGACCTGTTAGCGAAGAAGACCGTCCCAGCCAGACTGGTCCTTCGCCTGCTCGGACACATGGCTGCGGCCATTCCTACAGTCCCGATGGCGAGACTCTACATGCGGGTAACCCAGTGGATGTTAAGGGTGCAATGGGACCAACGGCAAGACCATCTGCAGCATCCAGTCAGAATCACGAAGGCCGTGGTTCGGGACTGGCAATGGTGGCTAGATCCGAGAACCCTCTCTGTGGGGGTTCCTTTCACGGCGCCATCCCCGGTTATAACTCTCTCCACAGACGCCTCAGGGCTGGGGTGGGGAACACACTTGAACGGGGTGAGGTCTCAGGGAACATGGACTACCCAGGAAGCTCATCTCCATATCAACATATTGGAGATGAGGGTGGTCCTTTATGCCCTGCAAGCCTTCCAGTCGGAGATTCCACCGAGTACTCTCTTGTTGCAAACAGACAATACTGCGGTGATGTATTACCTCAACAAACAAGGAGGCACACACTCTTACCCACTTTGCAGGGAGGCCATGAGAGTGTGGGAATGGGTAATTCGACACAGCGCAAACCTTGTTGCTGTTCACGTTCCCGGGGTGGACAACACAGTCGCAGACAGTCTGAGCCTTTCCCAGGCCAGAGTCCACGAGTGGGAACTTCTACAGGAGGTGGCAGAGGATCTGTTCCACCGATGGGGCACTCCAGAATTGGATCTATTCGCGTCCCCATCAACGCAGAACTGCCCAGTTTTTGCTCGCTAGATCCAGGGCCTAGTGTTTTCTGGTGAGACGCGTTGTCCCTCTCCTGGGCAGGTAGATTCCTCTAAGTCTTCCCTCCTTTCCCGTTGATCCAGAGAGTTCTTCTCAAACTTCGCAGGGAGCACGCGATGCTTATCCTGATAGCACCTTTCTAGCCCAGACAAATCTGGTTCCTGTTACTGCATCAGCTATCTCGGGAACCTCCGCTTCCTTTGCCAATCAGCTCCCATCTGTTGTCTCAGGAGGAGCGTTCACTAGTCCACCCGGACTTACATTCATTGAACCTACATGCCTGGCTCCTAGAGACATAGCCATGATGCGGCACAGGGTCTCTCAAGAGGTGGCAGACGTGCTTTCTGCCACTAGAAAACCGGCAACACATGCAACATACGCCATGAAGTGGCGCAGGTTTTGCCTGTGGGCTCAAACACGTGGTTTTTCCCCCTTAGACTCTCCTGAGAAGCTGGTTCTGGAGTACCTGCTTTGCCTTTTTCAATCTGGGCTGGCTTACTCTTTGATCAAAGTGCATCTTTGCGCAATTCCGGCTTATCATGCCCCCATAGGCCACTGTTTGGTGGCTCAATTGGACACTACTCGTGCCTTTTTAATGGGGGTCCTCCACCTTAGGCCACCTATCAAGGATCCAGTTCCTCCCTGGGATTTGCCCTTTGTCCTGGAGCAGCTTACGCTGCCACCCTTTGAACTAGCTGCGGATTGCGAGCTACGTTTTCTGTCGTGGAAGACGTTGTTTTTAGTTGCAGTTACTTCGGCGAGAAGAATTTCCGAATTGCATACACTCATGTGCAAAGAGCCTTATTTAATTTTCCACCAGGATAGAAACATAGAAGTTGACGGCAGATAAGGACCACAAGGCCCATCCAGTCTGCCCATTTCTTTTTCTACCTTATAAATGTGCCATCGGCCTTTGCTCTGTCAGTGGCCTATCTATTCATAGTCATTTGTATTGCTCTCTTATGCCTATCCCATGCCTGTTTGAAGCCCTGCACTATATTCATAGCCACCACTTCTTGTGGTAAGCCATTCCATGCATCCACCACCCTTTCTGTGAAAAAGAATTTCCTCACATTCCCCTTTAATCGGCCTCCCTCTAATCTCATGCTGTGTCCTCTTGTCCTGCTATTTTTCTTATATTTAAACATGTTAGACTCTTTCACCTTGTTTATGCCCTTAAGGTGTTTGAATGCCTCGATCATATCACCTCTCTCCCTAGTTTGCTCAAGGGTATACATATTTGAGCTCCGTTAATCTGTCCTCATATGTCTTCTGATGCAGTCCCTGCACCATTTTGGTTGCCCTTCTCTGGACTGCCTCAATTTGGTTAATGTCCTTGTGAAGGTGTGGCCTCCAATACTGCACGCAGTACTCCAGATGGGGCCTAACCAGTGTCTTGTACAGAGGGATTAATACCTCCCTCTTACGACTTGTGATACCCCTACTAATACACCCTAACATCCCCTAGCCTTACCTACTGCTTTAGAGGTCTGCTTGGATGATTTTAGGTCATCAGTGATGATGATGCCCAAGTCTCTTTCTTCCTTTGTGACTGCTAGCAACTCCTCCCAGCCTATAGGTGGCTTCAGGTTTCTCTTCCCTATGTGCATGATTTTGCACTTCTTTGCATTAAATCCCAGTTGCCACTCTTCTGACCATTCTGCTAGTTTATCCAGATCTCTTCTCATTCTGCCCACCCCATCTGGATCATCTACTCTGTGGCAGAGCTTGGTGTCATCTGCAAACAGACAAGCCTTACCCTCTAGTCCATCTGCAAGGTCACTAATGAAGATGTTGAAGAGGACTGGCCCCAGGACTGATCCCTGAGGTACCCCACTTGTGACTTGCATCTCTTCTGACTGTATACCATTTACCACCACTCTCCGTTTTCTGCCCGTCAACCAGTTTGCCACCCAGTTGACCAACTTCTGACCCACCGCGAGCCTACCCAGCTTATTTATCAATCTTCTATGTGGAACAGTGTCAAAGCTTTGCTGAAGTCAAGGTAGGCGACATCAACTGCTCCCCCTTGGTCCACCACTCTGGTTACCCAGTCAGAGAAATCTATGAGATTAGTTTGACAGGACCTTCCTTTTGTAAACCCATGCTGTCTTGGATCCTGTGCCCCTATGGATTCCAGGTGTTGCACTATCCTTTCCTTAAGGAGTGCCTCCATAATCTTGCCCACTACTGAGGTAAGACTGACCGGTCTGTAGTTCCCCGCCTCCTCCCTGCTACCACTCTTGTGGAGCGGGATCACATGAGCCAGATAGGGTATCCCTGAGGACAAATCCTAAGTTCCTGCCTAAGGTGGTTTCAGCCCTTACCCTTAATCAGGATATCGACTTACCAGTGTACTTTCCTAAGTACACCAATCGAGGAGAAGCGCTGCTTCACACCCTGGATGTTCACAGGTGTCTTAAATACTACCTGACCAGAACCAAACAGCACCGGAAAGCGGATCAGCTGTTCATATCCTTTGCTGAGAGGATGAAAGGGGCCCATGTTGCGAAGCAGACCCTTTCATGTTGGCTCATTCAATGTATCTCTTTCTGTTACGACAAGCGCAGCAAACCCTTGCCAGGTGCGGTCAAGGGCCATTCTACCAGAGGAGTGGCCACCTCCATTGCAGCGCTGAAGAATGTGTCCACTTCAGCTGTTCGTGCTGCAGCCATCTGGAGCTCGATGCATACCTTTATTAGGCATTATAGCCTAGACATCGCCTCAAGGCGAAGGGCTGGTTTCGGCCTAGCCATCCTTCAGGGACTTCCGTCTAGGCTCGAGCAGGGTGGTACTCTCTGTTCTTCCTCCTCCCGATGGTTTTAGAATGTCGCTATTGCTTGGGAATCGGTCCTAATGGTGTAACCTGCTGCAAGAGCTGTATCTCGAAGTAAGATAGTACAGTTACGTAAGAACTTACCGTAACAGTAGATATTCGAGAACAGCTCTTGCAGCAGGTACCTTCCCGCCCACCATTCCCCCTTTTGGAGGAGGTAGGTTATAGCCTAACATCCATCTTTCAGGATGGAACGATTTGTTTTTTAGTTTTTGGCCATCTGATGGCGGATCCTCGGTCTCCTCTTCTGATGTCATCCAGAGGCCGGGAGTCTCCGGCGGGAGAACTAGGGATTGGGGCGGGACCGACATCGGGGGCGGTCCCTGCTGAAGACTGCTAGCTAGAAAATTTCCGTGAGGTCCTGACGCCTGACGGCTTCAGTCCTAATGGTGCAGCCTGCTGCAAGAGCTGTTCTCGAAGATCTACCGTTACGGTAAGTTCTTACGTAACTGTACTTTCTGTTCACTGGATCTGCAGGACGCATTCTTTCATGTCCCAATCCATCCATCCCATAAGCGGGTCCTCCACTTCAGGGTCGAAGGGACCCTGTACGAATTCCGAGCCATGCCGTTCGGCCTGTCATCGGCCCCATGGGTCTCCACCAAATGCATCGCAGTGGTGGCGGCCCATCTTGAGTGTTTGGGGGTCAGGATATATCCTTACCTTGATGATTGGTTCCTAGCAGGTACCACCCAACAGGAGGTGGAGAGGTCCAGGGACCTGGCCCTCCAGACCTGCTCCCAACTCTGTCTCCTGATCAACGAGGCCAAGTCGGAACTCATGCCTTCTCAGGTGATGGGCTTCATCGGGGCAGAGCTCGACTCTTGTCATGCCAGAGCTTGGCTCCCAGCAGACAGGGTGGAGGTTCTCTCCTCCTTTGCCCAATCATTTCTCATTCTGCAATTGCGCCCTGCCCGGGACTTTCTGTGCCTTCTGGGTTACATGGCAGCATGCATCTCAGTGGTCCACTGGGCCCGGTTGCACATGTACCCCCTCCAATGGGAGCTGACCGCCCAGTGGACTCAGCACCACGGTCATTTTGACCAGCTGATCACTGTAACCCAGAAGATGTAGGACGCTCTCCACTGATGGACTGCCCCAGACCGGTTGCAGGAAGGAATCCCGTTTGACCGCCCGAGCCGATGGTCATCCTTATGACTGATGCCTCTCTGATGGGCTGGGGAGCCCACATGGGGGACAAAAGGGCCCACGGGCTCTGGACCCCCGAGGAGTTCCATTGCCACATCAACCTGTTTGACCTAAGAGCAGTCAGACTGGCACTGTCAGCTTTCGCTCCTCAGCTCCGGGGTCAAGTGGTTCACATCCAGACAGACAATACCATGACTATGTACTAGCTCAACAAACAGGGCGGCACGCACTCCTCTCTGCTGTGCAGGGAGGTGCTCCGCATCTGGACCCTCGTGAGCCGTCTGGAGGCAGATCTCCTAGCCATCCATGTGGCAGGAGCCTCAACCATCTGGCGGATGCTCTCAGCTGCTTAGGCAAGACATCCCACTAGTGGTCTCTCCATCCAGAGGTAGCTTACAGGCTGTTCACCCACTGGGGCACATCAATGGTGGACCTGTTTGCCTCCAGGGACAACACCAAGCTGAGGCTGTTCCATGCCTGCCCCCCTCAGCAGGGCTCACTGCAGGGGGATGCCTTCTCGAGGCCGTGGACCCCAGGCCTCCTCTACGCCTTCTCTCCATTTCCCTTGATCCACAAAGTGCTTCTCAAGGTGAGGAGGGACAAGGCGAAGGTGATCCTGGTAGCCCCAGACTGGCCGTGCCAGTTCTGGTATCCATATTTCCTCAGCTGCTGGCCCCCAGAGCGGCTTCCAGCACACCCGGACCTGATATCTCTCAATCAGTGGAAGTTATTCCATCTGGACATGCAATCCCTGCACCTCACAGCCTGGTACCTGAACGTCTAGAGTTCCAGACTTTGGGCCTTTCCAAGGATGTCTTCACCGTGGTGTTGGCATCCCGAAATGTATCAACCAGGAAGTGTTGCGCCTTCAAATGGAAAAGGTTTTCCATTTGGTGTCAGGGCAAGGGCCTGGACCCTTTGTCCTGTCCAGTGGCTAACATTCTTGACTGCCTTTGGTCTCTCTCCAAAGGGGATCTGCAGTCATCGACCCTTAGGGTGCACCTGGCAGCCATCTCTGCTTACCGGGTCTTGGCCGGTCAGCCGACATTGTCACAGGAGACAGTGGTCGGGTGCTTTTTCAAAGGCCTGGATCACATATCCCCTCTGGTGCGTGAATCTCCACCTCTGTGGGATCTTCTGCTGGTACTGGCAAAGCTCATGGGCAAGCCATTCGAACCAATGCACAAGTGTGCCTTGTCCCACTTGTGGAAGACTGCCTTCCTTGTGGCCATCACGTCTGCCAGAAGGACAGGGGAGCTCCAGGCGCTTCCGGTGGACTTCCCTTATCTGGTCTTCCACAGGGACACGGTTGTCCTATGCCCCCACCCGAAATTCCTTCCGAAGGCGGTGTCAGAGTTTCACCTTAACCGTGTGTTAATTCTGTTAGTTTACTACCCCAACTACACCTCGGAGGCAGAGTACAGGCTCCATACTTTGGACCCGAGACGTGCTCTCTCCTATTATCAATCAATCAATCAAGCTTTATTTTTATAGCACCTTTCAAGAACCAAGGCGCTGCACATAAAAAACAAATACAAATATAATATTAAAGCAAAAAGATAAAATGCATTAATCATTAGGGAAGGCCAAGTTAAATAAATATGTTTTTAACTCAATCTTAAGTCTGTCAACAGTCTGGTATTCTCTTAACCAATGAGGTAGAGAATTCCACAAGGTTGGAGCTGAAAAAGCAAAAGCTCGGGCACCTGATGTTTTTAGTTGTAGCCTGGGAATCTCTAGCAATCCCTCGTCGGTGGATCGGAGAGGACGTGAGGGGCAGTAGGGTATCAAGAGATCTTGCAGGTAACCGGGTTCCTGATCATGTAGGGCTTTGAAGGTTAGCATACCAACCTTAAAGGTGATCCGCCACTGAATAGGCAGCCAGTGCAGTTCACGGAGCACAGGAGTAATATGACTGGACCTAGAAGTCCCAGTCAAAAGCCTGGCTGCTGCGTTCTGCACTAGCTGCAAGCGGCGGATATCAACCCCTGGCAGCCCTAGGTAGAGAGAATTGCAGTAATCAAGGCGGGTAGTGATGAAGGTGTGGACCAATGTTGGAAGATCATCCGGAGGAACCAGGTGTTTCACCTGGGTGATATTCCTCAGCTGGTAGAAAGATGATTTGACAACAGCAGACATCTGAGATCTTAGTGTCAGGCCGTCGTCAAAAATAACGTCAAGGTATGCACTCTCTCTGAGGTAGTAAGCTGTATGCCATCAATCAGAACACCTGATGCCTGGCAAGCTCCTATACCCGCCTCCGGATGACCAAGGTCCACAACCAGCACTTCGGTCTTGTCTGGATTCAGTCTCAGCCATCTAGTACTCATCCAAGCTCTGATCTTGGTAAGGCAGTTGTTTAACACAGAGTGTGCAATGTCCTGTCCGGGCAGAAAGGACATATACAGTTGAGTATCATCTGCATAGCAGTGAAAGCTCAAACTGTATCGCCTGATATCTCCCAATGGCAGCATATATACTGCAAACAACATGGGGGGCCAAAATGGAGCCCTGTGGCACCCAGCAAGACAGGGAATAAGTCCCAGAGGAATACATTCCGATGGAAACTCACTGAAATCTGTCTGCGAGGAAAGAATGGAACCATTTGAGGACTGTACCAGACAGACCACAAAGCAGCCGCAGGCGCTCCAGCAGCACACTGTGGTCTATAGTATCAAATGCTGCAGAGAGATCAAGAAGGACCGGGATGGTGCACGCCTTTCGATCTCTAGCCATCAGGAGGTCATTCAATACTCGGACAAGTGCAGTCTCCGTGCTATGCTTTTTCCTAAATCCGGATTGGAGAGTATCATAGATCTTGAGTTGTAAGATGATCATCCAATTGCAATGCAACCACCTTTTCAATAACCTTACCAACAAATGGCAGGTTAGCGATAGGTCGGTAGTTAGCTGGACAGTCCGGATCCAAGCAGGATTTCTTAAGGAGTGGTCGAATAACTGCCTCCTTTAGGGGTTCTCGGAAGACCCTTGTCTCCAAGGACCTCCAGACAATTTCAGCAAAGATGAGGCAGATAACATCAACACATCCCAATAAAAGGGGTGTCGGGGCCCGAATCCAAACTACAACTGGTTGGGCGCATAGATTGGATAATCGTCACAATATCTATGAATTCTGGCTGGCAGAATTCTGACCATAGAGACCGAGTGCACACCACATTCTGCCGATCACCACAACCCCTCATAGGAGAGGCTATGCTGATGCTGGCAACCTTATCTGCGAAGAATCGAGCAGCCTCCTCGCATTTCAGCTGAGAAAAAGCTTCTCTGGGCTGAAGACAGATTGGATTGCACAATCTGTCAATGGTCCGGAAAAGCTGAGCTTTTCAAATCTCCCTGGACAGGAATTCTGCCTTCTTACGGGAGATTTCTAGCTGATAGCCATCATAATGTGCCATCAGCTTAAGCCTGTCAGCATCGAGACCAGACTTTCACCAAGCTCTCTCCATCCTTCGACCAGCTCGCCTCAACTCCTTCAAGGTACCATCAAACCAAGGGTTCCTTCGGTGAAGGGTGAGAGGTCGAACACGAACAGGAGCAATGTTGTCCAGGGCATCTCCCACAGCCTTATTACAGGCTGATATGAGATCACCTGGACTTACGCATTCACCCGACAAACCCGATAGGTCCAATGCCACCGATAGGTCATTAGGGGTGACTCCCCTCAAAGGGTGGTACTGGACCATCTCCGTAGGGGCAGACCTATTGGGGGGGACCCTGAAGCTGAACCTTATGGTGTGATGGTCAGACCAGCTGACTGGTTCCACCCCCAAATCGGCTATCTCCATACCAAGAGAAAGATCAGATCCAACGAGTGACCCCCTACATGGGTTGAGGAGGTAACTACCTGTGTAAAGCCCAGCGTTGTCATAAGCTGGAGGAGATTTTGACCAAAATTCGAGAGTTCATCGTCGATCCAGGCATTGAAGTCCCCCAGAACTATCCATCTGGGGGACCTCAGCACCATGTCGACAATGAAGTCCGCTATCTCCTCCTGGTATGCTCCACCATCTCCTGGTGGATGGTAGATGAGTATCCCTCAGCCTACACCCTCACCCAGGATACACTCGAAGAATATGGTACTTCCCAATGGCACATCCACAAAGCCCAGCTCAGATTTAAATATAATGGCCACACCCCCACCCCTACGATCCAACCTTGGGCGGTGTATCACCGAGAACCCGGCCGGAACTGCAGAAGCCAAAACAGGGCCTGCATTATCATCCAACCAGGTCTCGGTGATGCAAGCCAGATCAGTGGTTTCAACAAGATCAGCTATAATAGCTGTTTTATTCTTAATAGATCTGGCATTGCACAACACCGCCTAAGTTTGAGGTTATGGGAAGACCTCAGCACCTGCCTGCTAACATCGGTTCCCTTGGGTATGGGGACAAGACAGGAAGACCCTGTCTTGAATCTGTTTTAGCCCCAAGGAGCCCTCTTGGGCATCACGACTCCTATCCGCCTCCCACCATACCCAGTTCTTCCTTTCTACATCGCCTTCTAACTATCCCCAAAGCACGTCACCTAAAATAGGTGTTGGATGTTAATGGACGACAGTCAAAAGGACGTAATTCCCTGAGTCTGGTGGGGGTGTATTGCCTGACCGTCGCTAAGCATCCCCAGCACATAATACTTCGGATCAAGTAAAGCAAGATATTAGAAGCTAATAACCCACCCCAAACAATAAACTTAAAACTAATCTTAATGATAACCCTTGATCTTAATCTTAATAACCAATCTCCTATACCCTAAACTACAAAAATGAAATAAAATAATAAAAACCCAACCCAAAATACAACCCCCAAAATAACAATAAAATACAATTTTGATAACTGCAACAAGTTAGATAATTTGTTATTGTCCAATAAAATGCACTGTCCAGTGTCTTCAAAAGTTGCTGAGTCCTTTAAAGAGTTATGAGACAAAGGGTTATGAATCCAAACTGAGAAAATGTGGCGCTCTCACTGCCACAACTAAAATTAAGTTGTGCATGAATCTTTATCGACGAAGCTCTCTCACTGCTTCCAATGTAAAAATATAATTACAGTACCTGAAAACGATGTAGCACTGAACAAAAATGAAAAACGGAACAGCAAGCCTTTGATGGTAAATTCAAGGGAGAATAGTGCAAGTATTACTGGCCAGAAAAAAGGGCCCTGGACCGAGAGATACCCTACTTAGCCCACCAGAGCCGCCCAGTAAAAACTAGGGGGCCGTAGAGAGCAAAGGAGGAAGATTATAAGGAGAGGATGGTGGAAATTCAGGGAGACGTTTGCCAGCTGTTTGTCCCCTACGTTGAAGCCGCTTCTGGCAGACCTGCAGCAAAGCAGACGATTGCAAGATGTATTACATCATGCATTAGTCTGTGCTATGAGTTGGCGGGCAAGGAGCCTCCCAAAGGGCTAAGAGCTCATTCTGCCTGCCATACCGCTGCACCGGTGGCTGCATCCAGGGACATCCCTATCCAGGAAATCTGCTGGGCTGCTACCTGGAAATCATCAAACACCTTCATCACCCATTACCACATTGACCTTGAGTCACGCCGGGATGCTGGTTTTGGGGCCTCAGTTCTCCAATCTCTGTTCCCTAAGTAGGGGGTGTGCGCCTTGTCTCCCTCCTCCGAGAGAACTGCTAGGAGTCTGCCAAAGAGTGTGGATGAACAACATATCCACGATTCTAGAAAAACTGGTTCTAGGAACGTGGATATGTTGTTCATCCGCACTGTCTGGCATTGTTCCTTCCCCTTTAAATCTTGCTGGAAGTCTTCAAGCTGGCTCCTCCCACCCACCCGGGTGGTAAATACCTCGGCTCCGCCCCATGGCACCAGATCTTCCTTTCCGCTGGAAGATACAGGTTCCCTCGTGCTTTTCTGCAGTGATTGAGGCCCTGGATTCAATTCGACGGTTTTCACCACATCTTCTCGCTTTGAAACTCGTAAGAGTTTTCGACTCGGATTCGGACATGGATGACAAGTCGTGCCCTGGGTTTCGCCGGTGTCCTTGTGGACAGAAAATGTTGCGCACCGACCCCCAGCTCTCGTGCGTTTACTGCCTCGGTACTGTTCATGATACCTCGCAATGTACCATTTGCGCTTCCTTCCATCCGACCGTTTTGGAGGATGCCGAAGCGCCTGAAGCTGGGAGCCGAGCCGCAATCCACGGTAAAATCTAAGGAGGCCAGGTGGGCAGTTTCATGGCTGTGGGATCCATGAGCAGCTCGAGCAAATGGCGGTCTTGAGGAGAAGCCGCCAAGCGTCCAGCCGAGGCTTCTTAAGTACCGCTCAACTTGGGCTCCACTTTTCAGGATCCTTCGGATTTGTACCAGTCTCTCCCTACCAAGGGTGAGGCGCCCTCGGGCTCGCACTCCTCCCGTTCTAGAAAAAAGGATCCAAAACCTTCTTCTTCGAGTCGAAGAAGACGCTCCTGAGATCGGGAGCAGTCCGAAGTCTCGACTACGGTCGAGATCGCCTCCTCGGCTGCCGTTTTTCAGACCTTCCGTCTGGACCAGGCACAGAAGTCGAGGAGACGGCTGAACCGGCCGAGATTTCTCTCGACCCTATCGAGCCATTGTCACCGACACCTGTCGATGATTCTTTGGAGAGAACGCCTGTTCTCTCCTTCCCCGACGAGGAGACCCGTCCCGCGGGCCTCCCGATCGAGGGACAGGAACCGGATCCTCGGTTTTCGCCGAGTCTGGTTTCTCCTGATCGACAAAGCCGACACCGTCGGTCTCGATCGAGGAGTAAGTCCTCTTCGGTCGATCGACCCAAGAAAGGACACAAACACTCCCAGAAGAGGCGCCGCCACCGTTCCTCATCCTCCTCGGACGAGGAGAGGCTTCGACGGAAGATCCGTCGACGCTGTGAGGATCTTATGTGGCAGCAACTCCTGCTAGCAGGCCAGAAGCCGGCTCCCTCGGCGGTCCTGGCTATCACTTGGCCTCAGCCTCTTCGGCCTACTCCGATACAGATTCCTTCAGCACCGGTCCCTTTGGGGGCTCTGTGCGCCCGTTACAGGCTCCCACCAATATTGGTGGAACTCCACCAAAGCTGCCCCTTGGAGGGTTCCTCCAAGGAGGACAGACAGTCTCCGGGTCTTCCTCACAGACTGTCTATTACAGTCACCCCTGATCGCCCTAGGCATATTGAGGGAGATTTAGGTGGACAGCCTTTGTATCTGGACTCCTCCGATTCAGATAATACAGGCCTTCATTCTCACGATGAGCTATCGGTGTCAGGCATGGAAGAAGGGCCTTCCTCCTTCCAGGGCATCCTCCGGCTCATTTCCGAGTCCACGGGGATGCCCCTGCAACCTATTCAGAAGAAGGCAGAATATCCCCTTACGGATATTCTTAAGAGGGGGGAAGCCATAATTGGTCCGCTCTGGAACTCTGGCAGCGTCCAGCCTCCTGCCCAGCTCCATCTGCCCGCATGGCGCGCAAGTACGCGGTGCCCACAGGGTCCTTGGCGGGGTTTACTGAGCACCCCTCGGCGGAAAGCCTGGTGACTGCCTCAGTGTTCAGGCGGACGGGCAGCTCGGCGGATACTGACCGCCCTCCGGACAAGGTCCAAACTTATGGACCACTCGGCCGGAAGGTCTATGCAGCATCTTCCTTGGGCCTCGTCCAGGCAAGCTCAGCAGTGATTATGGCACACTTCTCTCACGCCCTTTTGGGGTCGCTGGACGAAGTTCTTCCTCACCTCCCAGCTGACATGCAGACCACGGTCAAGCAGGTCAGGGACCAGGGCAGGGCTGTTGCTAAACAACAGCTCCAGACTGCACTGGACATGGGTGATTCCTGTGCCCGTTCACTAGCTGCAGCGGTATCCTCTCACCGCAGGGCTTGGCTGAGGTTATCCTCCTTTCCCGTGGATACTCAGCACAAGCTGGCTGATGTGCCCTTCCTTGGCACCGACCTCTTCGGGCCAGGAGTGGCAGGTCATCTGCAGCGCATCGAACAGTCTAATGCTACCTTAGATGCCACCTCTGCTAAAAGTTCAGGTAAGAACCAGCAGAAGCGCAGGAAGAAGCCCTTTTGACATTCTTCCCCTGCGGTCAGACAACCACCCTTCCAGGGGGGTCAGCAACAGCAGCAGGCTCAGGCTTGGCGCCCTATGCCTAAGCAAGGTCCCCAGCAGTCCCTCAAAGGAGGCCGAGGCGCTGGTCCAGGTGCCTTCTCCTCCTCCTCTAAGCCTGCCCAGTGACGGGCCGGGGGTGGCCTCCCCCGTACCCGTCACACCAGCTCTGGGTCCTCCCGTGGGGGGCCGGCTCCGCCATTTCCTTTCCGCTTGGTCCGGTATCACTTCGGACAGGTGGGTTCTAGAAGTGGTCGGGCAGGGTCTGCCCCTAGAATTTGAGCAGTTCCCTCCCAGCCAAGCCCGTGCCCCACGAGAGGAAAGGATCTCAGTCGCCGAGTCTGCCCTTCGGGACGACATTGCGCTACTCCTCCTCCTCAAAGAGGCGGTGGCCCGAGTGCCGGATCCTCCTTCAGACCCAGGCTTTGTCTCCAGGTATTTCCTGGTGCCCAAACGGACGGGGGGTTGGCGCCCCATTCTAGATCTGCACGACCTGAATCTGTATCTCAGGTATCGCACCTTTCGGATGGTAACTCTGAACCAGATCATACCATCTCTGGAGCAAAACATGTGATTCTGCACACTGGATCTTCAGGACGCTTTTTTCCACGTCCCTATCCGTCCGTCCCATCAGCGGTTCCTCCGCTTCAGGGTCGAAGGGACCCTGTACAAGTTCAGAGCCATGCCGTTCGGCCTGTCATCGGCCCCAAGGGTCTTCACCAAATGCATCGCAGTGGTGGCAGCCCATCTACGGCGTCAGGGGGTTCGTATTTACCCCTACCTAGACGACTGGCTCCTGGCGGGTTCCTCCCTTCAGGAGGTGGAGAGGTCCAGGGACCTGACCCTCCGAACCTGCTCACACTTGGGCCTTCTGATCAACGAGGCCAAATCGGAACTCGTACCTTCTCAGGTGATGAGCGTCATCGGAGAAGAGCTCGACTCTTGTCAAGCCAGAGCTCGGCTCCCGGCAGACAGTGCGGAGGTTCTCTCCTCCTTTGCCCAATAATTTCTGGTTGGGCACTCGCGCTCTGCCCGGGACTTTCTGCGCCTCCTGGGTTACATGGCGGCGTGCACTTCAGTGGTCCGCTGGGCCAGACTGCACATGCGCCCCCTTCAGTGGGAGCTGGCCGCCCAGTGGTCTCAGCGTCAGGGTCTTTTCGACCAGCTGATCAGGTACCCAGAGGATGTGGGACGCTCTCCAATGGTGGACCGTCCCGAGTCATCTGCAGGAAGGAATCCAGTTTGTCCGCCCAAGCCGACGGTCGTCCTTACGACCGATGCGCCTCTCATGGGCTGGGGAGCCCACATGGGGGACTACAGGGCCCATGGCCTCTGGACCCCGGAGTAGTCCCGATGCCACATCAACCTGCTGGAGCTCAGGGCAGTCAGACTGGCTCTGTCAGCTTTCGCTCCTCAGCTCCGGGGTCAAGTGGTTCAAGTCCAGACGGACAATACCACGACCATGTACTACCTCAACAAACAGGGCGGCATGCACTCCCGTCTGCTATGTAAGGAGGCGCTCCGGATCTGGACCTTCGTCAGCCGGCTGGAGGCGGATCTCCTAGCCATCCATGTGGCAGGGAGTCGCGAACCAACTGGCAGATGCTCTCAGCCGCTTAGGCCAGACATCCCACGAGTGGTCTCTCCATCCAGAGGTAGCTTACGACCTGTTCTCTCATTGGAGCAAACCGTTGGTGGACCTGTTTGCCTCCAGGGAGAACACCAAGCTGAGGCTGTACCATGCCCGCCCCCCTCAGCAGGGTTCGCTGCAGGGGGATGCCTTTTCGAGGCCGTGGACCCCAATGCCTCTTTTACGCCTTTCCTCCATTTCCCTTGATCCACAAGGTGTTACTCAAGGTGAGGAGGGACAAGGCAAGGGTGATCCTGGTAGCCCCAGATTGGCCACGCCTGTTCTGGTATCCAGATCTCCTCAGCCTCAGCTGCAGGGCCCTGGAGCGGCTGTATACACACCCGGACCTGATATCAGTGAACCAGGGGAAGGTCCTTCATCTGGACCTTCAATCCCTGCACCTCACAGCCTGGTTCCTGAGCGGCTAGAGTTCCAGGCTTTGGGTCTTTCCGAAGATGTCTACACCGTGGTTGAGGCATCTCGAAAAGAATCGACCAGGAAATGTTATGCCTTCAAATGGAAGAGATTTTCCATTTGGTGTCAGGGCAAAAGCCTGGACCCCTTATCCTGCTCTGTGGCTAACATTCTGGACTACCTTTGGTCCCTCTCCCAAAGTGGGTCTTCAGTCATAGACCCTCAGGGTGCACCTAGTAGCCATATCCGCTTACTGGGCGTGGGCCGGTCAGCTGACGTTGGCTCAGGAGAAGGTGATCGGGTGCTTTTTCAAAGGCCTGGATCACATATCCCTTCCAGTGCGTGAACCTCCACCTCCGTGGGATCTTTTGCTGGTTTTGGCAAAGCTCATGGGCAAGCCATTCGAACCCATGCACAAGTCTGCGCTTTCACACTTGTCGTGGAAGACTGCCTTCTTGGTGGCTATCACGTCAGCCAGAAGGACGGGGGAGCTCCAGGTGCTTTCAGTGGACTCCCCCTATCTGTTCTTTCACAGGGACAAAGTTGTCCTGCGCCCCAACCCGAAATTCCTTCCGAAGGTGGTGTCAGAGTTTCACCTCAACCAGGTGTTGACTCTGCCGGTATACTACCCTAACTACATCTCGGATGCCGAATACAGGCTCCATACTCTGGACCTCAGTCGTGCTCTTTCCTACTATAAGGAGAGGATGGCGGAAATTCGGGGAGAGGTTCGCCAGCTGTTTGTCACTTACGCTGAAGCCGCTTCTGGCAGACCTGCAGCCAAGCGGACTATTGCGAGATGGATTACTTCATGCACAGGTCTGTGCTATGAATTGGCGGATAAGGAGCCTCCCAAAGGGATAAGGGCTCATTCCACCCGCCATACTGCTGCTTCGGTGGCTGCTTCCAGGGACATCCCTATCCAGGAAATCTGTCGAGCCACTACCTGGAAGTCAGCAAACACCTTTATTACCCATTACCACATCGACCTAGAGTCACGCCGGGATGCTGGTTTTGGGGCCTCTGTTCTCCAATCTCTGTTCCCTAAGTAGGGGGTGTGCGCCTTGCCTCCTTCCTCCCGGAGAACTGCTTGGAGTCTGCCAGACAGTGTGGATGAACAACATATCCACGCTCCTAGAAGAACAGGTTACTCACCTGTAATAGTAGTTCTAGGAGTGGTATATGTTGTTCATCCAACCACCCTACCTCCCCGGCTTTAGGCGCACAACCTGGCTTCCAGCGGGCTAGATCTGGTGTCATGGGGCGGAGCCGAGGTATTTACCACCCGGGTGGGTGGGAGGAGCCAGCTTGAAGACTTCTGGCAAGATTTAAAGGGGAAGGAACAATGCCAGACAGTGTGGATGAACAACATATACCACTCCTAGAACTACTGTTACAGGTGAGTAACCTGTTCTTACTCACCTGTAACAATAGTTATAGGAGTGTGGTATATGTTTATCCACACGGACCCACCCGACCTTCCCGGCTGCGGACGCACAACACCTGGCTTCCAGCGGGCTAAGCTCTGACGTCATGGGGTGGAGCCGAAGGTTATACCACCTGGGTGGGTGGGAGGAGCCAGCTTGAAGACTTTTGGCAAGATTTAAAGTGGAAGGGGACATGCCAAAGGGTGTGGATGATCAACATATACCACTCCTAGAACTACTTATCTGTCTTTAGAGGGTGGAGCTCTTGCAGCAGGTAATATCATTAGGACTGAAGCCGGCAGGCGTCAGGACCCCACGGAAAACTTGTAGCTAGCAGTCTGAGGCAGGGGACCACCCCCGACGTCGGCTCCACTTGACGTCCTACGTGGTATAAAGGGGGAAGTCTCCTGGCGCCACCCCAGTGCTTTTCCCACCGTTGACCCACGTAGTTCGGCTCCACGGATGCCTCTCTGCAGTCAACAGCTTGAACATCAGATAAGTCGTTTTTCTTTATTTTCAAGTAGTAATCTTCTTTTCACCTCGTTTATGTTGTCGTCTTCTCCACCACGGTGAAAATCTAAGTGTGCCTGCAGGAAGCAGATTCCGGTAAAAGATGGCCACGTGGCCTGCCTCATCTGCCTAGGCCCAGAACCCCAGCCTGACTCCTGCAGCCACTGCCAGAAGTTTAACCAGAAGACGCGTGCCAGGAGAGCTCACACCTTGAAGACCTTTCTCCTTGAGAAAAAGCTTGCTGCCATGCAGCAAGGTTCCGGGGCCAGCTCATCCTCTCCTGCTAGGGAATCCCCTCCCAAACATAAGGCCTCAGGGGGGAAGCATCATAAGGAGAAAGATTGGGCCAGATCTGAATCCTGCCATCCATCGCCAGCCAAGCAGGCGTTGTCTTCCTCTTCATCTAAAAGATCGGGTTCAATCCCAGCAGCTGAATCTTCCCACTCCTCTTAAGTCTGCTCCCCCGCTCCTCAGGGTTGTTACCGGGAGTCGGCATCAGCGGGACATCGCTCTTCCTCCCTGGCTCATCGACCTCATAAACCCACAGGGTCGACCCAGGAAGGCCTGACCAGAGCTCTGGACAGATCCAGCTCCTTGGAGAAGAGGAAACGTTCCGAAGAACAGTCTGGTAGGCAGGGGGACACCCCCCCATGCTAAGGTGTGCCCTCCGCCAAACGTCCGCACACCTAGCCGCTTACCTACCCTGACGCCAGACACAGGGCGGTCACCGGACGAGGCTCAGCCCTCTGCTACTAAGCCTACAGACCAGACGCCAGCTGACACTCCTTAGGACACTGGACGCCAGCCTTTGGATACCAGCCTACTGGATCCGACGCCTGCCAATCCTATAGAAATGCCTGATCCTCAGGAACACATTCCAAAGGACCCGACGCCTGGTCCTTCTGACCCCACGCCAGCTCCATTGGTCATCCCAGTGGCGGATATAGGAAACTTATTCACAACCTGGTGGAATACGGTCAAAGAGGACCTTCTTTACCGACTTCCAGACAAGGTCCCCACTCCACCACCTATGGGTGGTCCTCTTACCCCAGACAAGGACCAACCTGCTGAGTACTCAACTCCACGTCCAAAGGGAAAACGAAAGGCACGGTCTCCTTCATCACCCCCACATATGTCCTCTTCGGACGAGGCGGGCGACGACTCAGACTTTACCTCCCTCTCCTGGACCCAGGGACTCTCCACGGTTCCCTCCTGATGATCCTTCTTTCCTCGACATAATAAGACACATTCAGACAATCTATGAATGGAATACCGAGGTCCTAGATCCGGAGCGGAAATGCCTGGCTAAGTTCCTGGGAGAAAACGAACCGAAACCCTTGGTCATCCCTCCATTTGTAGAACCTTTCCAGGACATCACTCGCCTTACTTGGCAGATACCGTCATCTATTCCGGCAGTTCCAAGGAAGGCAGACAGACTCTACAAACCTCCCAAATCGGAACCATTCCTGGCAGAACAACCGAAGGCTAATTCCTTAGTCCTTACGGCTGCCCACGGAAGGGGGGGCCCCAACCTAAGCATTTAAGCTCCCAGCCCCCAGACCCCGTCTCCAAAAAACTAGACAGCTGGGGACAGAAGGTTTTTTTCCCCAGTTACTGGGTCCATCAGGTCACTGAACTCCATGGCCCACATGATCTCCTACCAACAATCCCTGTGGAGCAACACCATGGACCTGGTAGAGACTCTCCCTGATTCTGACTCCAAACAGGAGATTTTGGCCTGCGCCCAGTTGGGCCTGGACATGGACAAGCATGCCCTCCGGTGTTCTTACGCCATTGATATGGCCTCCAGGGCTGCTACATCAGGCATATGTATGCATGTATTTATTTATTTCGTTTTTTGTTGACCAGGTAAGTGCACTAGACAAATCCTGCCTATTTTCAGGCACGACCCGGGGGAGGGGGATACAGATGAATGCCAACTGACCTTGAAGCAGATTAAGCTGTTGGTGGTATTTTTAGTGAAAGAGGGAAATTTGGCCAGGACACCGGGGAAATTCCCTTACTCTTTTCGATAAGTACCATGGGATCTTTAACATCCACCTAAACTACCACCAATCCAGGCAGATGGGACCTCGGTTTAACATCTCATCCGAAAGACGGCACCTCAGAAGTGCAGCACCCCTCTCATGTTGCACTACAGTGTCAGTACTGGGATATTAACCCAGGTGCCAGTTGTGGGAACTGAACCCACAGCCCTCTGATCTCCCGGCCTCAGAGGCGAGTGTGCTACCTACTGAGCCACTGACACTGATGAGGGGACGTATGAGATGGCAGTCCTGGCTCAGACTTACTGGTTTCCAGCAAGATCTTCAGGACTCTAACCTGGATTCCCCTTTTCAGGGCCCGGAGGTGGAGCAGATGGTGAAGTAACTGCAGGAATCTGGGAGAGCGGTGGTAGACGTATACCGGATGTACAAGACCCAACCTCAAACTACTCGCTGACGTCCTTTTTGTCAGCATCAGACTCAAGGACATACCGGCAAGCAATCCCAGGGAAAGGAATTTCTGAGATGGGGAATCCCTGCCCCTCAAGGTTCCCAGAGCCCTGGCCCCTCCTACCCCCTCTACCTGACTCCCATTGCTGCCCTTCTCCTCTCGGGGACAGGCAGCACAAGCAAGTAGGAGGGCGGTTTGCGCTTTACCCACTTGAGTGGTTCAGTATCACCACCAACCAATGGGTACTGGATACCGCTCCGATAGGGTATTGGATAGAATTCACCTCTATCCACCGGACATCCCTCCCCCACCCCACATTGTCCCATTATCCACCACCACAGTCTCCTTCTGGAAGGAGAGATCCAACAGCTCCTAGACAAAAGAGCTATTCAAAGGGTCCCAGTGGCCCAGAGAGGGAAAGGTTTCTACTCTTGCTTCTTCCTAGTTCCAAAGAAGACAGGAGACCTTCATCTCATTTTGGACCTCAGCCAGCTAAACTTCTCCGTGAAATAACAGAGGTTCCGCATGGTGACCCTGGGATCCCTCTTCCCCCTGCTCCAGCAAGGAGACTGGCTATGCTTCTAGATATGCAGGACGCCTACCTGCATATCAAGGTCCTGAAGACCCACAGATGTTTTCTGCAGTTCTGCTTCAGAGATGAGCATTACCAATTCAGGTCTCTGCCCTTCAGCCTCTCGTCAGCACCCAGGGTATTCACCAAATGCCTAGCGCCGCCGGGAGAGGCCTCTTTGTCTACCCCTACCTGGACGATTGGCTCCTCTCCGCTCAGTCAGAGGAGGAGCTTTTAATCACTCTCACAGAAATGCGGGCTCTATTTTCATCCCTGGGCATCACAGTCAATTGGACAAAGTCGCACCCCTGGCCAACACAGCGGCTGCAGTTCATCGAAGCCATCCTGGACACCGTACCGGGGAGGGCTTTTTTGCCCCTGGACAGAGCAGAATGCCTTCAGGGGTTAGCCAGAAGCCTCCATCACCACCCATGCTCCCCTGCGCGGGGGATCCTGCAGCTGCTGGGGCACATGGCGGCCGCCATCGCCACGGTTCCTTTAGCCAGGCTCCATATATGAGGACACTTCAATGGCACCTCAGGGTACAGTGGGACCAGTCGGTGGACGATCTGGATCTCCAAATCAGGATCTCTCGAGCAATTCATTGTTCTCTGGAATGGTGGCTCTGCATGGACAATCTGAATGGTGGCATTCCTTTCTGCAGATCTCGACCACTTCAGACCCTGACCACAGACGCCCCTCTGTCAGGATGGGGGGCTCATCAAGGGGACCACAGGACCCGGGGGTCCTGGTCTATCACCGAATGCTCTCTTCATGTCAATGTACTGGAAATGAGAGCGATACTGAATGCATTCTCGGCATTCAGAGACCAGCTTCAGTCGGGTCCTCTCCTGGTGCAGACAGACAACACACCCGTGGTCTTCTACATCGACAAACAGGGGGGAACTCACTCGTGTACCCCCTTTGCAGAGAAACCATGATAGTTTGGGACTGGACAGTAGAACACAGCCTGTACCTCACCGTAGTTCATCTGCCAGGGGTCCAGAATGTTCTCGCCCGACAGTCTCGGTCACTCTTCCTCTCAGAATCACGAGTGGGAATTGCTCCAAGATGTCGCAGACGACCTCTTCGATATGTGGGGCCAGACAAAGTTGGACTTCTTTGCGTCCCCATGCAACACCAAACTGCACAATTTTTGCTCACTCGCTCCTGGGTGTGGTGTTTTCTGGCGAGATGCATTGTACCTCTCCTGGCCGGGAAGTTCCTTTATGCCTTCCCTCTGTTTCCCCTCATTCAGAGAGTACTGCTCAAATTGCAGTCAGAGGCAGCCAGAATGATTCTGGTGGCTCCTCTATGGCCTCGTCAAATTTGGTATCCGCTGCCCCAGCAACTGTCTCTGGAACCCCCAGTTCAGTTGCCACTCTCCATTCACTCACTCTCTCAGGAACAGGGGATCCTCATCCATCCTGCTCTTCGCTCTCTTCACTTGCATGCTTGGCTCCTTCAGTCTTAGCAGAAGAGAGATTAGGAGTGTCAAGCAGAGTGGCTGAGATTCTGGTAGCAGCCAGGAAGCCTTCTACCAGAGCCACTTATGCTGTGAAATGGAAACGCTTCTGCTTATGGGCTACTGCCCGTTCCCTAGACCCCTTGGGTTGCCTGGTCAGGCATGTGTTAGAGTACCTCGGACACCTCTTGGACTTGGGATTGAGTTATTCCTCAATTAAGGTGCATATTTGTGCAGTCTCCGCATATCATAACCCTATCGGAGACAAAGCTCTAGCTCAATTGAATGCTGCAAGACCTTTCTGCGAGGGGTATTACACATCAGGCCTCCCAAGAGGGACATCGTTCCTCCTTGGGATCTCCTTTTTTGCTCTGAAGAAACTTGCGCTTCCCCCCTTCGAACCGGCAGCTTCTTGTGAGCTGCACTTCCTTTCTTGGAAGACTGTCCTCTTGGTGGCCATCACCTCCGCTCAAACGGTTTCGGGATTCCAGGCTCTGATGTCTAAAGAACCTTGCATGGTCTTTCACAGGGACAGGGTAAATTTGGGCACAAACCCCAGATTCATGCCGAAGGTGGTATCCGTCCTGACTCTGAACCAGGATATCAGCCTTCCGGTATACTATCTTAATTCTTCCAACCAGAGTGAAGCACTGTTGCACACCCTGGATGTTCATTCCATTTTGCGGTACTATCTTCACAGGACTCGCTCCTCTAGGAAATCAGACCAGTTGTTTGTTTCGTGAAGCAAATGTTAGGAGCTCCTGTCTCCAAATTGGCACTAGCCCGTTGGCTAGTACATTGCATTACGTTCTGTTATCAGCACCACGGCAGACCTCTCCCGGGTGCTGTTAAGGATCATTCCACCAGAATGGTGGCATCTTCTTTGGCGGCCCTTCAGCCGATATTTGTACGGCTGCCACATGGTCCTCCGTCCACACATTCATCAGGCATTATAGCCTGGACATCGCTTCCAGAAGGAGAGCAAGTTTTGAAGTAGCAGTCCTGCAAGGCCTTCTCTCATAGATGTCCACTCCATTTTTTATATACATCCTCTTCTGCCCTATCAGACCTGGGCCTATCTTTGGGTACTGCTTGGGATTCAGTCCTAATGGTATTACCTGCTGCAAGAGCTCCACCCTCGAAGACAGATAGTACAGTTAGGTAAGAACTTACCGTAACAGTAGATCATCGAGAGGAGCTCTTGCAGCAGGTGGCTTTCCCACCCTCCTTCCCCCAGGATATCTTAGGGGATTATCATCATTATTCTTGGTTTCCATCCAACCAGGATGTGGAAATTTTGCTACCTGATTCTCCAAATTGTATCAAACTGGGTCACCGGCGGGAGAACTGGGGTGGCGCCAGGGGACCGCCCCCTTAATACCACGTAGGACGTCAGGCAGAGCCGACGTCGGGGGCGGTCCCCTGCCTCAGACTGCTAGCTACAAGTTTTCCGTGGGGTCCTGACACCTGCCAGCTTCAGTCCTAATGGTATCACCTGCTGCAAGAGCTCCTCTCGAAGATCTACTGTTACAGTAAGTTCTTACGTAACTGTACTTTACAGGTGAGTAACCTGTTATTACTACAGTAGGTTTGTCCCTCACTATAGTGATGTGGCTAAGCCCCTGATGAACCTGTCCAAAAAGAAAATGCCAGAGAAAATTCTCTGGACAGAGGACTGTAACTCTGCCTTCCGATAGTTGAAGGAGACATTATGTGGGTCACCCATGCTCGCTAGCCACAACTGACCTAAGGTTCATAGTGCATGTGGCTGCCTCGGACCATGAGCTGGGCATTGTCCTCTGCCAAGTTACACCGCATGGGGAAGAGTACCCATAGTGTATCTGAGCCAGAAGCTTCTGCCTAGGCAGCCAGCATATGCCACAGTTGAGATGGTGTGTCTGGGGATAGTGTGGGCCCATCAGAAGCTGCAGCCGTATTTGTACGGGAGGGAGTTCACTGTGGTCACAGATCATAATCCCCTGACATGGCTCCATAGGACTAGTGGGCAGAACACAAAATTATTGCACTGGAGTTTGATACTACAGTCTGACCATCCAGCATCGAAGTGGTGCTCAGAGTGCCGGTGCAGATGGATTGTCAAGGCAGGGCTAAGTGCATGACATGTTCCTTTAGGTGTTTCCCAGTCCCTACATGAACGACAGTCTCTCTTGGGGGTTGCCTGAATGAGACATGCCTTCATTTCCTTGGTTGTGGGGGGATGACGGGCATATGACTAGATTGATCTGTTTATTTCTTTTTTTAGAGTAGATATTTTTCTTTTATAAGTTCTGTTATTTGAAAGTGGATGAAAACATGGCTTCCAAGTCACATGTCCAGGCTGGTCTTGTGGAATATGCTGGCTAACTGCTCAGTGTAACTTTCCTACGAGCTCATCTAAGCTGCACATCCTGGCACATGTGAGGGTGCAATTTCAGACACCTCAGACATCCTGAAAAACAAGATCGTAAAGCTGGAAAGAGAATGTTTAGGTGTGAAGGAGGCCTGCTGGCCCGGGTGATGTCATCCACGCACAGACTCACCCATTAGGTGTGGGAGAACAGTGGGGAATTGCCACTGTAAAGGATGAGACCACTCTCCGCAGTGAAAAATGGAATAAATTGGGGTGCTGAAAGTTAGCACATCCTCTTTCTCTAGGGCATATGACATTCAAAGACGGAGAAGTGCCCTGCCACAGAAAAGCTTGTTGAATGGTGAGTATAGAACCATTTAGAGAAAGTGTCTCTGTAGCTAGTGGGCAGGTAGAGTTTTTAGAGTGAGGAAAGCTGAGTTTTTCTCTGTCAACTGTCTGTTTAGCTTAATTTATTTTACATTCTGAGTAAACTTGTAAACCTTTTGTCTGACTGTAAACATATCCTGTTTGTAAATACTTGTTGTTATAGTAAAAAAATCTATTTTTGATAAGTCCAACAGCTGCTTGTTTATTTAAAAGGGTAATGGTACTGTTTCTGCTGGACTCAGTTTGCAGTCAGTCTTCGAAGGCCACTCTGCCAGTAGCTATTGTGGTGACCTTCCTGACCTTGAGAAGGAGGCAAAAGGGCAGGTTTTCCTGGTTCCTGGTAAAAAATCAGGTGGTGGCAGTGAATTAGAAGTCCCCAGTGTGGTATCTTTTTTGTCAGAGTGTAACATTATTTCTTGTATTTATTACCTTTAATAGGGCTGGTGTCATACCAGTTTTTCCCCTTTATTTTATTTGCATTGCCTTTCACACCAAGGCACTTTTTTTGTCTTTATCTATAATTTTTGCCGTTTCACTTCTTCCTACTCAGTGTCTCCATGTAGCTCTAAAAAAAAAAAGTACTGACATGCATTGGGCCAGCAGTATCACTTAAAAGCTGATGATTGCACGGTTCCATACGTTCGCTACATATGTGACTAGGTCATCCCAAAAGTTCAAGGTTCTTGTATGATCCTAGTGCTGCCTGTCTCAGACTTACTCCAGATGAAGAGTTAAAATAGGTAATTCACCCCAAGGACTTGGGTGAAAATTTTGCCTCAGAATTTATTTCCCTGATTTATGTGTGGAAAGTGTTTGAGAGATCTGCTTCAGCTGTTAAGGCTGGCACAAACTGGCCTTCAGGGTGAGGTAGCCTCAGCATTCATCATATCACTGTGTGAAGTATGGATGTAAACATCTTGCATAATAATCAATAAAGGCTCGTGTTTAACAGTAGTTGAATAGAAAGTACAGTTTTAAAGGCCAGTAAAGACTCAACAATAACTTCTTTAATACTTTTTATTTACCCTTAGGCTCATTATAATGTGACAACAACCAATTTATTGACTGCTGATCAAGTACTACATGAAATAATTGGAATCCTTCCTAAGAAGAATGTTGAATATGTGCAAAAGAGGGGTGAGTGTTAATACTATAAATTATTTATATTTATGTCATGCAAGTAATGAATAAATGTGCAAAATAAACATAGAAACTGACGGCAGATAAGGATCGCTATTCCTACCCAGTCTGTCCCTTTTCTTTCTACCTGCTGCAGAAACCACAGGCCCTACTTGATCTCCGGCTTTGATCTCATCTCATTCCTATCAGTAGGGTTCCCCTATGCCTATCCCATGCATTTTTGAATTCCCCTACCGAATTTGCACCCACCACCTCTGCACTTTTTTGCATTGAATCTTAGCTTCCACCCTCTTGACCATGTCTCTAGTTTACCTAGGTCCCGCCTCATGTTTTCCACCCCTCCCAGAATGTCTACCCAGTGGCAGATCTTGGTGTCATCTGCAGAGAGACATATACCTTTCCTTCCAGACCCTCCACCATGTCACTTATGAAGACATTGAATAGGACTGGCCCCAGAACTGATCCCTGTGGCACCCCACTGGGCACCCTCCTTTCCTCTGATTGAGCTCCATTTACCACCACCCTCTGTGTTCTATCCCTCAACCAGTTCTGAACCCAGTTTACCACCTTGGGACACATTCCCAGGCTGCCTAGCTTGTTTACAGGCCTCTTATGTGGAATGGTGTCGAAGGCCTTGCTTGAAATCCAGGTAGGCCACATCCACCGCTCGCGCCCCCCCAATCCACTTCTCTGGTCACCCAGTCAAAGAAATCGATCAGATTTGTTTGACATTCCCACTGTGAATGCATTCTGCCTTGGATCCTGTGCTCCGCTGGATTCAAGATGTTCCTCAATCCATTCTTTTGGCAGGGATTTCATTATTTTCACCACCACTGAGGTCAGGCTGACTGGTCTGTAGTTTCTAGCCTCCTCCCTACTCCCACTTTTGTGAAGAGGGACTACATCTGCTCTCCTTCAGTCCTCTGGAACCACTCCCTTTTCCAGCGATTCATTGTACGGGGCTGCCAGTACCTCCCTAAGCTCCTTTAATATTCTAGGATGTATCCCTTCTGGTCCTATTGCCTTGTCCACTTTCAGCTTTACGAGTTCCTTTAGAACTCTCTCCTCCATAAATGGACTGATGTCCACCTCCCTCCATTTACTGTTCCTGCCACTTTATTGTGGTCCCTCACCTTCCCCTTCTTCTGTGAATACTAAACAAAAATGTTCAGGATTGTTGCTTTTTCCAAGTCCCCTTCCGCACACTCCTCTTCTTCCCCCTTAAGCCTTACAATCCCACCCCTTGTCTTTCTCCTTTCACTGACGTACCTACTGTATAAAACATCTTGTCCACTTTCTTTACTGCCTGGGCTATTTTTTTCCTCCGTTTGTGCGTTTGCGCTCCTGACTGCCTTCCCTGGCTCCCTCTGCTTATCCTAATACACTACCCAGTCCTCCTGTGTTTCCTTGTACTTCCTGAAAGCCAAGTTGAAACCTGGTTCTAACTATAAGTATGTTTTGGTTCTAACTATAAGTATTTTTTTATTGCCACACACATTGCATCAACCCAGCTAGAGGAGCTGGCATTGGAACCATCCAGCTGAATTTAAACTGCAGCTGTGTGCATGCTTGCACGTCTCTTGCATGGTTCCCTCCAGTCATCTGATGTTTTTTTTTTTTCTCTGCCATATAGATCAGCTGCACCATGGTTCCACTCCATGTTGCTTTTGTTTTTTTTTAATTGGTTGTCACTTCCTTTCCAGTTTTGACCCTACTGCAGTTCCTGTTGAGTTCAGGCATCGCCTCTATGCTGAAGTTTCTTCTTTTTCTATTTTTTTTTAAATTATTTTTCTCTTGTGGCACTGCACAGCTTTTCTTAAGTGTCCCTCCACTGCTATGGCTTCTCTGCAGGTGAACCCTTCAAGTGCCCTACTAGATGTCCAAGAAGTCCAGTGATAGTCAGTAGAAGTTGTTGTAAGAATGTCCAACAAGGTCAGCCTGATGGCACAGCAGTAGGGCTACTGCTCATTATGCCAATGACCCAAGTTTGGGAATGAGATGGGGATGTAAAGAGCTGGCCAATGGAAGGAAGATAGAAACATAGAAACATAGAATTTGACGGCAGATAAGGACCGCTTGGCCCACCCAGTCTGCCCATTTCCCTACCTACTGGATAAGCTGCAGTTCCTAGTTAACCAGCAGCCTACTTCTTCCTACCCCCACCCCCCAGAACTGCCTTATGACTATCCCATGCATGCTTGAATTCCACCACTGATTTTGACTCCACAACCTCCTCCGGAAGGCCGTTCCATGCATCCACAACCCTCTCTGTGAAAAAATACTTCCTTAAATTACCTCTGAGCTGCCCCTCTATCTTCAAATTGTGCCCTCTTGTTCTTGCACACCTCTTTTTTTGAAAGATGCTACCCTCTTGGACTTTGTTGATTCCCTTGAGGTACTTGAAAGTTTCTATCATGTCCCCCTCTCCCTCCTTTCCTCGAGGCTATACATATTAAGCTCCTTAAGTCTCTCTTCATATGTCTTCCGGTGCAGACCCTGCACCATTTTATAACCAGCCTTTGTGTGAAGCAAATAAACAAAACAAGACGATGTAAGAAACCACTATGGTTCTCAAAGGAAGTGGCAGTGAAGGTTCAAGAAAAAAGCATTCAGGAAGTACAAGGAATCGCAGAAGGAGCAGGACAGAGAACTGTATCAGTTAAAGCAAAAGGAGGCTGGGAAGGCAGTCAGAACAGCAAAGGCCCAAACCGAGGAAAAGATAGCCAACTCAGTTAAGAAGGGGATAAAACCTTTATAGGTACATCAGAGGCGAAAGGAAGACCAAGGGAGGGATAGTGAGGCTTAATAAAGGGAGGAGGGTGGGCAGAGGGAGACTGTGAAAGGCAGAGATACTAAACAAATATTTTTGCTCAGTATTTACAAAGGAAGAGGGGGAGGTACATAAAACAAACAGTAGTAACACGCTGGATACAGAAGTTGATACCGGCCCATTTACAGAAGAAAGGGTTCCGAAAGAACTGTTAAAACTGAAGGTGGACAAAGCAATGGGGCCTGATGGGATTCATCCCAGAATTCTAAAAGAACTAGGACCAAGAAACAGGAAAGCAGCACATCTCTCATGCAGAATGGTCCCAACCCCTGTACTCTGGATGCAGCACCCTTGGAACTCCTTTCTTCATAACCAACAGGAATTTGGATCTGCCATGGTGGGGTGGGGGGGGGACTCTGGGGTTGAATGCTGCTCCTGGCTAATAGCAAGGATGGTCAGCATTTGGACTGAGCCCATTCCGGGAGAAGGGAGCTGAGGTCCAAGGAGCATAAACAATAAATTTAAAGAGAAGAAAACTCTCCAACAAGTAAATCCACCCCCCATTGATTCCAGTAAAGAAACTGAAGTGGGAGTGTTCCAGTTCAGATCAATCTAATTCCATACCTATGTGACCTTCCTGCTGCAAGCACAGATCTTACCTGTGTCAATCTTCACCATTCATCACCTTTGGGTAGTGGCGGAGTCACGACCCCGCGAGAGCTCTTTTTTTGGGGGCAGGGATGGGCGGAGTCTACACCATGACACATCCCTCGGGGGCGTCGCACTCACAAGGTTGGCCGTTAGGCGTTGTCGACTCCTCCCTCCCACTAGTTCTTCGTTGCCCGCTGTTGAGGTCGCACCTCGTGGGTAGCTCTGCTACGTGAGAGGCCTGCTGTTGATCTTGAAGCCTTCGGCTCCGTTTACGTAGTCCGTCGACTCCATCCATTGAATTCTTTCCTGCCGGTTCAGTTTCGCTCCATTCGACGTCGCCTAGGATTAAAGAAAGA
Organism: Neoceratodus forsteri; assembly: GCA_016271365.2. Classification (NCBI taxonomy): domain Eukaryota; kingdom Metazoa; phylum Chordata; order Ceratodontiformes; family Ceratodontidae; genus Neoceratodus; species Neoceratodus forsteri. The sequence goes on along the minus strand of CM057453.1, from coordinate 1,318,914,782 downwards.
CTGTTCCTTTCTTTATTTTTGCGACATCGGGTCTTGTTTGGTGGTGTTTTTTCTGTAGGTCATGTCTTGGTTGGGGGCAAGAAAACAATGAAGATGGGGCAGCCCCCTATGCGTCAGTGCCCATGCGGCCGTAAGTACTCCATCACCGACCAACATGACCATTACCTCACGTGTCTTGGCCCGCTACACGACATGGATTCATGCGACGCCTGCTTCTCCATGGACCGTCGTGTCATCGAACAACGCACGTGGAAAGTTTGTCGAGCTCTGCTGACTTTTGGGGGATGGGTGCACACTTGTCTGGCCAAGCCACGTTCTCTCAGCCTTTCCTCTGGGTCCCCCTCCTGGTTCTATACGGACTGAGGAGGAGGGGGCTTCTGCTTCTTGAAACCTCGCCGTTGCAGAAGCCCCTACCATGGTGCAGGAGACCCAGTCTGTTCCCCTCTGGGGATGGGTGGAAGGTACCGCCGTGGCAATCACCCTTTGGGGTGAGAGGCTCCCGAGTTAGCCGGTACCACTTGGCTCAGAAGGCCTGGGTGGCGCCGTCCTCTACGCCATCTGTCGGCACCATCTTGGGCCTCGGCGCTGTTCACAGCACAGTGGGCCCTGTTGGTGCCAGTCCGTCGCTCGGCGCCGTTGGCTCTGTTCGCAGCGCCGATGGTGCTCATGGCACTGTGGGAGGCTCTATGGCGCCATCCTTGACTGTTTCTCGCCCTGGCACCGTCCGTGGCGCCATGGTTGAGCACGGTGCCGTGTCCAGCTCTGGAGCTGCTTGTGACACCGAGCGAGGACACGGCACCGTTGGGGTTTCCGACCTCAGTGCCGTTTGCAGCACGGTCGGGGTTGTCGTCGCTTGCCTCGGCGCCGCTCGCTGTGCCGTTGGTTGGGACAGTGCTGTGGGGGTTTCCGACCTCGGTGCTGTTCGCGGTGCCCAGAACACGGTCAGAGCCATCGCCAGAGCTGTATCTGGCTTCTGCGCTGCTTGTGGCGCCGTGGGTCAGGACGGCGCCATGACAGGCTCCGATGCTGCTGCCATCGTTGGAGCCGTGTCTTCTTCCCGCACCATTTGCGGTGCGGCTGAGGACATCAGCACCGACTCTGGTGCAGTCTCTAGGTTTGGTGCCCTTTTCAAATGGGATGGCAGCGGGCATCCATGTACCGTTTGGCACAGAACTTCGATCTCCACCTCCTCTGAGGAGGAATCGGACTCTGAGTCAGATAGGCAGTCTGACTCTTTGGAGTTTGCTGCTCACGTGGACACTTTGGTAGTGTCCTCGATAGGCTGGAACCAGCCCCTCTCTAAGGAGAGGACAGTGGCTCCCAGGACCAGGGTCAGGGGTGCAGACCAGCAGGCGGTGGTGCAGGTCACCATTGCTCTGCAGCCTGGACTCGAAGGGTTTTCTGTCCCCTCAGTGGTGGTACCCCCTCAGGTGGTGTGCCTGGATCGCCCAACTTTGGGGCCAATCGTAGCACCCACAGAAGGGGAGGGTGCTGCTTCCTGGATAGCCCCTTTGGGGGCTGACCGGGGTTGCCAGCTGCCTAGGCTGGCTCTTTCGAGGAGGAGGGCGGCACTTTCGGATTCCAAGTGGTATGGGTTCGATGCAGCGACCTTTTTATGGAACCCACCCAGGCTCTGGGAGAAGTCGTAGCGCGGACCCTCGCCCTTCCCTTTCGGTTTCCTAGAGAGGGCCCCGTTCTTTGGAGGTGGGAGACCGTTCTTCTGAACTTTCACGTTCACGTCCCTGGTCACCTCACAGGGGGGATTCTAAAGGGTGCAGCCTAGGCAGTTCCAGTATGGTTGACCAGCTGTCGGCTGTTGAGTTTTCCAGAGCTCCCTCTTCTCCTGGGGCTTCAGGTGCTCTCTTTAACCCAGGCGGAGGACAGAAACGATTCCTATTGTTAGCTCTGCCCCCTCTCCTCTGCCACATTCTCCTGCTCTCCCAGGTATTCTTGGTCCTAACGGTCTTCTCTCCTGGGAGCAGTTCAGAGCTGTGGCTCTTCAATTTCCCTCTTGTGTTAGGGCCATGTACAGACAGGTTTTTCAACCTCTCCCTGAGCAGTCAACCTCTGTGCCTCTGAGGTCCTCTGACTCCTCATCCTCCTGTTCAGGAGGTGAGGTACCGTCTGTCCATATCTCCCCAGCTGCTGATCTCTCTGAGTATCAGCATTTTCTTATGAGGATGTTGGAGGACCTGCATGTCACCCCTCCCACTCAGCACAATCCGGAGCATCCGACACGCACCTTTTTGGGTGATTTCAGTGCGGACACTCTTGTAGTGCCCCTATGGCCTGCTCCCTTTAGGGAGTCGTCAATGCCCTTCTGGCAGAGACCCTTTTCCGGAGTTCCAGCCCCTAGGGATCTCCACCAGGGGTATGGTGCCCCCCCAGAGTCTTCAGGTAACCTGCCTCATCCTAGCTCAGGATTGATGCAACTGGATACTCCCAACTGGCATCGCGCCCTGCACCAAGACCGGCCCCCAGATCAAGATTCCTTGGATTTTGACTTCTGGGGTAGGAGAGCTTTTTACTCAGCACAGTTGCTTCTCTCTATCTGCTCATAAGGCCCACTGTGTTACCTATGATTGGTTCCTGTGGTCCAGGCTAGGTCAACTCCTAGCCTCGATGCCTGACACGGAGAAAACCAGACAAGCCATTGCACTCTCTGCACGTGGCCTGGAGCTAGCAAGGGCATCGTATGACGCCAGTGAGGTAGCTACCAGGGTCGTAGGGACAGCGATCTGCACTAGGCGGATGGCATGGCTGCGTCTCTCCCAGTTGTCACTCTTGGTCCGGTGTAGGGTAATTAACTCCGCTTACCGGAGAACCTATCTTCTAGGGACATGGATATGTTGTTCATCTACACTGTCTGGCAGGTTCCTTGCCACTTTAAATCTTGCCGGAAGGTCTTCAAGCTGGCTCCTCCCACCCACCCGGGTGGTAAAACTCACGGCTCCGCCCCATGACGCCAGATCTTCCTTACCGCTTGGAAGCTCAGGTTCCCTCCTTAACGCTCTGCGTATAAGACTGGTTCCTAACTCTTGAATCTTCAAAATTAAAAGTCTTTTGCTAAAGACTTTGGTCTTCTCTCCCTGCGGCTGCGATGGACCATCGAGTCGGTTTCTGGGGATGCCCTTGCGGACTGAAGTTGTCCGGGACGGATCCGCACTCCACGTGCGTCTACTGCTTAGGCCTTGAGCACGACCCGCAGGCTTGCGACCTGTGCTCTTCTTTTTCGGCCTACGTCCTCGAAGACCGTGCTGCCCGTTTACAGCTGGGGCGTCCCGAGAAAAGAATTCCTCCGGTTAAGTCTAAAGAGGCCCGGTTGGCGGTGTCGCGCGGCGGGCTCAGCGGATCAGCTCGAGCAGATGATCGCCCTCGAAGAGGAGGCGGCGCGGGCCGCTTCTACCTCGGCTGCGGCATTTGTCCCGCTCTCTCTCGGTGCCTCGTACTCGGCTTCTTTTAAGGAGCTTTGTCTGACCCTCTCGACGAAAGGTGAGGGTCCAACTTTTCTGGACCTTTTTCTTGGTCCAAAAGAGCAAAGTAAGTCTCACCGTCGACGCTCTTGGGGCGGAAAGATCCCCTCCCCAGTAGTCGACTTCGGTCGACGCCTCGCCTTCGGCCACTGGCTTCACGGTGTCCCCATCAGGCCAGTTGACCGAGACTCCCGTCGACGCGGTCGAGATTTTTCTCGACCCGTTGGACGGGTTGTCGGCTGGAGAAGCTGAGAATCCCCTCTCCCCGGCTCCCCGGTGGAGTTGAGGTCCCGTCGGCTCGTCTGTGCCTCCGGTGGAATCTTCCGAACCGAGGGGAGTGCCGATTCCCGACACCTCCCCGCACCATCCTCGGCCTAGCCGAGGTTCTAGGTCTCAGTCTCAGACGACTTTGTGGTCCAGCTGATCCCGCCGCCATAGGCGGTCTCGGTCTCGGCACCGCGCAAGGCAAGCGGCGCAACCGCTCTTCCTCCTCCTCGGACGAGGGGAGACTTTGGCGCAAGTTGAGTCGGAGGTATGAGGAACTCATGTGGCAGCAGCTCCTTCTGACCGGGAATAGGCCGACCCAGTCGTCTTCCCCGGCCATTAAGTGGCTGTCACCGGAGCGGCCGAAACAACCCCTCGTTGTAGCCGAGGAGCCTGTTCCCAGGCCGGTTGTTCGGCAAATTCCAGCTGCCCCACCGATTCTGGTGGAACCTCTGCCTCCACAGCCGTTATTTGGGGCTCCGACAAAAATTCTCGATCGGCTCAGGGACTGCCCCATAGGCTGTCTGTCACCCTCACTCCCGATAAGCCTCGGCAGGTGAGGGGTGGCTCAGGCCCGAGGCAGCTCTTTGAGGACTCTTCCGAGTCCGAGGACGATTCCTCCCTTTTCTCCAAGCGAATGGACTTGGAGTCCTCAGGAGGACAGTCGGTGGACGATAGCCCTTCATCCTTCCTAGGATTACTTGGCTCATGTCGAGTCCACGGGATGAAGCTCAAACCCGTTTCAAGCGGGCCAGGTATCCCTCACAGAGATTCTGGACGAGGATTCCCCTCTGGAGCCTTTCGGTGGCCGAGGCCATAGTGGGCCCGGCTTTGGAGCTTTGGCGCCTGCTTCCTGCCCTCGCCTGGCCAGGATGGCCAGGAAGTATCCGGTCCCTACCGGTTCCTGTCCGGTTTTGAACACCTCTCTGCTGAGGGGTTGGTTACCGATAGCGTTTTCGTAGCGCCTGGGCAGCCAGGGATGTGGACAAACCTCCCAACAAGGAATCCAAGAAATTGGATTATGCGGGCGAAGCGTCTATGCTGCGTCCCCTCTCGGCCGTCCGTCAAGCCAGTTCGGCCGTCCTCATGGCACATTTTTCTCATGCCCTGTTGGGCTCCTGGATGAGGTCGTCCCTCATCTTCCGCAGATCTGCAGACTACGGTCAGGCAGGTGCAGGACCAGGGCAGGGCAGTGGCCAAACAGCAGCTCAGACTGCTTTAGACATCGGGACTCATGGCCAGGTCTGTGGCGGCCGCGAGTGGTCATCGTCGTCGGGCTTGGCTGAGGATATCCACCTTTACTTCGGATACCCAGCACAAGTTGGCGGACATTCGTTTTTGGGGACTGACCTCTTCGGCCCTGGGGTGGAATGTCACCTGCAGAGGATCGAGAAGTCCAATGCTACCTTGGACTCTGTCTCTTCCGCCCAGAAGGACAAAGGCCGCAAGCCTCAGCCTAAGCCCTTTCGTCCTTCTGCGACCCCACGCCCGGCCCAGCAACGTCAGGGCCAGCAGGCTCGGGCTTGGCATCCCAAACCCAAGCCGTCGGCTTCCTCCAACAGGAAGCAGAGAAAAGGCCCAGGAGGTCCCTCGGCCGGTCCCCCCTCCAAGCCTGCCCAGTGACAGGCTGAGGGGTGCTCCTTCATCCCGTCACCTCACCCCTGGTTCCCCTGGAGGCAGCTCCGACACTTCCTTTCCGCGAGGTCCATTATTACCATGGACAGGTGGGTACTGGAGGTGGTGGGAAAAGGCCTGCCTCTAGAATTCGAGCAGGCCCCGCCCGTCAGAGCCGTCGCACCTCGGGGGGCCTCGGAGTCCGCAGCCTCACTGTCTGCTCATCAGGCCGACATCGTTCTCCTCCTCCAAAAGGAGGTGATCAGGAAGGTAGCGGATCCCCCCTCAGACCCGGGGTTTGTGTCCAGGTACTTCCTGGTTCCGAAACGGATGGGGGGCTGGTGCCCCATTCTCGACCTACACGACCTCAACAAGTTCCTAAGGTCTCGAACCTTCAGAATGGTCACTCTGGCGCAGATAATACCATCTCTGGAACACGGCGTGTGGTTCTGCTCTCTGGACCTGCAGGACGCGTTCTTTCACGTCCCTATCAGTCCGTCACATCGGAGATTCCTTCACTTTCGAGCGGAGGGATCCCTCTTCAAGTTCCGAGCCATGCCCTTCGGCCTGTCTTCAGCTCCCAGGGTCCTCACCAAATGCATTGCAGTGGTGACAGCTTTCCTCCGGCGCCGGAGGGTCCGGATGTACCCCTACCTGGACGATTGGCTGATAGCAGCCCCCTCCAGACAGGAGGTGGAGCGGTCCAGAGACCTGCCCTCAGGTTTGCTCTCAAGTCGGCCTCCTCATCAACGAGGCCAAGTCGGAACTCGAGCCGAAGCAGGTGATTCTGTTTATCAGGGCAGACCTCGACTCTCTTCGAGCCAGAGCACGGCTCCCGGCGGACAGGGCCGAGGTTCTTACCTCCTTTGCCCAATCATTTCTGGCTGGGCAATCGCGCCCTACCCGGGACTTCCTGCGCCTCCTGGGTCTCATGGCGGCCTGTACCAGCATGGTCCGTTGGGCACGCTGGCACATGCGCCCCCTTCAGTGGGTCTGGCCAGCCACTGGTCACAGCGCTGCGATCCATTGGACCAGCTAGTGATGGTGACCCAGGAGATGTGGAACGCTCTCCGGTGGTGGACTGTTCCATCTCATCTGCAGGAGGGCATCCCGTTTGTCCGCCCCGAGGCAGCGGTCTCTATCGACCGATGCCTCTCTGATGGGTTGGGGTGCCCATCTGGGGAACACGGCGCCGGCCTCTGGTCCCGCAGGAGTCGATGCCACATCAACCTGTTGGAGCTCCGGCGGTCAGCCTAGCTCTCACCGCCTTTGCTCCGTTTCTCCGGGGTCAAGTGGTCCGAGTCAGGCGGACAATACCACAACCATGTACTACCTAAACCGCCAGGGTGGGGCCCGTTCCATGCTTCTATGCGAGAAGCTCTCCGCATTTGGTCACTGCGTGCAGCCTGGAGGCGAACTCCTAGCCATTCATGTGGCAGGAGCCTCCAACACCTGGCCGCATGCCCTGAGCCGGAGAGGGGCTGCATCTCACGAGTGGTCTCTCCTGCGGAGGTAGCACAAGATCTGTTCTCCCACTGGGGCACACCTCAGGTGGACCTGTTTGCCTCAGGAGGCAGAAGCTGAGCTGTTTCATGCCGGCCCCCCTCAGCAGGGCTCGCTGCAGGGGGATGCCGTCTCGAGGCTGTGGACCCCGGGCCTCTTTTGCGCCTTTCCCCCATTTCCCTTGATCCACAAGGTGCTTCTCAAGGCAAGGAGGGACAAGGCGCAGGTGATTCTGATAGCCCCAGACTGGCTCCGCCAGTTCTGGTATCCAGATCTCCTCAGCCTCAGCTCCAGGCTCCCGAGGCAGCTTCCAGCCCGCTCGGACCTGCTCTCAGTCAATCAGGGGAAGGTGTTCCATCCGGACCTTCAATCCCTGCACCTGACGGCCTGGTTCCTGAGCGGCTAGAGTTCCAGGCCTTGGGTCTTTCCGACGAGGTCCTCAATGTTGTTGAGGCATCCCGTAAGGAGTCGACCAGGAAATGCTATGCCTTCAAATGGAAGAGATTTTCCATCTGGTGTCAGTGCAAGGGCTTGGACCCTTCCTCCTGTTGTTTGGCAAGCATTTTGGACTATTTATGGTCCCTTTCTAGTCAAGGGCTTTGGTCGACGACCCTAAAGGTGCACCCTGGCAGCCATCTCTGCTTACCGGTGCGGGCCGGGGAGCAGTCGGTGGCACAGGAGAAGGTGGTCTGGCGCTTTTTCAAGGCCTTGATCACATTTCCTCGGTCGCAGAGCCTCCACCTCCGTGGGATTTACTGCTGGTACTGGCAAAGCTCATGGGCAAGCCATTCGAACCAATGCACAGGTGAACTCTCTCACCTGTCGTGGAGAACCGCCTTCTTGGTGGCTATCCGTCAGCCAGAAGGATGGGAGAACTCCAGGCGCTCTGCATCGAGTCTCCTTACCTGGTCTTCCACAGGGACAAGGTTGTACTCCTCCTCCCGGAGAACTGCTAGGAGTCTGCCAGACAGTGTGGATGAACAACATATCCATGTCCCTAGAAATACAGGTTACTCACCTGTAACAGGAGTTCTAGGAATGGTATATGTTGTTCATCCACCATACCAGACCTCCCGGCTTGACGCTGGCCCTGAGCTTCCAGCGGGCCAGATCTGGCGTCATGGGGTGGAGCCGAGAGTTTTACCACCCGGGTGGGTGGGAGGAGCCAGCTTGAAGACCTTCCGCCAAGAATTAAAGCGGCAAGGATACCTGCCAGACAGTGTGGATGAACAACATATACCATTCCTAGAACTCCTGTTACAGGTGAGTAACCTGTATTTTCTCCCGTAGGGTCAGACGACGTCTGTTGGGGCAACTTGCTACCCCCTCCGGAGGATCCCTGTCTCACTCCCCCCACTCTCGGGCCTCTCCAGACCCATGTAGTTTCTCTTAGTGTATCACCCACTGAGAGCTAAGGGACTCAGTCCCTTAGGGTTGAAGCCCCCTTCAAGGGGCTAAGCACTCACCAAGGTGATGAATGGTAAGGAATTGACACAGATAGATATGAAAATTACGTACCTACCGTGGTATGATCTCTGTGTATCTTTACCATTCATCACTAATCCCTCCTCCATCCCCTTGAGGCCTCAGTCTCTGGGTTCCCCCTCCCTCTCTGTGCCCTCTTTTCGCCCCCCTCCTTTCTGTTAGTCAGGCATGGGGTGACCTTGGGCACATAGGGGGATATTTTTCTATAGGGGGAGAGTGGTCCGGATGTGGGGAGGGCACTCTTTCTTCAGTGCCTCGGCTCCACCCCCATGGGGGTGGGTGTCGGTGGTTCCCCCCTCTCTGCTCTCTCTCCTCTCCTCCCTGTCACATTTACCTTGATTTTCCTTGTCCTTTGGACACAACCTTAATTCTAATTTAAGAAACTGCGTTTCTTACACCATAAAGATGTATTCTGGGGGATTTCCTGTACCCTGTCTTTTCTTCCAGAATAGCAGATTCTGCTTATGTTGGAGTTTTGGCGGTGATTGTGCCTTGAATTCTGGCAGTTTAGCCTTCTGGCTACTCCTTCATGAGTTTCTATACAGTCTGGAGACAGGTCAGGGGTCCAGGGTGTGTTCCTCCCTTCACATCTTTATCTCTAAACTCCTTCACCCTCCCTCCTCCTTTTCTACTTCCCAATCCCCTTAGTTTTTTCAGCTTATTCTGTCCTCTCAGTCATTTATTTCTCCTTTTATTTATATATCTTTTCCTTTCTCTGTCCTTTGGACTTTCTTGTCCCTCCCTCCCAACCCTTTCTTACTCTACAGCAACTCAGAACTGGCTGGAGGGAGTCAACAACACCTAACTGCCAAGCCACGAGTGCCATGGTGCGTCGACTCCGCCCATCCTAAAAAAAGCTCCTGCGGGGTCATGACCTCCGGCCACTACCCAAAGGTGATGAATGGTGAAGATACACAGAAAGATCAGAATTATGATGGATACGTAATTTTCATTTCTCCGCTGGACTAATTTGGAGTCTTGGTGCTGTCCCTCATTCCACAAGATCAAACTCTTTCCTTGTTTGCCAGCAGGCATGCCCTTGCGGACACATCAGGTTCTCTTCACTCCTGTGGGGGACACCTGGTTAGCTCTTTGTGACTCCAATTCCTGTTTCTCAGGGTGACTTTGCTAAGCTGGGATTCAGACTCTGAGGAGGTTTCAGACACCACCCCAGATGGTTGTGGGGCTGATGATACAGGGAGTAGATCTTCCAGAAATCTGTCTCTGCGTTGAGTCCCAGTAGTGAGTCTGAGCCAGAGGTTCTAGGACACAGTGGGAGCCAGAACTTTTAAAGAGGGCAGTCGCTGAGGTAAGCTGCGCACATATGCACCTCTGTAAGACCGAGCTTGCAGTCACAGGCTTACTTTGGCACTGGCCCTCAACCATGTTTTACATCCCCACTTAACACCAAACTTCCTCGATTCTGTTCCAGAAATCTAAGACATGGAGCTTTTGATGAAATCTGTTTCTGTATGCATTCCCCCCAGTCTCTATTGTTCAGAGGGTATTGCTCGAATTGGAGGCACATGGAGCAAGATGATTCTGGTGGTCCTCTACTGGGCTCGACAGATAGGGATGCCATCTGGTGAGCAGCCTGTCTGTCAGCAAACCGAGGATTCTTCCACTCAGGACAGACTTGCTAACTCAGGGTAGCCTGGTCCATCCCAACCTGCACTTCCTGCATATTCGGGCCTGACTCTGAAGAAATAGAAGTGAACAGGAACATCATTGTATCTCAGAGGGTTTCTGAGATACTTTTGGCTGCTCATAAGCCTTCCACTAGGAAAACTTGCAGCCAAGTGGAAGCTTTTTTTTTTTTTCATCTGGTGCTGCATAACCCACCTGGACCCTTTTGAATGCTCACCTGACAGTGTACTGGAGTACTTGCTAGACCTTTCTGATCATGACCTTCAGTATTCCACAGTAAAGATCCACCTGGGTGGTATATCTACATACCATGAACCCATGGGTTCCCTCTACCTGGCAGAGCTGCCACTGTTCGAGGTTCCTTAAGGGCATCGTACACACAAGGCCTCGTGTCTGGAAGCTGGTGCCTGCCTGGGATATCAAACTTATACTGGATATACTCCGTTGCAAGTCCTTTGAGCCCCTTGCGATGTGTGATCTGAAGTTTCTGACTTGGAAAGCAGCTTTTCTTGTGCCCATCACCTCTACAGTCAGAGTGTCTGAAATCCTTGCCTTGGTCACAGATCCTCTGCATACTGTTTTCAATAAGGACATGCTAGTGCTTTGTGCACATCCCATGTTAATGCCAAAGGTGGTTTCTAAATTCCATCTTAACCAGGCACTTGTGCTGCCTGTCACAAATGCACTCAGCAGGTCTGGCCCTCTGCTCCCACAGTACCAACCTCAGAGCGCAGTAATGTAAACAGGTAACAGACAGGGTAACCCTCCTGTCTGCTTTTGGGTCCGAATCACCTTTGGTCTCAAGTTCTGGGGGATTCAAACTGTGAACCTTATGCTAGCATACCCAAATGTACAGGCTCAGATAATATTCTCTTTAGGGGGGATGCAATATATCTTTTGCCTAAGGGCACCTAACAAGGTATCCAAAATGAACCCTTAAAACTCTATAAAAGACCTTGGGTATATTCTTACCTTTTCCCAGTTTAGCAAGACCATCAGTTGTTGAACAGTTGTCAAACTTAACCATCTATACGTCACATGCAGAGAAAAAGAACTGGTAGACACGCAGGCAGTCTTTCAAATAATATGTTTACTAAAAATGGATAAAAATATGAAAAATGTAAACACAGAACAATATATCAAAGAGCATACAATCACTTAAAAGAAAACCAGGAAAGGTACAAAACAAAAACTCCCACCACAATACATTTAGACTTTTTCTGTCTAATGTATTATTGCTTTAAGTGCTTATCAGAGCTGTGTCTTTCTCTAGAGTCCCCAGATGGTACATGACAAGTTCAGACACAGTATTCGGTTTAAAACTCTGTCTCCACACCTCTTCTATGAGTCATTTAACTCCTCCTTTTAGAACCCAAAAAAAAACCAAACATGATTTTCCTGTCAGGAAATATTTTAAATGCTGTGACTTCAGCAAAAACTCATTTCCCAAATTATGACAGTTTTTAATCAAGCCTTTCCTTTGAGCTGGTGGCTGATTTCTTATTTTCTCAAGGAACATCAAAGGTTTTTACAACTCTGCCATTCTCTTATCTAGGTACAAGATATCGGGCAGGAATCAGCTTAATGATGTCCTGTTTCTGAAGTCATAAAATGTATATTTAGCTTCCCAACTTCAAAACATGTCGTAAACAGGCCATAAAATGCAATATCTCAGGAAGTTAATTACATTACAGAGATCTCCTGGTCAGTTCCTGTAGCTAAAACTTGGGGGGCCCATACCTGAGCTGTCTTATGTGAGACAATCATACTATATTTTTATATTACAAATATCCTAGAACAATCATACCAGCTGGTCAAGCGTCACACTGCCTACCTACTTTGCCAGTTTCAGAATGAAGAACAGCACACTCACCATTCTCTGGATGTTAAGTGTCCTTACGTTTTACCTGGACAGAACCAAAGACTTCAGACAATCCAAACAGCTGTCTCCTTCACATTATGAACTGGCTGTGCCACTGCTGTGCCATGGCCCAACACAAGCTGGAAGGCCACCTGCATGCCCATTCCACCAGAGTGGGTGCCATGTCTCTGGTGGAGGTGCGCTTTGTGGCTCTTGGAGATATTTGCAGAGCTGGAACATAGAGCACAGTGCACATTTTTGTTTAGCACTATTCCCCACGTATCCATGCCAGGCAGCATACCACCTTTGACAGGGCATTCCTGCATGGATTACTAACCTGAGTGAGCCCTTGACTCCTGCCACCCTAGTCCAGGAGACTTTGTCTGAGCTTTGTACTCTGACCCACTAGTGGGAATCAGTGGTGAAGAGTGATTCCTGGAAGATATGAAAATTACATACTCACTAATTGTTGATCATCTGGGAATATTTTTACCATTGATTAACATGCCCGCACACCCAACCACCATGCACCAGACTCACTCCAGTATGTTGTGTTGGTCTTCACCCCTTTGTTTGGTTTGGACTGTGAAGACACTGCGTTACTGCCTTGGTGACCCTTCTTGCATGGGCCACCAGGTCTATCTTGTGCCCTTAGATTAAGTGCATAAGTAGTTGTTAGGTTATGCTGCACCTGCTTGGTAAAAAAGGTGCTGAGGCAGTTGAGAACCGATGCCGAGGTAAGCCTGTACCTGCAAGCTCAGTCTTGTGGAGCTGCACATGCATGCAGTTTACCTCTTTACCAGCCCTTCTGAAAAGTTCTGGCTCCTGCTGGGTCCTAGCACCTGTGGCTCAGAACTACTAGTGTAAATCAATGGTGAATATAGCCCTAGAAGATCAAGAATTATGGTGAGTACATAATTTTCATTCCTCATATCGCCCCTTCTGGGCGATAACTCATCCAGGCTATGCTGTCAGTCCAGGGACCATTCACGGGCATTCGTTCCAGAGGATCCTTGTGATTAGTCTCCCTTCCAAGTAGGCCAAACTGCCTGTGGAACCAGTGGGTTTGGCTGCAGAGTTTCTGTCAGGGCAGCTTGACATCTGTCAACTGAGCCATCAGCTCATTTTGGTGATGAGACTATCACAGTGGAATAGTCCTTCCTCTCGTAGACCTTATTGATGCCGCCACCGGCTCCTAAACACCAGTAGGTGTGGAGGGCAGTCTGGTTGAGGCTCTAACCAAGACACTGCCTGTCATCCTGAATCCTGTCATTTCATATGTCCGATTCGTGTCAGTCAGTGCCCCCAACCCCAAGCCAGGCAGCTAACTCAAGCTGCCACAGAACCATGTGAATTGAACTGATGAGCATTTTTTGAGTTTGAATTTGTAATGTAGAGCCTAGTCTTTATACTAACACAGCCATCGGCTGTCATCATCCAATTTATTCTCTTCCGTGTCAGGCTTTCGTTGTCAACAGTAGGCTCAACACAGGCATGCGAAAACTGTGTGGAAGCCATGGGATACAGGGTTTATGTTCAGCAGCATGGTTGACAGATGTAGATAGTTGGGTTGTCTAGGTCTTGGCCAACTTTCCAGCTGTGAATGTACCCCAGTGTCACGGGCCCGGGTTGCGGGGCTCGGCTCTGGTGGACCCTCTGTTTCGCTTAGCATTGCCGCCGTGAAGTCTGACGCCGTCTAAGGTGCTGGGGACTTGGGCGGCGCCATCGGTGGCGTCACTGTGGGTTTCAGCGCCGTTTGCGGTGTCATTTGGGGTTCCTGCGCTGGAGACTCGGGCAGCACCATTGGCGGTGCCGTTTTTGTTTTCGGCGTCGTCCTTTGCACCAGTGACTTGGGTGGCGCTGTTCGCGGTGCAGCTCGGGTTGCCGCTGCTGACAGAGGTGCGCTGGACTCTTCTGGCGCTGTTGGCGTTGCGGCCTTCTGTACCAGGCCTGGTGCCGTTTTGGCTGAGGTTCCTGCAGTCGCTTCAATGGAGTCTACCCTGGTCAACCCCTTTTCGGAGGGGGATGACTCCGGGGAGGACCCGGACCGGCAACCTGAGTCTTCTGACTCGGAACCTCCTGTAGGCTGTAGCACTAGGCGATACAGTGTTCCTCTCCCAGAGTCCCCTGAGCTGGTTAGCCCGGATGATTCCATGGTTAGGGGTGGCCTGGAGTCTTCTGTGGTAGACCTTTCAGGAGACCCGGAGAGGATGCCTTCTTCCCAGAGGTCCCAGGCAGCTGCTATTGCTGGTGCTTCTAGGGTCCTTCAGGAGAGGGTGGAGGACCCTGCCATAGTGAGTTCCCGTCAGGGGCTTGCTCAGCAGGGACCTCCCTGCTGGCGATGAGGAAGGGCTGCGCAGTTCTGAGGGATTGAGAGGTCGGAGTGAAGGCGGGCGAACCCCCACTGCCCTGCGGGGTGTGGGGAGGAGTTGCAGCGCTGATCCCTGCCTTTCTCTCAGAGGCTCTAGAGTGCCTTCTAGTGGAGGTTCTGAGGTTTGCCCTTCTGGACTCATACAATCCCAGATGCGTCACAGAGGAGAGTTCTCTGCACGGCTCTTCCCGGAGTTGCCTCTCTCTCTTTCTTCTTCGCAACCCGGCATGATCTCAGGGTCCCCAATCCTGGCGGCGGCGCTACCTGGATCTCAGAGCCCTGGCAGAGGCCAGGCACATGCTATTAGGTGCCCTTCGCCCATCCCTCTGCAACCACCTCCCTCCCTCTCCCCCAAGCCATGTGGGTCCCACAGGGCCATTAACTTGGGAGACATTCAGAGCTACTGCGGCAGCCTTACCATCTTACGTCAGGGCTATGGACAAACAGGTTTTCCGTCTGTCCCTTCCGCCACGGGAGTCCTCTGAGCATTCGAGCTCCACTTCCTCCTCTACTTCCTCATCTGAGGAAGAGAAACTCTCTGTCCACCTTTCCTCTGATGCTGATTTCACTGATTATTAGCGGATCTTACTTCGAGACACAGCTCTTGCAGCAGGTTACACCATTAGGACTGAAGCCGGCAGGCATCAGGACCCCACGGAAAAATTCTAGCTAGCTATCTTCAGCGGGGACCACCCCCGACGTCGGTCCTGCCTCCGACATCAGGCGTAGTACATAAGGGGGCAGTCCCGCCAGATTCCCCAGTTCTTTCCCGCCGTCGACTTGCCGTCTAGAGCCCTTCGATTCGGTTTCTAGTCTGACAGCGTGGTAAAGAAAGTGCTTTCCCTCTGAGGAAATTTGATCTCTAGTTCAGTTTCTTATCTGATATCCTCCCCGACCTCTGGTCACTCCTCAAAGTGCGCCTGCGGGAAGCAGATCCCATTTAAGGATCCGCACTCAGCCTGTGTCCGGTGCCTAGGCCCAGACCACGACACCCGGTCCTGCTCTTTTTGCCAGGGATTCAACAGCAGAAGCTGGATCCGTCGCCAGAAGGCCTTCCAGGTGTTCCTGTTAGAGGAGCAACTCAAGTCCATGGCTTCCAAGGGGGCTTCTTAGCAGAAGGCCCGCAAGCATGCTGAGAAGCACAGAGAGAAGGCCCCTTCCAGGTCTCCGTCTAGGGCCTCCGACTCGCGCAGCTCTGGCTCCAGGTCCGACCGCTCTCCTTCCCGGGCCAGCTCTCAGCCTCCCCCCGCTGCGGTGAGAAAATCTTCTTCCTCTTCTCAGGCCAAGACTCCCAGGCCTTCCTCGTCCTCCAAGGCCCTGGCTAAGTTGGGGGATCGCCACCATCACCACAAGTCGGGTTCCCACCATTCTGAACCCGACGTCAGGTCTGCTTCCTTGCCTCCTCGGAAAACCAAGGAGCTCACCTCACCTCACTCAAGAGGCCGCAGGACCCGACGCCGGTTCGTCCGACGTCGGCCTCCTGCCACAGGTCCCCAGAGCCATCGTCTGCCAGAAGACCGTCGCCGGCCAGGCCTTCTCATCACCGGATGCCGGTAGGGAGACCGGCGCCCGCTCCAATTGAGAAGAGGACCCCGACGCCTCCAACCAACATCGGTCAGGAGACCATTACTGAGGAGGAGTTAACCCAGCCCCGAGGACCAGACGGGCGACCCTGGTCCTGTTGAGACTCCCAGGGAACCCTCGCCGCAACCCGAGACCCCTGTGGAGCCGATGCCGGGTCCCGACGACCGTCCACCGGCACCTGGACCGTCGTCGGGCCTTTCCTTTTCAGAGGTGAAGGAGCTTTTCTCTTACTGGTGGGATACCATCATAAAGGACATGGTTCCCCACTCCACCTCCGCTTCCTCCTCCTCCTCCTACACCGGTTGTTCCTCCGGTTCCTGCAGCCCCGTCTCCGTCTGGGTCTGCAGGCTGGTTACCTCCTCCCTGGGAGCCCAGGACCCCTCAAAGGGGGAGACTTGATAAAAGGAGACCTCCGTCCAGATCCTCTTCTAGGTCACCCAGTCCCAAGAGACCCAGAAGACGCCGCCGTTCGCCTTCAACGGAGGACACAGGATCAGAGTTTTCTACATCCAGATCCCCATCTCCCCTCTCCATCCCTTCTCCGGACCCACGTGAGCTGCCAAAGTCTCCTCCGGATGACCCTTCGTTCTCGGATATCATGAGACACATCCAGGAGAACATGGGATGGGATGCGGAAGAGTTAGACCCGGAAAGGCTGCGCCTTGCGAAGTATCTTCGGCAGAAGGACCCCAAGCCTGTGGTGGTGCCACCCTTGGTAGACACTTTCGTGGACGTCACCAAGGCAGCGTGGAAGTGTCCACATTCACTCCCGGCGATGCCGAAGAAAGCTGACCGCTTGTACAAGGCTCCAAGAGAAGACCAGCACTTGACCCAGCATCCTCAGGTCGACTCTCTGGTCATAACAGCCTCTCATGACCGGTCCCAGAGACCGCAACATCTGAGCACCCTGCCACCGGACCCAGAGTCCAAGCAGCTGGACTCCATGGGTAGGCGCAATATGCTTCCGCTACCTGCGCCATCAGATCCCTGAATTATTTGACCCACATGGTGCAGTTCAAAATGCCCTGTGGGAGCAGGTCTGGATGCGGCTGAGAAATTGCGGAAGGTGAGCAGAAGAGGAGATGTTACAGCTCCTCGTGCGGAATTCAGACGGGGAACCCAGGTGCTTTCTGAGCATGCGACTCCGCGGACTCCTCGGCCCGAGCAGCAGCTTCAGGCGTATGCCTCGGAGGCACTCCTGGCTCCGTGTCTCCGGTTTCACCCGGACGTCCAGAAAAACATCATGGGCGCCCCATTCAAGGAGAAGTTTTGTTTGGTAAACCCTCAGAGAAGATAATTACCAAACTCCAAGAGGCCGGGAGGCGGTGAGGTCGGTTCAGGCCATGTACCGACCAAGCTTAGTTCCTTCGTAGGAACCAAAGCCGATTTCGTGGACGGACGCAGAGACAACAGTCCGCCCGTTCCACAACAGAGGGGCTCCGGTTTTCGCAGAGCCCAGGAAAACAACCCGCAGGTCGGAGCCAGCGCACTTCTAAGCCGGTCCAGCCAGCGGGACCCTCACCGCCACAGCCTGACTCCTTCCCGACCCCCGCCCCTCAGGATCAACGGGACATCATGGTCGGGGGTCACGTTGCGAATTTCCTGCCGGGATGGCAGACTATAACCACTGACAGGTGGGTTCTACAGTTGGTCGGAAGAGGCCACTTTATAGAATTCACGGAAAAGTCACCCTCGAGGCCTCCGTTGCTCTCCCGGTACCCGGGTCAGCACAAGTCATTGATCAGACAAGAAGTGCTCGCGCTCCTACGAAAGGGAGCGATAGAGTACGTCCCAGAGAACCAGAGAGGACACGGATACTATTCCCACTTATTCCTGGTTCCAAAGAAGACAGGGGACCTCCGTTCAATTCTGGACCTCAGCGACCTCAATTTGTCGGTCGCCTACAAAAGATTCCGCATGGTAACTCTTCCGGGGCTTATTCACATGCTGAAGCAGGATGCCTTTGTAGCATCTCTAGATATGCAGGACGCTTACCTGCACATCCCTATAGCTCAAGTGCACAAGAGGTTCCTGCGCTTCGAGTTTCTTGGCCATCATCTTCAGTTCCGAGCCCTTCCATTCGGGCTGTCATCGGCACCCAGGGTCTTTACCAAATGCATGGCAGTCATGGCATCGTCTCTAAGGAGACAGGGCCATTATGTGTTCCAGTACCTGGACGATTGGCTTCTCATGGCCGCCTCCAGAGAGGCGTTATTCTGAGCGATCCAGAGCACCCAGGACCTGTTTGATCCCTGGGTATTCTAATCAACCACGAAGTCCCTCCTGGTGCCGTCGCGAAACTGCAGTTCATAGGCGCAGTACTGGACACCGTTCAGGGAAGAGCATTTCTTCCAGACAACAGAGCAGAGCGCATCAGATCCCTCATCAGGGAGCTTTGTCGATACAAGACCGCCCCAGCCAGGTCAGTCCTTCGCTTGCTTCGAACACATGGCTGCGGCCATTCCTACTGTCCCTTTGCAAGGCTCCACATGTGGTAACTCAGTGGATGCTCAAGGTGCAATGGGACCAAAGGCAGACCACATGCAGCATCCAGTCAGAATCACGACACGCGATTCGAGACTGGCAGTGGTAGCTAGACCAGGGCACTCTCTATAGGCGTCCGTTCATAGCGCCATCCCGGGTAACCCTCACCACAGGCGCCTCAGGTCTGAGTGGGGGAGCACACCTGGATGGGGTGAAGTCCCGAGTACGTGGACCCCTCTGAGGCCCACCTCCATATCAACGTCCTAGAGATGAGGCGGTCCTTTATGCCCTGCAGGCATTTCAGTCAGAAATCCGCCCAGTACTCTCCTGCTTCAGACAGACAACACAGCGGTGATGTATTACCTCAACAAACAAGGAGGCGCACACTCTTACCCCCTTTGCAGGGAGGCCATGAGGGTGTGGGATTGGGTAATCTGACACGGCACGAACCTGATCACAGTACATGTTCCCGGGGTGGACAACACAATTGCAGATGGCCTGAGTCGCTCCCAGGCCAGAGTCCACGAGTGGGAACTTCTACAGGAGGTGGCAGAGGATCTGTTTCTTCAATGGGGAACTCCAGAATTGGACTTGTTCGCCTCCCCATCCAACGCAAAACTACCCAATTTTTGCTCGCTAGATCCAGGGCCTGGTGTTTTCTGGCGAGACGCGTTGTCCCTCTCCTGGGCGGACAGATTCCTCTATGCTTTCCCTCCCTTCCCGTTGATCCAGAGAGTTCTTCTCAAACTGGGCAGGGAGCATGCAACAATGATCCTGGTGGCCCTTTCTGGCCCAGACAGATCTGGTTCCTTTGCTAATACAGCTATCCGGGAACCTCCGCTCCGTTGCCCTTCAGCTCCCATCTCTTGTCTCAGGAGGAGGTTCACTGGTCCACCGGACTTCGCTCACTGAACCTGCATGCATGGCTCCTAGAGACATAGCCATCTTGTGACATGGGGTCTGCAAGAGGTGTGGAAGTCCTTTCTGCAGCCAGAAAGCCGGCAACGCATGCGACGTACGCCATGAAATGGCGCCGTTTTTGTTTATGGTCGCAAGCACGCGGCCTTTCCCCTTTAGGTTGTCCGGTGAAAGCGGTGTTAGAGTACCTGCTCTCCCTTTTCCGTTCGGGTCTAGCCTACTCCTCAATTAAAGTGCACCTCTGTGCCATTTCAGCGTATCGCCTCCCGGTGGGACAGCGCACAGTGGCACAATTGGTTGCCTGTCGAGAATTCTTGAGAGGGGTGCTTCATCGTAGGCCACCCATTAATGACCCAGTGCCTCCATGGGATTTGCTCTTTGTCCTGGAGCAACTCACGCTCCCCCCCTTTGAGCCCGCCGCGGATTGCGAGCTGCGTTTTCTGTCGTGGAAAATGTTGTTTTTGGTTGCTGTTACGTCAGTGAGCAGAGTTTCTGAGCTCCATGCTCTCATGTGCAAAGAGCCTTTTTTAATTTTTCACCGGGACAGAGTATCCCTGAGGATGAATCCTAAATTCTTGCCTAAGGTGGTTTCCACACTCACTCTCAATCAGGATATTGACCTGCCGGTCTACTTCCCTAATTATTCTAATAGAGGAGAGGCGCTGCTCCACACCCTGGATGTTCACCGCAGCTTGAGGTACTACCTGAACAGAACTAAGCAGCTGAGTAAATCGGAGCAACTTTCAGTTTCCTTTACTGAAAGGATGATGGGCCAACCAGTATCCAAGCAGCCCCTGTCTCGCTGGCTTGTCCAGTGCATCTCATACTGTTATGATATCAAACAAAAGCCCCTCCCGGGATCAGTCCGGGGCCATTCCACTAGGGGTGTGGCCACCTCCTTTGCAGCACTTGGAAACGTCTCCACTTCTGCCATTTGTGCTGGAGCCACTTGGAGCTCTGTACATACCTTTATCAGGCATTATAGCCTGGACATCGCTTCACGGCGAAGAGCAGGTTTCGGCCTGGCTGTGCTACAGGGTCTCCTGTCCTAGATTCAGGATCTGGAATGTTCCTTCTAGTTTCCTCCTCCCAGAGTGTTTGCAAGCGCTACTGCTTGGGAATCAGTCCTAATGGTGTAACCTGCTGCAAGAGCTGTGTCTCGAAGTAAGATAGTACAGTTATGTAAGAACTTACCGTAACAGCAGCTCTTCGTGAACAGCTCTTGCAGCAGGTACCTTCCGCCCATCCTTCTCCTTGGAGGCATGGCTAAGCCTTTGTTAACGAGAATTTTACCCTTTGTCTTCTGACGGTGGATCCTCGGTCTCCCATTTAGATGCCAGCCTGTGGCGGAAGTCTCGCCGGGAGAACTGGGGAATCTGTGGGACCGCCCCTTATGTACTACGCCTGGCGCCTGGTACGGACCGATTGGCGGTCCCCGCTGAAGATAGCTATCTAGAATTTTTCCGTGGGGTCCTGATGCCTGCCGGCTTCAGTCCTAATGGTGTAACCTGCTGCAAGAGCTGTTCTCGAAGATCTACTGTTACGGTAAGTTCTTACGTAACTGTACTTTCCTTTTGAGGCTGGTTTCGGAGCTTCGCATCTCCTACATCCTTAGGGACAGTACTGAGCGGCAGACGTGTGCTTTCCTTAGCGAATTTAGCACTCGCCACCTGGTGGTGCCTTCTTGGCCAATCCCTTTCCAGGAAGCGTCTATCCGTACCAGACAGTCTCCAGCCACTCCTTCTCCAGCCCTGGCAGACTGCAGGAGATGGTATTGTGCCACCGTGAGTCTCTAGGTTCTCTACCTCACCCACTTTTGGGCCTGACGTCCCTAGACACTCCTTCTGGGCCTCGTAGCGTGGCGTAGAACGGACCCCCGGATCCGGATTCTGCTGAATTCGACTGGTGGGGACGAAGGGTTTTCTCTTCAGGTCGTGCATTGATGTGCATAGCTTCAAATCAGGCACACAACGCTGCCTACAAAAGGCATCTGTAGTCAATGCTGTCTCGGGTTTTAGCATCTTTACCTGACACAGAGCTGTCTAGACAAGCTATTGCCCTCTCTGCTCAAGGTCTGGAGCTTGCAAGGCACCAAGCGAGGTGGCATCCAGACTTGCAGGGACAGCGATCTGCATTAGGCGGACGGCATGGCTTTGTCTCTCCAGACTGTTGCCCATTGCCCAGCGTAGGGTGACTGCCTCTGCCTTCTGGGGGACCCGCTTGTTCTTTCGCAGGGCGAGGAGGCTCCTGCAGGGGTGCCCTCCCTCCGCCCAACCCACAGGGGACACCTCCTCGCCCTCACCAACCTTAGACTGTCCCAGTCTGCTGGTTAGGGTCTCTCCCTCCTGCTTTCCACCAGTAGGAGGCTGAGGGATCTGTTCCCTCAGGTTCAATCCAGGCCCCCTTCGGGGGTGCTTGGTACTCACCCAGCAGTAATGAATGGTGAAGATTGACAAGGGAAGATATGAAAATTATGTACCTACCGTAATTCTTGATCTTCTCTTGTATTTTCACCATTCATTACTGATTCCCGCCCACCTTCCCTTCACGGGCCTCCTTCTTCGGCGTCTCCCCCTCCCTGCTCGTTCCTCCTCCTTCTTCATTGGCCTTTTAGCCAAAAAAAAAGACCTTATCTTGATTTTTTTTCTATTTTTTCCTGAACAGATCTAATTTCCTCAAGTTAAAGGGGGAACAAGTGGAATTTATTCTACCCGAGGGAACTCTTTCTGATTGCCCTTAGGGGTACCTCTTGGTTTTCTTAACCATATTGTTCAATTCACAGTTAAAGGAATGTCCTCCTATGGCCTGGTTCCTTTTTGCCCTGGTCCCTCTGGCAGGTATTAATCTTCTTGTATCAGTTTCTTCTGGTTGGTGCATCCTGACACTTCAGTTACCTTGAGCTGATACTATTGCCTGGCCTTCAGGGAGTCCGATTGAGTTCCCACTCTCTATCCTTTCGTAAAGGGGTGCTTCTGTAGAGCTCACCCTCTCCACAAACGGATCTGTGTTAGTTTAACAAGGTGCTAAAGGACCTCTTCCTAGTCGGGCGCCCTCTTCCTGGAACATAATTTCTGCCTCGGCAGTCTGTGAGCTCTCAGCTAGAGTTTGAAGTTGGGATGACAGGAGGTCAGAGAATCTGCCCTTTGTATCTAATCTGTGAAAGCAGTTCGGTGGAACCTTCTTTCAGTCCTATCAAGCGGGATCCTTGCTCCCTTGTTTTGTTTGGAAGCTTATAAGCCTTAAACCGACATGTCAGTGGGCAGTGATCTTCCCTCCAAACATCCCTTGTTCTCTTCCCTATCTTCTTCCCTTTTCTTCTTTTCTTTATCTGTTCTTCCCTTGGAGTCACCCCAGAAGTGAGGCCCTGCGGTCCCTTAAGGTAGGCATTTTCTTCTTTTTCTATCCTCTTCTGGCTTATGCATTTTTCAGTTTATATCCTTTCCTTTTTCTATTCCTCGGCTCTTTTGCCTCGCTCTTCTTTTTTCTTATGCTTATTGCCTCTCTAGCTAACAGAACTGGGATGGAAGGAGGAGTCTGTGGCGCCTAACAGTCGCCCTCATGCATCATGTGATCACGTCCGCTCTCAGGGGGGCGCCATCAGTGCCGACTCCTGGGAGACCCCTGTGGGCGGGTGCACGCCTCTGGCTTACCAGTAGTAATGAGATGGTGAAGACACAAGAGAAGATCAAGAATTACGGTAGGTACGTAATTTTCATTTCCGGACCATCCCTGCCCCCAGTAGGGAAGCGTCCATAAGACTCTTACAACTACCTCCATGCCGGACTCCACTCCTGACGTCTAGGCTTGGGGTGTGAACCTGGGTCACAAGTGTGCCGAGCAAGCACCCATCGCTCAGCACCACAGGGCCGGCAAACTGCTCATCTTCTAACTCTGAACATTCTTGGGTCTCACCAGACCCATGAGGAGCCCACGCAGAGGGATGAGGATAACTGTTACTCTCAAGGTGAGCCAGGTCTTCCCTAATTGGGAAGCTTGGTACTTGGACCCATATGTAGTTATCCGTGGTAAAGACTGATTCTTGAATGATGTGAAATTATGTACTCACAGAGTAACAAAAGTTTGGTTGTATTCAGACCTGGTTAACTTACAACTGACTCCTTATGAACACCAAAAAAAATGCTGTATTTTTCGGTTCTGCTCCCAGAACTAAGACCTGCCCTTCCGCCCTTACCATCTACTGTTCTGATGTCTCCCCCCTAGTTGTAGTCGACGCCTTCAAATACCTTAAAGCCATTTTAGACCCAGCCCTTTATTTTAACGTGCACCGATCTACAACCTGCAAGACAGTTAATATGAAACCAGGTCTCCCTGATAAAATCAGGCATGCTGTATCCTCAGCCACTAGCTTGGCCACAGCCTGGAGTGTCTTAAAACCTAGTCTCTCCCATGGGCTGGTACCCTACCTGGAAGCAAACAAAGGGGTCCTATATAAATGGAACATCCGCTACAACTGCTGCTTTGTACTTTTTGTGCCCAGGTTGACCCATCACTATGCCCTCTTCTCGAGTCTGGATTGGCTCTCCCTGTCATTTTACTGCCTATTCACTGTTGGCCGTAACATTTATAATATTATCAAAACTGGTACACCTGGTACCCTAGCTGACAAGCTAAAGAGAGCTACACAGACTTATCCCTTATGGTGTAAAGATAGGTCACTGCTGGTTGTCCCAAAATGCACTTCCAAGAAGGGTGAACGGGCCTTCTCAGCATTTGCTCCCAAGCTCTGGAGCTCTTTTCCCTATGTCCCTAAGATGCTCTCAGACTCGCCTAGCTTTTAAAAATGAACTTCGCAAGTTTCTTCTATCTAATGATAAATGTTTGTGTAAATGATCCCTTTTATTGTATTTGTCTTATGCCTAATCTGACAGTTTTGCACTCCTGAAGTTGAACTTCTTCTGTTATTACATTGTGCTGAATATGACCATGTCGCTACTGTACTTGCCTTACTATGGTGATATATTTTTCCCAAAATATTTATTGTTTTTGTAACTTGCTGTCTTTTATTGTCTGTACCTCTCCCGGTCATGCCTGAAAATAGGCAATGTTTTTGTCTAGTGCACCTACCCAGTCAACAAAAACTAAATAAATAAATAGTTGATCTTCCAGAAAATCTTCACTATCAAGTCAGATGCCCTTCTACCATCTCCCACTCACTGGGATCCAGGGCCTTGGGCAGCTCACCCTGTGGGAGCTGGCAACACTTCTACTTATATCGCCTCTGCCATATTACGTTATATGGTGGCTGTTTTGTTTAATAAAAGTGGGGGGTTGAGCATTCCATCCAACCCTCCACATTAACAAGGGGGTGAAGTATACTTGTTCCCCTAAACAAAAAAAAAAAAAAAAAGAGAGCTTTTTCGAAGATATTGCCTCCATATGGTCACATTTTCGGAACTATAGTTCTAGGGACATGGATATGTTGTTCATCCACACTCATTGGCAGTATCCTTGCCGCTTTAAATCTTGCGGAAGGTCTTCAAGCTTGCTCCTCCACCCACCGGTGGTATAACCTCGGCTCCGCCCATGGCCAGATCTTCCTTACGCTTGGAGCTCAGGTTCCCTCCTTAACGCTCTGCGTTCTGCGACTAGTTCCTATTCTCCGTTTGGATTTAAAAATAATATTTTGCAAAAAGACTTCAGTCTTGATCCTCGCAGCTGCGATGGATCATCGACTCCCAGTTGGAGATGCCCATGCGGGCAGAAGATGTCTCAGACGGATCCACACTCCGCGTGTGTGTCTACTGCTTGAGCCTTGAGCACGACCCGCGGGCTTGCGACCTGTGCTCATCTTTCTGCGACCTCGTCACTCGAAGCCGTGCTGCCCGATTGCAACTGGGCCATCCGAGCGTTTCCCTCAGTGAAGTCCAAGGAGGCCGGTTAGTGGTGTCGCGGCCGGCAGGCTCGTGAGGATCAGCTCGGCGGATGGTGCGCCCTCGAGAGAGGCGAGCAGAGCCGTATCTTCCTCGGCGCGGCATTTATCCCGCTCTCTGGGTTCTTCCTACGGCTTCCTTTAAGGAGCTTTGTCTGTCCCTCTCCTCTAAGGAGAAGGGCCTGCGTCTGCTGGACCTTATTCTCGGTCAAAAAGAGGACAAGGTAAGTCCCTCCGTCGGCGCTCTTGGGGCCCGGAAAGGTCCCTCTCCCGGGCCGTCGGCCATTAAACCCGGTCGACCGCTCGGCTTCGACCACTGGCCTCGCGGTGTCCCCGTCAGGTCAGTTGACCGAGACTCCCACTGATGAAGTCGAGAGTTTTTCGACCCATTAGAACAGGCTGTAAGCCTTTAGCCGAATTCCCCTCTCCCGGTTCCCCGGAGGTTGAGATCCCGTGGGCTCGCCTGTGCCTCCGGTTCCGGGCCCTCGGATGGACCTTCCGAGCGAAGGAGTGCGGTTCGGCCGACACCTCCTCGCGCGACCCCCGGAAATTCCGGGACTCTCGGTCTCGGTCTCGGACCTCTTGCGGTCCAGCGTTCCCACCGTCATAAGCGGTCGGATTCGGCTATGATAAGCGGCGTCGCCGCTCGTCCTCGTCCTCCTCCTCGGATGAGGAGGCTTGGCGTAAGTCGCGTCGGCAGTGCGAGAACCTTATGTTGCAACAGCTCCTCCTGGCGAGGAATAAGCCCGACTCCGGCGCTTCCCGGCCATTAAGTGAACTGTCACGGGCGGCCGACACAACCTCGACTTGTCAGGGCCTATACCAGGCGGTTGTTGGTAAACCAGCTGCTCCACGATTCGGTGGAACCTCCGCCCTCCACAGCCACCAATTGGGGCTCCGACCAGAATACTCGGTCGGCTAAGGTTTACCCATCGGCTGTCAGTTACCCTCACTCCCGACCGACCTCGGCAGGTGAAGGGTAGCTCAGGCCAGAGCAGCTCTTGAGGACTCTTCGAGTCGAAGATGATTCCTCCTTCTTCTCAGCGACTGGACTTGGAGTCTTCAGGAGGTCAGCCAATGGGCGATAGCCCGTCGTCCTTCCTAGGACTGCTCGGCTCATCTCGGAGTCTACGGGATGGAGCCGAACCCGTTTCAAAGCGGGCCAGGTATCCCTCACGGAGATTCTGGACGAGGTTCTCCGACGGAGGCCTTTCCGGTGGCCGAGGCCATAGTGGGTCGGCACTGGAACTTTGGCAGCGCCCTGCTTCCTGCCCTACGCCTTCGGCCAGGATGGCCAGGAAGTATCGCAGTCCCCGGTTCCTTGTCCGGTTTTGGAACACCCTCTGCTGGGGTTGGTTACCGACAGCGTTTTCGGCGCCCGCTGCGCCAGGATGTGGACAAACCTCCTGACAAGGAGTCAAGAAAGTGGACTATGTCGAGCGAAAGAATCTGTCGTCCTCTCGGCCTTCATCAGGCCGTATTGACGTCCTCATGGCCATTTTTCTCATGCCTGTTGGGCTCCTGGATGAGTCATCCCTCATCTTCCCGCCCGATCTGCAGACTACGGTTAAGCAGGTGCGGGACCAGGAGCAGGAGCAGTGGCCAAACAGCAGCTCCAGACTGCTTTGGATGTGAGGGACTCATGTGCCAGATCGGTGGCGACGCGAGTGGCTATGCGTCGCGGGCTTGGCTGAGGATATCCACCTTTGCCGGATACCCAGCACAGGTTGGCGGATGTTCCCTTTTGGGGACTGACCTCTTGGCCCTGGGGTGGAAGGTCACCTGCAGAGGATCGAAAGTCCAATGCCACCTTGGACTCGGTCTCTTCCGCTCAGAAGGACAAAGGCAAACCACAGCCTAAGCCCTTCGTCCTTCTGTGCCCCTGGCGCCCTGCCAGCAACGTCAGGGCCAGCAGGCTCAGCCTTGGCATCCCAAACCCAAGACGCCCGGCTTCCTCTAACAGGAGGCAGGGAGGAAAGGGCCCAGGAGGTCCCTCGGCGGTCCCTCCTCCAAGCCTGCCCAGTGGACAGGCTGAGGGGTGTCGCCCCATCCCGTCACCTTACCCTAGTCCCCCGTGGGGGCGGCTCCGGCACTTCCGTTCCGCTTGGTCCGCTGTTACCACGGACAGGTGGGTCTTGGAGGTGGTGGGAAGAGGCCTGCCTCTGGGTATTGAGCAGGCACCACCCTTCAGAGCCGTCGCCCCTCGGGAGACGAGATCCCAGCCTCACTGGCGGCTCGTCGAGCCGACATCCTCTCCTCCTCCAGAAGGAGGTGGTAGAGAGGTGGTGGACCCTCCTTCAGACCCAGGGTTTGTGTCCAGGTACTTCCTGGTTCCGAAGCGGATGGGGGCTGGCGCCCCATTCTCGACCTACACGACCTAAACAAGTTCCTAAGGTCTCGAACCTTCAGGATGGTCACTCTGGCTCGAGATAATACCATCCTTGGAGCCGGGCGTGTGGTTCTGCTCTCTGGACTTGCAGGGCTAGCGTTTTCCGTCCCTATCCGTCCGTCTCACCAGAATTCCTTCGCTTCCGGCGGAAGGATCTCTCTTGATTCAAGCCATGCCCTTGACTTGTCTCCAGCTCCCAGGGTCTTCACCAAATGCATGGCAGTGGTGACAGCATTCCCTCGTGGCGCCGAGGGGTCGGTGTCCCTTACCTGGACGACTGGCTGATAGCAGCTCCCTCCAGGAAGGAGGCGGGTGGTCCAGAGATCTGGCCCTCAGGTCTGCTCTCAACTGGGCCTCCCTTATCAGCGAGGCCAAGTAGACTTGAGCGAAGCAGGTGATTTTATTCATCGGGCGAGGCTCGACTCTCTTGAGCCAGGCGGCTCCCAGCGGACAGGGCGAGGGTTCTTTCCTCCTTTGCCCGATCATTTCTGGTTGGGCAATGCGCCTGCCGGGACTTCCTCGCCTCCTGGGTCTCATGGCGGCCTGTACCAGCGTGGTCCGTTGGGCCCGCTGGAACATGCGTCCCTTCAGTGGGGACTGGCCAGCTGGTCCTGGCGCTGCGATCCTTGGACCAGCTTGTGTCGGTGACACAGGGGATGTGGAATGCTCTCCAGTGGTGGACGTTCCAGATCATTTGCAGGAGGGCATCCCGTTCGTCCGCCCGAGCCAGCGGTCTCTCTGTCGACCGATGCCTCTCTGATGGGTTGGGGTGCCCATCTGGGGAACACCAGACTCATGGCCTCCTGGTCCCAGCGGAGTCCGATGCCACATCAACCTGCTGGAGCTCAGGCGGTCCGCCTAGCTCTCACCGCCTTTGCTCCGTTCCTCCGGGGTCAAGTGGTCCGAGTCGAGCGGACAATACCACGAGCCATGTACCTATCTAAACCGCCAGGCGGGGCGCTCCATGCTTCTATGCAAGGAAGCTCTCCGCATTTGGTCACTCATGCGCAGCCTGGGCGGATCTCCTAGCCATTCACGTGGCAGGAGCCTCCAACACCCTGGCCGATGCCCTGAGCCGGATAGGGGCTGCATCCCACAGTGGTCTCCTGCGGAGGTAGTACAGCATCTGTTCTCCCTTTGGGGCACACCTCAGGTGGACCTGTTTGCCTCCATGGAGCAGCGAAGCTGAGTCTGTTCCATGCCCGCCCCCTCAGCAGGGCTCGCTGCAGGGGGATGCCTTCTCGAGGCAATGGACCCCGGGCCTCTTTTACGCCTTTCCCCCATTTCCCTTGATCCACAAGGTGCTTCTCAAGGCGAGGAGGGACAAGGCGCAGGTGATTCTGATAGCCCCAGACTGGCCTCGCCAGTTCTGGTACCCAGATCTCCTCAGTCTCAGCTCCAGGACTCCGGCAGCTTCCAGCTCGCCCGGACCTGCTCTCAGTCAATCAGGGAAGGTGTTCCATCCGGACCTTCAATCCCTGCACCTGGCGGCCTGGTTCCTGAGCGGCTAGAGTTCCAGGCTTTGGGTCTTTCCGACGAGGTCCTCAATGTAGTTGGGCGTCCCGTGAGTCGACCAGAAAATGCTATGCCTTCAAATGGAAAAGGTTTTCCATTTGGTGTCAGAACAAGGCTTGGACCCTTCCTCCTGTTCCTTGGCAAGCATCTTGGACTATTTATGGTCCCTTTCTAGTCAAGGGCTTGGAGTCGACGACCCTAAGGTGCACCTGGCAGCCATCTCTGCTTACCGGTAGCGGGCGGGAAGCAGTCGATGGCGCAGGAGAAGGTGGTCGGGCTTTTTCAAAGGCCTTGATCACATTTCCCTCAGTCAGGGAACCCCACCTCCATGGGATACTGCTGGTACTGGCAAAGCTCATGGGCAAGCCATTGAACCTATGCACAGGTGTGCTCTCTCTCACCTGTCGTGGAGACCGCCTTCTTGGTGGCTATCCGTCAGCCAGAAGGATGGGAGAGCTCCAGGCGCTTTCCATCGAGTCTCCTTACCTGGTCTTCCACAGGACAAGGTTGTCTCTTCCCACAATTCCTTCGAAGGTGGTGTAGGAGTTCACCTTAACCAGGTGTTGACTCTGCCGGTGTTCTACCCCAATCACACCTGGAGGCCGAATATAGGCTCCATACTCTGATCCTGGAAGGGCCAGCTATTATAAGGAGCGCACGGCTGAAATTCGGGAGAGGTTCGCCAGCTGTTTGTCACCTACGCTGGAAGTCAGGATCTGGCAGACCTGCAGCTAAGCGGACGATAAGCAGGTGGGTAACCTCCTGCATAGATCTCTGCTATAAGTTAGCGGGCATGGAGCCTCCCAGAGGGATAAGAGCTCATTCTACCGCCATACTGCTGCTGCATGTGGCTGCTTCAGGGCGTCCCTATCCAGGAAATCTGCAGGGCTGCTACCTGAAGTCAGCAAACACCTTCATTACCCACTACCACATCGACCTTGAGTCACGCCCGGGATGCTGGTTTTGGGGCCTCGGTTCTCCAGTCTCTCTTTCCCAAGTAAGTATATGGGGGTGTCGTCTTGCTCCCTCCTCCCGGAGAACTGCTAGGAGTCTGCCAATGAGTGTGGATGAACAACATATCCATGTCCTAGAAATACAGGTTACTCACCTGTAACAGGAGTTCTAGGAATGGTATATATTGTTCATCCACACCCACCGACTCCTCCGCTCGGACAAGCACAACCTGAGCTTCCAGCGGCCAGATCTGGCGCCATGGGGCGGAGCCGAGAGTTATACCACCGGGTGGGTGGGAGGAGCAAGCTTGAAGACCTTCCGGCAAGATTTAAAGCGGCAAGGATACTGCCAATGAGTGTGGATGAACAACATATACCATTCCTAGAACTCCTGTTACAGGTGAGTAACCTGTATTTATCGGTGCTAGGACCACACAGAAACTTTTGCTAGCTGGGGTCCACCCTCCGTGACATGCCACATCTACATGTATATAAACTTGTGCAGCCCCATCACTCCTCAGTTCTTTTCCCAATATCTATGTCATCAGACCAGCCAAAGGAAAAGCCATCAACCTAGCCGTTGCAGTTTCTTTGTTTGTTTTATTTTGTCATCTCTGCATGCCACCAAATTGGAAAGACCCTTTAGTTCAATTTTTTTAAGTGTGGAGAAATCATTTACAAAGAAGACACACAAGCAGTCTTTGTATGCATTTTGGGCCATTCTCACAATGTGAAGACTTCAGAGCTTCAATCAGGTTACAGGGCAACACCACAAGAAAGCTCTAGAAAATTTCCTTCTCAAAACATTAAAAGCCATCGAGAAGAAGCAGGGCCCGAAATCTGTGTCCCCCTCCCCATCAATAGAGAAGCGGCTACCAAACTCAAAGGCTTGGGACAGGGAATGGTTGTTGGCACAGCCCTCCTCGTCATCTGGCCACATGCATAAACATGGAGAAAAAGACAGATCTGCTTCGCCAGTGAGGTTCCAGTTGCTGTTCAGACAGTGTAACTCTGCATCATCGCCTGCTCCAGCAGCATTGAGTACAGTCCCCCCAACCGGCGATACGACACCAAGGTCAGGGATTGTCGTAGAAGCTGCCATACCTACCATGGATGAGTAGTCCTGGCCCCTTCACAAGGTGTCATTGGCTGTCCGGCTGTGTAGGCGTCATTCTCAGAAATTATCACACATTCCACCAGTACAGGCAGTTTTTCTGCTGACGGGGTCTCTGTCTTCAATGGATTCCTCTAGCACACAGCAGATTCTTCCCTTCAGCCATCACTGGTGCCAAGGGTGCATTTTGTGACTCCCATTGATGGAGATGTCGACGAAGTAGAATATAATCCTGACATCATGGATTTAGAGGAGGAATATGAAGAATAATATTATTTAGCACCTCTCTCTAGTTCTGCCTCTCATTCTGCAGTGAAGACTCTGGTCTGTACCCTTAGATGTTCTTCTGAGGATCCAATTTTCCAAGCCATGATGCAGCAAATGCAGTCTGACATGGGCTTTGCTGTGGAAGAGGAGGATTCCACAGAAATATATCTGATGGAATTTTTGGAGGTGCCCTGCACACCTTCCCTTATGATTCCACCTCTATATCTTGCATTAGAGGATGCTACTATTGCTGCATGGTACAAACCAAATTGACTGCCTGCAGTTCCTAGAAAGGCTGATAAGCAGTATCCTGCACCATCTGCTAAGTCTGATTATGCTAATAGTCAGAAACTGACTCTGTAGTCATCATGGCTGCACATTATTGGTCTAGGCCACCTCAACACATGAGCCCTTTACCTCCTGATAAATAATCTAGGAGGCTGGATGTGATGGGCAAACGTAATTATACCTCTGCCTCATTGGGCCATAGGATTGAAAACTACCAGGCCCACATCATAAATAAGCAGGACAGCCTATGGAAAGCTTGTGTTAATGCAGCCCAGGCTTTGTCTGATGGCTCTGCCAAGAATGAGTTACTTAAAACATTGTCCTCTGGTGCTGAGGTTTACACTCCGCTTATGATGTCTCGGATGCCTCTTCCAGAGCTGCTGCTTCTGGCTTTTGCATGAGGATGTATTCTTGGCTCAGAATTGCTGGCTTTGCCGGTGATGTGCAGGAAATAGTTCTGAATGCCCCATTTTGAAGGACTAATCTGTGTGGCTGTGATGTTGAAGATGTCCGTAGCCTTCAGACCTCGAAAATTACTCCAAAGGTCTGTAAAGTCCCTGTACCCCACTCCTGCTAGGGATCGTGGGAGGAGCTCCTTTCATCAGCCTGCTGCTAGAAGTAGCCATGCCTACCATCAGCAAGGCTGTGGTAAGGGAAGTGGTCCCTTCTAAGTTTGTGGATATGTTGTTCATCCACACTCTTTGGCATGTCCCCTTCCACTTTCAGATCCGCCGGAAGTCTTCAAGCTGGCTCCTCCCACCCACCCGGGAGGTATATACCTCGGCTCCACCCCATGATGCCAGATCTTCCTTTCAACTGGAAGATTCAGGTTGCCTCTTTCGTGCTCTCGCATTTCGTAGGCACTGGCTTTCAAACCTTTGGTTTTACCGAAACTTCACATTGTTCGTATTAGTGATCACAAGTTTGCAGCTTCGATCATTGAAGAAAAATCTTCCCCGGGATTTTGTCTGTACCCATGCGTCCAGAAGATGTCACGTACCGATCCCCATACCACGTGCGTCTACTGCCTCTGTGTCTGCCATGACACCTCGACTTGCAGTCTATGTTTGGCTTTTCATCCCACCGTCCCCGACAATCGTCTCGCATGCCTGAAACTGGGGAGGCCGAAGAAGAGGAACCCTCCAGTGAAATCCAAGGAGGCTTGGTGGGTGGTTTCCGTGGCTACAGTATCTGCCTAGCAGTTGGAACGCATGCAAGCGTTCGTGGAGCAGACGGCTCATGCCGCGGCGTCTTCTCGGAGCTTTTTCATTCCGCTCAACCTGGGCTTCACCTTCTTTGGTTCCTTCCGGGAGTTGTGCCAGTTTCTCCCTACCAAGGGAGAGGTGCCTGCGGGTTCGCACTCCTCTCGATCCCGTAAGCGGGAGAAGGATCCGAGGGCATCTTCGTCTCGACGGAGACAGTCTTGGGAGTGGGAGGGATCTTATCTGTGTCAGTCTTCACCATTCATCACCTTTGGGTTATTGACCAGAGGTCATGACCCCGCTGAAGCGTTCCAGAGGTCCTCATGACCCTGTGGAAGCATTTTGTGGGTTTTTGGGATCGTGGCGCACCATTAGGCGCCGCCCTCGAGACCGGCCTTGCTGTGTGGGCGTGGTGGGTGGCCGTTATGGCTGTCGACTCCGCCCTCCCGCCAGTTATTCGTCTCCCACCGTCGAGGTCGCCTCGTGGGACGCTTCGAGAGCAAATTTGAGCCCTACCTGCTACGTAGCTTAATATTTCGACTCCGTGTCGATTTTTCCTTGGTGCCGAAGTCTGTCGGCTCCCTCCTGCCGGTTCTGTTAGCCACACTCAACGTCGCCCGGTAAGATCTTTCCATTATTTTTGTTATTCTGAGACGTCGAGTCTTATTTGGTGGGTTTTTTTTCTTCTTCTCCGTAGGTCATGTCTCAGTCGGAGGGCAAGAAAACTTCTAAGACGGGACGGCCCCCCATGCGAAGGTGCCCATGCGGCCGAAAATACTCGGTCACCGACCAGCACGACCATTGCCTTACTTGTCTTGGCCCGCTTCACGACATGGATTAGTGCGATGCCTGTTTCTCCATGGACCGCCGGGTCATCGAGCAACGCGCGTGGAAAGTAGGGAGCGCTGCGACTTTCGGAGTCGAGACGGCGCGACTCGTCGGACAAGCCGCATTCTCTTGGCCTTTCCTCCAGGTCCCTCCTGATTTTATACAGACCGAGGAGGAGGAACCCTCGGCCTCTTGTAGCCCTAACCTGGCGAACTTCTCTGCAGAGCAGGAGGCCCAGTCTGTTTCCTCCGGGAGACAGACGGGAGGCACCACATTGGCAATCGCCCCTCCGGGGGCGAAGGCTCCCCCGGTGTCGGACCCATGGCTCGGAAGGCCCGGGTCAGCGCCATCTGTCTGCGCCATGTCGGGCCTTGGCACTGTGAGCCCTGACAGAGTTGTCAGCGCCGGTCCATCGCTCTGCGTTGGTCACAGAACCAATAGTGCTAGTGGTGCCATAGGAGGTTCTACTGCGCAGTCTCTGAATTTTTCTCGCCTCGGCACTGAGGTTGAGCACGGTGCCGTGTCCAGTTCTGGGACCGTTTGCCGTCCCAGTCGTGGGCACGGTGCCGTGGGGTTTTCGGATCTCTGCACCGAGAACGCTGTCGGAGCCATCGTTGGTGCTGTGTCTGTCCTCGCCACTGCTCGTGGCGCTGTGGGACAGGATGGTGCCGTGGGGGTCTCTGGCCTCAGCGCCGTTTGTGGCGCCAAGAGCGCTGTCGGAGCCGTTGGCGCTGTCTCTGTCCTCTGCGCCGCTTGCGGCGCCATGTCGGGTTCTGGCTCTGAGACTGCTGTCCTGGTTCGAGCAGTCTCCTCTTCTGCCACCATTCGCATTGCTGCAGAGGACACTGGTACTGACTCGGTATGGTCTCTGTTTCTGGTACCCTATTTGGTCAAGATGGCAGCAGGCACCCGCCAACTGTTTGGCACAGGGCTTTGGTCTCCACCTCTTCGGAGGAGGAGTCTGACTCTGAGGGCACCCTCGTAGTGTCCTCGACAGGCCAGAGTCAGCCCCCCTCTGAGGAGCGGACAGTGACTGCCGGGGCTGGGGTCAGGGGTTCTGACCAGCAGGCAGTGGTGCAGGCCACCATTGCACTGCAGCCCAGCTTTGGAGGGTTCTCTGATCCCTCAGCGGTGGTACCCCCTCAGGTGGTGTGCCTAGATCGCCCAGCTTTGGGGCTGATCAGAGCACCCACGGGAGGGGAGGGTGCTGCGCCTTGGATAGCTCCTTCGGGGGCCGACCAGGGCTGCCAGTTGCCTAGGCTAGCTCTCTCGGATTCTGAGGGGTCGAGGGGCATGGGGTCTGTGGGTCGACTTTTTTTATGGAGCCCACCCGGGCTCTGGGAGAAGCCGTAGCGTGGATCTCAACTCTTCTCCTTCGGTTTCTTTGAGATGGCCCCATTCTTTGGAGGTAGGGTACCGTCCTTCTGGACCTACATGGCCCCGGTCACCTCACAGGGGGGAATTCTTCCAGGCATAGCCAAGGCAGGTCCGATATGGTTTTTCAGCTGTCAGCTGTGGAGTCTTCCGGAGCACCTTCTTCTGCTGGTGCTCCTGGTGCGCTCCCTAGCCCAGGTGGAGGTCAGTCAATTTCTCTTGTTGGCTCTCCCCCTATTGCTCTGCCACATTCTCCGGTGCTCCCAGGCATCCTTGGTCCTGGGAGCAGTTCAGGGCCGTGGCTGCTCGATTCCCCGCTTACGTCGGGGCAATGGCCAGACAGATTTTTCAACCTCCCCGCAAGCAGCCACCCTCTGAGCAGCTGAGGTCCTCTGACTCCTCATCCCCCTCTTCTGGGGGAGAGGAGCCTTCTGTCCACATCTCCCCAGCTGCTGATCTTGCAGATTATCAGTGATTCCTCGTGAGGATGTTGGAGGACCTACACATCACCCCTCCCACTCAAAGCAATCCAGAGCACTCGGTGCACGCCTTTCTAGGTGACTTCAATGAGGACACCCTTGTGGTGTCCCCCTGGCCTGCTCCCTTTTGGGAGGCATCGTTGCGTTCCTGGCAGAAGCTCTTCTCCGGAGTTCCTGCCCTAGGGATCTCTGCCAGCGGTATTGCGGCGCCTCCGCCCCCGAGTCTCCAGTTCCATGCCTCATCCTCAGTCAGGATTGACGCAGCTGGACACTCCTGATGGGCTTCGCGCCCTACACCGTGACCGGCCCCCAGATCAAGATTCCTTGGATTTTGACTTCTGGAGGGGGGAGAGGATGTTCTACTCTGTACGGTTGCTGCTTTCTGTCGCAGCACATCAGGCCCACTATGCATCCTATGATGGGTTCTTGTGGTCCAGGCTGGGTCAGCTCCTAGCCTCTTTGCCTGACACAGAGCAAACCAGACAGGCCATCACACTCTCTGCACGTGGCCTGGAGCTAACAAGGCACCAAGCGAGGGCATCGTATGATGCCAACGAGGTAGCTACCAGGGTCGTAGGGACAGCAATCTGCACTAGGCGGACGGCATGGCTGCGTCTTTTCTGGTTGTCACCCTTGGCCCAGCATAGGGTGATTAACTCCACTTACCAAAGAACCTATCTCTTCTCCTGTAAAGCGAGACGACGTTTGTTGGGGCAACTTCCTTCCCCCTTCGGGGGGTCCCCGTCTCACTCCCCCCAGTCTCGGGCCTCCCCAGGCCTCGAAGGTTCTCCCTTTTAGTGTGTCACCCACTGAGAGCTAAGGGACTCTGTCCTTTAGAGTTAAAACCCCCTTCTGGGGGGGGGGGGCTTGGCACTCACCCAAAGGTGATGAATGGTGAAGATTGACACAGATAAGATGAAAATTACGTACCTACTGTAATTATGATCTTTCTGTGTATCTTCACCATTCATCACAATCCTGCCCGCCATCCCCCCTGGGGCCTCAGTTTCTGGGTCCCCTCCTCTCTGTGCCCTCCCTTGCCCCTTCCTTCTTTTGTCAGGAGTGGGATAAACAGGGGCACATAGGGGGATGATATTTCTAAGGGGAGAATGGTCAGCATGGGGGACACTGCTTCTCCAGTGCTCTAGCTCCACCCCTGTGGGGTGGGAGTTGGCAGTTGCCCTCCATTCTCTACTCCTCCT
Organism: Neoceratodus forsteri; assembly: GCA_016271365.2. Taxonomy (NCBI): domain Eukaryota; kingdom Metazoa; phylum Chordata; order Ceratodontiformes; family Ceratodontidae; genus Neoceratodus; species Neoceratodus forsteri. Next base: position 1,318,878,077 of record CM057453.1, on the reverse strand, counting down.
TTGTTTCCATCAATCCTTAATTTTCTTTGTCCGTTGGACATATCGTTTATTATTTTTAGAAAAATTAAATTTTCTCGCACCAAAATGTTTTCCCTGAGAGGGGGGATAATTCCCAGTGTCCTGTCTTTCTTCCAGAATAACCGTTTTCTGACTTTTGGAGTTATTGCCAGTAATTCTGTGTCTTGAATTCTGTCAGTGAGCCTTTTAGCTACTCCTTGCAGTTCCTATACAATCTGGAGACAAGTCAAGGTGACCTCTCCGGCGACTTAGAACTGGCAGGAGGGCGGAGTCAACAACACATAACGGCCAACCCGTGAGCACCACGCAGTGCATCGGCCTTGAGGGCGGTGCCGATGGTGCATCGACTCCGCCCATCCAAAAAAAAAAAAAGCTCCTGCGGGGTCATGACCTCTGGCCAATAACCCAAAGGTGATGAATGGTAAAGATACACAGAAAGATCATAATTACATTAGGGACATAATTTTCATATCTTGATCCCAGGAGCATGCGGTCTCGACTTTGGTCGAGATTGCTTCTTCGGCCGCCGGCTTTTTGGGCTTGCCATCAAGCCAGCCAACCAAGGGTTTGGTAGGCAACGTGGAAATCATCATCGATCCTATTGACCCTTTGTCGCAGACTCCTTTCTACAACTCCTTGGAGAGGACTCCGGTCCTTGTTTTCACTGATGAGGAGACTCAGCCTGCTGGAGTCACCATCGAGGAACCGGTCCCGGACTCTGGGAAGTCACCGGCCCTGCCGGTGTCTCCCGACTGACTGAGTCGGACTGCCCAATCTCAATCGAGGTCTAGGACCCCCTCGATCGACAGGCCGAGGAAGAGCCATAAGCTCTCCAAAAAGAAGTGATGCCATCGGTCATTCTCGTCCTCCTTGGATGAGGAGAGGCTCTGGTGGAAACTCTGGCGCTATGAGGACCTCATGTGGCAGCAGCTGATTTTGTCAGGGCAGAAGCCTACCATGGCTTCCACCCCGGCCATTACTTGGCTTTCACCTCCCAGGCTGAGGCAGACTCCTTCGAAGCTGACCAAAGCGGTTCCCCAGCCCGAGGAGCTGGCAAGACCACCTGTTCAGCCCCAAATGGTCTCTCCACCTATTGTGGTGGAACCACCACCCAAACAGCCTGTGGGAGGGGCTCCCTCCAAGGAAGACAGACTGGACACTGGGCTTTCCTGGTAATTGTTGGTCATGGTCACCCTAGACTGTCCCCAGCGAGTTGAAGGTGACTTGAGCGGTAGGCCGTTGTACCCGAATTTCTCAGATTTGGACGTCACCGGTTTACATTCACATCCAGGCGATGATGAATCGACCGCTGGCCTAGAGACGGAGGAAGGTCCATCGTCTTTTCCAGGGATCCTTTGCCTTATCTCGGAGTCTACAGGGTTGCCCCTGGAGCCAATCCAGAAAAAGGCGGAGTACCCTCTTACAGACATCCTTGATAGGGGATACCCCGACATAGGCCTTTCCTGTGGCCAAGGCCATTGTTGGACCGGCCCTAGAACTTTGGCAGCTTCAAACAACATGAAGTCTTGCTATATTATAGACATTAGCAGTTTGATCCAGCTCTAGAACTGCCCCGGAGTGAAATGGTTAAAACCATTCCAAAATAGAATTTTGGCACGACAGCAGCTCTATCTGTGTCATTTCAAACTTGAACTGTCAGATTCTTTACTCCGCCTCAGTGAACAGTCGCTCCGGAGATTTCTCCTTCTGCTCGGTTCATTTCTCGGTTTAAAAAGTGTTTTTTCGGTTGGATTTAACCGAGAATAGTTTTATTTTAACCGCAAAACCGTTCGGTTCAAGCTCTATCTGTGGTAACCGTAAGTAAATGAAGGTTTTGTCTGTGTGCCCACCTTTCCCCCTTAGAGGAGGTATGGCTCCGTTTAAAAAAAAAAAAAAAAGGGGAAGAGGAAAACGAAGAAAACCAAAAGAAAGGTGTAGTGATTGAATTAGACGGAGAAATAGAAGGAAATGCTTCTGTCGGGATTTTATCCTTTATTGCCTTCTGACGGCGGATCCTCGGTCTCCCCTTCTGATGTCATCCTGCGGCCGGGAGTTTCCGGCGGGAGAACTGGGGATTCTGGCGGGACCGCCCCCTTATGTACCACGCCTGACGTCAGAGGCGGGACCGACGTCGGGGTCGGTCCCCGCTGAAAATAGCTAGCTAGAAATTTTCCGTGGGGTCCTGGCGCCTGCCGGCTTCAGTCCTAATGGTGTAACCTGCTGCAAGAGCTGATCTTCCTGGACATAAGTCTCCACCACTCATTCACACTAGTGGGATCTGCGCCGGAGGCACTAGGACCCATCGGAGCAAACTTTTGCTGGGAGGTCGGTGCGAGAGATGGCGCGAGCATATCGCCAGGCATGATGGCCTCGCCTTGATAATGACTATCTCGGGTGACCCTCCAACCACCTCAGTTCCTTTTTTCTCGCCGTCGAGTGTGCTTCAGTGACAACGTCTCTCTCCTGTCGGGAGTCAAACTTCAAACTAGCGCTCGATAGTAGTATCGCTTAATTTTATTCTATTTCTGTTATATTTTAAAAATTTAAGTTATAGTAAAGAAGTCTCGGCCTACTGGATGGAGTCGACCATAGAGCAGGTCAGGTGACGGTAGGAGACTTTGATGAAAGCTGTTCAGTCAGTCGGGCTGGGTCCGGTCAGCCCCTTCCCTCAGCGGGTTCCGATAACGGTCAGTCCGATGCCGGGGGATGGGCTCCCCGCCCGCATAAAATAAGCAGTCGCATTCTCTCGGTACTCCGCCTCGAGCTCTTCTTGGCCCACAGGTCAAAGAAAACCTCACTAAGTCGCCCTCTATAGGTACATCTCTCTGCGCGTCGACGGTCGGTTATCGTACCTAGTTGCCGGTCTCCTCCTTCGGAGTCGCCAACTTCCAGTTTCCGCCGTCTTCGACATCGGAGCCCCACCCCGCCTATAGGTAGGGCTCCAGATGAGCAGTTTCATCAGTGGGCCGCTCTTATGGAGCGATGGGCTCGGAGGTTGGTTCTTCTGCCTGGCTCGGTTGCCCCGGAGCCTTTGGGCTCGTCGGGCGATCAGGCAGGGCGGTTGGACCTTCCTAGTCGCGCAGCGCCTCCTTCGGTGCCAGCGACTCCCTGCTTAGGTGTTTTCCCCCTCACATGGCTGTGGCGCAGGAGACCACACCGATGCCCTTATCTCCTGGTTTTTCCCTTCTTGCTTTCCAGGTTCAGGTGTGTCCCGCGCTCTCTGGGTCGCCGCGCTTGTCGGCGCGCCGCCAGTTTTGCGCGCTGTCCGCGTGCCGGCGGGTCTCGGCGCCGCCGGGTGCCGCGGTTCCTCATGCCGCAGTTTTCTTCGGCTGCTGCCTTCTTTTTTCGCCTCACTGGGCCCTGGGACTCTCCCTTTCTATCTGCTCTCTTCTTCTTCTCCTATTTTTCACTCCTTTCCTGTCCAAGCAGTCCTTCCTGGACTATCAGGAGATGATGTTGAGCCTGACCCAGACCGGTTGGGTGATGAAGTGGAGGAAACAGGATCCTTCACGCTACAGAGCCTGTGGTCGAGGACCTATCCTTTAAGTCTCTGTTGAGGAACCTGAGATCCACTTTCTCTCCAGACTACGGACATGATCCTGGGAAAATATTAAGACTCAGTATCTTCATGCTTCGGAGATCCCTACGGATTTGACTCCTCCGATTCAACCCTCCTTCGAGACGCTGTCTCAAATGGTATGGAATAATCCTGCTCTTATTCCTTCAGTGGCTAAATCCATTGATAAGAAATATTCAGCTCCCAAGGATCGTCCCATTTTGGCATCCCAAGCCTTTGCGGATCCTATTGTAGTCCTGGCAGAGAATGACAAGGTCGTTCTTCCTCAAGCTACTACAGCTCGACCTATTAACAAAGAGTCTCGTAAAATTGATACATTAGGTAAGAGTCTTTGCTGCCTCCACTTTAAGTATGCGTATTGCCAGCTATCAAGGCTATTTTTCTCAGTATGAGTATATCCTGTGGCACTCTTTGAAACGAATGGTTGAGGCTCTTCCAGATTTCGACTCCAAGTCAGAGCTCCTTCTAACCGTTATCAGAGGTATTGAGTCCAATAACCAACAGGTCAAAGCCGCCATGGACGCTTTCGACACTGCTTCTGTTCAGCAGCCGCAGGTATTTGTACTGTCGCCATTCCTGGCTGCGTACTTCTGGCTTTTAATAATGATGCTCAGCAGCAGGTAATGGCGTTGCCCTTTAATGGCTCCTATCTTTTGGGCCTCAGGTAGAGCAAGCCCTAGAGGCCACTCAGAAGACTAGGTCGGCCATTAAGTTGGCTAGACCCCCGCCTACCCCCTCTCGGGGGCATGTAGGTAAACGTCAGTTTCATAGTCGCCAGTCCTTTCGAGGCAGAGGCAGAGGAAGCTTCCATAAAAGCCAACCTGCCCAACCTCAAAAGAAGGCGCAGCAGAAAGCACAGGGGCCTAAAGCCCCCAGCGCTACCTTATGAATTGCCGGCCCCAGTTCCATCCACACTGCCCGAGATGGAACTTTCTCCTCCGGTGGGAGGTCGTCTGATGTACTTCTACAATCAGTGGAAGTCCATAACCTCAGACAAATGGGTCCTTCGATAATTCATGAGGTTATTCTCTCAATCTTTTGAAAACCCCCACTGCCCTCCCAAACGACAACCCAGGTTGTCGACCTCTCAGTCAGACCTCCTCACCGCCGAGATCCAGGGCCTTCTAAACAACAGGGCAATAAGTGGTGCCCCGCATCAATGAAACACAGGGTTCTACTCCCATTACTTTCTGGTTCCAAAGAAATCTGGGGGATACGCCCATTCTAGACCTCAGAGTTAAACAAATTCCTCCCAGGAGAAATTCAAAATGATTTCCCAGGTACCCTGTTACCTTTGCTGCATCCACACGACTGGCTGGCCTCCCTGGATATGCAGGATGCTTACCAGCATATCCCCATCCACCCGACCCATCGCAAATTCCTGAGGTTTGTAGCTCTGGGTCAGCATTATCAGTTCAGAGTCCTGCCTTTGGGCTATCTTCGGCGCCCATGTTTTTACAAAGTGTTGTGCAGTTCTGCTTGGCGCATCTCAGAGCTGGGACTCCAGTGTTTCCCTACCTGGGCGATTGGCTCCAGTGAGTCCTTCCAGCTAAGGGACTCTGGAAGCCCGTTCAAAGCGGCTCTCGCCTTCTTACGTCCATGGGAGTTCTGCTAAATCTGAAGAAGTCACAACTGCAGCCCTCCCAGAGGCTCCTTTTCATAGGGACTCTTCTGGACACCTCTTCCTCACAAGGCTTTCCTTCCAGAGACAGAAGACTCACATCCTTCAGATGGCCCGTTACATCGGGAGAACCGATCGGTCACAGCTCTCTCGTGTATGCAACGTATGTTGGGTCTCATGGCTCCTCAGTGTTCACTGTACCTAGCTCGGTTACACATGAGGACCACCCAATGGATGCTCTCCGCTCAGTGGTCACCGACCTCTCACCCCAGTCTTATCCCATCAAGGTGACGGAGCCCCTACGAAGGTCTCTCACCTGGTGGTCTCAAGAGAGCAATCTCCTGGGAAGGATTCCCCTTTGCTCCTCTGGATCATCAGATCTCCATCACCACAGACGCATCGCTAATGGGATGGGGAGCTCACTGTCTCTCTCTCCACACTCAAGGTGTATGGACTCAGCTCGAAACTCAGCTCCATATAAATGTCCTGGAGATGAGAGCGGTCCTCTATGCGATCCGAGCGTTGAAGGATGTTCTTTGTCACAAGAACATTCTCCTTCAAAGGGACAACAAAGCTGTGATGTATTACATCAACAAGCAGGCGTTGTTCACTCTTATCCCTTTGCAGGGAAGCAATGAGAGTGGGAGTGGTGCTTGGAGCACAAGTCTCTAATTCAGCGGTATATCTGCGGTGTACAAAGCGACTTAGCAGATCACCTCAGCAGGACGGAGGCAGACCCTCACGAGTGGTCTCGACCCAGCCGTAGCTCGGTCACTATTTGAAGAGTGGGGGACTCCAGACATGGACCTTTTTGCATCCCCACTCAACGCAAAACTGCCTCTCTTCTGCTCCAGAAATCCAGGGCCTGGCATTTTCTGTCAGGATGCGTTCAGGCTGCGGTGGACAAAACACTTTCTTTACGCCTTTCCACTGCTTCCTTTAATTCAGAGAGTTCTCCTCAAGTTCGAGTCTCAGGGGACCAAGATGATTCTCATTGCTCCCTCCTGGCCTCGGCAACTATGGTTTCCTCTACTCAACAGTATGTCGGTAGCCTCTCCGAGACCACTTCCCTTGCAAATCAATCTTTTGACTCAGGGTTGGTTGTCCACCCAACCTGAGGTCACTTCACCTTCATGCTTGCTCCTAAGAGGTAGAAGTGAACCGGTTTAACGCTCTCGTAGAGTCTCAGGCGTCCTTCTGGCTGCTCGAGCCAGCTACCTGAAAAACTTACTCTTCTAAGTGGAAACTTTTCTCTCTGGTGTGCAAAGTCCTCTTGGAATCCTTTTCCTGTCCTCCGACAAGGTTCTGGAGTACCTTTGGACCTATCAAACTCAGGTCTCCAGTACTCCACGGTTAAAGTTCACCTTAGTGCCATTTCGGCATTCCATGAGCCGGTTTCTTCCTTGTCTCTGGCTCAGTTACCTATGGTGAAGAGATTTCTAAGGGAATTCTGCATACCAGACCCCCTGTTAGACGTCCGGTCGCAGCCTGGGACATTAACCTTGTGCTAGACATGCTCACTCGGAAGCCTTTCGAACCCCTAGCTACCTGTGAGCTAAAATTTCTTACCTGGAAGACAGCTTTTCCTAGTGGCCACCTCCGCCCACACAGGGTCTCTGAGATACATGCCTGTTTACGGACCCTCCGTATACTGTGTTCCATAAGGACAAAGTAGTTCTTGATCTCATCCTAAATTTCTTCCCAAGGTTGTGTCAGAATTCCATCTAAACCAACCTCTGGTGCTTCCTCTTACTTAGCCAACTTCCAAAATGAAGGAGAACGGTCTCTTCATTCCTTGGATGTTAAGAGAGCCTTGTGTTCTACTTAGATAGAACCAAGAATTTTCTAAGACTCAGCAATTGTTTGTTTCCTTCATGAGACCCGGCTGGGTCAGCCTGTCGCTATCAGATGCATCTCATCATGGTTAGTGGCATGTCTTGATATTGCTATTCCATAGCACGAGGTTAAATTGGAAGGTAGGTATCACGCTCACTCTACTAGAAGTGTCCTGGCATCCCTAGCAGAAATTGCGATGTTCCAATTGCAGATATCTGCAATGCCGCCACCTGGAGCTCAGTGCATACGCTCATTAAGCATTATGCACTGGATGTTCATGCCAGGCGTCATTCCGCCGCGTGAAACTATCATAATGGACTTCTGTCCTGAACATGTGACTCTGGCTCCCCTGCACTACTTTGGGGGATTATCGACTTGGTACTCTCCACTAGTGTGAATGAGTGGTGGAGACTTATGTCCAGGAAGATATGAAAATTACATACCTACCGTAATTCTTGATCTTCTTGGACGAGTCTCCACCACTCATTCACACGCCCACCCTCCATCCCCCGAGCTCCCTCAAATCTTTAGGCCGTGAAGACTTCTTTGCTGACCCTTCTTACACGGGTCGTCCGGACTATCTTATGTCCGTTTTTTAAGGTTAGGTTTACTCTTTGTTAGTTGTGCTGCACCTCCTTGGTAAAAAAGGTACTGAGGTGGTTGGAGGGTCGTCGCCGAGATAGTCATTACTGCGCGAGCCACTGCTCGCGGCGCCATCTCTCGCGCCGACCCTCCAGCAAAAGTTTGTCTCTAATGGGTCCTAGTGCCTCCGGCGCAGATCCCACTAGTGTGAATGAGTGGTGGAGACTCGTCCAAGAAGATCAAGAATTACGGTAGGTACGTAATTTTCATTTCTCGAAGATCTACTGTTACGGTAAGTTCTTACATAACTGTACTTTACTATTTTAGAGTGCGGTTCCCGGTTCTTATCGGTTCTAAAAAAAACGGATTTATTACGGTTTTTTCCAATACCCGTGACACGGTTAGGAACCGATAAGGGTGTCTTGCCTGGCACTGCCAAGTAAAGGGCAAGTTTTTGGTTAGGCTGGCATATTATGTCTGAGAAACCCAAAGAAAACCAGGCTCACTGGGTTTCAACACTGTGGATGTTTCGTGGGAAGTCTTTGCCAAGGCTGACCCATTACACCACATGTGTTTATTGTCTGGGGTTTGACCACCTCCAGTCAGACTGCCAGGTATGTAAGAATTTCCTGCAGCCACCCTGGAAAAAGATTGGGCAGGCTCAGGGAGAGAGGCCAAAATCCGCTGACCCAGATGGCCAGCCGGTTCGGTGCCAGCCAGACCGGAAGAGTGCCCTCTGACCAGGGCCAGACTTCCTCGGGCAAAGAAAAGCTGGTTCTGAGGAACCAATTCCAGTAAAGAAAACAAGAAAATCAGCAGGTCTGGAGTCCAAAATCCTTCTCCAACTGCTGCAGAGATAGCAAAAGCCATGCAAATTGTCCAGTCACTGTCTCAGGGTCCGTCCGAACCACCACTATCTGGTAAAAGGTCGGTTTGTCCGTCCCAGTGGTTCAGGATTATGATATTGAGGAATTTTATGAACCAGAGGAGGGAGGAGGATTATGAACAGTATGAATGGCTGGGAAGGTCTCGTGTGCCCATTGAACCGGACATCTCCCCAGACAGACCTTTAGAATCTCCCCCTGTGCTGTCTGAGTCCCCATCTCATTTTATGTTTTATAAAAAAGTTGCTGAAACCCTCCAGCTTCCTTAGAAGAGTCTGTGGATGAGCAAGAGGAGCCTGATTTTGTAGAAATTATGGATATTCCAGAGTCTAGGAGATTGTCTATTCCTTTACATAAGTCTTTAAGGAAACAAACAATTAAAATTTTAAAAGCTCCTAATTCTGTACCTCCTGTAGATAAAAGATGGACAGAAGGTATACATTGTCAGGCCCTGATAAAGAATTCCTTTCTCAACAATGCAGTCATGAGGGGTAGTTCAGGCTGCTGCCTGTGATAAAGCTAATATTCCTCTGGCTTCACATCCTCCTGACAAGGATTCCAGGACGATTGATGCCATGGCAAAAACAAGTATATGGCAGCCTCTCTGGGACTCAGGCAAGCAAATTATATGGCTTATGTAGCTGGGTATCAGAAATCTAGATGGGATACTGTTATGCAATTGGCCAAGCAGGCCATGGCCAGCTGGCTAGTGAACTAGAACAGGTGGCTGCTGATGGCATTGAAGCCTCTAAGGTTCAGTTTCATGCTGCTGTGGATGTTAATGATGTTTCCTCTAGGGTCATGGCCACATCTGTAGCTTTTGTAGGTTGGTCTGGCTCAGGTGTACTAGTTTGTCACAGGATACCCAGACTAAGGCTATGGATTTTCCTGTGGTGGGAAATTCTCTGTTTGGAGAGCAGACAGAGAATTACATAGAAGAAGATGGATGAATATAGGACTACTTACAAGAGTGCCCAGGCTAAAGGCGGCAAACCACTCCTCAAAGGCATGCCCCAGGGTAGGGGTAGGCCTTTTCACAGCCTTTCTACCAGACTCAGGCCTCCTCTGCCTATGCTCAGAGGGGCTTCTTCAGAGGCAGGGGCAGACGAGGGGTGGGCAGACCTGCTCCCACCCCCCAGCCTAAAGCTCCTGCGAAACAGGCACCCTGATGGGGTGCCCAGGGCCGATTCTTCTGTACCAGTGGGGGGCAGGCTGGCTTACTTCAGTCAGAATTGGGCTTCTTTAACCTGAGACAAGTGGGTTCTGGAAGTAGTAAGCCAGGGTCTGGTTCTCAGCTTCAAAAAGTTTCCCAAGTTGAGAAGCAGACTTTTTCTACCTGCAAGTGCTCCAGAGACCCTCGCTCTGGAAACAGAGGTCTCATCCTGTTAGCTCTCAGAGCAGTAGAAAGGTTCCTCCCTGCATCAGGGCAGGGTCTGTATTCAGATACTTCCTTACCCCAAAAGACATGAGAATGGCGGCCCATTTTAGATCTCAGATATCTGAACAAGCATCTTCTGAAACCAAAGTTCAAAATGGTAACTCTGGCAATGATTTTACCTTCCCTAAGGCCAGGGGACTGGCTAGCCTCCCTGGACCTCAGGATGCCTATTTCCATGTCCTAATCAGAAGATCCCATCGAAAGTACCTCAGATTCGAACTGCCCTCAGGTCATTACCAGTTCAGAGCAATGCCCTTTGGTCTTACCTCTGCTCAAGGGTATTCACAAAGTGTCTAGCAGTGGCCCACTTAAGGAGGCAGAGGATTGCTGTTTTCCCTATCTAGACGACTGGCTCATTGTAGGCCAGTCCCCAGAACAGGTAAAATCTCACCTGCAGGTCACCCAGCAGCTTCTCACCTCCCTGGGTTTTCTGCTAAACCTACCAAAGTCGGGTTCTGGAACCAGTCCAGGTACTCACCTTTATAGGGCAGAATTGGACACAAAGCTAGCCAGAGCCTTTCTTCCCAGAAAGGGTAGGAATTTAGTGGCTCTGGCCTCTTCCTCACTCTGCAGGTCTCTCGACCAGCAAGACACTTTCTGCAGCTCCTGGGGCACATGGCTGCATCCACAGCTGTTGTGCAGGGAGCCAGATTTCAGATGAGAGACATTCAGTTTCACTTGAGAACCTTTTGGTCTCAGAGAAGAGACCCCCTTTCCAAGTTGGTCCCAGTGACTCGAACCTTGATCCTAGCTCTCCAGTGGTGGCAGGATCAGAGCAATTTAAGAGCGGGGGTTCCCTTCATTTCCCCTTCTCACGACTTGACTCTCCTACAGATGCTTCCCTTCTGGGTTGGGGAGCCCACATGGGCGACCTTTCCTCAGGGAGTTTGGTCCCCAGGAATCTCTGCTCCACATCAATTTGCTGGAACTCAGAGCGGTCTTTTAGCTCTTCAAGCTTTTCTGCATCTGTCCACGACAAGGTGATACCGTCAGAACAGACAACACCACAACAATGTGGTACATCAACAAACAGGGGGCACTCGGTCTTGACCTTGTGCACAGAGGCAATGAAGTTGTGGTCTCTGGCCTATTCCCTGAACACTTTCCCTCATAGCAGTTCATCTTCCAGGGAAGGACAATGTCCTAGCGGATGCCCTCAGCAGGATTTCCCAGGGCCATCACGAATGGTCCCTGGATCCTCAAGTGCTGGGGATAGTTTTTGCCAGGTGGGGCATCCCTCAGATAGATCTTTTTGCAGCCCCAGACAATCACAAACTTCCTCTGTTCTTTTGCAGGCCTCCAGTGCTGGGCTCAGTTCCCCTGGATGCCCTTCTTCTGGATTGGGAGGGGAAGTTCCTCTATGCTTTCCCCGCCTTTCCTCTCCTATTCAAAGTACTAGTCAAAATCAGATCTCAGCCTTGCAGGGTGATTCTGATTGCCCCGGATTGGGCCAGGCAGCCCTGGTACCCACTCCTTCTGTCTGACAGTCCATCTTCCCCTGTGCCTCCCCAGGAATCACAATCTGTTGACTTGTGCCCAGGGAAGGGTTTGGTATCCGGACCTCAAATCCCTCAACCTCAAGGCCTGGCTCTTGAGGAGTTAGAGTTGCTGATTTACACCTCTCAGGGTGTTCTTGAGATCCTAAAGGCTTCCAGAAAGCCTTCCACTAGGACTACTTATAGTTCTAAATGGAAAAGGTTTTCCATTTGGTGTACTAGGAAAAATATTTCCCAGAATCTGCTGAGTGCCCATTTTGTTAGATTACATGGTACATCTTAATTCCTTGGTCTCAGACCAACTACCCTGAGAGTTCATTTGGCAGCTGTGTCTGCTTTTGTGTCAGCAGAAAGTCATCCCTCTTTCCTCTCATCCTGTGTTTTCCAAGTTTTTTAAGGGATTACTCCATACTAATTCTCCTTTTCGGGAACCGGCCCCTGCTTGGGACCTTAATGTTTGCATTGCCCAGTTAATGCAACCCCTTTTGAACCTCTGTCTTCTGCAGAGCTTAAGTACCTAACTTGGAAAACTGTTTTTCTGTGGCTATCACTTCTGCCAGACGCATAAGTGAATTGCAAGCCTTGTCAGTGGAGACTGACTTTATTTCTTTCCACAGGGATAAGGTAGTCCTTAGGACTAATAGGAAGTTTTGCCTAAGGTGGTTTCAGATTTCCATCTTAATCAGTCTATCTCCTTCAGTATTTTCACTGATCCTCCTCTTGGTGAGAGGAGGTTGCATAACCTGGATGTTAAGAGAGCTCTTAGTTATTATATAGAGAGCGTACCAAAGGTCACAGGTTTGAATCCCTCCAGCTTTTCCTTACCTATGGTGAAGTTGGGAAAGGCAAACCTGCCACTAAGAGATCAATAGCCAGGTGGATTGTCCCTTATCCAATTTGTTATCAGAAGTGGGCAGAGCCCCCGGTTTGAGATGTCATTCTACCAGAGGTACTGCTGCGTCTCTAGCTGCTGCCAGAGATATCCATTTATTAGAGATTTGCCAGGCTGCTACTTGAAAGCAGTACACTTTACCAAGCATTACTCCCTGAATGTCCAGGCCAGGAGAGATGCCGGTTTGGCACAGCTGTTCTTCAGAGCCTATTCCTAAGTAGGTTCTGCCCTCCTCCATGGAGGTACTGCTGTGTATTCTGCTAATGTCTATAATAGCAAGACTTCATGTTGTTTGAAGAAAAATTACTCACCTTAGTAATGTTGTTTCTTCTAATGGAGTCTCTATATTATAGACCTCCCCCCCAACCTGCCCCTCTCAGAACCTCTACTTGGTGGGGTGCGGGCAACTTAGTGTGGGCACTACTTATGTCCTGTTAGCATTTTGTCCCCTTTGGGACTTTGGGGGTGTGTATGTGTACGCGTGTGTGTGTTTTATTATACTTATGTTCCATTTTCATATTATTAGAATGATGTTAGTATTTCTGGTCCCCTGACTTGAGTCTTGGGTGTTGGGACCATCAATGGTTGTTATTATTTAGGTAGCCATTTGGCTAGTGTAGGTTACAGCTTCCACACAGACCTTAGTGAGTTTGGCTCGTAAAGATCTGACAGTTCAAGTTTGAAATGACACAGATAGAGCTGCTCTCGTGCCAAAATTCTATTTTGGAATGGTTTTAACCATTTCACTCCGGGGCAGTTCTAGAGCTGGATCAAACTGCTAATGTCTATAATATAGCAAGACTCCATTAGAAGAAACAACATTACTAAGGTGAGTAATTTTTTCATCCTGCCTCTTGTCCAGCTCAATCTGCCCGCATGGCATGCAAATACGCGGTGCCCATGGGGTCCCTAGCAGGGTTCACAGAGCACCCTTTGGCCGAGAGCCTGGTGACCGCCTCTGTGTTCAGGCGTACTGGCAGTTCTGCTGACACTGACTGACCTCCTGATAAAGAGTCCAAGCTCTTGGACCATTCAGCTAGGAAGGTCTATGTGACTTCCTCCGTGGGCCTTCGTCAGGCTAGTTCGGCGTCATAATGGCACACTTCTCTCTCGCCCTTCTGGGGTCGATAGGTGAAGTTCTCCCATGGCTCTCCGTGGACATCCAGACCACGGTCAAGGAGGTCTGGGATCAGGGCTGAGCTGTTGCCAAACAGCAGCTCCAGACGGCCCTAGACACTGGGGATTCTTGTGCCCGCTGGATGGCTGCCGCAGTTGCCTCTCATCACAGGGCTTGGCGGATACCCAGCACAGACTAGCTGACGTGCCCTTCCTAGCGACCGACTTGTTCGGCCCAGGACTGGCTGGTCACCAACAGCGCATTGAGCAGTCCAGTGCCACCTTGGATGCTACCTCTGCCAGGAGTTCTTTGGTCAAGAACCAGCAGAGGAAAAAGAAGCCTTTTTGGCGGCTCAGCAGTCCTCCTTTCAAGGCGGACAGCAGCACCAGCAACAGCAGCAGGCTCAAGCTTGGCACCCTGGGCCCAAGCCTGGTCCCCAACAGGCCGTAAAGGAGGACGAGGTTCCGGTCCTGGAGCCGCCGCCTCCTCCTCCAAGCCTGCCCAGTGATGGGACTGGGGCTGTCATCCCCTCTCCCACCATCTCAGCTCTGGGTCCTCCCGTGGGGGGCCGAGACTGCCACTTCCTTTCCACCTGGTCCGCTGTCACTTCAGACAGGTGGGTTCTCGAAGTGGTCGGTCAGGGACTGCCTCTGTAATTTGAGCAGTACCCTCCAAGCTGAGCCCGCGCCTCTCAGGAGGAAAGAGTATCCGCTCAGACCCAGTCGGCTGTCCAAGACATCGCTCCGCTCCTCCTCAAGGAGGCAGTAGCTCCGGTGGCGGATTCTCCAGCAGACCCAGGTTATTTCTCGTCCCAATCCGTCCATCCCATCAGCAGTTCCTCCACTTCAGGGTCGAAGAGACCCTCTACGAGTTCCAAGCCATACTGTTCAGCTTGTCATCGGCCCCACAAGTCTTCACCAAATGCATTGCAGTGGTGGCGGACCATCTCCGGCGTGGGGGGGGGGGCAGTATTTACCTGTATAGCGATGACTGGCTCCTAGCAGGTCCCACCCAACAGGAGGTGGACAGGTCCAGGGACCTGGCCCTCCAGACCAGCTCTCGACTCGGCCTCCTGATCAGTGAGGCCAAGTCGGATCTCGTACCTTCTCAGGTGATGGGCTTTATCGGGGCAGAGCTTGACTCTTGTCAAGCCAGACCTCAGCTCCCATCGAAAAGGGCAGAGGCTCTTTATTTATTCATTACAAATCGGGTTTACGACCTTTGAGTCAGAGACTCATTTACAAAGGCACCTAGTCGCAGGGGGGCAGACATCAAGACAGTTATTACAGTGCAGATTAAAACAGAGGATAACATTACAGGTGCAGTAAAAGGAACATTTAAGATAGATACACTTAGGTTACATAATGTAGTAGTTTGTATGTTACTAAGGTTACATAGTGTTACAAAATTGTGAGATCTTACTTCGAGACACAGCTCTTGCAGCAGGTTACACCATTAGGACTGAAACCGACGGCGACAGGACCTGTGAAAAATACTAGCGCTAGCTATCTTCATGAGGACCCTCGATGTCAGTCCCACCTCCGACGTCAGGTGTAGTACATAAGGGGGCGGTCCCGCCAGATTCCCCAGTTCTTTCCCGCCGTCGACTTGCATGTCTCGACCCTTCGGTTCGGTTTCTAGCACGCGACACGTGGTAAAGTGCTTTCCTACGGGAAATTTGTTCTCCGAGTTCAGTTTTTCTCTGATGTCCTCCTCCCCGACCTCCGGTCACTCCTTGAAGTGTGCCTGTGGGAAGCAGATCCCTTTTAAGGATCCGCACTCGGCCTGTGTCCGGTGCCTAGGCCCAGACCACGACACGGTCCTGCTCTTTCTGCCAGGGTTTTAACAGCAGAACCGGATCCGTCGTCAGAAGGCCCTTCAGGCGTTCCTGTTAGAGGAGCAACTCAAGTCCATGGCTTCCAAGGGGGATTCTTCGCAGAAGGCCGGAAGCATGCTGAGAAGCACAGAGAGAAGGCCCCTTCCAGGTCCCCTTCTAGGGCCTCCGACTCGCGCAGCTCTGGCTCCAGGTCTGACCGCTCTCCTTCCCGGGCCAGCTCTCAGCCTCCCCCCGCTGCAGTGAGAAAATCTTCTTCCTCTTCTCAGGCCAAGACTCCCAGGCCTTCCTCGTCCTCCAAGGCCCTGGCTAAGTCGGGGGATCGCCACCATCACCACAAGTCGGGTTCCCGCCATTCTGAACCCGACGTCAGGTCTGCTTCCTTGCCTCCTCATAAAACCAAGGAGCTCACCTCACTCAAGAGGCTGCAGGACCAGACGTCGGTCTCTTGCCACAGGTCCCCAAAGCCGTCGTCTGCTAGAAGATCTTCGCCAGCCAGGCCTACTAATCACCGGACGCCAGTAGGGGGACCGGCGTCTGCTCCTGTTGAGAAGAGGGCCCCGACACCTCCGACCGACGTCGGTCAGGAGACCATTACTGAGGAGGAGTTAAACCAGCCCGAGGACCAGACGGGCCACCCTGGTCCTGTTGAGACTCCCAGGGAACCCTTGCCGCAACCCGAGCCCCCTGTGGAATCGACGACCATCCACCGGCGCCCGGACCGTCGTCGGCCCTTTCCTTTTCAGAGGTGAAGGAGCTTTTCACTTACTGGTTGGATACCATCAAAAAAGACATGGTTCCCACTCCACCTCCGCTTCCTCCTCCTCCTCCTACACCGGTTGCTCCTCCGGTTCCTGTGCCCCCGTCTCCATCTGGGTCTGCAGGCCGGTTACCTCCTCCCTGGGAGCCCAGGACCCCTCCAAGGGGAAGACTCAATAAAAGGAGACCTCCGTCCAGATCCTCTTCTAGGTCACCCAGTCCCAAGAGACCCAGAAGGCGCGCCGTTCGCCTTGACGGAGGACACGGGATCAGAGTTTTCTACATCCAGATCCCCATCTCCCTCTCCATCCCTTCTCCGGACCCGTGAGATGCCAAAGTCTCCTCCGGATGACCCTTCGTTCTCGGATATTATGAGACACATCCAAGAGAACATGGGATGGGATGCGGAAGAGTTAGACCCGAAGGCTCGCCTTGCGAAGTATCTTGACAGAAGGACCCCAAGCCTGTGGTGGTGCCACCCTTGGTAGACACTTTCGTGGAGCGTCGCAAGGCAGCGTGGAGCATCCAGATTCGCTCCGGCGATGCCAAGAAATCTGACCGCTTGTACAAGGCTCCAAGAGAAGACCAGTACTTGACACAGCATCCTCAGGCTGACTCTCTGGTCATTACAGCCTCTCATGACGGTCCCAGAGCCGCAACATCTGAGCACCTGCCACGGACCCAGAGTCCAAGCAGCTGGGCGCCATGGGTAGGCGCCGTGCGTATGCTTCGCTACCTGCGCCATTAGATCCCTGAATTATTTGACCCACATTGTGCAGTTCCAAAATGCCCTGGGGAGCAGGGTCTGGATGCGGCTGAGAAATTGCCGGAAGGTGAGCAGAAGGAGGAGATGTTGCAGCTCCTCCCGATCGAGTTGGACGTTGGGAACCCAAGTGCTACGAGCAGCGTCACGACTCAGCGGAGGCACTCTTGGCTCCGTGTCTGGTTTACCGGACGTCCAGAAAACATCATGGGCGCCCCATTCGAGGAGAAGTTTGTTTGGTAAACCCTCAGAAGATAATTACCAAACTCCAAGAGGCCGAAAGGCGGTGAGGTCGGTTCAGGCCATGTCCGACCAAAGCTTAGTTCCTTCGTAGAACCAAAGGCCGATTCGTGGGCCAGGCGCTAGAGACAACAGTCCCGCCCGGCTCTACAACAGAGGGCTCCGGTTTTCGCAGAGCCAAGGGAAAACAACCCGCAGGTCGAAAGCCAGCGCACTCCTAAGCCAGTCCAGCCAGCAGGATCCTCAGCCGCCACAGCCTGACTCGTTCCCGGCCCCCGCCCCTCAGGATCAACGGGACGTCATGGTCGGGGGTCGCATTGCGAATTTCCTGCCAGGATGGCAGACTATAACCACCGACAGGTGGGTTCTACAGTTGGTCGGAAGAGGCCACTTTATAGAATTTGTGGAAAAGCCACCCTCGAGGCCTCCTTTGCTCTCCCGATACCCGAGTCAGCACAAGTCATTGATCAGACAAGAGGTACTCACGCTCCTGCATAAGGGAGTGATAGACTACATCCCAGAGAACCAGAGAGGACACGGATACTATTCCCACTTCTTCCTGGTTCCAAAGAAGACAGGGGACCTCCGTCCGATTCTGGACCTCAGCGACCTCAATTTGTCGGTCGCCTACAAAAGATTCCACATAGTAACTCTTCCGGGTCTTATTCCCATGCTGAAGCAGGACGCCTTTTTAGCGTCTCTAGATATGCAGGACGCTTACCTGCACATCCCTATAGCTCAAGCGCACAAGAGGTTCCTGCACTTCGAGTTTCTCGGCCATCATCTTCAGTTCCGAACCCTTCCATTCGGGCAGTCATCAGCACCCAGGTCTTTACCAAATGCATGGCAGTCGTGGGAGCGTCTCTAAGGAGACAGGGCCATTATGTGTTCCCGTACCTGGACCATTGGCTTCTCATGGCCGCCTCCAGAGAGGCGTTGTATCGAGCGATCAGAGCACCCAGGTCCTGTTTCGATCTCTGGGTATCCTAATGAACCACGAGAAGTCTCTCTTTGGTACCGTCAGAAACTGCAGTTCATAGGCACAGTACTGGACACTGTTCAGGAAGAGCATTTCTTCAAGGCGACAGGCGGATGCGTCAGATCCTCATCAGGAGCTTTAATCGAACAAGACACGCTAGCGAGGTACGGTCCTCCGCTTGCTCGGACACATGGCTGCGGCCATTCCTACTGTCCCTTTCGCAAGGCTCCACATGCGAGTAACTCAGTGGATGCTCAAGGTGCAATGGGACCAAAGGCAAGACCACATGCAGCATCCGGTTAGAATCACGAACACCGCGATTCGAGACTGGCAGTGGTGGCTAGACCCAGGGACTCTCTCTATGGGCGTCCCATTTATAGCGCTGTCCCCGGAGGTAACCCTCACCACAGATGCCTCAGGTCTAGGGTGGGGAGCACACCTGGACGGGGTGAAGTCCCAGGGAACATGGACCCCTCTGGAGGCCCACCTACATATCAACGTCCTAGAGATGAGGGCGGTCCTTTATGCCCTACAGGCATTTCAGTCAGAGATCCCGCCGAGTACTCTCCTGCTTCAGACAGACAACACGGCGGTGATGTATTACCTCAACAAACAAGGAGGCGCACACTCTTACCTCTTTTGCAGGGAGGCCATGAGGGTGTGGGATTGGGTAATCCGACACGGCTCGAACCTGGTCACAGTACATGTTCCCGGGGTGGACAACCCAATTGCAGACGGCCTGAGCCGCTCCCAGGCCAGAGTTCACGAGTGGGAACTTCTCCAGGAGGTAGCAGAGGATCTGTTTCTTCGATGGGAAACTCCAGAATTGGACTTGTTCGCCTCCCCATCCAATGCAAAACTGCCCAGTTTTTGCTCGCTAGATCCAGGGCCTGGTGTTTTCTGGCGAGATGCGTTGTCCCTCTCCTGGGCGGACAGATTCCTCTACGCTTTCCCTCCCTTCCCGTTGATCCAGAGAGTTCTTCTCAAACTGGGCAGGGAGCATGCAACAATGATCTTGGTGGCCCCATTCTGGCCCAGTCAGATCTGGTTCCCTTTGCTAATTCAACTGTCCCGGGAACCTCCGCTCCTGTTGCCATTCAGCTCCCACCTCCTGTCTCAGGAGAAGGGTTCACTGGTCCACCCAGACTTACGCTCTCTGAACCTGCACGCATGGCTCCTAGAGACATAGCCATCTTGCGCCACGGGGTCTCGCAAGAGGTTTCGGAAGTCCTTTCTGCAGCCAGAAAGCCGGCGACATATGCTATGAAATGGCGCCTTTTTTGTCTGTGGTCGCAAGCACGTGGCCTTTCCCCTTTAGGTTGTCCAGTGAAAGCGGTGTTAGAGTACCTGCTCTCCCTTTTCCGTTCGGGTCTCTCCTACTCCTCAATTAAAGTGCACCTCTGTGCCATTTCAGCTTATCACCTCCTGATGGGACAGCGCACAGTGGCACAATTAGATGCCTGTCAAGAATTCTTAAGAGGGGTGTTACACCTTAGGCCGCCCATTAAGGACCCAGTGCCTCCTTGGGACTTGCGCTTTGTCCTGGAGCAACTCACACTCCCCCTTTGAACCTGCCGCAGATTGCGAGCTGCGTTTTCTGTCGTGGAAAACGTTATTTTTGGTTGCTGTTACATCAGCGAGAAGAGTTTCTGAACTTCAGGCTCTCATGTGCAAAGAGCCCTATTTAATTTTCCACCGGGACAGAGTATCCCTGAGGAATGATCCTAAATTCTTGCCTAAGGTGGTTTCCACTCACTCTCAACCAGGATATTGACCTGCCGGTCTACTTCCTAATTACTCTAACAGAGGAGGCTGCTTCACACCCTGGATGTTCACCGCAGCTTGAGGTACTACCTGAGCAGAACTAAGCAGCTTCGCTCTTCGGAGCAGCTTTTCGTCTCCTTTACCGAAAGGATGAAGGGCCAACCAGTATCCAAACAGTCCCTGTCTCGCTGGCTGGTCCAGTGTATCTCTTACTGTTATGATATCAAACGAAAGCCCCTCCCAGGTGCAGTCGAGCGATTCCACTAGGGGCGTGGCCACATCTTTTGCAGCACTTCAAAACGTCTCCACTTCTGCCATTTGTGCTGCAGCCACTTGGAGCTCTGTTCATACCTTTATCAGGCATTATAGCCTGGACATCGCTTCACGGCGAAGAGCAGGCTTCGGCCTGGCAGTGCTACAGGGTCTCCTGTCCTAGATTCAGGACCTGGAACGTTCTTTCTTATTTCCTCCTCCCAGAATGTTTGCAAGCACTATTGCTTGGGAATCAGTCCTAATGGTGTAACCTGCTGCAAGAGCTGTGTCTCGAAGTAAGATAGTACAGTTACGTAAGAACTTACCGTAACAGTAGATCTTCGAGAACAGCTCTTGCAGCAAGTACCCTCCCGCCCACCTTCCCCTTGGGAGGAAGCATGGCTAAGCCTTTGTTAACAGGAATTTTTTCCCCGTTTGTCTCTGACGGTGGATCCTCGGTCTCCCATTTCGATGTCAGCCTGCGGCTGGAAGTCTCCGGCGGGAGAACTGGGGAATCTGGCTGGACCGCCCCTTATATTACTCGCCCTGACGCCGGAGGCGACCCGGCGGTCGAGGCGGTCCCCGCTGAAGATAGCTAGCTAGAATTTTTCCGTGGGGTCCTGATGCCTGCCGGCTTCAGTCCTAATGGTGTAACCTGCTGCAAGACCTGTTCTCGAAGATCTACTGTTACAGTAAGTTCTTACGTAACTGTACTTTACACTCATGGATATAGTAGGTCCTCAGAAAAGTCAGCGAGTTACATCCCTGTTTGGACCTAGTAGGGAAGGAGTGGGTCTGGGGAAGGGAGAGGCTGTCCAGTGAACATTGTCAAGCCAGGGGGCAAGGCTGGCTGGTACCACAGGTTACAACAGGGGGTTATTTCCACCTACAACAGCGGGTATTAAAGATATGGTTCCGAAGGGCTGTTTTGAAGGAGCCAAGTTTTGGCAAGTTGGAGATGCAGCTAGGGAGGGAGTTGAATCAGGTGGGGGCTCTGTAGAGGAAGGTTCTCTGGGCAAGAGAAGTCTTGGTTCTGGGCACCTTGAAAGTAGCCTTAACAGAGCTACGGGTGGTGATGGACGATGATGACTGCTGTAGGGAGGTGGAGACCCCGGGGGGGGGGGGTCCTAGCAGTGATTTCTTAGCGAGAAGGCATGTCTGGTACAGCAGTCGCTCCTCAAAGATGAGCAGATTGGTGGTAGTATAGAGAAAGCAGGTGTGAGTGCGGCTGGGGGCACCGGTCAGGAGCCTCCAGGCCTTACTGATGGAGAGTTGGATTTTGGAGAGGGTAGTGTTGTCAGCTATGGCGTAGATGGGCAAGCCATAGTCCACGAGGACAAGGCCGGAGGAGGTGATGGCCAGCCTAAGGGCGACATGAGTCAGGCAGTCCCTGTGCCGGTATAGCAGGCCAATCCGAGAGTTAATGGGGGCTGACAGGACATTAGTGTGGGTGTGGAAGGAGAGGGCAGTATCGAATGGGATGCCTGTATATGGTCACTTGTTCTAGCGGGTGCAGAGTGCTGGGGATAATCAAGAGGGGGGCATTTTTAGCTTTATTTTGGTGGTGAAAGAAGAGCACTGATTTGGTTTTCTTCAGGTTAATGACCAGTCTGCGGTCACCGAACCACCTTTCGGCTTGGTTGTAAGCTTGCTGGAGCGATTCTTTCTTCCTTTGCCCAATCATTTCTGATTGGGCACTTGCGCCCTGCCTGGGACTTTCTGCGCCTTCTGGGTTACATGGTGGCATGCACCTCAGTGGTCCGTTGGGCCCGGTTGCACATTCGCCCCCTCCAGTGGGAGCTGGCTGCCCATTGGACTCTGCGCCACAGTCATTTCGACCAGCTGATCACTTTCACCCAGAAGATGTGGGACGCTCTCCAGTGGTGGACCACCCCAGAGC
This sequence comes from Neoceratodus forsteri, assembly GCA_016271365.2. Taxonomy (NCBI): domain Eukaryota; kingdom Metazoa; phylum Chordata; order Ceratodontiformes; family Ceratodontidae; genus Neoceratodus; species Neoceratodus forsteri. The sequence continues at coordinate 1,318,856,125 of CM057453.1, read as the reverse complement.
AGTTGCAGGAAGAAATCCCGTTTGTCTGCCCCGAACCGATGGTCGTACTCACGACAGATGCCTCTCTCATGGTCTGGGGAGCCCGCATGGGGACAAAAGGGCCCACAGGCTCTGGACCCCAAGGGAGTCCTGATGCCACATCAACCTGTTGGAGCTCAGAGCAGTCAGACTGGCATTGTCCGCTTTCACTCCTCAGCTCCGAGGTCAAGTGATTCAAGTCCAGACGGACAATACCACGACCATGTACTACCTCAACAAACAGGGCGGCATGCACTCCCGTCTACTGTGCAGGGAGGCACTTCGCATCTGGACCCTCGTGAGCCGATTGGAGGCAGGTCTGCTCGCCATCCATGTGGCAGGAGCCTCAAACCATCTGGCCGGCGACCCGGGTTCGAGAACGGACTCTGGTTGCTGGGGGTCGGTGGGGGGAGGGAGGATCGAGCGTCCCACAGATGCTCTCCTCCCTCTGTGGTGGGATACCAGGGATGCTTCTAGCACCTGACACCCCGAAGCTGGTGGATGCTCAGGCTTTCGGGGCAACAGTGGCTCTACTGGAGTCGGGGAGGGGGGGACACTGCTACGCGCGTGGCTGTCTGTGTGCATCAGCACGTCTACGTGCCTGGACATATGTCCTAAGCGCAGGCGTCCCTGGGGAATGGGAGAAAAAATAGGGGAAAAAATGTAACACCCCTGGCCCTACGAGCGGATGAAACTGAGGATGGGGTGCCGTGGGGATTGCCCTGGTGGACAGAGTAGGAGGAGGTAGGAGGCCTCCTCTGAAAGCTGTGGGAGCCAGGCAAATAACAAAAAAAAAAAAAACATCTGACGGATGCTCTCAGCTGCTTCGGCCAAACATCCCATGAGTGTTTTTTCCAACCAGAGGTAGCTTATAGTCTGTTCTCCCGTTGGGGCAGACAGATGGTGGACTTGTGTGCCTCCAGGGAAAACACCAAGCTGAGGCTGTTTCATGCCTCCTCCCCCAGCAGGGCTCGCTGCAGGGGGATGCCTTCTCGAGGCCATGGACCCAAGGCCTCCTCTACACCTTTCATCCATTTCCCTTGATCCACAAGGTGCTCCTCAAGGTGAGAAGAGACAAGGCGAAGGTGATCCTGGTAGCCCCAGATTGGTCGTGCCAGTTCAGGTATCCAGATCTCCTCAGCCTCAGCTACAGGCTTTGTACACGCCCAGACCTGATCTCTCAACCAGGGGAAGGTATTCGATCCGGACCTTCAATCCCTGCACCTCACAGCCCGGTACCTGAGCGGCTGGAGTTCCAGGCTTTGGGTCTTTCTGAAGATGTCTACACCATGGTGGAGGCATCCAGAAAGGAATCGACCAGGAAATGTTACGCCTTCAAATGGAAAAGATTTTCCACTTGGAGTCAGGGCAAGGGCCTGGACCCTCTGTCCTGTCCAGTGGCTAACATTCTCGACTACCTTTGGTCTCTCTCCAAAGGGGGTCTGCGGTCATCGACCCTTAGGGTGCACCTGGCAGCCATCTCTGCTTACCGTGTGTGGGCCGGTCAGCCGACGTTGGCGCAGGAGGCAGTGGTCAGGCGCTTTTTCAAAGGCCTGGATCACATATCCCCTCCGGTGCGTGAACCTCCACCTCCGTAGGATCCTCTGCTGGTACTAGCAAAGCTCATGGGCAAGCCATTCGAACCAATGCAAAAGTGTGCCTTGTCTCACTTGTGGAAGACGGCCTATCTGTTGGCTATCACTTCTGCCAGAAGGACAGTGGAGCTCCAGGCGCTTTCGGTAGACTCCCCTTATCTGGTCTTCCACAGGGACAAGGTTGCCCTGCGCCCCCACCCAAAATTCCTTCCGAAGGTGGTGTCAGAGTTTCACCTTAACCAGGTGTTGACTTTGCCGGTATACCTCCCTAAGTACACCTCAGAGGCAGAGTACAGGCTCCATACTTTGGACCTGAGACGCGCTGTCTCCTACTATAAGGAGAGTACGGCGAAGATTCGGGGTGAGGTTCGCCAGCTGTCACCTGTGCTGAAGCTGCTTCTGGCAGACCTGCAGCAAAGCGGACAATTGCAAGATGGATTACATCATGCATTGGTCTGTGTTATGAGTTGGTGGGCAAGGAGTCTCCCAGAGGGATAAGAGCTGATTCTACCTGCCATACCACTGCATCGGTGGCTGCTTCCAGGGATATCCCTATCCAGGAAATCTGCGGGGATGCTACGTGGAAGTCAGCAAACACCTTCATCACCCATTACCACATCGATCTTGAGTCACGCCGGGATGCTGCTTTTGGGGCCTCAGTTCTCCAATCTCTGTTCCCTAAGTAGAGGGTGTGTGCCTTGCCTCCCTCCTCCCAGAGAACTGCTAGGAGTCTGCCAAAGAGTGTGGATGAACAACATATCCACGATCCTAGAAACATAGGTTACTCACCTGTAATAGTAGTTTTAGGAGTGGTATATGTTGTTCATCCACATGGACCCACCCGACCTCCCCGGCTGCAGATGCACACAACCTGGTTTCCAGCAGGCTAGGATCTGGTGTTATAGGGCGGAGCCGAGGTATTTACCACCTGGCTGGGTGGGAGGAGCCAGCTTGAAGATGGTCCAGTGGATCTTAGTGGAAGGGGACATGCTAAAGAGTGTGGATGAACAACATATACCACTCCTAGAACTGCTGTTACAGGTGAGTAACCTGTTTTTGCTGGGTCCCTTCCCCCCAAGTGCCCATACAGAAGCACCCAAAGCAGTCGGTACCAGTGACTTTGCCACCATGGTTCCGCCTGATTCGCTTGTGGATACACCCCCACCTTTACTGTCACCTCCAGGGGTGGATATGAGGAGCAGAATCTCCCTGCATCTGAAACAATGGTGGGAGATCACTACTGATGAATGGGTTCTGGAGATGATTGCAAGGGGGCTTGCTCTAGAGCTGTTCAAAATCCCTCCAGATCATCCTCCACCTCCTTCCTGTTATCCTTCGGGTCATTCGTCCCTTCTGAAGGAAGAAATTCTGTCATAATTCCAAAAACATGTTACAGAACCGGTTCCTCCTCGAGAAACAAAGGGTTCTATAGCAGATACTTCCAGGTCCCAAGATGGAGAGGGATCTGCGTCCTGTGTTGGATCTCGGCTTCTTTATTGAATACAACATTTTTGAATGGTATCCCTGCAAGCTCTGATTCCCCTACTGCAAACCGGGAACTGGCTTTGTTCTCTGAACATGAAAGATGCATACCATCATGTCAAGATCAGGAAATCCCACATGCAATACTGTACCTCCAGTTTTTGCTGGAGGAAGAACACTGTCAATTCAAAGTATTGCCCTTTGGCTTGCCTTCTGTGCCACGGGTCTTTACCAGATGCTTAGCTGTAGTGGCTACAGCTCTTTGCAGGGAAGGTCTGTATGTGTTCTCTTATATGAATGACTGGCACCTGAAGGTCGGCTCCAGGGAAGCTATACTACTTACTCTGGCTCTGACACATCAGTTGTTCAATGACTTGGGGGTCACAGTGAATGTACCAAAGTCTGTACTGACGCCCTGCCAAAGACTGCAGTATATAGTGGCAGTCTTGGACACCGAGAAGAGATGTGCTTTCTTGCTAAAGGGTAGAGCAGCAAATCTGATTGCCCAAGCATAGCTGGTATACAGGAGCCGCTGTGTCTCTGCAAGGACAATGTTGTGTCTCCTGGGTCTCGTGGCTGCTGTCATAGTGACTGCGCCACTGGCATGCCTTCATAAGGAAATTCCTCAGTGGATACTCTGGGTTCAGTGGGATCAGTTAACTGAAGTGCTGGACCAGATGATTCTTGTCACATCTCCTCTTCGCAGAGCATTGCTGTGGTTGATGGATCACGAAAACCTATTGGAAGGCATTCCACTACTTGCGCCAAGCTCATTTACAGATCCTCACCACAGATACCTTGGGCTCTGGGTGGGGGTGTCATCTCAGCCCTTACCAGACACAAAGGACATGGACCAAGGTGAAAGTCGAACTGCATATAAATGTTCTGGAAATGAGGGCTGTCCTGTACAGCCTCCAGGCATTTCAGAGTTATTCATCCCACATTCCTCTGCTAATCCAGATGAACAGTGCCAGTGTGATCCATTACATCAACAAACAAGGGGTCACTCACTCCTATCCCTTATGCAGGGAGCAATGAGAGTATGGTACTGTGCTCTATCTTAAGGCATATAGCTATCAGCCGCTCAACTCTCAGGTCTCCAAAACGTCTTGGCAGATGCACTGTGCAGGTTACAGTCCAGGATTCCTGAATGGGAACTGCTGACCTCCATGGTAAACGACCTCTTTGTAAGATGGAGTCATCCAGAGTTGGACTTATTTGTGTCCTCAAACAATGCAAAACTGCTGTTCTAGGAGCGTGGATATGTTGTTCATCCGCACTGTCTGGCATTGTCCCTTTCCCCTTTAAATCTTGCCGGAAGTCTTCAAGCTGGCTCCTCCCACCCACCCGGGTGGTAAATACCTCGGCTCCGCCCCATGACTCCAGATTTTCCTTTCTGCTGGAAGATTCAGGTTCCCTCGTGCTTTCTGTAGTGTTGAGGCCCTGGATTCGTTTCAACGGTTTCACCGCATCTTCGCTCTGAAACTCATTAGAGTTTGACTCTGATCGGACATGGATGACAAGTCGCCCCAGGTTTCGCCGGTGTCATTGCGGACAGAAAATGTTGCGCACCGATCCCCACCTCGTGCGTTTACTGCCTCGGTTCTACTCACGATACCTCGCAGTGCTCATTGGCTTCCTTCACTAGCGTCCTGGAAGATCGTCAGGCGCCTGAAGCTGGGTAGACCGGGCTCTGCAGCCCACGGTAAAATCCAAGAGGCCAGGTGGGCAGTTTCCATTGCTGCGGGATCCACGCAAGCAGCTCGATGATGGCGGCCGAGTAGCTAGGCCGCTCTGGCTTGCCGAGGCTTCTTCGTGCCGCCAATCTGGGCTCTCCTTTTCAGGTTCCTTTAGGATTTGTGCCAGTCTCTCCCTACCAAGGGTGAGGCCCTCGAGCTCTCACTCATCCCGTTCTAGAAAAGGATCTAAATCATCTTGAGTGAAGAAGGCGCTCCTGGGATCAGGGAGGCGGTCCGAGTCTCGACCGGTCGAGTACCTCCTCGGCCGCTGGGTTTTCAGACCTTCCGTCTGTACCCACGGTAAGCCGAGGAATTGACTGATCGGCAAGGTATTCTCGACCGATAGAGCCATTATCACCGACTCCTGTCGATTATTCTTTGGAGAAAACGCTAGATTCTCTCCTTCCCCAACGAGGAGACCGCCCGCGGACCTCGATCGAGGGACAGAACCGGAGCCTCGGTTTTCACAGGCAATCTCTCATTCGACAAAGCTGACACCGTCGGTCTCAATCAGGGAGCAAGTCCTCTTCGGTCGATCGACCCAAAAGGACACAAGTTAATTCCGAAGAGGTGCTCAGCCACTGCTCTTCCTCCTCGACGAGGAGAGGCTTCGACGAAAAATTTGTCGACGCTGCGAGGATCTCATATGGCAGCAATTCCTGCTAGCAGGTCAGAAGCCAGCTCCCTCGGTGGTCCCGGCTATCTCTTGGCCTCAGCCTCTTCGGCCACCTCAGACACCGATTGCTCCGGTGCCGGTCTCTCCGGGGGTTCCGGTGCGTCTTCCTCCGCAACCGGTTTTAGGTTCCCCACCAATTTTGGTGGAACCTCCACCTAAGCTGCCCTCGGGGGGTTCCCTCAGGAGGCCCGACGGTCTGGGTCTCCCACAGACTGTCAGTGCGGTCACCCTGATCGCCCTAAGCGTATCGAGGGGACTTAGGTGGGCAGCCTTTATATCGGGACTCCTCCGATTCCGATAACACTGGCCTTCATTCTCTCGATGAGCTTTTGGCGTCAGGCTTGGAAGAAGGGCCTTCCTCCTTCCAGGGCATCCTCCGGCTCATTTCCGAATCGACGGGGATGACCCTACAGCCTATCCAGTAAGAGGGGGGATACCCCTACGGAGGCATTTCCAGTCGCCGAAGCCATTATTGGTCCGGCCTTGGAACTCTGGCAGCGTCCAGCCTCCTGCCAACTCCATCTGCCCGCGCCTTGCGCAAGTCACAGGTGCCCACAGGGTCTTTGGCGGGGTTTACTAGGCACCCTCTGCGAAAGCCTTGTGACTGCCTCAGTATTCAGGCGGACGGGCAGCTCAGCCGATACTGACCGCCCTCCAGACAAAGAGTCCAAACTTATGGACCACTTGGCCCGGAAGGTCTATGCTGCATCATCTTTGGGCCTTCGTCAGGCAAGCTCAGCGGTGATTATGGCACACTTCTCTCACGCCCTCTTGGGGTCGCTGGACAGGTTCTCCCCACCTCCCAGCTGACATGCAGGCGACGGTCAAGCAGGTCGGGGACCAGGGCAGAGCTGTTGCTAAACAACAACTCCAGACTGCTCTGGACATGGGTGATTCCTGTGCCCGTTCACTAGCTGCAGCGGTATCCACTCGCCTGGGAGGCTTGGCTGAGGTTATCCTCCTTTCCCGTGGATACTCAGCATAAGCTAGCTGATGTGCCCTTCCTTGGCACCGACCTCTTCGGGCCAGGAGTGGCAGGTCACCTGCAGCGTATCGAGCAATCTAATGCCACCTTAGATGTTACATCCGCTAAGGGTTCTTCAAGTAAGAACCAGCAGAAGCGCAGGAAGAAGCCTTTTCATCATTCTTCCCCTGCGGTCAGACAGCTACCCTTCCAGGGGGGTCAACAACAGCAGCAGGCTCAGGCTTGGCGCCCTAGGCCCAAGCAAGGTCCCCAGCAGCCCCGCAAAGGAGGCCGAGGCGCTGGTCCAGGTGCCCCCTCCTCCTCTAAGCCTGCCCAGTGGCGGGCGGGGTGTCCTCCCGTGCCGTCACTTCAGCTCTGGGTCCTCCCGTGGAGGGCGGCTCCGCTCACTCAAGTTTCCGCCTGGTCCGGTATCACCCGGACAGATGGGTCCTAGAGTGGTCGGGCAGGGTCTGCCCTTAGAATTCGAAAGCAGTACCCTCCCAGCCGAGCCCGTGCCCCACGAGAGGCGGATCTCAATCTGCCCAGTCTGTCCTCCGAGGCGACATTTGCACTACTCCTCCTCAAAGAGGTGGTGGCCCGAGTGATGGATCCTCCTTCAGACCCAGGCTTTGTCTCCAGGTATTTCCTGGTGCCCAAGCAGGACGGGGGTTGGTGCCATTCTAGATCTGCACGACCTGAATCGGTATCTCGGGTCTGCACCTTCGGATGGTAACTCTGAATCAGATCATACCATCCCTGGAGGCATAATGTGGTTCTGCACACTGGATCTTCAGGACGCTTTTTTCCACGTCCCTATCCATCCGTCTCATCAGCGGTTCCTCCGCTTCAGGGTCGAAGGGACCCTGTACGAGTTCAGAGCCATGCCGTTCGGCCTGTCATCGGCCCCAAGGGTTTTCACCAAATGCATTGCAGTGGTGGCAGCCCATCTTCGGCGTCAGGGGGTTCGTATTTACCCCTACCTGGACGATTGGCTCCTGGCGGGATCCTCCCTTCAGGAGGTGGAGAGGTCCAGGGACCTGACCCTCCGAACCTGCTCACACTTGGGCCTTCTGATCAACGAGGCCAAATCGGAACTCGTACCTTCTCAGGTGATGGGCTTCATCGGGGCAGAGCTCGACTCTCGTCAAGCCAGAGCTCGGCTCCAGGCGGACAGGGCGGAGGTTCTCTCCTCCTTTGCCCAATCATTTCTGGTTGGGCACTCACGCCCTGCCCGGGACTTCCTGCGCCTCCTGGGCTACATGGCGGTGTGCGCGTCGGTGGTCCGCTGGTCAGACTGCCATCGCCCCTCCACTAGGAGCTTCGCCGCCCAGTGGTCTCAGCGTCAGAGTCTTTTCGACCAGCTGGTCACAGTCACCCAGGGGATGTGGGGCCTACAATGGTGAACCGTCCCGAATCATCTGCTGGAAGGATCCCGTTTGTCCGACCGGACGGCGAGTCGTCGCCGACCGATGCCTCTCTCACGGGCTGGGGAGCCACATGGGGGAATACAGGACTCACGGGTTCTGGACCCCAGAGGAGTCCCGATGCCACATCAACCTTTGGAGCTCAGGGCAGTCAGACTGGCTCTGTCAGCTTTCGCTCCTCAGCTCGAGGGTCAAGTGGTTCAAGTCCAGGCGGACAATACCCGCGACCATGTGCTACCTCAAAACAGGGCGGCACGCTCCCGTCTGCTATGCAGGGCGCTCGGATCTGGACCTTCGTCCAGCCGGCTGGAGGCGGATCTCCTAGCCATCCATGTGGCAGGAGTCGCGAACCAACTGGCGGATGCTCTCAGCCGCTTAGGCCAGACATCCCACGAGTGGTCTCTCCATCCAGAGGTAGCCTACTACCTGTTCTCTCGTTGGGGCAAACCATTGGTGGACCTGTTTGCCTCCAGGGAGAACACCAAGCTGAGGCTGTTCCATGCCTGCCCCCCTCAGCAGGGCTTGCTGCAGGGGGATGCCTTCTCGAGGCCGTGGACCCCAGGCCTCGTTTACGCCTTTCCTCCATTTCCCTTGATCCACAAGGTGTTACTCAAGGTGAGGAAGGACAAGGCGAAGGTGATCCTGGTAGCCCCAGACTGGCCACGCCAGTTTTGGTATTCAGATCTCCACAGCCTCAGCTGCAGGACCCCGGAGCGGCTCAGTACACACCCGGACCTGATATCTCTGAACCAGGGGAAGGTCCTTCAATCCCTGCACCTCACAGCCTGGTTCCTGAGCGGCTAGAGTTCCAGGCTTTGGGTCTTTCTGAGGATGTCTACACCGTGGTGGAGGCATCTCGAAAAAGAAAGTAACCAGGAAATGTTATGCCTTCAAATGGAAGAGATTTTCCATTTGGTGTCAAGTAAAGGTCTGGACCCCTTATCCTGCTCGGTGGCTAACATTCTAGACTACCTTTGGTCCCTCTCCAAAGGGGGTCTCCGGTCATCGACCCTTAGGGTGCACCTAGCAGCCATATCGGCTTACCGGGCGCGGGTCGGGCGCTTTTTCAAAGGCCTGGACCACATATCCCCTCCGGTGCGTGAACCTCCACCTCCGTGGGATCTTTTGCTGGTTTTGGCAAAGCTCATGGGCAAGCCATTCGAACCCATGCACAAGTCTGTACTTTCGCACTTGTCGTGGAAGACGGCCTTCTTGGTGGCTATCATGTCAGCCAGAAGGATGGGGGAGCTCCAGGTGCTTTCAGTGGACTCCCCCTATCTGGTCTTTCACAGGGACAAAGTTGTCCTGCGCCCCCACCCGAAATTCCTTCCGAAGGTGGTGTCTGAGTTTCACCTTAACCAGGTGTTGACCCTGCCTGTATATTACCCTAATTACACCTCGGACGCCGAGTATAGGCTCCATACTCTGGACCTCAGACGTGCTCTCTCCTATTATAAGGAGAGGACGGCGGAAATTCGGGGAGAGGTTCGCCAGCTGTTTGTCACCTACGCTGAAGCCGCTTCTGGCAGACCTGCAGCCAAGTGGACTATTGCGAGATGGATCACATCATGCATAGGTCTGTGCTATGAATTGGCGTGTAAGGAGCCTCCCAAAGGGCTAAGGGCTCATTCTACCCGTCATTCTGCTGGTTCGGTGGCTGCTTCCAGGGACATCCCTATCCAGGAAATCTGTCGGGCCGCTACCTGGAAGTCAGCAAGTACCTTTATTACCCATTACCACATTGACCTAGAGTCACGTCGGGATGCTGGTTTTGGGGCCTCGGTTCTCCAATCTCTATTCCCTAAGTAGAGGGTGTGTGCCTTGCCTCCCTCCTCCCGGAGAACTGCTTGGAGTCTGCCAGACAGTGTGGATGAACAACATATCCACGCTCCTAGAAGAACAGGTTACTCACCTGTAACAGTAGTTCTAGGAGTGGTATATGTTGTTCATCCACACGCACCCACCCTACCTCCCTGGCTTTAGGCACACAACCTGGCTTCCAGCGGGCTAGATCTGGCGTCATGGGGCGGAGCCAAGGTATTTACCACCCGGGTGGGTGGGAGGAGCCAGCTTGAAGACTTCCGGCAAGATTTAAAGGGGAAAGGGACAATGCCAGACAGTATGGATGAACAACATATACCACTCCTAGAACTACTGTTACAGGTGAGTAACCTGTTCTTTCTACTCGCTCGCTCCAGGGCCTGGAGATTTTTGGCAAGACGCATTGTCCCTGTCTTGGAAAGGGAAATTCCTATATGCATCCCCCCCGCCCCTTGGGCCGAAATAAGGATTTGGCAGACAAGAGCCATAAATAGCTCCTGGGTAGCGGCATTTTCCAGCAGACGAGGATCTACTCTGGCAAAACCAGGAGTTGACATCAACACAGATGAAAATGCATTGGGATATCATAAAAGGGGAATTAAATGGAAGGACACCAATAATTAAAAATATAATTCCCTATAGGAATCTTGTATGAATATTAAATATCTGTAAATCTGCCAGTTATGTATCATTTTAATAACACAATTAATAATTACATTAATACATTCTCATGGAAAAGCTGCTCGTTGGAAAAGGTACAGTTGGTCTAAACAGACATACAGAAGGAGACACTTTGCCATTTGTCTTATACATTTGCCAATTAATTCAAAGAGGAGGAGAGAACCTTAATTAAAAACTACACTTACAGATTCTCTCCTCTTGTTTAAATTAATTGACAAAGGCACAAGACAAATGGCAAAGTGCCTCCTCATGTATGTCTCAGTTTAGACCAACTGTGCCTTTTCCAATCAGCAGTTTTACTTCTGCATCGGTGGATTGTGGAAATTCTTCTCTTGCTTTTCTTTTCTCCATTTGATTTGCTTCAGATGATGCTGTTTTTGTTAATCTCTGAGTTTACAACTCCAGAAAATATTTTAAAAGACTAAAATACGCTTACTCAAAGGACAGAAAGGTATGATGGTTCAAAGCGCCAGTCTTTTATTTCAGGACTGGTCTGCTGCAGTTTCATAAGACAGGATGTAAGACTTTTCCCACCTGCCTGCCCATTCGGTACCACACTACACTGGTGCAAAAGTTATACTGTATTTTGCAACTAGACCACTGCAGCTGCAAGCCATACCCTGTCTCCAGTTGACATGCGGAGCATCTCCAGTTGATGTGCGGTCGCGAGGGCTGGATTGAAGCCCTCCCCACAGCCTCCTGAAACCCCCCGCGGACGGAGCGATCCCCTGCACACACAGTGCGGTCGCGAGGGCTGGGGTTTGAAGCCCTTCCCACAGCCTCCTGAAACACCCCGCGGACGGAGCGATCCCCTACACACACAGTGCGGTCGCGAGGGCTGGAGTTTGAAGCCCTCCCCACAGCCTCCTGAAACCCCCGCGGACGGAGCGATCCCCTGCACACACAGTGCGGTCGCGAGGGTGGGTTTAAAGCCCTCCCACAGCCTCCTGAAACCCCGGCGGGCGGGCGAGTCCCTGCACACACAGTGCGGTCGCGAGGGCTGGAGTTTGAAGCCCTCCCACAGCCTCCTGAAACCCCCGAGACTGAGCGATCCCCTGCACACACAGGTGGTTTCCCAGTCTAACAGCTACCTCGGCAGATGGAAGTTTGAATTGGGCCTTTTTTTCTCCACGGCTCTGAGATTATAGGAGCCAGAACTTTTACTCGGTGCACCTCTAGAACTGCAGCAGTTTTACTTCTCCCTCCCATTTCAGGTTTATTTCACCCTGAGAACTGTGCAGCTCTAGCCCGCCTGCGCTGCAGCAGAGCTCCCCCCACCACCCTTGGTCGGCTCTTAATTATATAGCGAGACCTCACGTGGTTGTAAACCAATCAGCCCACTTTCCATTAGCTCCTTGCCTTCCTACCACCAGTGGCCTCCCTTGAGCTAACTCTAAATCTCACACTCTGGTCATATAAATTCTCATCGTTTGTGTACACAGTAGAAAATACAAGTTAGGGAAAATGCAGTGCTTTACATTTCAGTCTTTATGCTTTGCCTAACTGTTTCCTCCTCCCACCTTCTTACCCAAGCCACTTGAGCCATCTCCATTTCTCTCTACAATGACCAAGCCACCCCTCCACTCCTCCTCCTTGGCACAAGAAGTCCAACATCAGCCCCACTGCGCAACTGGCCACTAGGGGCCTCTATTCTGCCTCCTCGTTCCATGCTGTGAAACCTGCTCTTTCTATCCCCTCTACCCGGGCCCTAGGGCGGACTTCCATTCACCCACCTCTCCACCCGGCATGTGCATCTCCCAAGTTCATGCGGCTATCAAAGCACATTCTGGCCCTTCTTCTTACTATAGCCGGGGACATCGACTTAACCCAGGTCCACCTGCATCCTTAGCCTCTCAACCCCAGTATCAGCTATGCACCTCCCTAAGGGACTCAAATTGTCCACCTAAATATATGCAGTAGCCTAAACAAAATAGCAACCCTGCAAACTACTGTCCTTGCACTTAGCCTAATATAGTCATTATCACTGAATCATGGCTAAAACCTTACAACAAGGATCAGAATTCTCCATCCCTGGTTTTCCCTAATCGCCAGGACAGACAGGGCAGAAAGAAGGGTGGTGGCACAGCCATGTACATATCCTCAATCTCAGTTCTCTAGAATCCCCTGCCTGCCCCTTTTCCTTCTGTGGACTCCTTCTAATCAAAATCCCTCTACCTCACTCCATTCCAATTTATATTGCTGGGTCTTACTGTCCACCTGGTACTCCTCTGAGTTGCATTATTGACCATCTTGGCAACCTGAGGTCACACACGGAGGGGGGGAACTTCATATCCTTGAGATTTCAACCCGAACTGGCTAGGCAGTGCAGCCTCAAATCGCGTCAACAAATAAATGCCTAAACCTGTCCAGCAAATAGCGGAACCCACTCGTCTAAACCTTAAATCAAACAAGCACACACTACTGGATTGGACTTTAACTACCCACCCCCATCGGATCTGTAAAGCTGGCCTTCTACCCGACTCCTCAGTGATCACCATATGATTTTTATCGTGAGAAAAATCTTCCTATAGCCCCCCACTGTGTGCTTCAAAACAGAAGCTATAAGTCTCTTAACCTGACTGCTCTCCTAAGTGACCTCTCTAGTATTGATTGGTCTTTCATCCCTAGGCCACCTCTACAGATGATGCCCTGAACTTTTCTCTGCAAATTTCCTCGCCATCTGGGACCGACACGCACCTAAGAAGATCCTGGGTAGAGGTTCCCACTTACCATGGGTAACCTCTACCCTTATGGAACTCCCATTCACCAGGGACCGTGCCTGGAAATCTTTTAAGGCCACAGGTGATCAAACAGCCCAGCTACACTACCGGTCACTAAGAAACACCTGTACAAGACACACGACTGGCTAAATCAATTACTTTAAACTGCTTTCAACAACAACTTCTCCCACCCACTCATTTCCAGTCCTATTAAATCCTCCTCTCCCCACCTGCCCAACCCCTACTCCCTCTAAACATTGCGGTAATTCCATTAATGATCCTAGCCTGGTTGCCTCTGAGTTTAACTCCTACTTTTCCTCCCTGTTTTCTTCCATCGCTCCTCTCATCCCTATCCTTGTCCACTCCCCCTGTACCTACACCAGCCACCTTCTGCCTCAGCCCAGTCTCATCTGCCAGGTACTAAAATACTGCAGGTGCCTTGACCCAACAAAGGGAAAAATGCCCACCGGACCTCGATTCCAAAGTGTTTCTGCTCTCTGCACCTGCTATAGCATACCCACTAGCACTGCTCTTTAACTTGTCCCTTCAAACTCGGGCAGTCCCCAGCTCATGGAAACAAGCCACTGTCGTTCCACTACCTAAGGAGGGACCTCTCTCTCCATCCAACTATCGTCCCTATCCTGCTCCCTGCCCTAGCAAGATTCAAGGCGACTCGTTCTCTCTCAGCTCTATCATTATCTCGATTCTATGTCCTTTTTACCCCTTCGGCGGTTTCGGAGAAATCACTCCACCACCACCTCCCTTCTTACGTCTTACTAATGCAATCCTCACGGGAATGGATAAAGGAGAATTAACAGCTGCCATTTTCATTGACCTAAGCAAGGCTTTCGACACAGTCTCCCATCCCTTGCTGCTGGCTAAAACTTACCAAACCAGGACTGTCAAAAGCATGATCGACTGGTTCTACTCCTACCTGGCTGACAGGTCCCAGTCAGTCCGCATTGGCTCGGCCAGATCACCTCACTTCCTGTCACCAGTGGTGTCCCCAAGGGTCTATGCTCAGCCGCTGCTGTTCTCTATCTTTCTTAATGACCTGCTTGCTGCCTGCCTACAAACATCTATCCATGTATGCTGATGACACGGTGCTGTTATGCCTCTAGCGCATCCTCTAGTGCAGTGACAGCCTGCCACAGAAGGATTTGATTCCGTTCGCGTTGGTTCACCTTAAACCAGCTGCACCTAAACCCTAAAACAGTCTCCCTCACCTTGGCTCCGGTCCAAATTAACACGATTCCCGCACCTCCCTCGTTCTACACTTTGAATAGCTCCCCACTGAGGCCTGCCTCTATCGTTATCTTGGGGTCTGGCTGAACCAACCATCTTGACTTTTCAGTGCATATCGTGCACTACACAAAAAGTGCAACCTATGTTGGGGAGCCCTCTGGCCGAATAAAAACTGCATCCCTCTACACGCTAGACAAAGCAATGGTGCAAAATGATCCTTCCTGTCTTTTGATTACGGTGTAGTCTACTGCTGCACCCCAAACTTCCCTATTTAGGCTGGATCCTTTTAACTCTTTTTGCGCTTCTCGTTAAACCTCCTCTCCCAATACGCACCACTGTGTCCTCTACCAATCCCTGGACCTCCGTCTCTTCACCAACAGAAGACTGCTCACTCACCTAAAACCTCTGGCAAGTTCTGGTCACATACCCTCCTCCTACCTGTCTTCCTCCTTAGCCACCCTCTGTCCTCCTACCTTATGCTCTTGGAAATATCGAGTGCTAGGCTCCTACATATCCCCACAGATCCACCCAGTCAGGCCAGGCTGCTTTCCAGCTTCAGGTTGCCCAAACTATGGAACTCCCTGACAGCCGACATCAGACATTCCTCAAGCACTCCTCAACTGAATGCTCTTCTCAGACTGCACTTTGCTACCGACTGCAACTGACCTCCCCTTAGTCCTCCCCCTCATCTCCATAATCCTCCCAGTTCTTTAGCTACCATTATTCTATTACTAACTTGTATTTCTGCTCCCTATGCATGTCTGGTAGCACATTTTAGTGATTAAAGTATCTATAACTGTACCTGTAACTGTACTGAACTGTCTCTCCGCTGTACTCTGCTGCAATATGTATGTTCTTGTTCTGCTGTAACCCCCCCTACCCCCAGGACGCATCTGGTATCGAGCAGTACTCTGCTCAGCATGCCTTCCTGGTGACTCTCTTAAATAAATGTTCTGAGAAGGGTTACTGTTATGTTGCTGAGATGCTCTTCCTGCCCTCACTGTATAAGCAGCTCCAAGACACCATTCCATCTTCAGCACGTAACGCATGTGCTCAGCAATTCATCCGCAAAGCTGCCCTGAAAGTGCTGAAATTAGCACCACTGATCGTCTTTTATTCAGAGCACCAGGTGCTACTATGGAATTTGCAGCTGCTAATTAGCACCCAGCTCCCCCTTATTTCGAACCCTGCCCTGTTGTTCTAATACAACAGGCTCTGGTCAACAGATGGCAGTGGAGCCTGCTGTGTCTGTACCTGTGTGTCTGGGTCTCTTCTCCCAGAACAAGGTTCACTGGTCCATCCGGACCTGAAGTCCCTACATCTGCATGCATGACTCCTGAAGACTTAGCCATTGCACAGTTTGGGGTATCCCCTAAGGTTACTAATGTAGTGATTGCAACTAGAAAGCCTTCTACCACACACACATTCCTTGAAACAGAAGCTGTTCAGTTTGTGGGCTGCTTCCAGGAATTGGGACCATTTAAATATTGTGTAAATGCTGTGTTGGAATACTTGCTGTCTATGTCAGACAACAGCCTACAGTATTCCTCACTTCAGGTGCATTTGGCCGCTGCATCAGCTTTCAATGCCCCTATGGATGGTCATAGTGTTTCCCAGTTAGAGGTGTTTGATTTGTTTTTGGAAGGTATATAACCCATCTGTAATCCAATCCCGCCTTCGGACTTTGAATTTTGTGCTTGAGAAACTGATGTTGGCTCCTTTTGAGCCATTTGCGTGTTGTGGCCTACATTTCTTATTACGGAAAATGTTATTTTTAGTTGCAGTGACTTCTGCTCAGACTTCAGAGCTTCATGTTCTAATGTGTAAGCTTCTTTATTTATTTGATTTTTCACAGAGACACAGTCTCTCTTTGTGTATGAATTCTAGGTTTCTACCAAAGGTGTCATCTGAATTTACACTGAATCAAATGGTATACTTTCCTGTATATTATCCTGAGCGTGCTGCAGGGTGAGGCGCTCAATACTTTAGATGTACAAGGAATATGGAGATACTGTATCACTCACACTAAGGACTGTAGAAAGTCCTCACAGCTTTTTGTTTCGTTCTCCCTAGGAAGGAGGGTGCTCTTATGTCTAAACAGTGCCAGGTGTATTGCTTTATTTAAAAAAATATCCCTGCTGCCGACACATGTGCTGCGGCCACATGGAGCACTGTATATAAACGGTACCGATCCAAATGGTTGGCACACTGTATTACATTCTGTTATAGGAAGTACAGTAAGGAACTGCCTGGTGTGGTTCGTGGTCCCTCCACAAGGGCTATGGCCACTTCTGTTGCAGGAATGTTTCTACTGCTAGCATTCGTGCTGCAGACACGTGGAGCACCGTTCATACCTTCGCTAAACATTACGGTCTGGACCTAGTCTCTCAGGCTTTGGGTTTGCTGTACTGTAAGACCTTCTGACCTAATTGTATATCCTACTGTACCATCCTCGCAGTTACTTGGTACTTTTTGGGAATTGTTCGGAAAGTGTGTCCCAGTGGAGGAGATATTCTCGAAGAAGATAGATTAGTTGGGTAAGAACATAACAGTAGATCTTACTTCAAGAGGGCTGTTGCAGTAGGTATTCACATATAGGACTGACCCGCTAGGCGTCAGGACCCCATGGAAAAATTTCTAGCTAGCAATCTTTGGCAGGGGACCCATGGCGTCATCTGACGTCAGTATAAAGGCGGTCCCCATGCCGCTCTTCCAGTTCCGCCATGAAACTGTGAAAGATCTTCCTGGTCTAAGTCTCCATCACTCATTCACAGTAGTGGGATAGGGCCGGAGGTGCTAGGACCAAGTGGGAGCCAAAATTTTCAGATGGGTCAGTGCCAAGACAGGACCATGCATGCCTGGCACTGCTAGACTAGCTTGCGCCCGTGTAGGCTATCTCGGCATCGACCCTTCAACCACCTCAGTTCCTTTTCTCACGCCGTCGAGTGCGCTTGGATGTCGACGCTCATCTGCCGGAGTCAAGTTTTCATCTATACGACAGCAGCTTTAGCGTTTAATTTAACATTTTACTAGTAATTTGTTTATTTATTTTTTGAACTCTATTTTTGCACCCGTCTCTTGGAACTCTCTCGGGCATCATCCAGTGCCCCAACTCTACCTCCGTGCCTGTGAGGTCTCCTGTTTCCTGGCACCAACCTGGCCATCCCCCCGGCTCTACGCCCCCCTGAGGCAGGGCTGCCCTATCCGTCCAGAGCGCTCCATCTTAAGTTCGGGCCAGGCTGGGCTCGGCCCAGGATAGGAGTATGATGTGTGGTCGGGAGGTGGATGTGCCGTCGCCTATCCACCAGACAGGGGGTTTTCTGTGTGGGTTTTCCCCTCTGGAGTATAGCGTGCAATGACGTCCGTGTACGGCTGCCCTGCTGATGTCAGACGCACTCCCGCCCCCATTGTTCCAGCTGGTGCTCCTGCTATATCTCCAATCTCCATCAGGGTTCGCGAGGGCACTGAGCAACCCCAGGATCCCTCCCAAGGGAGAGGAGAGCTGTCCTTTGGACGCTCGATCCTCTCCCTCCCTGCTGGCGTGGCGCGATGTGTGGCATCCAACGCCTCGACCCTCAGCACCACGGGGCCGGCCAGTAATTTCTTATTTTACGAACAAGAAAAGAAGATTATGAAGAGGAAGAAAAAGAAATTCTTTTCTGCCATCAACGGAGTCCTCCTTAGACGATAGCACTGATGGTAGGAAGATGTCGTTTGAAAGTTGTTATGGCAGAGGGGCTGTGTCCGGTCCGCTGCCCTTGATAAGCAAGGGTGGGGGGTAGGCTACGGATAGTCCTGTGCTCTTTGGGGGGATAGTCACGAAACCATAGATCTAAGCGGTACTGGGGATCTGGCTCCGCTTAACCTCAAGCTCTTCTTTCTTGTTGGGGGAAGAAGAATCGGTGCCAATCGAGGTTGCCCTTTGGTACGTTTGCACAAGGATTGTTCATCAGGAGGTGCGATAGGCCTGAGCCAGCTTTGGTGGGTTCCTTATCCCCTTCTTCTCAGGATTTCCATTGGCATTTTCCCTCGGTGCCTTGGTTGGCGCCGTGACTCTGTGCCTTGGTTGGTGCCGTGGCTCGGCGCCATTGCTCTGTGCGGTGCCGTAGGTGCTGTTTTTGTTGCCGTTGGTTGCCGGTGCCACTGGTGGTGCCGAGCACCCGTTGGTAGCATCTAGCACCCACGGGTGGCACCACGGGCACCCATGAGTGCCATTCTTGCCATGGGTTCCATGGGTGTCATGGATGCCATGGGTGTCGGGGGGGGGGTTCCTTCTGGTGCCACTGCTGCATGGGTGCCGGGGGTACCTGCAGGTACTGCCACAGATACCCTCGGGCATCTCCCAGGTTGGCATAGGCACTGCCTCGTGTCCTCCTGTGCCATGAGTGATGCTGGTACTGCAGGGGTGCTAGTGGGTGCTGTCTGGCAGAACTAGTGACACATTTTCCTTCTACAGACTTCTTCACCGCAGAACTTGTGGCAGGATGTTTTCCGCAGAATGAAGTCGTGTTCTGCAGATTATTTTTCCCACACATCTTAGTGAGTGGCGGTCTACGTGGGATCTTGTGACATCCAGCGGTTTTCTGCTGATGGAACTCTGCTGTACTGTTCTGCTAGCGGAATCTTTCATTTCGCTCAGCACTTTCTTGGCTCCTTACGTGGTACCAAGCTCCTCTACATCCTTCCTGGTGGCGGAGTCTCTAGTGGCTCTGTCCTAGACCTCCCTTAGGGGTCCTTCTGGGGTAGAAGTGCATCTAGATGAGTCTTTCCCTGTCCTGGTCAGTAATACAGCGGATAACTCATTTTATATACTGAAGGACACATCCTCTCTATCAACAGAGTCTGTGATGGAAGGTCTTTTCAGTAGTTCCTCAGTAATGGGGTCCACTATAGTATTTCAGACTGCATCTGTAGACCATACACTTCTGCGTCTAGACTTTTTCAGTCGTCAAGACAATTACACTCTGTGGAACATTCTAATTTAATGGTCGGGAGCCACTCAGGCTCTTCCACTCCTTTTGATAGGGGTATATAGCCCCATTGGGATATTGCCCCTTCTGTGGCTTCTTCGACACAGGTGGTTAACACCTCAGATGGAGGACATCTTCGTCATTTTTGTATCAGGCAATCCTTGTGAAATAGCAGCCTGAAAGCCTTGTTGGGCTCGGACTAATGATTTAAAAAAAAAAAAAAAAAATTTATCACAGCACAGGGTCTAGCTGAAATTACCAGATACCACCCTTTTGGATCTCGTCAGGTCCTGCCTCAGCCCCCTGAGGCGCTCGTCTCTAGAATACAGTAAAGAGTACCTGACTTCTTCTACCCCTAGGGGGAGTCTGATCCAGCTGCGATATGGGTCATCTGTTGTCCAAGAGAGATTTCTTTTATTCAGAGACCTTTCCTAGACCTAGGTGACTGCCCAGTCTGTTAATCCCCCTTTTTTTATCAGGCTGCTTCTCTTGAGCAGAGCCTTGCAGCAACAGAAGTGACTCTCCAGCGAGTCGGAACTCAGGATCTTATCTGTGTCAGTCTTCACCATTCATCACATTTGGGTATATGGCGGAGGCCATGACCCAGCGAACTTTTTTGGATGGGCGAGGAGTTGGCCGCGCAATATTAGCTCCGCAGCGGGTTTGCCGTTAGATTGCTGTCGGCTCTGCCCTCCCGCCAGTTCTTCGTCTCCCGCCGTCGAGGTCACCTTGTGGGACGCTAAGAGGAAGATTTTGAGGCCTGCTCACAGTTTCTCAACTACGCCATTTACCTTTTTTGGTGCCAAAGTCCGTCGGTTCCTCCTGCCGGTTCTGTTTTGCCGTACTCGACGTTGCCCAGTAAGACCTTTCCAATTATTCTATTTTCTGCGATGTCAAGTCTGTTTTTGGTGTTTTTTCCTCCGTAGGTCATGTCTCGGTCAGAGGGCAAGAAAACTTCCAGGACGGGTCGGCCTCCCATGCGACAGTGCCCATGCGGCCGAAAATATTCCGTCACTGACCAACACGACCGTTACCTTGCGTGTCTTGGCCCGCTTCACAATATGGATTTGTGCGACGCCTATTTCTCCATGGATCGAGATAGTGAACAACGCTTCGTGGAAAGTGGGTGGGCTCCGCTGACTTTCGGGGTCGAGTTCACTCATCGGGCCAAACCACGTTCTCTGCCTTTCCTCTGAGTCCCTTCCTGGTTCTATACGAACTGAGGAGGAGGGAGACTTGGCTTTTCCCAGCCTAGCTGTGGCCGAGGCTTCTCCCACGGTGCATGAGGCCCAGTCTGTTCCCCCCAGGGGACGGATGGGAGGCACCGTCATGGCATTCGCCCTTTCGGGGGTGTAGGCTTCCGCAGTGTCTGACCCATGGCTTCGAAGACCTGGGTCGGCGCCATCCTCGATGCAGTCGGTCTGTGCCGTTTTGGGCCTCGGCACCATTCGTGGTGCCATGGGCCCTGACGGCACCAGCCAGTCGCTCGGCGCCATGGCTGCTGTCGGCGCCGATAGTGCTAGCGGTGCCGTCTTCATCTTTCTCTTGCTGCGCCGTGGTTGAGCATGGCACCGTGTCTTCCTCAGGAGTCATTCGCGGCTCCGAGCGAGCTCATGGCGACGTGGGGGTTCCGGATCTCGGTACCACTTTCGGTGCTGTGGGGCAGGGTGGTGCTGTTCTCGGCGCTGATGGGGTTGTCTGAGCCACCGTCTCTGTCCCTGGAGCCGTTTGTGGTGCCATGGGCCCAGACGGCGTCATGTCAGGTTCTGACACTGGGATTGTTGCCCTTGTTGGAGCCGTGCCGCCTCCTTCCACCATTCGTGGTGCTGAGGGGGGCATTGGTACTGTCTCGGGTGCAGTCTCCTTTTCTGGTGCCCCGTTTGGTCGAGATGGTGCAGAGCGCCCACCCACTGTCTGGCACAGGACTTCGGTTTCCACTTCTTCGGAGGAGGAGTCAGATTCTGGTTTGGACAGGCAGTCTGGCTCTTTGGAGCTAGTTGCCCAGAAGGGCACTCTAGTAGTATCCTCAACAGGCCGTGACCAGCCCCCCTGTGAGGATCTGACAGCGGCTACCGTGGCCAGGGTCAAGGGTGCTGACCAGCAGGCAGTGGTGCAGGCCACTATTGCTCTGCAGCCTGGCCTCGGAGGGTTCGCTGACCCCTCAGTGGTGGTACCCCCTCAAGTGGTGTGCCTAGGTCGCCCAATTTTGGGGCCGATCGGAGCACCCACAGGAGGGGAGGCCAGTGCTCCTTTGGGGGCTGACCAGGTTTGCCAGCCACCTAGGCTGGCTCTTTCGGAAAGGGCACTCTCGGATTCCAGTGGTCGGGGTGTGGTTCTGTGGCGGCCTTTCCGGAACCCACCTGGGCTCTGGGAGGGAGCCGTGGTGTGGATCTCCGCTCTTCCCTCTCGATTTCTTTGAGGGGCCCCATTCTTGGAGGTAGGGGACGTCTTCTGGATCTGACGCCTGGTCACCTCACAAGGGGATTCTTCAGGCCAGCCAAGGCAGTTCGAAATGGTTGTTCAGCTGTCGGCTGTAGGTCTTCCAGACTCCTCCTTCTGGAGCTCTTGGTCAGCCCTAGCCCAGGCAGAGGTCAGTCGACTTCTCTTCTCAGCTCTGTCCCCATCCCTCTGCCGCATTCTCCTGCGTTCCCTGGTATACTTGTTCCTTCCGGGCCTCTCACCTGGGAGCAGTTCAGAGCCGTGGCTGCTCAGTTCCCCGCTTACGTCAGGGCCATGGACAGACAGGTTTTTCAACCTCTCCCTGAGCAGCCGCTCTCCGAACAGCCTAGGTCCTCTGACTCCTCATCTCCCTCTTCTGGGGGAGAAGAGCCTTATATCCACATTTCTCCAGCTGCTGATCTCGTAGAGTATCAGCGATTCCTTGTGAGGATGTTGTAGGACCTGTGTATCACCCCTCCCACTCAAAGCAATCTGGAGCACTCTGTGCACGCCTTTTTATGCAATTTCGGCGTGGACACCTTTGTGGTGCCTCCCTGGCCTGCTCCCTTTCGGGAGGCATCATTGTGTTCCTGGCAGAGACCTTTTTCTGGAGTTCCTGCCCCCAGGGATCTCTGCCAGCAGTATTGCCCCCCCCCCCCCGAGTCTCCAGGTTCCATGCCTCATCTTCAGTCAGGATTGACGCAACTGGACACTCCCAATGGGCTTTGCGCCCTTCACCGTGACCGGCCCCCAAATCAAAACTCCTCGGATTTTGACTTCTGGGGTAGGAGGACTTTCTACTTGGCACGGTTGCTATTGCAGCACATCAGGCCCACTACACAACCTATGACAGGTTCCTGTGGTTCAGGCTCTGTCAACTCCTAGCCTCAATACCTAACACGGAGCAAACCAAACAAGCCATTGCATTCTCTGCATGTGGCTTGGAGCTAGCAAGGCACCAAGCGAGGGCATCGTACGATGCCAACGAGGTAGCTACCAGGGTTGTAGGGACAGCGATCTGCACTAGGCGGATGGCATGGCTGCATCTTTCCCGGTTGTCACCCTTGGCCCGGTGTAGGGTGATCAACTACGCTCACCAGAGAACCTATCTCTTTTCCCGTAGAGCGAGACGGCGTTTGTTGGGGCAACTTCCTTCCCCTTCCGGGGGTCCCCACCTCACTCTCCCCACTCTCGGGCCTCTCCAGGCCCCAAAGGTTCTCCCTCTTAGTGTGTCACCCACTGATAGCTAAGGGACCCTGTCCCTTAGGGTTAAAGGAAAAGCCCCTTTGGGGGCTCGGCACTCACCAAAATGTGATGAATAGTGAAGATTGACACAGATGATATGAAAATTATGTATCTACTGTAATTATGATCTTTCTCTGTATCTCCACCATTCATCACAATCCTGCCCTCCATCCCCCTTGGGCCTCAGTCTCTGGGTCACCCTCCCTCTCTATGCCCAGCCTCGCCCCCCTCCTTCCTCTGTTAGGAGTGGGGTAAATAAGGGCACATAGGGGGATGTTGTTTCTAAGGGGAGAGTGATCAGCATGGGTAGCACTCCTTCTCCAGTGCTGTAGCTCCACCCCTGTGGAGTGGGAGTTGGCAGTTGCCCTCCATTCTCTTCTCCTTAATTCCCATCCATCTTTAATTTCTTTGTCCTGTGGCAGGTGGATCGTCTCCTGTATCAACCTCCATCAGCTGGCTGGTAGGGAGCCTCCCCTAGGGTTTAGGGCTCATTCCACCAGACACACCTTTGCCTCGCTGGCTGTTTCAAGGGATGTCCCCATACAGGAGATCTATGAGGCTGCTAGCTGGAAGTCAGCACAGTCTTTCATCTCCCTTTACAGCAAAGATCTTCAGTCACGCCGGAATGCTGCTTTTGGGGTTTCTGTTAACCAAATAGGCATGCATGCTTTGCTCCCTCCTCCTGGAGAACTGCTAGGAGTCTGCCAGAAGTGTGGCTACATGAACCATATCCATGTCTCAAGCAGTGTGGGTTACTCGCCTGTTAACAGTAGATCTTACTTTAAGGGGGCTTTTGCAGTAGGCAACATCATTAGAACTAAGCTGCCAGGACCATACAGAAAACTTCTAGCGAGCAGTCTTCAGCGGGGGACCACCTCTAACGTCCGCTCCACCCGTCAGCCAGTGGTATAAAAGGAGTGGTCCCCAGCCCCACCTCAGTTCTTTTCCTGCCATCAACCCATTAGCATTAGTTCCTTGGATGCCTTCTCCCAAACAGTTTGACCACTTTCGCACCTTCAGCATTTTTCTTTGCCCTTTTGATCAAAATCCTTGAATTTTTTTTTTCCCTTTCTATATTTCTTCTTCTCCTCTGGCATAGTCCGTCTCATCCACTGATTGCAAGAAGTCAAAGTGCGCCTGTAGCAAGCAGCTGCCGTCGGACGGCCATGAGACCAGCCTCTTCTACCAAGGCCTGAACCACTATACCACAGCTTGTCAGCACTGCAGGACCTTCAACTCACGGACTCTTATCCATCTTCAGAAGGCACACCTGGAGCAGAAGCTTTCCCAGATGCATCAGCAGCCAGCGGGAAAGAGACCTTCTTTGTCCTCCTCTGTCTACACCTCCTCCGCTTCTAAATCATACGAGGAGGAGGAGGATTCAGGGAAGCACAAACACTGGGACCAGAAACGGTCCTGGGTCACTCCAATTCCAGGTCTCTGCTGCACAAGAAGTCCTTATCTGGCTCATCTTCGCACGGGGGCTTGGACCACTCCTCACGGTCTGCCCACGGTTCTACTGGGCAGTCGGCTTCTTAACCTCCCACCATCATCCTGGCATCTGGCAGAGGAAAACCATGGTTGGGGTCTTCGGGCCCTACCCTGACGCCCCTCAAGGTGAAGGCCACACTGGCTGGGTCCCTCTCCACCTTAGGGGCTGGGACCAGCAAGAAGAGCAGCAATGCTTCGGTGCCTGCTAAAATGATCCTAACGACGGTCTCATCCAAAGGTTTGGACATGATGCC
Source organism: Neoceratodus forsteri (assembly GCA_016271365.2). Classification (NCBI taxonomy): domain Eukaryota; kingdom Metazoa; phylum Chordata; order Ceratodontiformes; family Ceratodontidae; genus Neoceratodus; species Neoceratodus forsteri. The sequence continues at coordinate 1,318,831,361 of CM057453.1, read as the reverse complement.
CCGTCATCAGGGGCAGACGATGGACTCTCCACTGTCACGCCAGGCTCTGGCCAAGCCAACGGCTGCCTCCTCACCAGGCTCCACTAAGCAGTCGTCCGCTAAGAGCGCTCCTCCTCGGATTTCCAGTTGACCTTCGCCCTCCTCACTGGGCCATTCCACACTAGTTGAGGATCTCTGGCTGGATGATGCCCCTATTTTACCCTCTGGATCCTCGTCCCCACTGCCACCTCCGACACTGGACCCCCGCACGTCGGGTGTTCATATGCCGTGTAAACCAGTGCAGGCTCCACAGTAGCCCACTGGCCTGTCAACGCCTCAATTCTCTAAGGACCTGATTCAGGAGTCTTTTTCCTTCTGGTGGAATCGGGTCAAAGGGGACCTGCTCCCCCTAAGAAGCCGGTTACCATGAAACTGGAGTCGAAGCCAGACTTCCACACGGGTCAGGAGCCGATACAACAGTCTCCTCCTCCTAAGAGCCACACTCCAAGCCATGGAGATCACCATGGTAACCCCGGCAAAAAGAACGGTGTCACCACAGGTCTTCTCACTCCTTAAGACATCACTGATGCCGGTCCACTCATAGGGGACTTCAGTCCAATAGCTGTAGATGGTCCCTTAGCCGTTGACACTCGGACTGTTCGTACTTTTCGTCTGTGGACTCCAGCCACTGCTCTAATTCTTCGGGCTTTGACCTCTCGGAGCCTAGGGGTCGCCTTTCTTGCCGGGCATTAAGGACACTTCAAGTCGCCCCCTGACGATCCCATGTTCATGGATGTCTTGAGGCACATCCAGACCTCAAGCAGATGAGAGACAGAAGACCTGGATCTGGAGTGCCGTAGGTTAGCTAGACACCTGAGGCAAAAGGAGCCTAAACCTCTAGTGGTGCCTCCTTTAGTAGACACCTTCCAGGACCTGACGAGGCTAACCTAGAAGCACCCTTCCACCTCCTCTGCTGTCTCCAAAAAGTCGGATAGGCTGTACAGAGCCCCTGTGTAGGAGCCGTTTCTGGCAGAGCACCCTATGGCAGACTCGGTGGTGATCATGGCTGCTCATGATTGTTCAAAGAAGCCGAAATACCTTCGCACCCAGCCTTCTTACCAGGAGTCCAGATATATCGACCAGATGGGCAAAAAGGTCTACTCCTCCTTTACTTACTCCATCCGGTCCCTTAACTTTCTCACACTCATGATGCAGTACCAGAACACCCTGTAGTGGAAAGGTCTTGAGATAGCTCAGGCCCTTCCAGACTCTGCTCAGAAAACTGAGCTCCTGTATCTCCTCAAATTGGGGTCAGATGTAAGCACGCATATCTTGTGTGCCTCATACGACACTGCAGATACGGTGGCCAAAACAGTGGCATCCAGTGTTTGTCTCTGGTGCCATGCCTGGCTTAGAGTCCCTGGATTCTCCCAGGATCTGCAGTCGGACATCCTGGACCTCCCCTTTAAGACCTCAGTCCTTTTTGGAGATGAAACGGAAAAACTGATTACGTGTCTCTGAGAATCCGGGAAGTCCATTTGGTCCGTCCAAACATATATGAGGGACCAAAACCCTTTTCGGAAACTGCCATTTCGGAAGCCCCCAGGACAACAGCCCCAAAATCAGTCTCAGCAGAGGGGCGGGTTCAAAAGAGAGACCACCTTCCAGACTCCTGGGAGCTCTGCCTCTCGAGCCACAAAGTCCTCCCAGGCCTCTCTGCCTACTCCCAAAGCGTCCCAATGACTCCTTGCCAGACCCCCCCCCCCCAGCGGAATCAGTGGGGGAAGTGGTAGGGGGTCGCTTCTCCCTCCATCTCAAAGTTTGGAGCACAATTAACATTGGACCTCTGGGTCTTACAGCTCATAGAGAGAGGTCATACTCTAGATTTTGAGCAGATATTTCCGGATACTCCACCAGTGTCCTCCCACTATCCTCCTTCTCATGTCCTCCTGATCAAAGGGGAAATTCAGGCCCTCCTACAAAAGCAGGTTTCTATGTTGGTCTTCATCCCACTCAATTTGGGATCTGCCTTTTCGGGCTTCTTCAAGGAAATGTGCTTGTCTCTCCCAACCCGGGCATGCACTTCTCTCGCTCCCATAAAAAGGACAAGGAGTCGAGAGAAGGTTCGTCTCATCGACAACATTCTTGGGATCGAGAGAGATCTCAGCCCCAGAAATCTGCTTTATCAACTTCGGTCGAGATTGCGTCTTCGGCCGCTGGCTTCATGGTACCCGATCAGGTCAGCTACTCAGCTGCGGGAATACGACCGATCAAGATTGTGCTCGACCCAGCTGACCCGTCATTGCTTAATGAGGCTGACAATTCCTTATTCAGGACCCTGGTCCTGACCGGACCCGCTGAAGAGACAACCCAGCCCGCTAGGGTCTTTCGGTCCCTGTCCCTGACCTGGAGGGCAGCGGTTCTCCCAGCTTCCTTCGAGCACCCAGTCAGTCCCCAACATTCCAGAGTCCGAGGACTTGGACTCCTTGACCGATAGGCGAAATCAGCGTAAAGTATTCCAAGCACCACTGCCATTCATCCTGTTCCTCCTCAGAAGAGGAGAGGCTTTGATGCAGGCTGCTTCGATGCTACGAGGACTTAATGTGGTAACAGCTGATTATGGCTGGTCCAAAGGTGACTCCGGCTTCCACACCAGCCATCACTTGGCTGTCCCATCCACACGCCAACGCAGACTCGCCAGGAGCCAGTAGACTCCGTCCCTCCATCCACAGAGCTGGTAAAGACCCTCCCAGCTCAGCCAAAACCAGCCTCTCTACCAATTCGGGTGGAGCCACCACCTAAGCAGCCTCCCTCCGGGGCTTCTACCAAGGAGTCTTGGCCCATCAAGGGCCTTCCGCATAGGCTGTCTGTCACCCTCACTCCCGACCGTCCCCGTCGGGTCGGGGGCGACATGGGTGGTCAGCCAATCTATCCGGACTCCTCCAAGTCCAAGAACTCCAACTTGCATTCCTGTCCCTTGGACAAGGAATCCATCAGGAGTCTCTCGACGGAGGAAGGTCCCATGTCCTTCATGGGCATCCTCCGTCTCAGCTCTGAATCTACAGGGATGCCCTTGGATCCTGTTCAGAAATGGGCTGAATATCCCCCTCACTGATGTCCTCAAAAGAGGTGATTCTCCAACAGAGGCCTTCCCTGTGGCCGAAGCCATTGCTGGCCCAGCCTTGGAGCTGTGGCAGCACCTACCCTCAGCCCGGATGGCCAACAAGTATGCGGTTCCCATCGGCTCCCTTTCAGGATTCACAGAACACACCTCAGCTGAGGGGTTGGTGACTGAATCTGTTTCGGTGCACGGGTAATTCGGGAGACACTGGTAGACCCCCGGACAAAGAATCCAAGAAACTAGACCATTCAGCCAGGGAAAGTCTATGCTACCTCTTCGCCCAGCCTTCGTTGGGCAAGCTCAGCCGTTGTCATGGCAGATTTTTCTCATGCCCTCTTGGGCTGTCTGGATAAGGTTCTTCCTCATCTCCCCACCGACCTCCAGACTGCGATCAAGCAGGTCTGCGACAAGGGTCATGCAGTTGCCAAACAGCAACTCCAGGCAGCTTTGGACATTGGGAATTTTTGCGTCTGCTCGGTGGCGGTCGCGGTCACCATGCGCCGCAGAACTTGACTGTCTCGACCTTCATGGCGGACACTCGGCACAAATTGACGGATGTTCCCTTCCTAGGAACCAATCTTTCTGGTTCTGGAGAGGACAGCCACCTCCAGCGCATAAAATCCAGTGCCACCTTGGACTCCACTACTTCTGCCCAGAAGGAATCCCAGGGTTCCAAAAAGCAGAAGAGAAAGCCCTTTTGGCCTTCTGCCCCTGTGGCCAAGCAGCCCCAGTACCAGGAGCAGCAGCAGCAGCAGGCTCAATCTTGGCACCCTCATCCCAAGACAGGGGCACGAGAGGCTTGTAAGCCCGGAGGGAAAGGTCCAAGCGGTCCCCAGGCCACATCATCCTCCTCCTCCAAGCCTGCACAGTGACGGGATGGGGTTGCAAACCCCATACCCGTCAAGCCCACTCTGGGTCCTCCCATCAGGGGCTGGCTCCGTCACTCCTTTTCCACCTGATCTGCTGTCACAAAAGACAGTTGGATCTTGGAAGTGGTAGGCCAGGGCTGCCTCTGGAGTTTGTGCAGTACCCATCGAGCCGAGCCCCATTGGAGGAAATGGTTTCCATGCTCACTCAGTCGGATGTCCGAGATGCATTGCCCAACTCCTCCACAAGGAGGTAGTGGATAGAGTCATGAATCCCCCTGTCGACCCAGGGTTAGTTTCCAGGTACTTCCTGTTCCCAAAACAGCAGGGGGCTGGCCCCCCATTCTAGATCTGCATGATCTGAATCAATTTCTCAGGTCTCGCACCTTCAGGATGGTAACTCTGTCCCAGATCATTCCATCCCTCGAGCGGAACATGTGGTTCTACTCCCTGGATTTGCAGGACATGTTCTTTCACATCCCAATCCGTCCGTCTCACCGAAGGTTACTCTGCTTCAGGGTGGAGGGAACCCTCTACGAGTTCTCAGCCATGCCGATCAGCCTGTCATCGGCCCCCAGGATCTTCACCAAATGCATAGCAGTGATGGCGGCCCATCTTCGGCATCGAGGGGTCAGAATTTACCCTTATGTCGACGATTGGCTCATAGTGGGTCTCTTCAGATTGGAGGTAGAGAGGTCCAGGGATCTGGCCCTCCAAACCGGCCCCAACCTTGGCCTCCTGATCGAGGCCAAGTCGGAACTCATGCCCTCGCAGGTGATATGTTTCATTGGGGCAGAGCTTGACTCTTGCTAAGCGACAGCCCGGCTCCCAGTGGACAGAACTGAGATTCTCTCCTCCTTTGCCCGATCATTTCTGCTTGGCAATTGCGCCCTGCCCGTGACTTCTTGGTTAAATGGTGGTCTTCACCTCCGTGGTCTGATGGGCCTGGTGGCATATGCTCCCCCTTCAATGGGAGCTGGCCAGCCAGTGGACACAGCAACTAGGTCATTTCAACCAGCTGGTCACTGTGACCCAGAAGATGTGGAACGCTGTGCAATGGTGGACCATCCTAGGACATCTGCCGGAAGGGATCCCATTTGTCCGCCCCGAGCTCATGGTCATCTTGACAACCGACGCCTCTCTCTTGGGCTGGGGTGCCCACATGGAGGACCACAGAGTCCACGGGCTCTGGACACCCGAGGAATCCCGATGCCACATAAACCTGCTGGAGCTCCGAGCAGTTCGGCTGGCTCTGACTGCATTTGCTCCATTCCTTCGGGCTCAAGTGGTTCAGGTCCAGACGGACAAAACCATGACCATGTACTATCTCAACAAACAGGTGGCACACACTCCCAGCCTTTGTGCAGGGAAGCTTTCCACATCAGGACCCCCATGAGCCGACTAGAGGTGGATCTCCTAGCCATTCATGTGGCAGGAGCCTCGAATCAGCTGGCGGACGCCCTCACCCATATGGGCGAGGCATCCCACAAGTGGTCTCTCCATCCAGAGATGGTGCACAGTCTGTTCTCCCAGCGGTGCACCCCTCAGGTGGACTTGTTCGCCTCCAGGAAGAAAGCAAAACTGAGGCTGTTCCATGCCCACAGTGCTCACTGCAGGGGGATGCCTTCTTGAGGCCATGGAATCCAAGCCTCTGTGCCTTCCCTCCATTTCCCTTGGTCCACAAGGTGCTCCTCAAGGTCAAGAGGGACAAGGCACAGGTGATCTTGGTCACCCCAGACTGGCTCCGCCAGTTCTGGTATCCATATCTCCTCAGCATCAGGCTCCTGAGGTGTCTTCCAGCACGCCCAGACCTCCTCTCCATTAGTCAGGCGAAGGTATTTCAACCGGACCTTCAATCCCTGCACCTGACAGCCTGGTTCCTGAGTGGCTAGAGTTCCAGGCTTTGGGTCTCTCCAGTGATGTACTCAGTGTAGTTGAGGCATCTAGGAAGGAGTCGACCAGGAGGTGCTATGCCTTCAAATGGAAGAGATTCTCTGTTTGGTGTCGGGGCAAGGGCCTGGGCCTTTCCTCCTCTCCAGTGGCGAGCATCCTCTTCTATCTTTGGTCTCTCTCCAAAGGAGGTGTTTGGTCTACGACCCTTAAGGTGCACCTGGCAGCCGTCTCTGCTTATCTGGCGTGGGCAGGTCAGCAGACGGCACAGGAGAAGGTGGTCTGGTGCTTTTTCAAGGGCCTCTATTTCATTTCCCTTCCACTGTGTGAACCACCACCACCACCATGGGATCTACTGCTGGTATTGGCAAAACTCCTGGGTAAGCCATTTGAAGCAATGCATAGGAGTGAGATATTGCACCCGTCATGGAAGACCACCTTCCTGGTGGCTATCACGTCAGCCAGAAGGATTGGGGAGCTCCAGGTGCTCTCTGTCAAGTCTCCCTATCTGGTCTTCCGCAGCGACATGGTTGTCCTGCACCCCAACCCAAAGTTACTTCTGAAGGTTGTATCTGAGTTTCACTTGAACCAGGTGATGACTGCCAGTGTACTATCCTAATTACACCTTGGAGGCAGAGTACAGGCTTCTTACTTTGGACCTGAGATGGGCGCTCTTATTATAAGGAGCATACAGCTAAAGTTTGGGGAGAGGTTCGCCAGGCGGACGATTGGCAGATGCATTACATCTTTCATTGATCTCTGCTATCGGTTGGTAGATAAGGAGCTTCCTGTAGGGATAAGAGCTCATTCTACCCGCCATACTGCTGCATTGGTGTCTGCTTCTAGGGACATCCCTATCTAGGATATCTGCAGGGCTGCTACCTGGAAGTCAGAAAACACCTTCATTTCCCATTGCCACATCAACCTAGAGTCACCCCAGGATGCTGGTTTTGGGGCTTCAGTTCTCCAATCTCTCTATCCCAAGAAGGGGGTGTGTGCCTTGTCTTCCTCCTCCCAGAGAATTGCTAGGAGTCTGCCAACCAGTGTGGATAGAACATCTCCACGATCCTAGAAAAATGGGTTACTCAACAGTAACAGTAGATCTTCCATGGGGATAACCTCTCGCAGCAGGTACTACACTTGGGTAATCACCAGAGGGCGCTGTGGTGCAGTCCTTCTCCAGGGGCCGCCAACACATGACATCATCCTGCTTCCTATACGAGTGGGCAGTCCCTGGTATCCTCAGATCTTATCTGTGTCAGTCTTCACCATTCATCACAGATGGGTACTGGCCGGAGATCAGGACCCCGTGGGAGCCTTTTTTTTTTTTTAAAGGATAGGCGGAGCCGACGCAGCATTACGCCGCCTCGAGGCCGGCGTTATCACGTGGTGCTGAGGATTAGCTGCTAGGCTGCGTCGACTCCGCCTGCCTACCAGTTCTTCGTCTCCGGCCGTCGAGGTCGCCTCGTGGGAAGCCAACTGAAGAAAAACTCTTGAAGAAATTTTTAGGCCTTTGCCTTTCATTCGTTCGACAGTCCGTCGGTTACCTGCTAGTTCTGGGTTCTGCCTCCACTCGACGTTGCCGGTAAGATCTTTCCTTTTTATTTAAAAGTTTGCGACGTAGAGTCTGTTTTTGGTGTTTTTTTCCGTAGGTCATGTCTCGGTCGGAGGGCAAGAAGTTTTCCAAGGCGGGTCGGCCCCCTATGCGTCAGTGCCCGTGCGGCCGCAAATATTCCGTTACCGACCAGCATGACCGGTGTCTCGCGTGTCTTGGCCCGCTTCACGACATGGATTTGTGCGATGCCTGCTTCTCCATGGACTGCCGCATCCTTGAATTGTAGCGTTTAAAGTGAGGCGAGCTCCGCCCGACTTTTGGGGCAAGGAGTTGCGCACTCGTCGGGCCAAGCCGCTCTCTCTGCCTTTCCTCCGGGTCCCTCCCGGTTCTGTACGGACCGAGGAGGAGGGAGCCTCGGCTACTGTAGCCTAGCCTTGGCCGAGCTCCTCCCGCGGTGCAGGAGGCCCGTCCCATTTCCCCGGGAGGCGGGCGGGGGCGCTCACGGCAGCTCGCCTCTTCGGGGTGAGGCTACCCGGTGTCGCTCCAGCGGTCCAGAAGGCCGGGTCGCGCAGTCAGTCGGTGCCGTCGGGGCCTTCAGTGCCGTTCGCAGTGCCGTGGGGCCCTGTCGGCGCCGTTTGCGGTGCCAACGCTGCTCGCAGCACCATGACCCTGGATTCAGCGTCGCCTTTCGCCATGTCTCACCGTGGGGCCTTCGGCGTCATCAGTCGATGCCGTCCTCGGCGCCGTTGTTGCTTCGGTACGCTGCGGCTCGCGGCGCCGAGGGGCCTGGCGGTGTCAGTGCCGAGGCTGTTGCTGGGGCTGCCGTCAGCGCCATCTCTGTCCCTGGTACCGCTCCCGGTGCCAGTGGACTTGACGGCGCCGCGGCTGGCCCTGGCTCTGGACCTTTGGCCCGAGCTGCCCTGGCGCCTTCTGTCAGCCCCGCGTGCGGGGCTGTGGAGGGCACGGGTGCCACCTCGGCCACTGCTCTGACTGCCGGGCCCTTTGGTAAGGTCGCCTTCCCTCGCCCTCCTACCGTTTGGCTTAGGGCCTAAGACTCTACCTCTTCTGAATCTGGCTCGGAGTGGGACGGGCAGCCACACCCTTCAGGGTTGTCTGCAGAAGAGGGCGAGCCTGTGGTCTCGACGACGAGTCACAGCCAGCCCCCTTCTGAGGAGCGTCAGGTTCTTCCCGAGGTTAGGGTCAGTGGTACTGACCAGCAGGCTATGGTGCGTGTCACCATTGCCATGCAACCTGGCCTTGGGGGGGGTTCCTCGACCCTTCCGCGGTGGTGCCTCCTCCGGTAGTGTGTCTCGATCGCCCAACTTTGGGGCCCATCGGGAAGCCTACAGGAGGGGGGGGGAGGGTGCTGCTCCTCCCTCGGTCTCCCCTTCGGGGGCAGCCCAGAGCAGCCAGCTACCTAGGCTGGCCCTCTCGAGGACCAGGACCCTCTCGGACTCTGAGGGGTCGAGGAGTGCGGGGTCGGCGCGTCGGCCTTTCTCTGGGGTCCACCCCGGCTCTGGACTAAGCCGAAGTGCGGACTTCCGCCCTTCCCCTTCCGGTTCCTTGAGGGGGTCCCATTCTTTGGAGGCAGGGGACCGTCCTTCTGGATCTATACGGCCTCAGTCGCCTCACTGGAGGGATTCTTCTGGGCGCAGCCTCGGCAGTACCAACGTGGTTGTACAGCTGTCGGCTGTGGAGTCTTCCGGGACACCCTCCTCGGGTGTCCATGGTCCGCTCCCTAGCCCTGGCAGAGGTCAGCCAGACTTCTTCTCTCGGCTCTGCCCTTCTCCCTCTGCCACATTCTCCAGCGCTCCCAGGCATTCTTGGTCCTAGTGGCCCTCTCACCTGGGAGCAGTTCAGAGCGGTGGCTGATCAGTTCCCTGCCTATGTTAGGGCCATGGACAGCCAGGTTTTTCAACTTCCCCCCGTGCAGCCACCCTCGGAACGCATGGTGACCTCCAGCTCCTCATCCCCCTCTTCTTGGGGAGAGGAACCATCTGTCCATATCTCTCCTGCCGCTGATCTCTCCGAGTATCAGCGTTTCCTCGTGAGGATGATGGAGGACCTTCACCTTTCTCCCTTGTCTGTGAGCAATCCTGAGCATGTGGTGCACGCCTTTCTAGGCAATTTCAGAGCGGCCACCCTTGTGGTGCCGCCCTGGCCTGCTGCCTTTCAGGAAGCGTCCATGCGTTTCTGGCAGAAGCCCTTCTTCGGAGTTCTTGCCCCTAGGGACCTCAGCCAGAGGTATTGCGCTCCCCCAGAGTCTCCAGGTTCTATGCCTCATCCGCAGTCTGGATTGACGCACCTGGACACCCTGACAGGCTGCGCCGACCCCCAGATCAAGACTCTTGGATTTTGACTTCTGGGAGGAGGACCTTCTACTCGGCACGGTTGCTTCTCTCCATCTCTGCTCATCAGGCCCACTATGCAGCCTACAACAGGTTCTTGTGGTCACGCTAGGTCAGATCCTAGCTGCTTTGCCTGACTCGGAGCAAACCAGGCAAGCCATCGGCGCTCTCTGCACGTGGCCTGGAGCTAGCAAGGCACCAAGCAAGGGCATCTTCACGATGCCATTGAGGTAGCTACCAGGGGTCTTAGGGACAGCGATCTGCACCAGGAGATTGGCGTGTGCCGTCTTTCGGTTGTCACCCTTGGCCGGCGTAGGGTGATTTGCTCCGCTCACCAGGGACCTATCTCTTTTCCCGTGGGCGGGGAGCGGCGTTTCGGGGCAACTCTTCCCCTCCAGGAGGACCCGTCTCACTCTCCCCACTCTCGGGCCTCATCAGGCCCAGAAGGTTCCCCCCCTTAGTGTGTCACCCACTGAGGGCTAAGGGACTCTGTCCCTTAGGGTGCAATGAATCAACCCTCCTTCGGGGGGGGGCTTGGTACTCACCCATCTGTGATGAATGGTGAAGATTGACACAGATAAGATATAAAAACTACGTACCTACCGTAATTATGATCTTTCTGTGTATCTTCACCATTCATCACAATCCCACCCGCCATCCCCCTGGGGCCTCAGTCTCTGGGTCCTCCTCCCTCTGTGCCTACCCCTCTTCTTGAGCGGGGTAAAGTTGGGACACACGGGGGTAGTTTCTTCCCTAAGGGTTACAGCTCAAGTGGCACTCCTTCTCCACCCCTACGGGGTGGGAGCTGGTGGTTGCCCTCCTTCTGTTATCCATCTAACTGTTTAAAAAAAAAAATAAAATATTTTCCCCTTTTTTCACCAAATATCTTTACAGAGAGAGTACTAAGTCCCTGTACCCTGTCCTTCTCCAGAATAGCCGACTCTGCTTTTGGGGTATGGCCAGTTATTCTGTGCCTTGAATTCTGGCAAGAAAGCTTTGCTACTCCTTGCAGTTCCTATACAGTCTGGTGACGGACAAGGGTCTTGGATCCTTGTTACCTCTCACACTCTCCTAAATTCCCCCACTCCCTTCTTCCGTTTCCAGAGATTGGGGCCCCTACCCAATCCCCTTAGTCTTACTTCTTCTATGCTGTCCTCTCAGTTGTTATTTCTCCTTTTAGTTCAGTTTTTCTCTTCCTTTTCTGTCCCTTGGACTCTTGTCCCACCCTCCATCCCTTCCTCTTACCTCTCCGGCGACTCAGAACTGGTAGGTAGGCGGAGTCGGCGCGCCTAATGGCTAATCCTCAAGCGTCACGTGAGACGTCGCCTCGAGGGCGGCGACCGATGCTGCATCTGCTCATGCTTATCCTTTTAAAAAAAAAAAAAAGTTCCGCGGGTCTGATCTCCGGCCAGTACTCATCTGTGATGAATGGTGAAGATACACAGAAAGATCATAATTACAGTAGGTACGTAATTTTATATCTTACTTCGAGTGGGAGCTCTTGCCGCAGGCTATAACACTTAGGACTATGCCGCAGGCACTAGGACCCTCCAGTAAAAACTTGAGCCAGCAGTACACAGCAGGGACCGCCCGCGACGTCGGCCCTGGTACAAAAGGGGGTGGACCCAGCTCCACATCGGTTCTTTTCCCGCCGCATCCCTCACGTGAACAGAGAAGAACAGCTTCAGCTTGCCAGTTCAGCAAGAATTCTTCAATCAAAACCCCGCTTTTCACTGTTTTTCAACGTTTTTCACAGTTACCGGCGTCAGACCATTGTCCGTTTTTTTTTTTCTTTTTGCAGTGCTGGGATGTCTTCTCAGGCGTCTGCCTGGCGGAACATTTCAGCAAGTACAAATTAAGGAAGCCCAGATCCAGCCAAGGGAGGCCATCGCTGCTGTGTCTTCTGCATGGGACCAGATCACGACACCATGAACTGCTCTGCTTGCTAGGCCTTCACTAGCCAGACCCGCATCCATCGTCTAAAGGCCCTGAAAGCCTCTCTTTTGGAGTAGAGGATAGATCTGCACTCCTCCGAGGGGAAACGCAAGGAGAAGAAGCGGCACAGTAAAGACTGTAGTCTGTCCCAGCACCGGTCCCGGTCGCGGTCCCATTCTCACTTGCGGCCCTCTCCAAAGAAGGCCCGTCCCTCGGGCTCAGGAGTGCGCCCCAACTCGACTCGGGCCAAGGCCGGCCCATTAGAGCGGTCTTGGATTCCATCCAGGGTGTGGCTTTCCTCCCCCAGGACAGGGGAGATCGCTTGCGAGAGATTGCAGAACGGATTTCAATAACTCCTCAAGTTCCAGCTCGGAACTTCCTCAGGTTACTGGTGCACATGGCGGCGGCCATCCCTGTCACTCCCTTGGCCCGCCTCCACATGAGGGTCCTGCAGTGAATGCTCAGGGTACAGTGGGACCAAGGCTATGACGATTTGGACTCCACGGTCAAGATCTCGGGGCCAGTCATTTTCCTGCCATCTTCAGCTCGCGCGCAGCAGCTATCACTAGTAGCGGCCATTGACGAGAAATTAAGCTAGGGAATGGATTTTCTCTGTTTCCGTTCTTCATCGATGAATGTCAGAATGATCTTTGACCAAGTCACCATTCTTCCGTTCCTGTCATTGCGGTAGGAAGATCTACCACTATGACAACCACACCGTTTGTGTTCAGTGTCTGGGACCCATGCATGACACCATCTCCTGCATGCTTTGCCAAGAGTTCAACCAGGGAACTAGTCGACGACGACTGCAGGAGGTACAAACACATCTCATGGGGCAGAAAGTGTCTCTCTTGGAAAAGCAGGGGGGGCCCATCCCAAGGACCCTCCTTCTACTGCTTCACATCAGAAGAATAAACGCAATGAGGACAAATCTTCCTCCTCATCGCTTGACAGGTCCTCGTCGATGGTGACCATTCCTGGTCATTCACCGTCGACGATGCCTTCCAGAACTGCTTCATCGTCGATGGGAGTTAACTCCGTCTCATCGACTGCACTCTCCAGTGCTCTTTCAGCAGTTTCTACAGCATCCTATGCCACTTCCATCGGTGCCCTGTTGGCGCTGACTCATCCCCAGTCAATGACGATGGCTCTTAAACATTCTGTTGCCTCCCCATTTACTGCCTCATTGACGACGTGCCAGGGAAGCATTAGGACTGCCATGGCTCTTCCTTTTTCGACTGGCCCTCCTCCTTCCAGATCATTTACTCACAGGGGCCAGTCTGATAGGAACCGGGACCCCGGGTTGTACCACCCGGGGACCAGACCTGTTTTTACCTTGTGTCAAATTCCTTTCATTATAACCCTGGTTTCACAGTTACCCCTACCCCTTCCCCCTACTGCCTCAATGGACGTAACCGCAGTGGCACAACAGGTTCTGTAGGCGATGAGATACACTCAGCCTCCCACTGAAGGTGCTGTTATGAGATCTTCTCAGTTTCCCACCCCTCCACCTAAACGTTTTTTGGGTAAGGCTATTTCTCCTATCCACAATGAGGAAGACTACTTTTCAGAGGACTTAGATTTTCTGAGATGATTTTCCAGGTGATCTGGAGGATATTGATTTTCAGGACCTGGAGTCTCATCCTCCGTCCTCTTTCCACTATCTCTTCCCTGCATGAGGTTGTCTCCCGCCATGCAGCGGCTTCTCCACACGACTCATCCTTTCATGAGATGACAGTCCAAATATAAAAAAATCATGGGGGTTTTTAACTGCGGAACATGATAAACAGAGAAAATATATGGTAGATTACCTCAAATTACCTGAGGACTCTGTAGTAGTGGTACCCCCATTTATACAAACCTACCACACTGCAGTTTTGGCAACTTGGAACAAACCTTCTGCTGTTCTGGGCATACCTAGGAAGGCGGATTGCCTTTACCAGGCTCCCCTTGACCATCCCTTTTTCTCCTCTGATCCCAAAGCAGATTCAGTGGTTATTACTGCAGCTCATGCTCACACAAAGCACCTGATAAGGAATCCCATTTGGACTACCTTGGAAAGAAGGTGTTTCAGGCGGGCACAATGAATCTCAGATTTCTAAATCATATGGGACACATGGTCAAATACGAACGTGCCCTCTGGTCCTCCTGCTATAGAATCAGTCAGTAAACTCCCTCCATCTCCGGAGAAAGACAAATTATTGGCTACGATTTCCACTGGTAACTCTCTGTCTCAGCATCTTCTCCGTTCAGGACATGATGCGGTGGATAACTCTGCTCAAGTGATAACCACTGGTGTTACCCTCTGGTGTCACGCCTGGCTCTGTATATCAGGTTTTACACCAGATATACAACATAAAGTAGTCAGTGCCCCATTTAATGGAGCTGAACTCTTTGTCCCTGGTACCTAAACACTTTTGGACGATCTCCAAGCATTGGGCCGGACATTGCATACTGTATAAAGCATGTATCATACCTCACAGCCGTCCTACCAGTACTGGTCTCAGACTTTTTTCAATGGAAAAGATGGGGCAAAACCAGAGGACACTAAAGGGGCAGTTCCTGGGGATGCTCTCAGCCTTCCTCCCAGACCGTCACTCCAACCTCCAAGGAATCCCATTCTCACCCTCCAGGTGGTGCCGTTTGGCCTAGAGTTCTTCTTCGACACATAGGTCAAAGAAGAAATGGCATCACTCGAGGTCACCCTCTAGTATGTCTGCGCGTAGAAGATCGGTTATTAAGGCCAGCCACCGATCTCCACCTCTGTTGGAGTCGCCGGTTTCTGTCTCTGATAGCTGACCTCCTCTACACCGGAGCCCCTCCCCACCTATTGGAGGAGCTTCTGATGGGCAGTTTCACCAATGGGTTGCTCTTATGAAGCAGTGGGCTCGGAGGTTGGTCCAGTTGCCCGGGCCGGTCAGTCCGACGTCGGGGCCTTTGGGCCATTCAGTTTCGGTAGGGCAGTTAGGCCATCCTAGTCGCACGGCACCTTCTTCGGTGCTGTCGACTTCGCGCTCTGGTGTTTTTCCCCCTCACATGGCTGCGGTGCAGGGGTCCACACCAATGCCTCCATCTCCTGCCATTGTTCCCTGTTTTACCTCAAATTGCAGTTTTCAGACCCCTGGGACACTCTCTGTGCCGTCCGCGGCAACACGGGCTCTCTCAGTGCCATCTGCAGTGCCCCAGGCTCTGTTGGCTCCGGGGGCTCTGTTGGCGCTGTATGTGGTGCTGCTTTGGCTAGCGCCTTCCTCCTTGTTCTCTGCGCCATTTTCCTCTACGGCACCGGCCAGTCTTCAGGGCTCCTTGACTCCGATTCTTTCTTCTTCTTTTCTTCCTCCTGATTTTCACTCCTTTCCTGTCTATACAGTCCCCCCCGGACTGTCAGGAGATGATTTTGAGCCTGACCCAGATCTTTGCCAGGGTGATGCTGATGACACTGCCCTGGGAGCAGGGATCAATCCTTCTGCAGAGCCTGTGGTTGAAGACCTTTCCTTTAAGTCTCTGCTCAAAAATTAAACTTTTACTCTTTCTCTCCAGACTACAGAAATCAATCCTGGGAGACTTTTGTGACTCCAGTATCTTCATGTCCTGGAGATCCCTTTGGATTTAAGCCCTCCGGTACAGCCCTCTTTCGAGACCCTCTCTCAGATGGTGTGACCAAGTCCATAGATAGGAAGTATGCCCCTCCCAAGGATCACCCCATTTTGGTCTCTCAAGCCTTTGCTGATGCCATTGTAGTCTTGGCAGAGAACAATAAGGCTGTCCTTCCTCAAGGATCTACAGCCCAACCAATGAACAAAGAATCTCGCAAGATAGGCACCTTAGGTAAGAGAATCTTTGCTGCCTCAGCCCTGGGTATACGCATTGCCAGTTACCAGGGCTATTTTCCTTGAGTATGTATTTTGGCATTCCCTCAAAGAAATGGTAGAAGCTCTGCCCAAATCGGAATTAGCTCAGAGTTACTCCAGACCATAACTAGGGGTATTGAATCCAGTAACCAACAGGTTAAAGCTGCGATGGACACCTACGATACTGCCTCCCGGGTGGCGGCAGCTGGCATCTGCACCTGCCGTCACTCTTGGCTACGTATTTCGGGCTTCAGGAATGACGCCCAGAGGCAAGTCATGGCTTTACCTTTTGACAGTATGTATCTATTCGTGCGTCAGGTGGAGCAAGCTCTGGAGGCCATGCAGAAGACTACGTCTGCCATTAAGGTGGCTAGACCTGCACCCACCCCCTCACGATAGGGTGCGAACAAGCGTCAGTTTCACAACCCTCAGCCACAAAAGAAAGCGCAGCAGAAGGCACAAAGGCCCAAAGTGTCCAGTGCCACCTTCTGAGTATCTGGCCCAGGTCCCACCTCAGCTGTCCGAGGTGGACACCTCAGCGGTGGGAGGACGTCTGACTCAGTTCTACAATCAGTGGAAATCTATAACATCAGACAAATGGGTTCTCCAGATGATCCGCGATGGGTACTCTCTCAATCTTTCCAAAACTTCTCCGGATCATCCTCCCAAACGACAGCCCAGGCTGTCGGCAGTACAGTCAGACCTTCTTGCTTCCAAGGTACAAGGCCTTCTGAACAGCAGGGCAGTAGAAATGGTTCCGCTGGATCAACGAAACACAGGTTTCTACTCCCAGTACTTTCTGGTCCCGAAGAAAACCGGTGGCATGCACCTCATTCTGGATCTCAGACAGTTAAACAAGTTCCTTCACAAGGAGAAGTTCAAGATATCATCACTAGGTACCTTGCTACCTTTGCTTCATAGACACGATTGGCTAGCCTCCCTGGACATGCAGGATAACCTACCAACACATTCTCATACACTCAAAGCACCACAAATACCTAAGGTTCGTGGCATTGGGTCAACACTATCAGTTCGGAGTCCTGCCCTTTGGGCTATCCTCGGCGCCTCGGGTTTTTACAAAGTGTTGTGCAATTCTCGTGGCGCACCTCAGGAAAATCGGAATACAAGTGTTCCCATATCTGGACGATTGGCTCCTAGCAAGTCCCTCCAGGCAAGAGACTCTGGAGGCCATGGTCACAGCCTCAGACTTCCTCACATCCATGGGAGTCCTGCGAAATCTCAACAAGTCACAGTTGCAGCCCTCCCAGAAGCTTCTCTTTATAGGAACTCTTCTGGATACCTCCTGTTCGAAGGCTTTTCTTCCAGAGGACAGAAGGAGCGATATCTTACAGATGGCCCGATACATCAGAGAACACAGCTCGATTCGTGCTATCTCGATGCAACAGATGCTGGGCCTCATGGCATCCTCGGTGTTCACTGTACCCTTAGCTCATCTCCACATGAGAACCTCTCAGCGGATGCTCAGTACTCAGTGGTCCCCAACCACTCACCCTCAGTATTTTCTCATCAAGGTGACAGAACTTCTGAAGAGGTCATTCGCCTGGTGGTTGCAGGAGGACAATCTTCTGGAAGGATATCCCTTTGCCCCTCTGGATCATCAGATCTCCATTACCATGGACGCATCCCTGATGGGTTGGGGAGCCCACTGCCAGGATCTCCACACCCAGGGTACTTGGATTCTGGACGAGTCCCAACTTCACAAAAACATCCTGCAAATGACAGCCGTCCTGTATGCAGTCAGAGCCTTGAAAGACATACTCTGTCATGAGAATATTCTTCAACCAGACAACAAAGCAGTGATGTACTACATCAACAAACAGGGCAGCGCACACTTACCCATTATGTAGGGAAGCAATGAGAGTGTGGGATTGGTGCCTGGAACACAAGGCTCTGATTCAAGTGGTTTACCTGCCAGGAGTACAAAACGAGCTGGCAGACTGTCTCAGCAGAAAGGAGATGGATCCTCACGAGTGGTCTCTCGACTTAACCATCATTCAGACACTCTTCAAAGAGTGGGGAACTCCAGACCTGAACCCTTTTGCGTGCCCACTCAACACAAAACTCCCTCTCTTATGCTCCAGAAATCCAGGACCTGGCATTTTCTGTCAGGATGCGTTCAGGCTGTGGTGGACAAGATGCTTTCTATACGCCTTTCCTCCTCTTCCACTAATTCAGAGGGTACTTCTCAAATTGGAGTCTCAAGGGGGCAAAATGATTCTCATTGCCCCTTCTGGCCTCGCAGATATGGTTTCCGCTACTCAACAGTCTGTTGGACCCCCGGAAAGACACTTTCCTCTTCAGACTAACCTTCTGACCCAGGGTCCTGTGGTCCATCCCAACCTGAGGTCGCTTCACCTTCACGCTTGGCTCCTGAAAAGATAGAGGTGAATAGGTTCAATGTTTCTTGTAGCATTTCAGATATTCTTTTGGCTGCGCGTAAGCCAGCCACTAGAAAAACCTACACAGCCAAATGGAAGCGTTTCTCTATCTGGTGTGCAAAATCCTTTTGGAACCATCTTTCCTGCCCACCAAATAAAGTCTCAGTATCTTTCAGACCTCTCAAATACAGGTCTGCAGTACTCCACAGTCAATGTTGATGTTTGTGCCATTTCAGCATATCACGAGCCGGTACTTTCCATGTCACTGGCTCAGTTGCCTGTAGTTAAGAGGTTTCTTAGGGGTATTCTGCATACTAGACCTCCTATCAGACGTCCAGTCGCAGCCTGGGACATTAACCTTGTGCTAGACGTGGTCACTCATAAACCTTTCGAGCCTCTAGCTACTTGTGACTTGAAGTTCCTCACTTGGAAAACGGCCTTCCTGGTGGCCATTACTTTGGCCCGTAGAGTTTCTGAAATACATGCACTGGTCACAGTATTTCACAAGGACAAAGTAGTTCTTAGGACTCATCCTAAGTATCTCCCTAAGGTTGTCTCAGAATTCCATGTAAACCAACCTTTAGTCCTTCCTACCTACTTTGTGAACTTCCACAATGAAGGGGAGCCTACACTTCATTCATTGGATGTTAAGAGAGCGCTGCGGTTCTATCTAGATAAAACAAAATAAATTTGCAAGGCTCAACAACTGTTGTGTTTCCTTCAGCACGACCCAGCTGGGTCAGCCTGTCGCAATCAGATGCATTTCAGCGTGGCTGGTGGCATGCCTTCGCCACTGCAATTCTATGGCACAGGTCAAGCCGGAAGGCAGAGTGAACGCTCACTCTACCAGAGCAGTCTCAGCATCTCTGGCGGAAATCCGTAACGTGCCCATTGTAGATATTTGCAATGCGGCTACCTGGAGCTCCGTGCATACTTTCGTTAAGGACTACGCCATGGATGTCCATGCCAGACGACATCTGTCGTTTGGCAGGACCATTCTTAACAGACTTCTGTCCTAAGCACGTGAGCTCTTTATTTCCTGCAGCCTGTCTCGGGGGGGATTATTTTGCTCGGTACTCTCCCATTAGTGTGTGTGAGTGGTGGAGACTTTGTCTAGGAAGATATGGAAATTACGTACCTACCGTAATTCTTGATCATCTTGGACGAAGTCCCCACCACTCATTCACACGTCCACCCACCATCCCCCGAGCTCACTTCTCTGTTTATGGTCCTCACTCCCTCAATGGCTGGGCTGTGAAGACTTTATTGTTGACCCTTCTTACACGGGTTATTCAGGCTATCCTTTGTCCGATTTTTAGGCTAGTCCTTCTAGGTTAATTACGCTGCACCTCCTCAGAAAAAAAGGACTGAGGCAGTTGGAGGGTTGACACTGAGATAGTCATTACCACAAAAGCTGGGGCTCACGGTGCCACTTCCTCTCTGCTCCATCACAGGTGCTGTCACTCTTGAAAAAGTTTGCTTCCGCTGGGTACCAGTGCCTCCGACGAACTCCCGTTAGTGTGAGTGAGTGGTGGAGACTTCGTCCAAGAAGATCAAGAATTACGGTAGGTACATAATTTCTATTTCTGGTGTCTGACCCAGTTCGCAGGACACTCATCTGATGGATGGACCCACTCAATCTTTTGACAGGGGTCCTTTTGCAGCAGGAGCCCCCAAGGCACGTTCTCACCACGTTCTCACCACAGACACTTCAGGCCTTGGTTGGGGTGCTCATCTGGAGAATAGGCAGACCCAGGAGTCCTGGTCACCAGATGAGAACAGTCCTGAACACCTTACAGGGCTTTCAGGCAGACTTAGCCCCAGGCCCTCTTCTCATTCAGATGGACAACATGTCTGTAGTGCTTTAATCAGCAAGCGAGGTGGGGCGGACTCACTCCTACCCCCCTCTGCAGGGAGGCAAAGAGGGTCTGGTATTGGGTGCTGGAACATCACTTAGAACTCGCTACCGTCCATGTGTCAGGTGTCCTAAATGTCTTGGTTGACAGCCTAAGCAGGTCCCGGTCCAAAGTTCACAAATGGGATCAGCTCTTTGACAAATGGGGCCAACCAGAGTTGGACCTTTTTGCATCCCCACTCCGTGCCAAACTGCCCAATTTCTGCTTGCTCTCCTGGACAGGGAGATTCCTCTACACCCTTCCTCCCTTTCCCCTTCTACAGAGGGTACTTCTGAAGCTTTGTGGGGGGGGGGGGGAGGCAGAGATGTTTCTCATAGCACTCTTTTGGCCTCGGCAGATTTGGTTCCCACTATTTCCAACAACTGGCAGTGGAGTCTCCAATTCTCCTGCCTCTAAGTTCGCACTTGCTGTCCCAGGACCGGGGCAGTTTGATCCATCCAGATCTCAGATCCCTGCATCTTCATGCGTGGCTCATACAAACCTGGCAAGGGCACATTATGGGGTTTCCTACAAGGTAGCAGAGGTTCTGGTGGCAGCCAGAAAACTCTCCACTAGATCCACATATGCTATGAAGTGGAAAAGATTTTGCCTGTGGGCTACTGCACGTCAGCTCAGCCCATTTTCTTCTTCTTCTCCGGACTCTGTCCTCGAGTATCTCCTCTCTCTATTTGAGCATGACCTGAGCTACTCCTACAATAAGGTGCATCTGTCCACTGTCTTGGCATATCACGCACCAGCAGAGGGGAAAACCCTTATTCAGCTTGACGTGCCCTGTACTTTTTTTTGCAGGGCATCTTACACTTAAAGCCTCCCAACTGAGATCCCATTCCTCCTTGGGATCTCCTTTTTATGTTAGAAATGCTTACGCTCCCCCTGTTTGAAACAGCCACGGATTGAGAGCTATGCCTTCTGTCATGGAAAGCACTGTTTTTAGTTGCTGTTACTTCCACCCAAAGAATTACAGAGCTTCAGACTCTGATGTGTAAAGATCCCTATTTAATATCGCATAAGGACAGGGTGTCCTCATGCTCATATCCTAAGTTTTTACCGAAGGTGGTGTTAGAGTTCACTTTAAATCAAAACATCAACCTGCCAGTTTGCTATACCAAGCACTCTAATGGGGGGAAGCATTGCTGCATACTGTGTGTTCACAGAACGCTTAGCTACTATCTGAACCATACGGCTCCTTTTCGAAAAACGGATCAGTTATTTGTTTCGCTTGCTCCCAAATCTCAGGGGGTGTCAGTTTCCAAACAGACTCTGTTTAAATGGTTGGTTAACTGCATCATTTTTTGTTATAACAAGTACAACAAGCCCTTACCAGATACAGTAAAAGGCCATTCTACCAGGGGGGTAGCTACCTCCTTTGCCTGTCTTTGGAATGTTTCCGCAGCAGACGTCTGTGCAGCGACCACATGGAGTTCTGTTCAAACTTTCGTCAAGCATTACAGCTTTGACATGGCTTCCAGACGAAGGACTGGGTTCGGGCTGGCAGTTCTCCAGGGCCTTCTCTTCTAAGTCCTTAGTTGACAGTTTTTCACCCTCTTCCCAGACTTTCTTAGTCCTTATCCTTTATTGCTTGGGACTCAGTCTAACTGTTATTGCCTGCTACAAGAGCTCCAACTCGAAGTAAGATAGTACAGTTACATAAGAACTTAACGTGATAGTAGATCTTCGAGAGGAGCTCTTGCAGCAGGCATTGCTTTTCCTCCCTCCTTCCCACCTGGCTTTCTCTCTGTTGTTTACATCTGGCAAAGAACCTGCCTGGTTCTCCTTCCATTCTAAATGCCAGGTCTCCGGCGGGAGAACTGAGGTGGGGCTAGGGACTGCCCTTTTTATACCACTGACCGGCGCTGGGCGGAGCGGACGTCGGCGGCGGTCCCACACTGAAGACTGCTAGCTGGAAGGTTTCTGTGGGGACCTGGCGCCCGGCAACTTAGTCCTAACGGTTATTGCCTGCTGTAAGAGCTCCTCTCGAAGATCTACTGTTATGGTAAGTTCTTGCGTAACTGTACTATCTTACTTCGAGAGGACTTTTGCAGTAGGCAACACCATTGGGGCTAAGCCGCCAGGCATCAGGACCATACAGAAAATTTCTAGTTAGCAGTCTACAACGGAGGACTGCCCCCTGATGTCAGCACACAGATGTCCACCAATGATATGAGGGGTGGTCCCCACATACCTCAGTTCTTTTGCCGCTGTTGATCTGTACTGCTTCAGTCGACCACCATTTATAACCATCTCTTTGAGATTTTTAATATTTTTTGATCAGTATTTTGTTCTTTGTTAGTTGACTGCATGTCTTCACCAACCTCCTCTGCAGATGCCCGCAAATTTAACTGTGCATGCAGCAAGCAGATTCCAGAAAAAGATGGCCATTCTTCCAGTCTCATCTTCCTAGCCCCAGATCATGATACCAAAGTTTGCTAGGCCTGCCAGAAGTTCAACCAGGTCACGCAGAAACAATGCCAGAAGGTTCTGAAGGCCCATCTTCTCCAGTAAAAATTGGCTGCTCTGGAGAAAGAGCTGCAGTCCCGAAGTGCAGCCTTGGTGTCGTCTTCCAAGACCATCGCTTCCACCAAGAAGCACAAGAAACATCAGGACCACGAGCAGTCTGCTTCTGGGCTGCGTCTGATGCTGGGGCCACCCACTGGGGATCGAACCCACTCCCTGCCTCTGGCCATCCTCCCCCTGCACCCCTGCATTGATCACGGTGAGGGTTAGTGCTTCTGCGGGTTTGGGGGACTCTTCCTCCATCCCGCTGCCCTGTTGCTCAGGTCCTTTCACTCTCGGGGGATCCTCAGCCAGGTGGCCTGGCTGAGTCTTTTAATGTCAGTACTTCTACTGACGCCCACCCGTTCCTAGTGCCTTTCCCGGATCCCTATTTGGGATCCGACGATTGCCCTACAGACTGACACCAGCTGTCGCCCACTCCTGCAGGGCCACAGCCCATGCCCGGAGGGTCTCCCCATCTGGGGTCTCAGGCTCCTCAGTCACCACCGGTGATCCATGTCCCGGGATCCCCCCACCAGGTGCCGACAGGGCCACCGTCATCCTCTGGGACCCAGCACAAGACACACCCCCATTACCAGGATCCACCAGTCCTTCCATGGACCAGGCTTTTTCGGCTGTGCTGCCCTGGTACCTTCCTTAGGCTCCCTGGGCGCTGCCACAGAACCCGGATTTTCCAGGGCCATCGCCTGACCAACAGCAGCCATCCGATCTTCCTGGACATAAAGTCTCCACCACTCATTCACACCAGTGGGAGTACGCCGGAGGTGCTAGGACCCAGCGGGAGCCAAACATTTTTCAGGATGGCCGGTGCCAAGATGGAGCCACAAGAAAGCGGCACCGCAAGCCAGGCTCGTGCGATATAGACTATCTCGGCGTCGACCCTCCAACCGCCTCAGTTCCTTCCTTCCCGCCGTCAAGTGCAGTTCAGGGACGATGACGCTCGCCTGCCAGGAGTCGAACTTCAAACAGCTTAGTTTTTAGTTTTATTATTGTGCATTTTATCATGAAAAGTACCGATTTATATTTTAATAAATTCTTTCTTGTACGAGAAAGAAGTCTTCAGCCCTCCATTGACTGAGTCGACCTTGAGTGGGGCAGGTGACGGTAGGGAGACTTCGTATAAAAGCTGTTCAGTCAGTCGGGCTCGGTCTGGTCGCTACCCTTCCGAGGGGAGTCTGACAACGGAAGGTCCAGTGCTCGGGATTAGCGTCCCCTAGAAAGTTTAAAAAGAAACGGTCCCATACATGGCACCGTTCGACCTAGAGTTGTTCTTCGGCCCACTGGTCGAAGAAGAAACTGCATCACTTGAGGTCACCCTGTGGTACATTTGCACCTAGACAATCGGTTGTTCAAACATGAAGTCTTGCTATATTATGACAATTGCAGTTTGTCCCACCATTAGAACTGCTCCGGAGGTGAAAGAGTTAACTCCCATTCTAAGAATGGAACTTGGAGCGCGAGCTCGGTTAGAGAAGCTCTGTCTGGGTTATTTCAAACCCAAACTGTCAGATTCTTTACTCCGCCTCACTGAACAGTCGCTCCGGAGATTTCTCCTACTGCTCGGTTCATTTCTCAGTTTAAACAGTGTTTTCTCGGTTCAAATCAACCGAGAATATTATTATTTTAACCGCAAAACCGATCGGTTCAAGCTCTGTCTGTGGTATCGTAAGTAATTACAGTTTCTAGGGACATGGATATGTTGTTCATCCACACTCATTGGCAGGTATCCTTGCCGCTTTAAATCTTGCCGGAAGGTCTTCAAGCTTGCTCCTCCCACCCACCCGGGTGGTATAACTCTCGGCTCCGCCCCATGACGCCAGATCTTCCTTACCGCTTGGAAGCTCAGGTTCCTTCCTTAACGCTCTGCGTTTGAGACTGGTTCCTATTTCTCCGTTTGCGGATTTAAAAATAAATTTTGCGAAAAAGACTTCAGTCTTCTATCCCTCGCGGCTGCGATGGACAAATCGACTCCGGATTTCGAGATGCCCATGCGGGCAGAAGATGTCTCGGACGGATCCACACTCCACGTGTGTCTACTGCTTAGGCCTTGAGCACGACCCGCAGGCTTGGCGACCTGTGCTCATCTTTCTCCTACGTCCCCAAGACCGTGCTGCCGATTGCAACTGGGCCGCCCCAGAAGCGCTTCCTCGTGAAGTCCAAGGAGGCCCAGTTGGCGGTGTCCATGAAGGCGGCTCAGCGGATCGGCTCGAGGGATGGTCGCCTCAAGAGGAGGCGGCGGGTCAGATCTTCCTCGGCCACGGCATTTATCCCGCCTTCTGGGCTCTTCTTACACGGCTTCTTTTAAGGAGCTTTGTCTGTCCCTCTCCACTAAAGGAGAAGGGCCTCACGCCTGCAGGACCTTATTCTCGGTCCAAAAAGAGGGACAGGGGTAAGTCCCTCCGTCGACGCTCTTGGGAGTGGAAAGGTCCTCTCCCCGCCGCCGACCGCCGGCTTCGTCGACCGCCAAGCCGGGCCACTGGCCTCACGGTGTCCCTCGCCAGGTCAGTTGACCGAGACTCCCACCGATGAAGTCGAGATTTTTCTCGACCCATTGGACGGGCTGTCGCCTTTAGCAGCCGAGATTCCCCTCTCCCCGGTTCCCCCGGGAGGAGTTGAGGATCCCGTGGGCTCGCCTGTGCCTCCGGTTCCGGAGCCCTCGGATGGACCATCCGAGCCGAAGGGAGTGCCGGTTCCGGCCGACACCTCCCCGCACCGACCTCGGAAATTCCGGGACTCTCGGTCTCGGTCTCGGACCTCTTCGCGGTCCAGCCGATCCCACCGTCATAGGCGGTCTCGGTCTCGGCACCGCGGTAAGCGGCAGCCGGCTGGCCTCGCCCTCCTCCCGGATGAGGGAGGCTTCGCGCGAAATTACGCCGACGGTACGAGGACCTTATGTTGCAACAGCTCTCCTGGCCGGGAGTACCCCGCCGCCTTCCCCGCCATTAAGTGGCTGTCACCGAGCGCCGACACAACCCCTCGACTTATCCGAGGAGTTATACCCAGGCCGTTGTTCGCCAAACCAGCTGCTCCACCGATTCCGTGGAACCTCCGCCTCCACAGCCACCACTGGGGCTCCCACCAAGGATTCTCGGTCGGCTAAGGGTCTACCCCATCGGCTGTCAGTTACCCTCACTCCCGACCGACCTCGGCAGGTGAAGGGTGGCTCAGGCCAGAGGCAGCTCTTCGAGGACTCTTCCAGTCCGAAGATGATTCCTCCTTTTCTCCAAGCGACTGACTTGGAGTCTTCAGGGGTCAGTCAATGGACGATAGCCCGTCGCCCTTCCTAGGACTGCTTCGCTCATCTCGAGTCCACCGATGGAGCTCGAACCTCGCTTTCCAAACGGGCCAGGTATCCCTCACGGAGATTCTGGACCGAGGGATTCTCCGACGGAGGCTTTCTCCGGTGGCCGAGGCCATAGTGGGTCCGCACTGAGCTTTGGCAGCGCCTGCTTCCTGCTCCTGCGCCCGGCCAGGATGGCCAGGAAGTATGCGTCCCTACTGTTCCTTGTCCGTTTTTCGAACACCCTCTGCTGAGGGGTTGTTACCGACAGCGCGCTCGGCCGCAACGCCAGGGATGTGGACAAACCTCCTGACAAGGAGTCCAAGAAATTGGACTATGTCGGGCTTAAAAGTCTACGCATGCTCCTCTCTCGCCTTCGCCAGGCCAGTTCGGCCGCCCTCATGGCACATTTTCTCATGCCCTGTTGGGCTCCCTGGATGAGGTCATCCTCATCTTCCCGCCGATCTGCAGACTACGGTTAAGCAGGTGCGGGACCAGGGCAGGGCAGTGGCCAAACAGCAGCTCCAGACTGCTTTGGATATAGGGGACTCATGTGCCAGATCGGTGGCGGCGCAGTGGCTATGCTGTCGTGGGCTTGGCTGAGGATATCCACCTTTACTCGATACCCAGCACAAGTTGGTGGATGTTCCCTTTTGGGACTGACCTCTTCGGCCCTGGGGTGGAAGGTCACCTGCAGAGGATCGAGAAGTCCAATGCTACCTTGGACTCGGTCTCTTCCGCTCAGAAGGACAAAGGCCGCAAACCACAGCCTAAGCCTCTCGTCTTCTGTGCCCCGCGCGCCCAGCCCAGCAACGCCAGGGCCAGCAGGCTCGGCCTTGGCATCCCAAACCCAAGCCGCCGCTTCCTCTAACAGGAGACAGGGAGGAAGGCCCAGGAGGTCCCTCGGCCGGTCCCTCCTCCAAGCCTGCCCAGTGACGGGCTGAGGGGTGTCGCCCCATTCCCGCCACCCACTCCTGGGTCCCCTGGGGGACGGCTCCGCACTCGCTCCGCCTGGTCCGCTGTTTCCACGGACAGGTGGGTCTTGGAGGTGGTGGAAGAGGCCTGCCTCTGGAATTCGAGCAGGCACCACCTTCAGAGCCGCCGCCTCGGGGC
Organism: Neoceratodus forsteri; assembly: GCA_016271365.2. Taxonomy (NCBI): domain Eukaryota; kingdom Metazoa; phylum Chordata; order Ceratodontiformes; family Ceratodontidae; genus Neoceratodus; species Neoceratodus forsteri. Next base: position 1,318,804,597 of record CM057453.1, on the reverse strand, counting down.
TTCGGGATCCCCAGCTCACTGGCGGCCTCGTCGAGCCGACATCGCCTCCTCCTCCAGAAGGAGGTGATAAGAGAGGTGGTGGACCCTCCTTCAGACCCAGGGTTTGTGTCCAGGTACTTCCTGGTTCCGAGCGGACGGGGCGGCGCCCATTCTCACCCACACGACTCAAACAAGTTCCTAAGGTCTCGAACCTTCAGGATGGTCACTCTGGCTCAGATAATACCATCCTTGGAACGCGGCGTGGTTCTGCTCTCTGGACTTGCAGGACGTTGCCACGTCCCTATCCGTCCGCCTCACCAGAGATTCCTTCGCTCCGAGCGGAAGGATCCTCTTCAGTTCCAAGCCATGCCCTTCGGCTTGTCTCCAGCTCCCAGGGTCTTCACCAAATGCATGGCAGTGGTGACAGCATTCTCTGCGGCGCCGAGGGGTCCGGTGTACCCTTACCTGGACGACTGGCTGATAGCAGCTCCCTCCAGGAAGGAGGCGGAGTGGTCCAGAGATCTGGCCCTCCAGGTCTGCTCTCAACTGGGCCTCCTTATCAACGAGGCCAAGCGGAACTCTGAGCGAAGCGGGTGATTCTATTCATCGGGCGCAGCTCGACTCTCTTCGAGCCAGAGCTGCTCCCAGCGGACAGGGCCGAGGTTCTTTCCTCCTTGCCCGATCATTTCTGGTTGGGCAATTGCGCCTCTGCCCGGACTTCCTGCGCCTCTGGGTCTCATGGCGGCCTGCACCAGCGTGGTCCGTTGGGCCCGCTGGAACATGCGTCCCCTTCAGTGGGGACTGGCCAGCCAGTGATCACAACGCCAGCGATCCTTTGACCAGCTTGTCGGTGACAAGGGATGTGGAACGCCTCCAGTGGTGGACCGCTCCAGATCATTTGCAGGAGGGCATCCTGCTCGTCCGCTCGAGCCGACGGTCTCTATCGACCGATGCCTCTCTGATGGGTTGGGATGCCCATCTGGGGAACACGGCTCATGGCCTCTGGTCCCTCGCGGAGTCCCGATGCCATCAACCTGCTGGAGCTCCGAGCGGTCCGCCTAGCTCTCACCGCCTTTGCTTCGCTCTCCGGGTCAAGTGGTCCGGTCAGGCGGACAATACCACGACCATGTACTATCTAAACCGCCAGGCGGGCGCAGCTCCATGCTTCTATGCAAGGAAGCTCTCCGCATTTGGTCACTCGTGCACAGCCTGGAGGCGGATCTCCTAGCCATTCACGTGGCAGGAGCCTCCAACACCCTGGCCGATGCCCTGAGCCGGATAGGGGCTGCATCCCACGAGTGGTCTCTCCTGCCGGAGGTAGTACAGCATCTGTTCTCCCATTGGGGCACACCTCAGGTGGACCTGTTTGCCTCAAGGGAGAACGCGAAGCTGAGTCTGTTCCATGCCCGCCCCCCTCAGCAGGGCTCGCTGCAGGGGATGCCTTCTCGGGCAGTGGACCCCGGGCCTCTTTCGCCTTTCCCCATTTCCCTTGATCCACAAGGTGCTTCTCAGGCGAGGAGGGACAAGGCGCAGGTGATTCTGATAGCCCCAGACTGGCCTCGCCAGTTCTGGTACCCAGATCTCCTCAGTCTCAGCTCCAGGACTCGCGCAGCTTCCAGCTCGCCTCGACCTGCTCTCAGTCAATCAGGGAAGGTGTTCCATCCGGACCTTCAATCCCTGCACCTGACGGCCTGGTTCCTGAGCGGCTAGAGTTCCAGGCCTTGGGTCTTTCCGACGAGGTCCTCAATGTAGTTGAGGCGTCCCGTAAGGAGTCGACCAGAAAATGCTATGCCTTCAAATGGAAAAGGTTTTCCATTTGGTGTCAGGGCAAGGGCTTGGACCCTTCCTCCTGTTCCTTGGCAAGCATCTTGGACTATTTATGGTCCCTTTCTAGTCAAGGGTTTAGGTCGACGACCTATGCGGGTGCACCTGGCAGCCATCTCTGCTTACGGGCGCTGGGCCGGAAGCAGTCGGTGGCGCAGGAGAAGGTGGTCTGGCGCTTTTCAAAGGCCTTGATCACATTTCCTCCAGGTGGGAACCCCACCTCCGTGGGATCTACTGCTGGTACTGGCAAAGCTCATGGGCAAGCCATTCGAACCTATGCACAGGTGTGCTCTCTCACCTGTCGTGGAAGACCGCCTTCTTGGTGGCTATCACGTCAGCCAGAAGGATGGGAGAGCTCCAGGCGCTTTCATCGAGTCTCCTTACCTGGTCTTCCACAGGGACAAGGTTGTCCCTGCGCCCCACCGAAATTCCTTCGAAGGTGGTGTCGGAGTTTCACCTTAACCAGGTGTTGACTCTGCGGTGTTCTACCCCAATCACACCTCGGAGGGTCAATATAGGCTCCATACTCTGGACCCTAGAAGGCGCCGCTATTATAAGGAGCGACGGCTGAAATTCGGGAGAGGTTCGCCAGCTGTTTGTCACCTCACGCTGAAGCCACATCTGGCAGACCTGCAGCCAAGCGGACGATAAGCAGGTGGGTAACCTCCTGCATAGATCTCTGCTATAAGTTGGCGGGCATGGAGCCTCCCAGAGGGATAAGAGCTCATTCTACCCGCCATACTGCTGCAACGGTGGCTGCTTCCAGGGACGTCCCTATCCAGGAAATCTGCAGGGCTGCTACCTGGAAGTCAGCAAACACCTTCATTACCCATTACCACATCGACCTTGAGTCACGCCTGGATGCTGGTTTTGGGGCCTCGGTTCTCCAGTCTCTCTTTCCCAAGTAAGTATTGGGTGTGTGCTTGCCCCTCCTCCCGGAGAACTGCTAGGAGTCTGTTAATGAGTGTGATGAACAACATATCCATGTCCCTAGAAATACAGGTTACTCACCTGTAACAGGAGTTCTAGGAATGGTATATGTTGTTCATCCCACGACCACCACCTCCCGGCTCGATGCACAACCTGAGCTTCCAGCGGCCAGATCTGGCGTCATGGGCGGAGCCGAGTTATACCACCCGGTGGGTGGGAGAGCAAGCTTGAAGACCTTCCGCAAGATTTAAAGCGCAAGGATACCTGCCAATGAGTGTGGATGAACACATATACCATTCCTAGAACTCCTGTTACAGGTGAGTAACCTGTATTTCTCCCCACACCAGGGCAAGAGTCTGTACTCCAGATATTTCCTTACCCCAAAAAAGACAGGAGAATGGCGGCCCATTTTAGACCTGAGATATCTGAACAAACACCTTTTGAAACCAAAGTTCAGAATGGTAACTCTGGCAATGATTTTACCCTCTCTAAGGCCAGGGGACTGGCTAGCCTCCCTGGACCTCAAGGATGCCTATTTTCACGTCCTAATCAGAAGCTCCCACCGAAAGTACCTCAGATTCAAACTGCCCTCAGGTCACTACCAGTTCAGAGCAATGCCCTTCGGCCTCACCTCTGCCCCAAGGGTATTCACAAAATGTCTGGCAGTAGCAGTTGCTCATTTAAGAAGGCAAAGGATTGCTGTCTTTCCCTATCTGGACGACTGGCTCATTGTAGGCCAGTCCCCAGAACAGGTAAAACCTCACCTGCAAGTTACCCAGCAGCTGCTCACCTCCCTGGGCTTCTTGCTCAACCTTCCAAAGTCAGTTCTGGAACCATTTCAGGTGCTCACCTTCATAGGTGCAGAATTGGACACAAAGCAGGCCAGGGCCTTCCTACCCTTAGAGAGGGTAAGGAACTTGGTGGCTCTGGCCTCCTCCTTCACTCTGCAGGTCTCTCGACCAGCAAGACACTTTTGCAGCTCCTGGGGCACATGGCTGCGCCCACAGCTGTAGTGCAAGGAGCAAGATTTCAGATGAGGGACATTCTAGTTTCACTTGAGAGCCTTTTGTCTCAGAGAAGAGACCCCTTCCAAGTTGGTCCCAGTGACCAACCCTGATCCAGGCCCTCCAGTGGTGGCAGGATCAGAGCAATTTAAGACTGGGGTCCCCTTCATTCCTCTGTCTCACTCCTTGACCCTCACTACGGATGCTTCCCTCCTGGGTGGGAGCCCACATGGGCGACTCTCCACTCAGGGAGTGTGGTCCCTCAGGAATCTCTGCCCACATCAATTTGCTGGAACTCAGAGCTGTCTTTTAGCACTTCAGTGTTTTCACGTCTGTTCAGAACAAAGTGCTACAAGTCAGAACAGACAACACCACAACAATGTGGTACATCAACAAGCAGGGGGGCACTCGGTCTTCGGCCTTGTGCACCGAGGCAATGAAGTTGTGGTCTCTGGCCTATTCCCTGAACACTTCCCTCATAGCAGTTCACCTTCCAGGAAAGGACAATGTCCTAGCAGATGCTCTCAGCAAGATTTCCCAGTGCCATCACGAATGGTCTCTGGATCCTCAAGTACTGGGGATAGTTTTTGCCAGATGGGGCACCCCTCAGATAGATCTTTTTGCAGCCCCAGACAATCACCAACTTCCACTGTTCTGTTGCAGGCCCCAGTGTTGGGCTCAGTCCCCTGGATGCCTTTCTCCTAGATTGGGAAGGAAGTTTTTATGCCTTCCCTCCTATTCAAGGTGCTAGTCAAAATCAGATCCCAGCCTTGCAGGGTGATTCTGATTGCCCCAGATTGGGCCAGGCAGCCCTGGTACCCACCTTCTGTCCCTGGCAGTCCATCTTCCCTGTGTCTCCCAGGAATCACAACCTGTTAACCTGTGCCCAGGGAGAGTTTGGTATCCAACCTCAATCCTCAACCTCAAGGCCTGGCTCTTGAGGAGTTAGAATTTGCTGACCTACACCTTTCTCAGGGTGTTCTTGAAATCTTAAAGGCTTCTAGGAAGCCTTCCACTAGGACTACTTATAATTCTAAGTGGAAAAGGTTTTCCATTTGGTGTTCTGGGAAACATATTTCCCCGGAATCTGCTGATTTGCCCATTGTTTTGGACTATATGGTCCATCTTAATTCTTTGGGCCTGAGACCAGCTACCCTGAAAGTACATTTGGCAGCTGTCTCTGCTTTTGTGTCAGCAGGAAAGCCCTCCCCTCTTTCCGCTCACCCTGTATTTTCCAAGTTTTTTAAAGGATTACTTCATACTAATCCACCTTTTAGGGATCCGGCCCCTGCCTGGGACCTTAATGTTTGCATTGCCCAGTTAATGCAACCCCTTTGAACCTCTGTCTTCTGCAGAGCTTAAGTATAACTTGGAAAACTGTTTTCCTAGTGGCTATCACTTCTGCCAGGCGCATAAGTGAGTTGCAAGCCTTGTCAGTAGAAACTGACTTTATTTCTTTCCACAGGGATAAGGTAGTCCTCAGGACTAACAGGAAGTTTTTGCTCAAGGTGGTTTCAGATTTCCATCTTAATCAATCTATCTCCTTCCAGTGTTTTTCACTGAACATTCCTCTCTAGGAGAGGAGATTGCACAGTTTAGATGTTAAGAGGGCCTTAGTTACTATATAGAACGTACTAAGGGTCACAGGTTCGAATCCTCCAACTTTTCTCACTTATGGTGAGGTCGGAAAAGGAGACCTGCCACTAAGAGATCAGTTGCCAGGTGGATTGTCTCTTGTATCCAATTTTGTTACCAGAAACTGAGGAAAGTTCCCTCCTCTGGCCTGAGGGCTCATTCTACCAGAGGTACAGCCGCGTCTCTAGCTGCTGCCAGAGACATCCCTATCTTAGAGATATGTCAAGCAGCTACCTGGAAAACGGTACACACTTTCACCAAGCATTACTCCCTGGATGTCCAGGCCAGGAGAGATGCTCGGTTTGGCACAGCTGTGCTTCAGAGCCTATTCCCTAAGTAGGTTCTGTCCCTCCTCCATGGAGGTACTGCTGTGTAGTCTGCAATTGTCATAATATAGCAAGACTTCATGTTGTTTGAAGAAAAGATTACTCACCTTAGTAATGTTGTTTCTTCTAATGGAGTCTTGCTATATTATGACTCCCCCAGCCTGCCCTCTCAGAACTTCTACTTGGTATGGGGTGGGCAGCCTAGTGGGTGCTGAGTTATGCCATTATATGTTTTCCACCCTTCTTGGGGTTTTGGGTGTGGTGTTTTATTTTATCTTATATTATTGCATTATATTATTACTTCTGGTCCCCTGACTTGAGTCTTTGTGTTGGGACCAGGAATATGTGTTCTAGTCAGGTAGCCAGTTGGCTAGTGTAGGTTACAGCTTCCACACAGCCCTTAGTGAGTTTTGCTCGTAAAGATCTGACAGTTTGGGTTTGAAATAACCCAGACAGAGCTTCTCTAACCGAGCTCGCGCTCCAAGTTCCATTCTTAGAATGGGAGTTAACTCTTTCACCTCCGGAGCAGTTCTAATGGTGGGACAAACTGCAATTGTCATAATATAGCAAGACTCCATTAGAAGAAACAACATTACTAAGGTGAGTAATTTTTGTTGTGGTCAGGGGCCGGTCTCCCCTTCTTTCGGAGTCACCAGTTTCTGTCTCTGGTAGCCGGCCTCTTCGACACTGGAGCTCCTCTCCGCCTATTGGAGGGGCTTCAATGATTAGTTTCACCATTGGGCCGTTCTTATGGAGCAGTGGGCTCGGAGGTTCTCCCGACTGCCCGAACTGACCAGTCAGTCACCGGGGCGTTCAAGCCTGTCTGTTTCAGAGCAGCAGGCAGGGCAGTTAGGACTTCCTAGTCGGGCGGCGCCTTTTTCTGTGCCGTCGACTCTGCGCTCCGGTGTCTATCCCCCTCACATCGCTGCGGCGCAGGGGTCCACACCGATGCCTATATCTCCTGCCATTTTTCATCCTTTACCTTCAAATCGCAGTTCTCAGACTTCTGTGAGGGTGCCATCGACTGCGGTGCCGACTTCTCTGGCGCTGGAAGCTAGTTTTCGGTGCCGCGGGTGGTGTCAGCGCTGTCTGCTGGTGCATACCCTATCGTGTGTCATCCTCTGTACCAGAGTTGGTGTCGGGCTGTGTACTGTACCATACTACCGTCGGCTGATTGCTTTTGGCACACTGTGCTGTCTCGCTCCCTGTTGGCGCCATGCGCAACGCCATTTTCTGTGTCAGCACCGTCTCTGTACTCTGTTCCATTCTCTTCGGTGCCAAGGATATGTACGGTGCTGTTTCATTTCCCGAGGTTTTCGACTCCGATTCTTTCGCCTTCTCTTCTTCCTCCTGGTTTTCATTCTGTTCCTGTCTATAAAGTCCCCTTTTGGTTTATTCTTCCTTTCCTTTTATCTATCCCTTAGGCTCTCTTGCCTCATCCCACCCTCCCTCCCTTCCTTGCTCTCCAGCATGTCAGAATGGGACTGGGCGGTCGACAATAACTGCTTTCAACCCTCGAGCACCACGTGATAGAGCGTCTGCCCTCGATGGCAGCCAGCCCGATGTCGACTCCACCCATGGGAAAAAAAGTCTTCCGTGGGTTCCTAGCTCTGGTGAGCTATACCCCAGTAGTGATGAATGGTGAAGATGCACAGAAAGATCAACAATTACAGTAGGTATGTCATTTTCATTTCTTTGGCATTCACGCAAAGCAACGGTAGAAGCTCTGCCCAAGTCTGAGAGTAACTCAAAGCTACTGCAAACCATAACTAGAGGTATCAAGTCCAATAATCAACAAATTTAAAGCTGCAATAGATGTTTTCGATACTGCTTCCCGGACGGCGGCGGCTGGCATTTGCAACTGTTGCCATTCCTGACTGCGTACTTCAGGCTTTACGTATGTCGCCCAACAGAAAGTCATGGCCTTATCTTTCAACGGTATGTATCTGTTTGGGCCTCAGGTGGAACAAGCACTAGAGGCCACACAGACTAAGTCTGCTATTAACACAGCTTGACCTCCGCCCGCTCCCTCTCGAGGAAGTGAGAACAAGCGTCAGTTTCACAATGGTCAGTCCTTTCGTGGCAAAGGCAGAGGAGGCTTTAACAGAAACCAAACCCCTCAGCTGCAAAAGAAAACTCAGCAGAAGGCACAAGGCCCAAAAGCACCCAGTGCAACCTTCTGAGTTTCCAGCCCAGGTGCTACCTCAGCTGCCAGAGGGGAACTCTTCCTCGATAGTGAGAGGATGTCTGACTCAGTTCTACGACCAGTGAGAATCTATAACATCAGACAAATGGGTCCTTAGGCTAATCCGCGAGGAGTACTCTATCAGAAACCCCTCTGGATCATCCTCCCAAGCAATGGCCCAGGCTGTCTGTGGTACAGTCAGACCTTCTTACTTCCAGGGTACATGGCCTTCTGATGAACAGGGCAGTAGAAGTAGTTCCACTGGATCAACGAAACACAGGTTTCTACTCCCATTACTTTCCGGTTCCAAAGAAAACTGGCGATGTACGCCCTATTCTGGATCTCAGAAAGTTAAACAAATTCCTGCACAAGGAAAAGTTCAAGATATTACTCCGTACCCTGCTACCTTTGATTCATCAACACGATTGGCTAGCCTCTCTGTACATATAGGATGCCTACCAACACATTCTCATACACCCAAATCACCACACGTACCTAAAGTTTGTGGCGTTGATTAACACTATCAATTCAGAGTCCTGCCCTTTGGGCTATCCTCGGCGCCTCGGGTTTTTACAAAGTGCTGTACAGTTCTCACGGCGCATCTAAGGAAAGTCATAATCCAAGTGTTCCCATATCTGGATGACTGGCTTCTAGCAAGCCCCTCCAGGCAAGAGACTCTGGAGGCCGTGGCCTCAGACTTCCTCACATCCATGGGAGTCCTGCTGAACCTCAAAAAGTCACAGTTGCAGCCCTCCCAGAAGCTCCTTTTCATAGGAACCCTTCTGGACATTTTCTGTGGGAAAGATTTTCTTCCGGAGGACAGAAGGAGCGATGTCTTACAGATGGCCCACTTCATCAGAGAACACAGCTCAGTGCGAGCCCTCTCGATGCAACAGATGTTGGGTCTCATGACATCCTCTGTATTCACTGTACCTTTGGCTCGTCTCCACATGAGAACCACTCAGTGTATGCTCAATACTCAGTGGTCCCCAACTACTCACCCTCAGTCCTTTCTCATCAAGCTGACAGAACCTCTGAATAGGTCACTCACCTGGTGGTCTCAGGAGGACAACCTTCTGGAAAGATATCCCTTCACCCCTCTGGATTATAAGATCTCCATTACCATGGACGCGTCCCTGATGGGTTGGGGAGCTCACTACCGGGATCTCCACACCCTGGGTACTTGGACTCAGGATCAGTCTCAACTTCATGTAAACGTCCTGGAAATGAGAGCCGTCCTCTATGCAGTCCGACCTTTGAAGGACATACTCTGTCACAAGAACATTCTCCTTCAAACGGACAACAAGGCAGTGATGTACTACATCAACAAACAGGGCGGTGCACACTCTTACCCATTATGCAGGGAAGCAATGAGAGTGTGGGAATGGTGCCTGGAGCACAAGGCTCTGATTCAGGCGGTTTACCTGCCAGGAGTAAAAAATGGGCTGGCAGATCATCTCACCAGAATGGAGGCAGATCCTCACGAGTGGTCTCTTGACTTAACTATCGTTCAGTCACTCTTTGAAGAGTGGGGAACTCTGGAACTGGACCTTTTTGCGTCCCCACTCAATGCAAAACTGAGTGTCTTCTGCTCCAGAAATCCAGGACCTGGCATTTTTTTGTCAGGATGCAGTCAGGCTGCAGTGGACAAAACCCTTTCTTTACGCATTTCCTCCTCTTCCCCCTAATTCAGAGAGTACTGCTCAAACTGGAGGCACAGGGGGCAGAATGATTCTCATTACGCCATTCTGGCCTCATCAGATCTGGTTTCCCCTAATCAACAGACTATCAGAAACCTCTCCGAAACCGCTTCCCCTTCAGATGAACCTTCTGACCTGGGGACCTTTAGTCCATCCCAACCTGGGGTCCCTTCACCTCCACGCTTTGCTCCTGAGGAGATCGAGGTGAATAGGTTTAATGTTTCTCGTAGGGTTTCGGATATTCTTTTGGCTGCACACAAGCCAGCTACCAGAAAAACCTACACAGCTAAATGGAAATGTTTCTCTTTCTGGTGTGCAAAATCCTCTTGGAATCCTTTTTCCTGCCCACTGAATAAAGTCTTAGAGTATCTCTTAGACCTCTCAAACACAGGTCTGCAATACTCCATAGTCAAAGTTCATCTTTGTGCAGTTTCGACATATCATGAGTCAGTACTCTCCATGTCGCTGACTCAGCTGCCTGTAGTTAAGAGATTTCTTAAAGGGGATTCTGCATGCCAGACTTCCTATTAGTCATCCAGTTGCAGCCTGGGACATTAACCTTGTTCTAGATATGCTCACTCGTAAATCTTTCGAGCCTCTAGCTACTTGCGAGTTGAAATTCCTCACTTGGAAGATTGCCTTTCTGGTGCGCATTACTTTTGCTCGTAGGGTATCTGAAATACACGCCTTGGTCACAGAGCCCCCCCTCCAATACTGTATTTTACAATGGCAAAGTAGTTCTTGGGACTCATCCTAAGTTCCTGCCTAAGGTTTTTCAGAATTCCATCTGAATCAACCTTTAGTCCTTCCTACCTACTTTGCCAACTTCCAGAATGAGGGAAAGTGTACCCTTCATTCCCTAGACGTAAAAAGAGCCTTGCGGTTCTGTCTGGATAGAACGAAGGAAATTGGCAAGGCTCGACAACTGTTTGTTTCCTTCAGCATGACCCGGCTGGGTCAACCTGTTGCTATCTGGTACATTTCAGCGTTGCTAGTGGCTTGCATTCGCCATTGCTATTCCATGGCACAGGTCAAGCAGAAAGGCAGAGTGTATGCTTACTCTACCAGAGCAGTCGTGGCATCTCTAGTGGAAATTCGTAATGTCCCCATTGCAGACATTTGGAATGCGGCTACCTGGAGCTCTGTGCATACTTTTGTTAAGCACTATGCCTTGGATGTCCATGCCAGATTGCATCAGTCATTTGGCAGGACAATTCTTAACGGACTTTTGTTCTAAAAAGTGAGCTCCTTTCTCTCCTGCCACCCATCTCGGGGGATTATTTAGCTCGGTACTCTCCCACTAGTATGAATGAATGGTGGAGACTTTATGTCCAGGAAGATCTGGAAATTACCTATCTACCATAATTCTGGATCTTCTTGGACGAAGTCTCCACCAATCATTCACATGCCCACCCACCATCCCCCAAGCTTACTTCTCTTTTCTGGTCTTCACTCCTTCAGTGGTTGGACTCTGAAGACTTTGTTTTTGACCCTTCTTACACGGGTGATTCGGACTGTCTTGTATACGATTTTTAGGTTACTCCTCTCTAGGTTAGTTACACTGCACCTCTTTGGAAGAAAAGGTACTGAGGTGGTTGGAGGGTGGATGCCGAGATAGTCTATACCGCACGAGCCCTGCTCGCGGTGCCACTTCCTCGCGTTACATCTCAGTAATGGCCCTCCTGAAAAAATGTTGGCTCCCGCTGGGTCCTAGAACCTCCGGTGAGTGGTGGAGACTTCATCCAAGAAGATCCAGAATTACGGTAAGTATGTAATTTCCATATCTGCCTCCTGGCTGGCCTTTGGGCCTGACTCTAGGCCTCCCGTTGGACCCATTTGGACTGTCTGAGTCGTTGTGTGGTCTCCGGATGCATTACCCATGATATTATTACCTCCCGTCATTCCTTTGTCAAACACCAGTGGACTACTGTGCTCTCCTCAATGTCTGGTGGGCATCCGCTCAATGCCCAGCACGAGCCTAGGAGATACTGACGTTGGGCCATTCCCTGGTGTGAGATCCTCCTTCGCCAGGCAAGGATGCTCCTCCTCTGGCAGTGGGGCACCTACCGGACGCTGGTGCTGGCGCCAGCCTATTGCCGCCCCAGCACCCAGCTTTGGAGTTAGAAGGTTCGGTCAACGTGACCTCTGACTCCTTGGAGCCTCTGGGTCCCCACCCCCATTTGTCCCTGGAGGAAGTGAGGGTTAGGGACATCCCTAAATCCCCTCCAGAAGACCCTTTCTTTCTGGAGGTGATGCGGCTTATCCAGACCTCTCAAGGTTATTGTATGGAGGAACAAGACCCCCAACGTCGCCATCTGGCAGAGCATCTGCACCTCCCAGAGGTTTCATCAGTGGTAATCCCGCCTTTAGTGGTCCCCCAGAACATTATTTCATCTATCATTTGGCAGCAACCAGCATTGGCCCTTCCAGTTCCCAAGAAGGCGGACCCAATTATACCATGCCCCTGATGGCCGGCCTCATTTTGATATTCACGCCAAGGCCCCATCTGCCTGGATTGGTGGTAGTTCAGGTGGTTGTTAAAGATCCCATGGCACTTATTGAAAAAAGTAGGGGAATTTCCCCGGTGTCCTGGCCAAATTTCCCTCATTCACTAAAAATACCACAGACAGCTTAATCTGGTTCAAGGTCAGTTGGCAATCATCTTTATCCCCCTCCCCAGGGTTGTGCCTGAAAATAGGCAGGATTTGTCTAGTGCACTTACCCGGTCAACAAAAACTAAACTAAAATAAATAAAAAAAGGCCAACACCCTTGTTTTATCAGAGGCTCATGATGTTTCCATGGAACTAGACACCAGTGTGACTTCCTCCAAACAGAGAGTCCAGGCGGTTGGACATCCTAGGGCAAAAGGGTCTACGTTTCTTCCACCCTTGTCCTGTGTGCCCAGAATTATCTGGCCCACATGATGGTGAACCAACAGTCTCTTTTGGGGCAAGCGGGGGACATAGTACAAACTTTACCAGATTCCCCTGTTAAGGCTCAGTTGGACCAGCTATTTTGCTGTTCCTCCAGTGTGGGGTTTCACACCCTCCATGCCTCTTACGACATGGTGGACGTCTCCGTTCAGTGCATGGCAGCAGCAGTATGCCTCCAGCATCATCATGCCTGGCTGCACCTCTCTGACTTCACCCCAGACGTTCATGCTTCCATTATGGATGCCCCGTTCCGGGGCCCCTCCCTCTTCGGGGAAGATGTTAAGGATTTGCTCTCTGCCTTACAAGAGTCTGGTAAAACTCTCCAAACCCAGTCTCGCGACCAGCAGTGCAGGGCACATCATTCTGCCCTTCATCACCCTATGTGGCGGTCCCATTGCCAACAGTCCTCACGGCCTCAGAGCAAGTGCCAGGCCTCTTCCATTCCAGCCGCTCTAGCCTCCAAGACCCATAGTGCAGAGGCATCTGCACTTTCTGTGCCCACTGCCTCCTCTTGACTTTTTGGTATAACCCCCTTCTCCAATGGGGTTACCGGGGGAACGAGCCAATGTGCTCCTTTCCCTAGTTCCAGCTCGTCTTAAAAATAGCAGGGACATCTCTGACATTCTTTTAAGGGGCCTATGGCCAATGTTCCCATTACCTTGGCGGAGACCTTATTCCATATCCAATAGGGCAAACTTTAGTCTTCCTCCCCAAAATCACCTGGGGATGCAGGGGGCTTCCAGGTGGGCCTGGATCCCCACCCCGTGCTCTTGTGCTCGGGACCTAAGTTTGACTACGTGGAACATCTGCTCTGATCTCATCCCGAGGTCTTGATATGCACCCTTCTTTTGCAGGACATTTGTCCACGTCCATAGGCCTTTTTGTTTGACCTTTCCATCTGGAATCTCTCTGGGGTCTGGGGATTTCTTCCCCCTCCTCGCTGACCTGGCTACTTTTCCCCTAGGGCTCCTCTGGACCCTTTACTGGATGACCAGAATGGTTGTCTGCTTGTCCGGTACCCATGCTGGTATCTTCCTGGACCCATCTCCCTCACTGACTTGCTTTTGATGCCCGACTGTCCTACAGTCCAGTATCGCTGGCTTTAGCTTCCTTGGCTTTCGGGCTCCTTTGCGGCCCAGGTCTTGCCTTTGCTTCAGGGCAGTTCCTCAGGAAGTGGGCTGTGGGTGTACACACACACACACACACACACACACATGCTCGCACGCTGGGCGGCGGTCTGGTTTTCTTCTGGCGGTGAGCCCTGGTTGGGGGCGATTCTAGGGTATCCCTGTCTGGGGCCCCTGGGCCTCTGCGCATGGACCCTTGCGGTCCCGCGGGCCTCGGAGTTTACTGGCCTCAGCCTCGGTCCAGTTCTTGCTCCGGGGAGGTGGAGGACCCTTCCTCCAGTGATACTCATTCTGGACAGAGCTTCCTATAACTCCTGAGATTCCCAGGATGTCAGTTGGGTTTATCCGTCTCCCCACCTGGCTGTCCGACCTCCCATTCTTGCTGGAGTCACCGCTACTTGTTGTTAGGCATGCATGCGTGCCAGTACCTCTGCTTGTTGGGAGGGTCCCTATTCATGTCTCCTTTCTCCGGAGACCAGATTGGGCTGGATGTGAGCCCATAAACTATGGCCTTTGTCGGTCACCCTTGCTGGGTCTGGGAGTCCTGGCTGTTCTGGCGGACATTCCAAGCCATACGCAGGCTTGGTCTCCCCGGTAGCTCCATCGTGCATCAGCGTAGTGCCAGTGCTTAGTAGGGGGAGGGCTCAACCTTTTTCAGGTCTCTCTACGCCCCATCCCAGTCAGCTCCATCCAGCCTTTGCCTCTTTGTCCAGGGCCTGGTGATGATTTAAAAAAAAAAAAAAGGGTGAGAGGGAGAAGGTGTGGGGGGTTGCATGTGCCCTGCAGAAGTTCTTCCCTTTCTTACAGTCAGAGGAAGCAGGATGGCTCCTTACTGAGTGTGGCGCATAGCTTTGGTTCCCCTAACCTCCCAGCTTTCTCTCGACCTAGAGGGCCTTAGTCCATTGGATTTGAGCCCTCTTCACCATTTCCTTTTGCTACATGTCCGTGTAGCTTTCCTCATTTTGGAATCCTGTCATTTCTGTACTGACTACGATGCTGTCTGAGGCCAGATACCATTATTAGAGCACCCCCCAGTGTTTTGCTGGGGGCTTGTCATTTGGGGATACTTTTAAGGGTTGATTCATCTTCCCCATCTCCTGCTCCCAGGTCAGGGAGCACCTCTGGTTCCTGTCATGATCTAGGTGATCCATTCCGCTGGAGGGTCTACCCTATACCTCCCTGTTTGTAGACTAGACTGGGGTCCTGTGAAGGGTCTTCCATGTCCTTTCAGGTGCACCCTTCGCCAGGGTCCTCATGCCTCCGGCTGCGATCCCTATAGCTCTGAGGACTTTCTAATATGTTGGGCTCAGGTATCCCCCTGAGTCCTACGATCCCCTTGTTCACGATCTTCTTGACTTTGTTTCCTTCCTCAGCCCCTATCCAGGGTAGGTTCTGTTCCTTCCCTGACTCTGCCTATGCCTGGTCTGGCATTCTACTGGGAATATTTTCCTCGGGGGTGCACCTCTACATTGCCCTGCAAGGCAGGCGCACTCTCGGGCCTGTATGCCCTTTGGCCTAGGCCTTCAGCTAGTCCACTAGTCTCCTTTTTCCTTTGCTCCATGAAGGGAGCCGCTACAGTTGCTATGCTAGGCTGGTCTTGGGAGTCATCTCCCAGCCCTCTTTTCTTCTGCCCCCTCCTTGGGGTTATTCTGGGCCACTTCTTTGGGGATCCAGCCATTTCCTTTGCAGACTTCTAAGTCATGTCTGCAGTGGTTATCTGCTTGATAGCCTCCTGGTTTTGATCCCCTCCACTGCTTTTGGCAGGGCAGTCAGGGAGGTACTCTAGCACTCAGGGCTAATGTTGGACTGGAGGCCCTTTTGGGGCCTCCTGCTATCCTTTTATCCTCTCCTGAAGATTCTGTCTCTCTCACCTTCCTGTCAGCACTGCTTGGGACTCTGTCCTAACGGTGTTGCCTACTGCAAGAGCCCCCTTGAAGTAAGATAGTACAGTTATGTAAGAACTTACCGTAACAGTAGATTTAGAGAGGAGCTCTTGCAGTAGGCAGGATTTTCCTTCCCTCCATCCACCTGTTCTCTATCTCCATCTCAGCCTGTCCTTGGCCCCAGGAGGTCCCCCCTCTCTCTCTCTCTCTCTCTCTCACCTGTCAGACTGTCTTGCAGGTCACCAGTGGGAGAACTGAGGGGAGTGTGGGGGACCACCCCTCTTATACCATTGGCAGACATCAGTGTGCCAATGTCAGGGGGCGGTCCCCTATTGTAGACTGCTAGCTGGAAGTTTTCAGTGCAGTACTGGCGCCTGGTGGCTTAGTCCTAACGGTGTTGCCTACTGCAAGAGCTCCTTTCGAAGATCATCTGTTACAGTAAGTTCTTGCGTAACTGTACTTTCTAGGAGTGGTATATGGATCACATCCACACAACCCACCTGATCTCACTGGCAAATGGCACACATCTGTTTCCAGCATACAAGATCTGTCGTGGGTGGAGCCAAGGGATATACCACCTGGTGGTGGGAGGAGCTTCTCTTAAAGATGGTCCGGCAAATCGGCTCTTAAGGAAGAATTGCCAGAAATGTGGATGTGAACCATATCACTCCTAGAACTGCAGTTACAGGTGAGTAAACCTAATTTTTCCCTCAGTGACAAATATCCCTATTCTTGGAGCTGAGGCTACTGGCACTTTATATTCAGCAGGACTCTTAAGTGCTGACCACTGGTGCTACCCACTGTTTTGTCACCCGCCGTTCACGGTGGTGACTCTGAAGGTGGGGCCTGCCACCGTTCTCTATGCAAAACAGTGACGGGATTCAAGCATGCATGGGCAGATACAAAGGGACCTTAGTAGTAAGGCAAGGGGAGGAGACGACCGGAGATAGAGTAGGATCTGTGGTGGCACAGTAGGCAGGGAAAACTAGGCAAACTAGGTAGGCCAAGAGGTCCTTATCTGCCGACAGCTTCTATGTTTCTGTGTTTCAGACACTGTCAGCCCGGAGGCTATCCCCAACCATGATGACACAGCGCCAGGGAAGGGAACGGTACCTGGCATATCATCGATGTCACTCCCAAGTGTTGAGCAGTGAGTTGACACCAGCGATTTTTCTCTCTCTGTCATCAAGGGGAGGCCTCCCAGTGCAGCCTGCTCTTCAGCGAGAGTCCCCTGCTTACCCTGTAGCCCCTTCCCTCTCCATGGCCGAATTCCAGTAAATTTTTTAGTGGGCTGAAAAGAAATCTTCCATCTTTGTCAGCCATTCATCTAGCAGAGGGGCTAAACATTTAGGCAGAGCCGGCTCAACCACAAGATCATCCGTTCAGGGGTTTGGTCTCTAAAACCAGAAATCTTCAGTCTTATCTACAGTCAGTTCAGGACCATTCCAATTGGGATGTAGCCAGAGATTTCCTTTTATACGCATTCTCTCCAGCTACTGCCCCTCATTAAAATAATGTACACATCTAGGGTTACCAGATTTTGAGACGCCGAGAAGAGGACACTATTTAACGTAGCCCACCGAGATGGAGTGTAAGATAAGAAGCACAGCCCTCCACCTTCAAATTACAGCCGTGGCACAGCTGACAGACAGCAGTCAACCAGCCTCCCAGTCCTGCCCTCACCACTCCATCCTCTCAGGTCAGACTGAAACAGACAGTTAAAACTGTATTTTACTGGGACGGGTCCGGGGCTTGGACAATCAGATCAACAAAATGAACAATTAAAAAAAAAAAAAAACTAGATGATCATCCAACATAACCTTAACATCCGCATCCCCCCCCCCCCGCACTGATGTACATTGTCTTTGAGCAGCATAATGGTATACCAGTTATAAATTGGCACTGTCCTTCTCCACTCTGCTCAATCCTCCACACAGTCCAGTCGGGAACTGCAGCTGCAGCTGCAGACTTCAGTGAAGTGTCAGGCACTCATAGCAGGCCCAGGATCGGTTTGCCCGTGAGTCCGGTCCAGCAGGTACTCTCTGGACAAGAGATGACTACTAGCTGGCGCTGCTGGTAAATACAGTTACTCAGTTCCACTGTGTTCTGCAGCACTGTCACATCCTGCACATGAGTGAAAACTAAGACACTGATGTTCAGATAGCAAGGCTGGACCGCGCATGACAGCATTTATTTATTTATTTTCACCTATGGCTGTGCAGTGTGGGATTTGCATGTTCACATTTGCTGAGCAACAAGAAATTAGTGTGCATCAGAGTGCCAAGCCCAAAATCTGGACAAAACAGCACTTAAATGAAAACCTACCCAGATGAAATTTCACTGCTTAGAAAGGACATGTTTGGGTAAAACTGGACTTCTGGTAACCCTGTACACATCCTCAAACAAATCAGATGACTCGTCTAATCTCTGAACAGGTGGTACACCTATATACAGTATGTCCTAAACAATAGAAGCTTAAACAGATGCAGACACTAAGTTGCCTACACTAACCCAAATACTCCAGATTATGATGATAGTAGTAAGAAAAGGCATATGGTTTGGGACAGGTACTCCACACAAAAAAGAAAAAGTACACATATGTGTACATTGAGTGTGCCTGCCTACACCCTTGATTCCAGTCAATCTCTACATCCAGGTAAAATGCTGAAGTTTCCAGATTTCTTCAGTTGGTTTCGATGTCCTCTGGCAGAAGCAGTGGATGCCCTCTCCAGCAGTTGAATTGATAGGGAATGGCCTTGTGTTAAACTCATTGAAATAAGTGAAACCTAAATGTCATTTGACTAGCTATTTATATTTATAAAGAGGTCAGCAGCATGTCATTTATTTTAATGGTTAAAATTACCTGTATACAGGCAATGATATACTGTGTTGGGAGTTGCTGTAACCCTGACAGGCCAGACGCTCAGCAAACTTCCACAGCATTTCAGCCCCTGGCCATGAATTATGATCAACTAATCTAACGGAATTGACTGTTCCATAACTGTCTATACTTAGAATGGAGTTAGCCTTACAAAAGTGTCATTTAAACTGACTGATTTGTATATAGAAAATACTCAAATCTCTTATCTTTCTTTAAACAGTTACATTCTGAAGTGTCATACCTATTCAGATTTTGGAAAGGTGACTATGCAGTTTGAGCTGGAGGTGTGTCTTCTAAGCAAACCTGAAGCAGTGGGTATCCGGAGGCAGAGGCTTAAGGGAGATGCATGGGTCTATAAACGACTAGTGGAAGATATCCTGGCAAGCAGCAAGGTGTAGCAGATGATTTTATGATGTGGCACCTGCCTTTTTATCCTGTCTTAAACAGTATTACATTGTAAACTGAAGCAACATGTTTAAGTTTTACCTCTGCCAAGAGCATGCTGTGTACCATTCAATTCTGAAATTTGGGGTTTGCTCTAATGGTAAAAAAAACACTTTTTACTTGAAAATGCATTTGGTAGATAAATGTGTCTTGTAATGCAAATGTAGTTATGTATTCCTCTCATTCTCTGTTCATTTTTTATCATGTGACAATGTTGTGTTAATTATACAGTCTTCTATAGGTTTCCTTTCACAAATGTAAATTTCACTTTTCACTTTTATAAATGTAAATTGTTCACTCTATCTTGTGTGTAGAGGTGTTATAGCTCTTTCCTTAATACATTTGTAAATAGGAAGCATTACTTCTTTACTTTTTGACATGAGTAGGCAGAATGATGCGCTTTGTAGCCTGTATTTTAATTTCCAACAGATTATTTTTCATACACCTATTTATGCCACAGTACGTTTTAATCCAAATATGAGTAATATTTCATTTGCATAATTCCCTTCCTGTCTGTAATTTAAGTAGGATTTATTAGGATCGTTAAACAAGTCACAGCTGTGGTTACTGAAGTTAAACTATACACTCAGTATGTTGCATAAAGTAAGGTTGATCTGAATGCCTGTTTTGTCTTTTTTAAATGTCAGACAAGATGCTCTATGTACAAACTAACAAGTCCATACACTAATATAATAAAATTATTTTTTATTTCCAAAAGTCTTGTGGTGGAAACTATGTGAATGGATTGTATACCTGAAAGAAAAACTGGTTGAGTATCTAGAATCCAGTGGGCTGCAGGATCATAGGCAGCATGGATTCATGGGGGTCTTGCCAAATGAATATGAAAAGTTTCTTTGAATGAGTGACCAGGGAGATTGATGAGGGGAGAGTAGTGGGTGTGGCCTATCTGGGCATTAGGAAGGCCTTTGAGGCTAATTAAGAAGTTGACCAGCCTAGGATTAGGGTCCAGGATGGTAGAGTGGGTTAGAAACTGGTTACTAGTTAGGAGACAGATGGTAGTGGATGACCAGTGGGGTACCACAGGGTTCAGTTCTGGAACCAGTCTCCTTCAATGTCTTCATAGGGGCCACTGCAGAAGAACTGGAGGGGATGGTATGCCTTTTTGCATATGACACAGAATATGTTATGGACACTCAGGAGGAGGTGGAGAAAGTGTGTAGGGATCTTGGAAGACATGAGCAGTGGTCCAAGACATGGCAGTTGGGGTTCAGTGCAAAAAAGTGCAAAATAATGCACCTAGGGCATAAAAACCCTGGTGCCAAGTATAAGATGGGTGGACTGATGGTCATTAGTCAGGAAAGGGACCTTGGGGTTACTATCTCAGAAGACCTCAAGGTTGCAGCACTGTGTGACAAGGCTGTAGGCAAGGCCAGAGAGATGTTGGGATGCATAGAGAGGTATCTCTAGCTGGAGGAGCCGAGGTTGGTACTGCTGTTATGTTGCTCCTGGTTACATGATGGAGACCTACAGGTGCATCTCGTGAGAGGTGAATGAGTACAGGTAGAATCTCCCTCAAATGAGGATGAGCACCAGGACCATGGGGCATGTAATGAAGCTGGCGGGGGATCAGGAGAGATGTGAGGAAACATTTCTTCACTGAAAGAGCGATGGACACTTGGAACAGACTGCCAGCAAATGTAGTGGAGGCTAAAACAGTGAGAGGCTTCAGGCATGCATGGGATAAACATATAAGTATATTAGACAGGTGGCAGAAGGGTCGCTGGAGACCAGATCGAGTCTGCATAGGTAGGGAGCACGTGGGCAGACTGGGTGGGTGAATCTGTCCTTTTCTGTCAACAAATTCTATGATTCTAACTCCAGGAATCCCTTTCAGGATGTTTATACTTATACAGCATCCTACAGCTTGAGAAGGCTGCCCAGCCGACAGAACTGTACACCAGTGAAGGAATTTCAAATAAGAGTTCAAACTCTGCAGTGTGGTCACGTGCCCGCTAGCTCTCCAGAGGCAGATTTGTTTCTCAACTGAAGACAGCAGTTGCCCTGAAGTCTGCTCTGATATTCTGGTCTACAGACTCATTTTAGTATTTTATTTCAGTTCGTAATCCTGCATTAGATAAGGTGTATTTTAATTATTTAATATTCTTACGGCTCTTCGATTCCCGATTGGTTCCCTAGAACCAGAGAAGTCTTAGCTGCAATGTGGTTCCACCTTTGGGGAACTACATTGGCTTTCACTTTTTTCAATAAATGTACCAAAAGTGCTTTAAATTTTTTATATATATATATATATATATATATATATATATATATATACTGTTATTTTCTCTCCTTGGCCCCGGGCGGCGGTTCCTCTTGCCCGAGCCCCCAGCCCCTCCTCCGCTCGCAGGTTACCCTTTATCTAGCGACCCCATGGGCTTGCCCCCCATGGCGAGGTGGCAGGGATCCCTCAACCTGCATCACACACGAATCCAGAGCTGGATAGGGGGTACTGCCCATCGTGGAGGTGGCGCCTGCGAGGCTCGGCAGTCATGTAGGCACGCCCGGACCACACTTTTTCCTCCTGTTTTTTCCTGAGCTAAGGCATGCAATGATGCCACAAGGAGGGAGAGTGCACGGTTCCGCACGCGTTCCTCCAAGCGTCTGTCTTAGCTCTGCCCCCTTGTTGCATTGGTGCACCAGCCTCCACTAGGGGTCAGGTGTGCATAGACTGTGGAGTCCCCCCCCCCGGAGAAGGAGTGAAGTCTAGTAAACGCTCAATCCTTCTCCTCCCTGCCAACCCCAGTGGCCTTGCTCATTCCGAACACAGGTCGCCAGTGTGGTGTGAGGTAAGGCATCTAGCGCCTCAGCCCTCTGCGCCTCCAGGCCGGAGCTCTTTAAATGTTTTTAAACTTTGTAATCACTACTTTTGATCGCAGATCCCGCTAAGAAAGTACTGAACCACTTCAGCTATAATTGGTACTGTTTTTTTCTGTCAAAAGTTTACTCATGGAGTTCTGAGGGAAGCTTTTTACCACTTTGTTTTTTGTTTGGGAACCAAGCTTATTCTGTCAGGTCGTCAGTATTTGGCATGACTGATAGACAGGCTTTAAAAACTAAAATTTGTTCTAGAGAATTAGATTGGTGCACCATTCACACTCTGACAGTCTTCCTTTCCCTTTAAATCTGCCAGAACACCTTCAAGCTAAGCTCCTCCCACTCACCTAGGTGGTATACTCCTTGGCTCCACCCCATGACGTCAGATCATCGTTTCTGCTGGGAAAGTCAGATCTCCTCCTTCACAGCTTCGTGCATGGTGTAGGCCTATTCAGAAGTGCGCCATTGGCAATCTTGTTCTTCACACTTTGATAGTGTACTTCTTGGATTCCGTTCCATCATTAGAAGTCATTAGGGATTGCAAGAAAGTAAATCTAGGTCCTTGATTCAATCATTGCATTTAATGCAACCAGAAGATGTCGAGGACAGACCCACACACATTGTGCATCTTCTGCATCGGGGCAGAGCATGACATCGCCGCCTGCGGCCTTTGCAAAACCTTATTGCTGTCGTCCCTCAAGGACTGCTATACGCATTTTCTCCTCAGCTAGCCAGATGTATGGCACCCTCCGGTTCACTCTAAAGATGAACGCAAGGCAGTCTCAATGGCAGCATACCTGGCAGCCCAAGTTGCAGTGGGAGCCTCGTCTGCATCAGCGCTGCTTCCAGCTGGGGCGTCATTCACAGGGACATTCTGGGATATGTGCAAGTCCCTCCAGACCCTTGGGGAGGACCCTTCCCACCACAGCAGTAAGACAAAGTTAAAGTCCCGCCATCAGTCATGGGACTGGGAACAAACACATTCTTCCTGCTCTCGTGATTCCCTCAACTACTCGACAGCCATCGAGCATTCAACTTCGGACATGCCTGCTTTGGTCTTGGGCCAGGCCGCTAGCTCCACAGTAACCCCATCAGGCTTGTTGGCCGTGACACAGGCTTATCAGGTGGTCAAGATTTTTCTCGACCCGGTCAACCCATTATCTGAAGGGGCTGAGGATGACTCAATCTCCAGGACTCCCATCCTTTCAACTCTCAGAAGGGTCAGGAGCAGCTGGCAGACCCGGTTGTCTCCTTTCAAGAACTGTCTCCTTCCGGGGTCCAGCAGCAGGAGCTGGTCTGTGCCTGTCCTTGCCATTGATGATCTGTGTGACAGAGTGGAGTAGGACCCTGTCCCGTTTGTTACGGAGAAAATGTTTAAATGCAAGGATCTATTCTTTCCTCTTCTGTCTCTTCTCTCTGGTTGTGCAACCCAGTTTTCCTGTGAGACCTCGGATTTGATCACCCTGAACAGTCTCTCAATTCTTTGCCTCTCACTCTCTCAGTCCTCCCTTGCTGTCTGTTTTTTCTCCCTTGCATATCTACTAATATAAAAATATGTGCAAATCATTGTATGGAAATGTAACTGATATTGGGATCCCTTTTGGTTTAGAAAATATATAGTGTTCCTGTTGAAATATATGTAATAATAATTTAAGATGAATGTAAAAAGCTAGTGGAAAACTCCAGAGGTTACTTGAGTGCAAATGATTGAGCCTTTTGCAAAAGCTGTGCAAAGGGGGCCTCTAGAAGCACAGTATGTTCTAACAGCTCCTGAAACTTACGAGAACAGGATGCTTGCCTAAGAATGGGGGTTGAAAAGACTTATAAAAGAGTTAAGCTGCAACTGCAAGAAAGATTAGGAGAACAAGGGACACAGAGACTGAAAGAAAACTTTATTTTATTTTTCCTTGGTAAATAATTATACTGAACAAGTTCATTTTATGATAATGCTAGTGTAAATAAATCATTTTTGGTGAATTCTACAACTGCTCCTGGTTTTCCTATGCTTCCTGACCGGTGCCTTGACTACAATCTGGTTGTCAGTCAACATTGCGGTAGAGGGATTCCTTGTACTCCAGCTCTTGATCTTCTGTGAGGCAACACCACAGGCACTTCTCTTCCTCCTCATCATCCGATGAAGAGAAAAGCTCCATCACAGGTTGCATCGGGGCTATGAGAAGCTGATGTGGCACCAGTGGGTCATTGAGCAGGGTAGGCCCATACCCTCAACCTCAGTGATCCCCTGGTTGTCTCCAGCCTGACCTGTCCCTGTCCTGCCGAGACCAGTGTGTCACTAACACCTGTCTCTCCCTTGATCCAGTTGAAACTGCAACCATGGCAGCCACTACAGGGAGCTCCTACTAAAGATTCCCATCCTGCTACCAGCTTACCAGGCCAGTTGTCCATAGAGATTATCCACTCAGAAAAGTCCCAGGAAGTAAGCGGCAAGAAACAGCAGTGGGCTGTCTTTCAAGAGTCTTGGGACTCCAATGGGTCCTTCATGCAATCCTCAAGGACCCCTGGCTTCAACCAGGAATTAGCCAAAGAGCTCACCACTGAACATGGGCCGGTGTCTTTTGGGGCTATGCTGAGATTGATCTCAGAGTTAATGGAGATCCTCTGGAGTCAGTTCAAAGAGGGCTAAATACCCCCTCACTTAAATCCTGAACATGGATGAAGAACAGGGTCACCTTCTCGGTGGCCAAGGCAATCCTGGGACCAGCCTGGCCCATATACTCCGTAAGTACACGGTCCCCAATGGCTCCTTGTCCAGTGTTTTTGGACTACCCCTGAGCCAAGGGATTAGTGGCCGATTCAGTTGTCTGAAAAACTGGCAATGGATGTGGACAAGCCCCCCCCCCAATAAAGTGTCCAGAAAGCTGGACCATGCAACGAAGAAAGTGTACACTGTGTCCTGCCAGGGTCTCCATCAGGCGAGCTATGTCTTGATGATGGCCAACTTTGGTCACTCCCTGGTGGAAGCTTTGGACCATATCCTTCCTCGCCTCTCTGCTGACTTGAAGTTGGTGGTTAAAATGGTCACAGATCAGGGTCAAGCACTGGCTAAACACCAGCTCCAGATCACCTTTGACATTGGCGACTCTTGCACCTGGTCCATGGCAGCAGCCGTCACGATGCGTCGAAGGGCCTGGCTGCAGATATCCACCTTCCAAGCAGACACCCAGCACAAATTGGCAGATGTCCCCTTCTAGGGCACCGACCTTTCTGGCCCCAGGGTGGAAAGGCATCTTATCAGGATTGAGAAGTCCAGTGCCACCCTCAATTCTGTGACATCCTCACTGTCGTCGAGGCACAGGTCAGGAAGCATAGGAAAACGAGGGGCAGTTGTAAAATTCACAAGAGTTTTATTATTTATTAATAACAGTGAAATAAATTTGTTCAGTATAACTATTTATAAAGGCAGTATTGACAAAGAAAGTCCATCTGGGTTTCTTAATTTCCAATCTCAGTCTCTCTGTCTTTGTGGGTTTTTTTGCAAGAAACTGCTGCTCTGTTTTTATAAGTCTTTGCAACCCCCGCTCATTAATAAAACAGCATGCTTCTCGCACAGTATTCTTGTAAGTTTCAACAAGTGCAGCAAAAAGAACACTGTGACCCAGAACTGACCTCTTGCTTACAACATCTGAGAGTTTGCAAACAGGTCAACCCCTTGAATTCCAAACAGCTTTTTGCAATCATTTCAATAGTATAACTATACATTTCAACAGTAAAACTATATACATTTCTAAAGAAAGGGATCCCAGTATCAGTTACATTTCCACATAATGATTCACATATATTTTATACCCTCAGACATGCAAGGCGGAAGAAAAGACAGAACAGCGATAGTGAGAGAGAAAATTGCAAGACCGTTGGGGTGATCAAGTCCTAGGTCTCATGAGAAAATTTGGTTGCGCAACCAGACAAGTGACAGAAAAGGAGAGAATAGAACAGATCCTTGCATTTAGACACTTTCTGCATAACAACTGGGACAGGGCCGTATTCAACCCTGTCACACTCGCAGAAGGACCTGAAAGGATGGAAGCCAAAAAGACCTTTCAGTTTCAGCCCTTTCCATCACAGCAGCAGCAGCCCCAGCAGGGCAGCCTCAGGCTTGGCGCTCTAAAACCAAGTTCCCCAGGCAGCCCAAAAAAGGGCCAGAGATAGAGGTAGTGGTGCCCCTCTAGCAGCCATTGCCAGTGCCCCCTCCAAAACTGCCCAGTGGATGTCTACTTCCCACTGTTCAGTCCCTTCCTCAGCTCCCTGTGGGGAGTCAGCTTTGCCATTTTTGGCACAACTGGTCCATCATCACCTCGGACAAATGGGTGCTGGAAGTGCTAGGCAGAGGGTTGCCTCTCGATTTCGAGGCTGTCCAGCCATACTGACCCCATGTGCCAAGGGGAGTCCATGGTGTAGCAGGACACGCTGTCAACCCTCAGAGAGAACACCGCTCAACTCGTAGAGCAAGGAGCACAGGCCCATATACTGGACTCAATGGCAGACCAGTGTTTCATATAATGGTACTTTTTGGTTCCAAAACATACTGGATCTTCATGATCTAAATCAGTTTTTGAGGAAGTGCAAGTTCCGGATGGTGACTGAACCAAATCATTCCGCCCCTGGAGCAGGGTATGTGGTTCTGCTCCCTGGACCTGCAGGACACCTTCTTTCATATTCCAGTCCATCCGTTCCACTGGCAGTACCCCCAATTCAATGCAGAAGAGGTTCTCTGAGAGTTTCAGGTCATGCCTTTTGGCCTCTGCTGTGCCCCAGGGTCGTCTTCAAGTACATTGCAGTGGTGACAGCATTCCTGAGGTGCCAAGGAGTCAAGGTCTACCCTTACCTGGATTGCTGGTTGATAACTGGGCCATCCAAGGAGATGGTGGAACGGTCCAGGGGCCTGACCCTTCAGACCTGCAGAGACTCTGGCCTTCTGGTTGAGCCGTCCAGGTCCAAACTCAGACCCTCGCACTTTATTGGGGGCAGAGCTAGACTCCCTCCGGGCCATGGCCTGACTCCATGCGGACCAGGCATTGGGTCTTGCCTCCTTTAGAAAAATAAAAAAGGTAGTGCTACACAAAGGTCTTAGTCTGTAGTATTTATTCAAAGCATCCACGTAACGTTCACTGGTGCTTCGAGGGACTGGTCCCTCTTTATCAGGAAGTGGAGTCGCTGGGGAATGTTATGTGGATTCTTTGAATAAATACTACAAACTAAGCCTTTGTGTAGCGCCACCTTTTTTGTTTTTCTACTTGTTTGCCAGTTTTTATTCAATTCAAGTTTATTACGGGGAAAATACTCCATTGAGCAGGCTCATTCACAAGGAGGTCCTGGTAAACAATGACAATAACAGATATATATGTACTTGTACAGACAGATTTGCTAGTACTATTACAATAGCATAGTGGGAATGGGGTACAGGTAATAAAGGTTCAGAACAATTACACTTGCTAATACATATGATGGAACTAACTATTGGGGAAAAAAACAGGACAGCATTTGCTACACACATAATTCTGAACAACCACTTTTGAAAGCAGAAAAGACAAAAGTGCATGGAGTTAAGTGCTATGGGTATTTTCAATGAGGGGCACAGCATGTTGGTTGGTAAGTGAATTTAGAGCTGAGGGGGGTTGGGCAGGGATGGTAGGTTGGTGACAGAAAGATGAGGGACAGGATAGGTGGCAGGAGGGTGGAGGGACAGGGAAGCTGATGGTGTGGGGGGTCTGGGCAGGGATGGTAATGGAGGGGCAGAAGGGTGGAGGGACAGGATAGGTGATGGATGGGTGGAGGGACATGGTAGTTGGAGGAAGGGGAGTTGGTTTAGCGGCTTCACACAGTGACCATTAGCATACCAGGTACTGTGCATTTGATGGGTCTTATCTCCTTTGCCTGATCATTTCAGGTTGGGTACTCGTGCCCTGCCCGGGACTTCCTGCAACTGCTGGGGTATATGGACTCAACCAGCGTGGTCAGATGGTCCCGCTGGTAGACGCACCATCTGCAGTCGGAGCTGGGTCATTGGTGGTCTTGGCGCCCAGGTCACCTGCACCAGCTGGTCATGGTGACCCAGTCGACGTGGAATGCCATCCAGTAGTGCTTATCCCTGAACATCTAGAGGAAGGAATCCCATTTGCTGGCCCAGAGCTGACCGTCACCCTGACAACTGACGCATCTCTGGTGGGATGGGGAGCGCACCTGGGAGACCACAGAGCCCACGGGTTCTGGATCCCCTGGGAGTCCCATTACCTCATCAACCTGTTGGAGCTCCATGCAGTGTGCCCTGCTCTGACAGAATTTGCTCCATTTGTCTGTGGTTGGGTCGTGCAGGTCCAGACGGACAATATCCACGACCATTTATTACCTGAAAGAACAGGGTAATACGCCCTCCCTTCATCTCTGTCAGGAGGCTCTCTGCATCTAGACCCTTGTGCACAGCTTGGATGCATATCTTCCAGCGATCCATGTGGCAGGAACCTTCAGCCAGTTGGGCAAGATGTCTCACAAGTGAAGTGGTCTCTGCATCAGGAGGCGGTGAACCATCTTTTCTAGGGACATGGATATGTTGTTCATCCACACTGTCTGGCAGGTATCATTGCCGCTTTAAATCTTGCCGGAAGGTCTTCAAGCTGGCTCCTCCAACCCACCCAGATGGTAAAACTCTCGGCTCCGCCCCATGACGTCAGATCTTTCTTACCGCTTGGAAGCTCAGGTTCCCTCCTTAATGCTCTGCGTATAAGACTGGTTCCTAACTCTTGGTTTTAGAATTCAACAGTTTTGCATTTCTAGACTTCAGTCTTCTATCCCTCGCAGCTGCGATGGACAAATCGACTCGGTTTTCGGAGATGCCCTTGCGAACAGAAGATATCTCAGACGGATCCGCACTCCACGTGTGTCTACTGTCTAGGCCTTGAGCACGTCCGCGGGCTTGCGACCTGTCTCTCCTTCCGACTCGCTCGCCACCGAGACCGTGCTGCCCGTTTACAACTGGGGTGTCCCGAGAACGCTTCTCCGTGAAGTCAAAAGAGGCCGGCCGGCGGTTTCTGCGGCGGCGGGCTCGGCGGATCAGCTAGAATAGATGATCGCCCTCGAAGAGGAGGCTGCGCGGGCTGCATCTTCCTCGGTCGCGGCATTTATCCCGCTCTCCCTGGGTTCCTCTTACACAGCTTCCTTTAAGGAGCTTTGTCTGTCCCTCTCCACTAAGGGAGAGGGACCAACATCTGCTGGACCTTCTTCTAGGTCCAAAAAGAAAGACAAGGGTAAGTCCCTCTGTCGACGCTCTTGGGAGCGGGAAAGGTCCCTCTCCCCGAGTTGTTGTCGATCGGCTTCGGCCACTGGTCTAACGGTGTCCCCGTCAGATCAGCTGACTGAGACTCCCGTCGACGCAGTCGAGATTTTTCTCGACCCGTTGGATGGGTTATCAACAGGCGAAGCCGAGAATCCTCTCTTCCGGTTCCCCCGGTGGGAGTTGAGGATCCCGTGGGCTTGCCAGTGCCTCCGGTTCCGGAGCCCTCGGGTGAACCCTCCGAGCCGAGGGAGGCGGTTCCACCCGTCCCCTCCCTGCACCGTCCTCGGAAAAGCCGAGGTTCTCGGTCTCGGACTTCTTCGCGGTCCAGCCGATCCCACCGTCATAGGTGGTCTCGGCACCGCGGTAAGCGCCGCCGCTCATCTCGTCCTCCTCCTCGGACGAGGGCTTCGCGTAAGATTACGTCACGACACGAGGACCTCATGTGGCAACAGCTCCTTCTGACCGGGAACAAGCGGCATGCCCTACCGGCCATTAAGTGGCTGTCACGGAGCGGCGAAACAACCCCTCCACTTACCGAGGCCTGTTCCCAGGCCAGTTGTTTGGCCAAAACCAGCTGCTCCACCGATTCCGGTGGAACCTCCGCCTCCACAGCCGTTATTTGGGACTCCGACCAAGAATTCTCGGTCGGCTCAGGGCCTGCCACATAGGCTCTCTGTTACCCTCACTTCCGATCGACATCGGCAGGTGGAGGGTGGCTCTTTGCGGACTCCTCCGAGTCCAACGACGATTCCTCCCTTTTCTCCAGGCGAGTAGACTTGGAGTCTTCAGGAGGTCAGTCGCTGGATGATAGCCCTTCGTCCTATCTGGGATTGCTTCGGCTCATCTCGGAGTCCACCGGGATGAAGCTCAAACCCGTGTCTAAGCGGGCCAAGTATCCCCTCATGGAGATACTGGACCAAGGGGATTCCTCTACGGAGGCCTTTCCAGTGGCCGAGGCCATAGTGGGCCCGGCCTTGGAGCTCTGGCATTACCCTGCTTCCTGCCCTGCGCCCTCGGCCAGGATAGCCAGGAAGTATGCGGTCCCTACCAGTTCCTTGTCCGGTTTTTCGGAACACCCCTCAGCCGAGGGGCTAGGTACCGACAGCGTTTTCCGACGTGCCGGGACGCTAGGGACATGGACAAACCTCCCGACAAGGAGTCCAAGAAATTGGACTATGCCGGGCGCAAAGTCTCACGCTGCGTCCTCCCTCGGCCTTCGTCAGGCCAGTTCGGCCATACTCATGGCACATTTCTCTCATGCCCTGTTGGGCTTCCTGGACGAGATAGTTCCTCATCTTCCAGCGGACCTGCAGACCACGGTTAGGCAGGTGCGGGACCAGGGCAGGGCAGTGGCCAAACAGCAGCTTCATACTGCTCTGGACATTGGAGACTCATGTGCCAGGTCAGTAGCGGCCACAGTGGCTATGCGCCATCGGGCATGGCTGAGGATATCCACCTTCACTTCGGATACCCAGCACAAGTTGGCGGATGTCCCCTTCCTGGGGACCGACCTTTTCGACCCTGGGGTGGAAGGTCACCTACAGAGGATCGAGAAGTCCAATGCTACCTTGGACTCTGTCTCCTCCGCACAGAAGGACAAAGGCCGCAGACCACAGCCTAAGCCCTTTAGTCCCTCTGCGCCCGCGGCATGTCCGGCCCAGCAACATCAGGGCCAGCAGGCACGAGTTTGGCATCCCAAACCCAAGTCCTCGGCTTCCTCCTCCAGGAAGCAGTGAGGTAAAGCCCGGAGGTCCTCGGCAGGTCCCTCCTCCAGCCTGCCCAGTGGCGGGTTGAGGGTGTCGCCCCACCCCGTCCACCTCACCCCAGGTTCCCCTTGAGGAAGCGGCTCCGCCACTTTCTTTCCGCCTGGTCCGTTGTACCACAGACCGGTGGGTGTTGGAGAAGTGGTCGGAAGGGCCTGCCTCTGGAGTTCAAGCAGGCCCCCCTTCAGAGCCGTCGCACCTCAGGGGCCTCGGGCTCCAGGCTTCACTGTTGGCTCGCCGAGCCGACATCGCTCTCCTCCTTGAAGGGGTGATCAGAGGTAGCGGACCCTCCCTCAGACCGGGGTTTGTGTCCAGGTACTTCCTGGTTCCGAAACGGACGGGGGGCTGGTGCCCCATTCTCGACCTGCATGACCTAAACAAGTTCCTAAGGTCTCGGACCTTCAGGATGGTCACTCTGGCTCAGATAGTACCATCCTTGGAACGCGGCATGTGGTTCTGCTCTCTGGACCTGCAGGACGTGTTCTTTCATGTCCCTATCCGTCTGTCACATCAGAGATTCCTTCGCTTTCGAGCAGAGGGATCCCTTTTCGAGTTCCGAACCATGCCCTTCGGCTTGTCTCCAGCTCCCAGGGTCTTCACCAAATGCATGGCAGTGGTGACAGCATTCCTTCGGCACTGAGGGGTCCGGGTGTACCCTTACCTGGACAACTGGCTGATAGCAGCCCCCTCCAGGCAGGAGGTGGAGCGGTCCAGAGATTTGGCCCTCCAGGTTTGCTCTTAAGTCGGCCTTCTCATCAACGAGGCCAAGTTGGAACTCGAGCCGAAGCAGGTGATTCTTTTCATCAGGGCAGAGCTCGACTCTCTTCGAGCCAGAGCATGGCTCCTGGCGGACAGGGCCAAGGTTCTTTCCTCCTTTGCCCAATCATTTCTGGTTGGGCAATCGCACCCTGCCCTGCGCCTCCTGGGTCTCATGGTGGCCTGTACCAGCTTGGTCTGCTGGGCCCGCTGGAACATGCGCCCCCTTCAATGGGGGCTGGCCAGCCAGTGGTCTCAATGCTGCGATCCATCGGACCAGCTAGTGACGGTGACCCAGGGGATGTGAAACGCTCTCCAGTGGTGGACCGTTCCAGTTCATCTGCAGGAGGGCATCCCGTTTGTCCGCCCCGAGCCGACGGTCTCTCTATCGACTGATGCCTCTCTGATGGGTTGGGGTGCCCATCTGGGGGAACACCGAGCGCATGGCCTCTGGTCCCCGCGGGAGTCCCGATATCACATCAACCTGCTGGAGGCGCGGGCGGTTCGCCTAGCTCTCACCGCCTTTGCTCCGTTTCTCCGGGGTCAAGTGGTCCGAGTCCAGACGGACAATACCACGACCATGTACTATCTAAACCGCCAGGGCGGGACGTGCTCCATGCTTCTATGCAAGGAAGCTCTCCACATTTGGTCACTCGTGCGCAGCCTGGAGGCGGATCTCCTAGCCATTCACGTGGCAGGAGCCTCCAACACCCTGGCCAATGCCCTAAGCCGGATAGGGGCTGTGTCCCATGAGTGGTCTCTCCTGCCGGAGGTAGTACAAGATTTGTTCTCCCATTGGGGCACACCTCAGGTGGACCTGTTTGCCTCCAGGGAGAACGCGAAGCTGAGGCTGTTCCATGCCCGCCCCCCTTCAGCAGGGCTCGCTGCAGGGGGATGCCTTCTCGAGGCAGTGGACCCCGGGCCTCTTCTAAACCTTTTCCCCATTCCCCTTGATACACAAGGTGCTTCTCAAGGCAAGGAGGGACAAGGCGCAGGTGATTCTGATAGCCCCAGACTGGCCCCGCCAGTTCTGGTACCCAGATCTCCTCAGCCTCAGCTCCAGGCTCCCGAGGCAGCTTCCAGCTCACCCGGACCTGCTTTCAGTCAATCAGGGGACGGTGTTCCATCCGGACCTTCAATCCCTGCACCTGGCGGCCTGGTTCCTGAGCGGCTAGAGTTCCAGGCCTTGGGTCTTTCCGACGGGTCCTCAATGTGTTAGGCGTCCGTAAGGAGTCGACCAGGAAATGCTACGCCTTCAAATGGAAGAGATTTTCCATTTGGTGTCAGGGTAAGGGCTTTGACCCTTTCTTCTGTTCCCTGGCGAGCATATTGGACTACCTGTGGTCCCTTTCTCAGCAAGGGCTTAGGTCGACGACCCTTAAGGTGCACCTGGCAGCCATCTCTGCTTACCGGGCGCAAGCTGCGGAGCCGTCGATGGTGCAGGAGAAGGTGGTCTGGCGCTTTTTCAAAGGCCTTGATCACATTTCCCCTCCGGTGCGAGAACCTCCACCTCCGTGGGATCTACTGCTGGTACTGGCAAAGCTCATGGGCAAGCCATTTGAACCAATGCACAGGTGTGATCTCTCTCACCTGTCGTGGAAGACCGCCTTCTTGGTGGCTATCACATCAGCCAGAAGGATGGGAGAGCTCCAGGCGCTTTCCATCGAGTCTCCTTACCTGGTCTTCCACAGGGACAAGGTTGTCCTGCGCCCCCACCCGAAATTCCTTCTGAAGGTGGTGTCGGAGTTTCACCTTAACCAGGTGTTGACTCTGCTGGTGTTCTACCCCAATCACACCACCGGAGGCCGAATATGGGCTCCCTACTCTGGACCCTAGAAGGCACAAAGCACTATAAGGGCGCCTGGCTGAAGTCAGGGAGAGGTTGCCAGCTGTTTGTCACCTCACGCTGAAGCCGCACCTGGCAGACCTGCAGCCAAGCGGACGATAAGCAGGTGGGTCACCTCCTGCATAGATCTCTGCTATAAGTTGGCGGGCATGGAGCCTCCCAGAGGATAAGAGCTCATTCTACCCGCCATACTGCTGCATCAGTGGCTGCTTTCAGGGCGTCCCTATCCAGGAAATCTGCAGGGCTGCTACCTGGAAGTCAGCACACACCTTCATCACCCACTACCACATCGACCTTGAGTCACTCCGGGATGCTGGTTTTGGGGCCTCGGTTCTCCAGTCTCTATTCCCTAAGTAGGGGGTGTGCGCCTTGCCTCCCTCCTCCCGGAGAACTGCTAGGAGTCTGCCAGACAGTGTGGATGAACAACATAGCCATGTCCCTAGAAATACAGGTTACTCACCTGTAACAGGAGTTCTAGGAATGATATATGTTGTTCATCCACCCACATTCCCCTCCCGACCTTCCGGCTTCGGCCGCACAACCTGAGCTTCCAGCGGGCCAGATCTGGCGTCATGGGGCGGAGCCGAGAGTTTTACCACCTGGGTGGGTGGGAGGAGCCAGCTTGAAGACCTTCCGGCAAGATTTAAAGTGGCAAGGATACCTGCCAGACAGTGTGGATGAACAACATATACCATTCCTAGAACTCCTGTTACAGGTGAGTAACCTGTATTTTTCCCCCGGTGAGGCACTCCCCTGGTCGATCTGCTTGCCTCCTGGGAGAATGCAAAGCTGAGGCTTTCTGTGCCCGTCCCACAGTGCAGGACACTGATGGGGGATTCCTTCATGAGATTCTGAACCCTCAGCTTCCTCTTTGTCTTACTTCAGTTTCCCCTGATCCACAAAGTGTTGGTTAAGCTGCAGAGGGACATGGTGCAAATGATCTTGGTAGCCCTGGACTGGCCACACCAGTTCTGGTACCCAGATCTCCTCAGCCTCAGCAGCAGACCTTCGTGGTGGTTGCCTCTGCACCCAGATAGCACAGTTATGTAAGAACGTATCGTGAGAGTAGATCTTCGAGAGGATCTCTTGCATTAGGCCACACCTATGGAACTATAGCAGCCAGGCACCAGTACCACACAGAAATGTTTTAGCTAGCAGTCTAGAAAGGGCTACTCATGACGACATTGTATGCTGGTGACATCTGTTCCATATAAACTTGGGCGGCCCCACACCCTCCTCGGTTCTCCTATCAGAGACCGTATGCAGAGGATCTCCTGCTGGGGAACCAAGGAGAGCCAGAGGTTTCTGCCGTAAAAGGTGAAATAGAAGGTGAGCCGTCATGGAGAAAGACACACACAGAAAGGCCCTAAGGCCTGGAGGGATGGCATGGCCTGATACAAGAGATTCTCTTGAAGATCTACTGTTACAGTAAGTTCTTAACTGTACTGTTTTTATCAATGGTATCTCTTGCATCAGGCCACACCTATGGAATGAGTCCCAAGCAGTTCTGTAAGAGAACCAGTCTGGGTGGCTGGAGGCTATAGGCTTATGACAGGAGACTTTGAAGCACAGCCAGGCCAAAGCATGCATTTCTTTGAGAGGCAGTGTCCAGACTAAGGTGTTTTTTTTTTTTTAACTCTTAATTTATTCTCCCCACTTGCAGTGGGAACGGCACCTATCTGCCCTGACCGCAGACCCTCAACACTCCCCTGACTGGCCTCCGCCACAGCTGCAGGGACAGGGAGGACCGTGGCTTACCTCTCTTTGAGGGGGCCCCCCGGTGAGGAATGGTGGGAGACCAAGATCACCCTTGAGCCCCTGCCCTGACTTACACTGGGCTTTGTTCAGCCGGAGGGAGCAGAAGTCCCAGGGCTTCACGGTGCTTGCTCATCAGGGGCTTTCTGTTTGTGTGTCTATGGAGGGGCGGACATGCAATGATGTCGGCGAGCAATGGGTGTGCTCCCACGCCACCTGCATGACATCTGCCGCTGCCTCTACCCAGTTCTCTGCATTCCCTGGCTTCAGCACCCCCAGTCTCTACTGGGAGTCGCTAGTTGCCGGGGATACACATCCCAACCCTCCACAGAAAAGGAGAGCAGTCCTCCAGACACTCAGTCCTCTTCTTCCCCACCCGACCACCAATGACTTGAACTGGCTCCCGAACCCAAGTGGCCAGCGTGGCATGAAGTAATGTGTTCAGCACTTCAGCCCTCAGTGCCACTGGGCCAGCTTCAGACTGTAGTGTTAAGTGAAAGTGTGGACAGTCCTCCATGTTGCAGCAGCACCGGTCTCTGCAGGTGAAACATTCTTGAAACAAGCAACTGAAGTGATTATGCCTCTGGTTGAATGACCATGAACAACACCAGGACGTTCTTACCGTACTTCCTGTAACAAAAAGTGATACAGTTGACCAATCATTTGGATAGGCACGGTTTAGAAACCAGCACGCTGTCTTTCCCAAGGGTGAAAGAAACAAACAGCTGCAAGGACTTCCTGCAGTCCTTCATAGCCTAGCAGCCACCAGGATGTCAGCCACCTTTTGGGACACCCCAAATCTAGCAATAGTTATGTCTTCATGAGCCATGCATGGAGGTGCAGTGACTTCAGGTCAGAATGGACCAGAGTGCCCTGCTCCTGTGAAAGCAAGTCTTTGCATAGGGGCAGGGGCAATGGAGGTTCCACCGCCAGCTGCTGTAGCAAGGGGAACCAGATCTGATGAGGCCAGAATGGGGAGGTGAGGATCAGAGTGGCCCCTTCCATTTGGAACTTGATCAGCACTCTGAAGTAGAGAGAAGGGAGGAAAGGCATAGAGGAACCTTCCTTTCCAAGAACGGGACAACGCATCTCACCAGAAAAATCCATACCCTGGAGTGAATGAGCAGAAACGTGGCAGTTTTGCATTAGTGGGGATGCAAAAAGGTCCAGCTGTGGATGACCCACTTGTCTAACAGATTCTCTACAACCAAAGTTAGCAGCTTCTACTCATGAATCCAAGACTGAGACCAGATGAGCCTGTCCACCAGGAACGTGGATGACTGACAGACCATGATTTTATCTGTGTCAGTCTTCACTATTTATCACTAGTTGGGTACTGGCCGGAGGTTAGGACCCTGCGGGAGCATTTAATTTTTTTTTTGGAGGTGGAGCCAACTCAGAGGCAGCGCTGCCCTCAAGGCTGATATATTATGTGGCACTCACGGGTTGGCCATTACCTGTCGTCGACTCCACCCTAGCTCCAGTTCTTCTTCTCCCGCCATCGAGTGAGGACCTCGTGGAAGCTCCTAGTGTGATGTCTGCATCACAAGTGCGACCTAGTCCATCTGCTCCATTTTACAAAAAGTTATGCTCACCTCCAAGCTCGGTGCCGTCTCCCAGTATACCAGTAAGATCTTTTCTTTTTGTTTTCTGATGACGCAGAGTGCTTTTGTTTAGTTTTTGGTGTTCTGTCTGGTCATGTCTCGTTCGGGTGGACAAGAAAAAATCCTCTAGGGTGTGTTGGACTCTGATGCATCGGTGTCCCTGCGGCTGACTGTTCTTCGCCATGGACCAGCATGACTGGTATTTAACCTGCTTAGGCCCCAACCACGATATGGATCGTTGCGAGGCCTGTTTTTCTATGGACCGCCGAGTGTTGGACCTGCATGCGTTTAAGGTCAGATGTGCGCCGCCGACTTTTGGAGGACAGGCTCGCACTCGGAAGGCCGAAGTCAGGGCTCTCGCCCCTTCCTCCAGGACCCCTCCCAGTCCTGTACAGCTCGTGGAGGAGGGGGCCTCCGCCACTACTAGCCTTGCCGTGGTGGAGGCTGCTTCCCCAGTGCAGGAAGCCGAGTCTGCCCCCCCTCCGGGGTCAGGCAGGAGGCACCATTTCAGCAGTCACTTCTTGGGAAGCGAAGGCTCCCCGGCGTTGTGCTCTGGCATGCCGGTGCCGCCCCTGACTCCAGTGTCGCTTGCAGCACCACGAGTCCAGGCAGCGCTGGGCTGGCCCGTGGCACCACTTCTGACACTGGCACTGTTCGCGGTGCTGGAGGTGGGAGCGGCGCCGTGGGACAAATCTATGGTGCCACTGGCAGTGCAGCTTCTGACTCCGATGCCGTTTGCGGCACCGGGGATGGCAGCAGCGCCATTCGCGGTCCTGGGACCGGCAGGGATTGGGGGTTTTCTGGGTCCAGACTTTATCATACTCCTCCGAATAGGAGGATACAGAGGCTGACCCGGATTGGCTCCCGGATTCTTCTGATTCCTGAGGGTCCAGCGCTTCAGCCCCCTTCTGGGGAGCAGGCGGATTGCTCTGGTTCTGGGGTCAGTGGTACTGACCAGCCTTCGGTGCCCAGGTGGGCACCACGGGGCAGCCGGGAACCGGGGACCAGTCTGCTTCCCTGGCGGGCATACCCCCTTCTGTTGTTGTCCTGGCTAGCCTGAATTCTGGGCCAGCTGGGGTGTCTCAGGCGTGGAAGGGCGCTCCATCTCCGTCTGCCTCCCATGAGTTGGCCATGGGGTATCAGCTGCCTTGGCTAGTGGTGAGGAAGAGGGCTTTTTCGGAGTCTGAAGGGCTGAGCGGCCGGGAGGTTCAGTGTGGTGCCCCTCCCAAGGACCCAGCCAGGTTCTGGGAGGAGTCATAGCTCAGGTCCGGGCTTCTCCCCTGATGTTTCTCAGAGAGGCACATCTTTGCAGGAGGTCAGGGGTCGTGTTCTTTTGGGCTCACATGGCCCCAGTCACCTCGCAGGGGGATTTCTTCCTTTGGACACAGCTCCGGCCGTTCCAGTCTGGTTAAACGGCGTATGTCTGCTGGGACCACCAGGTCTTCCCCTCCTTTGGGGTCATCCGCTTGGTCCTCCTGCCTAGCCAGAGGCTGTGCTCCTCCTCTGAGGTGCCTGGCCCCCGTGCCTCTGCCAACACCTCCTCCTCTCCCAGGTGTCGCCGGTCCTACAGGGCCCCTTACCTGGGAGCAGTTCAGGGCCACAGCTGCACTTTACCACGTCTACCTTAGAGCCATGGACGAGCAGGTGTTTCACCACTCCCCAGTGTAGCCAGACTCTGAATGTCTGGGCTCATCGGCTTCCTCATTTTCCTCCTTTGAAGGAGAGGAACCTTCTGTCCACCTATCCCCAGCGGCTGGTCTTTCCGGCTATCAGCGCTTCCTATCAGAGTTGCTCGATGAGCTTCATATCTCCACCCTTGCAGAAGCAATCTGGACCAGTTGGCATGTGCCTTCTTAGGTGAGTACAGTGCAGTCAACCTGTTGGTCCCCGGCTGGCCTGCTTCCTTCCGGGAGGCATCGCACCAGGTCTGGTGACATCCCTTTTCCTCGGTTCCAGACCCAAGGGACCTTCGCCAGCAGTACTGTGCCCCTCTGGGGTCTCCAGGACCTCTGCCTCACCCCTCTTCAGGCGTGATGCTCCTAGATACCCCATTTGGGCATAGAAGTCGGAGCCGTGACTGGTCCCCGGATTTAGACTCTTCGGAGTTTGATTTCTGGGGCAGGAGGATATTTCCTCAGCACGGATCTTGCTCTGTGTGGCAGCGCATCAGGCCCACCATGCTACGTACAACAAGTACTTGTGGTCACGGCTAGGACAGATTCTAGCCTCTTTGCCTGATATGGAGGCAACCAGACACGTCATTGCCTTCTCCGCGCAAGGCATGGAGCTTGCAAGGCATCGTACGATGCCAACGAGGTGGCTTCTAGGCTGGTGGGGACAGCAATCTGCATTAGGCGGTAGGCATGGCTTCATCTCTTCCGGTTGTCATCCTTGTCCCGGCGTAGGGTGATTTCCTGTACTTTCCGGAGAACCCACCTTTTCTCCCATAGGGTGAGGCAGGAGCTTCAGGGGTGACTTCCTTCTCCTGTGAGGAGATCCCTGCCTCAACCGGACCATTCCCAGGCCTAGCCAGGCCTGTAGGGGTTCTCCCCTCTGGTGTGTCTCCCACTGGAGGCTGAGGGACAGTGTCCCTTAGGGAGGTGCTGGGCCCCCTTCAGGGGACTTTGTACTCACCCAACTAGTGATGAATGAAGATTGACACAGATAAGCTATGAAAATTATGTACCTACTGTAATTCTTGATCTTTCTGTGTATCTTCACCATTCATCACTAAATCCCGCCCTGCTTCCCCCTGAGGCCTCAGTCTCTGGGCGATCCTCCTCCCTGATTGTCTCCCATTGTTGGTCTTCAGCATCTCCCCTCCTCCCCCTCTCCCTCGTGGTTCAGGGGAGGAATACTCTGGGTAGACAGATGGAGAATTATGCTGCTAGGGGTCACAGGGTCTCTCTCTCTCTCTCTCTCTCTCTCTCTCTCTCTCTCTCTCTCTCAGGGTTTGGCACTCTGGCACCCTCTCTGGGGGAGCTAGTGGAAAGGTGAATCTCTTGGGACCCCCTCAGCTGTTCTCCTAAAGTTTATTTTTACACCCCTTTTTGGGGGTAACCCATTCTCCAGTCCCTCATCTCCCTTGTCCCTGAGGTGTTTCTATGGCACCTTTTCAGACCTACTGCTTTAAATTAGCAGGAGAGGTAGACACCGCCTGCCCTGTATCGTTGGCCTGCCTTGACCTCATAGTAGGGGGTTATTCTTCAAGCTCTGGCACTGGCTTCTGTGCCTACCCATGCTGCACTGTGGGCATGTAGTCATGCCCTAAAACCTTACAGTCTAAATCATATCGCAGCTTTGGGGTTAGAACTCTGTGGCTTACACCTCAAGAGGTCCAGGCCATTTTTGTAGGAAGGGGCGGTGTCTCCTCCTCCTTCTTCCCCCCTTTTTGCTCTTTCCTTTTTCTACCCTACCTTCTCCACCCAATCTTTTCGGCCAGAGATTGGGGCCCCCTTCTCCAATCCCTTAGGCATCTCACTTTCCTGTCCTCTTTGTCATTTATTTCTCCTTTGTTTTATATCGTTCCCTTTTTTTTCTATTCCTTGGGCTCCCTTGCCCAACCCCTCCATCCCTTCCTATCCTTCTCGCTGGCATGCAGAACTGGAGCTAGGGTGGAGTCGACGACAGGTAATGGTCAACCCACGAGCACCATGTAATAAGTCATCCTCGAGGGCGGCACTGCCCCTGCGTCGGCTCCACCTCTGAAAAAAATAAAAATAAATGCTCCCACGGCATCCTAACCTCCGGCCAATACCCAACTAGTGATGAATAGTGAAGATGCACAGAAAGATAAAGAATTACAGTAGGTATGTAATTTTCATTTCTAGGGACATGGATATGTTGTTCATCCACACTGTCTGGCAAGTTCCTTGCCGCTTTAAATCTTGCCAGAAGGTCTTCAAGCTGGCTCCTCCCACCCACCCGGGTGGTAAAACTCTCTGCTCCACCCCATGATGCCAGATCTTCCTTACCGCTTGGAAGTTCAGGATCCCTCCTTAGCGCTCTGCATTTTAGACTGGATCCTAACTCTTTGGATTTGTCGAAACTAGTTTTCAAGTTTTCTAAACTTGGTCTTCATCATCCCTAATGGCTGCGATGGACCGTCGATTCCGCCTAGAATTGCCCTTGCGAAGAAAATGTCAGGACAGATCCGCACTCCACATGCATCTACTGCTTAGGCCTAGACCACGACCCGCAGGCCTGCGAGTTGTGCCGTTCTTTTTCGGCCACCGTCCTGGAGGACTCGCTGCCTAGTTGAAGCTCGGCGCCCCAAGCGTTACCGCACCGGTAAAATCAAGAGGCTCGTTGGGCGGTGTCCACGGCGCTGGCTCGGCTGAGCAGCTTTGAAGATGATCGCCCTCAAGGAAGAAGCGGCCCAGGCGCATCTTCCTCCTCCTCGACCAGCATTTATCCCTCTCTCTGGGTTCCTCGTGCAGCTTCGTTCCAGGGGGCTTTGTCAGTCCCTTTCCACGAAGGAGAGGGCTGCGACATTCTTCTCGGCCCAAGAAGAAGGAGTCGAAGGGTAAGTCCCACCGTCGGCGTTCATGGGAGCGGGAGAGGTCTCCTTCTCTGGACAGCCGACCGTCGACTTCGGTCGAGGTTGCGGCTCAGGCCGCTGGCTTCATGGTGTCCCTGTCAGGCCAGCCGGCCGAGACTCCCGTCTATGCAGTCGAGATTTTTCTCGACCCGTCGGACGGGCTGTCGACCTGGTGAAGCCGACAGCCCTCCTTCACCAGTTTCCCGTTGGAGACTGAGAGATCACCTGCCCCTCCGGGACCCGCGGTCCCTGGATAAAATTCGAGCCAAGGGAAGGCGGGTGTCCCCGCCCTTTCCCAGACCCGCCCTCGGTCACCGAGGTTCGGTCTCGGACTTCATCTCGGTCAAGCCGTTCCGCCCGATCCGTCGGTCTTGGACTGAAATGGCAGCGACACGTTCCTCCTCATCCTCTTCCTCGGATGAGAGAGGCTTGGCAATAAAGTGCGTCGGCGTTACGAAGAGAGCTTGTAGCGCTTAGTTACTGTTGTCCGGGACTAAACCGACTCGGTTCAGCCACGGCCATCAGGTGGCTGTCGCCCGAATGACCGAAGCAACCGCTCGCCCCAGTCGAGATGCCCGTTCAGGGCGGTTGTTCGGCGAAACAACTGCTCCACCGATTGAGGTGGAACCTCCGCCTCCACAACTGAAGTCTGGGGCACCGACCAAGGATTCTCAGTCGGTCATGGCCTGCCCCACAGGTTGTTGGTTACCCTCACTCTCGACCGTCCTTGGCAGGTGGAGGGTGGCTCCGAGCAGGCAGCTCCGCGCAGACTCTTCAGAATCCGATGGCGATTCCTCCCTGTTCTCCAGGCAGGTCGTACCTGGAGTCCTCCGGGCCAGTCATTGGGCGATAGCCCATCGTCCTTCTTGGGTCTGCTTGACTCATCTCAGAGTCCACGGGATGCAGCTCGAGCCTGTGTCCAAGCAGACCCAGTATCCCTGACAGAGATACTGGACCAAGGGGATTCCCCCACGGAGGCCTTTCCGGTGGCTGAGGCCATTGTCGGCCCAGACTTGGAGCTTTGGCAGCGGCCTGCTTCCTGTCCTGTGCCCTCGGCCAGGATGCCCAGGAAGTATGCGGTCCCTACCGGCTCTTTGCCCGATTTCTCGGAACACCCCGCTGCCGAGGGGCTAGTCACCGACAGCGTCTTCTGCGTTCCAGAAACGCTCGGGACATGGATAAGCCCCCCGACAAAGAGTCCAAAAAGCTGGACTTTGCCGGGCGCAAGGTGTACGCTGCGTCCTCCCTCGACCTCCGACAGGCCAGCTCGGCCGTGCTGATGGCTCACTTCTCCCACGCCCTCATGGGCTCTCTGGATGAGGTCGTCCCTCATCTCCCGGCCGACCTGCAGACCACGGTCCGTCACGTCCAGGACCAGGGTAGGGCGGTGGCGAAGCAGCAGCTTCAGACTGCTCTGGACATAAGTGATTCCTGTGCCAGGTCAGTAGCGGCCGTGGT
This sequence comes from Neoceratodus forsteri, assembly GCA_016271365.2. NCBI lineage: Eukaryota > Metazoa > Chordata > Ceratodontiformes > Ceratodontidae > Neoceratodus > Neoceratodus forsteri. Next base: position 1,318,761,900 of record CM057453.1, on the reverse strand, counting down.
GGCTATGCATCGCAGGGCGTGGCTGAGGATATCCACCTTCACGGCGGATACCCAGCACAAGTTGGCGGACATCCCCTTCTTGGGGACTGACCTCTTCGGCCCTGGAGTGGAGGGACACCTCCAGTGGATCGAAAAGTCCAATGCCACTCTGGACTCGGTCACCTCTGCCCAGAGGGACAAAGGCCGCCATCAACAACAGCATAAGTCCTTTCGTCCTTCAGCCCCTGAAGCACGACCGGCCCAACAGCACCAAGCAACAGGGCCAGCAGGCTCGCAGCTAGCGTCCCAAACCCAAGCTCTGATTCCTCAACAGGATAAGAGGTAAGGCCAGGAGGTCCTCGGCGGTCCTCTTCAAAGCCTGCCCAATGACGAGTTGAGGATGCCTTCAACCTCACACTCCCCTAGGTTCCCCGTGAGAGGCAGCTCCGCCTCTTCCTTTCCGCCTGGTCCGCTGATCACCATGGACGCTGGTGTTGAGTGGTTGTGAGGAAAGAGCCTGCCTCTAGAGTTTGGCAGGCCCCACCCTTTTGAGCCATCGCCCTCAGAGGCCACGAGATCCATAGCCTCGCTGTCAGCCCACCAAGCCAATATTGCTCTGCTCCTCGAAAAAGAGGTGATCAGGAAGGTGGCGGATCCTCCTCCAGACCCGGGGTTTGTGTCCAGGTATTTCCTGGTCCCAAGACGGACGGGGGCCTGGTGCCCCATCCTCGACCTGCACAACCTCAACAGGTTCCTAAGGTCTCGTCCTTCAGAATGGTCACTCTGGCTCAGATAATCCCATCTTTGGAACGAGGCTTGTAGTTCTGTTCCCTGGACCTCCAGGACGCGTTCTTTCATGTCCCTATCCATCCGTCTCATCAGAGATTCCTCCGCTTCAGAGAGGAGGGATCCCTTTACGAGTTCCAGGCCATGCCCTTCGGCCTGTCTCTAGCTCCCAGGGTCTTCACCAAATGCATGGCAGTGGTGACAGCATTCCTGAGGCGCCAAAGGGTCCGGGTCTACCCCTACCTGGATGACTGGCTGAATACAGCCACCTCCAGAGCGGAGGTGGAGCGGTCCAGAGATCTGGCCCTCCAGGTTTGCTCCCAGATTGGCCTCCTCATCAATGAGGCCAAGTCGGAACTCGTGCCAAAGCAGGTGATACTCTTCATCGGGGCAGAGCTCGACTCTCTTCGAGCCAGAGCTCGACTCCCGGCGGACAGGGCCGAGGTTCTTTCCTCTTTGCCCAATCATTTCTGGTTGGGTAATCGCGCCCTGCCCGGGACTTCCTGGGCCTCATGGCGGCCTGCACCAGCGTGGTCCGTTGGGCCCGTTGGTACATGCGTCCCCTTCAATGGGGACTGGCCAGCCAGTGGTCACAATGCTATGATCCGTTGGACCAGCCCGTGACAGTGACCCAGGAGATGTGGAACGCTGTCCAGTGGTGGACCATTCCGGCACATCTGCAGGAGGGCATCCCGTTCATCCGCCCCGAGCCAACGGTCTATCGACCGATGCATCTCTGATGGGTTGGGGTGCCCATCTGGGGGAGCACAGCTCGCACGGCCTCTGGTCCCCTCGGGAGTCCCGATGCCACATCAACCTGCTGGAGCTTCGAGCGGTTCGTCTAGCCCTCACCGCCTTCGCTTCTTTTCTACGGGGTCAAGTGGTTCAGGTCCAGACGGACAATACCACGACCATGTACTATCTAAACCGCCAGGGCGGGACGCGCTCCATGTCTCTGTGCAGGGAAGCTCTCCACGTTTGGTCACTCGTGCGCAGCCTGGAGGCGGATCTCCTAGCCATTCACGTGGCAGGAGCCTCCAACACCCTGGCCGATGCCCTAAGCCGGATAGGGGCTGCATCTCACGAGTGGTCTCTCCTGTCGGAGGTAGTACAAGATCTCTTCTCCCACTGGGGCATGCCTCAGGTGGACCTGTTTGCCTCCAGGGAGAATGCGAAGCTGAGACTGTTCCATGCCCGCCCCCCTCAGCAGGGCCCGCTGCAGGGGATGCCTTCTCGAGGCCGTGGACCCCGGGCCTCTTCTCGCACTTTCCCCCATTTCCCTTGATCCACAAGGTGCTTCTCAAGGCGAGGAGGGACAGGTGCAGGTAATTCTGTTAGCCCCAGATTGGCCCGCCAGTCTGGTATCCAGATCTCCTCAGTCTCGGCTCCAGGCTCCAGCGGCTTCCAACACCCGCCCGGACCTGATCTCTGTCAACCAGGGAAGGTATTCCATCCAGACCTTCAATCCCCTGCACCTGATGGCCTGGTTCCTGAGCAGCTAGAGTTTCAGGCCTTGGGTCTTTCTGACAGTTCTCAACGTCATTGGGGCGTCCCATAAGGAGTCGACCAGGAAATGCTATGCCTTCAAATGGAAGATTTTTTCCATTTGAGTGTCAGGAAAGACTTGGACCTTCGCCTGTCTATAACAAGCATTCTGGACTACCTGTGGTCCCTTTCTCAGCAAGGCCAGTCGTCGACCCTTAAGGTGCACCTGGCAGCTCTCTCTGCTTACCGGGTGCGGGCTGAGAAGCAGTCGGTGGCACAGGAGAAGGTGGTCTGGCGCTTTTTCAAAGGCCTTGATCACATTTTCCCTCCGGTGCGAGAACCTCCACCTCCGTGGAATCTACTGCTGGTATTGGCCAAGCTCATGGGCAAGCCATTCGAACCGATGCACAGGTGCGATATTTCCCACCTGTCGTGGAAGACCACCGTCTTGGTGGCTATCACGTCAGCCAGAAGGATGGGAGAGCTCCAGGTGCTTTTCATCGAGTCTCCTTACCTGGTCTTCCACAGGGACAAGGTTGTCCTGCGCCCCCACCCGAAGTTCCTTCCGAAGGGGGTGTCGGAGTTTCACCTTAACCAGGTGTTGACTCTGCCGGTGTTCTACCCCAATCACACCTCGGTGGCCGAATATCGGCTCCATACTTTGGACCCTAGAAGAGCGCTTGCTTATTATAAGGAGCGGACAGCTGAAGTTCGGGGAGAGGTTCACCAGCTGTTTGTCACCTACGCTGAAGCTGCACCTGGCAGACCTGCAGCCAAGCGGACGATAAGCAGGTGGGTCACCTCCTACATAGATCTCTGCTATAGGTTGGTGGGCATGGAGCCTCCCAGAGGATAAACTCATTCTACCCAATGCACGCTGCATCGGTAACTGCTTCCAGGATGTCTCTATCAGGATATCTGGGGCACCATACCTGGAAGTCAGCACATACCTTTATTACCCACTACAACATCGACCCAAGGTCACGCCGGGATGCTGGTTTTGGGAAGCCTCCGTTCTCCAGTCTCTTTTTCCCTAAGTAGGAGGTGTGCGCCTTGCCTTCCTCCTCCCGGAGAACTGCTAGGAGTCTGCCAGACAGTGTGGATGAACAACATATCCATGTCCCTAGAAATACAGGTTACTCACCTGTAACAGGAGATCTTACTTCGAGAGGGCTCTTGCAGTAGGTAATTACATATAGGACTGACGCTGGCCGGCGGCAGGACCCCACAAAAAAATTTCTAGCTTCGCGGTCCCTGGCGGTAACCGCCCCCACGTCAGGTGACCGGCATCATACGACATCGGTATAAAGGGGCGGTCCCAGACGCCCGCCTTCCAGTTCTTTCCCGCCGTCAGCTCGTGCAGCACCTCGCGGTGAAGTTCATATCGCTCAGTCCTGTTACTTCGTCGGTTTTTCCGAAAAGTTTCAGTATTTTGTGTTTTCTATCGTCAGGTGAACGTCAGTATATATCGTCCCCTTCAAAAAATAAGTGCGACTACGTGCGGCCAACTGCCTCACAAGACAGTCACTCCCTCTGCCTTTCTCTTTTAGGCCCAAGACCCGCATGATCGACAAGTGTCTGCACTGCCTTCATTAACACAGCCCATGAGCGGCGCCAGCAGTCTCCTGAGCCCATCTCCTCAAGAAGAAGATGATCCGCGATGGAGGAAAGGGTTGAAGAAACTTGGACGTCGACCTTCCTGCAGGGCACAAAGCGGGACAAGGAAGTGCGAGAAGGCCTCCTCCTTAGCGACTCCGGCGAATGCGCAACATAACATCCGAGGGGATAGCGGCAGCGGCAGCCTCCAAGGCTTTAGAGGAGGAGTTGGCCCGCCCATCGGTTCGCGTTGGACCGCCTGGTGCCTCAGGCAAGGGCTTCAGCCCCCAGACCGCCGCAGGCTTGTGCCCCTACTGGCGCGGTGCCTCCCATAAGCCAGACGTCGGCTCCTCCGGCGTCCGCCGGAAGAAAGCTGCTAAGGCGCCCGATCCTTCAGGTGGCGCTGCAGTGTCTCCATCGGATGACCTCTCCTCATCCTCGGCCTGTCTCGAAGAGGGACCCAGTGGATGCAGCTCCTCTAGCATCCGCGGGCCTAAACCCCTAAGTCACCGTCGGCTCCTCCGGCGTCACGCGGTTTCTCGGGCCCTACGGCAGACCCTGCCCGCGTCTGTCTACCAGGTTCCCGCAGCCTTCGCTGCCGTCAGAGCCAGTCACCCTACCTGACCGAGATTTTCTCCTCCGTCCCGGATGGAGCCTCGGGATCCTGGGCTGCGTCCGATCCTCTTCCTGAGGCCAGATCTGGCGGTTGGCTCCCCCTGGCAGCAGCTCTGACTCGGCCCGCCCGGCGCCCGGTTCCGACACTGGCCTCCGGCGCGGCGGGGATATTCCCTCCGCCCGGGCCTCACCCCACGGGCCTATCACGGTTAATCCGCCCGTGGATTCCCGATTGGACCGTCTGCTCCGGCAGCTCCTCCAGTGCCTGGTATCTGCCGTCCTATCTGACTCCGGTTTTCCCAGGTCCACAGTATCCTGCGCCGCAGTACCCGGTGCCGACTCCACCAACGCCGCAGTACCCTGCTCCGGTGTTCCCACAGCCGGGTTACGGATACTCTCCTTACGGTTTCCATCCGTACAACTATCCCCCTCCTCCTCCTCCTCTACAGCCTCCTGGTGGGCTGGAGGCCAAGGCTCAGCTCACCAAGGAAGTTGAGAGCCATCTTATGGCGACGGTGCCACCTCCGGCTCCCGTACGCCCCAGACGGCACACTCCCTCTCCGCCTCCGGATTCCCAGGCTCTGCCCTCGGGATCCAGAGAGAGGCAGGACACGTGTTCGGGGATCCCCCCTAAGGAACCCGTTCCTCCCCCTAGACAAGTCAGGGAGTCTTTCTCTGCTTCGGATTCTTCTTCTTCTCTCTCGGTCTCCTCGGAGGCCTCCGATGGGTGTTCTAAGAAAGACAACAAGCCGCGGTCTCTGTCCAAGCCCCGGCCGAGGACTCCTCCGGAGGATCCTTCCTTCATGGAGTTGCTCAGGAAGATCCAGGAAGTCCATCAGTGGCGTTCCTTAGAGCCAGATCCTCAACGGGTTAAACTCGTCGAACATCTGGACTTGCCCTTTACGGCTCCTTCTCTAGTGCTCTAGTGCCACCCTGGATCAAGCCTCGTGCCCACCTTGTTTCCACTATTTGAAAGCAACCGTCGGCTTTAGTCCCACTTCCTAGGAAGTCCAACAGGCTATACCAGGCTCCGGAGGGTGTAGCCTTTTTAGACTCTCACCCGTGTGCAGACTCGGTTGTGATTAGCGCCGCTCATGGCCGGTCAGCACACCCAAAACATTTAAGCTCATCTCCCCCGGATAAGGAATCTCGCCTTCTGGATCAGTATGGAAGGAAGATCTATGCTTCTTCCACACTGAGGATTAGAGCCCTAAATTATGTAGCACATATGGGGGTTACCAGAAGGCTGTTCTTCTTAGTGAATCTAAGATTGACTCCTTGCCTGACTCCCAGTCAAGTAGGAGTTAGCCAACCTCAGTCCCGTTCTGCTCATTGATTGTCGTCATATTCTGAGGATGACCTCGATGCAGTGGACACGCAGGATGGAGCTCTGCGTTAGCCGTAAGTCTTGGCGTCATGCATGGCTCCATGTGTTGGAAGTCTGGTCCGGAGGTGCAGTCAGCAATTCAAGAAGCACCTTTTCAGATCTTACTAAGATACAGCTCTTGCAGCAGGTTACACCATTAAGGACTGAACCGGCGGCGCCAGGACCCCATGAGAAGAATTTTTCTAGCTAGCTATCTTCATGAGGGACCGCCCCGGCGTTGGTCCCGCCTCCGGCGTCAGCGTGTATACAAAGAGGGCGGTCCCTTAGAATCTCAGTTCTTTCCGCGTCGAACTTGCATGCCTCGACCGCCGGTCTCAGTCTAGCCTTGCGCGGCGTGGTTGTTGAACTTCCTCCAAATTTGCTTCATTGAAGATTTCCTTTGCTGATGTCCTCTCCAACCTCCGGGCATACATCAAAGTGTGCTTGCGGGAAACAGATCTCCTTCAAGGACCCTCATACGGCTTGCGTTCGGTGCCTGGGCCCAGAGCACGACACCCAGACCTGCTCCCTCTGCCAGGGATTTAATAGCCGCACCAGGATCCGGCGACAGAAGGCTCTTCAGGCATTCCTCCTCGAAGAAAAACTTAGAGCCATGTCCTCTAAAGGGGAATCCTCCCATAAGCACGCAGAAAAGAAGAGAAGGGAGAAGGCCACTTCTAGGTCGTCGACTCGGGCCTCCGGGTCCGCAGCTCAGATCTAGGTCAGACCGGTCCCGTCAGGGCCTCTTCCCTCCCAGCTACGGTGGCTGTTTCTAGTCTTCTCAGGCCCCTACCACCAAGGCCGTCATCGTCCTCCCACCCCTAGGCTGTGCGCGAAGTCGAGGGAAGCGTCATCATCATCGCCACAAGTCGGGCTCCCGCTCGTCGGTACCCGACGCCCGGTCCTCTTCGGTGCCTCCCAGGAAGACCCTTGAGCTCACCCCTCTGAAGAGGCTGGCAGACCCGATGCCAGCTCGACCTCCATCGGCCGTTCGTCACCACTCCACGGAGCCGTCGTCGGCCGTTCGTCACCACTCCACGGAGCCGTCATCGGCCGTCAGACCATCGTCGGCTAAGCCTTCACATCGGACGTCGGTTGGGGGACCGAAGTCCGCAATGCCTGAGAAGAGGGCTCCTGCGCCTCCGACCGTCGTCGGGCAGGAGTCTCTTACGGAGGAAGACCTGACGCAGCCCGAGGACCAGACGGGCGATCCCGGCCTTGCACAGTCTCCCAGGGCTCCCTCGCCGCCCGAGGACTCTGCGGAGCCATCGCCGGGACCCGGCGTCCGACCCTCGGCGTCTGAGCCGGCGTCGGGATTGTCTCTTGCGGATGTAAAGGATCTCTTTACATACTGATGGGACACCATTAAGAAAGATGTGGCGCCCACCGCTCTTCCTCCTCCTCCTCCTCCGGCTCCGGCCCCCCCTTCACCTGCGGGGTCGGCTGCCCGCTCTATCCCTAGGGAGTCCAGATCCTCTCCCAGGGCTCAGCATACAAAGAGGAGACCTCCGTCAAGATCTTCTTCTTCTGGATCACCCAGCCCCAAGAGATCCAGGAGACGCCGACGTTCACCGTCGACTGAGAACCCGGGATCTGTTTACTCCACTTCAAGATCCCCATCTCCAATCTCAGTCCCTTCTCCGGACCCACGTGAGACACCACGGTCTCCTCCGGATGACCCCTCGTTCATGGATATCTTACGCCATATCCAGGAGAACATGAGGTGGGAAGCTGAGGAATTAGACCCTGAAAGATTGCGCCTGGCTAAGTATCTTCGGCAGAAGGACCCCAAGCCTGTGGTGGTGCCACCCTTGGTGGACACTTTTGTGGATGTCACCAAGGCCGCGTGGAAGCGTCCACATTCGTTACCGGCAGTGCCGAAGAAAGCTGACCGTCTATACAAGGCTCCTAGGGAGGACCAGTATTTGACGCTAACATCCTCTGGCCGATTCTCTGGTCATAACAGCCTCACATGACCCGGTCCCAAAGGCGCAGCATTTGAGCACTGCCACGGACCCAGAATCCAAGCAGTTGGATTCTCTGGGCAGGCATGCGTATGCATCCGCTACCTGTGCCATCAGATCCTTAAATTATCGACCACATGGTTCAATTTCAGAATGCCCTGTGGGAACAGGGTCTAAGGTAGCCAAAAAGCTACCAAGAGGTGAGCAGAAGGAGGAGATGCTCCAGCTCCTCCCTTGCAGGTTCAGACGTGGGGACCCAGTTGCAGAGCCCGCGTATGATTCCCATGGACTCTTGACAGGCGGCAGCTTTGGGCTTTGTCTCCGAGACTACTCATGGCTCCGTGTCTCGGCTTCACCCAGGCGTCCAGAAGAACATTATGGGCGCCCCTTTCGAGGAGATGTATTGTTTGGTAATCCTCCGGAGAAGATTATTACCAAACTCAAAAACTAGAAAGGCGGTGAGGTCGGTCAAGCAATGTGCAGCCTAGGCTGGCTCCTTCGTGGCACCAAGGCGTTTCAAGTGAGCAGAACACAGAGAACCACCACACTCTGCCACACACAACAGAGGGGCTCTGGTTCCATGAAGCCAGGGTAAGCAGCCCACCAGCAGAGGTCAACACACCCTAAAGCGCGACCCAGCCAGCGGGCCGTCTTCCAGCCACAGCATGACTCCCTCGGCCCCGCCCCTCAGGATCAGGGATGTTATGGTCGAAGTGCATTACGAACTTCCTGCCGGGATGGCAGGCAATCACCACCGACAGGTGGGTTCTTCAGTTGGTCAGCGTCGGCCACTTTTTGGAGTTAAGTGGAAAGCCACCCTCGAGGCCTCCTCTGCTCTCCGGTATTCGGGTCAACACAGGCGCCTTAATTTGTCAAAGTGCTCGCGCTCCTAAACAAAGGCGATAGAAGTGCGTCCGGAAACCAGGAGGACTGAGGTATTATTCTCACTTCTTCCTGGTTCCCAAGAAAACAGGGGACCTCCATCCGATTCTGGACCTAAGCGACCTCAACATGTCGATCGCATACAAGAGATTCCGCATGGTGACCCTTCCAGAGCCTTATCCCCATGCTAAAGCAAAGGCGCCTATTTAGCGTCCTTAGACATGCAGGATGCCTACCTGCATATCCCCATAGCTCAAGCCATCAGAGGTTCCTGCGCTCGAGTTTCTAGGCCACCATTTTCAGTTCGGGCTGTCCTTCGGACTGTCATCCGCTCAAGGGTGTTTACCAAATGCATGGCAGTCGTGGCGGCATCTCTGAGGAGAAAGGCCACTATGATTCCCGTACCTCGACGATTGGCTTCTCATGGCTGCCTCCAGCGAGTGCTTCTGCTCGCGATCAGGACACCCAAGACCTATTTGGATCACTGGGCATTCTTATAAATCAAGAAAGTCCTTCTTGGTACCGTGCAAAACCTGCAGTTCATAGGGCAGTGCTGGACACGGTCAGGAAGAGACTTTCTTCCGGCGACAGGGCGGAGCGCATCAGGTCCCTCATGGGGGACTTATCGATGAACCAAGACCATACCAGCCAGGTCGGTCGCCGTCTGCTTTCGGACACATGGCTGCGGCCATTCCACACAGTCCCTCGTGCGACTCCACATGCGAATAACGCAGTGGATGCTAAAGCGCAATGGGATCAGAGGCAAGACCATTTGCAGCATCCAGTCAGGATCACAAAATCCGTGATTCGAGGTCTGGCAATGGTGGTTAGCCCTGGGTCACTCTCAAGGTGTCCCATTTGCAGCGCCCGTCCCCAGAGATAACCCTTACCACGGACGCTTGGTCTCGGTGGGAGCACACCTAGGCGGGTGAAGTCTCAGGGTGCATGGACCTGTTGGAGCTCATCTCCATATCAACGTCCTAGAGATGAGGCGGTCCTCTATGCACTTCAGGCCTTTCAGTACATAATTCCGCCGTGCACTATCCTGCTTCAGGCGGACAACACAGCGGTGATGTAACTACAACAAACAATGAGGCTGCCTCTTACCCCTTTGCAGGGAGGCCATGAGGTGTGGGATTGGGTAATCGGACACGGCGCAAACCTGATCGCTGTACATGTTCCCGGGGTGGACAACACGATCGCAGACGGCCTGAGTCGCTCCCAGGCCAGAGTCCATGAGTGGGAACTTCTTCAGGAGGTGGCAGAGGATCTGTTCCTTCGATGGGGAACTCGAGTTGGACTGTTCGCATCCCCATCCAACGCAAAACTGCCCAATTTTTGCTCGCTAGATCCAGGGCTTGGTGTTTTCTGGCGAGACGCGTTGTCCCTCTCCTGGGTGAGCAGATTCCTTTATGCCTTCCTTCCCTTCCCGTTGATCCAGAGAGTTCTTCTCAAGCTGCGCAGGGAGCATGCACGAATGATTCTGGTGGCTCCGTTTTGGCCCAGACAGATATGGTTCCCTTGCTGGCACAGCTATCTTGGGAACCCCCGCTCCCGTTGCTGCTCAGCTCCCACCTACTGTCTCAGGAGAGAGGTTCTTTGCTTCATCCGGATCTCCGCTCTTTGAACCTGCATGCATGGCTCCTAGAGATATAGCCATTTTGCGACATGGGGTCTCTCAAGAGGTTGCTGAGGTTCTCTCCGCGGCCAGAAAGCCAGCAACGCATGCTACATACACCATGAAGTGGCGTCGTTTTTGTCTACGGTCACGGGCTCGTGACCTTTCCCCTTTAGGTTGTCCCATTGGAGTGGTTTTAGACTACCTCCTTTCTCTATTCCATTCAGGCTAGCCTACTCCTCTATTAAAGTGCACCTTTGTGCTATTTGACCTACACCTGCCAGTGGGGCACCGTACTATTACTCAGCTTGGCGCTTCTTGGGAGTTTCTTAGAGGTGTTGCCTTAGGCCTCCATTAGGGACCCAGTGCCTCCGTGGGATCTACTCTTTGTCCTGGAACAACTTCGCTCCCTCCTTTGGGCCTGCCACGGATTGCGAGCTCGTTTTCTGTCGTGGAAGGCGTTATTTTTTGGTTACCGTTACTTCAGCCAGAAGGATTTCTGAGCTTCACGCTCTCATGTGCAAGAGCCCTATTTGGTTTCCACGGGACAGAGTATCTGTGGAGCGAACCAAAGTTTTTTCCTAAGGTGGTTTCGACACTTACTTTGAATCAGGATATTGACCTTCCGGTCTACTTCCCAAGTTATTCTAACAGAGGAGAGGCTTTGCTCCACATTCTGGACGTTCACCGCAGCCTGAGGTATTACCTCAACAGAACTAAACCCTTTCAGGCTTCTGACCAGCTTTTTGTCTCTTTTTCTCAGAGGATGAAAGGCCAACCGGTGTCTAAACAGTCTTTGTCCTGCTGGCTTGTCCAGTGTATTTCGCACTGTTACCAGATTAAACAAAGCCCTCCCGGTTCCATCCGGGTCATTCTACCAGGGTGTGGCCACCTCCTTTGCAGCGCTCAGGGCGTCTCTTTTCAGCTATTTGCGCTGCAGCTACTTGGAGCTCTGTGCATACCTTTATCAGGCATTACAGTCTGGACATAGCCTGTAGGCGTGAGCGGTTTCGACCTAGCAGTGTTGCAAGGTCTCTTGTCCTGAGTCAGGGCTTGGATTGGTTTTTCTCTTATCTCTCTGCCTCCTCCGGATCTTCTGGTAGCGTTACTGCTTGGGAATCAGTCCTAATGGTGTAACCTGCTGCAAGAGCTGTATCTCAAAGTAAGATAGTACAGTTAGGTAAGAACTTACCGTAACAGTAGATCTTCGAGAACAGCTCTTGCAGCAGGTACTCCCGCCCACCTTTCCCCTTAGGAGGTATGGCTCCATTTAAAAAAAAAAAAAAAAAAAAAAGAGGGGAAGAGGAAAACGAAGAAAACCAAAAGAAAGGTGTAGTGATTGAATTAGACGGAGAAATAGAAGGAAATGCTCCTGTCGGGATTTTATCCTTTATTGCCTTCTGACGGCGGATCCTCGGTCTCCCCTTCTGATGTCATCCTGCGGCCGGGAGTCTCCAGCGGGAGAACTGGGGATTCTGGCGGGACCGCCCCCTTATGTACCACGCCTGACGTCGGAGGCAGGACCGACGTCTGGGGGCGGTCCCCACTGAAGATAGCTAGCTAGAAAATTTTCCGTGGGGTCCTGGCGCCTGCCGGCTTCAGTCCTAATGGTGTAACCTGCTGCAAGAGCTGTTCTCGAAGATCTACTGTTACGGTAAGTTCTTACGTAACTGTACTTTCTGTGCTTTTCGGTGGTGATGTCAAGGACATCATCACTGACTTGCAGGAGAAGGGGACGGCCCTTAAATCTGTTGATTCAATGTACCATCCCCATCCCCCACAGCGCCGTCCCTTTCACAGACGCAGCTGGCCTCAAGCGAAACCTCGGGGAAGGCGGGCCACTAAACGTCGGGCCCCCACAGCTGCCAGGCCCCCGCCGCCCAAAAAAGCAATGGGTGCCCCAGCTGCAGCGCTGCCTCACACCACCTGAGTCCTTCCCCCTCCCACCGCCTCCGGACGCCCCAGAGCAACCGGTAGGAGAGAGATTCTCCCTCCACCTTCTGGGTTGGGAGAGGATAACATCGGATTCATGGGTGCTTCAGATCATAGCAGAGGGGCACTCCATAGAGTTTCTGCAGAAACCTCCACGTCACCCCCCTCTGAACTCCTCTTACTCAAGGTACCATCTTCCTTTGGTCAGGGAAGAAATCTCTGCTTTCCTTGTGAAGCAGGCTATGGAGCCCATCCCCCCCTCACCTCCACGGGACGGGTTACTATTCCCATTTCTTCCTTGTACTAAAGAAGACTGGAGATCTCAGACCCATTCTCGGTCTCAGCTCCCTGAACCTATATGTGGAATACAAGAGGTTCAGGATGCTCTCCCTTCAAACCCTCTTGCCCCTGCTTTGGCCGGGCCAATGGCTTTGTGCACTGGATATGCAGGATGCGTACCTGCACATCCCCATTCGCCCTTCGCACTGAAAGTAGGGTTACCACCTGTCCCTATTTTCGCAGGACAGTCCTGATTTGTGCAGCTGTGTCCTGCAAAAAAAACATGAAAAATACTACATGTCCTGACTTTGTAGTAGTAAAAATATTTTCAAATTTTCCATTAAATGTTGCAGAAAACTATCATATCTTAACTAAAATACCTTAAAATGATAAGAAACAATAGAAGCAACCAAGAAACTACAATACTTAGCCTTAATTCTGATTATATAGAGAAAACAAGTCTGTTGTATTGGTCGAGGTTACGTACTGTCCTGCAAAAAATCTTGTTTTAGTAAGAAATGTCCCACTTTGGGCTTCTTAAAAGGTGGTAACCCTAACCAAAGGTACCTCAGGTTTGCGTTCCAGGGGGACCACTACCAATTCCGGGTGCTCCCTTTTGGTCTTTCCTCTGCTCCCCGAGTCTTTACCAAATGCCTGGCAGTGGTAGCGGCCCACCTGCGTACTTTGGGAGTTCAGGTTTTTCCCTACCTAGACGACTGGCTCCTGGTGGCCCCATCCAGGGAGGAACTCCTGCATTTCCTCTCCCTCACCCAGCAGGTTTTCATTGGCCTGGGTATCACCATCAACCATTCCAAGTCTCACCTGGATCCTTCTCAGAGACTCCAGTTCATTGGGGCAATCCTCGATATGACAATCTGCAGGGCCTTCCTGCCTCCGGACAGGGGGGCCTCCCTCCAGTCCCAGATTTCCCTTCTATCGGAATACAGGAGGGTTCCGGCGAGGTCGGTGCTTCGTCTACTGGGGCTTATGGTGGCGGCCATCCTGACGGTTCCGCGCACGCACCTCCACATGAGAATCTCTCAGTGGACTCTGCGCTCTCAGTGGGATCAATGGGTAGACGACCTAGATCATCTGGTTCTGATCTCCTCGCCGATGGTAAGAGACTTGCAATGGTGGATGGTATTCCAGGGGGTCCCCTTTTTTCATCCTCCCCCTGATCAGACTCTGACCACGGGCACTTCAGGCGAAGGTTGGGGAGCCCATCTGGGTCCTCACCGAACCCAAGGCCTTTGGTCAAAGCTGGAGACAGTTCTCCACATCAACGTGCTCGAGCTTTGAGCAGTGCTCTATGCGCTATAGACCCTTCACCAATACATCCTTCCCGGTCACCTAGCTGTCCAAACGGACATGTGCATGGTGTGGTACATCAACAAGCATGGAGGGACTCGGTCCTACCCGCTGTGCAGGGAAGCGATGAGGGTTTGGGAATGGGCAACGCTTCACAACCATCACCTCACAGCGATCCATGTTCCGGGAGTTGACAATGTCCTGGCAGACAGGCTAAGTCGCTCGTCAGCTCTACCACACGAGTGGGAATTGGACGAAAAAGTTCTAAAACGCATCTTCCAGATTTGGGGGACTCCTCAGATAGACCTGTTCGCCTCCTCCCAAGACGCAAAGCTTCCAACCTTTTGCTCGCTCTCTCCAGAGAGAGGCGCTTTCTGGAGCGACGCTGTATCTCTAAGCTGGAAGGACAGATTCGTCTATGCTTTTCCCCCAGTTCCTCTGGTCCCTCGTGTGCTGCAGAAGCTTGCTTTGGAAGGAGCGAGAGTGATTCTGATCGCTCCTTTCTGGCCCAGGCAAGTTTGGTTCTCTCTTCTACAACAATACTCAGAGGTTCCTCCTCTTCCTCTTCCTTTATCGCCAGGATTGCTGACCCAGAATCAGGGGACCCTGGTCCATCCCAGACTCAAGTCCCTTCAACTTCATACATGGCTCCTGCAGACCTAGCTCAATCTCGCTTTGGCGTTTCTCCTAAAGTGGCCGAGATTCTGGTGGAGGCTAGAAAACCCTCCACTAGGTCCACCTACGCCATGAAATAGAAAAGATTTTTCATCTGGGCTGCGTCCAGGAACGTGGAGCCCTTTTCCTGTCCTGTGACCATTCTACTTGATTACATGCATCATCTTTTCGACCTGGGTCTCAGTCACTCCTCTTTGAAAGTCCACATGGTGGCTATTTCAGCCTACCATGTCCCTTTCACTGATAAGGCATTTTCCCAGCTGGAGGTATCCAAAACTTTTCTCAGAGGGATCCTTCATCTCAGGCCCCCTGTCCGGACTCCAGCTCCCCCTTGGGACTTAAACTTTGTCCTCGAGAAACTTACCCTTCCTCCCTTTGAGCCTGCGGCTTCCGCAGACTTGAAGTTTTTATCGTGGAAGACGCTCTTCTTGGTGGCCATTACTTCTGCTCGCAGAATTTCCGAGCTCAGGCCCTGATGTAAAATCCCTTATCTGATTTTCTCACAAAGAACAAGTAGCTCTTACACAAATCCTAAGATCTTACTTCGAGAGGGGCTCTTGCAGTAGGTAATTACATATAGGACTGACGCTGGCCAGCGGCAGGACCCCACGGAAAAATTTCTAGCTAGCAGTCCCTGGCGGGGACCGCCCCCAAGTCAGGTGACTGGCGTCAGAGGACGTCGGTATAAAGGTGCGGTCCCAGACGCCCGCCTTCCAGTTCTTTCCCACCGTCAGCTCGTGGAGCGCCTCGCAGTTAAGTTCTTATCACGCAGTCCTGTTACTTCGTCGTTTTTTTCCGATTAGTTTCAGAATTTTACTCCTTCGTCAAGTGAACGTCAGTATATGTCGTCCCCTTCAAAGAATAAGTGCGACTCGTGCGGCCCCCAATTGCCTCACAAAGACGGTCACTCCCTCTGCCTCTTCTGCCTAGGCCCCGACCATGCGGTCGATAAGTGTCCGCACTGCCTCCGGTTCAACGCGGCCACCCGCAGATGACGCCAGCAGTCCCTCAAAGCCCATCTCCTCAAAAAGAAGATGTCTGCGATGGAAAAGAGCTGAAAAACTTGGCAGGCGTCGACCTCCTGAAGGGCACAAAAAGCGGAATGAGCGACACCGGAAAGGCCTCCTCTTCCGCGACTCCGGCTGGAGTCACGGGCAGGCTAACATCCCCTCGGGGGATCGCCTGACGGCGGCCTCAGGCTTTGGAGGGCGTCGGCCCGCCCGGCGAGTTCGATTCGAGCGGCGAAGAACTCCAACCCCAGTACTGCCGCGGGCCTGGCCTACTGGTGGGCACCTCCCGCCGGCCGGATGTCGGCCCCTCCGACGTCTCACGCTGGGAGAAAGCCTCTAGGACACTCGACCCACCGAAGCTGACACTCGGCCAGTGTCCCTCGGACCGGGCCTCCTCTCATTCTGGCCCACCTCGATGAGGACCCCGAGCGGACGCCAGCTCCTCTGGTGTCTGCCAGGACTCTGCCCTGTAAGCCACCGTCGGCTCCTCCGGCGTCGCTGAACCTCTGAGCCTATGGTGGAGCATTACTACTTCTGTTGTTCCAGGCTCTCCACAGCCTTCGCTGCCATCAGGAGCCCCAGTCCCCTGCCTGACCCTGGGGATCCCCGTCCGGACGAGACTCGGGACCATGGGCTGCCATTGATCCTCTTCCTGAAGGCGGATCTGGCCGGTTCCGACACGGCCTCCGGGCCCGGTGGGAGATTTTCCTCTTCCTTGAGCCCTCCACCCCACGCAGGCAATCCCGGCTGATCCATCCTGTGGAGTACCGGGCTGGGGCGTCTGCTCCAGCAGCTCCTCCATGCCTTGGGTATCCCGTGCGTATCAATGCCAGTTTTCCCAGGTCCATGATATCCCACCGCTGTACCGTTGCCGACTCCCTGACGCGCAGTACCCAACTCCGGGATACCCGCAGCCAGGTTATGGATACTCCCCCTATGGATTTCCTCCGTACAACTATCCCCCTCCTCCTCCTCCTCCACGCCCCCAGGCCACCCGTGGATCTGCAGGAGACTCTTGCTTCTTGGTGGGCTGAGGCCAAGGCTCAGCTCACCAAGAGAATAGAAAGCCATCTTATGGCGTCGGTGCCCCCCCTCCGGCTCCCGTACGCCCCAGATGGCACACTCCCTCTCCACCTCCGGATTCCCGGGCTTTGCCCTCGGGATCCAGAGAGGGGCAGGACACGTGTTCTGGGATCCCTCCCATGGAACCCGTTCCTCCCCGTAGACAAGTTAGGGAGTCTTATTCTGCTTTAGACTCTTCCTCCTCTTCTCTCTCGAACTCCTCAGAGGCCTCCGATGGAGGTTCTGAGAAAGACGACGAGCCACGCTCTCCGTCCAAACCCCGGCCGAGGACTCCTCCGAAGTCTCCTCCGGAGATCCTTCCTTCGGAGTTGCTAGAAAGATCCAGGAAGTTCATCAGTGGCATTCCTTAGAACCAGATCCTCAATGGGTAAAACTTCGCCGCATCTGGACTTGCCCTTACGGCTCCTACCTTAGTGCCACCTTGGTTGAGCCTCACGCCCACCTTGTTTCCACTATTTGGAAACAACCGTTAACTTCTTACTTCCAGGAAGTCAAACTAGCTATACCAGGCTCCGGGAGGGTGTAGACTTTTAGACTCTCACCGCGCAGACTCGGTTGTAATGATTAGCACAGCTCATGGCAGTCAGCACATCAAACACTTGAGCTCGTCCCCGGATATGAATCTGCCTTCTGGATCAGTATGGAAGGAAGATCTATGCTCTTCACACTGGGGATTAGGGCCCTGAACATATTTTGCATATGGGGGATTACCAGAAGGCCGTCCTTACAAGCGAATCCAAGATCGACTCTCTGCCTGACTCTCAACTCAAGCAGAAGTTGGCCGACCTGGTCCGTTCTGCTCATTGACCAGTCGTCACATTCTGAGAGCGACCTATGATGCAGTGGACACGCGGGACAGAGCTCTGCGTTCGCGTAAGTCTTGACATCACGCGTAGCTCCGTGTATCAGGTTTGGTCCCGGAGGTGCAGTCAGCCATCCAAGAAGCACCTTTCAGAGGTTCTGTGCTTTTCGGTGGTGATGTCAAGGACATCATCACTGATTTGCAGGAGAAGGGCACGGCCCTTAAATCCATTGATTCAATGTACCATCCCCATCCCCCACAGCGCCGTCCCTTTTGGAGACGCAGCCGGCCTCAAGCGAAACCTCAGGGAAGGCGGGCCACTAAACATCAGGCCCCCACAGCTGCCAGGCCCCGCCGCCCAAAAAGCAACAGGTGCCCCAGCTGCGGCTGCCTCACACCACCCTGACTCCTTCCCTCTCCACCACCTCCAGGCGCCGGAGGACCAGTAGGAGGAGGTTCTCCCTCCACCTTCCAGGTTGGGAGGGATAGCAATGGATGGGTGCTTCAGATCATAGCAGAGGGGCACTCCATAGGGTTTCTTCAGAAACCTCTCGTCACCCCTCTGAACTCCGCTTACTCAAGGGACCATCTTCCTTTGGTCAGGGAAGAAATCTCAGCGCTTCTTGCAAAGCAGGCTATAGAACCCATCCTCCTCACCTCTACAGGACGAGTGCTATTCCCACTTTTCCTTGTACCAAAGAGACGGAGATCTCAGACCTATTCTCTATCTCAGCTCCCTGAACCTGTATGTGGAGAACAAGAGGTTCAGAATGCTCTCCCTTCAATCCCTTTTGCCCCTGCTTCGGCCGGGCCAATGGCTTTGTGCACTAGATATGCAGGATGCATACCTGCACATCCCCATTCGCCCTTCGCACCGAAAGTACCTCAAGTTTGCATTCCAGGGGGTCCACTACCAGTTCCAGGTGCTCCCATTTGGTCTTTCCTCGGCTCCCCGAGTCTTTACCAAATGCCTGGTGGTGGTAGCAGCCTACCTGCATTCTTTGGGAGCTCAGGTTTTCCCCTACCTGGACGACTGGCTCCTGGCGGCCCTGTCCAGGGAGGAACTCCTGCATTTCCTCTCCCTCACCCGGGAGGTTTTCCTTCCTGGGCCATTCATCCAACCATTCCAAGTCTCACCTGGATCTTCACAGAGGCTCCAGTTCATCAGGCAATTCTCGACACAACTTTGTGCAAGCCTTTCTGCCTCGGACAGGGAGCCTCCCTCAAGCCACAGATTTCCCTTCTTCAGGACACAGGAGGGTCTGGCGTGGTCAGTGCTCCGTCTACTGGGGCTTATGGCGGCCCATCCCGGCGGTTCATGCCACGCCTCACATGAGAATCTCTCAGTGGACTCTTTGATCTCAGTGGGATCAGGTAGACGACCTAGATCATCCAGTTCTGATCTCCTCGCCTGATGGTAAGAGACTTGCAATGGTGGATGGTTCGAGAGAACCTCTTCCGGAGGGTCCCCTTTTTCATCCTCCCCCTGATCAGACTCTGACCACGGACGCTTCAGGTGAAGGTTGGGGAGCCATCTGGGTCCTCACCGAACCCAAGGCCTTTGGTCAAAGCTGGAGACAGTTCTCCACATCAAAGTGCTCGAGCTTCGAGCAGTGCTTTATGCTCTCCAGACCCTTCACCAATACATCCTTCCTGGTCACCTAGCTGTCCAAACAGACATGTGCATGGTGTGGTACATCAACAAGCAGTGAGGAACTCGGTCCTACCCGCTGTGCAGGGAAGCAATGAGGGTCTGGGATTGGGCAACTCTCCACAACCTTCACCTCACGGTGATCCATGTTCTGGGAGTCGACAATGTCCTGGCAGACAGACTAAGTCACTCGTCGGCTCTTCCACACGAGTGGGAGTTGGACGAAAAAGTCCTAAAAAGCATCTTCCAGGTCTGGGGGACTCCTCAGATAGACCTGTTCGCTTCCTCCCAAAACGCAAAGCTTCCAATCTTTTGCTCGCTCGCTCCAGAGCGAGGCGCTTTCTGGAGTGACGCTCTGTCTCTAAGCTGGAAGGACAGATTAGTCTATGCTTTTCCCCCAATTCCTCTGGTCCCTCGTGTGTTACAGAAGCTTGCTGTAGAAGGAGTGAGAATGATTATGATCGCTCCTTTCTGGCCCAGGCAAATCTGGTTCTCTCTTCTGCAACAATACTCAGAGGTTCCTCCTCTTCCTCTTTCTTTGTCTCCAGGATTGCTGACCCAGGATCAGGGGACCCTGGTCCATCTTGGACTCAAGTCCCTTCATCTTCATGCATGGCTCCTACAGACCTAGCCCAATCTCGGTTTGGCATTTCTTCTGAGGTGGCCGAGATTCTGGTGGAGGCTAGAAAACTCTCCACTAGGTCCACCTACGCCATGAAATGGAAAAGATTTTCTATCTGGGCTGCATCCAGGAACGTGGAGCCCTTTTCCTGCCCTGTGACTTTTCTGCTTGAGTACATGCGTCATCTTTTCGACCTGGGTCTCAGTCACTCCTCTTTGAAGGTCCATATGGCGGCTATTTCATCCTACCATGTCCCTTTCACTGATAGGGCATTCGCTCAGCTGGAGGTATCCAAAACTTTCCTCAGAGGGGCCCTTCATCTTAGGCTCCCTATCCGGACTCCAGCTCCATCTTGGGACTTAAACTTTGTCCTCGAGAAACTTACCCTTCCTCCCTTTGAGCCTGCGGCTTCCGCAGACCTGAAGTTTTTATTGTGGAAGACACTCTTCTTGGTGGCCATTACTTCTGCTAGCAGAATTTCCGAGCTCCAAGCCCTGATGTGCAAAATCCCCTACTTGATTTTTCACAAAGAACGAGTAGCTCTTCGCACGAATCCTAAGTTTCTCCCAAAAGTGGTAGCGGAGTCTACCTTAAATCAGTCTACTGAATTACCTGCCTTTTTCACGCAGTACTCCAACCAAGGAGAATACTTGCTCCATAGCATGGATGTCCACAGGATTCTGAGATACTACACTGATAGGACTAAGGATCTCAGAAAGACTGATCAGTTATTCGTCTCTTTCGCTCACAAAAGAGAAGGCAATGCTGTCTCTAAGCAATGCCTATCAAAATGGTTGGCCCATTGCATCACTTTCTGTTATGACAAGTACAACAAGACCCTCCCGGGTCAAGTCAGAGGTCACTCCGCTCGTGGAGTTGCCGCCTCCGCGGCTTGTTTCAAGAACGTGTCTGCGGCAGACATCTGTGCTGGTGCCACTTGGACTTCAGTCCATACCTTTACTAAACATTACAGTTTTGACATTGCCTCTCGCCGTAGAGCAGGCTTCGGGTTAGCTGTCTTGCAAGGCCTCCTTTCTAGAGTCCTGCTAGATTATTTTCTACTTTTTGGAGTAGTTCCTCCTCCCGGTGCCTTTCGTTTATTCCAAACTGCTTGGGATTCTGTCCTATATGTAATTACCTACTGCAAGAGCCCTCTCGAAGTAAGATAGTACAGTTACGTAAGAACTTACCAAAGATACCAAACCTGCCTCATTACTAAAAAAACCCTCCTTGGACTATCCCCACCTGGTCTGACAGCCTCTATCCACCTTGCACAACCCTTAGTCCAAACTCGTAACACCTCTAAGACCACCCTGCATGTCCCTAGGTCTAGGACCACTCATGGGCAAAGGTCCTTCTGCTCCAGAGCTCCCTCCTGGTACAACGCTCTCCCCACCTCCATCACTGACACCCGCACAATTTCCCGTTTCAAAATCTCACTTCAGGAGTCAGCTCTTCAACATGCGTAGCTGCTCCTGCCAATAGGTGATCTAGTCCGACATGCCTGACAAAGCTCTCTGAGTGGCTCTCTCCTTACTGACTGACAAAACTCTCTGGTGGCGCCTCACCAAAACTTTTCACAAATCGTGTCCTTTGCCCTGAACTCTTCCATCTCTAGCAGTCCCGGCTCAAGACTTTTTAACTACATTTCAATGAAGGCTTGTCACTCAACACGTACCCATATAATCTGTAACTACCTGTGATTACCATTCCTGTATACGTAAATTGTAACTAAGTTATAACTGCCTGTATCTTCCAAACTGTAACCACGGAGATGTATGCTGTAACCACAATATTGTAACTAAATGTTGTATTGTATTTGTCCTCTTTGTGACAAGGTACCTTTGGAAATGAGCCTCTGGCTCAAAGGTTGTAAACCGATGTATAAATAAATAAATAAATAAACTTACCATAACAGTAGATCTTCGAGAGAAGCTCTTGCAGTAGGTAATACCTTCCCGCCCTCCATCCCCCTAGGTTTTTTCAACTCCTTTTCCATTTAGGGAAATACCTGCTTCTCTCTCGTCCGGGTCTTCTTGGCCTGTGGCAGGAAAGAATTGGAAGGCGGGCGTCTGGGACCGCCCCTTTATACCGACATCCTCTGACGCTGGTCACCTGCCGTGGGGGTGGTCCCCGCCAGGACTGCTAGCTAGAAATTTTCCATGGGGTCCTGCCACCGGCGGCGTCAGTCTATATCAATTACCCTGCAAGAGCCTCTCGAAGATCTACTGTTACAGTAACTATACATAACTGTACTTTCTAGGAATGGTATATGTTGTTCATCCACACGACCAACCGACCTCCCTGGCTTCGGACGACAATGTGGCTTCTTGGCGGGCTAGATCTGGCATCATGGGGTGGAGCCGAGAGTTTTACCAACCCGGGTGGGTGGGAGGAGCCAGCTTGAAGACCTTCCGGCAAGATTTAAAGTGGCAAGGAACCTGCCAGACAGTGTGGATGAACAACATATACCATTCCTAGAACTCCTGTTACAAGTGAGTAACCTGTATTTCTAGAGCCCAGTACGAGATCCTCATTGCTTCCCAACACAGAGGGTATGAATGGGTCCCCCATTGTTTGTTGATGTGGTGCACTACACTGATGTTGTCCGTCTGCACCAACAGTTTGCTCGGGGACAGATGGGTCTGGAAGGCTTGTAAAGCATACTGAACGGCCCTCATCCCCAGAATGTTGATGTAGAGGGCAGTCTCCACACTGGACCTCGACCCTTGAGTCTGATGAGGCCCCAGATGAGCCCTCCAGCCCAACCCAAAGCATCTGTGGTAAGAATCTGCTGAAGGGAAGGAATGAGGAAAGACGCTCCTTTCAACAGGTTGCTTGGTTCCATCCACCATAGCAGCACCTTTATGACCAGAGAGGAGACTAGACCTTGCTGTTCTAGGTTGTCTGTGAATTGGTCCCTCTGGACCCTCAATGTCCACTGGGGAATCCGCATGTGCAGCCTGGCGAAAGGTACCATGACAATGGCTGCAGCTGTCAGGCCCAAGAGTCTCAGGAAGATTCTGGCCGTGACATATCTGCTGTTGTAAAGCAACTGGACCTGAGCCATCAGGCAGTCTGCCCTGTCCTGTGGCTATTGTTCAATACCCGCTGCTGCACCTGTCGCTAACAGATGCTCTGCTGCTCTCAAAACACAACATAGCCCTCTGGGCTGAAGTCCCCCTCACCCAACCCACCCCCACTCCCCACTTGGCCTCCTCTCCACTGCCAGTACCTGCTGGTACTAAACCTATCAATTCTGAAATGTTTTTTAATTTCTCTTTGTGTTCAAGCAATTCTGTAAAACTATGTTATTCTGTATGATTGTATTCTGTTAGGTATGTTGACTCTGTATGTCCTCTCTGTGATGAGGTACATTTGTAAACGAGCCTCTGGCTCAAAGGTTGTAAAGCTGATTATACAATAAATAAATAAAGAACACAAAGCCCTGAGCAGTACTGCCCCGATGTACTGTAGGCACTGACAAGGGGTCAAGACTGATTTGGGCAGATTAACCGTGATTCCCAGGGCATGGAACCAACTGCCTGGTAAGCGCTAGGGTCTTGAGCAACCAGTCATCCAGGTAAGGCAAAAAGGTACAGCCCCTCACTCCTGATAGCTGCTACCACCTAGCATTTGGTAAAGACCCATGGTGCAGAGGACAATCCAAAGGGCAATGCTCGGAACTGGTAGTGCTCCTTCTGGAACTGGAACCTAGGTACTGTGGGTGGGGAGCACACACCCTGATATACAGATATGCAACCTGCTTGTTCAGTGAGCATATCCAGACTTCCTGGTGCAGCAGGGGCAGCAGACCAGGTAAGGTCACCATCCTGAACCTCTTGTACTGGATGTAGAAATTCAGATTCTTCAGATCTAGGATGGGCCGTAAATCCCTGTGGATCTGGGGACTAGAAGGAAGTGGGAATAGAACCCCCTGATCCTCTGGGACAGTTTCTATGGCCCTTTTTAGCAGCGGCATGCTAATTTCCCCCAGCAGCACTGGAATGTGGTCGGAGGGTAGGTTGAACTGGAGGTAGATCTGGAAGCCACTCCAGAAGTTTGAGTGTGGCCTGGTTCTATGAGCTGCAGAACCCAAGCACCTGTAGTGATTTTCTCCACCGATCCAGGTGGAGGGAGAAGTGTCCCCCTACCACTGCCTCCTGTAGGGCCACAGGGTGCAGTTCTGGCAGGGAGTTATACTGAGGTAGCACCTGTGGCCAGGGCCACCCCACCTCCTCCAGGGGCCTTCCCAGTGGTGGAGGTAAGGGTGGGCAGGGCTGTTGCTGCCCGACGCTTGCCCTGAGGCCTGGTGCCCTGCTTATGGTAATCCAGCAAAAGGGCACCTTCTGGTCAGTTTTTGGCTGGGTGTGTTATGAAGTGGACTGGCCACAGAGTCTGGCCTGAAGTCTGCAGGTCAGAAAATATGTCCTGCAGATTCACCCTGAAGAGCTTGTAGCCTCTGAAGGGGGCATTCAGGTTGGACTGTTGTACATCAGTAGCAAACCCAGACACCCTGAGCCCAGAATACCTTCTGAGGCAGATGCCCACCGGAAGCATCGGAGGCAGACTGCAACAGATGCTTGCCTACATCTTCCCCAGACTGGAGGGTCTTGAGCAGCTCATGCTACTGTGGGGATCCTGTGGAAGGGCCTGAGCTGCAGCTTTGGCCTTTCTCCAGAGAATATTCTGGAATTTGACCATATGGGCAGTATAATTCATAACCCTGATGGACAGGGTAGCAGATTCAAAAGCCCATTTTGCCCATAAGGTCCAGCTTTCTGGATTCTTTGTGTACAGAAAGAAAGCTGAGGTCTTTTGTTCTCTTGGACTTATCGTGGGCCATATTTATTACCACTGAATCTGTCTGTAGTTGCTCAGTGAAAAATGGTTTCCCTGAAGGGGGCCTGGTATAATTTGTCTGCTTTTCTGGGCATGGCAGGGATCAAATTTGTCCCATAAACAGGCAGCCATGATGGCATCTTCAAATGCTGCCATCAGAG
The DNA here is from genome assembly GCA_016271365.2 of Neoceratodus forsteri. Lineage (NCBI taxonomy): Eukaryota > Metazoa > Chordata > Ceratodontiformes > Ceratodontidae > Neoceratodus > Neoceratodus forsteri. The sequence goes on along the minus strand of CM057453.1, from coordinate 1,318,737,244 downwards.
GTGGATAATCTGGCAACTTCAAGTATTCTGTCGGGTTTCACCTGGTGACATTCTGCTGGTCAGCATCAAACCCCATAGAAGTTTGTAACTGCCTCTTCACGAAGACGAAAGAGGGGTCATTGGGGGGGACCTCAATGTAAATTTGGAGGAATCCTCACCCCCCTGAAGAAACTGTGGAGGTAGAGTGGGAGGGGCTACCAGCCCCCTCATCCTCATCCCCTTCCTCATCATATTTGTCCTCGTCACCTGGCTCTGAAAAAGGCACTGACCGCATCAAGGATCAAGAGTGAGCAGGGCACGGTGCCATGGAGGGCATCTGCACAGGAGCAGGCCTAGCAGGCCCTGGTGTCTGCCCCAGCAGAGGGGCAAGGTGATGCATGAAGTTCCAGGAGGAGTATAGCATGGCCTGGACTTCAGTAGTAATCTGTGTCGAAATGCCCTGCCGTGCCGGTCGGGGAGGCTGTTGTACTGGCACCGGCGGTACAACCTGAGATGTTGACATGAGGGGCTAAGGCCCTGGCACTGACGTGGTGGCCTGGGATGCGTCATCGAGGCATAGGTCAGGAAGCTTGGGAAAAACCAGGAGCAGTTGTAGAATTCGCGAAAAGTTTTTATTAGTACTAGCAGTAACATAAAAAAATAAACTTTTTTCAGGATAACTATTTACAAAGGCAGAATAAACAGAGAAGATCCATCTGAGTTTTCCTTCAATCTCTCCATAACAACTGGGACAGGGTCCTATTCAACCCTGTCACAGGATGTCATTGGGGTAGGCTGGGTCCCCGATGTCGGCATGATGGCCTGGGATGGCACCGGGGAAGGCTGAACCCCTGACAGTGTCATGTCAATGGCAGCTGAGACCAGACCAGCGGAGCTTCGTGTCTCAGGCCCCACCGAGAAGAGGGGCCAGAACAGCAGGGGCTGGAAAATTGGAGGGAGCAAAAGGGAGCTAGATCCTGAGGAGCCATCTCCAGCCAAGGAAAGACTAGCAGGAGGAGCTGATCCTATAACAGGGTGTGGGTGGCAGAGGGTGGTCACCTCCGAAGCGGACGACCCTGCCGCAGCCAGTGCTGGAAGCAGTGAACAAGCCCGGGAGAATCTATTCTTGCCCTTGTCCTTCTTTTGGTGCATGTGTTTCCTGGCCGACTTGTCCCGGGGCTTAGAGGAGTGGGGAGCCCTTGAATGGGTCAGGTGAGGTGGAGGAGTTGTCGTCTGGAGCTTCTTCTCCATTTGGGTGACATTCTGTTGCAGCCGGAAGTTTTCTAGGGCCTTCTGATGACATCGCTGGGTCACTTGGTTGAATCCACGGCAGACTTTGCAGGCCTTAACATCGTGGCCTGTGCCTAGGCAGCAGATGCAGGTGTCGTGGTCGTCCTTATCAAAGATCTTCTGACCACACTCACATTAGAGTTTTTCAGGGTCGGCTGGCATAAACAAAAATCAATAATCACTTTAAAAATAAAGGGATGGCAGGCCCGGTGTCGCTGAGGGTTGAGGCGTTGAATGCCACACTTCGCACCACGCCGGTGACCCAGGTTCGGGAATGGACTCAGGTCGTCAGGGGTTGGAGGGGGGAAGGAGGTTTGAGCGTCCCAACAGATGCTCTCTCCGAGGTGGGATCCTGGGGTGTGTCTCGCACACCTGACACACCTGTGCCGGTGGAAGCACGGGCACCGGTACATAGGCAGCTCTTCAAGAGTCGGGATGGGGAGGATGTTGTTGGCATTTGTCGGCAATGTGCGACAGCACGCCGTATGACTGGACATCAGTCCTATGTGCCGACATCCTCAGAGTAGGAGGGACTAGGGAGAAAAATGGAAAATTCCCCCCTCGGGCCAAGATGATGACCATTTCACCTCAGGATCGCTGACCCGGAGGACAGACCCCATTGTACAGGCACTCCAAGGAATAGGAGAAGGGTAGGAGGGATAAAGGAGCACACCTGGCACTCTAGGGTCAGATTCTGTGGGAGGGGCCTAGAGGATTGCTCAATGGTCTGAATGAGTGGGTCGAGGGGGCAGTAAGGTGGGATTAAAAGAAAGTGTAAAAAAAAAAAAATAAAGTGATGGAAAAACTAGAGTGAAAAAGGAAAATAAAATCAAAATGTAGAAATCTGGCAGACAGCTGAAGTGGTGGTGTCTCCGTGGAGTCCAACATGCAATGGTCGGCGGGAAAAGAGCTGAGGAGGGTGCAGGGCTGCCCATGTTTACATACGAGAGATGTCACCAGCATAAGACATTGTGGGCAGTCCCTTGTAGACTGCTAACTAGAAAAGTTTCCATGTGGTCCTGGTGCCTGGCGGCTATAGTTCCATAGATGCGGCCTGATGCAAGAGATGCCCTCAATGAAGATCTGCTCTTTTCTTACAAGGGGAAGCTCCTGCATCTGGACCTTTTGTTCCTGCTCCTGACAGCCTGGTTTCTGAGCAGCTAGAGATCTTACTTCAAAGGAGGCTCTTGCAGCAGGCAATCACCGGTAGGCTCAGGCGCCAGGACTACACAGAAACCTTTCTAGATAGCAGTGCACCATGGGGGACCGCCCACCTCCGATGTCACTCTGCCAACATCAGCCTATCCTATAAAGGTGGAGGGTCCCCTTCTCCATTCTTTTCCATCGTCAACCTGCGCATGTCGGACCACTGACACTGCCGTAGCTACAGTCAACTGCCATTTCTCGTGCTTCACGCCTTTTTTTTTTATTTTCCTTTTCTTTAAGTATTAACATCAATTTTTCAGTGTTACTGGATTCAGGATTATGTCTTCTCAACCTGCCTCGTCTTCCAGCTGCCCTGTGAAATGTACCTGCAGCAAACAGATTCTAGAAAAAGATGGACATTCTGCTTGCGTTCCTGTGTCTAGGCCCCAGCCCATGACACTGAAGCCTGTCAGTTTTGCCAGAAATTTAACCAGGTCACATGAAGATGTTGTCTGAAAATTCTGAAGAGCCATCTTCTTAAGCAGAAGCTCGAGATGGAACAGCAGCTGCAGGCCAGGAGCTCTTCGACTTCCTCAGTCCTCCGGGACTTCCTCCTCTTCTGTTACCGGTAAATTGTTTAAAGGGAAGCATAAACACCAAGATAAAGACTGGGACCAGTCCACTTCCTACTTGCGGTCTCCCCATAAGCCTTTGACCACGTCTGGGTCTTCCTCACATGGGAGGATGTCCAATTCAGCCCCGACAGCTCTCAATTCCTATGATCTACCAGTGGCCCCACTGCCCACTCTTTTCTCAGTGTCAGGTGGTGGCTCCTCAGGGCAGGGGACTTAGCCTCCTGACCCCCAGCCCCTGACGCTCAGGCTCCTTTCTTTTGTGGGCTCTCAGACAGGTGGCTTGACCAGTGAAGGTTCTTCTGGTGTCAGTCGATCAGCTGATGCCCCTCCCGGCAAAGGCGCTGCCTGCGTCGGTCCTCTTCAGGGAGCTGGTGCTAGTCCTAGGAAAAACACCCGCTGCTGGCCACTGGCACTTCTCATTGTCCAGTCACGCCTCAGCCTTTGAGGCCACTCTCCCATGAGGTGCCGATCTCTCCTCTGTCTGCACCTGTGGACACCCTTCCCAGGCTCCCATGGCCTGCACTTTCTGGGCCACCACCAGTGCTGCCTCAGCTGGACCCAGCGCCGGCTCATCCTCCACCGTCCGCGGGACCTACGCTGGGGTACCCAATGCCACCTCCTACTGCCTCAACACTGGATTACTCTTGCCTAGTGCTGGCCTACCCTTATCTCCCAAGCAACAACTACCCTCCACCAGTGAATGTAAATGCTTGGTTCAATGTTTTGGTGGACTCTGGTGTAGAAGCAGAACCTAGCACCAATGGGTCGGCCACCAGCATCTCCCCGCCACCCTTCCGGTACCCAGCTGCCTCTGGATCCCATTAGATCGGGTCCCAGTGAAGATCACATGGTGAGCACCAAGTCCGCTGCCAGTTTGGGTGGATGCCTTGGCCGACGTCAGTCCCCTGAAAGTGAACCAGATGATGAGGACAAAGAGGACCCTGATTATTCGAACTTTTCCTCTCTGGCAGAGGACCCGTCTGGGGAAGAGGAACTCCCTGAGGCAGTCCCCAAGTATCCTCCTGATGACCCCTTTCCTGGACATCATGAGGCACATTCAGACCACCATGGGCTGGGAGACAGAGGAGCAGGACCTAGAGCGTTGTTGGCTGGTCATTTACCTACCCCAGCCTGATGCCCTTCCCTTGGTGGTCCCCTTCCCTAATTGACTCGTATGATGATGTCACTAGGGTGGCCTGGAACCAACCCTCTACCACCGCAGCAGTGCCCAAAAAGGCAAACTGCTTCTACCATGCCCGCGCTGGGAAACCCTTTTTCGGAGAGCAGCCTAAGGCTGACTCAGTGGTTATCAATGCGGCACCAAGCAACCTAAACACCTCAGTGTTCGCTCACTGGACAAGGATTCCAGGCAGTTGGATCACCTACATAAGAGGGTCTATTCCTCGACTACTCTGGCCATTAGGTTAGGGTAATTAATTATCTGGCCCATATGGCTCAGTACCACAATGTTATGTGGGACCAGGACAGAGACTTGGTTCAGGTCCTGCATGATGATCCCTCTAAGAAGCAGCTAGCCCAAATGCTTAAAACAGGCTTGGACATTGGCACACATCTTGCAGGCCATCTATGATGCCATCAATGCTTCAGGCAGAGCAGCAGCCTCTGATATTTGTCTCCAGTTCCACTTTTGGCTCAGGGTGTTGGGTTTTGCCTCGGATGTGCAGGCCAGAATCTTGGATGCCCCTTTCTGGGGTTCTATACTCTTTGGAGAAGGTGTGCAGGACTTGATCTCCTCACTTGTTACATACCCAGCCGAAGTCTGAGCAGTGGCTGCCTTTCTGCCCCTCATCTCGCAGGCAGCCGCACCCTGCTGCTAAGGGCCAAGGCAAGTGCAAACATACGTCTATCCCAGTTGCTGCTGCTAGGGATCCCCGGACAGCCACCCCAGTCCTCCCGGTGCAAGCTCCTACTTACTGACTTCTACCAGATGCTCCCCCTCCAGTAGAGACCCTGGGGGAGGTGGTAGGGGGTCACTTCTCCCACCACCTTGACGAGTGGAGGGAGATCACCTCAGACAACTTGGTTCAGCAGCTCATAGAACACGGCCACACTCTAGAACTCTTCGAGTGGCCTCCCGGCACAACTCCTTCTTACCTCCCAGATCATCTGCCTCTTATCTGGGAGGAAATTAAAACTCTTCTGCAAAACTGAGCCATAGAGCTTGTCCCTCAGATTCAGTGGGGCAAGGGGTACTACTCACGCTTCTTCCTGGTCCCCAAAAAGACCGGGGACCTCGGGTCCATTCTGGACCTGAGTGATCTGAATCTGTTCATAGAGCACAAGTGCTTTTGGATGGTCTCTCATCAGGGACTCCTGCACTGGGGGGACTGGCTCTGCTCTCTGGACATGCAGGACATCTACCTGCATATCAAGATTTTGGTATCACTACAGAAGACTGAAACCCATTAGCCCGAAGTCTGGATGCCCGGGATGAAAATCCTGACTCTGGGATTTTGCCCGCGGCAGAGTTAGTTATAATAAGAACAGGGGATGCGGGGGGGGGGGCAAAGGCCCCTGAAACATGAAAGAAATATCCACCACGAGCAAAATCCCACTGTCAGAATTTTCGGTGTCAGGATCTTTGTCTTGGGCTTCCGGGTGTTGGGCTAATGGATTTCAGTCTTCTATAGTAGATACGTGATTTTCCCTTCCCACAGACACTTTCTCCGCTTTCATTTCCGGGGTACCCAGTTTCAGTTCCAGGCCCTCCCTTTTGGCCTATCTTTGGCCCCTAGGGTTTTCACCAAGTGCCTTGCAGTGGTGGCAGCTGCCCTCTGGAGGCAGGGCTTCTATGTCTTTCCCTACCTGGATGACTAGCTCCTTGAAGCCCCGTCCCAGGGACGCCTTCTCCAGATCCTAGAGCATACCTTCATTCTCTTACAGGCCCCAGGAATTACTATCAACATATCAAAGTCCTGGTTTGACACCCTTCCAGCAGCTCCAGTACATGGGGCCATCCTGGACATGGCACAGGGCATGGCATTCTTGCCCGCAGACAGGGCGGAGCGTCAGATGGTGCAGGCCCATCTGGTCTCTTCCAGATGTCAGGCCCCAGCCCAAGTTTTCCTACTCCTTCTGTGTCACATGGCAGTGGCCATCTCCACAGTACCTCTAGCCCCTCTCCATATGAGGATTCCCCAATGGACATTGTGGGTCCAGTAGGACCAGCGCACGGACGACCTGGACCAACTGATAATCATCTCTGATCTAGTCTGGCGGGTTCTATCTTGGTGGCTAGAGCCGGCCAACCTCACTTTGGGGGGGGTCCCCTTTGATATTCCAAACCCCGGATGCCTCGGGTCTCGGCTGGGGAAGTCCATCTGAGAGCTCACCAAACTCAGGGCATGTGAACAGCCGTGAGACAGGGACTCCACATCAGTGTCCTGGATGTGCAGGCCAACCTGTACACACTTCAAGCCTTCCAGACTCCTCTCCACCCCAGGCCGCTCTTAGTTCAGACAGATAACATGTGTGTGGTTTATTACGTAAACGAGCGGGGGGGGGGAGAGACATTCCTACTCCCTGTGCATGGAGGCAATGAGTGTTTGGTATTGGTCCATCGAGCATGGTTTGAAGCTCTCTGCCATCCATGTTCCAGGTGTCCAAAACGTCCTGGTGGACAGCTTAAGACACTCCTGCTCCAGGTCTCATGAGTGGATACTTCTGACTCCAGTAGTTGAAGATCTCTTCAACATGTGGGGGTATCCTGAGCTGGACCTTTTTGCATCTCCACTCAATGCAAAACTGCTGCTTTTCTGCTCACTCGATCCCGGGCCTGGAATATTCTGGTGAGACACATTGTCCCTCTCCTGGAAGAAGTGGGTTCCTGTATGCCTTCCCTTCCTTCCCACTCCTTCAGTGGTTTTTGCTGAAGCTTCAAATGGAGGGGTCCAAAATGATCCTCATAGCTCCCTTCTGGCCCATGCTGCAGCAGCTGCCAGTGGAACCTCCAGTGCCCTTACCCATGTGCACTAGCTTGCTCTCCCAGGAGCAGGGAACCTCAAATCTCTGCATCTCCATGCATGGCTCCTCAGGACATAGCCCAATTTGGAGTCTCCCCAAGGGTCGGTGATGTCCTGGAGGCTGCCCGAAAGCCCTCCACTAGGGCAAACTATCAGTCAATCAAAATATTTAACCAGGTGAACACCGTTGAGCAGAGCTCATTTACGAGGTGGACCTGGGTGAAAACAAGTACAAGATAACAGGGTAGTACACAAAAATAACAATATACAGGCTTGATCAAAAACAAGCATGGACAATAAATTGTAAGGAAATACAAGACAAGTACCACAATAGCTTGCAGATAAGAAAATGAGCTAACAGTAATACAGATACAACCTATGCTATGAAGTGGAAGCGTTTTCCCTTTGGGACGCTTCCCATCAGTTGGATCCCTTGACCTGCCCAGTGGATCAGGTGTTGGAGTATCTCCTGCCCCTTGCTGATTCCAGATTGAGGTACTGCTCCATCAAGGTGCATCTTTCCACCATCACTGCGTACCACATACTTGTCGAGGGCAGAGCTGTGGCCCCGCTGAATGTGTCCGGCATTTTTCTGCGAGGCATTCTGCATCTCTAGCCTCCCATTAGGGACCAGGTCCTGTCTTGGGACCTCAATTTTGTGTTGGAGAAACTCATGTTGCTTCCCTTCATACCGCGAGCTGTGCTATCTGTCATGGAATGTGCTGTTTTTAGTTGCTGTTACTTCTGCTCAAAGGATTTCCGAGTTTCAGGCTCTTATGTGTAAGGAGCCTTATTTGTTTTTTCACAAAGACAGGGTGTCTTTGTGTACCAGTCCTAAGTTTCTTCTTAAGGTGGTGTCTGGGTTTAGTTTGAATCAATCCATCCACCTTCCTATTTTCCAGAATATTCTAATCAGAGGGGAGGCTTTGCTCCATACTTTGGATGTGCATAGGATCTTGCGTTACTATGCACACTGCACACTGGACTAAGACTTTGAGGAAGTCTGATCAGTTGTTTGTTATGCTTGCCCCTAAGAGAGAGGACAATCCATTGTCCAAACAGTGTTTGTCTATGTGATTAGCCAACTGCATTATTTTCTGTCACCGTACGTACAAGGAACTTCCGGGTGTGGTCAAAGGCCATTCCATCAGGGGTATGGCTGCTTCCATGGCTTGCTTCAGGAATGTGTCTGCTACAGACATCTGTGCAACTGCCACTTGGTGCTCTTTCCATACCTCACTTTGGGGGGGGGTCCCCCTTTGATATTCCAAACCCCGGATGCCTCAGGTCTTGGCTGGGGAAGTCCATCTGGGAGCTCACCAAACTCAGGGCATGTGAACAGCCCTGAGAGAGGGACTCCACATCAGTGTCCTGGATGTGCAGGCCAACCTGTACAGCCTTCCAGACTCATCTCCACCCCAGGCTGCTCTTAGTTCAGACAGATAAGATGTGTGTGGTTTATTACATAAACAAGCGGGGGAGGGGGGAGAGAGACATTCCTACTCCCTGTGCATGGAGGCAATGAGCGTTTGGTATTGGTCCATCGAGCATGGTTTGAAGCTCTCTGCCATCTATGTTCCAGGTGTCCAAAACGTCCTGGTGGACAGCTTAAGACACTCCTGCTCCAGGTCTCATGAGTGGACACTTCTGACTCCAGTAGTTGAAGATCTCTTCAACATGTGGGGTCGTCCTGAGCTGGACTTTTTTGCATCTCCACTCAATGCAAAACTGCTGCTTTTCTGCTCGCTCGATCCCGGGCCTGAAATTTTCTGGCGAGACGCATTGTCCCTCTCCTGGAAGAAGTGGGTTCCCGTATGCCTTCCCTCTTCTTCAGTGGTTTTTGCTGAAGCTTCAAATGGAGGGGTCCAAAATGATCCTCATAGCTCCCTTCTGGCCCATGCTGCAGCAGCTGCCAGTGGAACCTCCAGTGCCCTTACCCATGTGCACTAGCTTGCTCTCCCAGGAGCAGGGAACCTCAAATCTCTGCATCTCCATGAATGGCTCCTCAGGACATAGCCCAATTTGGAGTCTCCCCAAGGATCGGTGATGTCCTGGAGGCTGCCCGAAAGCCCTCCACTAGGGCAAACTATCAGTCAATCAAAATATTTTTTTTTCTCCCCTGCAGAAAGGGGCATGCAGGAAGCCAGTGGGGAGAGAGCACACGTGCATCCGCACATGCTCCTCCAGATGTCTGGCCCCATCTCCGCCCCCTGATTTTTTAATTTTTTTTGCAGCATTGGCACACTGCCCCCCAGCAACTGCTAGGGGCCAGTCGAGCACCAACCACTGGCGGACCACCCTCCCCGGAGAAGGAGAGCACTCCCTTGGATGCTCAATCCTTCTCCAACCCTGCCAACCCCCAGTGACCTGTGCTCGTTCCCGAATAAGGGTTGCCGGTGTTGTGCAAGGTAAGGCGTCCAGCGCCTCAGCCCTCCGCGTCAGTGGCCAGCTTCATTTGGTTATTGAAACTGCTTGGGACTAAGTCCTACCAGTGATTGCCTGCTGCAAGAGCCTCCCTCGAAGTAAGATGGTACAATTATGTAAGAATTTATCATAACAGTAGATCTTACAGAAGAGCTGTTGCAACAGGCTTTAATTTCCCTCCCTCCTTCCCCCCTGTTCTCTGTCGGACTTTTTCCACTTCAATGCGTATGAGTCTTCTGCTCTTTTTTTTCTTAGTTGTTTTGACTGTCGGGGAAAGCTCCTCAGTTTCTTATTCTGCTGCCTGTTCCAGGCCTCCAGTGAGAGAACTGAGGAGGGTGTGGGTCGCCCACCTTTATAGGTTATGCCGACATTTGTGGAGTGACATTGGTGATGGGCAGTCCCCTGTGGTACACTGCTAGCTAGAAAGGTTTCTGTGTGATCCTGGCACCTGGCAGCTTAATCCTACCAGTGGTTGCCTGCTGCAAGAGCTCCTCTTGAAGATCTACTGTTACAGTAAATTCTTACATGACTGTACTTTCCTGGCTTAGGGTCTCTTGGAAGATGTGCTCCACATTGTGGAGGCTTTCCAGAAAAGGTTGATCTGTCAGTGCTACACCTTCAGATAGAAGCAGCTTTCCATTTGGTGCTAAGGCAGAGAGCTAGAGCCTCCTGGCCTGCATTTTGGTTAGCATTCTTGACTACCTGTGATCCCTCTCCCAACTGGGACTGATGTCAACACCCTAAAGGTGCACCTGGCAGTCATCTCTGCATACTGGACATGGGCTGGTATGCTGACAGTGGCGCAGGAGGTGGTTGGGCATTTCTTTCAAGGCCTGGACCACCTTTTCCTTCCAGTGCGTGAACCCACCACTACCTTGGGACTTGTTGCTGGTGTTGGCAGTGCTCATGAGCAAGCCACTTGAACCAATGCACAGGTGTGAGATAACACACCTGTCGTGGAACACTGCCTGCTTGATGATTATCACCTCCACCAGAAGGATCAGCGAGCTCTAGGCACTGTCGGTGGACTCTCCATAGAAACATAGAATTTGACAGTAGATAAGGACTGCTTGGCCCACCTAGTCTGCCCATTTTTCCTACTTACTGTAACACCACAGACCCTACTTGAGCTTCTGCTTTACCCCCCCATCCCATGCATTCTTGAATCCCATTACAGTTTTGGCCCCCCACCACCTCCACTGGAAGGCTGTTTCAGGCATCCACCACTCTTTCTGTAAAGAAGTACTTCCTCACATCTCCCGAGTCTACCCCCCAGCAGCTTCATAGCATGACCCCTCGTTCTCGAATATCTTTTTTTTTCTGAAAAATGCGTCCGTTTTAAACCTTATTTATACCTGTGAGGTATTGAAAGTCTCTATCATACCCCCCTTCTCCCTCCTTTTCTGCAGGGTGTACATCTTGAGGTCCTTTAGTCTCTCCTCATAGGGCTTTTGATGCATACCCTGCAGCATTGTAGTTGCCGCCCTCTGAACTGCCTCTACTCTGACCTTCCAGAGATGTGGTCTCCAGAACTGGACATAGTACTCTAGGTGAGGTCTCACCAGTGATCTATACAGTGGTATCACAACCTCCCTCTTTCTGCTGGTGATACCCTTCTCTATGCACCCTAGCATCCTACTAGCTCCCCCCACTGCATTGCCACACTGTTTGGCCACTTTTAGGTAATCACATATGATTAACCCCAGGCCTCATCCTGTTTGGTGGTCATCAGTTCCACTTCCTCCATTTTGCACTCCACCCTTGGGTTTCTGTGTCCCAAGTACATGATTCTGCACTTCTTTACACTGAAACTTGGTTTCCTCACTCTTGACCACTCCTCAAGCTTAATTCTCTGTTCATTTTTCCAACCCCCCCAATAGTCTACTTTATTGTAGATTTTTGTGTCATCTGCAAAAATGCATACTTTCCCTTCTAGCCCCTGTGCAATGTCACTAATAAAGACATTAGAGGACTGGTCTCAGTACTCAACCTTATAGCACCCTGCTGGTCACCCTCCCTTCCTTAGAGTGAACCCTGTTTACCACCACCCTCTGTCACCTGTCCCCCAACCAATTCCTTACCCAGTTTACCACCTTTGGACCCACTTCTAGGCTGCCCAGCTTGTTTGAGTCTCCTATTTGAAACGGTGTGGAAAGCCTTACTGAAATCTAGGTAGGGCACATCTACCACTCACCCTGATCTAATTCCCTGGTCGCCCAGTCAAAGAAATCTGTCAGATTTGTTTGACATGACCTCCCCCAGTGAATCCATGCTGCCTCAGATCTTGTAAGCCACTGGATTCAAGATATTCCACAATCCCTTCCTGCTGTAGTGATTTCATTAACTTCCCCACCCCCAAAGTCAGGCTGACTGTCCGTAATTGCCAGCCTCCTCCCTGCTACCACTTTTTAGGGCTGTGGGTGGAGCCTACAGCACTATTGGGATCAAATTGTATCTCTAAAACATCTGATCGTGGAACTCCCTTTTTGGACGTTTGGAAATATTCCTCTACAGCTGCAAAAATAGTGCACTCCCCCTCTGATTTTTGCTATTTGCTGCTCTATGTTAAAGGCATCTGAAGGGAGGGGGGATGCTACTGCATTGTACCTCAGAACTTCTCAAGATATAAACAAAAAAAAAACTTTTTAAACTGCTGTTTCTATCATCTGTCCAGCTCAGTCTAATAGATTTTTTCTATTTCTTTCAGCAACCTAGGGACTAACTCATTATATTTTTTCTGGAATTTACTGAACCTCTGAAAGTCAGACTACAGTGTCAGATTACAGACAGTGCCGTTTGCAGCCTGTGTTGGCTATCTCATTCCTATGGGCGCGCACACACACACACCAGCATGTACTCTGACTAAATAAATTCAAGATGACTGAATTGGCAGCATGACATTACTGAACCTCTGAAAGGCAGACTACAGTGTCAGACTACAGACAGTGTAGTTTGCAGCCTGTGTTGGCTATCTTATTCCCATGGGCACACACACAACATAGCAGCATGTACTCTGACTAAATAAATTCAAGAGGACTGAATTAGCAGCATGCCCGTTTTTGATGATTGTGACTAAACAGCACTATATGACACCAACAAGAAAATAACTTTGGTCATTTGGTAGCTCTTCACAGCACTATCAACTCTGTTTAGAGTTTATTTGAAGTGGGACTACATCTGCCCTCTTCCAGTCCTCGGGAACCACCCCTGTCTCCAGTGAGTGGTTGAATAGGACTGGCAGGGTGCAGTCAGCACCTCTGAGTTCTCTCAGTAGCCTTGGATGTATCCCATCTGGCCCCATTGCCTTCTCCACTTTCAGATTTGCGAGTTCCTTCAGGACTTTCTCCTCTGTAAATGGACTAGTATCCACCTCCCTTCTTTCGATACTCCTGTCACTTATCTGTAGTCCTTCGCCTTCCTCTTCCTCTGTGAACACTGAACAAAAGTATTTTTTCAGGATGTCTGCTTTTTCCTGGTCCCCCTTGGCAGACACACCCCTTTCCCTCCTTAGCATTACAATCCTTCCCCTGGTCTTTGTTTTTTTGCTTACATACCTGAAAAATGTCTTGTCCCCTTTCTTTATTGCCTGGGCTGTTTTCTCCTCCATTTTCACCTTTGCACTCCTGACTGCTTTCCCTGCCTCCATCCCTCTGCTTCTCCCAATACACCTCCCTATCCTCCTCCCTCTCTGTCTTCTTATACCTCATGAATGCTAACTTTTTTACACTTATCTTCCCAGCCACCTCTTTCGAGATCCATAGCAGTCTCTTAGTCCTCGTTTACTTGCCTGATGCTTTCACTATCCCCCCCCTTTTAGTTTTGCCCACTCTTCCTCCACTCCACCCAAGTCCTCCCCCTTGCCAGGGCATCCCTGAGGCATTCTCCCATCTTTCTAAAATCAGTCCTCCTGAAGTGTAAACCCTTGCCTTTGTGTGGTTTGATTCTGCCACAGTTCTTATGTTGAACCACACATCCAGTGATCACTGGTCCCCAGGTGGCCTCCCACCGAGACATTGGTGAGTACAAGGTCCAGTTTTGCTCCCTCATGAATGGGCTGTCTTACTACTTGCCTGAGAAATGGCCCCTGCAGGGAGTCCAGGATGTCTCTGCTCCAAGCTGAAGCTGCAGCTGGGATGCTCCAATCTACATCCAGCAGACTAAAGTCCCTATCAGCAGCACCTCCCCCTTATTTGCCATCTTTTGGGTGGCTTCCACCAGAACATTATCCATTTCCTCCCCCCGTGCTGGAGGTCTGCAGATCTCACCAGAGCAAATAGCGTCTCTGTTCCCTGTCTCTAGCGTGACCCACAGTACCTCCGTCCCTCCCTGTATTCACTGTATCTGTGTTGCTTTAATGCTATCCTTCATGTAAACGGCTACTTCTCTCCCTTTCTTACCCACCCTGTCCTTCCTGAATAGAGTATAGCCTGGTATGGCTATATTCCAGTCATGGTTCACATTGTACCATGACCCTGTAATGGCGACAATATCCAGATAGGCCTCTGCCATAAATGGTCACTAGGTCCGGGATTTTATTTCCCAGACTTCGAACATTTGCACATATGACCTTCCAAATTCTGCTGCCCTTCTGCTTGTCAACACCCCATTTTCCCTTCTCTCCTTAACCCCCTTCAGTCATTCCCATACCTCTTCATTTCTACCATTTTGTTTTTCTTGTTAGGTACCCTTGGGGATTTCCCTCCCTTAGGGTTCTCCTTACTGACTACTGGGGGGCAGTTTGCCTCCCTGCTTCCTTCTGCCACCTTCCCCTTGGCTAGTTTAAATGCTCACCAATGTAACATTTAAACCATTCACTGAAGACTGTGGTTCCCCTCCCAGATGCAGGCCATCTACCCTGTACAGGCCTGTATCCCTCCAGGTGGGACCCCAGTCCCCAATGTAGCTGAACCCCTTCTCTCTGCACCACTCCTTCAACCATGAGTTGAAGTTCCTGGTATGGAGTGCCATATCCTCACCCCTGTCTGTAGACAGGCAGTACCTCAGAAAAGGCCACTGAGTGTGCTGCCTGCCTAAGACCCTTCCCCAACTCTCTGAACTCCTCCTGCACTGTACTAGCCTTATCCCTCATTCATGTCAATTATGGCAATTGTGTATGTATCCTTTCTCCACATGTACCCCCCTCCCCCAGGACATACCATGAGATGAGCCATTTCAGTTGCTCAGTGTACTTTTCTGGTGAAACTTTTCAATAAATAAATAAATATCTGGTGTTACACAAGGACAAGGTTGTCCTCCACCCCATCCAAAGTTCTTCTCAAAGATTGTATCGGGGTTTCACCTTAAGCAGGTGATTAACCTCCTGGTGTGCTTCACCCCCCCAATCTCAGAAGCTGAGCACAGGTTCCACTCATTGGACCTGAGGCGAGCACTCGCTTACTACACTGAGTGCACTGCTGGAGTTCGGGGAGAGGTTCACCAGCTATTTGTGACAAATGCTGAAGCTACACTTGGCAGTCTGGCAGCTAAGTGGATGATTGGCAGGTTGATTATCTCCTGCATTGACTTCTGCTACAGGTTGGCTGGTAGGGAACATCCCATAGAGCTCAGCGCTCATTCCACCAGACGTACCGCTGCCTTAGTGGCTGCTTCCAGGGATGTCCCTGTCCAGGAGATATGCAGGGCTGCTACCTGGAAGTCCGCACACACCTTCATTTCCCACTACCACATTGACCTTTAGTCATGCCAGGATGCTGGTTTTGGGACATCACTTTCCAGTCCTTATTCCCCAAGTAGGGTGTGTGCCTTGCCCCCTCCCCCCAGAGAGCTGCTAGGATTCTAATGGAGTGTGAATAGCGCACCATATCCAAATTCCTAGAAATGAAGATTACTGACCTGTAACCATAGATTAAACAAAAACTGAGAAATCAGATGGCTGTACTCGGTACTCCTAAAAACTGGGTCAAAAGGGCTAGGTAGCAGGGAAATTTATAAATGCAAAGCATCTACTTCCGTAGAAAAGTCTTATCTGCACGCACAAAAATTGAATGGCATACTACCATTTATTAATCATTTATTAATCAACCAAGTGTAACTTTTTATTTCAGGCAGTACAACATAACGTTATCTTACTTTCATACATTTTAATATTGCTGACAAAAAGCCCAGTTTATAAGGACAATGGATAAAGTCAGTGAAATATAGTCACTATACCAGTTCCTTATGAAGTGTCCATATATTCTTCTCGGATCCATTGCCTAATTCAATGTGTCAGTAAGATTTTTGTGTCACGATTGCCTAAATCCTAGGACCCCTCAAAATGGAGTGTCCCCATTAGCTGATGCAAGCCAAAACCGTAGCTGATTGCAACTTCTGGGACAGAGATTCTCCATGTGAGGTATAATCACTCTTCTTCTATCCCCAGGCCAGGGGCATCTACAGGCTTCACTCCTGCTTCTGAACCTGTCCAGAAGTGCATGGTCAACTTGCATGCAAATGTGCTCACGTTTCAAAGCCAGAAGACTCAATCCTCCGAGCTCTGAGGACACTTCATAAAGAACTGGTATACTGACTATATTTCACTGCCTTTATCTATTGTCCTTATAACCGTATGAAATGAAGATAGTTATGTTGTGCATAGACTTTTCTACTTAAGTAGATGCTTGCATCTGTAACCGTAGCTCTTCTTTGAGGATATCTCTCATCAGGCAACACTGTCACAGTGTGTGGGAATAAACTTCAGACGAGGCAAATTTACAGATTTAAAACACACTGTGGTGTGATATTTATTTTTCAAAAGTTGGAAAAATAATAAATGAAAAAAAAATTGCAAAGAAAATCACTACTTAACATCAGTAGTTTCTCACATAATACAGTCCCGGATCTTAGAGCTCCTAAGACCCTTCTCATCTGCATTCAACAGCTTATCTACAGTAGCACCTTTCTCCTTCACTCTCAAGACTGAACTCAACTGGACTGCCTCCCTGAATTGAACTTGGGGAAGAGGTTTTATATCTTTTGGTGGGGTAACCTGACTGAGCCCTTTCTATTTACATGTCTAGACATGTTTCAAAACCAAGGGGGGTTTGTTTCAGGGGACTTCCTGGTTCAATTAAAGGTATAATGTATATATATCCACAGACATTGACTCTATATTTCTGATCCAGTGACTAAGCACTTTTGTAAAGCATACCATATTCTTTGGTTCAGCCTCATACATAGAACCTTATACAGTAACAGGTTTATAATGTGACTTTATGAAAATACCTTAAGGATTTATTATAACAGTACTAATCATGAAATTATTATTGTTTTATATGACTTCTGAATCCTTTTTATTTAAAAAGACTTTATTAACTATTTATTCCTATTTAAAATAGCCTTCTTGCTTTTCTATTTATTTATTTAGATCTTCCTGGACTAAGTCTCCATCACTCATTCACACTAGTGGGATAGCACCAGAGGTGCTAGGACCAAGGCAGGAGCCTAAAATTTTCTGAAGGGTCAGTGCCGAGACTAGACCACGCATGCGCAGCACCGCGAGACTAGATCACACCTGAATAGGCTATCTCGGCTGTCAACCCTCCAACCGCCTCAGTTCCTTTTCTCCCACTGTCAAGTGTGCTTGGATGTCAATGTCGCTCGTCTGCCGGAGTCTAAGTTTTCATCTATACGACAGCAGCTTTTAACGTTTAATTCAATATTTTTAGTAATTTCTTATTTTACGAACAAGAAGAAGAAAAATAAATTTTTTCCTGCCATCAACAGAGTCATCCTTACATGGTAGTGGTGATGATAGGAGGACTTCATTTGAAAGTTTTTATGGCAGAGGGGCTGTGTCTGGTCTGCCACCCTTAATTAATGGGGGGGTGGTCCGACTACAGATAGTCCTGTGCTCGGGGGGGGAGGACAGTCCTCCAAAGCACAAATCTAGTGGTTCTGGGGATCCGGCTCTGCTTAACCTCGAGCTCATCTTCCTCGTTGGGGGAAGAAGAATCGGAGCCACTCGAGGTTTCCCGTTGGTACGTCTACATGAGGATTGTTCGTTGGGAGGGCAATGGGCCTGAACCAACTTTGGTGGGTTCCTCTTGGCCCCACTCCTAATGGCTGCATTCTTGACTCCGAGCTCCATCTCTGTCCTTGTTGGAGCTCCGGTGGGCAGTTTCACCTCTGGGCCACTCCTATGGAGCAGGGGGTTTGACTTTCCAGTTTTTCCTGGCTCTGTTCCTTATTTCGGGACCTCCGGGCCTCAGAGCTGTTGGACTGGAGCTGGGTCGATTGGATCATGAATGGCAAGGTGCCCTCTTGGTGCCTTTGCCATCGTGTTGACACCTCGTGCCTACCCCCCTCTCCCGTTTCCATGCAGGGACTGGCACAGGCACCACCTTTTTCCTTCTTCCCTTCCCAGGATTTCCATTGGCATTTTCCTTTGGCGCTGTGGTTCGGAGCCGTGGCTCAGTGCCTTGGTCGGCACCATGCCACGGTTGGCGCTGTGCCTTAGTCAGCGCCATTGGTCAGCGCCATTGCTCTGTGCAGTGCCATGGGTGCTCTTGTTGCTGCTGTTTGTTGACGGCGCCATCAGTGGTGCCATGGGTGTCTGGGTGGTGCTGAGCACCCGTGGGTGGCACCATGCACCTGCAGGTGCCATGGGTATCATTGGTGCCATGGTTGGCACTGGGAAGACCAATGGGTGCTATGGGTGGAGCCATGAGCACCCACAGGTGCCATGGGTGCCACAGGTGCTATGGGTGCCACTGGTGCCATGAGTACCATGGGTGGCACTGGGGACACCCGTGGGTGCTGTGGGTGGCACCACAGGTGCCCATGGATGCCACTGGTGCCCTTGGGTGCCATAGGTGCCACTGGTGCCCTCGGGTACCTTTCTTGCCATGGGTGTCATGGGTACCATGGTGCAGTGGGTGCCATGGTACCATGGGTGTCTGGGGTGCCATTGCTACATGGGTGCTGGGGGTGCCTGCGGGTACTGCTGCAGCTGCCCTTGGGTATCAGCCAGGTTGACATAAGCACTGCTTGGTGCTCTCCTGTGCCACGAGTGATGCTGGTGCTGCACGGGTGCTAGTGAATGCTGTATAGCAGAATTAGTGACACATTTTTCCTTTTCGGACTTCCATTCCACAGAACTTGTGGTGGGATGTTTATTGCAGAATGAACTCCTGTTTTACGGATTATTTTTTCCACACATCTTAGTGAGTGGCAGTCTATGTGGGATCTTGTCATCCAGCGGTTTTCTGCTAATGGAACTCTGCTGTACTGCTCTGCCAGTTGAATCTCATTCTGCTCAGCACTTTCTCGGCTCCCTACATGGTGCCAAGCTCCTCGACATCCTTCCTGATGGCGGAATCTCTAGTGGCTCTGACTTAGACCTCTCTTGGAGGGCCTTCTAGGATAAAAGTGCATCTAGATGGGTCTTTCCCTGTCCTTCTGGTCAGTAATACAGCGGATGACTCATTTTATATACTGAAGGGCACGTCCTCTCTATCATCAGGGTCCGTGATGGAAAATCTTTTCAGTAGTTCCTTAGTAATTGGGTCCACTATAGTATTTCACACTGCATCTGTGGACCATACATTCTGCGTCTAGACTTTTTCAATCATCAAGACAGTTACACTCTGTGGAACATTTTAATTTAATGGTTGGGAGCTGCTCTGGCTCTTCCACTACTTTGATAGGGGTATAGCCCCCTTGTGATATTGCCCCTTTGGTGGCTTCTCCGGAACAGGTGGTTAACATCTCTTCAGCTGTGATTATTAGTCCAGTCATGATTTCAGTATGGACACTCGTACTCCTTCTGCACTCAGATGGAGAACATCTTCGTCATTTCGTATCAAGACAATCCTTGTGAAATAGCAGCCTGGAAGCCTTGTTAGGTTCAGACTAAAAAAAATTTGATCACAGCACAAGGCCTAGCCAAAATTACCCAATACCCCCCTTTTTCGATCTTGTCAGGTTCCACCTCAGCCCCTGAGGTGCTCATCTCCAGAGTACGGTAAAGAGTACCTGACTTCTTCTTCCCTTGGGGGAGTCCAATCCAGCGGTGGTATGGGTCACCTCTTTCTCTGAGAGATTTCTCTCATTCAGAGACATTTCCTAGACCTTGGCAACTGCCCAGACTGTTAATTCCCCTTTCTTTTTATCAGGCTTTCTTCTCTTGAGCAGAGCCTTGCAGCAGCAGAAGCGACTCTCCTCTGAGTCGGAACTCAGGTTCCTACTTCCTTGCTTGCTTAACTTAACAGGCGATTTTCTCCTTTTTTTTTTTAACTCTGTCTTTATTTTACAGTAAGAAACATATACATTGCTTAAAGCAAAAATGCAACAACATGGCATAATACCTAAACATAACAAATTTTAACATCTTAAACTTATTTACAATGGTACTTCCAGGAGATGAGGGTGTAAAAATTACCCCTCTGAGCAGAGGCTCCGCGGACCTTATAAAGGACTCAGAACCTAAGGGAGGAATTGTGACCATAGGTTTGGCCAGGCTCCCCCCGACCCCTATCGAGGTCGATAATAAGTAACGTCATCCACACAAGGGAAGCAGTCCAGCCAAACTGCATGACTGCCCTCCCTAGAAAATGCTCCGAATGGGCAACAGTGGAAATAGCTGTGGGGGGGTACGGTTAAGCACCTTAAACATCACCCCAGCACATCCCACTTCTGCTCTCTCTCATATTTGTGCTTAGGAGATTTAATAAGCTTGAACCTGCTACTGAAACAACATAGGTCGTTTTTATAACCCACAGCCTTTAGCAAATCATTATACAGCTCAGAAAATAAAACAAGGATAAAGGCTGCACGTAATATTTCAAACTGGCAAATGAATGGGACCTTATTGACACAGTGTCTCAATGTCCTGCCAAACAGTGCAGCTACTTTGGAGCAGGAGAAGTAAGCAGAAGGCTAATTTAAATCTTCAAATCGCCAGCTCAAGTGTTCACATTCTGGTCTTCGAGATCTGCCTCTTTAGGACCTGTTTGGGGTCTCCCAATAAACTCCCTGATTTCCTGTAGTGAGCGAAATCCTTTCCCTTTGCCTGTACCTGCGCGTTTATTCGAGAGACTCTGCCGTTGCGATCTAGGGGGACGCTTTTCTTGTGGCGCAGGACCAGTCGACGGAAAACACCATCCCATCTTCTTTAGTTCCGGAACAATTTAGTCAGGGCTTGCATATATTTTAGTACCAGAGTCCCAGCAGACCCGCAATTTGGCAGGATACGGTGTTTGGAAGTGAATCCCCTTTCTCTTTCAGGATTCTCAGAATTGGAGTGTAAGCAACTCTTCATTATTTCAGAAGGATAATCATTATCGAACAGCAGCCTAGCTGAATTGTAAGTCACATTTCTCTTAGCCCATGCTGTTCGAAGAAGCAGCACTTTGTCCCTATAGCTGGACAGTTTTAGGACAATCAAGCATGGTCTGGCTGTTGGATCTGTTGGCTTTCTCGCCAGAGCTCTGTGCGCCCTTTCAATTTTAAATTGGAATGATGGGGGGGAGGTCTAATACATCTTTGAGTAGGTCAGTCAGAAAATCCTCCATCTTGCCAGTTTCTGATCCCTCTGGGAGACCATAAATACGAAGGTTATCCCTTCTGGAGCGAGCTTCTAGGTCTACCAGCTTGTTCTGCAGTATCTCATGCTGATCAATTAGGTAGTCGACAGCCTGGTGCAAATGGGTGGTCTCCTCAGCAATCTCCCCTGAAGCCTCCTCAGAGCACTCTAGTCTTTCCTCCACCTCAGTCAGTCTATTCTGTAGAGCTGAAAACTCTTTTTTGTTTTCCACTCGAAACGCTCATATTTCAGCTAAGAGTGGCTCATATCGGGTCCTGGAAAGCCTCTCACTCTTTCTGTCTGTATCAGGGTCCAGATCTCCAGCCATGCTGCTCGCTGGAGATATGCTACGACTGGAAGTAGGCCGTCTCTCACATCCACTGACATCCGCTCTTTATGTCTCCCTGGCCACAATTTTGCTTTGTCCTTACTCCCAGACATTGCCTGTTTACTTTTTATACTTTTTAAGAACAGTAAAGCTGAGTTAGGGAGATTTCTCTAGCGGGATGTGCCGGAGACCCTCTCCTATGCGGCCATTCGAGGTGGTGACATCACCGGAAGTCCTGATTTTCTCCTTCTTGATGAAAGGTCAAGTAGGTCTTTTTTCTGAGGTAGCTTCTCAAATATTCACACCTTCGGTTCCTGCACACTGGTTCATGCCAGTTGCTCATGAAGCTATCCTCTTCAAGTGCGTGATGGAGTTATGATGTTTGTTTTTCAGCAAACAAACTAGAATCCTTTCCTACTCCCTTCAGGGAGGCCAGAGTGGGTAGTGCCTCACCGCATTGAGTCACTGCCTCTTTCAGTCACTTCAACAAATGGGTTAGCCCTAACTTGGTCCTGCTGTGTCCCTCCTTGATGCACATCTGCCTCTGTTTGCCTTAGAAATCCAGCTCCTGTTTTTTTCTGTCGGAATGTTTTTTCCACAGTGGACACATCCTCCTGCATACTTTTTCCTTTCTTCCCTGAGTTCAGAGACTGCTACTACAGTTGTACACACAGGGGCAGGATGATTCCTTTGGAATATGCAGTGGGTAGGATCTGGTTCTATTAGACCACCACGAGAGGCTTCTAAGTCGTGCTTGGCCTTCCATCAGGAAGGTTCCTGTGACTAAGTGGAGACCATTCTCCTTGATGGGCTAACCCCACCTGGACCCCCTTGCTCACCAAGTAAGGGGTTCAAGTGCTCCTGGACCTGTTGTTTACAGGTCAGCCATACTTGATAGTGAGGGTTTCCATCTGCACTTTCCGGTCTACCCTGAACCAGTAGACTTTACCTCCGACCCTTTCAGTTCCTAAGGTCCCCTTTACATTACATTAGTACATGTCTTTGACACTATTAATTTTGGTCCTAGACCAAATTGTGAGTCCAGGTCCTTGCCGCTCTCCTAGAGTGGTTGTGGCTTCCTGGCAGACTTTCATTTTGTGTCCATTGCAGTTGTCTGCAAAGTGGTGAGTTACAACTCGAGCGCTTATCTTGTAGGCACTATGTTCTAGTTGCTCTTTACAAGACAGCTCTTTTTATTAGCAGGACAGTCCTTGGCTGTCCTTTCTGAGTGAACCCTATCTCCTACCACCCTACTCAGGGTTGTTGGTTTTAGCTCGGTACCTCCCACTAGTGTGAATGAGTGATGGAGACTTAGTCCAGGAAGATATGGAAATTACGTACTTACCGTAATTATTGATCTTCTTGGACAGTCTCTTTCACTCATTCACACGCCCACCAACCATCCCCTGGGTTCACTCGTTTTCTTTCCTGGTCTTCATGGTCCTATGATTCAGACTGTGAGGGCATTATTCTTTGACCTTTCTTGCAAAGGCCATCTGGGCCCTATCAGGCCCAGAAACTCAGGATGAGTTATTCTCATCAGTTACACTGTGTCTCCTTCGTCGAAAAGGTACTGAGGTGGTTGGAGGGTCGACTCTGAGATAGCCTACACAGGCGCGAGCTAGTCTCGCGGTGCCACGCATGCTTGGTCCTGTCTCGGCGCCTACCCTTCAGAAAATTTTAGGCTCCTGCTTGGTCCTAGCGCCTCCAGTGCTATCCCACTAGTGTGAATGAGTGATGGAGACTGTCCAAGAAGATCAATAATTTCGGTAAGTACGTAATTTCCATTTTTGGTTAACCAGGTAGGTACACTAGACAGGAAGGCTGTCTGTTTTCAAGTACGACCCGGGAGGTTACAATGCATCAAAACATATTAGACATCAGTACAGCATTTGATTGTTATGAAAGAAAAAAGAGATAATGAGATAACGATACGTACAAATACAGAACAGCAGTGCATTGGCAGTATCAATTACGTAAATCATCGATACAGAACTAGAACAACATTTAAAATCAGAAGCCAACTATATACAGGTAAGTGCTAGTGAGTAGAGGAGTAACAAACAAGATTAGCCTTGCAGAGGATAGTCGACGATCCAGGATAGGGGAAGCCACAGCCAGCCTTGATATCTAGGGGGGTTTATCAACAGGCAGGGTTAGTCTGGAGCAAGTTGTTCACAGAATGCACTTATGCACTTTACACAACACTTCTCTGCGTATTTGGCATCATTCCAGGGACCAAATGGATGGAAATGGAAAAAGAATGAAAAGTGAGAACTAGTAGAAAGTTTAGTAGGGATAGTAAAGAGCTATGTTAGGTGGCTGACCTAGGGTAGGGGGATAAAGAAGAAAAGCAAAGAGAAAAGCATTAACTGTTGCGCAACAGAAGATCTTTCTGGACATAAAGTCTCCACCACTCATTCACACTAATGGGACTACTCCGGAGGTGCTAGGACTGAGCGGGAGCCAAAAATCTTCAGGAGGGCCGGCACTGAGGTAGGGCCATGAGGAAGTGGCGCAGCAAGACTGGCTTGTGCCATGTAGGCTACCTCAGCGTTGACCCTCCAACCACCTCAGTTCCTTTTTTCCTGCCATCGAGTGTGCTTCAGTGACGATGACGCTCGCCCGCCGGGAGTCAAATCTTTGTCTATATGACAGCAGGTTAGTCATTTAGTTTTGATTTGTAGTTTTAGTATACAGTATTTGTTTATTATTTTTAAAAAAAAAAAGGTTTTATTCAGAATAATACAGAAGCCCTCTTCAGCCCACCTTTGACCTAGTCGACTGTGAACGGGGCCAGTGACTGTAGGGAGACTTTGCATGAAAGCTGTGTGTTCGGGGCTGGGTTTAGTCTGCCGCCCTCTACGGGGTTGGGGGTGGGTCTGACTATGGGCAGTCCGGTGCTTGAGAAGAAGGGTGGTCGTTCCAGAAGCACAAAAAGAAGTGGGCCCGTTCTTGATCCTTGTTGAGGACCCGGCACCGGTTGGCCTCGAGTTCTTCTTTGTCCCACCAGTCGAAGAAGAAACTGTAGCACTCGAAGTCGCCCTCTAGTATGTCTGCACGATGATCATTGGGAATGGGGTACAGAAGGCCGACTCTGGGGTCACCTATGGCTTCTGTTCCTAGTGACCGACATCCTCGACTCCATAGTCCCTCCCTGCCCTGTGGGGGGTCCTCCGGTGAGCAGTTTCATCATTGGGCCGCTCTTACGGTGGTTGTCCCGACTTTCTGTGCCTGCGGAGTCAGCCCCAGGACCTTCGAATCTGTGGGCAGGACAGTTGGGTTTGCCTAGTTGCGTGGCACCTTCTCTGGTGCTGTCAACACCGCGCCCTTGTGCGTTTCCCCCTCAGATGGCTGTGGAGCAGGGGCCAGCACAAGTACCATTTTCTCCTACTCATGTTTTTAGATCTTCATCCTTTGCACCGAGAGTTGAGTTGGGGTTTCTGGGTGCTGGCGCTGATTGTGGTGCAGTCTTCAACTCCAGTTTTAGTGGCGCTGCGGTCTGCGGAATCCTGGATTCTTGACTCTGATTCGAGGAGCACTTCCTCCTGCTTGTGATAGGGTAGAATTAGGACCCTGTCCTAGTTGTTATGGAAAGAGTTTGAATGCAGGGATCTGTTCTGTTCTAGTCCTTTCCTGTCTCTTGTCCGTCTGGTTGCGCAACCACATTTTCCTGTGAGACCTAGGATTTGATCACCCTGACAGTCTTGCAATTCTTTGCCTCTCACTGCCTCTCAGGTTTCCCTTGCTGTCTGTTTTTTTTTCTCTCTTGCATATCTGCTGATATAAAAATGTATGCAAATCATTGTATGGAAATGTAACTGATATTGGGATCCCTTTTGCTTAGAAATTATATAGTGTTAATTTTTGAAATGTATATAATTGTGGTTTGAGATGATTTCAAAAAGCTATTGGAAACTCGAGAGGTTACCTGAGTGCAAAATCTTCCTGGACATAAGTCTCCACCACTCATTCACACTAATAGGAACTGCACTGGAGGCACTAGGACCCAACGGGAGCAAACTTTTTTGCTAGAGGGTCGGCGCCAGAGATGGAGCCGCGAGGAGCGGCACCGCAAGCCCCAGCTCGTGCGGTAATGACTATGTTGGCGTCGAACCTCCAACCACCTCAGTTCCTTTTTTCCCACCGTCGAGTGCACTTCAGTGACGACATTGCTCGCCCCCCAGGAGTCAAACTTCAAACTAGCAGCATAGTTTTTCAGTTTTATTGTTTTGTAGTAATAGCTCGAATAAAGTATCGTTTAGTTTATTCATTCTTATTTAATGAAGAAGTCTCAGCCTACATTGACGGAGTCGACCATGAGCGGGTCAGGTGACGGTAAGGAGACTTCATATGAAAGCTGTTTAGTCAGCCGGGCTGGGTCCGGTCCACCACCTTCTCCGGGGGGGGTCTGACAATGGACAGTCCAATGCCACAGGGGGTGGGCAGTCCCCTCAAAAGCATAAAAGTAAGCTGTCGCATTCTCAGCACCCTGTGGCCCACAGGTCAAAAAAGAGAAGGCATCACTCGAGGTCGCCCTCTGATATGTCTGCTCATAGACGGTCAGTTATCTGGACTAGTTGCCGTTCTCCTCCTTCGGAGTCACCAGCTTCTGTTTCTGGTAGCCGACGTCTTCGACATCAGAGCCCTACCCCACTCTCTGGTAGGTCTTCAGATGAGCAGTTTCATCAGTGGGCTGCTCTTATGGAGCAATGGGCTCGGAGGTTGGTCCAGCTGCCTGGCCCGGTCACTCAGAGGCCTTCAGGATTTTTGGGAGATCAGGCAGGGCAGTTGGGCCTCCCTAGTCGCACAGCACCACCTTCGGGGCTGTCAACTCCACGCTTAGGTGTTCTCCCCCCTCACATGGCTGTGGTGCAGGGGGCCACACTGATGCCTCTATCTCCTGGTCTTCATCCTTCTTGCTCCTCAAATCCTGTTTTTCGGAGTCTTGGGATGTTTCTGATGCCCTCGGCGTCGATAGCTAGCTCGTTGTCATCTTCGGTGCTGATGCGTCAGTCGGCGCAGTCCTTGGCGCCGTTGAATTTCTTGGTGGCTTGCACTCCGGCGCCATCCTCAGCGCTGTGTGTTTCATCAGTGCCGTGTGGCTTCTAGGCATCGTGCAGCCTCTCGGCGCTGTCCGGTTCTTTGATGCTGTGCGCTTTGTCGGTGCCATGCGTCTTTTCGGCACTGTGCGTTTCTTTGGCGCCGAGGCCTGTTATTGTAGGATGTCGTCCAACCTTCAGGACTCCTCCTTCAACCCTTTTCCTTCCTCATTTCCTTCTGATCTTCATTCCTTTCCTGTCCATACAGTCCCTCCTGGACTATCAGGAGATGACATTGAGCCTGAGCCAGACCTTAGGCTGGGTGATGATGTGGAAGGAACAGGATCTATTCCTGCTGCAGAGCCTGTGGTCTAGGACCTGTCTTTTAAGTTGCTGCTGAAAAAGTTGATTTCCACTCTTTCTGTCCAAACTACAGATATCGATCCTGGGAAGCTGTTAAGACTTCAATACCTTCATGTTCTGGAGATCCCTATGGATTTTACTCCTCCAGTACAGCCCTTCTTTGAGACGCTCTCTCAAATGGTATGGAATAATCCTGCTCTCATTCCTTCGGTGGCTAAGTCCATAGATAGGAAATACTCTGCTCCCAAGGATCGACCCATTTTGGCATCCCAAGCCTTTGCAGACCCTATTGTAGTCTTGGCAGAGAATGATAAGATCGTCCTTCCCCAGACTACTACAGCTCGACCTATTAACAAAGAATCTTGTAAGATAGATACTTTAGGTAAGAGAGTCTTTGCTGCTTCCACCCTAGGTATGTGTATTGCCAGCTACCAAGGCTACTTCTCTCAATATGAGTATATCCTTTGGCATTCACTCAAACAAATGGTTGAAGCTCAACCGGAGTCCGACACAAATTCAGAACTTCTTCAAACCATAACCAGGGGTATTGAGTCCAACAACCAGCAGGTTAAAGCAGCTATGGACGCTTTCGATACTGCTTCCTGAGTGGTGGCGGCGGGCATATGTACCCACCGTCATTCCTGGCTGCGCACCTCAGGGTTCACGAATGATGTACAGCAACAGGTAATGGCATTGCCTTTCGACGGTGTGTATCTCTTCGGCCTTCAAGTGGAGCAGGCTCTAGAGGCTACACAAAAGACTAGGTCAGCCATTAAACTGGCTCGACTTCCTCCTGTCCCCTCTCGAAGAGGTGTTAATAAACGCCAGTTTCATAACCGTCAGTCCTTTTGAGGCAAAGGCAGGGGAAGTTTTAATAAAAACCAAACCCCCCAGCCTCAAAAGAAAATGCAGCAGAAGGCACAGGGACCCAAAGCACCCAGTGCCGCCTTCTGAGTTGTTGGCCCAAGTCCCACCTCAGCTGCCTGAGGTGGACTTTTCCTCAGTGGTGGGAGGTTGTCTGACTCACTTCTACAGTCAATGGACGTCCATAACCTCGGACAAATGGGTCCTTCGGGTAATCCGCGAAGGGTATTCACTCAGTCTTCTGGAGACCCCTCCGGGCCATCCCCCCAGACAACAGCCCAGGCTGTCAGCTCTTCAGTCAGATCTTCTCGCCTCTGAGATACAGGGCCTTCTCAACAACAGGGCAGTGGAAGTAGTTATGCTGAATCAACGAAACACAGGGTTCTGCTCCCATTACTTTCTGGTTCCAAAGAAAACCGGGGGCATGCGCCCCATTTTGGACCTCAGAAAACTAAACAAATTCCTTCCCAAAGAGAAATTCAAAATGATATCTCTAGGAACCCTTTTACCTTTGCTTCATCAACACGACTGGTTAGCCTCCCTGGACATGCAGGATGCTTACCAGCACATTCTTATTCATCCAAAGCATCACAAATACCTAAGGTTCGTGGCTTTGGGACAGCATTATCAGTTCAGAGTCCTGCCCTTTGGGCTATCCTCAGTGCCGCGAGTTTTTACAAAGTGTTGTGCAATTCTCGCAGCGCATCTCAGAAAAATCAGAATACAGGTGTTCCCATATCTGGACGATTGGCTTCTAGCAAGCCCTTCCAGACAGGGAACTCTAGACGCCGTGGCCATGGCTTCACACTTTCTCACGTCCATGGGAGTCCTACTAAACCTGAAAAAATCACAGCTGCAGCCCTCCCAGAGGCTCCTTTTCATAGGAACTCTTTTGGACACCTCTTGTGCGAAAGCATTTCTTCCAGAGGACAGGAGGAGCGATATCCTTCAGATGGCCTGATACATTGGAGAAAGCAGCTCTGTTTCAGCTCTCTCGATGCAATGGATGCTAGGTCTCATGGCATCCTCGATGTTCACTGTACCCCTAGCACGCCTCCACATGAGAACCTCTCAATGGATGCTCAGCACTCAGTGGTCCCTGACACTCACCCTCAGTCCTTTCTCATCAAGGTGACAGAACCTCTGAAGAGATCGCTCACCTGGTGGTCGCAAGAGAACAATCTCCTGGAAGGGTATCCCTTTGCTCCTCTGGATCATCAAATTTCCATTACCACAGATGTGTCCCTGATGGGGTGGGGAGCTCACTGTCAGACTCTCCACACTCAAGGTACATGGACCCAGGACGAGTCCCAGCTTCACATAAATGTCTTAGAGATGAGTGCCGTCCTTTATGCAGTCCGAGCTTTGAAGGACATTCTATGTCACAAGAACATTCTCCTTCAAACGGACAACAAAGCAGTGATGTATTAAATCAACAAGCAGGGCAGTGCTCACTCTTACCCCTTATGCAGAGAAGCTATGAGAGTGTGGGAATGGTGCTTGGAGCCCAAGGCTCTAATTCAAGCGGTCTACCTGCCGGGAGTGCAAAACAAACTGGCAGACCATCTCAGCAGAACAGAGACAGACCCTCACGAATGGTTTCTCGACTCAGCCATAGTTCAGTCAATATTCACAGAGTGGGAAACTCCAGACCTGGACCTTTTTGCATCCCCACTCAACACAAAACTGCTTGTCTTCTGCTCCAGAAATCCAGGGCCTGGCATTTTCTGTCAGGATGCGTTCAGGCTGCAGTGGACAAAATGCTTTCTATATGCCTTTCTGCCTCTTCCGCTAATTCAGAGGGTACTTCTCAAGTTCGAGTCCCAGGGGGACAAAATGATCTTCATTGCTCCCTTCTGGCCTCAACAGATAGAGTTTCCACTACTCAGCAGTATGTCGGAAGCCCCTCCAAAACCGCCTCCCCTTCAAACGAACCTTCAGACTCAGGGGCCTGTGTTCCATCCCAACCTGAGGTCGCTTCACCTTCACGCTTGGCTCCTGAAGAGATAGAAGTGAACAGGTTCAATGTCTCTTGCAGGGTTTCAGACATTCTCCTGGCTGCGCGCAAGCCAGCTACTAGGAAAACTTACACAGCCAAATGGAAGCGTTTTTCGCTCTAGTGTGCAAAATCCTCTCTGAATCCCTTTTTCTGCCCACCAGAGAAAGTTTTAGAGTACCTGTTAGACCTCTCAAATTCAGATCTGCAATACTCTACAGTTAAGGTTCACCTTTGTGCCATTTCAGCTTATCACGAGCCAGTACTTTCCTTGTCACTGGCTCAGTTACCAGTGGTTAAAAGGTTCCTTAATGGAATTCTGCATACCAGACATCCTATAAGATGTCCAGTCACAGCCTGGGACATTAATCTTGTGCTAGACATGCTTACTCAAAAACCTTTCGAGCCTCTAGCCACCTGTGACCTAAAATTTCTCACTTGGAAGACGGCCTTCCTGGTGGCCATTACCTCAGTCCGCAGGGTCTCTGAGATACATGCCTTGGTCATGGACCCTCCATATACTGTGTTTCATAAAGACAAAATAGTCCTTAGAACCCATCCTAAGTTTCTCCCTAAGGTTGTTTCAGAATTCCATCTAAACCAGCTTTTGGTCCTTCCTACTTACTTCGCAAACTTCCAAAATGAAGGAGAGCGTTCTCTTCATTCCTTGGACATCAAAAGAGCTTTGCATTTCTATCTAGATAGAAAAGACTTTCACAAAGCTCAACAACTGTTTGTTTCCTTCAGCGAGACCCGGCTGGGTCAACCTGTCGCTATCAGATGTATTTCAGCATGGCTGATGGCATGCATTTGCCACTGTTATTCCATGGCGCAAGTTAAGCTGGAGGGCAGAGTGTACGCTCACTCTACTAGAGCAGTCGCGGCATCCCTAGCGGAAATCCACAACATGCCCATTGCAGATATTTGCAGTGCAGCTACCTGGAGCTCAGTGCATACTTTTGTCAAACACTATGCCCTGGATATCCATGCCAGACGACATCTTTCTTTTGGCAGAGCCATCCTTAATGGACTCCTGTCCTAAAACTGTGAGCTCTTGGTCTCTCCTGCCACCCTCTCGGGGGATTATTAGCTTGGTACCCTCCCATTAGTGTGAATGAGTGGTGGAGACTTATGTCCAGGAAGATATGGAAATTATGTACCTACCGTAATTCTTGATCTTCTTGGACGAGTCTCCACCACTCATTCACACGCCCACCCTCCATCCCCAAGCTCACCTCTGTTGTTGGTCTTCACTCCCTCAATCTTTAGGCTGTGAAGACTTCTTTGTTGACCCTTCTTATACAGGTCGTCCGGACTATCTTATGTCCGGTTTTTGGTTAGGCTATCCTTCTAGGTTAGTTACGCTGCACCTCCTCAGAAAAAAAGGTACTGAGGTGGTTGGAGGGTCGACACTGAGGTAGTCATTACCACATGAGCTGGGGCTCGCGGCTTCATCTCTGGCGCCGACCCTCTAGCAAAAAAGTTTGCTCCCGCTGTGTCCTAGTGCCTCCGGCACAATTCCTATTAGTGTGAATGAGTGGTGGAGACTCGTCCAAGAAGATTAAGAATTATGGTAGGTACGTAATTTCCATTTTTGAAGCCTTTTGCAGAAGAGCTGTGGAAAAGGGGCCTCAGCTCAGGCACACAGTGTTCTAACCCGAGGACTCCACTAATACTATTACTCTTGCAGTGCTCCTTTAAGTCAGCACTGCCCCGGAGCCAAATGAAATGCTATGCTAATGATGGACTCTTTAGCTTGTGCATCCAGTTTCAAAATTGCTCAGTGTAACTGCCTACATTCTAACCTCAGATTTCTTCTCTCTGCTGCAAAGTTCAGATGCCCTGGAGATCTCCTCTCAATCAAGAGCAATTCCTGAAATGCATTGAACAAAAAAACCTTGAGTATCTTGTTTAATTCTTTCTTTACTGCCTAGTGTAATTTTTTTTTAGTGTTTTTTACCTCGTAGTTTTAATTTTTAGACTTGTTTACCGGTTCCTGTGAACCGAGGGGTAACTGATCCTTTTTTTCCTCTTGAATCGGAACCTTTTTTAAGGGTTCCAATCACTTTTTCTTTATTTTTTATTCAATTTTACCACATTTGAACCGAAGTTTGTCGGTTCCCTCAGTAGCTTCTCAGTTCTGGATCTGATTGGAACTGTTGGGTTTTGAACTTTATCAGTTTCTGAACCGACCACAAATCTTTCAGGAACCAACCGCAAATACTAATGTTTTTCATATTTTTGTCTGTTCCCGGTTCCTGTTTTCTTGCAATGTCAGATCAACCTAAAAAGAAAACAGGACCTCCTGGGTTTTAAAAATTGCCTGAAGTATTGAGATGTGTTTGCCAAGGCAGACAAACATGACTTATGTTTACTCTGCCTTGGTCAACAACTTTTTTCTGAAAATTGTGAAATTTGTAAGTTTTTCCCTGAGAAAAGAGTGGAAAAACATAGGGAGAGGTTTAAAAGAAAGTTGGAAGAGGGGTCCATGGGCTCTAACCAGCCCACCCCCTCTAAAACTGTGGCTATTAATTCCAGAGCCTCCAAATCCATCCCTGATATGGGTGAGGGTTCTGGCAAGGGAGGCAATGAACCAGCTGACTCCCCGGTGCCTGCCAAAGAATTAAAGAAAACAAAGCATACTGAAACCCCAGCTGAAACACCTGAAGGGGTCCCTCAGGTGCCTGTACCTGCTCCTGCTCCTGCTCCTTCACCTGCTGACCTAATTCAGGCTTTAGCCTATTACAAGTGCTGCAGGGCTGACTACCCCCTAAGCAGTCTGTGGTCACTCCTGCTGAAAAACTACAGTTTTGGTTCCTCTTTAACCCACTGACACAGTGGAGTGTTAGGAGGATGATATGAATGAGGGGATGGTATTGAACCTGAGGTCTCACCAGGACAAGACTTTGGCTCCCCTCCCAGACCCACAGAGGACTTTTCATCCTGTTTTTCTTTTGTTAGGAAAATGGTAGAGACCCTGGATCTGCAAACAGCAGAAGAGATCCAGGATGAAGAAGTGGCACAATATATGGAGCTTATGGGACCGACACCCACCAAGAGGCTCCTTCTGCCTATATACAAGTTCTTTAAGAAGGATGTCCTGGAAATTCTCAAGTCTCCCAACACTGTCACACCCACTGATAAAAAGTGTGACAAGAAATACCAGCTTGAGAGGTCAGGAGCTGAGTTCCTGTTTACTCATCCTGACCACCAGGATACTGTTCTGCAGGCTTCCTGTGAAAAGGCTAAAACTCCCTTGTCTTTTCTTCTACCTGAGAAGGACTCGAGGAGAACAGATAGCATGGCAAAAAAAGGGGTACCTTTCGGCATCCCTGGCAGTTTGCCAAGCCAGCTATCAGGTTTTATGCAGCCCTCTATCAGAAGGCATTTTGGCAGTCAATTGTGGATAATGTTGAGGCTAACCCCTCTCTAACAGTTTCAGAGCTGCTGCACACTGCAAGGCTGGACTTGGAGGCTTCCAAGTACCAGTTTCAAATGGTAGCTGACACAAATGACACAGCTGCTAGATGGATAGCAGGTACCATAGCACTATGGAGGTTTGCATGGCTAAGAACCACTAATCTCACCCAGGACACCCAGAGTAAGGCTGTGGATTTCCCAGTTGAGGGCAGTTCTCTTTTTGGTGCTCAAACTGAGGCATACATGAAGAAAGTAGATGAGTACAAGGATACTTTCAGGGGCAATTCTACTAGAGAGAGAGCCTCTCCTTCCACTTCATCTTATGCTAGGGGAGGCAGGGGTAGGTCCTCTTTTAGGAGGCCTTTCTTTCAAGTGCAGGCTGTTCCCCAACAGCAGTACCAGTCACAGCAGGGTGGCTTTTTATAGAGCCAGGGGCAGAAGGGGTTCCAGGAGAGGATTCCAATCCACACAGCCACAGCAGCAGGCAAAGCAAAATCCCTGACTTTTCCCCTCAGGCTTCCTCTCCATCTCTTGTAGGGGGCAGACTGACTCACTATTTTCAGGAATGGATGAAAATAACCACAGCCAAGTGGGTTCTGGAAATAGAGAGTCAGAGTCTGTCCCTTTGTTTCAAGTCCCTTCCTCCTCCAAGATCAAAGCTGTTCACACCAGCTCCTTTCACAGAAAGAAAACTACTGCAGCAGGAAGTTCCCCCTACCAAAGAGGGCAAGGGTTCTATTCAAGATACTTCCTAACATCAAAAATGAATGAGGAGTGGCGGCCTATACTAGACCTCAGACTGCTAAACAAGTACTTAGTAAAACCAAGGTTCAAGATGGTCACATTGGCCATGATTCTGCCAACATTGCAAAAAGGAGACTGGCTAGACTCCTTAGACCTAAAGAATGCATATTTCCATATTCCCATAAGGGAGTCACACAGAAAATATCTGAGATTGAGACTCCCCTCAAGCCACTATCAGATCTTATCTGTGTTAATCTTCACCATTCATCACTACTTGGGTAATTCACTGGAGCTAGGACCCTGTGGGAGACTTTTTTTTTTTTCTATGGGAGGAGTTGACGTCGGGCTGGCGCCACTGTCGACTCCGCCCCAGCCCCAGTTCTTTCTCTCCCGCTGTTGAGTGAGGATCCTGCGTGTGAGACCAAAGAAATTTTGCGGCCTAAGTCCGTCGTGTGTATTGCCTCGGTTCTGACCGTCTGCTCGATGTCGCTTCTTCAACTTCGGTAAGATCTTTCCTTTTTGTTTAAAGCGGCATCGAGTACTGTGTTTTATTTAATTTTTTGTCCAGTCATGTCTCGTCAAGGGGGCAAGAAGGCATCAAAAGTGGGGCGGTTCCCCATGCGTCAGTGCCCCTGTGGCGGCCTTTACTCTGTTACGGACCAGCATGACCGTTGCCTCTCCTGCCTCAGCCCCGGACATGATATGGATAACTGCGATATCTGCTTCTCCATGGACTGCCGTGTCATTGAGATTTGCTTGTGGAAAGTCTGACATGCGCTGCCAACTTTCGGAGGACAGATTCGCAGTCGTCAGGCCAAGGTCAGGACTCTCAGCCCTTCCTCCGGGTCCCCTTTCAGTTCTATACGGCCTGCGGAGGAGGTAACCCCCACCTCGTCTAGCCTTGCCACAGCGGGGGTTACTTCCATGGTGCAGGAGGCCCAGGCTGACCCTCTTGGGGGTCAGTCTGGAGGCACTGTCCTGGCAGTCGCTACTTTGGTAGCGAAGGTTCCCTCTGTGTTGTGTTCTGGGTCCCTTGGGATCGGACCAGCACCGTCCTCGGCGCCGTTCTCCAGTGTCATTTTTGGTCCCGGTACCATTCGCAGCACCGTCTGCTTAGAGAGCGACATCGTGGTTGGCGTCGGGCCTGTCCTCGGCACCGCCATCACCCCTGATTCTGCTCATGGTGTCGGGGATTCTGGCGGTGTCTTGGTTGGTGGTCTGGAGTCTTCTGGTTCTAGTCTTGGTGCCGATGGCCAGCGCTAGGACGGGAACTGGCGCCGTCTCTGCCCCCGGTATCGGGGACTGAGTCGGCACCATGGTTGGTGTCGACCCTGCTTTCAGCACTGCTCGCGGCACCGGAGTTGTGTGTGGCACTGGGCTCAGCACCAGGTCTGCCTTCGGTGTCGCTCGTGGCACCTTGGTGAATGTCGGCGCTGGGTGCAATGCCGCTTCAGATTCGACTCTCACCAGCGCTGGGGACCAGTATGGAGCTGTGCTCAGGGTCGCGCCTGACTCCGGTGCCATTCGCGGCACTGGGGACGGTGTCGGTGCCAGGCATGGAACTGTACTGTCCTCTGCTGCTGTTGGGGGTTTTGAGTCTCGGGGTGCCCGACCTCGGGGCCCGCGGAACTGGAGGGGGCCCATGGGGTGGTCTGGCATTGGACCTCAGAGTCTACCTCCTCAGAGGCAGATTCTGGGTCTGATCTGGACTGGCTTCCGGATTCCTCTGGATCTTTGGATCCTTCTGTCTCCAGCACCTCACCCCCACTCTCTCCCCTCCTGCAGTTCAGCTTTCACTGGTAGACCTCAGGGTCAGGGGGTCTGACCAGCCAGCGGTGGTCCCTGTGGCTACTGCTGAGCAGCCTGAGGTCACTGGAGAGGCTGTTGCTTCAGTTGAGGTCCCCCCTCCTTGATGTGTTTGGACAGTCCAAGTTTGGGGCAGCCCGGGGCACATCAGGAGGGGGGCTACGGTTCCCTGGGTGGACTCCTTGGAGTCTACTTGGGGATGCCAGTTGCCTAGGTTAGTGGCAAAGAGGACGAAGTCCCTATCTGACTCTGAAAGGTTGAGAGGTAGAGGTGTGGTGCAGCAAGCTCTTTCTGGGTCCAGGCCGGGTCCTGGAAGGAGCCACAGTGCAGACCCTTGCCTTTCCCTGACGGAGACCGGAAGAGGAACTTCTGCTTCTGAGGTCAGGGGCTGTCCTTCTGGACTCACACGGTCCCGGTCACCTCATGGGTGGATTTCTTCCTTGGGGCACAGCTCTGACCGTTCTGACCCGGTTGAACAGCTATTAGCTGCAGTGGCTTTGGGATCCACCTCCCTGCGAAGGGTTTTCTGTTGGCCTCCCTGCCCTGACAGAGACTGTTCTCCTGTTTCCAGGAGCCTGCCCTCTGAGCCTCTGTCTCCACCCCCAGTAGTACCAGGTATTCCGGGCTCTCGGGGTCCACTCACTTGGGAGCAATTCAGAGGATCGGCTGCATTCTTTCCCACCTACCTCCATGCCTTGGACCAGCAGATTTTTCACCATGCCCACATGCAGCCGACCCCTGACCTGGGGAGCTTATCTTCCTCCTCTTCTCCCTCTACTGAGGGAGAGGAACCATCAGTCCACATATCCCCTGCATCTGAGCTGTCCTCATATCAGCACTTCCTGGTGAGGATGTTGGACGAGCTCCACCTGACCCACGTACCTATAAGCAATCCCGAGCATGTGACACGCACCTTTTTGGGTGAATTCAGTGCGGCCCACTTGGTGGCTCCCGCCTGGCCGATTTCTTTCCAGGAAGCGTTGCATCAGCTCTGGCTTCATCCCTTCTCCACTGTTCCAGCCCCAAGGGACTTAAGCCAGCAGTATTGCACTCCCCCGGGGTCTCCAGGTTCTCTGCCTCATCCCCCTTCAGGGTTGACCTCCCTGGACACTTCTTCCGGGCCTCACACCCCCTACCGTAACGGCCCTCCAAATTCAGACTCTGTTCAATTTCTGGGGGAGATGAGTATTTTACTTGGCACGGACATCCCTTTCAATTGCTGCACATCAAGCCCACTTTGCAGCCTATGACAGGTTCTTGTGGTCCAGACTAGGACAGCTCCTAGCTTTGATGCCTGATTCAGAGGAAACCAGGCAATCCATCGCCCTCTCTGCGTGGGGCCTGGAGCTAGCAGGGCACCAAGCAAGGGCATCTTACAATGCCAATGAGGTAGCTTCCAGAGTGGTAGGGACAGCGATCTGCCTTCGGTGGATGGCATGGCTTCGCCTATCCCGGTTGTCACCCCTGGCCCGGCGTAGGATGATTTACTCCACCTACCAGAGAACCCACCTCTTTTCCCGTCGAATGAGATGGCGACTTCCGGGGCACCTTCCTTCCCCCACTGGGGAATCCCCATCTCACCTGGACCAGTCTCAGGCCTCCCCAGGCCTGTAAGGGTTCTTCCCTTCAGTGTCTCACCCACTGGAGGCTAAGGGACCTGGTCCCTTAGGGTGTTCTGGGTACCCCCCTTTCTGGGGGGGCTCAGTACTCACCCAAGTAGTGATGAATGGTGAAGATTGACACAGATAAGATATGAAAATTACATACCTAACGTAATTATTGATCTTTCTGTGTATCTTCACCATTCATCACTAAATCCCACAGTCCTTCCCCTGGGGCCTCAGTCTCCGGACTCCTCCCCTCTTCTCCGTGTGTCTTTTCCCTCCCTCTCCTCTTCCTGATATGTAGACAGGAGGGGGTTGTGAGGACACACGGGAGTATGCCTCTGTTTTCTGAGTTTGGAGGAACTCCTCCATCCTTTTTCCCTTCCTGAGGGGTTGTGGAGTGAAGAGGGTTATGTTTTTCCCCCCTTTTATGTATCTAAGAATTTTTCTTCAGTGACCTCAATTTGAGGCCACCTTGTAACTTTTGAAACCTCTAGTTGGTTTAAAAAAAAAATTAAAAAAACACTTAATTTGGTGAGAGAGGAGGGAAGGGGTTGGGACACGGCCTCAGCCTACACTACTTCCATGTGGTCTTCTGACCCTAGCTGCAGGTTTTTGTCTTGCAGATGGCTTTCATAGTCCAGGTCAGGACCTTATGCCTAAAAAAAAAAAAATTTTTTACGTGGTGCACCTTCGTTCTGAGGTTGTGTTGCTCGCCCTTCCCCCTTCCTCCCTCACTTCTTTTCCTTTGCTTTCTTATCTTTCTTCTCCTTCCAGAGATTGGGGCCCCTCTTCTCTCCCCAATTTCCTTTCTAAGTTTCCTCCTCTGTCACCTCAGTCATTTATTTCTCCATTTAGTTCATTCTTCTTTTCCTTTTATGTATCCCTTAGGCTCTCTTGCCTCATCCCACCCTCCCTTCCATACACTTTCCGGCGTGTCAGAACTGGGGCTGGGGCAGAGTTGACAATGGCTAACTGCCAACCCTCGAGCGACACGTAGAACGTTGGTCTCGAGGGCGGCGCCAGCTCGTCGACTCCTCCCATAGAGAAAAAAAGTATTCTGAGGGGTCCTAGCTCCAGTGAGCTACCCAGGTAGTGATGAATGGTGAAGATACACAGAAAGATCAATAATTACGGTAGGTACATAATTTTCATTTCTCAACACTTCCCTTCGGCCTCACCTCTGCACCAAAGGATTTTACAAAGTGCATGGCAGTAGTGATGGCACACCTGAGACTAGGGGTGTCAGTTTTTCCCTATCTGGACGATTGGCTAATTGTGGGAAAATCTCACCAGCAGGTGACAGAACACCTTCAGGTAACCCAGGATCTGTTGCACTCCCTGGGATTCCTTCTCAACATCAAGAGGTCAGTCCTGACCCCTCTGCAGGTTCTGCAGTTCATAGGTACAGAACTAAACACTGTACTGGGAAGGGTTTTCCTCCCTCAGGAGAGAGCAGAAAGCATTCCACTTTGGCAGGCTCATTTGTCCTGGGCAGGCCAAAGGCAGTTTCTACAACTGTTGGGGCACATGGCTTCAGCAACAAGCACAGTCATAGGTGCCAGGTTTCAGATGAGAAACGTTCAGCTCCACCTCAGAGCACACTGGTGCCAAAGGTGGGACTCCCTATCAAAGCTAGTACCAGTAACAAAGGTGTTACTACAGGCACTCCAATGGTGGATGGAGCTGGAAAACTTGAGAGAAGGGGTCCCATTCCTGCAGGTGCCCCTTCACTGATTCTCACAACAGATGCTTCCCTGGTAAGGTAGGATGCTCATTTGGGAGAACACACCATTCGCGGTACCTGGGAGAGTGCAGACTCACTCCTGGACATAAACCTGCTGGAGTTAAGGGCTGTTTACCTTGCCCTTCAGGCTTTCTCACATCTAATACAGGGAAAGGTGGTACAAGTCAGTACAGACAATAGCACAACGTACTACATCAACAAGCAAGGAGAGACAAGGTCCACTCCACTCTGTACAGAGGCAATGAAGATATGTAGCCTTGCTTACTTCCTAAACACTTCCCTATAGTCAATCCATCTGCCTGGCAAGGACAACACCCTGGCAGATGCCTTGAGCAGGATAAACCAGGCCCATCACGAATGGGCACTGAACAAGCAAGTGGTGAATGCTCTATTCAGGAGGTGGAGAACCCCAGAAATAGATCTTTTTGCATCCCACCAAAATCGCCACTTACCTCAGTATTGTTGCAGGACTCCTGTAAAAGGGACAGTTCCCCTGGATGCCTTGATTCTGGATTGGAAAGGAAGGCATCTTTATGCCCTTCCCCTTTTCCCCTGATGCTCAGAGTTCTCATCAAGCTCAGGTCACAGCCAGCTTCAATGATTCTGGTAGCCCCAGACTGGGCCAGACAGCCTTGGCACTCCCTCCTGCTCTCTATGTTGGTGACCAAACCAATTCACCTTCTACAAAGGTCAACCTACTGACCTCCTTTCAGGGAGGGTCATGTACCCCAATCTCAGGTCCCTCAAGCTCAAGGTATGGCTCTTGAGAACTTAGAATATGCAGACTGGAAATTCTCTGAAGGGGTATTGGAGGTCCTCAGAGGGTATAGGAAACCTTCTACTAAGAAAACCTATGCCTCGAAATGGAAAAGATTCTCTATATGCTGTAGAGATAAGGATATAGTCCCAGCTCAAGCTGGCATCCCAACCCTGCTGGACTATTTGACTTACCTGCACTCCCAGGGTTGCTGCACTCAACCCTAAAGGTGCATCTAGCTTCAGTGTCAGCATATATTTCAGCTGGAAAGGACACCTCCCTAGCATCAAATCCTATATTCAGGAGGTTCTTTAAGGGACTCTCATTCATTTCCCCCCTCACAGGGAACCAGTGCTAGCCTGGGACCTTAACATTTGCATTGCTCAGCTTATGCTTCTCCCCTTTGAGCCTATGGCCTCTGCAGAGCTTAAATTTGTTACTTGGAAGGTAGCCTTTTTGGTAGCCATCACTTCTGCCAGGAGGATAAGTGAGCTCCAGGCCCTCTGTCTGGAAAAGGACTATGTTTTCTTCCATAGGGACAAGGTAGTGTTGAGAACCAATAGTAAGTTCCTCCCCAAATTGGTCTCTGACTTCCATTTGAACCAGTCTTACCTTGCCAGTTTTCTTTACTGATCACTGTAGCTCAGGGGAGCATAGATTGCACAGCCTGGATGTAAAAAGGGCTTTAAGTTACTACATCACTCATACCAAGGACAATAGATAGGATAGGCAACAGCTGCTCCTTACCTATGGGTAGGTAGGTAAAGGGATTCCTGTCTTAAAAAGAACTATCTCTTGGTGGATAGTTCAATGTATTATGTTTTGTTACTCAAAAGCAAGTAAGATACCTCCTCTGGGCTTAGAGCCCATTCTACAAGGGGCACAGCTGCCACTATTGCAGCTTCCTGAGAGGTGCCTTTGGTGTTAATCTGTAAAGCAGCTACCTGGAGGTCAGTCCACACCTTCACTAAGCATTATAGCCTGGATGCCCAGTCCAGGAGTGATGCCAGGTTTGGCACAGCAGTTCTACAGAGCTTTTTCCTAAATAGATTCTTTGTCCACCTCCTTGAGATACTGCTGCATAGTCTGCAAGAGTAATAATATTAGTGGATTCCTGTGGTTAGAAGAAAAAATTACTCACCTGTAGTAATCTTGTTTCTTCCAATGGGATCCACTAATATTATTACTCCCCACCCTGCCTCCGCTGCAGAATCAGTAAACAGAAAAATCCTCTCCATAACTGATTGTATGTATACCTGGAGTAGTATGCCATTTACTGGCACTTCTTAGTAATGTTTTATAGCTTGTTGGTTCTTTTTCTTAGGTACATCTGACTTTAAGAAAAAGGGAGATGTCTCTTTTTGGTCATCTGGTTAATGTTTACTAGTTGCCCCAGTTGGGGCCCAATTTTTTACTATTTTGGTTTTTGACCATAGGTTAGTATGGCCTCTTTGCAGGCTCCTAAAAAATCTGAGGTTAGAATGTAGGCAGTTACACTGGGCAGTTTTGAAATTGGATGCTCGAGCTAAAGATTCCATCATTAGCATAGCATTCCATTTGGCTCTGGGGTAGTGCTGGTTTAAAGGAGCACTACAAGAGTAATAATATTAGTGGATCCCATTGGAAGAAACAAGACTACTACAGGTGAGTAATTTTTTTCTTCTAGCTGCACCTGCCTGATACTAACAAGAACAGGATGCTTGTTAAGAATGGGGGTTGGAAGGACTTATAAGACAGCTGAGCTGCAACTGCTAGAAAGAAGAATGGACACAGAGATTGAAGAAAAACTCAGATGTTTTCTGTTTTTTTTTTGC
This sequence comes from Neoceratodus forsteri, assembly GCA_016271365.2. Classification (NCBI taxonomy): domain Eukaryota; kingdom Metazoa; phylum Chordata; order Ceratodontiformes; family Ceratodontidae; genus Neoceratodus; species Neoceratodus forsteri. The sequence goes on along the minus strand of CM057453.1, from coordinate 1,318,695,778 downwards.
CTTTGTAAATAGTTATACTGAACAATTTGTTTTTATGTTACTGCTAGTGTAAATAAATATTGTTGGTGAATTCTAATACTGATCCTGGTTTTCCTGTGCTTCCTGACCTGTGCCTCGATGACAGGTGGTGTCAGCCTAAGTGGGATTTACACCGTGCATACCCTAACAAGAGTTTTGTGCATGGGTACTGAACCTAGTACCAGGGGAAGCACAGAGAAGGGTATGGATTCTGCAGCAGCAAGTCCAGGAGTGGTTACCAGGAGGATGGCAGCCAAACTAGCAGAGACAGAAGTCCAAGCTGAGATTGTACAGCCAGCACAAGTTATGGAGAAAGAACAGGCAGTGACAGAACCTGAAAGCCTGATGGACTTTTTCAAATGGTGAGCTATACAACAAAAAGAGATTGAGAAGCAGAGAGAAAAATAGATTCAATGTTTAGAAGCACTGAGGAGAGAAGAGATGCAGCAACAGGAGCAGTAGATGGGAGCAGCGAAGGCTGGATGCCTTGCAAGCTATCAAAGGCAGAGGTTCTGGCACAGATCCAGACGAGCAACAAAACACAAGCAATTTAAAAGCCATTAAACTTACAAAGTTGTGTCCCTCGTATGATATTGAGGCATTCCTGACAACTTTTGAAAGCATTGCCACAGCCTGCCAATGGCCAAAGCAGCAATGGACAATCAGACTGGTACCCTACCTGACAGGGAAAGCCCAACTTGCCTACCACAGTATGGACACTGCACAGTCAGAAAATTGGTGAAAAGCGAAATCCTGAAAAGATATGACATCTCTGGAGAGACCTACAGGCAGAGATTTCGATCTCTGAAGTACAACTCAGTCGACAATCCTTGAGAAGCCTTCATCTGACTCAGAACTCCTGATAAAATGGCTCCAACCAGAGAGCAAAACAGTACCACAGATCAACACATTTGCCATGGAGCAGTTTATCAACATCCTGCCTACAGATGTGCAGCTTTGGGTAAAGGAACACTGACCGGAGAGTGGGGAAAGGGCTGATCTGTTTTCAAGGGTGGAGCTCTTGCAGCAGGTAATACCATTAGGACTGAAGCTGGCAGGCATCCGGACCCCACAGAAAACTTATAGCTAGCAGTCTGAGGTAGCAGGCCGCCCCTGACATTGGCTACGCCCGACGTCAGACGTAGTATAAAGGGGGCGGTCCCCTGGTGCCATCTCAGCTATTGATCCGCTGTTGACCCACGTAGTTCAGCTCCTCAGATGCCTTTCTTTGCAGTTGACAGCCATCGAATGTCAGAAGTTCTTAGTGCTTCAAAAAACCTTTCAAACAACGCCTTGTGTGTGTCGTCACCCTCCCCACCGTGGCAAAAAGCAAAGTGTGCGTGTGGGAAGCAGATCCTGGCCAAAGATGACCACGCTGCCTGCCTCCTCTGCCTAGGCCCAGAACACCAGCCCAATGCCTGCACACATTGCCAGAAGTTCAACCAAAAGATGCGTGCCAGGAGGGCCAATGCACTCAAGACCTTCCTGCTAGAAAAGAAGCTTGTGGTCATGTAGCGAGGATCAGGAGCCAGCTCATCCTCTCCCGCCAGGGATTCCCCACCCAAAGATAGGTCATCAGGGGGGTAGTTTCACCACAGGGATAAGGATCAGGCCAGGTCTGAATCCCGCCCTAAGTCACCAGCCAAGCAGGCCTCGTCTTCCTCATCCTCCGGCCACAGGTCCAGTTTGGTTCCGGCCCAGCCGTCCGAACCTTCCCACACGTCTAAGTCCGCTCCCTCCTCCTCTCAGGGCAAACATCGGGAGTTGGCCTCATCGGGAAACCATCACTCTTCCCTGGCTCATCAACCCCTAAAACCCTCTGGGTTGACCCAGGAAAGCCTATCCAGGGCTCAGTACAGGCCCAGCTCTTCTGATAAGCGCAAGTACTTGGAAGAACCCTCAGGTAGGCAGAAGGTTGCGAGTGCTCAGGCATCTTCCCCTCCAGCAAAGATGTGCTCTCCTCCAGATCAGTGCAAGCCTAGCCGGTCACCTACTCCGTCGATCCACTCCCCAACACCTGACACAGGGCGGTCGCCGGATGAAGACCAGCCATCCGCCTCTCCTCTGAGGGACCAGATGCCTGACAAAGTCACGCCAGACCAACAGACGAGGGCATTGCCAGTCATCGGCCTACTGATGCCGGGATCCTGGACCTGACACCTGCTGAGCTAGACCCCTGCACCTAAAGACCCGACGCCCAGCCCCTCAGCTCTGGCACCAACCCCTGCGGTCATCCCAGTAGCGGACATCGGGAGTCTGTTTACTATATGGTGGAGTACAGTGAAAGAGGATCTTCTGTATAGATCCCCAGAAACTGTCCCTTCTCCACCAAACATTGGTCCTCCTCCCACCCCATAGCCTCAGGGGGGTGAGGCCAAGCACCCATGCCTGGACCCTAAGGGGAAGAGAAGGAAATGACCCTCATCCCCATCTCCTTCTTCCTCTCCTGTCACGTCCTCCTTGGATGAGGACGACGTGGATTCACAGCCTTATTCTGATGGGGAATTTTGTCCTCCCTCCCTCCTAAAGATTCCCAGTGGTCCCCCTCGGATGATCCCTAATTTCTGGACATTATGAGAAGACATTATGCATTATGTCTGCATGAGAAGGCAGTCATGGCTTAGGCTCACGGGTTTCCAACCGTACCTACAAGAGTCAATTATGGATTCCCCCTTTCAGGGTCCCGTTCTGTTCAGCCCAGAAGTTGAACAAATGGTTAAGCAACTTCAGGAGTCAGGAAAAGTGATGTCTGACATGCACTGCATGTATAAATCTCAGCCTCAGTAACCCCACCGTTGCCCTTTTCGCAAAGGACAAGGGCAGGGACAGGGGAGTAAACAGTCCCACGGTAAGGGTTTCAAGAGGTGGGGTCACCCTGCCCCTCAAGGTTCCAAGGGCCTCCCATCCCCTCAGCCTGATGCTCTCTGCCCCTCTCCTCCCTTCAGGGACAAGCAGAGTGAGAAGGTAGGAGGACGGTTTGCGCTCTACCCACTTGAATGGTCCAGTATCACTGCGGACCAATGGGTACTGGATGCCATTCAAAAGGATACACAATAAAGTTCACCTCTGTCCCACTGGACAACCCACCCCCCACCCCATGGTCCCCTGGAACACAGTCTCCTTCTAGAAGCAGATATTCAACAGCTCCTAGAAAAAGATCCATCTAAAAGGTTCCACAAGCCCAGAAGGGAAAGGGTTACTACTCTCGTTTCTTCCTGGTCCCGAAGAAAATGGGAGACCTTCGTCCCATTCTGAATCTGAGCCAGCTCAATCTCTCTGTAAAATACCAGAGGTTTCAGATGGTCACTTTGGCAGGTCTCTTCCCCTTACTCTAGCAAGGGGACTGGTTGTGCTCTCTAGATATGCAGGACGCCTACGTGCATATCAAGGTCCTGAAATCTCACAGAAGGTTTCTGCGCTTCAGCTTCCAGGACAAGCACTACCAATTCAGGGTACTTTTCTTTGGTCTTTCTTCCATCTCCAGGGTTTTCACTAAGTGTCTAGCGGTGGTAGCAGTGGCCCTCAGGAGAGGCCTCTTTGTAAGCCCTTACCTGGACAACTGGCTCCTCTCCACTCGGTCGGAGGAGGAGCTTCTAATCACCTTGCAAGAGACACAGACTTTGTTTTCCTCCCTGGGGATCACAGTAAACTGGCCAAAATCCCACCCTTGGCTGACCCAAAGGTTGAAATTCATAGGGGCTATTCTGGACACCTGGCAGGGCAGAGCCTTTCTGCCTCCAGGCAGGGCAGACTGCCTTTGGGATTTGGCCAGCAGGCTCCAGAAAGCCCCCTCGACCCCTGCCCAGGTTGTTCTACAGCTTCTAGGCCATATGGCAGCTGCCATAGCCACAGTACCCTTAGCCAGACTACGTATGAAGACCCTCCAATGGCATCTCAGGGTCCAATGGGACCAGTCGGTGGACGATCTGGATCTCTGAATCTGGATGTCTCGGGTGGCACACCATTCCCTTGAATGGTGGCTCCGTCATGACAGTCTAGCGGGAGGAGTTCCATTCCGGAGACCCACCCCTCTCCAGACTTTAACCACAGATGCCTCTGTGTCTGGTTGGGGGGCTCATTTAGGGGATCACAGGACTCAGGGTCTTGACCTACCATAGAGAGCTCTCTAAGTATAAACGTTCTGGAAATGAGAGCCATGCTGAATGCACTTATCGCATTCAGAGACCAACTCTCGACGGGTCCTCTCCTGGTGCAGACAGACAACACACCAATGGTCTTCTACATCAGCAAGCAAGGGGGACTCATTCGTACCCCCTTTGCAGGGAGGCCAAGAAAGTGTGGGATTGGGCAGTAGAACACCGTTTGGATCTCATCGCAGTTCATCTGCTGGGGTTCAGAACGTTCTCACCGACAGTCTCAACCACTCTAACTCTCTGACTCATGAGTGAGAACTGCTCCAAGAAGTCACAGATGACCTGTTTGGTCACTGGGGCTATCCAGAGTTGGACCTCTTTGCGTCCCCATGCAGTGCCAAACTGTGAAACTTTTGCTTGCTCGTTCCAGGGCCTGGTGCTTTTTGGTGCGATGCATTGTCCCTCTCTTGGACAGGGAAGTTCCTGTACGCCTTCTCTCCTTTCCCCCTCATTCAGAGAGTACTGCTCAAGTTGCAGTCAGAAGGAGCCAGAATGGTTCTGGTGGCTCCTCTTTGGCCCCGACAGATCTGGTATCTGTTGCTCTAGCAACTGTCACTGGAGTCTCCAGTTCAGTTGCCACTCTCCACCCACTTGCTCTCACAAGAGCAGGGGACACTCGTCCATCCTGCTCTTCACTCTATTCACCTGCACACGTGGCATCTGCAGTCCTAGCGGGAGAGAGATTAGGAGTGTCAAGCAGGGTGGCTGAGATCTTGGTTGCAGTGAGGAAGCCTTCCACCAGTGCCACCTACGCTCTGAAATGGAAACGCTTCTGTCAATGGGCTACGGCCCGTGCCCTAGATCCCCTGGGTTGCTCAGCTAGGTACATGCTAGAATGTCTCCATCACCTTCTGGATTTAGGACTGAGCTATTTGTCCATTAAGGTTTCCGTATATCATGATCCTATGGAGATAAAACTCTGGCACAGCTCAACGTCTGTAAGACATTTCTACGAGGGGTGGTACATATCAGACCTCCTAGGAAAGACATTATTCCTCCTTGGGACTTACTTTTCATCCTGCAGAAACTCACCCTTCCTCCCTTCGAGTCAGCAGCCTCTTGCGAGCTGCGCTTCCTCTCATGGAAGACCTTCCTTTTGGTAGCCATTACCTCCACTTGAAGGGTTTCTGAGCTCCAGGCCTTGATGTGTAAGGAATCTTACATAGTCTTCCACAGGGACAGGGTGACCCTGTGCACAAACCTTAAATTCATGCTGAAGGTATCCCTGCTGACTCTTAACCTGGACATCAACCTTCCGGTTTATTATCCAGAATTTGTTAACCAAGGTGAAGCACTGTTGCACACCTTGGATGTTCACAGAATTTTGAGGTATTACCCCACAGGACTCGCTCCTGCAGACAGTTGGACCAATTGTTCATCTCATTCACCAAGTGAATGTTAGGGGCTCCTGTTTCAAAACAGTCACTAGCCTGTTGGCTGGTGCAGTGCATTACTTTCTGCTACCAGCATCATAACAAAGCACTTCCGGGAACAGTCAGGGGCCACTCTACCAGCGCAGTGGCCTCCTCCTTCGCAGCACTCAAAAATGTCTCCTTGGCAGATGTTTGTGCTGCAGTTGCATGTAATTCAGGCCACACTTTATTAGACATTACAGCCTGGACATTGCATCCAGAAGGAGAGCAGCTTTTGGACTAGCAGTCCTGCAGGGCCTACTCTCTTAGATGCCTTTCTAATATGTTTCAGCTGTTTTTCAGCATCTCTCCCTACCACCCTCAGACCTGGGCCTATCCTTGGGTACTGCTTGGGACTCGGTTCTAATGGTATTACCTTCTGCAAGAGCTCCACCCTCGAAGATGGATAGTACAGTTAAGTAACAACTTACCATAACAGTAGATCTTCAAGAGGAGCTCTTGCAGCAGGTGGCTTTCCCACCCTCCATCCCCCAGGATAGTATTTTGGCTGTTATATCACCAGAACTTGGTGGGGAGTTCCTGCTCAGTTTTCCAGTTTGGTTTCTAGCTGGGTCTCCGGCGGGAGAACTGAGATGGCGCCAGGGGACCGCCCCCTTTATACCACGTCTGACGTCGGACGTAGCCGATGTCGGGGATGGTCCCCTGCCTCAGACTGCCAGCTACAAGTTTTCCATAGGGTTGTGATGCCTGCCGGCTTCAGTCCTAATGGTATTACCTGTCACTAGACCACCTCTAGAAGATTTACTGTTATGGTAAGTTCTTATGTAACTGTACTTTTCTTTGGCCGAGGACTACTAAATGGGCAGACAGATGCCACAACAGCGAGGTAACAGCCAAACAGCAGTAAGTCACTCTTTTTCCCATTTAAACTCCAAGTTTGATAAGAACTCTGGTGGGGGTAACAAATCTGGGCCCAAAGACGTTATTTGCTATAATTGTAATAAGCCAGGCCATATTGCAAGAAACTGCCATAGTAAGGAGAGTGGCACTGGAACAGATTTGTCCTTGGCAAATTGGGCAATTACTTAACAGATGTGAAGATGGGGGATGAGACTGTAAAGGGACTAATTGATTCGGGAAGCAGACAAACCCTAGTGCATGTTGAAGTGTTGGGAAAACACCGTGCAGAAGAACCAGGTACTGGTGTCATCTGCATCCAATAAAAGTGGGGGTAGTACCCAAGTTACCTGTACCTGTGATTATTGGAAATGGCTGTCCAGGATTTACTGAGTTAATCTCAGAGGAACTGAACCCTGCAGTTTCAGCAGCTATGGTGACGAGCTCAGGCAAAGAAAATTTCTGATGGTGGGGACACTTTTCCTTTCAGTGATTTTGATTTGGTCTTGTTTGAGCACAGCTCCAAGATCCGGAAGTCCAGGAAAGAAAGAAGATGCCTGAAGAAGCTGTGGCAACAAATGACTGATGGACATAAGGGGTTAACATATGAAAATGCTGAAACTAAGTTGATAACTGATTGTGGTTTTCTTTCAGAACAAGCTAGCAATGTTTCTTTCTAGGGTTATTTTAAGTAGCTGGGAGTAAAACCAAAACTGGGTGGACCAAAGTTTAAAAAATGTAATGGGTTACTGTAAAGAGTTTGGGTTAAACCTCAGACACAGGAACAGACAGAACAGTTGGTTATACCACAGAAGTATAGAACAGAGTTGTTACAGACAGCACATGATAGTCCTATGGCTGGTCACTCAGGGAGGGATCACACCCTTGCTAGATTGCTGTATAGATTTTACTGGCCTGGAATTCATGAAGATGTTGCTATCTATTGTAATTCATGTGTCGAGTGTCAGAAAGTAGCCCCAGTTAACAACTCTTTATATCAAAACTGTGTTGTAATTGTGAATTCTAGGGACATGGATATGTTGTTCAATCCACACTTACTGGCAGGTTCCTTGCCGCTTTAAATCTTGCCAGAAGGTCTTTAAGCTGGCTCCTCCCACCCACCCGGGTGGTAAAACTCTCAGCTCCACCCCATGATGCCAGATCTTGCTTACCGCTTGGAAGCTCAGGTTCCCTCCTTAGCGCTCTGCGTTTTAGACTGGATCTTAACTCTTCGGTTCGTCCGAAACTAGTTTTGAAGTTTTCTAAACTTCGGTCTTCATCATCCCACGTGGCTGCGATGGAAAAATCGATTCCCGGCTTTCGGAGGTGGCCTTATGGGCAGAAAATATCCAGGACAGATCCGCACTCCACGTGCGTCTACTGCCTAGGCCTAGACCACGACCCACAGGCCTGTGAGTTGTGCTGCTCTTTTTCAGCCACCGTCCTGGAGGATCGCGCTGCCCGATTGAAGCTCGGGCACCTCGAGAAGCGTTACCCGCTGGTAAAATCCAAAGAAGCTTGTTGGGTGGTGTCTGCGGTGGCTGGCTCGGCTGAGCAGCTCGAGCATATGATCGCCCTCGAGGAGCAGGTGGCCCAGGCCACATCTTCCTCCTCCTCAGCCGCGGCATTTATCCCACTCTCTCTGAGTTCCTTGTACACGACTTCATTCAAGGAGCTTTGTCAGTCCCTTTCCATTAAGGGAGAGGGGCCATCGGGATATTCTTCTCAGCCCAAAAAGAAGGAGTGGAAGGGTGAGTCCCACTGTCAGCGTTCATGGGAGGGAGAGGTCTCCTTCCCCGGACAACAACGTAAACTTGAGAAGGGTTGCATCTCAGGCCACTGGCTTCACGGTGTCCCCATCAGGCCAGTCTGCCAAGACTCTCGTCGACACAGTCAAGATTTTCCTCGACCCATCGGACGGGCTGTCGACTGGTGAAGCTGACAACCCACCTTCGCCGGTTTCCCCGGTGGAGACCGAGGATCTGCCTGCGCCTTCGGGGCAGCAGTCCCCGGATAACGTGCCCAAGCCGAGGGAAGAGCGGGTGTCCCCCGCCCCTTCCCAGACCCACCCTCCGTCACCCCGAGGGTCTCAGTCTCGGACTTCATCTCGGTCAAGCCATTCCCGCCGACATCGGCGGTCTCAGTCTCGGTACTGAAGTAAGCGGCGACACCATTCCTCCTCGTCCTCTTCCTCAGATGAGGAGAGGCTTCGATGTAAATTACGTAGACGTTACGAGGAGCTTATGTGGCAGCAGTTACTGCTGTCCGGGACTAAACCGACTCCGGTTCAGCCCCCGGCCATGAAGTGGCTGTCGCCTGAACAACCAAAGCAACCGCTCGCCCCAGTCGAGATGCCCGTTCCTGGGCTGGTTGTTCGGCTGAAACTGGCTGCTTCACCGATTGTGGTGGAACCTCCGCCTCCACAACTGAAGTCTGGGGCACCGACCAAGGATTCTCGGTCGGGTCACGGCCTGCCCCACAGGTTGTCGGTCACCCTCACTCCCGACCGTCCTCGGCAGGTGGAGAGTGGCTCAGGGCCGAGGCAGCTCTTTGCAGACTCTTCGGAGTCCGATGACGACTCTTCCCTGTTCTCCAGGCAGGTCGACCTGGAGTCCTCCAGGGGCCAGTCATTGGATGATAGCCCATCATCCTTCTTGGGTCTGCTTGACTCATCTCGGAGTCCACCAGGATGCAGCTCGAGCCCGGTCCAACGGGCCAAGTATCCCTGATGGAGATACTGGACCGAGGGATTCCCCCACGGAGGCCTTTCCGGTGGCTGAGGCCATTGTCAGCCCAGCCTTGGAGCTTTGGCAGTGGCCTGCTTCCTGTCCTGTGCCCTCGGCCAGGATGGCCAGAAAGTATGGAGTCCCTACCAGCTCTTTGCCCGGTTTCTCGGAGCACCCCTCTGCTGAGGGGTTAGTCACCGACAGTGTCTTCTGGTGTTCTGGTTATGCTCGGGACATGGATAAGCCCCCCGACAAAGAGTCCAAAAAGCTGGACTTTGCCGGGTGCAAGGTGTATGCTGCATCCTCCCTCAGTCTCCAACAGGCCAGCTCGGCTGTGCTGATGGCACACTTCTTCCACGCCCTCATGGGCTCCCTGGATGAGGTTGTCCCTCATCTCCCGGCGGACCTGCTGACCATGGCATGTCAGGTGCGGGACCAGGGTAGGGTGGTGGTGAAGCAGCAGCTTCAGACTGCTCTGGACATAGGTGATTCCTGTGCCAGGTCAGTAGCGGCCGCGGTAGCTATGCGTCGCAGGGCATGGCTGAGGATATCCACCTTCACGGTGGATACCCAGCACAAGTTGGTGGACATCCCCTTCTTGGGGACTGACCTCTTCGGCCCTGGAGTGAAGGGACACCTCCAGCGGATCGAAAAGTCCAATGCCACTCTGGACTCGGTCACCTCCACCCAGAGGGACAAAGGCCGCCGTCAACAACAGCATAAGTCCTTTCGTCCTTCAGCCCCTGCAGCACGACCGGCCCAACAGCACCAGCAACAGGGCCAGCAGGCTCGTGCTTGGTGTCCCAAACCCAAGCACGCAGCTTCCTCCAACAGGAAGCAAGGAGGTAAAGGCCCAGGAGGTCCCTCGGCCGGTTCCTCCTCCAAGCCTGCCCAGTGACGGGTTGAGGGGTGCCACCCCCAGCCTTGTCACTCCCCCCCCGGGTTCCCCCCGGTGGGGGGACGGCTCCACCACTTCTTTTCTGCCTGGTTCGCTATCACCACGGACCACTGGGTGTTGGAGGTGGTAGGAAAGGGCCTGCCTCTGGAGTTCGAGCAGACCCCACCCTTTTGAGCCGTCACCCCTCGGGGGGCCACGGGGTCCACAGCCTCGCTGTCGGCCCACTGAGCCGATATTACCCTGCTCCTTGAAAAAGACGTGATCAGGAAGGTGGCGGATCCTCCTCCAGACCCGGGGTTTGTGTCCAGGTATTTCCTGGTCCCAAAATGGACGGGGGGCTGGTGCCCCATCCTCGACCTGCACGACCTGAACAGGTTCCTAAGGTCTCGGACCTTCAGGATGGTCACTCTGGCTCAGATAATTCCATCCTTGGAACGAGACATGTGGTTCTGTTCCCTGGACATCCAGGACGTGTTCTTTCAAGTCCCGATCTGTCTGTCTCATCAGAGATTCCTCCACTTCAGAGCGGAGGGATCCCTTTACGATTTCTGGGCCATGCCCTTCAGCCTCTCTCTAGCTCCCAGGGTCTTCACCAAATGCATGGCAGTGGTGACAGCATTCCTGCGGTGCTGAAGGGTCCGGGTGTACCCCTACCTGGACAGCTGGCTGATTGCAGCCCCCCTCCAGACCGGAGGTGGAGCAGTCCAGAGATCTGGCCCTCCAGGTTTGCTCTCAGATTGGCCTCCTCATCAATGAGGCCAAGTCAGAACTCATGCCGGAAGCAGGTGATACTCTTCATAGGGGCAGAGCTTGACTCTCTTCAAGCCAGAGCTCGGCTCCCAGCGGACAGGGCCGAGGTTCTTTCCTCCTTTGCCCAATCATTTCTGGTTGGGCAATCTCGCCCTGCCTGGGACTTCCTGTGCCTCCTGGACCTCATGGCAGCCTGCACCAGCGTGGTCCATTGGGCCCATTGATACATGCGTCCCCTTCAATGGGGACTGGCCAGCCAGTCATGACAACGCTGCGATCCATTGAACCAGCCCGTGACAGTGACCCAGGAGATGTGGAACGCTCTCCAGTGGTGGACCATTCCGGCACATCTGCAGGAGGGCATCCCATTCATCCACCCTGAGCCGACGGTCTCTCTATCGACCGATGCATCTTTGATGGGTTGGGGTGCCCATCTAGGGGAGCACAGAGCACACGGCCTCTGGTCCCCCTCAGGAGTCCCAATGCCATATCAACCTGCTGGAGCTCTGAGCGGTCCTTCTAGCTCTCACCGCCTTCGCTCTGTTTCTACGGGGTCAAGTGGTTCAGGTCCAGACGGACAATACCACGACCATGTACTACCTGAACCACCAGGGCGGGATGCGCTCCATGCTGTTCTGCAAGGAAGCTCTCCGCATATGGTTCCTCATGTGCAGCCTGGAGGTGGATCTCCTAGCCATTCACGTGGCAGGAGCCTCCAACACCCTGGCCGATGCTCTAAGCTGGATAGGGGCTGCATCTCACGAGTGGTCTCTCCTGCCAGAGGTAGAACAAGATCTATTCTCCCACTGGGGCATGCCTCAAGTGGACCTGTTTGCCTCCAGGGAGAATGCAAAGCTGAGACTGTTCCATGCCCACCCCCCTCAGCAGGGCTCGCTGCAAGGGGATGCCTTCTCGAGGCCGTGGGCCCTGGGCCTCTTCTATGCCTTTCCCCCATTTCCCTTGATCCACAAGGTGCTTCTCAAGGCAAGGAGGGACAAGGCGCAGGTGATTCTGGTAGCCCCAGACTGGCCCCGCCAGTTCTGGTATCCAGATCTCCCCAGTCTCAGCTCCAGGCTCCCGAGGCGGCTTCCAGCCCACCTGGACCTGATCTCAGTCAACCAGAGGAAAGTATTCCATCTGGGCCTTCAATCCCTGCACCTGACAGCCTGGTTACTGAGCGGCTACAGGTCCAGGCCTTGGGTCTTTCCGACGAGGTCCACAACATCATTGAGGCATCCCGTAAGGAGTTGACCAGGAAATGCTATGCCTTCAAATGGAAGAGATTCTCCATTTGGTGTCAGAGGAAGTGCTTGGACCCTTCCACCTGTCCCTTGGCAAGCATTCTGGACTACCTGTGGTCCCTTTCTCAGCGAGGGCTTCGGTCGACAACCCTTAAGGTGCACCTGGCAGCCATCTCTGCTTACTGGGCTCGGGCCGGGAAGCAGTCGGTGGTGCAGGAGAAGGTGGTCTGGCACTTTTTCAAAGGCCTTGATCACATTTCCCCTCCGGTGCGAGAACCTCCACCTCCGTGGGATCTACTGCTGGTATTGGCCAAGCTCATGGGCAAGCCATTCGAACTGATGCACAGGTGCAATATCTCCCACCTGTTGTGGAAGACCGCCTTCTTGGTGGCTATCATGTCAGCCAGAAGGATGGGAGAGCTCCAGGCGCTTTTCTATCGAGTCTCCTTATCTGGTCTTCCACAGGGACAAGGTTGTCCTGTGCCCCCACCCGAAGTTCCTTCCGAAGGTGGTGTTAGAGTTTCACCTTAACCAGGTGTTGACTCTGCCAGTGTTCTACCCCAATCACACCTCGGAGGCCGAATATAGGCTCCATACTTTGGACCCTAGAAGAGCGCTCACTTATTATAAGGAGCAGACAGCTGAAGTTCAGGGAGAGGTTCACCAGCTGTTTGTCACCTACGCTGAAGCCGCACCTGGCAGACCTGCAGCCAAGCAGACGATAAGCAGGTGGGTCACCTCCTGCATAGATCTCTGCTATAGGTTGGTGGGCATGGAGCCTCCCAGAGGGATAAGAGCTCATTCTACCCACCATACCGCTGCATCGGTAGCTGCTTCCAGGAATGTCCCTATCCAGGATATCTGCAGGGCTGCTACCTGGAAGTCGGCACATACCTTCATTACCCACTACCACATCGACCTTGAGTCATGCTGGGATGCTGGTTTTGGGGCCTCAATTCTGCAGTCCTTATTCCCTAAGTAGGGGGTGTGCACCTTGCCTCCCTCCTCCCGGAGAACTGCTAGGAGTCTGCCCAGTAAGTGTGGATTGAACAACATATCCATGTCCCTAGAAATACAGGTTATTCACCTGTAACAGGAGTTCTAGGAATGGTATATGTTGTTCATCCACATGACCCACTCGACCTCCCCGGCTTCGACGCACAACCTGGCATCCAGAGGGCTAGATCTGGCGTCATGGGGCGGAGCCGAGAGTTTTACCACCCGGTTGGGTAGGAGGAGCCAGCTTGAAGACCTTCCGGCAAGATTTAAAGCGGCAAGGAACCTGTCAGTAAGTGTGGATGAACAACATATACCATTCCTAGAACTCCTGTTACAGGTGAGTAACCTGTATTTTTGCATTACTAACTTTACACCTGTGTAAAATTGAAAAATGGTTCCCATATTTCTAGATATTTATCAAGCCGTTGTATATTGTGTAATCCATTATCTTTCTGTATCAGTTCCGGACCTCATTATAGGTATACAAACCAGGATCTTTGTCTTGTTGTATTACAAAATATTGTTTTTGTATTTTATCTTGTTCATATATTATAGAATAAGTAATGTATATTACTGTCATAAACCAGTTACTTCATTGTTCTAAAAAGTTAAATTCAATAAAAATATGAATTATAAAAAAATTATGTAGCTGCAGTCACTAGAAAAGACAAGGTGCCCCTGGTGCCCCTACCCTTGATAGATGTGCCTTTTGAGAGAATTGCAATGGATGTGGTTGGTCCTTTAGACAAAAGTAAAAAGGGCAATAGATTTATCCTGGTAGCATGTGACTATGCTACTCAATACCCAGAAGAAGTTCCAATGCGTACTGTCACAGTTTCATAAGTGGCAGCAGAGCTTGCAAAACTTTTCAGCAGAGTAGGCATACCTAAAGAAATGATTACTGGTCAGGGTAGTGATTTTTGTGCTGCATTACTTAAAGAGCTGTACAGAGCACTAGGTATTGCTGCCATAAGAACCTCCCCCTATCACCCTCTGACAGACGGTCTTATTGAGCGTTTTAACCAAACCGAGGCCGATTAAGGGGGAATGTGAGGAAATTCTTTTTCACAGAAAGGGTGGTAGATGCATGGAATGGCTTACCACAAGAAGTGGTGGCTATGAATACAGTGCAGGGCTTCAAACAGGCATGGGATAGGCATAAGGGAGCAATACAAATGACTATGAATAGATAGGTCACTGACAGAGCAAAGGCCGATGGCACATTTATAAGGTAGAAAAAGAAATGGGCAGACTGGATGGGCCTTGCGGTCCTTATCTGCCGTCAACTTCTATGTTTCTATGTAAACCCTAAAGCACATGTTAAAAAGGTTTGTAAAAGGGGAAGGGAAAGATTGGGACCAATACTTGCCTTACCTACTTTTTGCTTACAGAGAAGTGCCACAGGCATCAACAGGGTTTTCACCATTTGAAATGCTGTATGGTAGGCAGCCAAGAGGGCCACTGGATGTGATAAAAGAAACGCAGAAAAATAACCCCACTCAGAAACAATCTATAACATCTTATATGTGTGCCCTAAGAAAGAAGCCGGCAAAATATGTTGAAATTGCCCATAGTAATCAAAAAGATGCTCAAAACCAGCAGAAGGTATATTATGACCATGGGGTAAAAAAAAAAGTTTTCGAGCCAGGTGAAAACAGCCCACAACAGAAAATAAACTGTTAAGGAAGTGACAAAAGCCATATAGAGTGCTTAGACGTGCTGGCACCATTAACTATGGGATTGAGACTCCTGACAGGAAAAATCTTATTAAGATATACCATGCTAACCTCCTCAAGAAATGGGTTGAAAAAATGCCAAAAGCTGCTTTGCTAGTTTTACCAGAAAACCATAAGGAAGATATTGTTGTAGCTTATGATAGACTGGAACAAACTGTAAATACTGATGCTGTAAAGGTGAATGTTTCCTTAACCTCAGACATTCATAACGTGTTAAAGACATTTAACAGTACTGCTACCACAGTACCAGGCCGAGCAAAAGGGGTTCAGCATGTTATAGGGACAAGGAATGCTCGTCCTATTAGGCAAAAGACTTACAGGTTACCAGAGCGGTTAAGAGCTGACGTGGTTAAGGAAATATAAAAAATGAAAGAATTGGGTATCATAGAGGAGTCGAGGAGTGCTTGGTCATCTCCAATGGTAATTGTAAACAAAAAAGAAGGGGGTGTTAGAATCTGCCTTGATTTTAGGAAGCTTAATCACGTGTCAGAAGACAGTTATCCTATGCTCAGAATAGATGATTTGGTGGACAGACTGGGGAGTGCAAAGTATATCTGTACCCTCGATCTCACCAAGGGTTACTGACAAATACCTTTAGCTGAAGAATCCAGAGATAAAACTGCATTTGCCACTCTGTTGGATTCTATCAGTTTACCACCATGCCATGTGGTTTACATGGCGCACCAGCTACATTCCAGCGGTACATGGATGTAATTTTATCCCCTCACACTGGTTATTGTGCTATATACCTGGATGATGTTGTGGTGTACAGTACAGACTGGAAAAGCCACCTGGAACACCTACGAGCAGTTATCCAAGCTATCAAAAATGCAGGTGTGACTATTAATCCAACCAAATGTGCATTGGGCATGCAGGAAACCAGATATTTGGGCTATGTGTTGGGAAATGGAGAAGTTAAGCCAGAAATTTCTAAAACAGAAGCTGTAGTTAACAGCCCTGTCCCTAAAACAAAGAAACATGTCAGGTCATTTTTAAGGCTGGCTGGTTACCATCAGAGATTTGTTTCCAACTTTGCTGAGTTAGCTACTCCCCTCACTGAACTCACAAAGAAACGGTTCCCAAATAATGTGAAATGGACCCCAGAGTGTGATGAAGCTTTTCAAGCCATTAAGGCTGCATTATGTTCAGCCCCTGTTTTAAGAAGCCCAGACTTTGAGAAACCATTTTTGCCACAAACAGATGCATCAGAGGTAGGCCTAGGTGCAATACTGAGTCAAAATATAGATGGGACGGAACATCCTATTCTGTACATAAGTAGGAAGTTGCCTGACTGAGAGAAAAGGTACCCCACCATTGAAAAGGAATGTTTAGCAGCAAAGTGGGCCATGCAAGTCCCTTAAAGTTTTATTTGCTAGGAACTAACTTTGTACTTATAACAGATCACAATCATCTGCCGCCTCCTTAGGTCTTTGTCAGGCTAGGTCAGCTGTTCTGATGGCACATTTCTCCCACGCCCTGTTGGGCTCCCTGGATGAGGTGCTTCCTCATCTCCCGGCTGTCCTCCAGACCACGGTCAAGCAGGTTCAGGATCAGGGAAGGGCGATGGCCAAACAACAGCTCCAGACTGCTCTGGGCATTGGAGACTCCTGTGCCCGGTCAGTAGCGGTCGCAGTAGCCATGCGCTGTAAGGGCTTGGTTGCGGATCTCGACCTTCACGGCAGATACCCAGCACAAGCTAGCAGATGTTCCTTTTTGGGCACTGACTTCTTCGGGCCCAGAGTGGAGGGTCACCTCCAGTGGATTGAGAAGTCCAATGCCACCTTGGACTCATTCGCATCTGCCCAGAATGACAAAGGCCACCATCAGCATCGTAAGCCCTTTTGTCCCTCCACTCTGTGGCATGTCCAGCCCATCAACACCATCAGCAGGGCCAGCAGGCTCATTCTTGGTGCTCCAAGGCCAAGTCCATCGCTTCCTCAGTCAGGAAGCCCAGGGGAAAAGGTCCTGGTGGCCCCTCAGCCAGTTCTTCTTCCAAGCCTGCCCAGTGCTGGGCTGTGGGATGGAACCCCAACCCTGTCACACCTCCCCTGGGTCCTCCAGTGGGGGGCCGGCTCAGTCACTTCCTTTCCGCCTGGTCCGTTATCATCACGGACTGCTGGGTGCTGGAGGTGGTCGGCAGGGGCCTGCCTCTGGAATTCTAGCAGACCCCTCCCTTTCGAGCCCGAGTCCCGCAGGGGGCCACCGGATCCACAGCCTCTCTGTTGGCTTGCCGAGATAACATAGGCCTGCTTCTACAAAAGGGGGTAGTCGGCAAGGTGGCGGATCCTCCTTCTTGCCCAGAGTTTGTGTCCAGGTACTTTCTGGTCCCAAAATGGATGGGGGGCTAGCACCCCATTCTCGATCTGCATGACCTGAACAAGTTCCTAAGGTCATGCACCTTCTGGATGGTCCCTCTGGCTCAGATCATATCATCCCTGGAACTAGGCATGTGGTTCTTCTCCCTGGATCTTCAGGACACGTTCTTTCACGTCCCAATCCATCCGTCACATCCATGGTTCCTCTGCTTTCGAGTAGAGGGATCCTTTTACAAGTTTTGGGCCATGCCCTTTGGCCTTTCTTCAGCTCCCAGGGTCTTCACCAAATGCATGGCAGTGGTGACAGCATTCCTGCGGTGCTGAGGGATCTGGGTCTACCCTTACCTAGACAATTGGCTGATAGCAGCCCCCTCCAGGTTGGAGGCAGAGTGGCTCAGGGATCTGGCCCTCTGGGTTTGCTCTCAACTAGGCCTCCTTATCAATGAGGCCAAGTCGGAACTCATGCCTTCGCAGGTGATCCAGTTCATTGGGGCAGAGCTCGAGCCAGAGCCCGGCTTCCAGTGGACAGGGCCGAGGTCCTTTCCTCCTTTGACCAATCATTTCTGATTGGGCAACTGCACCCTGCCTGGGACTTTCTGCACCTTCTGGGTCTCATGGCAGCCTGCACCAGTGTGGTCCATTGGGCCCATTGGCATGTGCGTCCCCTGCAGTGGAGGCTGGCCTGCCAGTGGTCTCAGCACTCGGGTCTTCTAGACCAGCCAGTCTCCGTGACCCAGGAGATGTGGGACGGCCTGCAATGGTGGCTTATCCCAGCTCATCTGCAGGAGGGTATCCTGTTTGTCCTCTCCGAGCCGACAGTCATGTTGACGACCGATGCCTCTCTGATGGCTTGGGGTGCCCATCTGGGGGAGCACAGGGCCTATGGTCTCTGGTCCCCTCAGGAGTCCCGATGCTACATCAGCCCGCTGGAGCTCCGAGCAGTCCAGCAAGCCCTGACTGCCTTAGCTCCATTTGTCTGGGGGTGAAGTGGTCTAGGTCCAGACGGACAACACCACGACCATGTACTATCTCAACCGACAGGGCAGGATGCACACCTTGCCTCTGTGCAAGAAGACTTTTCACATACGGTCTCTTGTGCTCAGCCTGGAGGCAGATCTCCTAGCCATCCATGTGGCAGGAGCCTCGAACAGTCTGGCCAATGCCCTCAGCCGGATAGGCGATGCATCTCATGAGTGGTCTCTCCTGCTGGAGGTAGTGCAAGATCTGTTCCCCCACTGGGGCACTCCTCAGGTGGACCTGTTTGCCTCCAGGGAGAATGCGAAGTTGAGGCTGTTCCATGCCTGCCCCTGCTCAATGGGGGCTCACTGCAGGGGGATGCCTTCTCGAGGCCGTGGACCCCGGGCCTCTTTTACTCCTTCCCTCCATTTCCCTTGATCCACAAGGTGCTTCTCAAGGCAAGGAAGGACAAGGCACAGGTGATTCTGGTAGCCCCAGACTGGCCCCGCCAGTTCTGGTATCCAGATCTCCTCAGCCTCAGCTCCAGGCTCCCGAGGCGGCTTCCAGCCCACCCAGACCTGCGTTCATTGAGGCATCCTATAAGGAGTCGACCAGAAAATGTTACTCTTTTAAATGGAAGAGATTCTCCATTTGGTACTAGGGCAAGGGGCTGGACCCCTCGTCTTGCCCATTGGCTAACATTTTGGACTATCTGCGGTCCCTTTCACAGCAAGGGCTTCAGTCAACGACCCTTAAGGTGCACCTGGCTGCCATCTCTGCTTACTGGGCAGGGGCCGGCAAGCAGTCAGTGGTGGAGGAGAAGGTGGTCTGCCATTTTTTCAAAGGCCTAGATCACATATCCCCTTCGGTGCGTGAACCTCCACCTCTGTGGGATTTACTGCTGGTATTGGCCAAGCTTATGGGCAAGCCATTCAAACTGATGCACAGGTGTTATATCTCCCACCTGTTGTGGAAGACCACCTTCTTGGTGGCTATCATGTCAGCCAGAAGGATTGGAGAGCTCCAGGCACTTTCCATAGAATCTTCTTACCTGATCTTCCACAGGGAGAAGGTTGTCCTATGCCCCCACCCAAAATTCCTTCTGAAGGTGGTGTCAGAGTTTCACCTGAATCAGGTGTTGACTCTGGCGGTGTTATACCCGAATCACAACTCAGAGGCTGAATACAGGCTCCATACTTTGGACCTGAGAAGAGTGCTCGCCTACTATAAAGAGCGTATGGCTAAAGTTCGGGGAGAGGTTCGCCAGCTGTTTGTCACCTACGCTGAAGCTGCACCTGGCAGACCTGCAGCCAAGCGGATGATTGGCAGGTGGATCATTTCCTGCATTGATCTCTGCTGCAGGTTGGCAGGCAAGGAGCCTCCCAGAGGGATAAGAGCTCATTCTACCCACCACACCGCTGCCTCGGTGGCTGCTTCTAGAGATGTACCTGTCCAGAAAATCTGCAGGGCTGCTACCTGGAAGTCAGCACACACCTTCATTTCCCATTACCACATCGACCTCGAGTCATGCCAGGATGCTGGTTTTGGGGCCTCAGTTCTCCAGTCCCTTTTTCCTAAGTAGGGGGTGCATGCCTTGCTTCCCTCCTCCCGGACAACTGCTAGGAGTCTGCCAAGAAGTGTGGACTGAACAACATATCCACGTCCCTAGACATACAGGTTACTCACCTGTAACAGGAGTTCTAGGAGTGGTATATGTAGTTCATCCACACGACCCACCCGACCTCCCTGGCTTCGGCGCACAACCTGGCTTCCAATGGTCTAGATCTGGCATCATGGGGTGGAGCTGAGGGTTTTACCACCTGGGTGGGTGGGAGAAGCCAGCTTGAAGACCTTCCGGCCCATCTTAAAGTGGCAAGGCATCTGCCAAGAAGTGTGGATGAACAACATATACCACTCCTAGAACTCCTGTTACAGGTGAGTAACCTGTAATTCTAGCATGAGCCATCAGAAGGAGTCCCGGCACTTTTCAGCAAAGAGCCACATCCAAATCTGCCTAAGGCCTGAGGCTTAATAGTACCCCTGAAACCACAGTATCCGAAGTATGTCCTTGCTTATAGGAGCTACCAGTCGTGTCAGGGAGATTTTAGGTTTGCCTCCATCCCAAAGAAAACATCTGACAAGTTTGTCCAGTGACTTCCAAATGGATTCTGGAACTGGTAAAGTCAAATACTGGAGAAGGTATAAGATCCAGGGAAGAACCATCATTTGCAGAGTGTGTGATTTCCCCAAGTGGGACAGACAGAGGTGCTTCCACTGGTCAAAATCCTTCTGCAGAGACTTCAACAGCGGAAAAAAATTAAGGTGCACCAACTCTCTCCAGTCGGGAGAAATAAAAATACCCAGATATTTTATTGGTGCTTCACCCACTCAAGCCCCAGCCCTTCCAGAGAAACAGAAAGGCATTTTGTGTTTAAGGGCAAAACCCCAGTCTTTCGCCAGTTGTTCTTAAGGCCAGTAGTTCCGCCAAAGCTGGAATAGATTGAGCTGGGTTCCACAGGGTGAGGAGAATTCAACGGCGACTAGCATGGGTTTAAATACTTCTCCACCCACTACCATGCTTGTTATATCAAGGCTTTCATGCAGCTTTTGTGCCAGAGGTTCCAGCGCCAAAACAAGGAGTGCTGGAGGTAAGGGGCCACCCCTACCTTGTACCCTTCCCCAAGGGGAACAATTATGGAGGTTATCCTGTTCATTGTTACGGAGGTATTCGGGGCTGAGTAAAGGGTCCGCACCCAATTAATGAAGCCTTCCCCAATCCCAAAAGCTCAGTGTGGTGAACAAGTAAGGCCACTCAAGTGAATCAAACACCTTCTCCGTATCCAGCGCAATAGCTGCCACTGGCTCCGGAGAAGACTCTGCCACCCACATCAAATTAACCAGCCTCCTAATGTGGTCAGCCCCATCTCTCTCTCTGTAACAAAGCCTACTTGATCAGCATGCACTAAAAAGGGCAGTAGAACTTGTAATCTCAAGGCCCAAGACCTTAGCCAGAATTTTTATTTTTTTTTTAAATTGCGGTTTATACTCCCCCACAGTGCCAGTCTCCACTCTTTCGGGAGACACAGATTGTAGTCTCTCCCCATACTGCACCGTCCCCGATTCTGCCCTGGTGGTTCCCCATCGAGCCGTGCCTGTACCCCCCAGGCAGGTACAGGGCTTAGTGGTGCACCCCGAGAATCTTGCTGTGTCAGACCCATCAGGGACGTCAGGGAGGTGCGGGCAATCAGGGTCACTGCTGGGTCTCTGTCACTTAGGAGACAGGCACAGTTTTTTCCTCCTTTTTCTCCCCTTGGCATGGTGTGGGACCCTTGATGTCAAGGCACTAGACGCCGATGTCCACCACGTTTCTTGGACGGTCCCTTCCTGGTAACAGGACTTGCAGTACCCCGGGCCTCTGCCCCGGATCAGGCAAACTGCGAGCCTTGGCCTCCCCATCCCCCCGGAGAAGGTGAGCAGTCATGGAATGCTCAAGTCTTTCTCCCCTGCCAGCCCTCCGGCGACCTGAGTCCGCTTCTGAACCCAGGTCGGAAGTGGAAATCCAACCGCTGCACCAATGGGACACTATAGCCAGAATTTTATAATCTACATTCAGGAGAGAGATGGGGTGGTAGGTGGCACGTAGATGGGGTCCTTCCCTTTTTTTGGAAGTGCCGAGATATTAGCCTCCATCATAGACTCTGGTATAGAAAGTGATTACCAGGCTTTCTGAAAGGTGGAGGTAAGTAGCGGGCACAACAGGTGTTGGAACTGCTTGTAAAATACTATAGGAAGGCCATCCGGGCCTGGTGCTTTACCGATGGATATCTGTTGAATTGCAGTCGCCCCTTTTTGGACTGTGATGGGTACCTCCAACAATCACACTTGCTCATCAGAAAGTCTGGGAAGCATGACTGAGGCTAGGAAAGAGGCGATAGCCTCTTCTGTCTGATCCCCTAGAGCTAGTTTAGACAAGTAAAGGCCCTGATAATAAGCACGGAAAGCATCATTAATTGCCTCTGGGGCAGTGGCGAGGGTGGTGCCGTCCTGAATACCAGGGATTTTTGATTCCTCAGAAAGCTTCTTTAATCAATAAGCTAAAAGATGGCCCGCCTTCTCCCCACCTTTCCAGTAGGCATGACGCATCCTGCACAGGGCAAATTCGGGTTTTTGCAAATTCAAAACATTCAGCCAGTATTGAATATTCCTTAGATCTGCATGACCTGAACAAATTCCTTCAGTCGCGCACCTTCAGTATGGTCACACTGTCTCAGATCATTCCATCTCTTTAGTAGAACATGTGGTTTTAGATCTTTGGGATGCATTCTTCCACGTTCCTATCCATCCGTCCTACCATCTGTTCCTTCTGTTCTGAGTGGAGGAGATTATTTCTACGAGTTCCATGCCATGTCCTTCAGTCTCTCCTCGGCTCCCAGGGTCTTCAAGTGCATTACAGTGGTGGCAGCCTACCTGAGACATTGAGGGATCTGGGTGTATCCCTACCTGGATGACTGGCTGATAGCAGGTCCCTCCAGGGAGGAGGTGGAGTGGTCCAGTGATCTGGCTCTCCAGACCTGCTTGTCCCTTGTACTCCTGGTCAATGAGACCAAGGTGGAGCTCGTATCTTCACCGGTGATACACTTCATCAGAGAGCAGCTTGACTCTTGCAGAACCAAGGCTCGACTCCCAGCGGGATTAGGTGGAGGTTCTCTCCTCCTTTGCACGATCATTTCAGGTTGGGCAATTGGGCCCTGCTCTGGATTTCCTGTGCTTCCTGGGATTCATGATTGCATGCACCATCATGGTCCATTGGGCCTGGTGGAGAATGCGCTCTCTACAGTGGAAGGTTGCCTGCCAATGATCTCAGCACAAGGGCCACTTCGACCAGCCAGTCACTATGACCCAGCTGATGTGGAATGCCCTCCAGTGGTGGATAGACCTGGAACATCTGCTGGAAGGAATCCCATTTGTCCACCCAGAGCCAACGGTTGCCATCACAACTGATGCCTCTCTGTCGGACTGGAGTGCTCACCTGGGGGAGCACAGAATTCATGGGCTCTAGACCCCCAAGGAGTCCCGATGCCATGTCAATCTGCTGGAGCTTTAGGCAGTTTGGCTGGTGCTGACAGCCTTTGCTCTATACATTCAGGGTCAGGTTGTTCAGGTCCAGATGGACAACACCACAACCATGTACTACCTCAACAAAGAGGGTGGGACACACTACCTTCCTTTGTGCAGGGAAGCTCTCCACGTCTGGACCCTCATGCTCAGCCTGAACACTGACCTCCTTGCCATCCATGTGGCTGGCATGTCCAGTCAGCTGGCGGACGTCCTCAGACAGTTGGGCAAGATGTCTCACAAGTGGTCTCTCCATCAGCAAGTAGTGCACAGTCTGTTCTCCTGGTGGGGCACCCCTCTGATGGATCTGTTTACCTCCAGGGAGAATGCAAAGCTGAGGCTGTATTGTGCCCACCCCTCCCCTTCAGCAAGGAATGCTGCAGGGGGATGCCTTCTCAAGGTCCTGGACCACAGACCTCAGGTATGCCTTTCCTCCTTTTCTGCTGATCCCCAAAGTGCTGCTCAAAGCCAGGAGGGACAAGGCATGGATGATTCTGGTGGCTCTGGACTGGTACCCCGATCTCCTCAGCCTCAGCTGCAGGCTCCCGTGGCATCTTCCTCTACACCCAGACCTGCTCTAATG
The DNA here is from genome assembly GCA_016271365.2 of Neoceratodus forsteri. Classification (NCBI taxonomy): domain Eukaryota; kingdom Metazoa; phylum Chordata; order Ceratodontiformes; family Ceratodontidae; genus Neoceratodus; species Neoceratodus forsteri. Next base: position 1,318,672,016 of record CM057453.1, on the reverse strand, counting down.
CAGTCAGGGGAAGGTATTCCATCCGGACCTTCAGTCCCTGCACCCGACAGCCTGGTTCCTGAGTGACTAGAGTTCCAGGCTTTGGGTCTCTCCAACGATGTCCTCATTGTGGTTGAGGTTTCTCGGAAGAAGTCAACCTGAAAATGCTATGCCTATAAATGGAAGAGATTCTCCATTTGGTGCCAGGGCAAGGGGCTCGACCCCTTGTCTTGCCCAGTTGCTAGCATTCTCAATTACCTTTGGTCCCTCTCTGTCGGGCCTTCAGTTGATGACCCTTAAGGTGCACCTGGCAGCCATCTCTACATACCGGTCGCAGGCTGGTATGCCATCAGTTGTTCAGGAGAAGGAAGTCTAATGCTTTTTTAAAGGCCTTGACCACATTTCCCCTCCGGTGCGTGAACCACCAACACCTTGGGACTTGTTGCTGGTGTTGGCAAAGCTCATGGATAAACCATTTAAACCAATGCATAGGTGTGAAATGTCTCACTTGTCTTGGAAGACTGCCTTCTTGGTGTCTATCATGTTTGCCAGAAGGATCAGTGAGCTCCAGGCGCTCTCAATGGAGTTTCCTTATTTGATCTTCCACAGGGACAAAGTTCCTCCCGAAGGCTGTGTCAGAGTTGCATCCTAACTAGGCGATGAATCTCCCAGTGTTCTTCACCAACCACACCTTGGAGACCAAGCACAAGCTCCACACTTTGGACCAGTGGTGAGTGCTTGCCTATTATAAGGAGCCCATGGCTGGAGTTAGGGGAGAGGTTCACCAGTTTTTCATCACTTATGCTGAAGCCGTACCTGCCAGACAGATAGCTAAGTGGACAATTGGCAGGTGGATTGTATCCTGCATCGACCTCTGCTATACAGTAACAGTCACAGACATGGTCAGATATTTCGTGAAATTTAAGAGTTTCTTTCTGCTGCCCTTTCTGTGGAAATGCAGAAAGCAGGAGATTTCTCTAGAAATAACACATAAATTTCAGGAAATATCTGACCATGTCTTTGACTGTGACTGTAGGTTACCTGATAGGGAGCTTCTCATAGGGCTAAGAGCTCATTCCACCAGACATACCTCTGCCTCAGTGGCTGCTTCCATGGATACCCTATCCAGGAAATTTGCAGGGCTGCTACCCGGATATCAGCACACGCCTTCATCTCTTATTACCATATCAACCTTGAATCATGCCGGGATGCTGGTTTTGGGTCCTTGGTTCTCCAATCTCTCATCCCTGAATAGGGAGTGTGTGCCTTGCCCCCTCTTCCTGGAGAACTGCTAGGAGTCTGCCAGAAATGTGGATAGTACATCTTATCCACGTCCCTAGAAAAACAGTTTACTCACCTGTAACAGTAGTTCAAGGAGTGGTATATGGTGTGCATCCACATAACCCACCTGACCTCCCCTGGCAAGTGCTACACTGTATCTTGCTTCCAGCAGGTAAGATCTGATGTCACGGGGTGGTGCAGAGGAGGTTACCACCCGGGTGGGTGGGAGGAACCAGCTTGAAGACCTTCTGGTTAGAGTCTTAAAGAGAAAGTATACTGTCAGAAGTATGGATGTATACCATATACTACTCCTAGAACTTCTGATACAGGTGAGTAACCTGTTGTTACAAGTGAGTGACTAAAGGAGCTTATTATGTATACCCTTGAGGAAAAGAGGGAGGGAGGACAAGATAGAAACTTTTAAGTACCTCAAGCAAATCAACAAAGTCCAAGAGGGTAGCATCTTTCAGAAAAAGACATGTGCAAGAACAAGGGGACACAATTTGAAGATAGAGGGGGGACGGCTCAGGGGCAATGTGAAGAAGTATTTTTTCACAGAGGGTGGTGGATGCATGGAACGGCCTTCCTGAGGAGGTCGTGGGGTCAAAAACAGTGGGGAAATTCAAGAATGCATGGGACAGACATAAGGCAATTCTTGTGGGGGGTAGGAAGAAATAGGCTGTTGGTTAACTAGGATGTGCAGCTTATTTATTAGGTAAGGAAATGGGCAGACTAGGTGGGCCAAACTGTCCTTATCTACTGTCAAAATCTATGTTTCTATGTTTCTAGTTTTCTTAACCTTAGCTGATGCCATTGTTACTCTTCCTGAGAATGACAAGATCGTTCTCCCTCTAGAGGTCACTGTGCACCCTTTTATGAGCAGTTGCGCAAGTTGACACTATGGAAAAATGGGCTTGTGCAGCAGCTACCCTAGGTATGTGGATATATAGCTTCCAAGTTTCCAAGGGCATTTTTCCTAATATGACTATACCTATACCCTTTGGAGCTCACTTAGGTCTCTGTCAGATTCCTGGACTAATCAAAACATTTTGCTGACTGGCATACAGAGAATTAAGTCCAACAGTCTTCAGCTGAAAGCTGCTTGTCATAGAAACATATATTCATAGAAACATAGGAGCTGTCGGCAGATAAGGACCTCTTGGCTCACCCAGTCTGCCTTATATTCCCTACCTACTGTGCCACCGCAGACCCTACTTGATTTCAGGTCTCCCCCCACCTTATTTCTAAGGTCCCCTTGTGTCTATCCCTGCATGCTTGAATCCTTTTACCATTTTAGCACCCACCACCTCTGCTGGGAGGCTTTTCCAGGCATCCACCATCCTCTCCATGAAGAAGTATTTCCTCACATCTCCTCTTAGCCTCCCCCTCTCCAACTTCATAGCGTGACCCCTTGTCCTGGAGCACCTTTCTATGGAAAATGCAACTTTCCTGTACCTTAATACCTGTGAGGTATTTGAACAGTTCTGTAATATCCCCCTTTCCCTCCTTTCCTCTACAGAGTACATATTTAGTCCCTTGAGTCTTTCCTCATAGAGTTTTTGATGCAGGCCCTGTACCATTTTTGTAGCCCTTCTTTGTACTGCCTCCACCCTATCTATGTCCTTCCTGAGGTGTGGCCTTCAGAACTGGACACAGTAATCCAGGTGGGATCTTACCAGTGACCTGTACAGAGGTAATACTACCTCCCTCTTTCTGCCGCTGATGCCCCCCTGTGCACCCAAGCATCCTGCTAGCCTTCCTAACTGCCTTATCACACTGTTTTGCTACCTTCAGGTCATCAGAAATGATTACCCCTAGGTCCCTTTCCTGTTTTGTGGTTGCTAGTACCTTCCAGCTCAATTGGTACATTGCCTCTGGGTTTCTGTACCCCAAGTGCATGATTTTGCACTTTTTTACATTGAAACCCAGCTGCCATTCCCTTGACTATTCTTCCAGCTTTTTCAGATCGTCCCTCATTTTTTCTGCACCCACCCCCCCCCCGGTGTGTCCACTCTGTTGCAGGTCTCATTGCCTTGTCTACTTTTAATTGTGCTAGTTCCTTGAGGACAGTCTCCTCTGTAAAAGGACTAGTGCCCATCTCCCTTCCTTTAATGCCCATGTCCCTTATCTTTGGCCTGTCACTTACCCCTTTCTCCAAAAATATTGAACAAAAGTAATTGTTCAATATGTCTGCTTTTTTTTTTTTTAGTCCTCTTACTTACAAACCCCTCCTTCCCATTTTTGCCTTTGGTCTTTCTCTTCTCACCTGTATATCTGGAGAATGTTTTATCCCCTTTTTTATTGACTGGGTAATATTCTAACTCCGTTTGTGCCTTTGTGCTTCTAACTGCTCTCCCTGCCTCTCTTTGTTTCTACTGGTAACTCTCCCTATCTTCCTCCTCTTGTGTCCTCTTGTACCTTCTAAATGCTAGTGTTTTTTCCATTACTTTCTCCACTACTTCTCTAGAGAACCATAATGGTCTCTTTTTTTCTCTTTCCTCTCTTAACCTGTCTGACACAGAGATTTGTTGCTTTTCAATGCGCCCCTTTATTTTTGCCCATCGTTCCTCAACTCCCCCCAGTTTCCCTATCCCTGCTCGAGTGTCCCTGGTATTCTCCCATTTTCTTAAAATTGGCCCTCCTGAAGTCCAGGACCCTCATCTTAATGTGGTTCGATTCTGCCCCAGGTCTTATATTGAGCCACACCTTACGGTGACCACTGGTCCCCAGGTGGCCACCCCTTGTGATGTCAGCAACATTGTCTCTGTTTGTTAGTACCAGGTCCAGTATTGCCCCCCCATGAGTGGGTTCCTTAACTAGTTGCCTGAGGAATGCCCCCTCTTTTTTTTTTTGAATTCTGTTTCTGGCACCTCACCTCGCGGAACTCTTTCTGACATCCTCTGCCACCGGTCTCTACCTCCCACTTGAGACACTTCTCCTTATCTCCTCCGCCTCACCCAACACATTCCCCAGATCTGAGCCCCTTGGGGAGGGGTCACCCTATCCACCCAGGGTGCTCTAGCTATAGTATAGAGTGCTGGGCTAAGCAGGAGGGGCCAGGAGAGAGGAGAGCAACCGGTACTGGCAGTGTGGTCCGGGGACAAGATGCCTTAGTCTATCCCTGAGGGAGGGGATTTTTCACTTAGTAGCCTCCCCCCCAGAGCATGGGCTGTGCAATGCCATCCAGCCTGCTACATGAGCACTCCCGCACATGTCCAGAAGACGGCCGACCAACATTCCCCTTCCCAGTGTGGTCTCTGTGGCTGCAGTGCACCCGGTCTCCACTGGGTGCCACTGTCTGCAGGAGACAGTTCCTCCCTCCCTCCCAGGAGAGGAGAGCAGTCCTATGGATGCTCCATTCTCTCCTCCCTGTCAGACCCCCCGGTGTCCCAAGCTCATTACCGAACCCAGGTTGCTGGCGTGGCGTGAAATGTGGCATCCAGCACCTCAACCCTCAGCGCTACTGGGCCAGCTCTGAGAAATGCCCCTTGCAGGGAGACCAGGATGTCCCTACATCTGACTGTTGCATCAGCTGGTAGGCTCAAATCTGCATCTAGTAAAGTGAAGTACCCTATCAGCAGCACCTCCCCTTTGTGTGCCATACTTTGGATTGGTTCTATCATATCTTTATCCATCTCTACCCTCATGCTGGAGGTCTGCAGATCAATCCTGTGCAAATAGCTGCCCCCCTCCAGGGCAACCCACAGTACCTCAGCTTCTTCCTGCTCTTCCTGTATTTCCATGGCTTTTATGTTGTCCCTGACATAAAGAGACATTCCTCCCTCTTTTTTACCTATCCTGTCTTTTCTGAACAAAGTATAACCTGGTATGGCTACATACCGGTCCTGGTTTTCATTGCACCAGGACTCAGTAATTGCTACTATGTCCAGGTCCACATCTGCCATGGTGGCCTGTAGGTCTGCAATCTTACTGCCCAGACTTTGAGCATTTGCACACATGGCTGTCCAGATTGTCCTGCCACCCCCCCCCCCATTTGCTATTTGCCTTTCCTTATTTCCTCTATTATTTTTATTACCTCTTTTCCCTTTTACCCCTTGGATTCCTTTGTTATTTGGTTCCTTCTGGGATTTCACTCCCGCAGCACTCCCATTACTGCCCTCGTAAGTCTGTGTGGGGGGGCAGTTTATTTCTCCCTGCCTTAATCTGCCTCCCCCCTCAACTAGTTTAAATGCTCACCAATGTAGCATTTAAACCATTCACTAAGGACCATGGTTTCCCTCCTGGATGGATGCAGCCCGTCATCCCTGTACAGGCCTTTATCCCTCTAGGTAAGACCCAGCCCCCAGTGAAGCCTGTCGCTCAGCTACTGCAGGCATCTGCATCAGAAGGTTTTCCTGGCTATGAACATGGGTTCTTTCACAGGAGGCATGCACTCCTTCCCCTACCTCAAATATCTTATTTTCTTGGATTGAGAAATGTAGTTATTTCTTCAAAGAGTAGTTAGCTTCCTGGATTTGCAGGATGCATACCAGCACATTCTGGGACACCCCAGTTACCACAGATACCTCGGATTCTTCATTCTGGGGCTGCTTACCAGTTCAGAGTCCTGCCCTTTGGGCTCTCCTCAGCACCTTGAATCTTTGCAAAGTGTTTGCAGCACATCTTAGAAAGAGAGGCCTCCAGGTTTGCCCATACTTGGATGATTGACTGATAGCCAGTCCATTCAGGCAGGAGACAGAACAGGCAGTGACCACGGTCACTCAACTCCTCACCTCCATGGGGGTTCTGCTGAATCTAGAGAAGTCCCAGCTCCAAGTAATGCTAGAATGTGGTGGGAAATGGAGCAATGTTCTTCATATAACGTCTTCAGCCCCCCGAGGCTCTGTCGACCTATGCAAAAAAATGGGGGTGGGGGGCCCTTTATAATAACACCAAAGAGATTTCTAGTCACTTTCAATATCTTGTTTATTGTTTCCCCCTATGTTTCACCCCTATCAGGGGCTTGTTCATGGGGTGCATATTCTTAATATTCTTCAATGTTCTTTTTTATCTGTTAATATAGAACAGGAATTTTAATAGTCGTTTTGATACTTTCAAAGTTAAATAGAAGCAATTTTTTGGTACTGATTGTCCTACCTTGCTAGACTGTACACTCTTTGTTATGACTCATAAGAGTTCCTATAATTACTATGCCAGCACTTGTGAAAAGAGTTACATTTCACAAAAAAGCACCTGCAATGACATAAAGATATAGACCACAGGAACAGAAACTGCTGAATTCCTTCATTTCCTAAGTATAAAATACTTGTACCACTGTTTAACTGAAGCAGTCTCCTACCTGGCCTATTTCAAACTGTCTCACAGGTCTTAGGTTCTGTAAACACATAAGAGTAAATTTTGTTTTAAATTTGGCTTCAAATCACCATAAAATGTTTAGTAGTCAAAGGCTTAAAGATCTGTGAGCTAATATTGCCAGCAGAATTACTAACAAGGTCCAAATTCATTTAAGTCCCGAAAGGAAATGAGTACATGCACCACACAAGATGGGGATGAATAGTTCTGCTGCCAGGTATGAGGTGTTTCTGCTACCTCTTGTGCCTGTTTTGCTGATTCTCGTGATAGGACTTCAAGAACTGGTGACATCACGATCGCACTACCACGCATGCACGGATAGAGTGCCAGAGGCATGGAACCAGATTGCAAAACAGGCACACATAGGAATACTGCAGTTTGCTCCCAGTGTTTTTACAATTTATAATTCGGGAGATACACACACATGCGGCAGCCCCACTTCACGACCAACCTGACCTCCGGTGGGTCCCCATGGAGCTGTGGCTATACCCCCCAGGTGGGTACGAGGTGGGGCCTGACACCCCAAGACACTTCACTGTTTCGTTGGACCCCCAGTGGAACAGGCAGACGTGAGCCATTAGAGTCTCCACTTCGGCATTCCGTCATCTCGGTGCTCTGGTGTTGATTTTCCCTGTTCTAGGGCAAGGCATGTACCCTGACATCAAGGCAATGAATGCCAACGTCTGCCTTGCCCAACCCCTTCTTCTGGTGCTCTATGCTTGCTGTGCCTCTGGCTTCTGCCAGAGGTCAGTCAAGTACCGAGCCAGAACCCCCTCCTCCCTCCCAGAGAAGGCAAGCTGTCCTATGGATGCTCAAGCCTTCTCCCCTTCTGGCCCTCTGGCCTCGGCTCATTCCCAAACTCGTGTCAATCGGCGTTGTGTTGTAGCACTATTGCTGCGCTTGAAAAAATCTATTTCTTGTAAATACTTCCACCAACCTCTTCTAGTGCAGTGGGTGTTGCTTGAACTGGGGGCACATAAGGGCAAGATGATACCGGTCACCCCCTGCTGGCCTTGACAGATACGGTAGGTTTCTTCTGTTGAACAGACTATCAGTCAGCAAACTGAGGATTCTTCCATTCAGGATGGACTTACTGGCTCAGGTCCCTTGGTCCATCTTATCCTGTGCTCCCTTCACCTTCAGCCTGGCTCCTGAATAGATATAAGTGAACAGCTACAGGGTATCTCAGAGGGTCTATGAAATACTTCTGGCTACCCATAAACCTTCCACTAGGAAGACTTACACAGCCAAATGGAAAAGATTTTCCATCTGGTGCTCCAAAACCCACATGGACCCTTTTGGATGCCCACCCTACAAGGTTCTGCAGTACTTAGTGGATCATTCTGATGCTGGCCTACAGTAGTCCACAGTTTCGGTCCATTTGTTTGGTGTGCTACATACCACAAGCCCATTTGTACCCTGTACCTGGCACAGCTGCCACTGTTAAAGAGATTCCTTAAGGGCACCATACACACAAGGCCTCTCGGCCTCTCATCAGGAAGCTGGTGGCTGCCTGAGATACTAGCCTTGTGCTGGATATCCTCAACCACAAGCCTTTTGAGCCTTTTGTGACATGTGAGCAGAAGTTTCTAACTTGCAAAGCAGCGTTCTAGTGGCCATCTCTTCTGCTCACAGAGTCAGAAATCCATGCCTTGGTCACAGATCTTCCATATACAGTTTTCTACAAGGACAAGATAGGTCTCCACACACTCCCTAAGTTCCTACCAAAAGTGGGACTGGAGTTATCAGCTACTACTGCTGCCTGTCTACTTTACCAATTTCCAGAATAGAGTGCACACTGTCCATTCTCTGGAGGATAAGATGGTCCTTATTTTCTCTGGACAGAACAAAGGACTTCAGGCAATCCAAACAGCTGTTGTCTCTGATCTCATTTGGAAGGAACAGCTGTTACATTCAAATGCATTTCTGCCTGGATTGTGAGATAACTACGCTGCTGCAAAGCCATGGCTCATGTCAAGTTGGAAGATCGGGTACATACCCACTCCACTAGACCTGTTGCCAAGTCCCTGGCAGAGATTCGCCCTGTACCTTTTGGTGATATCTGCAGAGCTGCAACTTGGAGCACGTTGCACACTTTTTTTTAAAGCTATGTCCTGGATGTCCATTCCAGGCAGCAGGCCATTTAGGCAGGACACTCCTGAATGGACTTAAGTCCTGAGTGAGGCCTTGGCTCCTGCCTCCCTAGTACAGGAATTTTGTCTGAGCTTGGTATGCTGACCCACTAGTGTGAATCAATGGTGAAGACTGATTCCTGGAAGATATCAAAATTACATACTCGCAATAATACCTAATCTTCTAAGAATATATTCCCCACTGATTCACCCACCTACCTACCATCCCTCAGGCTCACTCCATTATATTTTATTGGTCTTGCTCATGCCACTATATTTTATTGGTCTTCAGTCCTTGTTCCTGGTTTTGGGCAGCGAAGATACTCTTACTGGTTTGTTGACCCTTCTTTTACGAGTCTTATTCCCTTAGGTTAAGTGCTCATCTCCTCGGTAAAAATGGTACTGAGGCAGTTGAGAGCTTGTGCTGAGGGAAGCGATGCAGGGTGAGCCAGTCTTGCGGTGCCACGTATGCACACAGCTTACCTCAGTGCCAGCCCCTCTGAAATGTTCTTGCTCCTGCAGTGTCCTAGTGCCTCCTGCTAAGACCCACTATTGAATCAGTAGTGAAAATATTCCCAAAAGATCATGAATTACGCTGAGTATGTCATTTTCATTTCTTTCTCCCGCTGTTAATCATTCTCATTTGACTTGCTGAAGGAAACACCATCAGCTTAGTCATTGCCATTTGTTGTTTTTCTTTACTTAGTGTTCTGTAGTCATCTCTGTATGCCTCTGAAATCAAAAGAGCCTTTATTCTAGGGATGTGGATATGATTCACTTATCCACAGTTCTGGCAGTCTCCCTTTAAGAGCTGATTTGCCAGACCATCTTTAAGAGAAGCTCCTCCCACCACCTGGGTGGTATATCCCTCAGCTCCACCCAATGACGTCAGATCTTCCTTTCTGCTGGAAGAGTCAGGTCTCCTCCTTCGCAGCTCTGTGCATGGTGTAGGCCCAAATCTCTTAGTGTGCAATTTGGCAAACTTTATGGTTACAACCTTCTCCTTTGGATATTTTCTTCGGTTCTGCTCTTGTCTATCGAAGCATACATGGAACACAAGGATTCCAAGTCTGCTCCCAGCTAAACAACATGCCATCGCTGCCTGCAGCCTGTTTCAAGCAATGCTTCCTGCTTCCCACAAAGACCACTTGTCTTCTTGGCCAGCAAGCCAAATGGGATTCACCAGTGAAACCAAAAGAAGCTCGCAAGAGGGTCCCCAGGTCTGCAGGGTCCATTGCCCAGCTGGCAACAATGAAAGAGGCAGTGGCCAAGGCCATGGTGGGCACCTCATCAGTTTTGGTTGTCGGTACAGCCATCATGGGTAATTTCTGCAAAATGTGCAGGTACCTACAGACATTCAGGGAGCCCCCTGGCCACCACGGTAAGTTGAAAAAGTCCTGCCGTTGGTTGAGGGAACAGGAAAGGGCATGCTCTTTCTACTCCCTCAACTCCCAAGACCACTCAAAGATTGTTGGGCACACGGCTTCGGCCAAGACCACTTTGGTCCAGGGACAAGCCACTAGCTCCACAGTAACCCTGTCTGGCTTGTCAGTCCCAACACAGGTCAAACAGGCAACTGAGATTTTTCTCGACCCTATTGATCTGTTTTCCAAGGGGATGGAAGATGATTTGATCTTCAGGACCCCGGTCCTGTCAGGCCCCACTCAAGGGCCGGGGCAGTCAGCAAACCTGATTATCTCCTCTCAGGAGTCCAAACAAAGGTAGTGGTGTGCACACAAGGAATGTAAGAGGCAGTAGTGCATGCAAAAATATCTTAAAGCAGTGCCTCCAGGAGTTGCCTTCCCCTGGGGTCGAGCAGCCAAATCCAATAAGGGTAGTGTACACTTCCCCTCTGGCCGTATTTCTCCTTCAAAAAGATCTCACTTCTTTTCTACTAACCCCCCTCCTCTGCAATTGCTTTAAATTACCATTATAGCATCGTTAATGCCTAGTCTGTTACTCTGATAGATGTATTTTGTAATCCACCTGCTCTTGTGTTCCTGCTATGTATATATTGTATAATATTAGTTATCCTGTTTATTTATATATGCTTAATGCCTGATCTGTTTTAAGTTACTTACCCGGCTTTCCACTGTAATAATTTTTGCAACATTGTTAAATCTGTCTGTATCCTGTATACTGTTATTGGATTTATCTAGGGTACTGTGTTCACCATTATCACCCAGGTTGTCACTGAAAAAGGGACTGCATGGTCTCAGTGGACTTACCCGGTTACCAAAATTCTACTAAGTAAATAATTTCCTTGTCGTTGGCCATGTCGACATTTGAGATCCACCATGAGATCCAGGTGGAAGTTGAGAGATTCCTTGTGCACTCAGTTTTGCTCGACTGAGAGGTGCCACCATTGGTGCTTTTCTTACTCCTCATCCTTGGACATTGAGAAGCTCCATTAGCATATGTGGAAGTGCTTGTTGTCGAGGCACAGGTCAGAAAGCATAGGAAAACCAGGAGCAGTTTCAAAATTCACAAGTAGCGTTTTATTATTATCAACAACAATAGAGTAAAAATAACAAAAAAATGTTCAGAATAGTGTTACCCATGGTCCAACACCCCCGACGGTGCTCCCACCTCGCGGACAGCAACTTATATGTAGGTACATGTACTAACCTTAGGGTGAAGACACTTATCATAAAAACACAAGTGTCAGGATCTGTGTTCTATTCTGCTTCGCTGATATTCAGCTATAAGAGATGCTTTTTGCTCTATTTTACTGCATTTTCATATGTAAGGCAACAGTACCATCTTTAGCATTTGTACATCATTGCAGCTGACTTTGGGGAAGAGAAGCCCCATTGTGATGTTATCTATGCAAGTTATACAGCTTTTCACACTAGTTAGGACACTTACTCAGGCTACCTGTTTTTGCCCAATTATATTCATTTTATGTATCTTCCTTAGCTGTTGCTATAGTTATTAACAGGGTATAAGACCCCTTGTGACATGTAGCTGTTAGAGAGAAACTGTCTGCATTGCCTATGTAAGGAAAACTGATATTCTCCCAGTGTTTACACTGTATTGGTAGTAAGTCTGTATTATCTATCTGTAATAAATTTCATTTATTACATGAGTACCACTTGTCTGTTGTTTCCTCCTTTTGTACCATTCCACCAAGAACCTGACAGGGGAATTTATTACCCAAATGCAATAGCTATATACAAAGGCAGTACAAACAGAGAAAACAAAGTCCTTCATCTGAGGGTATCTCTAATTCCAAATTTCAGTCTTCCTCCAGCAAATATTGCTGCTCTTTAAGTCTTTGCCTTGTAATTAACTTCTTCATCTTGAGCTCATTAAGGAGACATCCTGTTTCTCTCAAAATGTATCAGTGTTCTTGTCAGTTTCTTTGTAGAGCATGCTTACAACTACAACAGTGCCCCAAGCTGGTCTCCTGCTGAAAGCTCCGCAAAAGAATTTGCAAACAAGCCTGAGAGGAGATGAAACTGCATCTCCAGTTAACTCCCTAAATTCCAAATAGCTTTTTGCAAACATTTCAACAGTATAACTATATACATTTCAAACCAAGGGATACCAGTTTCACATAAAGATTCACATATATTTTTATAACCACAGATATGCAAAGGGGGAAGAAAAGACAGAAACAGCAAGTGAAGGGAGAGAGATAGCGAGAGGTGGAGAATCATGAGACTGTCAGAGTGATCAGTTACTAGATCTCACAAGAACATTTGGTTGTGCAACCAGACAGGCAAGAGACAGAAACTGAGAGGGTAGAACAGATCCTTGCATTTAACTCCTTTTGCATAACAAATGGGACAGTGCCTTATTCAACCCTGTCACATACCCCCCCACTTTAAGAGGGACCTTGTTTTAAAAAAACAGGTTTCAAAACTTTCTGTTAATTCTCTTCTAACATTAGCTTATAATCTTTACAGTTCAGTGCATATGCAATATAGCAAACAGTGAAGTTTAAACCCACACTTTTTTTTAACTGTCTGAATTCTCAATTCCTGATCCACATCTTGAAAAAAAATCAGCATTGACATTCTCTTTCCCAGATTTGTGCATCACTTGAAATTTAGATGGCTGTAATGCCAGGTACCACCATGCAATTCTGGAATTTTCATCCTTCATTTGGTTAAACCAACAGAGAGGATTGTGATCTGTTGTAAGTACAAAGTCAGCTCCTAGCAAATAAAACTTAAGGGACTCCATGGCCCACTTTGCCACAAGGCATTCTGTTTCAATGGTGGAGTACCTCTTCTCTCTGTAGTGCAACTTCCTACTGATACATAGAATGGGATGCTCCTTTCCATCTATATGCTGACTCAAGATTGCACCTAGGTCTACCTCTGATGCATCTGTCTGTAACAAAAATTGTTTCTCAGCATCTGGGCTTCTTAAAACAGGGACTGAACATAATGCAGCCTTGATGGCCCAAAAAGCTTCATCACACTCTGGGGTCCATTTCACCTCATTTGGGAACCATTTTTTCATGAGTTCAGTGAGGAGAGTAGCTAGCTGGGCAAAGTTGGGAACAAATCTCTGATAATAGCCAGCCAGCCCTAAAAATGATCTGACATGTTTCTTTGTTTAAGGGATAGGACTGTTAGCTACAGCTTCTACCTTAGAACTCTCTGGCTTGAATTCTCCATGTCCCAAAACATAGCCCAAATATCTGGTTTCCTGCATGCCCAATGCACATTTGGTAGGATGAATTGTAAGGCCTGCCTCCTTGATAGATTGGATAACTGCTTGTAGGTGTCCCAGGTGGCTTTTCCAGCCTGGACTGTCCACCACAGCATCATCTAGGTAAGCAGCACAATAACCAGTGTGAGGGAATAAAATTACATTCATATATGTACTGGAATGTTGTGGGTGCACCATGTAAACCAAACGGCATGGTAGTGAACTAATAGAATCCTATAGGAGTGGCAAATACAGTTTTGTAGCTGGATTCTTTAGCTAGGGGGATTTACCAGTAACCCTTGGTGAGATTGAGGGTACTGATGTACTTGACACTCCCCACTCTGTCCACCTAATCATCTGTCCTAGGCATAGCATAACTGTCAAATTCTGACACTTGATTAAGTTTTCTGTGTCACAAATCCACTCAAGGGATCAGGCCCTCTGCTCCCACAGTGCCAACCTTGAAGTGCGATTAGTGAACGGGGGACAAACAGGGACACCCTCCTGTTTGTTTTGGGTCCGAGCAAACTACCAGTCTCGAGTCCTGGGCTCAATTATGAACCCTTTTTTAGCTAGCACTCCCAGGGAACAGGTCCAAATATCACACTGTCTTTAGGGAAAGCAGCACAATACTTGACCCAGTGGACATACAACCAACCTGGTTTACAACCCCCTGTCAACTCAATTGAGACGCTGGTATTTACTTACCTTGCTGGATCTTTACACAGATCCTTGTTAGCGTGCCTGCATATGGTGACACAAGCAACTTAACAGTTATGTCAGAATTATCAATACTGTTACCCCATTCACACTCAAAATGAGAAAATGTCTCAATAGGTTTTAAGGAAAAACAAAGTTTACTAAAATTAAAAACAGTAAATAAATACAGTACATAAAACAGACATATATACATTAAGGTTACAGTCAGAAAATAAATGAACCATTACAAAACAAAGCACCTTGTAACTGATTGAACTAATTCTACCTCAGGTTTTCAGTTGGCAAATTTGGGCTGTTTCCTATCTTGGCAGAAGTGTCCATTTATAAGTCCAGAAAAGGAGTGTCTCAGTCCCTTCAGCCAGTTTGGAAATATCACAGTTAAAGTCCCTCCCTCCTTGTGATGTCACAGCACATTAGGTCACTCTTAGCCCTTTGATTAATTTGTAACATGACCAGTATATAAACAAATGTTTCAGCTTACTGCCTGTTTGAAATCTGCAGACAGCAATATTTAAAATTATAACAAGACAATCTCTCTCTTCATCAAAGCATAGTTTATGACAGCATTCCCCTTTGATCTCTCAACAAAACATTCCAAAAACACCTCTCATAGCTGGGTGAATTTTCATAGGTGTCTATCACAAACTGCTTCCCTCTTGATACACCGTAAAAGTCAATATTTTATGACAAGCTGCCTGGTTCAAAGCAATGATTGGTTTATGATCTTGGTTCTATTATAGTCCCAGGAAGTCAACTTGTAATATTTTCACTCCAGATTTTCAAAATTGGCATTTTTCCATACCTCCTTATGAACAGTACAGCTGTCATTTTACACATCCTGGCCAAAATATGTTTTTGCACGTCCGGCGCAGAATTGCATGGTTGCTGTGCGAAATCAGTTTTTTGGGACAGATTATGAAAATGACAGTGACACTGCTCATGAGCACAGGTCCTGAAATGCCTATGTTGAAAATTTGGTGCCGAAAGTCCATAAAATGACTATGTTGCAAGCATGCGTTGCGCAGTTTCCACACACCCTTGTAACTTCGCAAATTTGCAATATTTTCATGCCAGATTTTCAACAGTGGCATTTTTCCACACCTCCTTATCAAAAGTACAGCTGTCATTTTTCACAGCCTGCCCAAAATGAGTTTTTGCAGCTGTGGCGCACAATGGCGTGGTCGCTGTGGTAAATCACCTTTTGGGACACATTAACAAAATCACAGCTCACTGTTCATGAGGGAAGGTCCCAAAATACCTATGTTGAAAATGTGGCTATAAAAATACCACAAATAATTGCACTACGGACATGTGTTGTGCAGTTTCTATGCATGCTCATGACTTCACCAATTTTCCATTTTTCCGCTCCAGATTTTCAGTGTTGCCATTTTTTATGCCTCCTCATGCACAATACAGTTTTCATGTTCCACATTCCTGCCCAAAATGTGTTTTTGTCCCTGTGTCCAAATGGCATAGCCTCTGTGCAAAACCACCTTTCAGCTTACAAACTGATTGTGCCACTCTTCATGAGGTGGGGTCACAAAAAGTCCATGTTGAAAATTTGGAATGGAAGGACTAACACACGACTATGGTGTTATGGTTTCCAACTCTGGCACCTCACCCTGTACAGACTGACAGGCGTCAGGGGTGTGACTTGAGATCATTGGCTGTAATGCTCATGCCATTCCACCCCCAACCTGCAGCCAATGACAGGCATCGTGCTGTGTCTTGCAGTGCTCAGTCACAAAGTTCACCCCATTCTCCTATACTGTGCCCACCTCAGTGTATTTCCTTATGGAATGGGGTAAGTATAATGCATACCACAACACTTGTCAGTGTCTACAGAGTAGGGTGAGTTACAATGGCACGAGCGTTATAGCTGATGACCCAAAGGCACATCCCAATGCCTGTCGGTCTCTACAGGGTGGGGTTGGCTTCACTTCAGTACTTCACTGCCATTCTTATTATGCATCTCTAACTCCGGCACTACCAATGCCAATGCCAGCGAGACAACATTCGGCATTGACAAATGCTTGTTTAGTCCCTGAGACTACTTTCTGACAATCAACATACTGTAGGAACTGCAATAGGTAGCAACATCTTCATGAATTCTAGGCCAGTAAAATATGTACAGCAGTCTGGGAATGGTGCAATCCCTCCCCCCAGTGACCAGCCATAGGACTATCATGTGCTATCTGTAACAACTCAGATCTATACTTTTGGGGTATAACCAATTGTTCTATCTGTTCCTGTGTCTGAGGTTTAACCCAAATTCTGTACAGTTACCCATTAAATTTTTTAAGCATTGGTTCACCCTGTTTTGGTTTCACCCCCAGCTGCTTAAAATAAGCCTGGAGAGAAACATTGTTAGCTTGCTCTGAAACAAATTCACAATCAGTGATCAGTTTAGTTTCAGCATTTTCCTATATTAACCCTTTATGTTCACCAGTCTTTTGTTGCCACTGTTTCTTTAGGTGTCTTCTTTTCTTTCCTGGACTTCTGGATCTTGAAGTTATGCTCAAACAAGTCCAAATCAAAATCACCAAAAGGAAAAGAGTCCCTGTCATCTGAGATTTTCTTTGCTTGAGCTCTTGCCATTACAACTGCTGAAACTTCAGGATTTTCTCCCTCTCAATAAATCCTGGGAAGTAATTTCCAGTAATCACAGGTACAAGTAACTTAGGTACTACCCCCACTTTCATTTGGTGTGACACCCCATTAATATTCAAAGTCACTTGGGTGGTAGAATAGTATTGAGTGTCCCCATGGATGCAGATGACACCAGTACCTGGTCCTTTTGCACAGTAGTTTCCCAGCACTTCAATATGCACTAGGGTCTTTCTGCTTCCCGAATCAATATGTCCCTTAGAGCCACTCAGAAAAGGGTTAAATACTCTTTCACTGAGATCCTGGATAAGGACAAATCCCCAGGGATTGCCTTCCCAAAGACCAAGGCCATCCTGGGATTGGTGCTGGAGCTTTGGAAGCACCCAGCTTCCTGACTGGCACCCTCTGCCTATATGGTCCACATGTATGTGGTCCCTACCGGCACCCTGTCCATATTTTCTTGCCATCCCTTGGCTGAGGATCTGGTCGTCAACTCAGTAATTCGTAAGTCTGGCAATACTGGGTACGTAGACAAGCACCCTTACAAGGAGTCCAAGAAGCTTGACCATGCAGTGAAGAAGGTCTATGGTGCATCCTCCCTAGGTGTCCCTCAGGTGAGCTATGCACTGATGATGGCCTACTTTGGTAACTCCCTGATGGGAGTACTGCATCATGTCCTCCCATACCTGCCACCAACAAGCAGCTGGCAGTAAAAGTAGTCTGAGACCAATGTCAAGCACTGGCCAAACACCAGCTTCAGATGACCTTGGACGTTGGCAAGTCTTGTGGCTTTGCCATAGCAGCAGCCATCGCAATGTGTTGCTGGTTCAGGCTGTAGAATTCTACCTTTACAGTGGACACTCAACACAAGTTGACCAATGTCCTCTTCTTGTGCACTGACCTCTGTGACCCTGGAGTAGAAGGACACCTCACTAGAGCTAGAAGTTCAGTGCCACCCTGGATTCTGGACTTCCTCTCAGAAGGACCTGAAAGGGCAGAAACAGAAGAAGAAATCTTTTTAGTTTTGGCCCTTTCCATCATAGCAGCTTAGACAGCAGCAGCCCCAGCAGGAGCAGTCTCAAGCATGGCACCCCAAGGCCAAGTTCCCTGGTTAGGGCCCCAAAAAGGGCAGGGGTAGGGGTAGTTGTGCCCCTCTGGGAGCAACTGCTGATGCCCCCTCTAAAGCTGCCCAGTGATGGGTCAGGGGTGTCTACCTCCAGCCCATCTAGTCCCTGCCCCAGCTCCCTGTGAGGGGTCAGCTTCACCACTTGTGGAAAAATTGGTCTGTTGTTACCTCAGATAAGTTGGTCCTAGAAGTGGCAGGCAGAGAGTTCCCTCTCGACTTTGAGGCTCTCCTTCCTTACTGACCCCAGGTGCCAAGGGGGTCTGTGGTGTCGCAGGACATGCTGTCTGCCTCAGTGAGGATGTTGCTCAGGCCCTTGAGAAAAGAGCTGTAGCCCATGTCCCAGACTCCATGGTAGGCCAGGGCTTCATGTCCAGGTACTTCTGGTCCTGAAACAGATGGGGGGTTAGCACCCAATACTGGATTTTGATGATCTGGACTAGCTTCTCAGGAAGCACCAGTTCAGGATGGTCATGCTGAACCAGATAATACCATCTCTGGAGCATGGCATGTAATTCTACTCCCTGGACCACCAGGACACATTTCTCCATGACCGGGTGACAAAGGAATTAGACAAGGGCCATGCTGTGGATCTGCTGTGCTTTGAATTCAGTAAGGCTTTTGACTCAGTACCTCACAAATGATTGCTCAAGAAGATGGAAGACCAGGGTGCAGCTAAACCCATAGTGAACTGGGTGGGTAACTGGATAAAGGGGAGGCAGCAGAGAGTGGTGTCAGTGGGGTTAAATCAGAGGAAAGGGAGGTTATGAGTGGGGTTCCACAGAGATCAGTCCTGGGTCTGGTCCTCTTCAACATGTTCATTAGTGACATTGGAGAAGGAATCCAAGGCAGGCTGTGTCTCTTCACAGATGGCACAAAACTATTTGGGAGGGTGGATAGCAATGAAGGAATAAGAGAAATGCAGAGAGACCTACAAAAGCTAGAGGGGTGGTCAAAGGTCTGGCAGTTAAAATTCAATGCTAGAAAGAGCAAGGTAATGCACCTAGGGAAAACAACCCCAGGACAGAGTACTGGATGGGAGGAAAGAGACTCAGCACTACAGCTGAGGAACGGGATCTGGGAGTTATCATTAGCAACTCAGTTAAGCAATCGAGTCAGTGCAACAAGGCTTATAGCAAGGCTAACAGGATGCTGCGATGTACCAGAAGGGGTACTAATACCAGAAGAAAAGAGGTAATACTTCCCCTCTACAGATCCCTGGTGAGGCCTCACCTAGAGTACAGCACCCAGTTCTGGAGTCCTCACCTCAGAAAGAATAAGGATAATTTGGAGACAGTGCAGTGCAGAGTAACAAAAATAATTCAGGGCCAGCAGGGCAGATCCTACGAGGAGAGCCTCAAAGCACTAAATATGTACCCACTGGAGACCAGAAGGGAGAGGGGAGATATGGTAGAGACCTTCAAGTTCATTAAAGGAATTAATAAAGTGAACTGTGGAGAAATATTTAGTCTGAATACCAATTCACGGTCAAGTGGACATAAGTTAAAATTAACAGGAGGTAGGTCCAGGAGAGAGATATGAGGAAGTACTACTTTACAGAAAGGGTGGTGTAACCTTGGAACAGTCTGTCAGTTGAGGTAATGGGTGTGAAAACAGTCAGGGGATTCAAGCAGGGCTGGGACATAATGAAGGGAATACTGGATACCTGGGGTGACAGGATCAAGAAGGAGAATAGAGGACAGGACAGGGAGGGTTAGTACCCTGGAGGAACAGTAGGTTCCAGGGATTATAGGGAATTTGGGCAGACTGGATGGACCACTGGTCTTTTTCTGCCATCATTGTCTATATTTCTATGTTTCCTGCAGAATGAGTACTGGATCTTACCTCCTTTGCCCAATAATTTCAGATTGAGCGCTTGTGCCCTGCTGGGACTTCTTGCAGCTGCTGGGTACTTGGCATCCTGCACCAGTGTGGTCCAATGGGTCTACACCTACAGTAGGAGCAGTGGAATGTGGGCCGTCAGTGGTTCCAGTGCCTTGGTCACCTGGACCAAATGGTCACAGTCACTCAGTCAATGTGGAATGCCATCCAGTGGTGGTTCATCCCAAAACATCTGCAGTCCCATTTGTCTACCCAGAGATGTCAGTCACTCTTTCAACAGACATATCTCTGGTGGGCTGGGGAGCACACCTGGGGGACCACAGAGACCAGGAGTTCTGGAACCCCTGGGAGTTTCATCACCACATCAACCTGCTAGAGCTTTGGGCAGTGTGCTTGGCAATGGCCTGGCACACACGGTTGAGCAGTCAGGTGACATCATACATAAAAAGTGACATCATGACTGCACCATGACCTGATGTTGCACAAGTGCATGCACAGTGCAATACAGCATGCTAGCGCAAACATGTTTGCATAGCTGGCAAAAGTGCATTATGAAATGGGAAGAGAAAATCCAGCTATCTGATTGGTTATTACCTGTGCATGAAATCTGTTCCATGCCCAGGTAATAACAAGTGCCTAAAAGTGGAACCAAATTGAAAAAAGAAAAACAACAATGTGCGGTTAGAACTTTCACTTTTTAGATTCCGCCATTTTTTTCCTCTAAAGCAGCTCTTCCCTGATCAAGGATGATGCTCAGTCTTCACTTTTCCCCCTTTATGACAAAAAAAGCAAGTCACAAACAAAAACTTAGCCCTGCCATATAGACTCCTATAATGTCCTTTTACCGGACCCACCTCTGTCACCTGTGCTGTTATTTAGGCTCTCTCATCCACTCTCTCACCTGACCTACCCTATCTTTCAAGATGCCCCACTGCAATGTGAAAGTCAATCCATTGCATCCGATTTTGCCTGGCAATTTGTCTCCCTTCTGGTAGTTTTTAATGCACAAACACAAAAAAAATCTGAGGTTTTTTTATCTGTTTTACTGAACAGAAAGCTGCTGCTGACATACAACTGCAAACAACAAAGATGCAGCAAAGGGATTTTTTTTTCTGCTGTTATGAAAAAGATGGCCACACATCTCAGTTACATGCTGCCTGCAGATGCCAGATTATTGGAAGACAAACGAACAATTTTAAAAATGTCTCAGCTGTTTGTACCAATGGCTGTGTGATCTTGTTTTCCCCCTCCACTGCGTTTACTGTCGGGATTGTCTCTCCAACAAATCATCATAGTACAGGTAAATAAATTCTAAACTAATATTAGCATTATAAAACACACACACACACACACACACAGAAACAAAACACATACATTAAGAAAAAGCTTCTGGGACCGGGCCGATGTTTCCAATGGTTCACCCTGACCCCCCACGTCCCCTGTTACCAGGTACTGCAGTGTTAGTGTTTTCCACTCCTTGCTACTGAAGACAAAACAAAGTACTTTTAAATAACATAATAAAATTAACCTTTTAAGCCATAATTTAAAAACTATATGTGTTTGATTTGTAAGTGATTAGAGAGGAGATTGTTACGAATCACATGATTACAGAACTACTTATTTTATTTATTGAAATGTTTCACCAGGAAGACACAGACCAACAAGTTGCTCATCTCCCGGTGTGACCGGGGTGCAAGTAGGTAAAAACAGTGAGTATACATACAGTCTCAGTTAACATACATAGGGGATAAGGTACAGAGAATAAAACAACAATAACGCTAACACATTGGAGGATTGGCATTACAATTAAGAACAGATAAAACGTTATATTTAAACATTTTAAACAGTTAAAGTGCTAGAGGGGGGAGGAGTAAGAGGGAACGGAGGGTCTAACTAGAGGAATGTGAAGCAAAAATACAGAGGGGGCCAGGACTATTACCAGTAACCGGTACTAAGCACGTAGAGTGAGGTAATTAGAACTAATCAAGGGTGGGCTGAAGTAGCAGTTCAGGGAGACAGTAGTTTAGCTCACACATATAGGGACAGAGGCAGGTTAAATAAGTGCAATGGTGTACAAAGACAAGAGGAGCAGGGGGAGAGGTGAAGGTTAGGGAGAGGAGGGAATTTATGCCTAGGTCTGACACCTCCAGGATGCTGGAGGAACCTGCCAGGGGCAGTACCAGGTGAGCATTTAAGTTGAGAAGTGCTAGAGAGGAGGTTAGGGGAGGGGGACAACACATGCCTATGTCTAACCCTCCAGGATGCTGAGAATGCTGCCAGGGGCAGAACTGGGTGAAGACGATATGGGTGAGAAGGAAGAGGGTAGGGAGCAGGGGTATAACAGAGGGGTAGTAGGTAAGGAAGACAGGTAGATGTGGGGAGAAAGAGAGAAAAGCATGCTAGAACTAGCCCTCCAAAACACTGAGAACCCTTCAAGGAAAATAACTTTGGCAAGGATAATTAGACAGAGAAGATGGGGGGAGGAAGTAGGAGAAGACAGGAAAAGGCAAGGGGGCTTTAAGAGTGGGGCATGGGTATGGAGCTGGGTAACAATCTCATGGGAGGAACTTTAAGGAGGATTAAAGCAGGAGCAGCTAGGGAGAGATGGTTATGCAAGGCAGAGGCAAGGGAGAAGGACAAGGAGGAGGAAGAGTGCCGTATTGAGGAGGTAGGGAGTTCCAGAGCTTCGAAGTGATAGGAGAAACCAGTCTGTTCGATGAGAGTGAAAAGGTGGGAGACCAGTAAGGTCCGAGTATCAGTGGATCTGAGGGAGTGGGAGGGAAGTGGAGAAGTAGAGAGGGAGCATGAGAGGTAAGTGGGGAGTTCCCCAAGCCAAAATTTCGAAGTGAGTTTAGCACAATGGGCAGTGCGCCTGTTTGCAAGCGGGGAGAAGGACAGGGCATAGTAGAGGTCACAATGGTAAGAACAGATGGGGCATCAAGGGCAAAATGACAGAAGGAGTTAAAGAGAGAGTCCAACCTGGTTAGGGAGGATTTGGGAGTGGCACCATAGACTACATCACAGTAGTCAAAAATGGGAAGAATAATTTTTGGACCAGGTCATGCCGCACCATAGGAGGGATGCAACTATGGTCCTGTAAAGGGCGCAAGCTTGGGGGCACAGTTTTTCAGGATGGCGTTGATATGGCCAGTGAAGTTGAGGTGCTAGTCCAGCCAAACCTAAGGTATCTGAATGAGGAAGTGTCCTCGAGGATTGTCCCATCCAAGGTGTGGAAAGAGGGTAAAGGATGAAACCTAGAGAGCCTTTGCCTGGTACCAAAAATCATGGAGACGGTCTTCTTGGCACCGAGGAATAATTGATGTGAGGCAAACCAGAGCTGAACCTTGTGGAAGTCACTCTGTGGGGTGGTTGCTACATTGGCAGTGCACATGCCTGAAGTAAACAAGACAGTGTCATCAGCATACATGTGGATAGAGGAGGAAGGGGAGCAGACTGAGGCCAGGTCATTGAGGAAGATGTAGAAAAAGATGGGACCTAGCACAGAGCCCTGTGGGACTCCTGTGGCGACAGGGAGGAGCGGGGAGATTGCATCCCACAACTACAGCCACTTTTATTTCCCTCCCTTCCCCGCTCACATTCATTAGGACTACTTTATGCTGTGTAGTGATTTTTTGCCAAAAGTAAATGATTTTAGGCAGCTAATACCAGTTTTCTGTGTTTTTTTTTAAACAGTAAGGGTGCTGACCCAGTGGCACAGAGAGTTGAGGCGCTGGACACCTTACCTTGTGCTACACAGCTTACCCAGGTTTGGGAATGACCTCGAGTCATCAGTATGCTGGTGTGGGGGGGAGGGTGGAGCAGGATCGAGTATGCTAATGGGCAGCTCTCCTCTCCCAAGAGTGGTGAGGGTGGGTAGGCACCCCCCCATAGTTCCGCTCCCACTGGGTGGAGGTCTGGTGGATAGCGTAGGCAGAGAGGGGGTGGCAAACAGTTATGGGAGGTGAAAGGGGCTGAGCTGGCACCATAAGGTGCATGCATGCCTTCACACACTCGCACGGCCATGTGCCAGGGCCTCGGGAGGGGGAGCAAGGAAAGAAAACCTGTAAAATACTGATGTGTCCCCATTGCCACTTGGTGGGAGGAGGTGACAGGGACAAAATAGGTATATATAAACAACAAAACAAAAAAACAGTAAGGGATCATTTTATATGTGCAATAAGACACTCCAGGGTGGGTATAGAACATATTTTATCACATGGCCAGTGGCTAAAGTCACTCATCCTGCGGCCTCATGCCTTATGCCCTGGCAATGCAAAAATATGTTCCCTGCCCATCATGTCATGTCTATTGCTTACAATTCAGCTAAGGTATGCAAATGTGTCAATTTCACAGTCAGTGGGGAAACATCCACATTTGTATGTCATTACTGGCAGGCATGCATACATTAGCATGCCTGATTGCACCTGAAGTATATAAAGGAGCACTGTGCACCTTACAGTGTTGCAGCTGAACTGCAGGTAAACAGAGGCAGGTGTCCTGTGGAATGGCCTAGAAAGGAACATGGGCGAGCATTGAACTGTGTGTATGCAGTGGCTACAACATGGCTCCAAGACTGATCTGGCATTTTCCAGGTACCTCCAGGGCAATTTTCCGATGTGTTCCTGCAGAGTCCATTATTTACTATGGCAGTCACAGTACTTGGTTTTTCTGTGTAACCAATGTAAGTCTTTGGGAACAATTTCCCTGTGGATGGCTCAATTTCCCTGTAACATACAGGAATTCCTGTAGATCTGGGAGTCATGCTACATTAGAAATGCTTAAGTGGGGGAACTCTCACATTCAGGTTTTAGGTGGTGGAACCTCAATTGTAGATGGTGGAGCTGTTCTACAGTACTCAATAGGGTAAGATGAAAGGTGGTAGAACTGCCATACATGTTTTGGAGAGGTGGTGGAGCAGAGTTCCTGTGACTCTTGCCTAGTGTTACCCCTAGTATGGGGGTCCAAATGGAAAATCCCACCTAAATTCTAAATTGGTAGCACCCCCCCAGAAAAGGTTTAACACTTTTTTATGAAGGGATGAACCCTCAAGAGTGATTTTAGGGGGGATGTGGTATTATGCAGTGGTAACTTTGAGAAATATTGATGCTTTTCTAAATCATGTCAAATTGCCTTCACGAATTTCTTGAAAAAGTCAAAATAACGACTGTCCTTTAACATGTGTATAATTTTACAGTGTTTTCATCCTATATTGATTTCATTATGGCAAATTTAGTTTAAAGTGGCACTGTCAGTTTAACCCCCCCATTTGTGTTAAGATCTGTGCAGTGTGTCTTTTGGCACACATCTAAGTAATTTGCAATGCAGAATAACCCCATAGATGTAGAAGTTCAACAAAGATATCTGTTTTATAAATATTTAGCAAACTTCGTCTTTCCTTCAGAGGTCCAAAATCCACCGACACTGGAAGCATAATCCCATTGAGGATGTGTGCCAGGACAGAGCGCAGTCACGAAGTGGCATTTTACACTAAACCTGCTTTAGCAACATGCTGCCCATATTGACTCCTAAATCGCCCTGTGTGGCTCGCAGTTTACTTCTTAAAACCAATGTTGAAATCCTGTGCATGTGCAAGGGTGGCATGCTCTTTTGCATGCGTGGGATCTCCACACATTTTTATTCCATGCATGCGCGGGATTATGGCACCAGTTTTAAAAAGTAAATTGCAAGCCACACAGGGCTCAGTTTTAATTCTAAATTATCAGGGGCAGTTTGCGATATAAGAGTTTATTTGGGCAGCATGTTACTAAACCAGGCGGGGTGTAATGCACTTCATGATTGCGCTTTTGGTCCTGGCGCGATCCTCACGCTGGGTTATGTTTGGTGTCGGTAGAGTTATGAACCGCCTAGGAAAGACAAACTTTGCTAAATATTTATAAAGCAGGTATTTTTGCTGAACTTCTATGTCTATGGGGTTATTCTGCATTGCAATTACTTAGGTTGTGCCAAAAGGCACACTGCACAGATATTAACAAAAAGGAGGGGCAAAGCTGACAGTGCCCTTTAAATATGTTCTCTGTTTGTTGTTTTGTCTATATGGGTAATTTATGAACCACTTACATTACATAATTTATAAAAAAAAAATAGCTTATTTCAGCATCATGTTTTATAGCTATAAAACATGGACAAAGAGTGTTTTCCTTTTATAATTTAAAAAGATGAATAATGTACTGATCAAAATATTTTTAATAGCATTTCTCTATTTTTCTTCAGGTAATTACAACAACTAAGAGGCAACAAAATGGCTGAAGACCTTGCTGAGACTTTGACTCTCCTCGCCAAAAAACCCCGCCTGACTAGTCCAACTGTATCATCTGCCAAATAACAACACAGGAACACCCGAGGACTGCAATCCCTGGAGGACTAAAGACATTTTATAATGCATGCCTTGTTAGAAAAGATCATGTATATCAGCGATTGCAGCCATTAGTCATTGACACATTATTAGCTTTGCCTGCAGTACATTATCATGCACAATGTCATCAGTCCTACACCAGCAAATCAAACCTGAAGCATTTTGAAGGCCGAGGAAGAAGCTCACATCCTGGCACTTCTACTGATACTGGTCAGTGTTCAAGCTCACAGAGTAGGTGATCGACTCACCAGTCTGTTAACTGGAATTTGTGTATAATATGCCAGAAGTTGTATCACAAAAAGACAAAAATCTATCACGGATTGTAACCTTAAGAGGGCAAGAACGCTGCTTGATGTGGCTGAAGCCGAGAAGATGACAGTCTTAAAGCGTATAGCTGGACTGAACTTAATTGCATTTGAAGCAAAGTACCACAAAGACTGCCATAATGCTTTCACCAGCAAAAGAAACATACAGACAAAATTTTCACTATTCAGTGACAAGGAAGATGAGTCTGTGTATAAAGCCTGTTTCAATGAACTGATTTCTGAAATTGTGAATGACCTTGTTATCAGCAGAAAAGGCTTGTTCATGTCTTACCTGTTACAGAGATACCGGAATATGGTGAAAGGCAAAGTTCCTAGCAGTGAGAGTTACCAAAGTGAGAAGCTAAAGAAGAGACTAACAAATGATTTTGGTGAACAAATTGTTTTTCAAATGCAGCATGACCCAAGTAAACCAGAGTCTGTGTATAGCAGTGCTGTGTCGTTTGAAGATGTCATCAACATAGCTTCCCAGCTGCATTCAAAGCAACATTATGAAGTGGAAAGCCCATTCCCTACTTCTGAAAATAAAAATTAATATTCAACCGCATCTACACTGTTTAATGCAGCACAGGTCCTCTGTAGTGAACTCAAAATGTGTGAGGGACTGGATATCAATCCAATATATAATTCTACTATCAATTTAGAACAAGCATCAGACATGATTCCTGACAATGTGTATAGGTTCCTGAAATGGGTATTCAAAGGGGTTGTTGGCGATGAA
This sequence comes from Neoceratodus forsteri, assembly GCA_016271365.2. NCBI lineage: Eukaryota > Metazoa > Chordata > Ceratodontiformes > Ceratodontidae > Neoceratodus > Neoceratodus forsteri. Next base: position 1,318,644,937 of record CM057453.1, on the reverse strand, counting down.
CCTATTGAAGATGGCAGTCCTTTAGTAACAGCCACTGATAAGACCCTCCATAGACAGATACAGTATTATCAGTTGGTCAGGGTTTCATTCATATAGTATCCAGAGGTGCAAAGCGTACACCTAAACATGTCGGGCTTGCAATGTCTAAATGCCATATGACAGGCTCTGAATAGGTAGTAACAATGGTGCACAAGCTTAGCACACTGTGTCAGTTATGAAGCCCTAGAGAGAACTGACACAGTTATTGCAATGGATCAGCATGAAAAAGCTGCCAGGGACAAGATCATAATTCCATCAAACATACAGCATGGGGAGTTTGTTCAGTTTGCTGCTGACAATAATGATATAAATGAAGAAATGTTAGATGGAAAGCACATAGCCCATGCCACAACTATGGTAGGCATATCAGCATCAGACTCCCACAATTCCGGAAAGCAGATTTGGCACAGTGGCAGGTCAGGCTCAAAACAGAAAATAGCACCACGAACACGATAGCTTGAAACTCCTGCAATGTGCCAAGCCATTCTGGAGTACAATCCTCATGGCAGACACCTTACACCAGATCTTGTGGGAAAAGTAACAAACTCTGATCAGAGCTGATATGGCTGTGGAGAGCTTTTGGGATGCTTTTACTCATTATTTCTAATGAATTTGTACTATGCAGATCTGCAGAGAGGCAATTTCAATGTGGTCTTCCTTTTACACATTTTTACGATGTGCTTTCCTAGAATATGTCTGCTGATTGCTGTATGTTTAGCCTGGACAGTTCACAGAAGACATGGCATCTTATTTTCAGTGGGACTCTGCATCTATACAATATTATGCTGCATTGCGTAACATCAGCACACACTGAAGACAATATTTTACATCTGGAATAGGCTACCCTGAATAAATACATTATAAAAATTGTACATCATGACCCCACTGAAAACAAGATATTGCATCTACTCTGGGACATCCTGAGTAAAAGCAGTGCAAAATGTGCAAAATGAAGATCACAATGACAATTAGATGTAGCATCTCCCAACACTATCCAGGATACAAAATATAATATAAGAAATATTTAAAGAGCTAGTGGAGCCAAAACAGGCAGACAGGAAAATAATACAAATTTTAAGTAGTAGTCAGTTGTAATCTTTTTATTTCTGAAGTATTTTTCTCTGTCCTTTGCGCATCAGAAAGTATTCTATGTGATAATATTGTGCTGATTGTGTGGAATAGCTCTTAGCCTGGTAGCGGACATGGCTTTTTCTACTGCCCCACACTACATCATCAGCATTGTGATCTCACTGACTGTGACATCACAGGTGAATGACCTGGCAGTCACTCACTTGCTGTTCCTAAGTAGCAGTGATGGCACAGTCATTGAGGTCACAATGCTGATGATATAGTGTGAAGCAGTAGAGTAAGATATGTCAGCTGCCAGGCTAAGAGCTGTTCCACACATCACACCTACTAACATCAGGTAAACAATCTTCTAATTAAACAAAGGGAAAAGAAAAAGTACCTTAGATATAACAGGTAATGGCTGGCTGCTTTTAAAATCAAATATTAGTTTTATGTAGTACACTAGCTCTTTAAAGGAACTTCACTGTGTTCACTGACAAACAGTTTATTTATTGTTTTATATTATATTAGATTGCAGTATTTATTTTGAATGTTGTGGCCATGAGGATGGTATGTGTGTGTGTGTGTGTGTGTGTGTGTGTGTGTGTGTGTGTGTGTGTGTTTGTGTTTGTGTTTGCTGTAACTCAATATATTTTTTCCCCAGAAAGCATAGTAAAAAATGCCTGCTGATTGCTATATAATTACTGTAGCTCAGATAGTTCACACAAGACCTGGCATATGTCTGAGACAGTTCTTATCAGATAGTGTCTTGAGAAAAGGTTAAAAAAACAGTGTAAATCATTGTACATTTGTTCCTGGGAAATATATTTATGAGGTATGAAAATTTACCCAGCTGAAACTTGTAGGAAGAACATCACTCAGTCAATGTGGAATGCCATCCAGTGGTGGTTCATCCCAAAACATCTGCAGTCCCATTTGTCTACCCAGAGATGTCAGTCACTCTTTCAACAGACATATCTCTGGTGGGCTGGGGAGCACACCTGGGGGACCACAGAGACCAGGAGTTCTGGAACCCCTGGGAGTTTCATCACCACATCAACCTGCTAGAGCTTTGGGCAGTGTGCTTGGCAATGGCCTGGCACACACGGTTGAGCAGTCAGGTGACATCATACATAAAAAGTGACATCATGACTGCACCATGACCTGATGTTGCACAAGTGCATGCACAGTGCAATACAGCATGCTAGCGCAAACATGTTTGCATAGCTGGCAAAAGTGCATTATGAAATGGGAAGAGAAAATCCAGCTATCTGATTGGTTATTACCTGTGCATGAAATCTGTTCCATGCCCAGGTAATAACAAGTGCCTAAAAGTGGAACCAAATTGAAAAAAGAAAAACAACAATGTGCGGTTAGAACTTTCACTTTTAGATTCCGCCATTTTTCCTCTAAAGCAGCTCTTCCTGATCAAGGATGATGCTCAGTCTTCACTTTTCCCCCTTTATGACAAAAAAAGCAAGTCACAAACAAAAACTTAGCCCTGCCATATAGACTCCTATAATGTCCTTTTACCGGACCCACCTCTGTCACCTGTGCTGTTATTTAGGCTCTCTCATCCACTCTCTCACCTGACCTACCCTATCTTTCAAGATGCCCCACTGCAATGTGAAAGTCAATCCATTGCATCCGATTTTGCCTGGCAATTTGTCTCCCTTCTGGTGCAGTTTTTAATGCACAAACACAAAAAAAATCTGAGGTTTTTTTATCTGTTTTACTGAACAGAAAGCTGCTGCTGACATACAACTGCAAACAACAAAGATGCAGCAAAGGGATTTTTTTTTCTGCTGTTATGAAAAAGATGGCCACACATCTCAGTTACATGCTGCCTGCAGATGCCAGATTATTGGAAGACAAACGAACAATTTTAAAAATGTCTCAGCTGTTTGTACCAATGGCTGTGTGATCTTGTTTTCCCCCTCCACTGCGTTTACTGTCGGGATTGTCTCTCCAACAAATCATCATAGTACAGGTAAATAAATTCTAAACTAATATTAGCATTATAAAACACACACACACACACACACACAGAAACAAAACACATACATTAAGAAAAAGCTTCTGGGACCGGGCCGATGTTTCCAATGGTTCACCCTGACCCCCCACGTCCCCTGTTACCAGGTACTGCAGTGTTAGTGTTTTCCACTCCTTTGCTACTGAAGACAAACAAAGTACTTTAAATAACATAATAAAATTAACCTTTAAGCCATAATTTAAAAACTATATGTGTTTGATTTGTAAGTGATTAGAGAGGAGATTGTTCTGAATCACATGATTACAGAACTACTTATTTTATTTATTGAAATGTTTCAATTAGGAAGACACAGACCAACAAGTTGTTTCATCTCCGTGTGACCGGGGTACAAGTAGGTAAAACAGTGAGTATACATACAGTCTCAGTTAACATACATAGGGATAAGGTACAGAGAATAAAACAACAATAACGCTAACACATTGGAGGATTGGCATTACAATTAAGAACAGATAAAACGTTATATTTAAACATTTTAAACAGTTAAAGTGCTAGAGGGGGAGGTAAGAGGAACGGAGGGTCTAACTAGAGGAATGTGAAGCAAAAATACAGAGGGGCCAGGACTATTACCAGTAACCGGTACTAAGCACGAGAGTGAGGTAATTAGAACTAATCAAGGGTGGGCTGAAGTAGCAGTTCAGGGAGACAGTAGTTTAGCTCACACATATAGGGACAGAGGCAGGTTAAATAAGTGCAATGGTGTACAAAGACAAGAGGAGCAGGGGGAGAGGTGAAGGTTAGGGAGAGGAGGGAATTTATGCCTAGGTCTGACACCTCCAGGATGCTGAAGAACCCTGCCAGGGGCAGTACCAGGTGTAGACATTTAAGTTGAGAAGTGCTAGAGAGGAGGTTAGGGAGGGAGGGACAACACATGCCTATGTCTAACCCCTCCAGGATGCTGAGAACCCTGCCAGGGGCAGAACTGGGTGAAGACGATATGGGTGAGAAGGAAGAGGGTAGGGAGCAGGGGTATAACAGAGGGGTAGTAGGTAAGGAAGACAGGTAGATGTGGGGGAGAAAAGAGGGAGAAAAGCATGCTAGAACTAGCCCCTCCAAAACACTGAGAACCCTTCAAGGGAAAATAACTTTGGCAAGGATAATTAGACAGAGAAGATGGGGGAAGGGAAGTAGGAGAAGACAGGGAAAAGGCAAGGGGGGCTTTAAGAGTGGGGCATGGGTATGGAGCTGGGTAACAATCTCATGGGAGGGAACTTTAAGGAGGATTAAAGCAGGAGCAGCTAGGGGAGAGATGGTTATGCAAGGCAGAGGCAAGGGAGAAGGACAAGGAGGAGGAAGAGTGCCGTATTTGGAGGGAGGTAGGGAGTTCCAGAGCTTCGGGAAGTGATAGGAGAAACCAGTCTGTTCGATGAGAGTGAAAAGGTGGGAGACCAGTAAGGTCCGAGTATCAGTGGATCTGAGGGAGTGGGAGGGAAGTGGAGAAGTAGAGAGGGAGCATGAGAGGTAAGTGGGGAGTTCCCCAAGCCAAAATTTCGAAGTGAGTTTAGCACAATGGGCAGTGCGCCTGTTTGCAAGCGGGGAGAAGGACAGGGCATAGTAGAGGTCACAATGGTAAGAACGAGATGGGGCATCAAGGGCAAAATGACAGAAGGAGTTAAAGAGAGAGTCCAACCTGGTTAGGGAGGATTTGGGAGTGGCACCATAGACTACATCACAGTAGTCAAAAATGGGAAGAATAATTTTTTGGACCAGGTCATGCCGCACCATAGGAGGGATGCAACTATGGTCCTGTAAAGGGCACCAAGCTTGGGGCACAGTTTTTTCAGGATGGCGTTGATATGGCCAGTGAAGTTGAGGTGCTAGTCCAGCCAAACCTAAGGTATCTGAATGAGGAAGTGTCCTCGAGGATTGTCCCATCCAAGGTGTGGAAAGAGGGTAAAGGATGAAACCTAGAGAGCCTTTGCCTGGTACCAAAAATCATGGAGACGGTCTTCTTGGCACCGAGGAATAATTGATGTGAGGCAAACCAGAGCTGAACCTTTTGGAAGTCACTCTGTGGGGTGGTTGCTACATTGGCAGTGCACATGCCTGAAGTAAACAAGACAGTGTCATCAGCATACATGTGGATAGAGGAGGAAGGGGAGCAGACTGAGGCCAGGTCATTGAGGAAGATGTAGAAAAGATGGGACCTAGCACAGAGCCCTGTGGGACTCCTGTGGCGACAGGAGGAGGAGCGAGATTGCATCCCACAACTACAGCCACTTTATTTCCCTCCTTCCCCGCTCACATTCATTAGGACTACTTTATGCTGTGTAGTGATTTTTTGCCAAAGTAAATGATTTTAGGCAGCTAATACCAGTTTTCTGTGTTTTTTTAAACAGTAAGGGTGCTGACCCAGTGGCACAGAGAGTTGAGGCGCTGGACACCTTACCTTGTGCTACACAGCTTACCCAGGTTTGGGAATGACCCCGAGTCATCAGTATGCTGGTGTGGGGAGGTGGAGCAGGATCGAGTATGCTAATGGGCAGCTCTCCTCTCCCAAGAGTGGTGAGGGTGGTAGGCACCCCCATGTTCCGCTCCCACTGGGTGGAGGTCTGGTGGATAGCGAGGCAGAGGGGTGGCAAACAGTTATGGGAGGTGAAAGGGCTGAGCTGGCACCATAAGGTGCATGCATGCCTTCACACACTGCACGCCATGTGCCAGGGCCTCGGAGGGGAGCAAGGAAAGAAAACCTGTAAAATACTGATGTGTCCCCATTGCCACTTGGTGGGAGGAGGTGACAGGGACAAAATAGGTATATATAAACAACAAAACAAAAAAACAGTAAGGGATCATTTTATATGTGCAATAAGACACTCCAGGGTGGGTATAGAACATATTTTATCACATGGCCAGTGGCTAAAGTCACTCATCCTGCGGCCTCATGCCTTATGCCCCTGGCCATGTGCTAAAATATGTTCCCTGCCCATCATGTCATGTCTTATTGCTTACATATTCAGCCAAGGTATGCAAATGTGTCAATTTCACAGTCAGTGGGGAAACATCCACATTTGTATGTCATTACTGGCAGGCATGCATACATTAGCATGCCTGATTGCACCTGAAGTATATAAAGGAGCACTGTGCACCTTACAGTGTTGCAGCTGAACTGCAGGTAAACAGAGGCAGGTGTCCTGTGGAATGGCCTAGAAAGGAACATGGGCGAGCATTGAACTGTGTGTATGCAGTGGCTACAACATGGCTCAAGACTGATCTGGCATTTTCCAGGTACCTCCAGGGCAATTTTCCGATGTGTTCCTGCAGAGTCCATTATTTACTATGGCAGTCACAGTACTTGGTTTTTCTGTGTAACCAATGTAAGTCTTTGGGAACAATTTCCCTGTGGATGGCTCAATTTCCCTGTAACATACAGGAATTCCTGTAGATCTGGGAGTCATGCTACATTAGAAATGCTTAAGTGGGGGAACTCTCACATTCAGGTTTTAGGTGGTGGAACTCTCAATTGTAGATGGTGGAGCTGTTCTACAGTACTCAATAGGGTAAGATGAAAGGTGGTAGAACTGCCATACATGTTTTGGAGAGGTGGTGGAGCAGAGTTCCTGTGACTCTTGCCTAAGTGTTACCCCTACTATGAGGGAGTCCAAATGGAAAATCCCACCTAAATTCTAAATTGGTAGCACCCCCCCAGAAAAGGTTTAACACTTTTTTATGAAGGGATGAACCCTCAAGAGTGATTTTAGGGGGGATGTGGTATTATGCAGTGGTAACTTTGAGAAATATTGATGCTTTTCTAAATCATGTCAAATTGCCTTCACGAATTTCTTGAAAAAGTCAAAATAACGACTGTCCTTTAACATGTGTATAATTTTACAGTGTTTTCATCCTATATTGATTTCATTATGGCAAATTTAGTTTAAAGTGGCACTGTCAGCTTTAACCCCCCCATTGTGTTAAGATCTGTGCAGTGTGTCTTTTGGCACACATCTAAGTAATTTGCAATGCAGAATAACCCCATAGATGTAGAAGTTCAACAAGATATCTGTTTTATAAATATTTAGCAAACTTCGTCTTTCCTTCAGAGGTCCAAAATCCACCGACACTGGAAGCATAATCCCATTGAGGATGTGTGCCAGGACAGGCGCTGATCCGCGAAGTGGCATTTACATAAACCTGCTTTAGCAACATGCTGCCCATATTGACTCCTAAATCGCCCTGTGTGGCTCGCAGTTTACTTCTTAAAACCAATGTTGAAATCCTGTGCATGTGCAAGGGTGGCATGCTCTTTTGCATGCGTGGGATCTCCACACATTTTTATTCCATGCATGCGCGGGATTATGGCACCAGTTTTAAAAAGTAAATTGCAAGCCACACAGGGCTCAGTTTTAATTCTAAATTATCAGGGGCAGTTTGCGATATAAGAGTTTATTTGGGCAGTATGTTACTAAACCAGGCGGGTGTAAGCACTTCATGATTGCGCTTTTGGTCCTGGCGCGATCCTCACGGGGGTTATGCTTCTGGTGTCGGTAGAGTTATGAACCGCCCAAGGAAAAGACAAACTTTGCTAAATATTTATAAAGCAGGTATTTTTGCTGAACTTCTATGTCTATGGGGTTATTCTGCATTGCAAATTACTTAGGTGTGTGCCAAAAGGCACACTGCACAGATATTAACAAAAAAGGAGGGGCAAAGCTGACAGTGCCCCTTTAAATATGTTCTCTGTTTGTTGTTTTGTCTATATGGGTAATTTATGAACCACTTACATTACATAATTTATAAAAAAAAAATAGCTTATTTCAGCATCATGTTTTATAGCTATAAAACATGGACAAAGAGTGTTTTCCTTTTATAATTTAAAAAGATGAATAATGTACTGATCAAAATATTTTTAATAGCATTTCTCTATTTTTCTTCAGGTAATTACAACAACTAAGAGGCAACAAAATGGCTGAAGACCTTGCTGAGACTTTGACTCTCCTCAGCAAAAACCCCACCTGACTAGTCCAACTGTATCATCTGCCAAATAACAACACAGGAACACCCGAGACTGCAATCCCTGGAGGACTAAAGACATTTTATAATGCATGCCTTGTTAGAAAAGATCATGTATATCAGCGATTGCAGCCATTAGTCATTGACATTATTAGCTTTGCCTGCAGTACATTATCATGCACAATGTCATCAGTCCTACACCAGCAAATCAAACCTGAAGCATTTTGAAGGCCGAGGAAGAAGCTCACATCCTGGCACTTCTACTGATACTGGTCAGTGTTCAAGCTCACAGAGTAGGTGATCGACTCACCAGTCTGTTAACTGGAATTTGTGTATAATATGCCAGAAGTTGTATCACAAAAAAGACAAAAATCTATCACGGATTGTAACCTTAAGAGGGCAAGAAACGCTGCTTGATGTGGCTGAAGCCGGAGAAGATGACAGTCTTAAAGCGTATAGCTGGACTGAACTTAATTGCATTTGAAGCAAAGTACCACAAAGACTGCCATAATGCTTTCACCAGCAAAAGAAACATACAGACAAAATTTTCACTATTCAGTGACAAGGAAGATGAGTCTGTGTATAAAGCCTGTTTCAATGAACTGATTTCTGAAATTGTGAATGACCTTGTTATCAGCAGAAAAGGCTTTTCATGTCTTACCTGTTACAGAGATACCGGAATATGGTGAAAGGCAAAGTTCCTAGCAGTGAGAGTTACCAAAGTGAGAAGCTAAAGAAGAGACTAACAAATGATTTTGGTGAACAAATTGTTTTCAAATGCAGCATGACCAAAGTAAACCAGAGTCTGTGTATAGCAGTGCTGTGTCGTTTGAAGATGTCATCAACATAGCTTCCCAGCTGCATTCAAAGCAACATTATGAAGTGGAAAGCCCATTCCTACTTCTGAAAATAAAAATTAATATTCAACCGCATCTACACTGTTTAATGCAGCACAGGTCCTCTGTAGTGAACTCAAAATGTGTGAGGGACTGGATATCAATCCAATATATAATTCTACTATCAATTTAGAACAAGCATCAGACATGATTCCTGACAATGTGTATAGGTTCCTGAAATGGGTATTCAAAGGGGTTGTTGGCGATGAACCTATTGAAGATGGCAGTCCTTTAGTAACAGCCACTGATAAGACCCTCCATAGACAGATACAGTATTATCAGTTGGTCAGGGTTTCATTCATATAGTATCCAGAGGTGCAAAGCGTACACCTAAACATGTCGGGCTTGCAATGTCTAAATGCCATATGACAGGCTCTGAATAGGTAGTAACAATGGTGCACAAGCTTAGCACACTGTGTCAGTTATGAAGCCCTAGAGAGAACTGACACAGTTATTGCAATGGATCAGCATGAAAAAGCTGCCAGGGACAAGATCATAATTCCATCAAACATACAGCATGGGGAGTTTGTTCAGTTTGCTGCTGACAATAATGATATAAATGAAGAAATGTTAGATGGAAAGCACATAGCCCATGCCACAACTATGGTAGGCATATCAGCATCAGACTCCCACAATTCCGGAAAGCAGATTTGGCACAGTGGCAGGTCAGGCTCAAAACAGAAAATAGCACCACTAACACGATAGCTTGAAACTCCTGCAATGTGCCAAGCCATTCTGGAGTACAATCCTCATGGCAGACACCTTACACCAGATCTTGTGGGAAAAGTAACAAACTCTGATCAGAGCTGATATGGCTGTGGAGAGCTTTTGGGATGCTTTTACTCATTATTTCTAATGAATTTGTACTATGCAGATCTGCAGAGGCAATTTCAATGTGGTCTTCCTTTTACACATTTTTCGATGTGCTTTCCTAGAATATGTCTGCTGATTGCTGTATGTTTAGCCTGGACAGTTCACAGAAGACATGGCATCTTATTTTCAGTGGGACTCTGCATCTATACAATATTATGCTGCATTGCGTAACATCAGCACACACTGAAGACAATATTTTACATCTGGAATAGGCTACCCTGAATAAATACATTATAAAAATTGTACATCATGACCCCACTGAAAACAAGATATTGCATCTACTCTGGGACATCCTGAGTAAAAGCAGTGCAAAAAATGTGCAAAATGAAGATCACAATGACAATTAGATGTAGCATCTCCCCAACACTATCCAGGATACAAAATATAATATAAGAAATATTTAAAGAGCTAGTGGAGCCAAAACAGGCAGACAGGAAAATAATACAAATTTTAAGTAGTAGTCAGTTGTAATCTTTTTATTTCTGAAGTATTTTTCTCTGTCCTTTTGCGCATCAGAAAGTATTCTATGTGATAATATTGTGCTGATTGTGTGGAATAGCTCTTAGCCTGGTAGCGGACATGGCTTTTTCTACTGCCCCCACACTACATCATCAGCATTGTGATCTCACTGACTGTGACATCACAGGTGAATGACCTGGCAGTCACTCACTTGCTGTTCCTAAGTAGCAGTGATGGCACAGTCATTGAGGTCACAATGCTGATGATATAGTGTGAAGCAGTAGAGTAAGATATGTCAGCTGCCAGGCTAAGCTATTCCATCACCTACTAACATCAGGTAAACAATCTTCTAATTAAACAAAGGGAAAAGAAAAAGTACCTTAGATATAACAGGTAATGGCTGGCTGCTTTTAAAATCAAATATTAGTTTTATGTAGTACACTAGCTCTTTAAAGGAACTTCACTGTGTTCACTGACAAACAGTTTATTTATTGTTTTATATTATATTAGATTGCAGTATTTATTTTGAATGTTGTGGCCATGAGGATGGTATGTGTGTGTGTGTGTGTGTGTGTGTGTGTGTGTGTGTGTGTGTGTGTGTTTGTGTTTGTGTTTGCTGTAACTCAATATATTTTTTCCCCAGAAAGCATAGTAAAAAATGCCTGCTGATTGCTATATAATTACTGTAGCTCAGATAGTTCACACAAGACCTGGCATATGTCTGAGACAGTTCTTATCAGATAGTGTCTTGAGAAAAGGTTAAAAAAACAGTGTAAATCATTGTACATTTGTTCCTGGGAAAATATAACATTTATGAGGTATGAAAATTTACCCAGCTGAAACTAGTAGGAAGAACATGTTTAAATGCTAAGTATTTAAAGAGAAACATCCACGTACAGTCGGGCCCCACCTCCATGTGAAATGGGGCCCAATTAGCAGATGCAATAGAAAAACGTTAAAATAAACTTACTCGCTTCTCATTTATTTGAAATTATATCTGGTTGATCCTGCGCCCCCATTGCCCGGGCATTTTAGGATGCAGAACCCTCCCGTCGCGCCCACAGCACCGTGGCTGTCCCCGTGATGACGTTTCAGGCGGGGAGTAGCCGGGGGCATCTATATACTTAATATGAGACTCATTTTTAAAATAGCTCCGGTTTGGAGCCTGGACATTCTTGGGCATGTTTCTAATATGCAGTTGATGACCAGTACCCTACCAGTTGATACGTGGCCTCGGTGTAGCCCGGACACGCATAGATTCTAAACTGGAGCTATTTGAATATTTGGCAATACAGTATCTGTATTGCCAAATATTCAAATAGCTCTGGTTTAGAATCTATGTGTGTCCGGCTACACCGAGACCACGTATCAACTGGCAGGGTACTGGTCATCATCTGCTTATGAGAAACATGCCCAAGAATGTCCAGGCTCCAAACTGGAGCTATTTTAAAAATGAGTCTCATATTAAGTATATAGATGCCCCCGGCTGCTCCTCGCCTGAAACGTCATCACGGGGACAGCCGTGGGTGCTTCTGGGCGTGACAGGGAGGGTTCTGCATCCTAAAATGCCGGGCAACAGGGGTGAAGGGTCAACCAGATATATTTTCAAATAAATGTGAAGCGAGTAAGTTTATTTTAACTTCTTTCTATTGCATCTGCTAATCGGGCCCTACTTCACATGGAGGTGGGGCCCGACTGTATGTGGACGTTTCCCTTTAAATGTGCAAGTTGTTGCATTTCAAAGGGGGTAAACAAATCTCCAGTTTAATAGGCAACCAATATTTAACAAGCTGTTTCAGTTTCCTAATGGTCATCTGATAATCAGCTTTAGTGCTGTCTTCAGCATTCTAAACAGAAAGAAGAGAGTATTTTATTTTCATTTGGCATAGTGATTTATAGATGTGGAAGGATACACTGAAATGTCCAAAAAAGTGTTCCACGTTCCTCCATTTTTTCAGCTACAGACAGCAAGATGGCTGTAGGATCTGCTCACAGCCATAAAAACTAACTGGTATACTGATGTTAAGGCTTGTCAACAAGCTGCCAATCTTGATCTACAATGGCTAATTCTAAGATGCTGCCGAACCAAGCTATTTGAGGTTGAGTTTGAAAAAGTGAATGCTCAGCAAGTACCAGGATGGACAGCTTTCAATGTGATGATTTCATCTACCATACCAACAGTAACTTCTGTTGGTTACTGCCCAATGCTGCCAGCATCACCTACTGAATGGAGTACAGTTTTCTCTGTAAAGAAAAATGTCTGCAAGATGTCTAGGACACTTGGCCAAGATTACAGTGTCTTGACATTTGACAAGGCTATATATAGTAAGGCTAAAGAAATTTAGTGGAGGTGCCAGGAGGAATTTCAGAAAACAGTCTTGAGAATGGGTGCTTTCCACATAGCACAGACATTTCTGGCTGTAATTGGAAAGCAGTATGAAGAGAGTTGTCTGGATGACATCCTCATAGAATCGCAAGTGTATGGTAGGAACACAGCAAGCAGTCTACTTAAAGGCAAATCATACAACCGTGGAGTGAGGGCCCACAAGTTTGTAATGGAGGCTCTGTCCAGACTGAGGTGGCAGGCATTTTGTAACTAGGTACAAGACAATGAGACTGATTGTGATGTAGACCTTATCAACAGCAAACTCTACGAATGTCAAAATACGGTATCAAACAATGATGCAACAAGCCTAACAGCAACACTTTCCCAGTTCGGTGATGCCCTCAAGAATGTACAGGATGTATTGCACAGATTCCTCAATTTTGGACAAGCAACTTCTCAAACATTTGCATTCTGGGATGATTACATTGAAATCGTTAACATCCTAATGTGGTTCATTAGAGCAGAATGTGAAAGCAGCTAGGACCTACAACTTGTGGTGGTTGTAGAGATGCTACCACTGTTTTTGCCTTTGACTGAACCAACTATACCCGCTAGGTATCTGGGTACATCAGTGATATGAAGCTTCTGCCAGATTATACCCCCAAAGTTTGTGAGCAGTTTGTGCAAGGAAATCATGCTGTAGCTCAGTTTAAAGATAAATTCAGCAAAGTCTGGACAGATATGGCACTTGAACAAGTCTGACAGTAAACAGTAAACTGTGTTAGTAAAGTAAAGGGGGTATAGTGGGTTTCACTTCGAAACCAGGAGCCTTGGCTAGATGGTTCATCACTGCTCATAAGTGCTCAGCTATCACAACTTCCTTTGTGTTGCAGCATTGGGGAGCAGCAGGTCAGATTGGGGACCTGAAGACCAGCTGAGTGCTGCACTGGGCATTGTTGATATTTTGTTTTACTTGTATGTGGTGCAAACAATTGAATGGCATCCTAATTTTGAAGGGATTTACAGGGAATGGGTGATTTGAATGACGCCGAGAGAGGGAGGGCCTTGAGGGGATGGAAGATTGTGATCATGTAACTCAACCAGGCCTATCGGGTGGTGGGAGTCACAAAGTTTAAAAGGGGGGACATATTTGTAGCCCCAGGATGTGTGTCACAGCATTGGGGAGCAGCAGGTCAGATCGGGGACCTGAAGACCAGTTAAGTGCTATGCTGAGCATTGTTGATATTTTGTTTTACTTGTCCGTGGGGCAAACAATTGAATGGGAGCCTGATTTTGAAGGGAATAACAGGGGAATGGATGGTGGGAGGATGTCAAGAGAGGGAGGGCCTTGAGGGGACAGATGATTGTGGACACGTGACTCAGCCGGGCCTATCAGGCAGCAGGAGTCCATATACATTTTATTTTTTTAATTTTTATTTAGCTTTTGTTGACCGGGTAAGTGCACTAGACAAATCCTGCCTATTTTCAGGCACGACCCGGGGGAGAGGGATACAGATGAATGCCAACTGACCTTGAACCAGATTAAGCTGTTGGTGGTATTATTAGTGAATGAGGGAAATTTGGTCAGGACACCAGGGAAATTCCCCTACTCTTTTCGATAAGTGCCATGGGATCTTTAACATCCACCTGAACTACCACCAATCCAGGCAGATGGGACCTCGGTTTAACGTCTCATCTGAAAGACGGCGCCTCAGAAGTGCAGCACCCCTCTCATGCTGCACTACAGTGTCAGTACTGGGATATTAACCCAAGTGCCAGATGTGGGAACTGAACCCACCGCCCTCTGATCTCCCGGCCTCAGAGGCGAGTGTGCTACCTACTGAGCCACTGACACTGATTTCCCAGGGGGCCTAGCGACCCCTCATGTGAGCAACCCAATGCAGGAGTATAATGTCTTGAGTAGCGTCTGCAGGGCATCCACAGGAAAGACAGCAGGCCGCAGTCCACGCCAGGTAAGTACAGACTCAGAGAGGTGCACAATGGAAAAGTGAGCAATAGAGGGGGAAAAAAACAATTAGGGCAGTAGCAACCAAGGGATACAGAGAAGATGTGAAGGCTGGTGAACTGAAGCAGGCAGATGACTCCGGGGGGGGGTCAGGATGACTGGGGTAAGGGGCTCAGTGAGGCTGGGAGGATAGTGAACTGCTATGGGTGTGGAGCAGCAGTTTTCTTGGGGACCTTGTGGAGGGTGGGGGGGTGTCCGTTGTGCAGGCAGTTCAGACAGTTTAGGCAGGAAATAGAAAGCATGAAATGGGAGCTGTGGAGAGGAAGCAGATATGACTTGGGAGGGCTGAGTGGGGCCAGGGGAATAGAGAGAGCCCCTTCACAGATTATACCAGGTTGCCACAGGCTGAAAGGATGAGTTCAGACAAGGGAGCCAGGAGCACCAACTCTTCAGGAACCAGGGGCCATGGGGAAGGGGAGTTGGCAGGTGGTAGGGAACAAGAGTAGAGGGAAAAGGATTAAGGAACATAACCAGAGTAAACAGAGGCAGGGAAGGATTTCAGGGAAGGGCATGGGCAAGGGATTTGGAGACTAGGAGCAGGTATGCAGTGTTGCCTAAAGAAAGGGAGCAGGAGGATGAGGGTGGCAACATAAATCAGGTAAAGGAGGAGCATGAGGGAGGGAGAACATACAGTGTGCTAGGGGAAGGGAAAGACTGTAGGGTAGACATTGGTGGGGGCAAGGAAACAAAGGAGGTTGTCACAGACCTACTAACATAGGTAGAAGGAGGTAGAAGAAGACATTAAGAAAGGGGCACAGAAGGGAGGTAAAGTTAGTGGAGGGGAGCAGGATCGGCTGGGAAAGGAGTACAGAAAGGATGGAGGAGGAGGAAGAGCATGGGTGGTGGTGCAGTGTGAAGGGAGGAAGGGACAGGGGATTAGAGGAGAGGACACTGAATGAAATGGGACTGAGGTAGGGCATAACGGGGGCAGGGCAGGCGATGGGGGAAAGAGTAGTCATACTGGGGGATTCAGTGCTCAAGGGAGTGAGATGGGGAGGTAAGGGAGTGAGGAAAAGCCGGGCCTGGGTGGAATGTATGCCAGGTATGACAGCGAGGAGAGTAGGACAATTCATTCAGAAATGTGTGGAGAGGGCTGGAGATAAACCTCATGTCATGGTGCATCTAGGTACAAACAACCTGGAGGGGAGTATGGTGGAAGAAGTGCAGGAGAGGTTCAGGGAGGTAGGAAAAATTGGCTTTCATGTGGAGAGATCAGTGGCATTCTCAGAGGTACTCCCAGTACCTAGGGCAAACACTGCTAGGAAACTAAGAATAGAGAAGTTCAATAGGTGGCTAGGGGGGTGCACAGAAATGAGGTATGGGGCAGAAGGGGAGTGGAGCAAGACACGGAATAAGAAGGGGCTCTATGCACAGGATAGGTGGTATCTCAGCAGTGAGGGTACAAGAATTTTGAAACAAGGGCTGGAAAATTACATTATGGCTAAAATAACTTTAAACTGAGGGTGGACAGAGGGGCACTGCAAAAAGGAGTCACCTATCAGGGGAGACTGGAAGGCCTCACCCCCCAGAAAGGGAGGAAGGGAGGGAGGAGAATATACTAAGGAAAACAAGTAGAAGGGAGGAATGGGGAGAGGAGGGGCAAGGCACAATGTAGACAGTTGCATCTTTGCATGCTAGGAGCTTGGCAAACAAGGTAGCAGAATTCCAGGCAATGATGGCAGAAGGGGAGGTAGATATTGCCGGAAACCTGGGCCACCCATTACCATGACTGGGATCTCAGAATCCCTGGATACAAGGTGTAATGCAAACAAAGGGAGGGAGAAGAGGAGGAGGGGTGGCTATTTATGTTAAGGATGGGATATTGTGTACCTGGGGGGGGGGAGAGGAGGCCAGAAGTCATATCGGTACTGCTCCAAAACCCCAAAGGTAAGAGCATTAGGTTGGGGTGGTGTACAGGCCACCCTCACAAAACAAAGAGAATGACAGGGAGCTGGGGGAGTAAATCAGGAAGATAAGTGGCAAAGGGAGTACGGTTATAGCGGGTGACTTCAACCTACCTGAGATTGACTGGTGGACTGTGACTACTACAAATACCAGGGAACAGATACTGCTTGAGGCTATCCAGGACAGCTACCTAGAGCAGGGAGTGACAGAGCCCACCAGGGAGGGGAACATACTGGACAATGTGCTAGCAAATGGTGACCAAGTCCAGGATGTGGTTGTACAGGACCCACTAGCAGAAAGAGACCACCTCTTGGTGTGGTTCCTTCTTAATACAGGGAGGGAGTCGGCTAAGATCAGGACAAGGATAGTAGACTTCAGGAAGGCAGATTTTGCAAGGATGGGCAGCATCCTAGAGGGACATCTGACTGGAATTAGCCCAGGAATGGATGCTTAACAGAAGTGGTCAATCATAAAGAAAGGTCTGAATGACGCCAAAAACACGTATGCCAAGTCACGGAGTAAGCAGTCAAGGTTAAAAAAGACCTAGCTGACTCAACAGGGAAGTGGTGAGAAAGGTAAGGGACAAGAGATTGGCCTTCAACAGGTTCAAGAAATCTGGGCAGGAGTGTGAATGTGTGGGATAAATAACTGACACAACCAAGCAGGTATCAAGTGCATAGAAAACGCACACATGCGTTTGTCAATTTATTTTGTAGAAAAATCAATAAATATATACAGAAATTGTAGAAGAAACAAAAAAATGTGTTAGTCCTGCATAACAAAATAACTTCAGGACTCTGCTTTTCCCAGCAGAGGCCATGGTCTCGTTTCAGCCTAGATAGCCCAGTGTAATATCGCTTACGCTTCAATCGTCTGTGTGAAATTCAACAAACTCCAAAGAATATCCTTCTCCTCGCACTGTCAGCACCAGACTGACTCGACTATCTGTGGTCCCCTAGTGATGAGCCCTATTTATACCCTAGGGATTACATCACTCTCTTTGGGGGAATTCCCATTGGCCGTGACATTACATAATGGGGAGTTTCCATAGGCCGTGACATTACATAATGGGGAGTTTCCATATTATCCCATGCTTTAACAAGCAGGGGCATTTTATTTGGCCCTTTTTGCCCAAATATGCTTTATTTCTACTGGCAGCCCCAGTTGCAACATCTCTGGGGCTGCAGAAACTCATTTTCATTTAATTATGGGACACTACAGGGCTTTTTATACATCTGCCTGTAGTGTCTCCCTAAACGGCAAGTGGTATTTTTTTAACCGCACTTGTGGTTTCTCCTGATACTTTGGAGTATGCTTTTGCTCTGAAGCAATTCTCCTATTGCCAGCTCCAAACAAGGAGCTTATCTTCAGCTGCTTGGTGCTGCGAAAACTCATTCCGGAGCATCCTGCTCCAAAACGAATTATGCTCCTGTGTTGCACTTCTTGACCGGGAGCATTGTCGGGCACCGGAGTAATTTTTTTCCACATGAAGCTGCAACATGCAGCTGTGACTTTGGTGCTCAGTGCCTCTAAATCAGGCGCACAGCTACTATTTATTTCTTGGGGGCACCAGCTGCTTTTAAACCTAAAGCGCGATGTGCGCTATTCATTATCTCGAAATTGGGAGATAACAGAGAAGTGCTTTCAGCACTTATTGTGCAACGGGGGTTTTCAAGAAAACAGGGGACAGAAAAGCAAAGAGAATGTCAGGTTGACCATCTGACATGAAAAAAAAGGGAAAGACAGGAAAGGAAAAAGGAGAAAGGAAAGAGTGAAGGGGAAAAATGGGGGGGGGTTGCACATCTGACTTTCTGCACATTATTTTACTGGCAATAACTGGAGCTCCCTGATACAGGGAGGAAGACAAGGAGGTGTACTCAAAAACATCTAGAGAAGTGAGTAGGGTGGTCAGGGCAGCCAAAGCAGCAAGGGAGCTCAGATTGGCTCAGGGGATCAGACAGGGGGAGAAGGAGTTCTTTAAATACATAAGGGAGAAGAGGAGTTGTAGGGACAAGATTGTTAGAATCAAGAGGGAGAGGGGATGGGCAGAAAAAGGGGAGGACCAGGCGGAGGCACTCAATGAGTACTTCTGCTAGTGTCCACAAAAGAAAAGGATGGCCCAATATCACAAGGGAAAGGAGAGAGTGGCGGGGGGGGGAGCAGAAGAAACAGATGGGGTCATCCAGGAGGAGAGGGTTCTAAAAGGCCTTAAAGCCTTGCGGGTGGACACGGCACCGGGACCGGACGGTGTATATCCAAGAGTCCTGAGGGAACCGACAGAGGTGTTGGCAGGCCCTCTGGTAGACCTGTTTAACACCTCCTTGGAGACAAGGAATGTACCCAGGGACTGGAGGATGGCTCGTGTGGTGCCCTTCCACAAGAGTGGGCTCAAGGATGAACTGGGCAATTACAGATGGGTAAGCTTAAATTCTGTAGTGGGGAAGTTGATGGAGACCATTCTGAAGGTGAGGTTGATAACCTTTCTGGATAGTAATGGACTACAGGATGACAGCCAGCATGGGTTTGTCTTGGGATGATTTTCTCAGACTAACCTAATCGACTTCTTTAATTAGGTCACCAGGGCAGTTGACAAGGGCCATGCTGTGACTGTCCTGTATCTGGACTTCAGCAAAACATTCGACTCGGTGCCACAAGGGAAGTTATTGGGCAAGCTGAGGGACCTGGGGGTAGGGGAGAAACTAGTGGAGTGGGTTAAGAACTGGCTTCAGGGTAGATAGCAGAGGGTAATTGTAAGGGGGGGACATCCAAGCCAAAACCCATAACTAGTGGGGTACCGCAGGGTTCAGTGCTCAGCCCTGTCTTATTCAATGTCTTCATAGGGGACATTGCAGAGGGAGTCAAGAGTAAAATCAGCCTGTTCACCGATGATACAAAGATCTGTGCAAAAGTGGACAGTGAGGAAGGGAGGCAGGCACTCAGGGAGGATCTAGCTAAACTTGAATACTGGTCAGAGGAGTGACAGTTCAGGTTTAATGCTAAGAAATGCCAAGTCATGCACCTCTGAGCCAGAAACCCCAGGACCAGCTACTGGCTGGGGTGAGTGCAGGTATCAGCTTCAGAGGAGGAGAGGGACCTGGTGGTACTAGTCACAGCAGACATGACGACATCAGCACAGTGTAGGAGTGTGGCAGCAAGGACAAATCGGATGCTGGGGTGCATTGCCAGGGGTATCAGCTCCAGGAAGGAGGAGGTAATCCTGCCCTTGTATAGATCACTGGTGAGGCCGCTCTTGGAGTACTGTGTGGAGTACTGGTGCCCTTACCTCAAGAAGGATGTGTGATTACTGGAGGGTGTGCAGTGTAAGGCAACAAAAATGATCATGGGGCTGGGGAGATAATATGAGGAAAGACTGAGGGAGCTCAACATGTTTCCCTGGATGACAGAAGGGAGAGGGCGACATGACAGAGACCTTTAAATACTTAAAATGCATAAACAAGGTCAGTATGGGAGTATTGTTTCACTTAAAGGCGCGAAGGGTCACGAGGGGGCACAGTCTGAATTTGGAAGGGCGGAGATTCAGGAGGGAGATGAGGAGGCACTACTTCACAGACAGGGTGGTGACGGGATGGAATGTGCTGCCGGAGGAGTTAATCGAACTGAGGAGAATGGACAATTTTAAGCGAGGATGAGATAGAGTCAGGGGCAGGGTAAGGACAGACAAGAACGTAATTGGGGATAGGCTTGGGATAGGGGATGAAGGAAGGAGATTGGGTGGGTGGGGGCAGCTGAAGGGCTATAAACTGTGAGTAGCACACTCAGGCAGATTTGATAGACCTATGGACCTTTTTCTGTCAGCGATTTTGTATGTTCGCATGTCCATGAAGATAATGTGTGGTATGGTAGACTCAGACATTTCACAAGGAAAACACAAGGAGGCTGCACCACGTCGCATGCAGTAAGATGAAGTGGATGTAAATAAGATTGTCAAAGGTCATATGCAAAGATTATTAAAATTAAAGGAGGAAGTGTCATTCAGTAAAAACTGCTATAAAACCTATTTATGTTTAAGGTTTTGTAACAAAAGTCAACAAATGAATGCATTTTTAGTGTCTTTTTGTTGTGGTCCATTTCCCCAAGGTTGCTGGATGCTGAGTCAGCATACCTTCAGGCTGCTGATGTCATTTGGAGTGCTACTTAACTACGCCTCTTAGGAAGTTGTATTGCTGCTAGTAATAAAATACTGGTAACTTCACTGCTGTTGGTCAGTGTCTGCTTTACAATAATTTAGATTTAATAGGAACCTTATCTGAATTAATTTCTACTAGGAATGGATTTGGTAGCCTTGGTAAAAAGATCATTTTAAAGTGATTTATTGAAGTTTGCCATAGAAAATGGGAGAAGTAACCTGTAGGAGTGTACTCTATTGTACCCACAATGCTTCGCTATGTAAATTAGTATACAGGCTATTATTGTTCTGTGCTTACTACAGAAATTGGAGACTACATCTCTCAGTAAAGAAGTCTTGTAGCCACAGTAGATATGGTATGCACCATGCCTTGTTTTGAAAATAAACATACAGGGGCTTATATTGTTGACACCACTATAGAAATACAAGACTGCACCTCACAGTAAGGAACTTGGAAATCAGCTTCTTATTGTACCCACAATGCCTTTGCTATGGGCATTTATATATTAGGTGCTCACCACTACCAACATATGAGACTGTACTTCTGAGTAAGGCACATTTAAGGCAACATTAGAAATTACTCAGAATTCCTTGTTGCTGTATATAAAACATTGCCAGCTCTCTTGTATGACATCATTCTGACGGTGTGGCTGCACAGAGAAACTGGAAGGCAGCTAGAAACAAACCACTGATAAAACATAACAATAAAATGACTGTGACAACTTTTTTTACAACACAAATTGCAGCTTCAACATCTGAAGCATAGCTGGCAATGGTATACTATGTGAAAAAGGCATCTGGGGAACCTTTCAGTATCACTTTCACATCAATGTGCTACTCTCCCTGACTTGTGCACAGGATAAAACATTACATTTAAATTGTTATTGGGCATTACTGGCATTGAGCATGACACAACCACAATCAAACAGCTTTCAGATTCTTGCAACAGGCACAGTGCCAGGAATAAGAAGTCTTTGACTCTTTACAGACCTCAGCAATGTGACAGTCTCCCTAGCTTATGTATTGAAGAAACAGAATAGCACTCCAAATGACATCACCAGGGCGGAGACATGCCGATTACCATAGGGAACAGAAAGTCTCAGCATCTAGCAGTGTTGCTGAAGTAGACCACACAATAAATAGCTATAAATGGTATGAGATGGTAGATTTTCATGGAAAACACTAGGCAGACACTGTTGTTATAAGAATATTTAATGAATGATGCTGACAGTTTCATTTCTGTAAATTTTATCGCACATTATCTTTAACACAATCACTGACTTCATGACAAACCCATTTGATTTGAATGCTGACTTGATAGCACTCACCAACATTGCAACTGGCATTGTTGCACCCACAGAGGTTGCCACAAAGCTTATTACTGTGAATGATACAGGAATCAAAGCAATGAAACAGTTTGTGGAAGAGACTAAATTCAAATACAACTGGATTCTTTGAACCACAGCACAAGCTCAGCATCATCACATTTGCATCTCTAAGCAAGATCAAATCAAAAGTTAGTAGTGATAAGACAGTGACTTTCGATGCAGACAAGGAGTTGTTTAGCCATCTTGTAGTAGCTGCACAAACAAGAGAGAGTGATCTGAAGGAAGTTTTCACATATGAGCTTTCCACAGTTCCATATACTCTAGCACACTGTGATGGTACCCTGAACAAAACTGCAAAGAGTAAGCTATTGCTTGAGATAGAAAAAGAAGCACAGTCAATATATCAACTGCCAGCATCCAACATGACCACAGCTTGGATAGTGGATGGCATGGCTGTTATACAAATGGTCGAGCAAGGAGGTACAACTAGCTTTGGAGAACTTGTTGAATTGTTCTTCAGAATAGTACGCCAGGGGGCGTGGCCAATGCTGTAACATGGGAGATGCAGCTTAGCTTAGCTCCTCATGGCACTCGTGTTTAAATTGTATAACTGAGGTACCCTGCAAACATCTGCAAAAATAGAAGTATCGAGAAATCTTGTGGAGCAAATAGCAGCAAATAAGCAAAAAAATAAGCAGCTTAAGCTAAATTTTGAGTCTGCAGAGCCGCCGAAAGAATCTCGCTGCAGGACAGAGACACGAACCAAGGCCGCAGACATCGATATGGATTCCTATGGGCTATCTGAACTTGAAAGACCCCTGGCTAATGTGCTGGCAACCCTGGCACAGATCCAGCATGAGATGAAGGTGGGCTTTATGAATATTACTGCCCAGATCACTCATCTACAGACTGTTGTAACGGGCTTATCTGAGACCTCGGCTGCCCACTCTTCGCAAATTTCCAAACTGGAGCATAGAGAGGGGAACCTGGAGGACTCCCTATCAGCGGTTATAAATGAACAGAATAATTTACAAAAAATGCTGGATGAATTGGCTGACAAGGTCGATGATCAGGAGAACAGATCCAGACAATCCAATTTGCGTATCATTGGGTTGCCCGAGGGAATGGAGGGATGGTAACCGGAGAAAAACTTGCATAAATGGCTGGTGAAAAATCTGAACTTGCCTCAGGAACTGGCGAATTGCGAAGTGGAAAGAGCACATAGAGTGGGCCCTGTGCCCAAGCCAGGTGATAGATCACGACACTGTTCAATTAAATACTTAAGATATACTGACAAGGAGTCAATACTTAAGAGGGCTAAGGCCAAGGGACCAATCTCTTTAAACAACAAAAAGGTGTTTGTTTTCCAAGACTACAGCAGAGAACTTCAGGCCAAGAGGCAATGATTCAATGAAATTAAGGCCAAACTTTACAAAATGGGGTGGGCATTTGCTTTCCTAGACACCACAAAGCTCAGAATCGACAGGCCTGGCTCCATTCCTCAGTTCTTTCATTGTCCCAGAGCAGCCACGAGGTGGGTAGAGGAGGAGTCTAAGAAGCAAGGAGGTGCCTCACCATCACAGGAGGAAGATGTCGATGAAAGCTAAGTGGCCCTTTTGTTTTATATTATAATTCCACTATTGCTGCTTGTGGATTACAGTGGGGGAATTTGGGACGTCATTCCTAATCCTCGCGATCCTCTCTGACATTGGGGTCGCAGATTCATCAGAGGGCCAGAATGTGACAGTGGGCCTTTGGCCTTGGCCTTCTCTCTACTATGTGGGGCCTGGGTCTGGTGGGCCTGTTTATTGATAGACTTGGGACTTGAGTATGGAGTCGGGATCATGACTTGATCGATGGGCTGGGGCCAGGCTGGGCCTCGCTATTGCCATGAACACCACTGGCCTGAACTGGGGCCGGCTTCTTATGGACCTGTTTGTACCTGGGCCCTGCCTTGTACTTATTTAGATATGATGGCCCAGGACTATATCAGGGCTCCTAGCAGCTTCACCTGCACCCAACCTCCTCTGGGGATCAGGGTAACATCGGGGATGCAGACCAAGGCAACCCTCTGCTCCATATGAGAGGAACAATCCATGAGCTGTGAGGCTTTGTCCTTGCAAAACTTTATGTTGAAATCATTTCCTAAGGGCGGCCTCTCTGTGTGCTATTCGCCAAGCTTTTGGAGGGTTATTTCTAAGGTCTGATTGTATTGCAGTGACTGAACTGGTCTGTTAAGTTTTTTTTTCTCTCTACTCCCACTTTTGTGCTCAGTATATATTAGCTACAGCATCTGAGGTTATGCAGTGCTTCAAATGCCCTAAAACAGTTATTGCCTTGGCTCAATGTGGCATTATAGCAGATGTGTCATTTCATTAGGTCTGCATGTACTACAATGGGGATCTCAGCACGGATGAAGGCTAGTACAGTGCCTTAAAAAATAGAATGTTTATACTTAAATTTCTTGTTTTAATTTTCGTCTAGAGTTTGAAAGGGAATTGTTTCAAGACCTCCGTTGTCCTGGACGGGGATTGGTTATCATGTTAAAGGGAAGTGGGGAATGTTACTGGTTGATTTGTTAATTGGGGAGGACGGTTGTTGCTGTTTAAATGTTTTTCTATTTTGGGAGAGGGCAGGGTGGTGAACTATGGAGGGGGTACGAGGGGGTGGGGGCTGGCCAAACAGTGGGTGATCTTTTAGCTGTACTAACCTACTGGGTGGAGGGAACCCTGGTGATCTTGAATATAGCAGGGGAAATGTTCAGGTGGGGAGGGGAACTATTTGGGGAAAAAAGTTGGATGTTGCACCAGGATACTTACTCATTATGAGGAGGATTATTGCAGTATTGGTTAAGTAGGGAGAATGGTGATGAAAGCTATTCAAGCTTGTACCAACTTGCTATGCATTATCTGCAATGCCTGACTATCCATACTGATCATAGCTAACACACTTCGAGTTGCAACCTGGAATATAAATGGCCTAAAGTCGGTGATTGAACGGAAGAGGTTCCAGTCCAAGGTTAAGAAATCAAAATGGCAGGTGGTACTCCTACAGGAAGCTCACATGTTGGGGAGAGGCTGCAAAAACAGGCTTGTCTTTGGGGGGGCCTGGATTTCTTCCATGTTCTCGACCAAGGCCAGGGGAGCTGCCATTTGGTTTCCTAAGGGGACACAAGTTAAGGTATTGGATTGTGCAGTGGATTTGGCTGGGAGGTATGTCCTAGTGAGGGCTGAGGTGATGGGGGTGGGAACCCTATATTTTGGGTCAATATACGCACCCAACATGGAGGAGCCAGGTTTCTTTCAAAAATTGGGTCTGGAAATGGCTAGATGATCGGGCCCCTGGATTCTTGGGGGGGGGGAGACCATAATTGTGTACTGGATACTGTCTTAGATCGCCCGAACAGGATCCCAGTGCCCCTGACTAGAAATGCCCATGCCCTGAGAGAGCTAGAGAGGGAATTTGGGCTGGTGGACATGTGGAGACATTTGAATCCCACTGGGAGAGACTATAGTTTTTACTCACATGCCCACCAATCCTATGCTAGATTGAATAGGTTACTGCTTAGCCATTTTCTCCTTCATGTGGCTAAATTGGCCAACTATTCCCCGATTATATTATCAGACCATGCCTCATTGGCACTGGAGATGTTCCCAACCAGCTCCCCCCCCCAGTGGTTCGGCAATGGCGGCTAGACCCATTACTCTTAAAAGATCAGAAATACCTAGATACGATATCGGGCAGCATGCAAGAGTTCCTCTGTTTAATAAGAGGGGAGATACCTCTCGCTGCGTTAGATGGGAGGCCTTAAAAGCCTACATCAGAGGGCAATCCATTGCCTTTTCCACACATAGTGTGAGAATGGCAAAACAGCAGTTAAAAAAATTCTGAATTAAGATTGAGGCCTGTGAAAATGCTCATAAATTAAAGCCTATGCAGTCGCTTTACAGGGTGGTTCAGAAACTGAAATGGCATTTCAACACATTGAGCAGTGCAAACGTTGAAAGAACCATTTTATTAGCCCAATCAGGAGCTTATTTTGATGGAGACAGCGGAGGGAAATATTTAGCATGGCGGCTGCTTAAGCGGGAGGGCGAGAAACTTATTGGGCAGATCCACGACTCCTCTGGTCAATTAGTCCAGGACTCCTCAGCTATTGAGGAAGCGTTTGGGGATTTTTATAAAGCTCTCTACACCTCTGAGGTGGACCCCTCTCCCTCGGACCTAGATCATTTCTTTGCAAAGGCTCTGCTTGAAACCTTAAGTGAAGAGAAAGCCTGCACACTTGACTCACCCATCACCAAAAGTGATATAAGCATGGCCATCAGGTCACTTAAGAGCGGTAAGGCGCCCAGCTCAGATGGGCACCCTATGGATTTTTTCAAAATTTTCCACGACACTTTGCTTGACCCCATCTTTGATATGATAGTGGAGAATCTGGCAACGGGGGAGCTGCCCCCCTCCACACGGTCTGCAGTTATCACCGTACTTCCTAAACCTGGTAAGGACCCAACTTGGTATATGTCTTATAGGCCATTATCTTTATTGACGATGGACTATAACATTTTGGCAAAGGCCTTAGCCTCCAGATTTGATAGTGTACTCCCGGATCTTATTCATCCAGACCAGACATGTTTCGTTAAGGGAAGGCAGGGCAAAAATAACATTTGCAGAACCTTAAATGTAATTCATCATTGGGGGAAAACCCTCAGAAGCATGGGGCAACTGTTCTGGCTGTAGATGCGGAAAAGGTGTTTGACCGTGTGGAGTGGGGATACCTCTTTGAAATGCTTAAGAGTGTGAGCATTGGTCCCTCCTTTCGATTCTGGGTTAAAACTCTATACACACTCCCCAAAGCCCAAATTGCGGTGAATGGCCAGCTCACCTCACTTTCGACTTGGGACGGGGAACGAGGCAGGGCTGTCCCCTCTCCCCCCTCCTGTATGTTCTATCCCTGGAACCCTTAGCTTCGGCGATTCAGACACATAGTGGTATTACAGGGCAAAAGAGGGGGAACATAGAACATAAAGCAGGACTGTATGCTGACGACCTACTCTTGTACTTACAACAGCCCTCTAGGGACTTGCCTGTGGTGCACCAACTAATGGGGGAGTATGGGGGCTGTCTGGCTACAGAGTAAACTGGACGAAGAGTGAGCTCCTTCCAATAGGGCATCATGAGAGACCTGCTCTAATAGCTAACCTAGGCGGACTTCAGTTAGTCTCTAAAATCAAATATTTGGGGATTCAGATCTCGGGTAAGGTCAGCTCCTTATATGCCCTTAACTTCAACCCTTTAACTCAAAAAATAGCAGAGGACTGTGATAGATGGTTGAACCTCCCCTTATCCTTAATTGGTAGGGTGGGAGTAGTGAAAATGTCAGTCCTACTCAGATGCTTGTATCTCTACCAATCACTCCCAATACCAGTGCCCAAATCTCATTTCAAGCACATAAATGCTATCTTGCACCGATTTCTTTGGCGTTGTAAGTCTGCTAGAATAGGTAGGACTATCTTGCAGCTACCCCAGGAAGTGGGAGGACTGGGTCTTCCAAATTTCTATTGGTATTACCTAGCTGCCCAGCTCGCATATTTGCCAGTTGGGAGTGTGGGGGTGGTACCAAGTTGGATCGCAATGGAAGAGGAACCATTGTCAGGACACTTGAGGGAGGGCTTGCTGGCTGTGGCCCTATGGCCTGCTAACAATGTGGAAGTATCCAACCCCTTCTCAGCCACTACTTTTAGGGCATGGCAGGAAGGCTCATATGCAAATAAAACCTATCCCTGCACCTTCCCCTTTCATGGACTTGGTTGCGGCCATGAAGCTCAGGGGACCCTATTCTGTTGCGATACTGTGGAGACTTTTGCACCAGTGGTGCAGGGGGTTATCTTCTGTGCAGCATCTATATGAAGGGGAAACAATTTTAAGCTTCTCATACCTATGTAGTAAATGGAACATACCGTGGGGCAACTTTTTCACTTACCTTAAGCTTAAGAGTAGACTGGGGGAATCTCTGGATGCCACATGTGATTGGGTGCAGCCCTCTCCATTTGAAGAGGGGCTACATAGGCCTCAGCCTAACCAAAAATCACTAGCTACATACTACCAGATAATCCAAAACTCTGATACTGGCCCCTTGAGTAAGGTACAAAATGCCTGGAGTCTGGGCCTAAATGTCTTATATGGTACACAACTGTGGAGGTAGGCTTGTAGGCATTTCTTGCATTGCTCCAAAACCAATACGCTTAGACAGGTACAACTGAATTTCTTGTACAGAGCTTATGTGACCCCGGCTAGGCTTCATGCAATGTATCCACAAAAACCTAATCAGTGTCTCAGGTGTCTTAATAGCCCAGGGGATTTCATATATCTTGCACTCACCTGTCCCAAGGTTGCCCCCTTTTGGCACAATGTACACCACATTATGACAGATGTGCTGGGATATCATCCCTCTCTCACTCCAGCTGAGCTACTCCTGGGAGTTGACCCCCATCACCCTGGGGGAAGATCCTCCAACCCCTTATGGTCCCTGGCCTCCATTAATGCCCGGAAAAATATAGCCCAGTCCTGGATGGCAGCCATGCCCCCTGCCATTCAACAGTGGGTGAACAATCTCAAGGCCTGCATGGCCTTGGAGCGGACTCAGTATAGAGCTATGGGCAGCAGACACTTTCTAGATACCTGGAACCCACTGATTGTAGCCATTGAGATGGGTCTGTTCCCTATCTGAATAAATTCATCCTCCATTTCATGAAGCTCTCCGAGGTATACATACATTAGAAAAGAGATACACCCCCAAAGTGGGTTGGAACTGATTTAGATCTTAACTATGTACTAACTTAAATGAAGATGAACACTGTAACATAATATTCCATTAGTTAGCATTGTATTGTACTAGGTTGTTGGCAGAACCACTGATCTCTCCATGTATGTAAACTTTAATGTACTATGATTCAAAATTGCAAAATTGATACTGAGTAATGTATGCTGATGCATTCATTGTTGTAGCATCCGTACTTCTCAATAAAATATTTTGAAAAAAAAAAAGAATAGTACGCCAGACTCTACAGAGTTATGAGAGCTGCAAAAGAGTATATATCGTCTTCGATCAGTATGATGTCAAAGATTCAATTAAAGCTTTTGAGCATGCACGAAGGCAATCCTCAGAAAGCAATGAAGTCAAAATCCTTTGTCCCAAAACACCCATTCCAATGCAGTGGAGTAAGTGCATTGGAAATCCCAAGAATAAAGAACATCTGGCAAAATTCCTGTCAGAATCATGGTATGATATGGCAGAAACTTTACTTGGCCCAGATCAGAAAATGGTTATTGCAGGTAGAGTCAAGGACGGCCTCATTGCTTGCATGGTCACTTCAGATGGAGTTGTAGATCAAGAAGATCTATTCTCATCACACGAAGAAACATACTCGGCTTCTACTTCATGTTGCACATGCTTCACAAGAATACCCTTGTGGAGTGGTGTGGTATCCAGACACTGACATTGCCGTTCTCTGTGTGCATTTTATTCACAAGTTGGAACAACTCAAGAGTTTTGGTTTTGTACTGGTGTGAAGGATAAAGCCAGGTTTATACCAACCCACACCATAGCAGCTGAACTTGGCCAACAACTATGCAGGAATGTTGCTATCTTTATGCACACTGACTGGGTGTGATTCAACCAGCAGTCTTGCAAGGGTTGGCAAACGAAAGCCATGGAAGCTTGTCAGGAAGAATCCATACAAATTTAGAAGCCTTACCAAGTTTGGAACTATGGTGGATATACCTCCTGCACAGTTGAAATCAGTAGAACTTCTGATAACCCTTCTGTACGACCCAATGGATAACTCAGCAGATGTAAATGGTGTGCGATATAAGTTTTCCTGTCACAAACAGGCCCAGAATGAAGCCCTCCCCAACTTCTGATAGTCTTCTGCAACATACCAAGAGCACAAATTACCAGACCCTTGCCTGGAACCATATCCTTAAGGCTCAGCCTGACATTCCATCCACAACTGGAAATGGCTGGCATCACAACAGGGATGGACTCATTTCTCCAACACTAATGACACAAACACATGCCCCTGAAGCACTCCTAGAACTCATTACATGTGAGTGTAAAAAAAAAAAAAAACAAGTGTGAGCACAACTGCAGTTGTTTCAGGCAGAGCATGGTGTGCACATAGGCTTGCTTGTGCACAGGTGGTGAGGACTGGTTACAATCCTTTTAAAGTTGCCAGTGTGGCTCCAGATGAGTCGGATACTAGATATGATTCAGACTTAGACATGTCGCATATGACAAATATATTGAAAAAGGCTAGACACACATACATACTGTCACATTGCCCATCGCTGAGAGGGAGTCCATTGGATATTAATGTTTTGTTAGCACCAAGGTGTGCAATAGTATACCTGGCTTCTATTATAATGAATACGGTATTTCAAACTTTTGTGTCAATGAAAAATCTGTGCATTTATTAATACAAACCACAAGGTCAACATTCTTTAAGTAATGAGACTTAATAATTTGTGTCAAAGAAACCTTTTGTATGACTCACATTTGTTTTTGTCTTTTAAAATAAATTAGCAATAATTTGTGTCAAAGAAACCATTTGCATGATTAAAATTTGTTTTTGTCTTAAAATAAATTGTTTAAATCCCATTTTATTGTCATTTTTACTTTCAAACTTGTCTTGACAACTTTAGTACATTTTTGTGGCCTTTTCACTTGTGCAAAATATTGCTTTGACATAGGTACAAAACTCTTGCATTGGCATACCTTGCAATCACTTTTCAAGACCACATCTACCCCAGATAAGTACCCAAGGGACACTTCTATCAAAATAACATAGTTGCTGCTTTCTGTATGGGGAGTGCTATGTCACCAAAACTTACAGGCCTGGGCCCCCCCAGACTACCCTGTCTGTATGTTGTGTGCAGTGGTACCCTGGATATAGGCAGTGGTGGCCACTGACATCCACATCTAGTGGTGGCGGTGTTGTCATGTCTAGGTGGAGGCACCCTCCTACTATCGTCACTGTTTCACACTGACAGCGAAGGTGTACCCTCCCATACATGCATAGGTGGTGGTGGCCCTTGGTTCCTGTGGGTCTCTACCCACATCCACCCCTGTCTGTCTGTGACCTTGACAATGGCTGTCTCAGCTCATAGTCAGGCCTGTGTCAGGTGGTCACTGGCTGTGTTAGGACATGCATTATTGGGACACCTATGAGTCCAGGGGGGCTACACCACAGTACCATTCAGATGTGTGCTGTTGTGTGTACCCCCATCACCTGTATTCTACGTCCCTGTGCAGCAGGTACAATGGAAGAAATGGACAGACTATGGGACCACTACTTCTCCGCAGAGGAGCTGCAAGTGCTGGCACAAGCCTACATGATCAGGGAGGAAGTGTTGTCCTGAAGCAGGCCATAAATGCCCAGGTATGGCAGACCTGGGAATAAATCACTGATGTAGTCAATGCCATCGGTGGTCACAACAGGCCCATGGAAGCTTTAAGGAAGCATTTCAGGGGCATGAGGAGGCAGACATATAAGGTCATGACAATGCATTGCAGGGAGCTGCATGCCATGGGGGGGCCCACAGGCACTGGAGGCTGCACGTACCCTGGATCCTGAAGAAGAGGCCATAGCATCCCCTATGGCCCATGGAGATGATGGGAGTGCTAGGTGGTGGCTAGGAGAGCCAAGTGGGGACCTGCCCAGCTATGTGAGTGACTGACAGTGCGATGTTCTTTTTCCCATGTGTGTACGTGTTTGTATCTGTGTATGGGTGCATGCATATGCCAGTGCTGGGTGACACATTGGATGTAGGCCACACTACTGTTTCCATATCACTCAGTGTGTAGCCATCTGTGTGCTAATCCATGACTGAACCACAAGTGTTGTTGCCGTGTGTTCACTGGTTCTGGAATGTGTGCTCCCTGGGGATGAGGTGTGTGCACACTGGTGCTGGGATGTGTCCTTATTGGTGCTGTGCTGTGTGGTCACTGGTGCCAGGTGTGTTTTCAGCAGTGTTGGGCTGTGTGCTCACTGGTGCTGGGATGTGTGCTCACTGGTGCTGGGATGTGTGCTCCATGGTGACTGGGTGTGTGCTCACCAGTGTAGGGATGTGTGGTGTGTAGGGACATGGGGGGGTATATAGGCAGTGCATCACACACACAGCGGGGGTGATGTGTCACTGTACGTGGGGCATGCATGCTGCCTTAGCCTGCAAACAGCTCTGTACATTATGTTACTATATAACTCTCCTCAGCTCTCCCAACAGCACACCACGTCATACCAGACATGGCTATGGACGCCTCAGATCCATCTCAGTGACAGCTGCCCCTGACATCCACCCATCTGCACCAGCTGGTGGACAGCAGTGAGGAGGATGTGGAAGAAGAGGATGACAAGACCTGCATTGAGGGCTGGAAACAGGAGGGATCTGTCCTAGACCAGGAGGGTCCCCCCCCTTGCTGGCCCCCATACCAATCGGACCCAGCTGCTGTCCCCACGCAGCACAGTGGTGCAGCCTCCCACAGCCCCTGACACTGCCACCACTGTGCTACCCCATAACCCTAACTCTGCAACAGCCATCGCCTTGCTACCCCCGGCTGATTCCACAGGGCCAGCCACTGCTGTGCCTCCCCATGATCCATCCTTCAGCATGGCATCAGCCCTGCCACCACACACCCATCCAACCAGGCTGGCCACTGCCATCCCACAGTACCCACAACAGACCTCAGCATTGACCTGCGGTGCAGCCCCGGGCTATATAATGGCTGAGGGTGTAGCCTGACCCTGTCCCAATGGATAGTTCCCAGCGACAGGAGTACGTAGCTGAACTGGCAATTGCTGTGGTTGGCAGTGGAGGCACAGAGTGTTGTGCAACAGGAATTGACATGCATGAGCCATATGCTGCATGACGACATGCAACATGCCAGGGAACGAGTGGAGGCACATAATGCGGAGCACATGGCAGCCCTACATACCCTGCATCAGGCCTCCAGCATGGAGCTACTGTGTTGGGACATGACCTACTGCATGGATCCCCTGTGTGCCACTATACTGGAGGCTGCGGCTATGGTGGCAAGCACTGTGAGGGTCAGCCATAGCCCTGTCCTGTCCAGAGGGAGTAGTAACACTCCACAGCAGACACAATGGCATACTCCTATCCCACATAGTGCTGGAACAAGAATGCCCAGCACACCTGGGACTCCCAGGACACTAAGGACACTGCACACACCAGGTTGTGATCTGATCTTTCCCAGGGTCAGTACTCCATTGTGCCATGGCTGGGGGTGGGTAACACTGTCCCCACGCTCATCCCCCATACCATGGATGAGGATCCCCAACCATGCCAGGTACAATGCAGATATACTGTCTGTACTCAGAGAGGTTGGTAGGGGATGCATGTAGGTTAGCATGGCCACCTTTCACCAACATGGTCTCCTCTCTTCTCCCCAGTACCCATGTGACACCACCACCTGCCCCTGTGCATTAGTCCAGTCATTCCTACCTCCAGCCTGAATGGCCTGTACTACAGCAAATCCTCCGCCTGGCTGGTGGGTATCTATGTGTATAGCTCTTTGGGACCCCCCAATGTGGTATGTACTTGTGTATACCCTATTTGCTATCCCCTTCTACCTGGAAGGCCTGTATTTTTCATCATCTCCCCCTTTTGACCCCCCACCTGGATGTCATGTATCTATGTTGACCCCCGTCTAGGACCCCCTGCTAACACTGACTGTATTTGTGTGTGCCCTATTTGATACGCCTGCTTCATGGTAATGCATTTCTCCCCCACACACTTTTTTTTTAATTTAAGTTTATTAGCAACCAACGGGTACAATTAATACAAGTATGCCAGACAAATTCTGTTTATATTACAGAGTTAAAATATATCATGTGCAATTACCACAATCCCTCTTTTAATACATTCCCTTTTTTTTCCCTCTTCCCTCTTAAAAAAAAAAAAAAAAAAGTGAATTTAGAGAAGGCATGTCTCCAATTTAATAGCAGTGAGACCACGATCATGTTCTTCTTGTCCCTACATCAGGGGGACCATTCTCTGAGCGGTCAGCCATTTTACAGCTATACCTGAACTGAAGTCCATAGTAAAGAGAAGAAGTGAAACCCCCCCCCCCCATTCAACTAGAGGCAGAGTTCCAGGGAGTCCGGGTAGGGCATTAGGCAGCAGTTGTTTCCCGCCAGAGCTCCCATCTAGTCCACCTCCGGATATAAAATGGTGTTCTGTGGTTTATCTTATATGTTAACTCTTCCATTTCTGCAATTCCCTGGACTATATGTATCCAAGTACCTATAGTAGGGGCATAATTTTTCAGCCACATTTTGGTAATAGATTTATGGGCTGCCACCAGGAGGAGGGTCCAAAGGTATAACGGGTCTGCTCCAGTCAGGTTCTAAGGTGGTTCTCCCAGTATAAGACAGGGCCAATCCAGGGGAACATCAAACCCAAACACTTTAGTAAGCACCTGAGAGAGATGTCCCTCCAGAAGGGACCAAGCCGTGGACATAGCCACAGAATATGCAGATAATCTGCCCTTACTTCCCCACACATTCTCCAGCAAGAGGAATCTCTCTCAGGACTCCTCCGGCTCAGTGAGAGGGGAGAGAGGAAATAGCGTATCTTCACCTTCCAACTGTACTCCTGCCAAAAAGGGGAGCAGGTAGTTCTGGGTGCCAGTTTAATTCCTCGGAGACCAGCTCCCCCCTCCTCTCTCCATTTACATTTAACCTTTTCTAAATAGTCTTTCTTTAGGTCCATGAGGGCTTTATATAGTATAGAGATGAGGCCCGAGGTTTTCTGTGAGGACAATATTGCATAAAGGCTCTCTACAAAGGGGGCCATCATATTTGGCTGGGGGTCTGCTCTACGGCAGTAGTGGATATAGTCTCTAACTTGTAGATAGCGGTAGTGATCAGTGTTACATAAACCAAAGTTATTCTTGAGGGTCATGAAGTCTAAGACCTCATCCCTAGATATGAATTGTTTGACGTAAGCCAGACCCCCTCTCTCCCATGTTCTAAAAGTATGGTCTAGTTGGGACGGGGCAAAAGTTACATCCCATGAGGGCCTGTAAAGAGGCCAGAGGGAGGATTTTATTTTATATTTCTGCCAGGCTCTGTGTCGCCCTTATGGTATCCCTCACAGTCGTTAAGAGGGGGGGAGGGTAGTCCCCAGAGGTCCTCGTCTGAATAGAATGAACCCCCAGTGGCATTCCACGCTCCTCCTCCTCTGTCTTCTCCATTTCCTTCTAGTTGGCAGTATAAGTAGGGCTAGACCATTGTGGTGCCCTTTTAATTTGCGTGGTGAGGTAGTAGTCCTCAAGGTCAGGAAGGGCTCTACCCCCCTTTGCCTTACTCAGCTGGAGTATATGGGCATTTATTCTGGGTTTCTTATTGTTCCAAACAAACTTTATGATTGTTTTTTGCTAGACATGGAACTGTGTTTTAGGTATATAAGTTGGCAGACATTGAAAAAGGTATAAGTATCTGGGAAGAATGTTCATAGTTACAGTCTGTATTCTTGAATATAGTGGAAAGTTTGTCAGAGACCACCTTTCTAGGTCTCTCTTTACCTGATTAAAGAGTGGAACATAGTTGGCCCTAAAAAGATGGGAGTTGTATTTACTTAACCAGGCACCCAAATAAGACATTTTAGGTGCTGACCAATCCAGTGGCAGAAATTCCGCAACCCTTT
Organism: Neoceratodus forsteri; assembly: GCA_016271365.2. Taxonomy (NCBI): domain Eukaryota; kingdom Metazoa; phylum Chordata; order Ceratodontiformes; family Ceratodontidae; genus Neoceratodus; species Neoceratodus forsteri. The sequence goes on along the minus strand of CM057453.1, from coordinate 1,318,609,148 downwards.
GGGAGGGTGAATAGTAGAAAGATAGGACTTCAGTTTTAGTTTTATTTAAGGTATACACTGAATGTCTGCCAAATTCTGTTAGAATTGACCATATTTTAGGGATTGAAGTCTCCGGATGGGATAAGCAGAGTAATACATAGTCTGCATATAATGATATTTTCCGTTGTTGTCCCCCAATTTCGATGCCCCGCACCACTGGAGAGGTACGCACTGCTTCGGCCAGTGGTTCTATATAAAGGGTGAATAGCAAGGGGGACAAGGGACAACCCTGGCGGGTGCCTCTACCTAAGTTGAATCTCCTGGAGACTCCTCCATTTACTCTGACATAGGCTTGCGGGCCAGAATATAATGACTTAATACAATCAATAAATATCTGTGGGAAGCCCATTTGCTCTAGGACCAGAAACAAGAACGACCAGGAGACCTTGTCGAAAGCTTTTTCTGCATCCAAACTCATAAGGCAGGCGGGAAGGCGGGTACGGTGGATAACATCTATTATATTGATGGCTGAATGATCTCCATCTGGGGCCTGCCTGCCCGGAACAATCCTGATTGGTCTGGGTTAATTAGCTCTGGCAGTATGGAGTTCAGCCTAGATGCGATGATCGACGTAAGGATCTTATAGTCTGAATTTAAGAGCGAAATTGGGCGGTAAGATTCACATCTAGCAGGGTCCTTATTCTCTTTTGGCATGAGTGAGATCGTGGCTTACTGCCAAGAGGGGGGGACCGGGTTTGCTTCTCGCCAAACCTCCAAGAAGATATCCTCCAGTATTGGGGTTATTTCTGTGGCAAAAGATTTATAAAATTCTGCTCCGAAGCCATCTGGTCCGGGGCACTTCCCTCCTTTCAGGGCTTTTATAGTTTTCAGAATTTCCAATTGTGTGATTGGTTTAGTTAGGGCTTGGCCTTTCTCCTGGGGAGGGAGGGTGGGGCAGGGCCTTAAGGTAATCTATGGTTTCCTGAGCTGGTACTGGCTCTTGGGGTGTAAAGTTTAAGATAGTAAGAAACAAAGGCTTCTGCCACCTGCTCGGTTAAACGACCAGTGATTGGGGAAATAATTTTGGTTATTGTGGCTCTGGCTTTGAATTGCCTTAATTGGGCTGCCAAAAGTCTGGTACCTCTGGGGCCTCCCTCGTAGTATTTTTGTTTAAGGAAAAAAAGGTTCCTCTCAATCTCCTCCTTCTGAAGTTTTGGGATTTCAGCTCTCAGGGACCTAAGCTCAGAGTCCCTTTGCCTATCCCACTTTAATTTTTGGAGGGATTCCAAGTCTACTAGTTTTTTATGTAGGTTTTGTTGTTTCAACAAACGGTCTTTTTTTTTCTGGGAGGCTATACATATTAATTGTCCCCTGATTGTGGTCTTTAGTGTATCCCATATAATTTGTGGCATCATCCCCAGTGTGGTGTTTTTGGCTACAGTGTTTGTTATGTGATGTTTAATTTTGTTTACTACCTCTTTATCCTGGAGCAGAGACGTATTCAGTCTCCAATGTGTCATTTTTCTGGGGAGAGAAATGGCAACCTCCAGGAATATTGGGCTATGATCTGATAAGGTAGAGACACCCACCCACATCGAGGGCAGGGCAGGGATATTGTCCTTAAAAGTAAAAAATGTATCAAGTCGAGAATACACCCTAAACCTGAGTGAGTAACACGTGTAATCTTTCGCTCTGGGGTACCTTTCTGGCCAAATGTCCACTAGCCCCATCTGGTTCAAAATGTGTCTGACTGCCCGTGCCCTATGCTGATCCAGGTTCTGAATGCCTGAGGTGGTGTCTAGACTTCTGTCACAAATTAAGTTCCAGTCCCCCCCCCATAATCAGAAGGTCCTTAGACCTTTCCGTCACCATCTGGGCAAGAGAGGCATAAAACGCCGTGGAGGAGCCCGGGGGAGCATAGACACTAACCAGGGTTACTGGAGTATCCTGCACTCTTCCCACCAGCATAATATATCTGGCTCCAATATCCGCCACAGTATCCTCCAGCTCAAATGGAAAGGACACCGAGAGGAGGATGGCCACTCCTCTCTTACGTCCAGACTCCAGCGACGAAAAAAATAATTGTGGATGAGACTTGGTTCTCAACTTTAGAACCTCCGAGGGGGATAAGTGGGTCTCCTGTAAAAAATTCACCTCACAGTTCTGACTGGTAATATATTTCTGAATTTGTTTTCTCTTCACTGGACTGGAGCATCCGTTAATATTATAGGAGAGTACTTTTACATTATGATAAGTCATTTATATGTATCATGAAAGCTCTGCCTACTAACATGAGGGAAGACAATATATCTCGGTATGCCTGGCAATACTATCTTTTCTGAAGAATATGAGTACCCATATAACTTAAGCAACAACATTAACTTGTAACTTTTCAACAAGAGAACAAAATCCTGACCATCGGTCAGGGATGTGTGCTCGAGACAGTCCTCAATTGAGGACCCAAGAATGAGAAAGAATGGGGCGAACGAGCCTTTTAAGACCCGTCCAACCCCCCTTAAATCAGGTGTCAATCAACTTCCTAGGGGAGGCTGATGATGGTTTCCCAGCCATAGGGCAAGCGCACAAGCGCAAGTTAAGAGGGGGCTCCACCGTGGTGGAGTGTATACCCTTCTTCCCAAGGGGAGATCCCCTGATAGGGTTGCCCTGAGCTCAGTGAGCGGCATACTTCAACCTTGATCCACCTCCCTCTGAGATCCATAGGGATCTGTAGTGATATAAGTGGTTCACCCTTTTTGAAGTTTTTAAGAAACAGTAACAGATAAACAAGTAGGGTTGTCTGAGGAAACACTGCCTCTAATAAATGTGAGCTGGCTATATGGTTACAATTAAGAGTGTGGCAGTTATATTAGCCCAACTCTTGCAGATGGGGTTGTCACCAGAGTGTGCCCTCAATGGAGCCCCCAAGTATGAACCACATCAGCTTCAGCTTTAAATAACCAAGCAGCCTCGGAGGAGCGCCTCAATGGGTGTGATTCACCCCTTAGGCTGATGTTTCACAGAATTATGCCTTTAAGTTAGTAGTCCTCATAATATTCCATTTTCTTCTCCAGCCTTGAGATCCCGGTGCATTCCCAACCAAACCAGCTTGAGTTGCATCCAACAAGTCTATCTGTAGAGCGCCAGTTCCTGATATGGCGCTAGGACCGATCACGGTGACGCATCTGGGGACTCCCGAGAGATTCAGTTAGCAGGGAGTCTGCGATGCTTGTCTCAAAGGGCTCCAGCACTGAGATCTGCCAAAGCTCACATGTATCCCTTGTCAAACAGAGAGGTCGCCAGTGAGCCCCTACTACATATCAGCAAGGGTGAGCCATCAAAGTGCAAGGGGAACCATTAATGGAGTTCAACAGGTAGGAGGGAAACCCAAGCAAAATGTCTGAGCATGGTGCAGGAAAAGAAACCGGCTGTATGTCAGAAACAGAACTGAGGGGAAACGAGAAAAGAGAAAGGCGTGGGTACCTTCACTTCCCCCTCGAAAGTCATGTCTCAATGCCAGTCTCGGTGGTCTCGCCCGACACAGATCCCTTGTCTTCCATTTGGAGGTGAGCAGCTTTTTTATTCAACTTTGCGGGGTCTCCAAGCTGGGTTATCAGTGAAGATATGTCTGCTCACAGATTCACACGCTGGGCTCCCTGGGTAGCACCCTGTCGCGGGGTCCCTTCTGAGCAACAGTCCAAGCCGAAGTAAGGAGGTCTTTTTCCAGTCTTTCTTTTGTCGGGGAAGGGGGTACAGCTATTCCCAGCGATTCCAGGAAGGGGGTAGCAGATAACAGGTCCTGGAAAACTTTTGAGCCCTTATCGGTGGCAATTTTAAGTCATGCAGGGTACAGGACCTGTGCTTTCATGTTACGGGCCCGAAGTTGCCTCATGATCGGCCAGAGTAGTTTTCTAGCATCTTGAACAATTGTGGTGTGATCGTTGTCTATGTGTATTCGGTGGCCCTCATACATCAATGCTCCTTGTTTCCAAGCCGCTTTTAAGATTTCTTCCTTTGCTTGGTAGTTAATGAGTCTTGCGACTATAGAGCGAGACTTCACGTCTGGATTTTTGGGTCGGGGGGCCAGGGACCTGTGTGCTCGGTCCATAACAAGATCCAGCTCTTGGGGTAGTGAAAGGGTTTGCCTCAAAATTTTTTGCAGGAACAGGGCTGCACTTTGATGTTTGTCTTCGGACCCTTCTGGGATCCCATACAGCCTTATGTTTTGCCTTCTGTTTCTACCCTCAAGATCGTCTAGCTTGCTAGTAAGTTCCCGGTCTCTGGCCAGTAGGTAAAGCAGGAGTCTGTCTTGGCGGTTCGACTGCTCAACTAGTTGGTTAACACACAGTTCAAGTTGTTCTGTTTTATGATCGACTTTGGCTAAGTCTGTTCTGAATTCATTTAGAGTTGAGTTTGGTCGATCTTAGCCACTGTGCGAGCTGTTTGCATTATAGTTTCCCTGAGACTCGGTGGGAACTTGTCGGCCGAGGCCTCCGAGTGCTGTAGGCCCTCCATTGCGGCGTTCTCTTGTGGGTCACATCGTCCTTCTCCCTGCATCATTTCTCTTAATTTTTGCATCAGGGTCGATGGCGGTTTTCCTGCTCTGTTTCTTTTTACTTTTGCTGGTGAAGACATCCCTCTGAATGGGTGATATGGGTAGATTGTAGTCGAGAGGGAGACGGAGCTATGGGTCTATGCTGCCATTAGCTCTCTGACATCACCGGAAGTCCTCCCCCCCCACACACTTTTGATACCCTCCTGCCTGGCATGGTGCTCTGTATGTACTGGTATTGGTGTGTGATAATGCATTGACAGAACACATTGCAGTCTCCCATGTGGTCTGTACTCACCCTCCATGTCTGAAAATGTCTCTTATGAGTTGGGCTGTATATTTCTGGGCTCTCCTAGTCATTCTGAGGTTACGCATCTCAAGCTGCTCCTGTATCTCCTGGTCCTCTGGCTCTGAATCTGTTGCTGGTTATTCCCCTGGTGTGGCATGCATATCCAACAGTTGAGTGCCATGTTGTGTAATATACAACAGAAACATAGAAACATAGAATTTGACAGCAGATAAGGGCCGCTTGGCCCATCTAGTCTGCCCATTTTCCTACCTGATGGATAAGCTGCAGATCCTAGTAAACCAACAGCCTACTTTCTCCTACCCCCCATTAGAACTGCCTTATGTCTGTCCCATGCATTCTTGTATTCCCCCACTGTTCTTGACTCCATGACCTCCTCAGGAAGGCTGTTCCATACATCCACAACCCTCTGTGTGAAAAAATACTTCCTCACATTACCTCTGAGCCGTCCCCCCTTATCTTCAAATTAGGCCCTCTTGTTCTTGCACATCAATTTTTCTGAAAGATACTACCCTCTTGGACTTTGCTGATTCCCTTGAGGTACTTGAAAGTTTCTATCATGTCCCCTCTCCTTTCTTTCCTCAAGGGTATATATATTAAGCTCCTTTAGTCTCTCTCTTCATGTGTCTTCTGGTGCAGACCCTGCACCATTTTGGTTGCCCTCCTCTGGACAGCCTCCACTCTGTCTATGTCTTTGAGGAGATGGGGTCTCCAGAACTGTACACAGTACTCCAGATGTGGTCTTACCAACTGTCTGTACAGAGGGATAACAATGTCCTGTTATCTACAGTTGACGCCTCTCCCTATGCATCCCAGTATGCCCCCAGCCCTCCTTACTGCCTTCCCACATTGCTTGCCCACCTTTAGGTCATCTGATATAGTTACCCCCAGGTTCCTTTCCATTTTTGTTGTCAGTATCTCACCCCACATTGTGTACTCTTCCCCTGGGTTTTTGTTTCCCAGGTGCATTACCTTGCATTTCTTTGCATTGAATCTAAGCTGCCATACATTTGACCATTCCTCCAACCTTGCCAAGTTCCTTCTCATCCTTGCCACTCCATCTTGTGTATCAGCCCTGTTGCAGATCTTTGTGTCGTCTGCAAAGAGACATACTTTTTCTTCCAGTTCCTCTGAAATATCACTTATAAAGACATTAAAAAGGACCGGTCCCAGGACTGAACCCTGCGGTACCCTGCTAGTAACCTTCCTTTCTTCACTGTTGGCTCTGTTTACTATTACCCTTTGCGTCCTGTTGTCCAGTCATTTTTTTTATCCAGACTACCACCTTGGGACCCACTCCGAGGCTGGCTAACCTGCTGCGGAATGTACTGTATGGCAACACTGGAATAATCAAGGCACCAGAACTGCATCTTGAGCATTCCAAAGACATACTTGATGATGTTGCACATGGTGCTGAGTGCCACAGTGTACATGTCCTCCTCAACAGATGTGGGTCATAGGACAGGTGTGAGAAGCCATGGACACTGGGGATAGACACATTCCCCTATGTAAGTAAAGAGCATTGGTTAGTGTCATCTTGTGCAACATGGTGGGGGGGGTCTTTGTGGTATACTCACCAACATGGTGGCCACTAGGGATGTTCCCACATTCAAACCTCTGGTACAGGATGGAGTTGTGCCAGATGAAGACATCGTAGGAACTGCCAGGTTACCATACCAGGACATTGATGATGCATCCTGTTGCATCACACACCACTTGGCAATTGATGGAGTGGTACCCCTTCCCATTGACATAGACCTCCACTTCATCACTGGTGGGTGCCCGGATGGCAACATGGTTACAGTCCATGGCTCCAGATACAGCTTGTACTGTAAGTGTGCATCCCTGATAGAACAGCTGCATGGTTGCTGTTCACCCTGCTGGTATGGTAGGAAATATGATGAACTCCCTAACATGGGCCAGCAGGGTGTCTAGACACTGGATCAACAGGCACAAGGTGGCTGACTTCTAGATACTGGTGGTGTCCCCCAACAGTGTCTGCCATGTCCGGTAGCCAGGAAACACAGTGCAGCCATTACCTTGAGCTCTGCAAACAAAGGTATGGCTGTGTTGGGTGTCTGTCCAGCATTGGTCATGCAGCAGCTCACACAGCTACCTAAGCATGGGCCTATTGAGCCTGTACTGGCCCATGAGCTGGTTGTCACTAAGGACTTTGAATATGACCCGTGGATGGTACTGTCTGCAGCATAGTACCTTCATGGCCTATGTCTGGGACCAGTGTAGGCATGGGTCCTCTCCTCATCTGCCATTGACCTGCTACATCAGGTACATGATGTGTGTGTCATTTTGGTATATGGCTTGCAGTGTCTCCCTCATCCTCTATGGTTTGCCCAGATTTAAGACTGCCTTTTTATAGGTGGTATTTGAGCAGCACTATGTGACTTCTGCAATCCCATTTGTGCAATGCTAACATGCTAAATATCATCCTGCACACGTTATGCAGGGTACCACCCAGCCTTTTTGTGCTGCATACATTACCTCTGCACTGGTGCACTGGCTCTAATATGTCATTATGTCATATTTATTTATTTATTGAATTTTGATGACTGGGTAGGCCCACTGGGCCCCAGAGGTCCCTTTTTTCAGGAGTGACCCGGGAGTTACAGGACAAATAAGATATACATGAGTAGAACAGAAGTAGGTCATAACATGTGCAGGTTGTCTTGTAGCAATGACATATTACATAACAGGTTAGAGTGATTAACAAATATAAACAATGGAGGAAAGCCAGAGCAACACCAGGGTTGTGATTACCTGCAATGAGCATATGTTAAGAGGAGAGCCCAGTTAGAAAGGATTAGGGCTCCTGCTTTAGGTAGTATGAGGTATGTGCTCGAGCGGGAGGGATGAGGGGAAGTGTCAGGTAACATAGCATTGGCATTGGCTCGTGGTGAGCATGCATGCCTTGAGTCTTGTTTGGAAGCATGCAGTTGATGGAGCATCTTGCACCTACGGAGGAAGGTTGTTCTACAGGGAAGGGGCAGTATAGGAAAAGGACTTACCCCCTACCTTGGTCCTTATCCTGGGAACTTTGAGAAGAGTTTGGCCTGAGGTCTGTAGGTTGTGAGGGCTTCACTTGGCAGTTATGAGCCCTGAGAGGCTTGGGGGAGGGGCTGGGCTAATTAGCTTGTGTGCTAGGCAGAGCACTGGGTACCTGAGATGGGCTTCGAATGAAGACCAGCTGATAAGTGCTTGAGAGTCACAGTGGTGGCTCCTAGAGTGGGACTGTGTGTCGAAGCAGACCACCTTCTTGTACAAGACCTGTAACTTATTGAACTTGAGCTTAGCCATTCTCTGAAGTATCGGGGCGGCATAGGTGAGTGTTGGGAGGAGGATACACGAGGTAATAGCAGTCCTAACTTCTGGGATCAGCTGATCCTTGAGGCAATAAAGGGTGCCAAGTTTACCATGAATGACTTTGGTGACTTGGTCAACATATTGTTTTAGAGTGAAACCTTGGTCCAAAGTAAGGCCTAGGTATTTTATGGAGGCCACCACTTCTAGACTGTTACCCGCCTGGAAGTGAGTTGCAGGTGTTGTGGTCTGTTTTGGCCAAGAGATCTAGGTTTGAACAACATGGCCTTGGTTTTGGCGGTATTAAGGACTATTTTGTTCTTAATTAACCAGTCCTCCATTGTAAGCAGGTCCTCTTGGAGGGATGGGCCGAGGTCCCCCAGGTTGTCAGAGGATCTGTAGATCACGACGTCATCAGCATACTGAATTACAGCACTGCTCCTGCAATGGTCGTGCAAATCATTTATAAACAGGGAGAAGAGGAGGGGACCAAGTATGGACCCTTGCGGTACCCCCTCCTTTAGGGACAGTGGATCAGAAATCTTGTCCTTCCACTTGACTCTCTGAGAACAACCGGTTAGATAACTTTCAAACCACTTGAGAGCATGTGGGTCCAGGCCTATATTATACAACTTGTGAAGTGGAAGTCTGTGGTCAACCAAGTTGAAGGCCTTGGAGAGGTTGATGAAAACCGCTCCTGTGTTGGACCCTATGTCAAGTTTCCCAAGCACATCCACAGAGAACTTTGTTAGAGCAGTGTCTGTCCCATGTTTGGCTCTGAAGCCATGCTGGGCCGGGGAAAGAAGCTGGTGAGCCTCTAAGTATTCTTGGAGTTGACCATACACCAGTTTTTCCTGGATTTTTGCCAGGGTACAGAGCAGGGAGATGGGCCTGTAGTTGCCAATGGGTTCCGTAGGTCCACCCTTGTGAATGGGAACCATGTGAGCGTGTTTCCACTGCTCTGGGACAGTCCCTTCTAGAAGGGACCAGTTTATGAGCCAAGTGAGGGGCCTTGCAAGGGCTGGGGCACCGTCCTTGAGCAGTCTGGCTTGGATTCCATCAGGCCCTCCCGATCCTCTGGTTTTCAGGGACTTTAGGAGGGTGAGGACTTCTTTTACCTTTACTAACCTCAGATGAAAGGATGGGCAGTCAAGGTTAGGGGGTTCCAGTGTGTTGGGCTCATTGTTAGTGACAGGGAGCTCAGCCTTGTAAGAGTCTAGGTTTGTGAAGTGACGATTGAGGGCTGCAGCAGTAAGGGTCCCATCATTCAGTATCTGCCCATTGGCCTCAATGGGGCCTGGGGCAGCCTTGCTTTTTCCTTTTATCAGCTCGTTGATGTGAGACCAGAATAACTTCGGATTGCCTAGGTTAGTTTTCTGGAGGTGATTGACGTATGCCCTTTTTGCAAGCTTGACTGCATGCTTACTTTGGTTTCTAAGAACTTTGTACATCACAAGGTCAGCTGGGAGTGAGGTGCCCTTGAACTTTTTCCAGGCTTTGTCACGGCAGATTAACAGGGCCTTTAGTGGAGGAGTGATCCACTTGTAGCAACTGCCTTTAATTTGATGGGTCTTCAATGGAGCAAAGAGGTCAGCGGCCCTCATGAGAGATTTCTGGAAGAAGGCGACGGCGCCGTCCATGGTAGGGAGGCATCGAAGCGGACTCCAGTCAGTGTTACTGAGGAAGGTATTGTATTGCTCAGGTGAGAATTTAGAGTAGTCCCCTGTTTTGAGGATTCTGGGTAGGATCCTATCTGCCCTGTTCTTCTAGACACAGAAGATTGGTGAGTGGTCACTCAGGGCATTGGCCATAGTGCCTGCTGACTGAATATTCTTTGGGTTTGACACCAGAGCCCAGTCGAGAGTGGAGTGCCTTCCTGTTCTATAATTCATTCTGGTGGGTTCGGTGATAATCTGAGCAAGATTTGCTTCTTGTAACAGGCCGTTGATAGTCGACTTTGACTCCTGGGCCCAGTTTAGGTTAAAGTCCCCCAGTAAGAGGTCAGATGAGACATCATTGGCTAGGGCTTATATATATATATATATATATATATATATATATATATATATATATATAGCTCATTTCTATTCATTCTACTGTTTATGATATCTCTCTCTGATGCTGTCCTGCACTCCGAGTAACTTATGCCTCTTGCTCTATTGTATGTGATATCTCACTGTATGTACCCCTGCACTCTATGTAACTTGCGCTATTCACTCTACTATATGCTACCTCACTGTATGCACCCCTGCATTCTATGTAACTTGAGTTGTTTCAGCCATTTACAAACTGTAGTATTCCAAGCACTGTGTTAACGTTTTCAATGACATGTATAAAACCTTGCCTTTGTAACCTCCCGGGCCGTGCCTGAAAATAGGCAAATGTCTGCCTAGTGCATCTTACCCGGTCAACAAAAAGTAAATAAAATAATAGCACAAATAAGGTTCCCTCCGAATATGGGGTTTCAGTCAAATGCATGCACAGCACAGGTGCAAACACCTGGCTTTGAATATATGGGCCTAAGACTTTAATAGCATTTAAACTTTTTTTCTCACCATTCACTTGACTTTCATTAGCATGCTTTTCTTCTGTGTGTTCTTGATTTTGCTCTTTTTTTTGTTACTCAGCAAATGAGGTGCACTATCAAGATTAAGGAACCTTTACAATAAAATTTCTATGTTTGCGTTGCAGTTACCCTCTTGCACCCATCATTTTGCCTTCTAAAAACATCTTGGTTGACTGGCTTTAGATGACTGGTATTATCTAAAAACCTGGGTTCACTTGTAAAAAATAGCATCTATGTGGGTTGTTCTGTCTTGTGTTTCTCAGTTTTTTCAGTATAATGAACATGTTTCTGGTACCAGATCAGTTGTCTCAAAGCATTTTTCTATCACCACAATGAATACTTCGTCTTGCTAAAGGATCCTCATGTACAGTATCGGGCTCCTAAGTTTTTTAACTCCTTGCCATCATCAATTGCATAAGCTACTTCTGTTTTTAGCTTCAAGCATTACTTAAAAAATCACTTTCTGTCTGACAGTGTATGTAACTGTAAATAATTATTATTTTGAGTGTATTGCATTATTAATTTTGTATGTATTCCGGTTGCCCACGGAAACTGGCTATCTAGCTAATGAACTTATCAGTCATCAAATAAAATTAAAACTGAAATTAAATGAGATTACCCCTTATCTCCTGACTTGTTTCTTATTTTGAGTCTGCTTTACCACTATTTTTTACAGTTGAAATAATTAAAGAACTGCTCCTTTCAATAGGGCTTGGATCAGGTTTTCATTAGTATTCTCTGTTGTTTTTGAATACCCACTGTTTAAGATCACTTATAAGTCTAATTAATTATTCCTGAGCTAAAGTACCGCACTGATTGGCTACCATGCTGGTCTGAAATCTTTTGGAAATGCCCGACACGATAGCCACACACAGATGATCATGCGCGGTACGACTACTGTCACAGTTTTAAGAAATAACATTTTAAACAAACTGAATAATTTTGCATTCAAATGAATTATTAGTGCACTGATCCTTGTGTCATCATCAGTTTAAAAAAGACAAGCACATCACCATCGCTGGGATGAGCCAGCATGTAAGCATCGCTCCGACATGTTATGGGAGGAGCCAGTGTGACCACACGGTAGTGTCAGTGTGCGCTCCCACAAAAAAAGTAAATAAAAAACCTGTTAAAAAAAAAATTCTCATTATTGCAATTAGACTTACAGTCACAATAATGACCTCACAATTGGTCATTTCCTGGGGATTAATGAATGGACGGTGCAGGTTGGCCCTCGGTTGAACCTTGAGCTAACCCACCCCCACCCTGGCCAGTTATTAATCCCCAGGAAATTACTGGCTGTTCTGTCATTATTGCTTAATTTTCTTATGACTATAATGAACTAGCTGTCAGCATACTCTGCTTCCTGACTTCATAGGATAACAGCTATACAAAAACAGCTAAAAATACTGATGAAAACCTTGTTCAAACCATATTATACAATGGCAAGAGCATTTCTGATTGGTCAGTGTTCACCTTCACAAGTGATGTTATCTGAGCATAATATCACTGTATATCACTGTATGAAGGTCTGGCACAAGGGACCACCTTCTTACATTTCCAAACTTATCACATATTCATATGCCTGTGCTTTTAAAACCAGCAGGTCTCTCCTGCCTAGCGAGACACTGTTCCGGCCCCGAAACAAAACTTCTTACAAAAAAAATATTTGTTTTACTGTTAGTTGGTGAAATGGCTGCTGTGTGCATGCAGTCCAGCTTCATTGTCACTGCAGTAATGGAGGGAATGCTCAGCACTTGGCCATTTCCTCACAAAGGGGCAACTTGGAGCCAAATATGTAACCGCTGCCCTTGCTGTTTTGTCCCTGCTCTTAGCGAATACGCTGCATGACAATCTGTGATTTTAAAAGCACATTGCAGTACAGTTAGCAGTTGCCAGCTCTGCTTTAACTCAGATCAGGAAGTGAATTTTTCTTTTTAAAACTCGCTGTCCTCCCCGATGTTCCTGCTCAGCAGCCCAGAACAACATGACATACCTCAATGAACCCATTGGGCCTCAACATGTGGAAAGTGAAAGCTGTGCACTCCCCCCACTCACCACCCCATCCAAAAATCTCGAACTGAAAACCATATAGTCCTCACTCAGCAGCTCACCTGAACACCATCTGATCATCCAAAACTGTCTTGCTGTTCCCGGAGATGGGGTGGTGGTGACCGTGTCCTGGGACATAGAAAGGTGAACAGCAAATGAGAGAAAATGAGGAAGTTGAAAGAAAGAATGACAGTGGGAAACAGGGACATACAGGCAATGCAATCTACTGGCCAATAGCAATAACAAGGGACTTATTTTTAAATATTTGTAGTCCTACTCACACACACAAAAAAGCTGAAAATGCATTTAAACCTATGTTTTTAAATCTTTTTATTTTTTGTTTTAAAATGAACCATTGTATAATAGTACTGTAACAGCCCTTTGACTCACCTTGGCTGTTCTGGGGCCTTCAAGGTCCACACAGCAAATGCCTCCGAGGGGCCAGCCTGGGTTCAGGGGTATGATGAAAGGGTAATTGCAGGGAATATTTGTAGACAAATAGCAGGTTACCACCTCCTGGGAAAATACATAAACTACCCCCCAAAGCAATTCCACACATACAATAACAACGCCCCCTTTTTCTGCAATGGTCCATGGTAACAACAGTTAACATTATACTAGTATTTTATTTTAGGGGTGGAGAAACGGGGAGATAAAACAACAGCAACAACAACTGGCTAACGATTCTGCCCCAAACAATCCTCACCTCCCGGCTGTGGATACACTTTTCTTTCCCATGTCAGCTGCCCAGTAAGTCTATACAGTCTTTTTGATGGGTACCTCACCACGGTGCTGATGTTGACGCAGGGATCTCTCGTTGGAGCCCAATACTTTTAAACACAACTTTGCTATAAATTCAGGCCTGGGCGCAGTTTTCTGGCAGAGTCCTACCCAGAACCTAACCCCCTAATTTCAACCTAGCCAGCAAACCAAATAAAGACTCCCCAAAGCCAGAGCTCGGGGTTCTTACAGTTCATCGGTTCAGAGGGGGTTCAATGATCTGGCTTTGTTTTTTTGTACTTTATGTTTATTCATTTACATAATGAACATACATAAAAAGACTACTTGATTTCAGGTATAGGATGCAATACATACTTTATTATGGTAGGTAATACAAAGTCCTTCATTCAGTGGTACAACACTGTGGGGATTATAAAATGTCTCAGTAAATATAAATTTTATGCACACAGGAAGAGCCTGTGCAGCAAGACCATGGACAACCAATCCAGATGTTAAGTAAAAAGTCCAAATAGAATCCCTTCTATAAAGATGGGCTAGTTGTCCAAAGACAAAGCCCTGGGTTCATGTCTAAAGAATATGCAGAGAAACCAATCCCTCTCAGTAAATAGAGATGCATCCTAAGGCATGCATCAACTGTACCATAACAAGGCTAAGAAACATGTTATTATAAAAGGAAGTGCAGCTACTGTATGAACAAAACTAAGCAACATTATGTAGTAACATCATGGAGGTAATTATTATACACAGATATGATTCTGCATCACAAAATGGCTACTTAATGAAATTATGGAACATACTTATATCGCAGTAGTACATACCATCAAGGAACCACAGGACAGAACTAAAAGAGCCCACAACAACATACAGATTGTAATGATTAATGAAGAAGAAGAAGAGGAAGGGGAAGAATCAGCATTTATATAGCGCTTTTCATACACAGTATCCCAAAGCGCTTTACAAGCAATGCTAGACTGGTAGTGAAGTGACTGGAAAAGTATTTCTTTATAATAATCTTACTGAGGCTGGCCGAAAGCTGAAAGCTATCCATAAGGACTTTCAGCCCCCCCCCATGCAGATGACCCTGAGGACGATCCTGCAGAAACATGAACATGTGAAAATATGAATCAAAAAGAGTTAAATGTCCCAATCATATTGTAACTGTCCTATGTAGAAGGGCTCCCAAACTAGTGGAGAGTGGAATTAGAATGTGTTACATTATAGTCAGTCATGTTTCTGCAGGATCCTCCTCAGGGTCATCTGCATGGGGGGGGGGTTGAAAGTCCTTATGGATAGCATTCAGCTTTCGGACAGCCTCAGTAAGATTATTATAAAGAAATACTTTTCCAGCATAAGAAATTTTGAGTCATGCCAGTAATTGGAGGGCATGGTTAATACCCAGCTCCCTTAAACCAGCCTGCACAGCATCAAATCCATGACAATGCATGTGAGTGGCATAGCTAAGGTAGGGAAAGCAATGCAAGGTAGTACCATACTGCATGTGTAAGGGACTTGCATTTTTTGCCTTTTGTAAAATTAAGTCCTGAACATGCACCCCTGTAGTAGTAACCAGGAAGGTACGAGGGAGTTCAGGGTTGCTAGGCTTACGATGGGGTGTTAAGTGGTAAGCCCAGAAAATGAGTTGATCAGCTGGCACTTGAAACAAGTCTGAAATAAGCCCTTGCATAAATCCTAGAGAGTCAATTCCTTCAAGACCTTCTGGCACACCCAAAAAATGAAGGTTGGATGCATGAGCTCCATTTTCTAAACACTTCAACTGTGATCTGAGTAACTTATTTTCTTTCAGCACCCCATCCACAACCATGGAAGCTTTAGTGACTGTTTCCTTAACTGTAACATGTTCTGTTTCAAGGGTGGCAACTTTAGATGCAACTTGGGTTAACCGAGCATTGTAGGTGTCCACCTTTTCATCTAATTGCTGTACAGCCTCCAGGATGGCACAGACAGTGGCCTCCAGATCCCTGGGTTGTCTGCCTGATGATATGCTGCCTGTAGCTTCACTGGAAGAGGGTGCTGATCCTTTTCCTTTCTCTGGATCTTTCAAGGGATCATGCTTAGGTCGTCACATATTGTGAGCTGCTTCAAATGTCACAGGATTGAGCTAAACAGTAAATACAATTGTGGTAGGTAAAGAAAGATGAGAAAATCAAAAAATGGTAGTTTTAATTAGTTTAAGTTGCAAATGTTGAGAGCTGTGTTAGGAGTGTCTGCTTGTGCTGCTGTCCACACCCTCACCAATGATCTGGTTTTGAATGTACTGTGCAGGTATCAGGTTGTTGGTACACCTCAGCAGCAGCAGGGCTGCCTGAAGAAGTTGGAGAACACTGGTCTTCGACTGCTTGGCCTTTCCAATCTTCAACTAACTCAGATATCTTTGCAGACATAGGAAATAGTTTACATAGTACTCTTCACTTTACAACCTTTTCAGAAGATGAAAGAAAGAAACTGTTTACGGCTATGAGGGAAGACAGAGATCTGTTGGTACAAATGGTAGAAGCCTGAAAACATCTAGCACAAAAAATAGAAAACCTTAAATACAAAAATTGCAGGTTGGAGTGGCATGGTCTAACCCTCACTCAATACTTGGAACATAGCAGGATCCCAAGAGAACTTAAAATCAGTGCTGAACCTAACTTGGGGATTAACTCCAGTAAACTAGACAACAAGTGGGATGGAATTAGAATTAGGGCAAGTTGCAACTTTATGTTCGCATTAATAGAAGCCATCATAGATGAGAGAGAAATACTAGAAACAGGCATTAAAATGGTTGAGGATTCATTAAAACTTAAAATACAGGAAGAAGAATTTACAAAAAATCTGGAAGATTTCAAACGTAAATTATCTGAATATGAGGAGCATTTAAAACTACAAAAAATTAAAAAATTAATAAGGGATACAAACGACTATGGGGATAACAGAGTATACACCTATAAAAAGTTCAACAGAAGGAGACAGCAACAGTCTAATACATATACTGTACAACATATGAAAGTTCAGACAGTGATAACAGCTGCACCAGAGATGCACAAAGGGCAACCCACACAGAAGAAACACAACAAAGTGAGCCACAATAACTAGGTATTATACATCTAACATAATAGAAAGAGAAAACAGATATGATTTAAGAAACCCACTACCACCAAGAGACCAATACAGACAGTGGGAAGGATTTCAGGGGGGAGAAGGGGAGGCAAGGGAGGAGGGCAAGGTGGAAAACCAATAAGGCAAACCATGATAGGCAGAGGCAGACAACAACAGGGTCCAGTACAATGCCAATATTCAATTTAAACCAAAGAATACTAACTCAATATGAAACAAAGGTACATTTCATCTAGGGCTGTCATTTGCTCCCACTCACCCTGTCAATCTTTTTGCCTTGGAAGTGGCCCTTCAGAGATTTTTTAGACCATTAAGACTTAAAAAACAATTTGGCAAGAACAGAACAAAACAAGGATGATTACCAACAGAAACTTAGACAGAACATGCAAATCAAATCTAAATAAAACCCACCTGTCAGCAAGAATCATGGGATAGAAACATTCTGTAAGGTGATGGAAAAAGATTATGGGTTTGGTTAAGAATAAAGAAGCGCCCTCCGGAGGGCAAGCCGGGGGTGACCATGGGTCCCTGGCAGCAATAGGCATCGGTGGAGGTCTCCGGGGGCTGTGACCAGGGCAGATAAAGATTGGTGGCCTGGCCAAGAAAAAGAGGAAAATAAAAAAAAAAAAAAAAAGAATAAAGAAGACTTAACACCTCCTCACAAAAACTTGAACAGAGTTGAATGGATTGCCTTAGAAAATATCAAGAAAGTCACCAGCATCATTATCAAACCCACCAACAAGGGTGGGGGAATTGCGATACAGGACAGAGAAAAATATAAACTAATGTGTTTAAAATTATTGGATAATGAAGAAAACTACCAGAAGCTAACAGAAGACCCTACATCAGCTATAAAAAAAAAGACAAATAGACAGTTTAATAGAGGAATACTGTGTGATGGGGTGGATACAACCCTGGGAAGAAGACGTGTTAAGAAAGAGTTCCCCAGAATCCCCACCTTTTATGCCATACCCAAAATACTCCTCCACTGGGGAGATCCATAGTCTCCGGCATCGACTCTGTACTTGAACCAATCTCAAAATACATAGATTTCCATATGCAGCCTCTTAGACAGAAAAACACATCATATGTCAAAGACTCCACAGTCATGATCTTAAAACTACAACAAATTTTGTGGCAGGGGTGCATATCTAGTCACAGTAGGTGCGGTTGACTTGTACACATCCATACCACATTTGGGTGACATAGAGTGTATAGATAAAATGCTAGACACAAGAGACAGAGGAATAAAACCCCATACCAGAATACTACAAGAGATGAGAGAACTAATATTAAATAAAAACTACTTTGAATTTGATGGACAGTTCTATCAACAAAACAAGGGCACAGCAATGGGATCCACTATGGCCCCAGCATATGCCAATGCATATAAGAACAATTCTGAGGATATGCTCATAAGCAACATAAACAGCAACAGATTCCATAAGAGTATTAAAACATGGCTGCGCTATATAGATGACATTTTTATCATCTGGCAGGGAACAGAGGAAGAGTTGATACAGTTGTTTACAGAATTAAATCAGAAAGATGAGAACTTAAAATTTGTTATGAACTATGACAAAATACAGATTCCATATCTGGACCTGACAGTCAAAATTAAAAATGGCAAAGTAGAAACATCACTATACTGCAAAATCACTGACGGGAACACCCTCTTACATGGAAATAGTTTTCATGAACCAAATCTAAAACACAGTGTCCCTTATTCTCAACTAATAAGGGTAAAAAGAAACTGTAGTAAAACAGAAGAAGCAGAAAGGGAAACTGAGAGTATGTTGGGAAGG
The DNA here is from genome assembly GCA_016271365.2 of Neoceratodus forsteri. NCBI lineage: Eukaryota > Metazoa > Chordata > Ceratodontiformes > Ceratodontidae > Neoceratodus > Neoceratodus forsteri. The sequence goes on along the minus strand of CM057453.1, from coordinate 1,318,590,717 downwards.
TTCAAATAAAGGGGATATAAGCAGGGCACACTTAGATAAGCAGCAGCAAGAATAAAAGAAAAAAACAGAGAGGAACTACTTAAACAGGACAAAACAGATACTGGCACACAAAGAGTGGTGTTCACAACCAAATGCAATCATAATTAACAGAAATAAGAAAAATGGTAATAAAAATTGGCACCTAGTGAAAACAGATAATGACAATATACCAACATTGCAAAATAAATCTATAATTGCAGCCAAAAAGGTAAAAAATCTAAAATATAATTTGGAAAAATTGCAATTCAAACTACAGGTAAACAAAGAAGAGCAACTACTACTAGGACCACTAGCACCAGGGATGACACCATGTGGAAAGTGTTCTGTCCGTGGACACACTACCAAGAAATCAGTATATATATAAACCCACATACTGGACAGAAATTCAACATCAACCAACATATAGATTGTTCAACAATAAGAGTAATATACCTAATACAATGTCTATGTGATATGCTGTATGTGGGTCAAACAAGCATAATGCTGAAGACAAGGATACAGGAACACAAGGGGGACAGCAGAAGAGGTGATGAGACATCCCCAGTGGCAGTATACTTCAATACAGCAGGGCACAGTGGAGCGTTCCTAAGATTCTAGAAAAAGTTACAAGATCAGAGAGAGGAGGGAGTTACAGAGATCAACTACTGAACACAGAAATGCAATGGATCTTTTACATGAAGACACTGGAACACAACATTGGAATGCACATAGAGACAAATTGGCAGGCAGGCACTTAGTGCCCAGTACAGAAAGACAGTGTGGGTGACAGAGGGATGGCAGCAGTGAACAAGAAAGAGCTAAAAAGAAACCGTACATAATCTTAATTTGAATAAAAGCAGGCATATAGGCAAAGAAAATAACATGATCTAACAGCTCTAGCATAACAGACTAAGAAATAAGTCTAGACACATAAAGTATGGTTCTGAAGTAAGAAACCTTTTTTAAGACAGTAAATAAAAAAAGAACATGAAAAGGTCTGGACATATTTATTTATTTTTATTTTTTTATTTATTAGTCTCTAGGATTACAAATACCTTTGAGCAATTGCTGCTCGTTTACAAAGGTTCCACGTCAAACGATGAAGAGAAAAACATACATACAGAGGTAGACCATGGTTACAGGTATAATACAGTGAAGACAAGGCTTTAAATTTAAAATACATAATGGAGAGACATTATGAGCCATTTTATGAGAGCAAGACATTTCAGTGCAGACAGTACATTATAAAGAACAGATAGTGATTAAAGGGTAGTAGGGTTAGGGAAAGGAGTAGGCAGGCTGAAGGGCCATTGTCAGAGGGTAATGGTTGGGTAGCATAAGTGCAGGGTAGGTAGGGGTAGGGGGACCCGAAAATCTGAAAGTGGCTACAAGAGTGGCGGTGGAGGGTAAAGCAGGGTGGTGGTGGGGAAGGATAGGGGTGGGAGGAGGGAAGCAGGTGACGGGGGAAAATGCTGGGGTGGGAGTAACAGGTCACCTTAGCCTGGGGTGAGGGAGGAGGCTGCCACTAGGAGAAGCAGTCACAGTGCGTGGTTGATGTTAGGTATAGTCGGGAGTTGCCTTTTAAAGGGTCAAAGTGTTGCAGGTGTAAGTGCTTCATTGTTGAGGGCATTGTACCAATGTGGAGCTCTATGGGTGAATGACCTTTGTCCCATTGTGGTCCTGCTTCTAGGGACATGGAAGGTTTGATGTTGAGCACTACATGTATGTTGGGTACAGCTGTATGCAGTGAGGAGCCTTTGAACACCTGGTGGCATGAGACATAAGAGGACCTTCTTGGAGATCAGACAAGTCTGATACTGAATTCTACTATGAAGTGGAAGCCAATTGGCCTATGTGTACAGGTCACAGGTGTGAGTTTGGCAGGCAGTGCCAGTTTGGAGCCTTCGGGCTTTGTTGAGTGACACCAATATCCTGTGAAGTGCATTAGGGGAAGCAGAGCCATAGATAACTAGACCGTAGTCAATGATGGAGGTGACAGGGTTGTAGATAATCAGTCTAAAGGCTTCCGCAGTCATGCAGTGTTTGTGCCTGTGGAGCATAACGATTCGTATGTTGGCGGCCTTAGCTACGTTGTCGATGTGTCGTGCATAGGAGAGTGAGCTGTCCAGTATGATGCCAAGATATTTAAACTCAGGCACATGTTCAAGTGAAGTCCCAGACTGGTTCTTGATGGTGAGAGACTGAGATTTGTACTTACTCCCAGTGTTGCAGAAAGTCATGACCTTGGTTTTGGTATAATTTAAGACGAGCTTGTGAGATTTGAACCATTCTTTGACATGACTAAAGTCTCTCTGCAACTGACTCTCCAGGTGTTTGATGTCATGATGGTTAATAAACAGGACTGCATTGTCCGCATAGAGTAGTATTTTCAGGTGGCAAACACTAGGGAGGTTATTCAGGAAAAGAGAGAAGAGTAAAGGGTCAAGTATGGACCCCTGTGGAACTCCAGAAAGGACTGGTTTATCATCAGAGGTGACACCGGCAATTCTAACATGCTGGACCCTTCCTCTGAGGTAGCTAGTGAACCAGGGCAATGCGTCATTGGAGAGCCTGATGGTTGACAGTTGCTTAAGTAGAAGTGGGTGGTTAACGGTACCAAATGCCTTAGTAAGGTCGATGAATACTGTCCTCACACAGTTACCTTGGTCGAGGGTGCCATTTATGAATCTTGTAAATTCCAGCAGTGTGGTGGTGGTATTATGCCCTTTTCTGAAGCCGTGCTATTCTGGGCATTGGATGTCATACTTATCCAGGTACTCAACTAGCTGGTCCAAGACTATACGTTCAAGTGCTTTGGATGTGGGGGGAGGATGGAGATTGGCCTGTAGTTGGTGTGCAGTGACTTGTCTCCACTTTTGTGGACTGGTGTTATAGTCACCTGTTTCCAGAGTGATGGAAATTGGCCCAGTCTTAGTCAGGGGTTCAAGGATATCATCTAGGACTAGCACAATCAGCTTCAGGTTGAGAGCATCGCCACTGTACCTGGCTTTGCAGATGGCCTTAGAAACACAGAAGCATAGATTTTGGTGGCAGATAAGGACCGCTTGGCCCACCCAGTCTGCCCATTTCCCTACCTAATGGATAAGCTGCAGATCCTAGTGAATATAGGATCTGGCTATGTGCATAGGGATCTCCTTGAAGAAAAACTGTGGAGCTGTGTGTACATGGGATGTCGTGCCATAGGGGGTGCTTGAGGAAGGGGCGCTGAAGAAGTCAGGTGGGAGGACACTGCTGAGGTTTGAGAATGCTTTATTAAAGGTGTTGGCGATAATGCCAAGATATTGCATAGGTGTACCATCGATGCAGAGCACTGTGGCAGGTATTTTACGATCCTTGCCTGTCAAGTCTTTCATATTATTCCAGAATTTTTTCCTGTTACCCCAGGAGTTGGTCAGTGATTCCCTGAAATACTTGCTTTTGGCATTCCATATTGCATGGGTGCAGTTATTTCTTGCATATGGAGCATGAGTAGAGAAATGTAATAAAGAATTGTTGAAACTATAAATATATACACAGCAAAGTTAACAAAGAGTATGCGCATAACATGTGAAACCTGTGAACACTAATACATTTGGAAGATTATTGAAACAATGAGGATGATCTCTCCTTTATAAGGAAGAACACCCTTGTGGAAACAAAATAACTGCAAAAAACAGTATTAACAACATAAGCATGTAATTTAACTCCGAAAATATCAATTTTAAACGCTGACCTCTGTGACCTCCCCACTTAGGAAGCATCATGGCCCGACCATTAAAATATTCGAGAATCTAAAAAATACATTAACAATTTGACTGAAAAACTATATTCAACAAAATGATTCCAAAATAACTCAATAAAAAATGTGTTAGTGACCCTTTTTGACCTCCTGCTTGAGGGAACAACAAAACTGTATGTTTATATATATATATAGATAGATATATATATATATATATATCTATCTATATATATATATAGTAGCAACTGTACATAGCCGCTAAGCAGGAAAATAAGGAATTTGGAAAAGCTGGAAAAAAAAGAAAAAGGCACAGGAAAATATGTCTTTGACCTTTGTAACCTCCCATGTAAGGGAGCAATAGCGATAAGCACAAAAAATATAAAATGGTATACAGAAAATATATGTAGTAACGGAAGAAGCATGGCAAACATAGCAGACTAAGCTAATAGATGTGATTAACTAACAGGAATTGGCTAAAGAAATAAAATGGATTAAATGTAATTCTGCCAGGATACCCGGATGCCCTGCTGACCCCTTTAGCAAATGAGGAATGCTTTAGCAGTAAACAGAGGTATTCTCATGGTATATACTAATGTGAAAAATAAAAAATGACAAAGCTGTTTAAGAAACTGTGTAAATAAGTGAAATGCTGGGGTATAGAGCCTGTTTTGGAAGCCCCAGTCCCCTCCACCCAAGGGAGGGGAAGCATAGTGTTGCCATGCAACCTGGCACTTTGTGATGACATCACACATCAGCAAAACTCGTCAGACGCAGTGGACCCCTTTGGGCTGCCAAACTGCTGACTTCGGGGGTGCCCAATCCCCATGCCGGCTTACTGTGGCCGCAATAATGTGCCGACGGGGGAGCCCACTCCCAGTCAGCATAAAGCAGTCCCCCATGCCTTATATGCTGAGGTGGGTGCACGATCCCCGGCTCTTGCCTCCCCTGCTTTCATTGTGTGCCAACGGGTGTCCAATCCCGTCAGCATCAATTAACCCCTCTAGTTGCCGACGAGGTGCCCAACCCCGCCGGCTGCAGCAACTCCCCAAACAGTTAGGTGGCATGCTGGAGCCCACCCAGCCTGCCAAGTCTCCTGAAAGAAAAAAATGTTCCCCTGAAAAGAAAAAAATGTCCTGCAATGTTATTTATTTTTTTCCCTGTAACATAAAGAATGGTCCCTCGTAGTCTCCTGCCCCCCACCTGCACCCACCCACTGCACACTCTGCCTCCCCACACCCCCCTCTCCCCATACTTACCTCCAGAGTCTGGCATGACGATCTTCGGTGGACCGGGAACACGTCTGCACTCTTCAAAGCCGACCACGAACTGAGGAAATGCCGGTAAGCTGTATAATGCAATAAATAGGGTGTTTTCAACTTTGGTTCATATCTCAGGCATTGTTTTGAATTTTTACACCAGATTTTCAACATGGGGTTTTTGGGACCCCTCCTCATGAATTCTGTTACAGTTATGACGTTAGTCGGTCCCGAAAGGTGATTTTGCAGTCTGCGCAGAATCACCTTTCGGGACCGACTAACGCAAGGACAGTGGCAGTGTTCATGAGGTGGGCTATCAAAAAGTCTATGTTGCAAATTTAATGGAAAAAATCCAAACAATGGCTGTTTTATGAGCATGCATTGTGCGGTTGCTACGCACGCTCATAACTTCTCAAATTCACAATATTTTCATGCCACATTTTCAACATTGTCATTTTTCTACACCTCCTTGTGAACAGTACAGCTGTTATTTTTCACATCCTGGCTGAAATGTGTTTCTGCACGTCTGGCGCACAATGCTGCGGTCGCTGTGGGAAATCAGTGTTCGGGGCAGATTATAAAAATGACAGTTACACTGTTCATGAGCAGAGGTCCTACAATGTGTATGCTGAAAATTTGGTGACGATACTCCATAACAGGACTGTGTTACGAGCATGCGTTGCGCAGTTTGCACGCACGCTCATATGTTCACGAATTTATAATATTTTCAGTCCAGATTTTCAACATTGCCATTGTTCTGCACCTCCTTATGAACAGTACAGCTGTCATTTTTCACATCCTGACCAAAATGTGTTTTCGCAGTTCCGGTGCAGAATAGTGCAGTCACTGTGGAACGTCCGTGTTCGAGACATGTTACAGAAATGACAGTGAGACTGTTCATTAGCAGAGGTCCTAAAATGCCTATGTTGAAAATTTGGGGCCGACAGTCCATACAATTAGTCTTTTATGAACGTGCGTTGCGCAGTTTGCACGCACGCTTGTGACTTCGTACATTTCTAATATTTTCACTCCACATGTTCATAATTGCCATTTTCCCACACCTCCTTATGAACAGTACAGCTGTCATTTTACATATCCTGCCTGAAATGTGTTTTTTCACGTGCGGTGCAGAATCGCATGGTCACTGTGCGAAATCAGATTTCGGGGCAGTTTGAGGAAATGACGATGACACTGTTCATGAGCAGAGGTCCTGAAATGCCTATGTTGAAAATGTGGTGCCGAAAGCCCAGAAAATGACTGTGCTGCAAGCGTGCGTTGCACAGTTTTCACGCAGCCTTGTAACTTTGTACATTTGCAATATTTTCATGCCACATTTTCACCACTGGCATTTGTGCACACCTCCTTATCAACAGTGCAACTGCCATTTTTCACAGCCTGCCGAAAATACATTCCTGCAACTGTGGCGCACAATGGCATGCTCGCTGTGCGAAATCACCTTTTGGGACACAATCACAAAATCACACTGTTCATGAGGGGAGGTCCCAAAATACCTACGTTGAAAATGTGCCTACAAAACTCCCAGAAATAATTGGGTTGCAGACATCTGCTGCGCACTTTGTATGCATGTTCATTGCTTCACCAATATTTCGTATTGCCACTCCAGATTTTCAACGTTGCCATTTCTTTACGCCTCCTCATGAACAATACAGTTGTCATTCTCCACATCCTGCCCAAAACTGTGTTTTCGTCCTTCTGTCACCAAATGCCACAGCCGCTGTGCAAAACTACCTTTCAGCTAACAAAGTCATTGTGCCGCTTTTCATGAGGTGGCCTGACAAGCAGCCCATGTTGAACATGTAGAGTAAAACTACCACTACACGCTTACAGTGTTAGGGTTTCCAACTGCAGCACCCCACCCGGTACGGACTGGCAGGCATCAGGGCTGTGACTTGGGCTCACCGGATGTCATGCTCACACCATTCCACCCCCCCATGCCCACCCTGCAGCCACTGACAGGCATCTTGGTGTGCCTTGCACTGTTCGGCCACAAACTTCACCCCACACTCCTATACTGCGCCCATGTCAGTGTATTTACTTATGGAATGGGGTAACTATAATGCCCAAACACCCCAAAGCACACCATGACACTTGTCAGTGTCTACAGGGTAGGGTGAGGTACAATGGCATGAGCAATATACCTGACGACCTAAAGGCACACCCTACTGCCTGTCACTCTCTACAGGGTGGGGGTGGGTTTGGCGCCACTTCAATACTTCACTGCCATTCCTATTATGCACCTCTAGCTCTGCCACTGCCAATGCCAATGCCAGTGCGACAACATTTGGCATTGACAAATGCTTGTTTAACTTAGGGACAGACTGAGAGCTAAGGGGGTTGACAGTGTCCCTTTAAGAAGTGCAGAACCTTACAAAAGATGTAACATGTATAAGGTTCAGGAGACTTCACAAAACTGGTATGATATACTACAGTACAAAATGCTAACAAGATCAATCCTTGCACACTCCAGGTCTGTGATTTCAGCTGTTCCATCTGCCTTGTGTGCTATATTGACTGTTCCTGAACCGAATAATGGCTGTCCCTGAAATTCAGTGCCTGACTCTGTGGCAGTAGTGTATTCTGCCCTCTACTCCAGTAACTTTAGAGCTGCTGGAAATGGCTGCTCAGAGACTATTGGGGTGCATTATGTGATCTGGGACATTTGTGAATCAACACTGCTTGCCTTTACAAACATAGTGCCTGAAGCATTTGACTAACTGCAAGTCGAGGGGGCTCAGTGGTGAGTAAGCCAGTGAGCAGAGTTGCTTCCAGAGGTGGGGCTTACTACCCTTTAAATTCACGCACTCGCAGCACAGCATGAGCGTGAGTGGATAGAGCGCCACTTGGTAAAAATATTTTGCCGACAGGCATTGTGCAAATTTATATGGTGTTACAAATCTATATGGGGGCAGCCCGACAAACGTTCTAAAGTTTGAAATGAAAAGGTACGGAAAACTGAAGTAATTAATGGAGTTTAGAGACAGTATTAGTAGTACTTCATTATAGCTTAGGATTCGTTTTTATAGAATTTTAAATTGTTTGTAGAATTGGCACGCTAGCACTTTAAAGCCACTAAGCAAACTTAGGAAATTATTTTTGCCTCATTTTGTACTGCTTCTATTACCTCTGTCAATGTCCTTCGCCCAATTTGACAGCGACCTCATCCACCTCCGCCTTCATGAGAACCAGTGACCTGCCAGTGTTGTGGATTCAGGGGACATACTGCCGCTGTCTGCCGAAAGCTAAAGTACTACAGATATCAAGAGAACCAAAGGCGCCCACCGCTGCACAATCAGCAAGATAACCACAACTACTCCCAGGACCAGGGGAACACAACAACTGACCACCCCCTGACTCTCGCAATTTAACAAAAAAACTTCCTCCAACTGTGAACTCTGGCACACTCTCACTGCTTGGAGCAAAGGTACCTGTCATCCGATCACCTCTCCTAGCAAATTATGTACCTGTAACCATCGGAGATTGGTCTATGCACATCTTGGTCAACACTGGAGCAGAAATATCAGCTATCAACAGCAATATTTTGAAAAATCAAGCTATTCGTCACATACCTAATGTCTCTCCAGCCGACATAAAGTACATTATTACAGCAAGTACAGCTACAGTACCTATCACAGGCATGGTCCATCTCAAGCTCCACTTTGGCTCACAGCAAGCTACTGTCAAGTTTTATATAGTGCCTGATCTTCAACCTGCAATAATTCTAGGCCTGGACTTTCTCAAAGCTCACAAAGCCATTCTAGACTTTGCCTCAAACAAACTGTCGCTAGATCCTCAGAGGCAACTCGCAGCTATAGACTCAGTCACTGTGCCTCCTCAGTCGGAAATGGTTTTGATTGCCAAGATTCGAGGTGAACCACTTCCACAAGGTGTTGTTGGCATCGTCACAGGATCCCCCACGCTGCATTCATCAGGTCTCCTTCCGGGAAATGCCTTAACGGCGGTGCAAGATGGCTCAGTCTTCCAAAAATGCTACAACTTCACAGATGAGCCAGTGGTCATTTCAAAGGGTGCCAACATTGGAAAGTTTGTCTGCTTGTCTTCAGGGGACCAGCTCCATCTCATGCAAGCACCTCAGCCTGGTTCCACCAACTCTACTCCTGTCAATACTGTCACGACCATGAAAGGATCCAAATGTCTCTAATATACTTAAAACAAACTAATTATAAGGGTGGATCCAGGGGAACATGCAGATTGGCGCAGAAGTTGAGAGCAAGGAAAAACACAGTTACAATATTAAAAATTAAACAACTTCAAACTGATAAGATTACCCACAGAGAAGAAGACATAAGACAGGTCTTCACTTATTATTGTCAACAGCTTTACACAACACATAATACCTCTTCCCAAGAGGACAGACAAACCTTCCTAGCCCAGTTACAACTCCCAAAAATCACAACAACACAAGCCCAGAAATTACAAGCCCCAATAGTAATTGAAGAAATAGAGGCCACGGTCACTAAACAATCTTCGGGTCGCTGCCCTGGCCCTGATGGATATGTTAATGAATGGTATAAAATCTTTAGTAAAGAATTAACCCCAAGACTTCTCAAGCTATATAGAGAAACGGCAGCGGGAAATTTAGCCCCACCATCATGGGATTATGCCACAATTGCTGCTATCCCAAAACCTAATGGAAATAAATTACACACCTCATCCTACCGCCCGATATCTATATTAAACTCAGACTATAAAATCTCCATGGCCATCTGGGCCAAGAGAATAGAAACTATCCTCCCAACAATAATACATCCAGATCAAGCGAGTTTCATAAAAAACAGGTCAACTATGGACAATGTCAGAAAGTCCCTAATACTAATGGAATATATCCATACTTGGAAAATTCCAGCAGCCTTTTTAAGCCTTGATGCTGAAAAGGCATTTGACAGGGTCTACTGGCCCTTTCTATGGGATACATTAAAAACCTTTGGCTTCCTGGACTCACTGCTACATTGGCTGAGCCAAATATACCTCTTGCCAGAAGCTTATATTCGCATAAACGGGGGACTTTCCTCTCCGATCACAATATGCCAAGGCACAAGGCAGGGCTGTTCTCTCTCCCCTCTACTGTTTGTACTATATCTCAAACCTCTATCAAGGGTGATAACAATATCAAAAAAAAGTAGAAGGTATCCCAAAATGTAGCAAACTGTATACAAGATCAGTGTTTTTGCTGATGATATACTCCTTTCCCTCCTATCTCCTACAGATTCGATCAAAGAGACATGGAAAATTCTATCCTGATTTGAAGAATTAGCCGGCTTTAAATTAAACATTTCAAAAACCAAAGCCCTCTTATATAACTACACCCTCCAAATACCTTAAATCGAAGTCTAACCATTAAATGGCACTCAACCAAAATAAAATACCTAGGCATACACATGCCCCATAATCTTCATGTAATTGAATTAATCAATTATGAACCTATTTCCATCGTGATCGAGAAAGACCTGGATAGATGGACTCACCTTCCACTCTCCCTGTTCCAATGCATTGAAACTATCAGAATGAATATCTTACCCCGCCTACTGTATTTGTTCCAAAAATATTCCATATTTCCCATCTCAATACTATTTTAAATCATGGGATAACATGATATCAATGTTTATTTGGAACAAACAAAAAACACAAATCAGTCTTTCAATATTAAAACTATCAATGGCTCAAGGTGGTACTAACCTTCCGGACCTCAAAAAATATGCAGAAGCCACATTTCTTAAAATTCTTCTTCTGTGGCTTTCTGAACAGTTTGATTCCCTTTGGAAGAAATTAGAGTTTCACCTGAATGATATGTATGACATCAAAAAAAATTTTTTTCTTCTTCAGGGAGGACTCCTCCTTTAAGAGACTTTACCGATATCACCTCACAGGTTTTAAAAATATGGTTTAAAATGTGAGATAAAGAGCCACTTCAATTAATCAATGAGTACTGTAAGATTATTTCAGAGGATGACCTTTTCATTCCATCCCATGATGACCTAACTTTCTCCCGTTGGCGTAGATTAGGATTGGAGCAGGTGTTCCAATTTTTGGGTCCAAATGGGATCCTATCATTTGAAGAACTAAAACTTAAATTTAACCTACCATAGGTCGATCATTTTAGATATCTCCAAATCAGAAACCACCTATTACGCAACAGAATTATTCAGGTCAAACTGACCCCTCCTCTCCGTCCCCTCTTCAAACTATTTTTTTTACCACTCTCAGGGGCAACATTGGAATAATTTAATTGGAAACCTATATAAAATGATGCGAGATCGAACTAAAGAATCAACAAACTCAATATTGATAAGTTGGAACAAAGATTTAGGCCTCATTGTATCTAAAGAAGAGTTGTCCTCTTCATCTCTGCATGCGGTCAAAATCACTCAATCGCATATTTGGAGAGAATACTCATGGAAATGTAGTTTTTCAGATCACCAGCAAGTCTGACGAAATAACTTCCAATTGAATTTGGGGCTTGTTGAAGGGAGTGTGGAGCCGAGATGGCAGACCTGGCACATATAATGTGGCAATGTCCACACTTGATGCTCTTCTGGATATGTATACAAAAACAAATCAGTGATAGTCTTGGGGAGAGCATTGAGCTCACAGCTGAAGTGGTACTTATGGCTGTCTACCTGGATCATTCCCCCCCATGGACAAAAACCCTACTGCCCATTTTATTGTTGGCTGCAAAAAAATCCTTAACAAGGAAATGGATGACCAACGAAATCCTGGCCATACAAGATTGGAGGCGAATAATGAAATCTATATACCAGATGGAAAGTATCACTGCAAAGCTTAATAACCAAATGGATAAGTTCACCACTCTCTGGCAGAGATGGTCAATTTATCATGCAAGGGTCGATCCTGATTTTTGCCTATAACATGTATGAATCGGGGAGAAGAAATGAGACTAGAATGGTGCCCCAGATTTATTCGATTTTAGCAAAGAATATGAATAATTTATTTCAATGATAAACTGTATTAATTGTAAAAGATCTCCATGCATACTTGAATAATGTAAATTTGTATAATAAATCTGAAGTAACTACAGAAAAAATTCTGATTATAAAATGTCTCCTGATTTAAAAGAAAAAATACAATAAAAATATATTTTAAAAAAATACTATCATGACCACTCCAACTTCAACAGAGTTACCTCTCGGTCAGCGTCTATCCTCTTCCAAACTTCCAGCATCTCCAACAGGAAAGCAACAACTTTTGAAATTCCTGGAAAATTACCCGGATGTCTTTGTTGGTTCAGATAACAAGCTCGGATGCTGTGATATCCTGCAACACACCATCGAAGTACAGCCCAACCAGAAACCATTCCATCAGCGAGCCTACAAAGTGGGACATAAACAGAAACAAGTCCTCGAGGACATAATCAAAGACATGCTTGACCAAGGCATAGTCAAAGAATCTACAAGCCCCTGGGGTGCACCTAGCTTGCTGGTGGTAAAAAAGGACAAAGGGTATCGGTTTGTGGTAGACTACAGAAAACTCAATGCCTACATGGAGCAGGATGCTCATCCCTTGCCTACAACCGAAGATGATTTAGAGAGTCCTGCTTAATTCACCACACTAGACCTTCAGAGTGGGTTCTACCAAGTTTCAATTGATCCAGCTTCTCATCCATACACAGCATGGAGCTGCCACTTGGGACTTTTCCAGTTCAAACGTCTGCCTATGGGTCTTCGGAACAGTCCAGCCACATTTCAACGTATTATGGAAGCCGTACTATGTGGGTTGTCTTGGAAATCTTGCCTAGTCTACCCGGATGATGTGATAGTCTTTAGCAGAACTTTGCCAGAGCACCTCCAACATCTTCAAGAAGTGTTCAAACGTCTCAGACAAGCCAGTCTCAAGCTTCGCCCAGAAAAGTGCTGTTTTGCGCAGCATCAAATTTATTACCTGGGACATGTGATCAGTTCTCAAGGCATCTCTCCAGATCCAGACAAGCTCTCAGCAGTCAAAGACTATCCAGAGCCTAACAATCTCAAAGACCTTCGAGCTTTCTTGGGCTTGTCTGGCTACTACCGGAAGTTCATTTGCAACTACGCCAAGATTGCAGCTCCACAAAACCTAATCTCTTCTCCAGTATTAGCCTACCCAAGGTTCGACCAACCATTCAAGCTCTACTCAGATGCTAGTTCCTTTGCAGTGGGTGCTGTGCTCTGTCAAATTCAAGATGGAACAGAACGAGTTGTCTCCTATGCTGGGCACTCTCTTTCCTCAACTGAGCAGAACTATGGCATCACAGAGAAAGAATGTCTAGCCATGGTATTTGCCATGAAGGAATTTGACTGCTACCTTCACTACTCCTCCTTTACAGCTATCATTGATCACTCTGCCCTCAGATGGTTATTCGAAATGAAGGAGCCAGTAGGCAAGTTCACCCGATGGATCGCCATGCTGCAATCCTACAACTCTGAAATTCAATACAGACGAGGTCGAGTTCACTCAAATGCTGATGGTGTAAGCTGGATATGATATCCCTCTGCATCCTCCTCAACAGATGAAGAATCCTGCTTACAAGCTCTTCTCTTCCATGCCACGGATGTGCTTCCTGTGGACACTCCTATAGCACCTCAGGTTGCTTTGCTGCTCCCTACTGCTTCTACAGAGACACACACAAATCCTCAGTTACCGCAAGCAGCCAAAGAGCTTCTCATCTCCTCTACATCTGATTTATCCCTGACAACTGTTAAAACACAACAAAGAACTAACGCTCAATTTACAGACATAATCTCCTACTTAGAGTCTGGAACCTTACCTCAACAAAAGAAACATCGCCAAGATGTACTTTTCTTTGCTTGGCAGTACTTCCTCAATGACGGTGTGCTCTTTCACATTTGGACCAAGGAAGGCAAGGATCATCGCACGGATAGAACTCCTGTACAGCTAGTTGTGCCAGCCCCTCTCATCCCTCAAGTTCTTCTCTCCACTCGTGCCTCTCCACTTTCGGGAGGTCATATGGGAATACACAGAACTCTGGAAAAGACAAGGCTTCACTTCTTCTGGCCACACATGAACAGGAACATTGTCAAGTTTGTAAAATCCTACCAGCTCTGCTCCCAGAGAAAGCCTCCTGTCAAACCAACAAAGGCACACATCATCCCCATGCCTGTAGCCACTGAACTGTCCCAAAAAATCAGCACTGACATTCTTGGGCCCTTACCAACATGCTCTGACTCTGGTAACAAATACATCCTTGTCTTTGTGGACTATCTGACAAAGTATTTGGAACTCATCCCTCTAAGAGACATTAAAGCCTCCACTGTGGCAAGTGCCTTTCTCACAACAGTCATTTGTCGTCACGGTACCCCATTGTACCTCCATTCAGAGAGAGGCACTAACTACCTGTCCACCATTGTCCGAGAAACTTGCAAACTTCTCGACATAAAAAAGACACACACCACAAGTTACCATCCACAATGCAATGGACAGAGTGAAAGAATGATGTCCACCATTCTCGGCACACTCTCCAAGTATCTGGATGAGACTCACGACACCTGGGACAGGTTTGTTCCCTTTGTGCAGTTTGCATACAATACCAGCCCTTGTGTCGACAGCACAGAATACACCCCTTTCTTCTTAGTCCATGGACGTCATCCAAGAACTCCACTGGACAGGGATCTCTCACTGCTAGATGTGCCCAAATCAGCTTCTTCTTTCATTATCCCTCTTCTGGAACAGCTGGAACTTGCCCGACGAGTTGCAATCACCATGTTGGGCCAGAGAAAATTGGCAATGAAAAAAATGTCTGCAGCCAAGGTGCACGAGCCTTCATTCTCTGTTGGGGACATTGTTTATTTGTACTGACCTGTTCTTGTTCCAGGCACCACCAAGAAACTGCTTCACCCCTGGACTGGTCCCTTCTAGAAACATAGACTTTGACGGCAGATAAAGACCACTTGGCCCACCTAGTCTGCCCATTTCCCTACCTACAGGATAAGCTGCAGATCCTAGTTAACCAACAGCCTATTTCTTCCTACCCCCACAAGAATTGCCTTATGTCTGTCCCATTTATTCTTGAATTCTCCCACAGTTTTAGACCCCACAACCTCCTCAGGAAGGCTGTTCCATGCATCCACTACCCTCTCTGTGAAAAAATACTTCCTCACATTGCCCCTGAACCGCCCTCCCATTATCTTTAAATTGTGTCCCCTTGTTCTTGCATGTCTCTTTTTCTGAAAGATGCTACCCACTTGGACTTTCTTGATTCCACTGAGGTACTTAAACATTTCTATCATGTCCCCCCCTCCCTTCTTTCCTCAAGGGTATACATATTAAGCTCTTTTAGTATCTCCTTTTATGGTTTCTCTTGCAGACCCTGCACCATTCTAATTGTCCTCCTCTGGACTGCCTCTATCCTGTCTATGTCCTTGCAGAGATGGGGTCTCAAGAACTGGACGCAGTACTCCAGATGGGGTCTCACCAACTGTCTGTACAGAGGGATGACAACTTCCTGTTTTCTGCTGGTGATGCCTCTCCCTATGCATCCCAGTATACTCCCAGCTCTCCCTACTGCCTTCTCACATTGTTTGCTAACCTTAAGGTCATCTGATATGATTATCCCCAGGTCCCTTTCCTTTTTTGTTTTTGTTACTACCTCCCCCCCTTTCTTCCGGTCCACGTTTGTCTGTGACGCAAGTTGGATGGCAAGCTGGTACACAACAAAGTCCATATAAACCGACTAAAGCATGGGTACCTGAATAACAACCTTCCAGATAACCCCAGTCCTCCCAGAAATGAAGCTGCCCTTGAGCCTGCCATCCTTTCTGAAGCTGAGATCCCTCTGGACAACTTGCAACTAGTTCCTACAGCTCTTCCCACTCCTGGCACTCTCCAGACGGATTCCATTTTACCAGATGATTTGCCTGGGACTACCTCTTGTTCTCAACCTTCTTCTTCTTCTCAGGACTCTCTTCTACACACCACAGTGTACCAGATCGAGAGGATCTTAAGAAAGAAGTTTGTCAATGGATCCTGGACTTACAGAGTAAAGTGGTGTGGATTCGATAGTGGGCAGAACTCCTGGGTCACTTTTAACGACCTGACCCCCTCCTGTCAGGAACTAGTGCAATTCATGCATGCCTCCATTCCCACTGACCGGAAAAGTTGACAGAGGTCTTGAAGTTTTGTTACTGGACTCAGTGAAATGTTTTGGGACTAACTAATTTTCTGATTTAACTGTTTGCAGTAAATATCTCATTGTACCTGTCTCTTATGCACCTGTTGCCATGGTACTATTTACCTGCACTAATGCTTTTTCCCCTTAGGAATGTCTCTTTACATGGACAGTCCACCTGTTGTCATGCAACTGTCATTAAAGTGTGAGCCTGCATTCTGGGTATCCTCCTGCTGCTACCCTTCCCTCTCTTCCTTTTTCCTTCCCCCACACTTTAGCGCTTGTGGCATGACCAAGTCTCAAGTACTGTTGTGTCTGCCTCCTCTCTAGTGCTACTCTGATTGGTTCCCAGTGTAGTCCAGGTTCTTTCCTCCCCCTCTCCCTGCAGTGGAGTACTGTTCTGTTTTGTGAAATCTAATGCCTTGTAATGCATGTAAATGTTTTTTTGCCTTTAAAAAGTACTTAAGAATATTTCTTAGAAACTGTTACAGATTTATTGCTTGTTTGAGTGGTGCTCACATTCACTGTGAAGCACACATTATGCACGGGGCTTAATGTTAAGCTGCCGCCCCTTTAATAGCACTTAGATCCTGCATGTATCTAATTGTTGCACTGCCTGGCAGTGCCATGTTGGCCTGTCAGTCAGAGATTGTCAGTTTGGGGCTAGAACTCATGAAGAGAACATGTGCAGTACAGCAAATAAACCTGCCTTATTCTTTATTTTATGTGTCTGACTAGTTATTAGCATGGTCCAGATGGGGTCCACACCAGCAGCACCTGCAGCAACCGAAGGGGCTGGCAGACCACAGAGAAGGTAAGGGGTCTTTTAGTGGTGGACCAAATAACCAAAATGCCACACATGCATTCTACTTGGATAGCCTCTTGTTTTTGTTGTTTTATTAAACTAACACCGGGGTGGACATTTTAAGTGTTTAAAAGGGCCCCCATGTACATGGCTGCACCTAGGGAGGCTGTTATCATTTTAAAAGCTTAATACTTAATGATTATAAAAGTATATCATATGTTTTAATGTAATTTCAGTCAGTTATTTATTGACTAGTGACTTTGTAAGGGGTTAACAAATAAAGTATAATCAAAATGTATTAATTTTAAGTGTTTACTAGGAGAAGTTTGCTAAAATGGCTATTAACAATAAATGTAATATTGTTCTTCTTCTAAGTATATGGGGGTTCATCTGGACATTACATGCTATGGCAACCCCCTTGGCAAATATTAACTATAAACATGGAGACATTTTGAATGCTGCTAACTATATGAAGTGTACAACTATCATATATCCTTTCCTATAGCATTTTAGGACAACTCCAGTTTATGAAGAACACATACACTGGTTTAAAATGAGTAAATTGAAGCAGCACATTGGCAAAGTAAGATTTTTTAAAAATCTGTACAAGCATTGGTTATTACTGCAATCATCATTTCTTTTATCACTATTATTATTATTGGTGGGTGATGCGAGAGGAACCCAGGACTAATATAACCAGGACTTACATCTGAAATGCCAAGTGTAAAAAGATTAAAATTTGTACATCTAAGTATAAGAAGCTTAACAGCTCATTATGATGAACTCCAGGTTGAATGTGAAAAAGTTGATGTTCTTGCATTGAGTGAAACATGGTTAAGGACATCTATTGGCAATGACTGTATTAGCCTAGAAGAATACACAATTTATAGGAATGATAGAGGAAAGGGAAAAAGTGGAGGGATTTTAATATATATTAAGGATATTTATGAATCCAAACTAGTTAAAGCAGGACATCAAAACTTGAGTGACTTTCTGACTATAACCTGGACACTAGGAGGAAGGCAAGGTACACATATTTACTTTACATGTATTTATCTACCCCCTAAAACTGTAAGGACTGATATTGATATATTGAATGAAATATTAACCCTAAATGAAGATAATAAGAAACATATTATTGTGGGTGACTTTAACTTAGATTGGTTGAATTTAAACAATAATGATATAACAAAGAACATTATAATAATAAAAAATGACCATCAATTAATAAAAACACAAACCAGGAAGAACTATAAAAATGGGGGGGGGGACTTTAATTGATTGGGTACTGACAAATAAATTAGATTTTGTTAGTGCTTCAGGAGTTTTGAAAGACACTATCACAGACAATTGTCCAACATTTATGATAAGAAAAAAATTTAAAACTATGATTAAAGAAGTTTACGTCAAACAAATCTGTTCATTCAAAAATCAGACTGACGATGTTTTTAAGGCTGAAGTAAATAAAATTGATTGGTCTTCCTTATAAACTATAGCGGAAATAAATGATGCAGTGAGCTTTTTTAATGTTCAGATACTTAAAATTGTAGATACTTATGCACCAAAGAAAAAGCATAGGATAAAAGCAAAGCATACACCATGGTTAAATTCAAAATTGCTGGAATTATTCAAAAACAGACACTCATTATGGAAACAGTATAAAATAACTGGTACTGTACATTACGTGATCTAAACAATTTCCGTAATATTAGAAATACTTGTAAAGCTGAAATTAAAAATATTAATCAAACTTATTATAAAGAAGAACAACTAAAGTATCTATTAAACCCAAGGAAATTTTGGGATTCAGTTAAAGGGACACTGTCAACCCCATTTGGCCTCAAAGTGTCCCTAGTTTAAAAAACACATTTTTTGATTGTTCTCATTCTATAGAGACTGCTGATGTAGCTGGTTGTTTGATTCTGACTCCTTTTTCCTTTTAAAAAGTAAAAAACTGAGTGTCAACCATACTGGTGTTGCCACACCAAAACATGTTTGTTTACATTTCTTGACCAACTACACCTGAAACTTTTCTGGACTCAGGAACACCCCCAACACTGTCTAGCTACTCATTATGCAGTGGGAGTAGATGAGACTATTGTAGCATGAGTGGCTGCACTGTTTGAGGGTGTTTCTAATGTTCAGGAAGTATGCTGTAAGCTTAGGTAAACAACTTGGAGCAAAACAAGGCTGTGTATAACTATACATTCCCATGCATTTCAGTTCTAATAAGCAAAGAGGCAGATTAAACAACCAGCAACATCAAAGAATTTTATAGAAAGTAAGCAATCATAAAACGTGGTGTTTTACCTGGAAATAATATGATCCAAAAAAGGTTGACAGTGTCCCTTTAAAAATTTGTGCCGACCAAAAACAATAATAAAGTAAACAATGTCAATGTAGGTGGGACTGTGCAAAACAATGATGTAGAGGTGTCTAATACCTTCAATACAGTCTTTACCAACATGAGCCAGTACAAAACACTGATAGATTCTCATTTTGGAAACTTAAATAATAATGATAAAAAAGACATGCTGAACAAATAAGAACCAAGCAGGAAGAAAATATTTAAACATTTGGTTTCATTAAGATTTATGAAAAGGAAGTTTATGATTTGTTGATAAAATTGGATGGTAATAAAGGCCCTGGTGTTGATGATCTGTCACCTAGGTTGTTGAAACTGGTCGTGGATAGTTTGTGTAGACTGATTTCCTATCTATTCAGCCTATTGCTATGTACAAATACGGTACCTGATTTGTGGAAGACTGCAGTCATATCACCTATTTTTAAATCTGTGATAAACAACAAGCTGCTAATTATAAACCTATATCTGTGTTGCCGGTGCTGGCAAAAATGTTGGAGAAAGTTGTTTTTAGACAATTAGCAGGGCATCTGGAGAAACTAGGATTACTAAGTGCAGACCAGTATGGTTTCAGAGGGGGGTACAGCATGTTGACAGTCTTGGTCAGGTTAACAAGTGATGTTCGTGATAATATGGGTAAAGGCCTACTTACAGGAGGGATCTTTGTTGACCTGACCAAGGCCTTCGACTTAGTGGACCATCCCATTCTGATCTCAAAACTTCAGGAAATAGGGGTGCAGATACATGCATTAGGCTGGTTCAAACATTATCTAAAGAACCAAAGACAACAAGTTAAAATTGGATCTGATAAATCAACAGCGTGAAACATCTACATAAGGGTACCATAGGGATCAGGTCTGGGTTCGCTTCTGTTTTCCATATTTATAAACGATTTACCAAGCACTTGTCAGAATACATCAGTAATAATGTATGCTGATGATACAGTGCTTACAGTACTGGTAAAACAGGAGTAGACCTAGACGCCAAACTGCAACCTTTATACTGAGACCTACAAAACAGGTTTGCAAAAAGTAAAATTTTATTAAATGAGAAAATGGCAGTTACAATGATTTTTGGATTAACACGTAGACTACAAGGTAACACAATGAATATTGTAGGTAAAAATGGACTAAAACTGGAAGAAGTGGAAGTATTTAATTACTTGGGAGTGCTGTTGGTTCAAAAGTAACGCAAAAAATTAATAATACATTAGGTTACCTAAACAAATATGAAAATAGTCTAACAGCACTTGCAAAAAGTCATAGCAGGTCAGGTGCTGTTGCCAGTGTTAGAATATTACTCAATTGTATTGACTAATGCACCTGAAGCACTCTTACAGAAATATACAGTGACATTTAATAACATCATAAGATTTGCAATAGGTTGCACAAATAGAAAGGAACACCATTGTAATATATACCAAACATTTGGGATTCTACCACCTAAACAAAGGATAACAAAAACAGTTTTTATGTTTCTACATAAATTGCTGGAAAATCAAACTCCACTAATATTGTATAACAGATTCCAATGTCCAAATAAAACAAGAAAACTGAGTGCAACTTCAGCAAAAATATTTATAGAAAATGAAACAAATACAAAATCAGTCATGCGTTCATTAACTGTTTATGGACCACAAATGATAACTACCCATGTCATTATGGCCCCATTTGCATGCCTGGCACAGGGCAGCCCAGCAACTTGAGCCTGGCACCCTGCACAGCATGACGTGTGCAGTGGGGATCCCCCACCCCGTAGCCGCTATCGCGTATCTGTACAGCAATCAATCCCTGGTAGTCTAGTGGCCTCCCTCTTGAGTCCCCGACAAATGTATGAAATGACTATCCCTGGTGGTCTAGTGGTCCTCCCTCCCACCCGATTCCCAGAGAACCATGAATATGACCATCCCTGGTGGTCTAGTGGATCCCCCTGCCTGTTGATGCAATCGTGGGAATCCCCCGTACATAAATGCCCTGGTGATCCAGTGGTAGCTCCCAACCCACACCGAACCCCTTGCCCACCCTGCTCTCCCCTCGTCAATGGCGGGTGGCTGCAACCCACCTGCATACTGCCCGGCTGCCCACCGAATGACAGGTACAGTATGGACTGTAAGCCCATTGGTCTCCAGTGTGGACCAATGGGCTTGCAAACTATACTGTACTAGACAGAATCCCAAATATGAATGAAGTCATTCACATATTTAGGACTATCTCATACAATGATAGCCCTGCAAGCCCATTGGTCCACACTGGGGACCAATGGGCCTACAGCCCATACTGTACCTGTCATTTGGTGGGTGACCGGGCGGTATGTGGAAGGCTGCAGCCACCTGCCGAGGATGGGGGTGGGGGCAAGATGTTCGGTGGGTGGAGGGGTTGGGGGCCACTGGATCACCAAGGCATTTATGTACGGAGGATTTCCGCGATCGTGACACTGGGGGGGGGGTTCCACATGGCCACCAGGATATGTATGTGTGCTTGCCGACAGTGTTCTGGGTGGGCAGGTGGCCACCGATGGCTGGGCTGCTGTGTTGCACCCTGCAATACAGCAGCTCGCCTGTGGGTGGCCGGGATTCGTTCCCACATTTCACGGGCTCAACTTTGAGCCCCCTATGTGGCGCAATGCAGGGCTGCACCAGCATATGCGCTGCACATCTTGGGCTGAATATCGGGATGTGCCGCATATGCATTGGCATGCCCCTTGCATCTGCGCCGCATATGATTGCATTGTGCCCCGGTGCATCAGGATTTGCGCTGTGCCGAGCAGCCTTCTCAATATCCCACTGGGGCGCAATGTGAGGCTGTGCCAGGCGTAACTCCTTTGAATATCCTGGCCCAAATGTATTCCCTTTCCCCAGGCATGGCTGAAAAAGTGTCATTTGAGCCAGTCCACCCTCCTGGTAAAACCAATAAATGAAATGAAATATAATACAGGAAAAACTCTGGTACACAGAGAAATATATTATGAATGTTAAATAAATAAATATGAAATGGTTATGTATCAACAGAAAATAAAAACAAAAATACCACATGAACAAGCTCCGTGGGGGGAGTGAAATGTAGGTGACAATAAAGAAAAACATTTTAAACAATACTATACAGAGTGGAAATTATTTTAAAGGGCCCCTCACACCTGAAGTAACATTGAAATTTGAATAACTTTCCAATCTTCACCTCTGAGGCCTCTGTAGACGGTGTTCACCAGGAAGGCCTCTCGACATCTTCCTCCACTGGTCTTCTTTGTCTTCGGTCTAGAGGCAGGGCAGGCATGGTCCCCTAGACCCCTCCATTGCACACCCTTCATATGCACAATTTGCAGCTGGACCTCACCTCAGTCTCTAGCCCCAGCACTCTCACTTTGCTTCTCTGCGACAACAGTGGCTGGGCTCTGCACAGGCTCTCTAGTCTCAGCACAGTCAGTCTCTTTAGTCTGCAGTAGCACAATATCCACACCTTGCCATCACGGGGTTGGGGGGGGGAGAACAGTGGCTCAGTCCTTGCTCAAAACTTCAGTGCTCTTCACTTTCAACTGGGTGCTTTCAGCCTATGCTCCCACATTGAAGCTTCAGCTCACACTCTCTATCTCTGACTGCTTGTTCTGGACCTCTCTCTCTCTCTTTCTCTTTCTTTCTGACTTCAGCAGAACTTCTTTGCTGCTGAAATTCTGCTGTCTCTCTTCTCTGCAGACACGAGTCAACAGGTGCTCTGGCACCTTTAATATGCTGGGGCCAAATTGGCTGTGGGGTCCAGAATGCAGGCCTTGGGCTAGGATGCATTTCAGCAGTCTCCCCTGCCTCCTTTCACTCTGGTATCCAAATTGAATCTCCCCTCTGGTGGGCAAAGCAGCAGCATTTATAATCTTTCCTCAGTCCCCTTCTGATTTACTGCTCCTTGTCCTGGTTTTCTGTGTTCTCTGCCCTTTATCCCAGCAGCCTCTGCTTTGTCATAGTCCATGGAGGCTGCCATCTTTATTTACTCCCAGCACCAAATGTCCCTAAATATATTATTTTTTGCCCTTAAGAGGGCTGACACACTGTTCCCCCACTCCCGGAGGCGTTATTTTTTTGATCCCCGGCTCTGCTGCCTGACCTGGAGCTGGGGATAATAATTAAACATGGCCATAGCCAAACAGTACATTTGGGAGCCACAGCTCCATTTAGTTTCAGTCCCTGGCTGCCACCCATGCCCAATACCGCACAGTCACCATTCTGTTTGTTTTCTTTCGGGCCAGTCTTGTTGCAGCTCCAAGGACAGATGGAGGACCTCCCAAGCACCCAGAGGTGTGGAAACTGAAATAAGACCCCAGCCTTCTTCATTACAGAGTCTGAGAATCTGGAAGAGAGGTGGCCACTGCCATGAAGTTAAAGAGAGTGCTACAGGGTCCAGAGCTCACACGGAACCACTTGCAGGGCAGAGCGGGGCTTGTAGCCCAGATAGGTAAGCCCAATTGGAGGGCTTACAGCAGTAATGCATTCCAGGGTATGTGTTGTGCTAGGATAATGTCACTTATTGGGTGTTGGATACTTTCAGACTGTGGCCTCGTGCTCAACCATCAAAGTCATGACATTGTCCCAGCACGACACTCACGCTGTCATGCATTGTTGCTTTACTAAAAGGAGTGCTCCTTTTATTATTTCTAATGTAATGACATACCACTCAGCTGCTTAACATTAAAATTCATAGCACTGGCCTTCAAAATTCAGAGCAAATGGGCAGAATGTATAGCATTTTCTATGTCTACAAATTGTGGGCCGTATATATTTTGTGTTACGGAATGTTTCTGTCAAGTAAGTTAAATGATTCAAATGTTTATGTGTCCAGAAATAGCTCTAATACTATTAAGAATATCGGCAAACCTTTATGGAGCAGGGGTAAATGTCAGTGTAAAAATCACAGTGCTATGCCAAATTCACAGCAATTAAAAGGTATGAATGTGAAACAAAGTGCTAAAGGAGACTCATAATGGGGAAAGAAGGGTATCATACAAGCTGAGGAGATAAGGGGCAATTTAAAAATAAACAGAATAGGTCATAATTGTCAGCACTATCATGCATTGCTGCTTAAGATAATGGGATGGGGAGAGAGGAGCAATAGGAGGGGGTGATAGCAAGCTAGCAATTAGCTTGGAAAGAGGAGATGTGGGAGAGATGTCAGGCTTCAAGGGAGGGTGTGAGAGAGAGAGAGAGAGAGAGAGAGAGGTTAAGGTAAAAAGAGCAGTGATAGGTGAGGGATAGGGCATTTAGAGCAAAATAACAGAAGGGTGGAAAAGGGGATCCAGTCTGGCCAGCGTAGATATGGGTACAGTATTGTAAACCACATCCATGTAGTCTAACACCAGCAAGATTGTCTAGAGGATAACCTCACGGTGGACCAGGAGTGGCAGACCAGATTTGTTGCAAAACAGCATGCTTTGTTTGGGGTGGAATTTTTTATGCATGGTGTTGATGTGGGTGGAGAAGCTAAGGGGCTGGTCCAATCACACAAGATATTTAAAGTGAGTTACAGCTTCAAGTGGGCACCATTTAGAGCTTTGAGGTCATGGGTATGTTGGAGTGTAGCTATCCTTTGCTTTGTCCCAAAGGTCATACAGACAGTCTTTGGCATTAAGTGAGAGTTGGTTTAAGTGGAAACAGCACTGGATGTTGTCAAAGTCCCACGGATATGACAATTTCAGCTCAGGGACTGAGGCATCAAATGTAAAGAGTACTGTCTTCCACATACATGTGGCTGTGCCGGGAGCCACTAACTGAGGGGAGGCCATTTAAAAAAATCAGAAAAGAGGATGGAAACAAGAATGGAGCCTTGAAGTACACCACACCTGATAGTCAGTTGAGAGGATAGGCATCACCAACCTGGACCAACTGGTGCTGGCCAGACAGGTAGGAGTATAACCACCCAACTGCCAGATCAAACAGTTCATCCTCTTAGCATTTGCTTTTTTTTTTATCATGTCACTATTTATGTGCCTCTACAGCACCACCAGTGGGGGCATACAGCTGCCGGCCCCCACCACCCTGGAGAGCAGCAGGCTCACTTGCATTATGGGGGTTCGGCGCAGCCACCCCAACCCACTGGAGGGCCTCCCCCATGCCTCTCTGAACCTGGCTGGGCCGGACTCCCCAGTGCGATTCCATGACAGTCCTCCAGGTCAGCGGGAGCATGGCCATCAAGCTGCCTTGGTCACGCCCAGCCATTTCCTCCATTTTTTCCCCTAGGAGCTGGCAGTGCAATGATGTATGGCGTGTAAGCTGACATCTTGCCGTGCTTCTCCCCTACTGTACACTGCAACTGTGCTTCCCCTGGTCATCATCAGGGGCCGCTACAGTGCGACATGCTTTCCCTTACCCACCACAGAGGGAGGAAAGCAGTCCTGGGACGCTCAATCCACACTCTCCCTTGCTGACCCCAGGCGGCCTGAGTTTGTTCCCGAACCCAGGTCGCCGCCGTGATGTGAGATGTGGCATCCAGTGCCTCAACCCTCAGTGCCACCAGGCTGGCCTACCCCCTTAGCATTTGTAATAGAAAGGGATGGGCAACTGCGCTGAAGGCCATAGCCAAATCAATGAAAACAGGCACTTTGATTTGGTTCTCATCCATACATTTCAGAATGGAGTCAGTGGCCCAGAGGGAGGAGACAGTGAAGTAATGTTTGTGGAAATAAGACTGGAAATGTGAGGGGAAGGAGGAGGAGGAGTCAAGGGAAGAGGAGAGCTAAGGGAACAAGTGTTTCCTGCACATTAACCAGGGCAGAAGGGTGATAGGATGGTAATTCCCATGCAATGAGGATTCCCCCCTCTTTGAGAAGGTGGAGGACTTCAGCCTGCTTAAAAGTATGCAGGAGAGGTTAAGGAAGGGCAGAAAGGAGCAGCAATAGCAGGAGCAGAGAGGTTAAGGAATTTGGTGTCAAAACCATCAGGGTTGTGCCTTTTGTGGGGACTGAGAGATTATAGAGTACAAAGAGTAGCCCCAGCAGAGATAGGGAAAAAGTAAAACAGACAGAGGGAGGCAAAATGAAGATGGGGCAGGAAGGGGGAAGTGGGAGGAGGGAGAGAGCACGGGAGATGAAAAAGTGATTAAAAGCATTAATAGAGACCTAACTTAAGAACAGCAGTGTCTGACTGGCCTCGAGGGTTAGCAGGAAATCCATTACCTACCAGAAATTATCAAAAGAGTTAAGTTTGTTTCAGAGGTTGCTGAAGTAGTTTGATTTGGACTCCTTGGTGGTCTTAATGCCGATATTTTGAAGCTGCTTATTTCTCAGCATGTCCTCTTGAGAGCCCAAAGCCTTGTGGAGAACCCAGGCAGAGTCTTGAGCTTTGACTAAGTCAATGAGCTGTGCATAGATCCAGGATAGGTAGGAACTAAAGACATGAGACCTTCTGAGAGGAGCGTGTTTTTCCCTACTTCAGTGAGTTTAGTTTGGAAATAGCATGGTCTGTCATCTAGATCAGTGAATACAGAGAGAGAACCAGTCAGTGTTACAAAGGTCATCAATAAGGGAGGAGAGGTCAAGTGATCTGAACAAACTAACCCATGTGAACTTCAAGGGGCGTTGAGGGAAGATTTTGTGGACACAAATACACCCTCTAGAAGAAACATCATTACTATAGCAAGAACATTTTTTTCCTGCCTCATCAGTTGAATGATTTTACTCCCACCTCATTGGCCAACTTTTGTTGGTTTATGTCTATAACACCTTTCTCCATCCTGTCTTGGGTCCCTCAAGGCTTCATCTTGGGCCACATCCTGTTCTCCATTTTCCTAAATGACCTCTCTGCCTGCATCACTACAAACACATTTGTTGACAACATACTACTCTTCACTTCTTGTGCCTTAATCACTGAACTGGATTTATCACTGCAGCGTGACTTTGATAACATCCAGCGCTGCTTCACTCAAACCAATTAGTGTTAAACCAAAACAATAGCACCCATTCCTCTGGAACTAGTCAAAAACTTGCAAGCCTAGCCCCCCCTCCCGTTTACTTTCTTCTATAAATTTTTTATGTTTCATGGTCACTACAGGCCCCCAATCAGCTCTGTGCTGTTGCCCAATCCTGTTATCCACCTTCTCTAGGACTCACCTGGCTTCAGTATCTCCCACAGAATACCCCTCTGTGGCAGGGCTTGGGGGATGGCCTTTCTGCCCCCCTCAAAACATCCACATTTGAGCCAGAGCCTGGTTGGTGGTGCATGGCCTGTGGCTACAGTGAGGTGTTATCCTGCCTTGCAGGGTTTTTATTTCAGGTTTTCACCCCACCTATATTACTTGAGGTCCAACACAGCCAATACAGGCCTTGAGATGCATCAAAAGTCCCCTGTAGAAGAGGCAAGCTCCCTGCCCAACTGCAGGGGTTGCCCGAGCAGTGGAAACCAGATGCCATTCCTCCCTAGGCTGGGAGCACTGCCATGTGGCAGCATGTCCCCAAGCCCCCAGGCTGCCAAGCTAGCTCCTTGAGCTAGATTCCCAAACTCAAGCTGCCCAAGTGGGAGTGTGTTGTACTACCCACAGGACCATCAAATGCCCTGTTCATCTACATGTGCACCAGGCGGCCACCTTCATGTCATCCTCCACAGCCCTGTCACCCCAACTTCCCCAGGACTTACCCCACCTGCGTCTTCCTTCAGAGTTTGCCCCCCTAATAGGGGTGGCAGGGTTCCCAACCCCCGCTGCCAAATGGATCTCGTTTCATGGTGGTTACCTGGTTGTCAGGTGGGGGGCCAGTGGTGGTCAGAGTCATCCTGCCAACCTGGGTTTTTACTTGTTTTTGTTGGTCCCCTCCCCATTGGTGAGGTAGAGACTGCATACAGTGACAGCAATGGTGGTGTTATGCACACTTTCACATATAGAAGGCTGGATGTCTGCCACTCCACCACTTTCATTTTGTGGTCCTTGTGCCCTGTCCCCCAGCCACTGCTAGGGGCCAAGCTTATGTCCCAGAAAGGAGAACAGTCCTTGGGACACTCAACCCTCCTCATACCAGCCTACTTTTAGATGCCCAAGTTTGCTCCAGAACACAGGTCATCGGCACCGCAAGATACAGCGCTACTGCTGGGTCAGTGGACAGGCCTTATTTCCCCCAGTTTTTTAAAATTTGATGCTACCTCACTTAATGAGGTCTCTCAATTCAACTACCTTGAAGTGTGGCTGGATCCACATCTGGATTTGTCCACAGACATTCACAAAAAGCTCTGTCAAAATTATGTGCCTTATATGACAAGTCCTACCTACCCCTCCATCATAAGATGGATCTGCCAGTGTTTGTCTATGATGATGTGATTTATGGTCCTGCCCTGAAGTCCTCCTTTTTTGGACTGGGCCTTCTTTTCCACTGTTTTGGTCAGTTTGCCACTGACTCCCCTCCCCCTCCCACCACTGCTCCCTCTCCCTTAACCTCCTACTCCCCTCACCTGTGTCCTGATGTCTCCCTTGTCGCTCTTTCTTTCTCTCCAAAATAGTTTCTTCTCTTTCCCTCCCTACCTCTCCACCCTCTTCTTCCCTTCCCCTTATTTACCTACTCGCTACACCACGTTGACTCGTTCCTTCCCAACCCCTCAACACAAAACCTTTGCCAATCAGTTCGCTTTCCCTAGCCTCTTCCCTTCAGTCTGGAACAGTTGCACTGTTCAGCTCTGCCTCTCTCCCTCTTACTTCTGTCTCTTGAACAGCTCCTAAATACTCCCTTTTCACCCTCCTGACCCTAAGTCTATTCCTGCCAATCTCCCCACTCCCCTCCTCTTCCTCCTCCTCCTACTGGCATACACCACTGCACTAGTCTACAGTCACTGGTTTACACATTTTACATCTTTCAGCTGTACACACTGCCCTCAGCATAGCTTTGCGGTCCTTTCTTGCAAATGCCCCCCTTCTAGTCCCGTACAACTCTATTATTACTATTATTGTTTTTTATTTGCTTTTTGCCTGCACTGATTTACCTGCACTGAACTGTGTTGCTTGCCTGCTTACATATTCATATTCTCTCCTCCCCAGGGTTGCACCTGGAAATGAGCCTTGGCGCAGTGAGCCATCCTGGTCAACAATCACTCACTCACTCACTCACTCACTCACTCACTCACACACTCACACTCACTCACTCACTCACTCACTCACTCACTCTCTCACTCACTCACACACTCACTCACTCACTCACACACTCACTCACTCACTCACACTCACTCACTCACTCACACACACTCATTCACTATCACTCACTTACTCACACTCACTCACTCACCCTCTCTCACTCACTCACTCACTCACACACTCACACACTCACTGTCACTCACACACTCACACACTCACACACACACACACACACACACACACACACACTCACTCACTCACACTCACTCACTCACTCACTCACTCTATCCATTCATCCATCTATCTATCTCTATCTATTTAAAAATTAAATACATTTTTGTGAGTTCATAAGTATTTCCACAGCAACTGATTATGATATCACAAACAAAATTAGACTTCTCGTGAGAAAGCTGCAAGATGAGAAAGATTCTGAAACACAGAGATCCTGTTTTAGGGCCAATGTTCTCAGTAATAATTTATTTATTTATTTATTCATTGTTTGGAAAAAAAACTTTGAATGAAAGCTGTTTTGCAAAGATAAATCTAGGAAAATGATTTAACATAAGCTGCACTGTGCCGTAATATATTTTGAAAGGTTTTCCTGGATACTGGGAAATCACTGAAACATATAACATACAATGTCTGATGCACCACGTTATATACTCTTGATGATGTGTTCCCAGGAAGCATCTGAGACTACTGTGCCTTAGCATTGTCTCGCCATTCCCTTTGTTGCTCTGCAATTAGCAGTCATTTTACTATGTTCCCTATTACAGAAAGTTTACCATATATAGAAGCTATCTAATATTTTCTTTTTTTCTCCATGGGCTGCACAAATGTTAGCACTATACTTAAAGGATACAAGCAAAGCAGCCAAACACAAGATTGATTGTGTCCATTATATACTATTAGATATTTTATTCTTGTTAAATGAAGAGCAGCCAACTTTGTCAAGAATTCTTAGCTCCCCTTGGTCTTCTTGGCCTAATCTATTCTTGGGGATGTCCCGTAAATGGCCACATATGGCTTTGTGTCTCGAGGAGTGATGACAGTACAGCTGGCTTTCATTGCCCACCAATTTACTGAGGCCCCCTTCATTGTGAGCCTGACAGCACCAGGGAGCTTTGCAGATCTTACAAAATGTATCTGTTTTCTAATTGTCTATTTATCACCTTCCAGGGACTTCTGAGCCTCCCATCAGAGGGAAAGGGGCAAGCCGTGAACAATGGCATGTGCTGCAGCACTTGCTCACTTTAAATTAGGGTCCAGCCACTAAGTAACTAATTTAACTCGGCTATCAGGCTGAAAAAGTGAGTATTCAGAGTAAAGTACTGACTGGGGAATTGATTATGTCTCTCCTTGGTGTGCATGATAAAACTGGCAGACCTGGCCACTGTGCAGCGTTGCAGGCAGGTCCCCAGAGGCTGACAGCTTTTCATCATAGAGAATTAGCACCAGATCTACAAAATAAGCATTATAGCACTGTTGTTAGGTCTCAAAGCTAACAGGAATGGAACAGGCTGGCTTATTGTGGTTTTCACTGCTGCTCATTGCTTAAATCTGACTCTGCCGCCAGCCGTGTTATACCGTATTCATTGCTAACTAATTTCAATCATTAAGCCAGAAAAAAAATCAATCATAGTATAAACAAACTTGACCATTGGGGACACCTGCTGGGACAATATCTTTCTGTCCTTTCCCTCCCCATCACCAAATCCCATTTTTTTTTTTTTTTTTATGTTTTCCGAGTTCTGTGATCGTGGCTTTCCTTAGGACGGCATTTCATAGAATCATGTACAGTATGACAAGTGGGACATATTCAGGTGAGTTTCCAAAAATAAAAGGGGAGATATGTTTGACTTCCAAATGAGAAAAACAGATAATTAAGTAGTTTTGAATTTTGCAGGCAGGAAAATCACAAACAATACCTGTTTTTAAACAAAGGTTATTTATCAGTAATACACATATTAATTACAAAAAAAAAGCCATGGTTAGGTATTAGTTTGGGTTGAACAACAAAGCCACACAAATAGGGAAAGGTAATGTTAGGATGAAAAGTCCTTCAAATCTTTGTGATTGGGTGCTTCTCAGGGTTTGAACAGTTGCCTGAAGCATCAGAAACACCGTGTGCCTTACACTAACCTTGACAATTCAAGTCATGGAAATTTCAAGAGCTAGTGTACTGCCTGGAATTAATGGTAACTTTCAGAAGTAGTCAGCTGTCACTCCTTATACCTGTAGTCATTTTTTCTTTCTGTTTTGCTTATTAGAAGATTTTGTACCTAACAGTACTAGGTTTGATATTTGGAACAGCACACTACCTGGAGGCTGACATTGCCAGTTCTTTCCTCTCTATACATCATCAGCACTGTGACCTCACTGACTGTGACATCACTAGTAACCAAGAAGAGCCCATCTCCAGCTGCTTGGTTGGTAACTTGTGGCTTGTGATGTAAAATATCATGCTGATGATGTACTGTGAGGATTAGAACTAGACAATGTCTGCTTCAAACACCATGAAGTCTTGCTATATTATGACTATATGCAGTCAGCCACTGCAGCTGAACTGCCCCGGAGAGGAAAGAGTTAACTCCAGAGAGTCTGGAGTTCCACAGCGCGAGGGCGCTATACCAAAGCTCTATCTGGTCAGTTTCAAATGAAACTGTCAGATTCTTTACTCCGCTTCACTGAACAGTCGCTCCGGAGATCAGCTCCTTCACATCGGTTCATTTCTCGGTTTAAGCGAGTATTTTCGGTTCATTTGAACTGGCAAAAAGTATTTATTTTACCGCTTCAGTAAAGCTCTATCTGGTAAACCGTAAGTAGAAAATTTAAAGTCTATGTGGAAATTCAATTATCGGTTCGGTTTTGAACGATTGGTTTACTTAATTTACTGTTTAAAGTGTGGTTGGGCTTTTAGAGTCGGTTCCAGTTCTTATGGTTCTAAAAACCTTGCTTTTAAAATAGGTTTTTTCAAATACCCGTGACACGGTTAGGAACCGATAAGGGTGTCTTGCCTGGCACTGCCATCAAAAGGGCAAGTTTTTGGTTAGGCTGGCATTATGTCTGAGAAACCCAGAAGAAAAACTGGGCCCACTGGGTTTCAACACTGTGATGTCTGTGGGGAAGCCTTTGCCAAGGTTGACCCACACACCACTTGTGTCTATTGTCTGGGGGCTGACCACCTCCTGTCAGACTGCCAGGTGTAAAATTTCCCTGCAGCCACCCTGGAAAGAGATTGGGCGGCTCAGGGAATGAGAGGCCAAGAAGTCCGCTGACCGGATGGCCAGCCGGTCCAGTACCCACTGAACCAGAGGAGTGCCCTCTGACCAGGGCGAGACTTCCTCGGCAAAGGAAGGCTGGTTCAGGGAACCAGTCTCAGTGAAAAAGAACAAAGAAATCAGTAGGTTTGGAGTCCAACATTGTCTCTCCAACTGCTGCAGAAATAGCTAAAGCCATACAGATTGTCCAGTCACTGTCTCAGGGTCCTGCCGAACCACCTACAGTTGGTAAAGGTTGGTTCGTTCAGTGCCAGTGGTTCAAGAGTATGATGTTGAGGAATTTTATGAACCACAGGAGAGGGAGGACGAATTTGATCATTACATGTGTGGCTGGGAGGGGTCTGGACGTGCCCATTGAACCGGACATTTCTCCAGACAGACCTTTAGAATCTCCTCCTATTTTGTCTGAGTCCCTTCTCATTTTATGTTTTACAAAAGGTTGCAGAAACCCTCCAGCTTCCTTTAGAGAAGCTGTGGATAGACAAGAGGAGCCTGATTATGTAGAAATGATGGATATACCAGAGTCTAGGAGGTTGTCTATTCCTTTGCATAAGTCATTTAGGAAGCAAACAACAAAGATTTTAAAAAATCCTCATTCTGTCCCTCCTGTAGATAAAAAAATGGACAGAAGATATACCTTTCAGGCTCTGATACAGACTTCCTCACTGAGCAGTGTAGTCATGTAGGTGTGGTACAAGCTGCAGCCTGTGACAAGGCTAATATTCCTCTGGCCTCACATCCTCCTGATAAGGATTCCAGGAAGATTGATGCCATGGTGAAAAAACAGTATATGGCAGCTTCTTTGGGACTCAGGCAGGCAAATTATATGGCTTATGTGGCTAGATATCAGAAATCTAGGTGGGACACAGTATTGAGTTAGCCAAGCAGGCCCATGGCCAGCTGGCTAGTGAGTTGGAACAGGTGGCTGCTGATGGCATTGAAGCCTCTAAAGTTCAGTTTCATACTGCTGTTGATGTTAATGATGTTTTCTCTAGGGTCATGGCCACTTCTGTAGCTTTCCGTAGGTTGGCATGGCTCAGATGCACTAATCTGTCCCAAGATACTCAGTCAAAGGCTATGGATTTTCCTGTTGTGGGTAATTCTCTGTTTGGGGAACAAACAGAAAACTATATGAAAAAGATGGATGAATACAGAACTACCTACAAAAGTGCCCAGGCTAAGGAGAGGCATGCCACTCCACAGAGACACGCTCCCAGAGGTAGGGGCAGGCCTTTCCACAGGCCTTTTTACCAATTTCAGGCCTCCTCTGCATTTGCACAGAGGGGTTTCTTTAGAGGCAGAGGTAGACGGGGCACAAGTAAACCGTCCCCCTCCCCTCAGCCTAAGGCTACTGAAATGCAGGCACCCTGATGGGGTGCCCAGGGCCAATTCTCCTGTACCAGTGGGGGGCAGGTTGGTTTATTTCAGCCAGAACTGGGTGTCCCTAACCTCGGACAGGTGGGTTCTGGAGGTAATAGCCAGGGTCTGGTTCTCAGCTTCAAACAGTTTCGAAGATGAGAGCCAGACATTTTCCACCTGCAAATCCTTTCAGAAGCCCTTGCTTTGGAAGCAGAGGTTTCTTCTTTGGACTGCAGAGCAGTAGAAAGGGTCCCTCCTTGCCATCAGGGCAAGGGCTATACTCAAGATACTTTCTTACCCCAAAAAGACAGGAGAATGGCATTTTAGATTTAAGGTACCTGAACAAGCATCTTTTGAAACCAAAGTTCAAAATGTTAACTCTGACAATGATTTTGCCCTCCCTGAGGCCAGGGGACTGGTTAGCTTCCCTGGACCTCAAGGATGCCTATTTTCATGTTCTGATCAGGCCTTCTCACCGAAAGTACCTCAGGTTTGAACTACCCTCAGGCCACTACCAGTTCAGGGCAATGCCCTTCGGCCTTACCTCTGTGCCAAGGGTATTCACGAAATGTCTAGCTGTGGTAGTGGCTCATTTAAGAAGGCAAGGGATTACTGTGTTTCCCTACCTGGATGACTGGCTCATAGTGGGTCAGTCCCCAGATCAGGTAAAATCCCACTTGCAAGTCACCCAGCAGCTTCTCACTTCCCTGGGATTCCTGCTGAATTTACCAAAGTCAGTTCTCGAACCAGTTCAGGTACTAACTTTCATAGGTGCAGAATTGAACACAAAGTTAGCCAGGGCATTTCTCCCCTCAGAAAGGGTAGACAGACTCATTGCCCTGGCATCCTCCTTACCCTGTGGGTCTCTCGACCAGCAAGGCATTTCTGCAACTCCTAGGGCACATGGCTGCTTCCACAGCTGTAGTGCAAGGAGCAAGATTCCAGATGAGGGACATTCAGTTCCATTTGAGGCCTATTGGTCTCAAAGGAGGGACCCCTTTCCAAATTGGTTCCAGTGACTCAAACCCTGATCCTGGCCTTACACTGGTGGCAGGATCAAAGCAATCTAAAACAAGGGGTTCCTTTCATTCCCGTTTCCCACTCCCTCACCCTCACCACGGATGCTCTCCTGTTAGGGCGGGGAGCTCACTTGGGCGACCTGTCCACTCAGGGAGTGTGGTCTCCCCAGGAATCTCTGCTCCACATCAATCTTTTGGAACTCAGAGCTGTCCTTTTAGCTCTTCAGGCATTTTCAGCTTCTGTCCAGAACAAAGTAGTTCAAGTCAGGACAGACAACACCACAACAATGTGGTACATCAACAAGCAAGGGGGCACTCGGTCATCAGCCTTGTGCACGAAGCAATGAAGTTGTGGTCTCTGGCTTACTCCTGAACACCTCCCTGATAGCAGTTCACCTTCCAGGGAAGGACAATGTCCTGGCGGATGCCCTCAGCAGGATTTCTCAGGGCCATCACGATGGGCTCTGAATTCAGGTGCTGGGGTCAGTCTTTGCCAGATGGGGCACCCCAGATAGATCTTTTCGCAGCCCCAGACAACCACCAACTTCCTCTGTTTTGTTGCAGACCTCCAGTGCTGGGATCAGTCCCCTGGACGCCTTTCAGTTGGATTGGAAAGGGAAGTTCCTGTATGCCTTCCCCTTTCCCTTCTTTTCAGGGTACTAGTAAAATCAGATCTCAGCCCTGCAAGGTGATTCTGATTGCTCCAGATTGGGCCAGACAGCCCTGGTACCCACTGTCTTCTGACAGTCCACCCTGCCCTGAGCTTGCCCAGAGTCCACGACTTACTGGCCTGTGCACAGGGAGAGTGGTATCCGGACCTCAAATCCTCCATCTCAAGGCATGGCTCTTGAGGAGTTAGAATTGCTGACATACACCTTTCTCAAGGTGTTTTGGATATTTAAAAGCTTCAAGGAAGCCTTCCACTAGGTCACTTACAATTCTAAGTGGAAAAGGTTTTCCATCTGGTGCTCTGAGAAGCAGATTATCCCAGAATCTGCTGATCTCCCCATTTACTGGACTATTTGGTCCATTTAAATTCCTTAGGCCTTAGGCCAGCTACCTTAAAGGTTCATCTGGCAGCTGTCTCTGCTTTTCTGTCAGCAGGAAGCCTGCTTCCTTTCTTCTCACCCTGTGCTTTCCAAGTTTTTTAAAGGGTTACTCACACCAACCCTCCTTTTCGAGAACCAGCTCCCACTTGGGACCTGAATGTTTGCATTGCACGTTAATGCAACCCCCTTGAGCCTCTGTCCTCAGCAGAGCTCAAGTTTCTGACTTGAAAACTGTTTTCCTAGTGGCTATCACTTCTGCCAGACGCATAAGTGAACTACAGGCCCTGTCAGTGGAAGAAGATTTTCTCTTTCCACAGAGATAAGGTAGTCCTCAGGACTAACAGAAAGTTTTTGCCTAAAGTGGTTTCAGATTTCCACCTGAACCAATCCATCTCTCTTCCAGTATTTTTCACTGAGCATTCTTCCTCAGGTGAGAGGAGTCTGCACAGCTTGGACGTCAAAAGAGCCTTAAGCTACTATTTGGAATGCACCAAGGGTCACAGGTTTGAATCCCTCCAACTCTTCCTTACCTATGGTGAGGTTGGCAAAGGGAAACCTGCCACTAAGAGGACAATTGCAAGGTGGATTGTCTCTTGTATCCAATTTTGTTATCAAAAACTAGGTAGAGAACCCCCTCAGGACTGAGGGCTCACTCCTCGAGGGTACAGCTGCATCTCTAGCGGCTGCTAGAGATATTCCCATTCTGAAATCTGTCAAGCTGCTACTTGGAAAACAGTTCACACTTTTACCAAGCATTATTCCCGGATATTCAGTCCAGGAGAGATGCTCGTTTGGCACAGCTGTGCTTCAGAGCCTATTTCTAAGTAGGTTCTGACCCTCCTCCATGGAGGTACTGCTGTATAATCTGCATATAGTCATAATATAGCAAGACTTCATGGTGTTTGAAGAAAAATTACTCACTTAGTAATTGCTTTTCTTCTCATGGAGTCTTGCTATTATGACCACCTCCTCCTGCCCCTCTCAGAACTTCTACTTGGGTAGGGGTGGCAAATTAGTGCAAGCACTGTGTCATGCCATTTTAGTTCTTCCCTTCACCCCCTTTATTTAGGGTTAGGGAATTAGGTATTTCTGTTTTAAGTAATATGTTGGCCCCCTTCCTGGACTTGAGTCTTGGGGAAGGGGGTCTAATAGTGCTTGTTAGGGAGAAACTAATAATACTATTATTCATTGTTATTATTATTATTGCTGTTTATATTGTTGTTTATATTGTTGTTATTCCTACTAGTAGGTAGCCACTTGGCTAGTGTAGAGCTTTCCACACAGACTTGTTGCTTAGTGTTAGCTTCGTAAAGATCTGACAGTTTCATTTGAAACTGGCCAGATAGAGCTTTGGTATAGCGCCCTCTCGCTGTGGAACTCCAGACTCTCTGGAGTTAACTCTTTCCTCTCCGGGGCAGTTCAGCTGCAGTGGCTGACTGCATATAGTCATAATATAGCAAGACTCCATGAGAAGAAAAGCAATTACTAAGGTGAGTAATTTTTTCTTCCAGGTGAAGCACTCTTTTTCACAGCACACCCAATATGTAAGCAATAAGACATGATGGGGTGTGCTAGACACTTCTTGTGCATGGCCAGGGTGTAGTCAGCCCCTGGCCATCCACTAGAAGTGTCTAGCACACACCCCTGGAGTGTCTTTTTGTGCTTATGAAATGGGCATCTGAATTGTCCATGCATATCAAAATTAATATTATTAGGATTAAGCAATAAAAAGGTTAAATCTTTGTTTTCATTTTAAATAAAATAGTTCCTCCACCTACATGTCTCAGCTGTTTTTTTTTTTTGAGGAAAATACTTTTGCCAATGGTAGCCACCATAGTTCTAGTTTGTTTTTTTCCCCAAGTGGTCGTGATGGCTCCCACCCCCCCCACACACACACACACACACACACACACACACACACACACACACACACACGCATTATTTCTATTATTAGTATTTCTTTTTTTCATTTTTGTTCTTTTAAACTAGAGCAGCTTGTGAGTGACTGAGTGTGTGGATCGGCGTGGAGGAGTGAGCGTGGGTGGTGTGAGATCGGAGGCTGCAAATAAATTACAGGGAGAACTCTGGATGCTGGTATTCTTTAAGTTGATTTTGTTAAAAATGATTCTAGGATGAAGAGTTAACAGCTTATGTGGTAGCTGGCAGCAGGAAAGGGTAGGTGAGTGACAGCTGGAGGGAGCCGGTGGTGTACGGGTGGTGGGAAAAAGTGGAGACATAACTGACTGAGATTGACTTGAAACCTATACTGGTAACTTTGTACTGAGATGATTTTTATTTCTTTAAAAAAAAAAAGCTATAGTGATCTGCAGGTTGTTGGCTGTTCACCAAGGGAGAAAGAGGAGATGGTTTGGTGGCTGTCTGGCTGGGGAAGCAAGACTCGAAAGCAAGCGGATGTGGGGAGGGATTGAGCATTGTGGATTTTTTTTATGTGATGATGCCAGCTGATTTATTAAGTTAAAAAATTTGAAAAGAACTTGAGGGGACTTAGAGAGGGAACTAGCGAGCGGCCAGCAAGTCAAATGAAACTGTTTGCTATGTGGTGTTGGTTTGTTTAGTGGTTGGCATTAATGGCAGTGGTTGGCAGTGCCTACGTTCCATGTGGGCACTGATATCGGGTGCCAGTCTAGGACTAGGCTTGCCTGGTCTCATTGCTAGCCATGCGCTAGACACTTTCAGTGCATGGCTGGCAACCAATCAAAATATTTGAAAAATGGAGCCCATGTCATAATACTGGGTAATCCAATGAGCACATAGAAAAAAGAAAAGCACATCCAAAATAAAAAGTAATAAATGACTACATTTAAAAAATACTAACTTTTTCTACCTAC
Organism: Neoceratodus forsteri; assembly: GCA_016271365.2. NCBI lineage: Eukaryota > Metazoa > Chordata > Ceratodontiformes > Ceratodontidae > Neoceratodus > Neoceratodus forsteri. Next base: position 1,318,551,743 of record CM057453.1, on the reverse strand, counting down.
TATGGTTTGGTGCTACTTGCTCTTTGCACACCAATACTTTGAGAGATGGTGCTAAAATTAGCATAACATCAATGCTGCTTTGAGTAATGCTCAAGTCCTGATAAACAGCACACCAGACAATCACACGGAATCAGGTGGTTTTTTTAATCCTAATGTTCCATGTTCCTATGACAATCACAATGATTTCATTTTTTATACCCTAATGTCCTATTTCCCTACTTTTGTGGCTTTGTGCTTCATCCCTAACTGATACCTAGATGTAGTTTTTTTGTAATTAATGTCCATTCTTTTTAAAAGGAGAGTTAATTACAAATGCACAGTAATTTGTATTGATACCTGCTCTTGTCCGATCCCAACCCAAGAAGTCCTTGGCAGCCAGTGGCAGCCTGTCCCTCACCCAGTCCTTAGCCAGGTAGTCCATGGCATCCAGTTACACACTCTTCCTCACTTTGTCCCATTTAAGCAGTCCATTTCTTCCAGCCAATGGCATTGTCTCCCACACCCTGTCCCAATAAAGCAGTCCCTGGCATCCAGTGGCACTCTCGCTCACACCCTTGTCCCAGTACATCAGTCCTTGACACACAGTGGCACCCTCTTTCTCTCACCCCATCCCCATCAGATGGTTCTTGGCATCCAGTGGTACCCTCTCCCTTACCCTGTCCCAGTCAAGCAGTCCTTGGCATCCAGTGGCACCGTCTCCCACACCCTGTTCCAATCAAACAGTCACTGTCATCCAGTGGTACCCTTCCTGCTTTCCCTGTACTAATCAAGCAGTCCCAGGCAATGTGGCAACTAATGGCACTGTCTCTCTCATCCTGTCTCAATCAAGCAATCCCTGGAATCCAGATGCACTCCCCTTCATCACCCTATCCCAATTCAAGCAGTCTCTGACATCCAATGGCACACCTCCCTCACCATGTCCTAATCCAAGCAGTCTCTGGTATCCCTCCCTCCCTCCCTCCCTCCCTCTGTCTAATGCAAGCAGTCCTTGACTTCCAGGGGTGGTCCCCTCCCTCATCCTGGTGCCCTAAAACTGATTGCTTACCCATTCTATCCAGATGGTGGCCTGCAAATACCCTCTGCTTACCCCCTTGGCTGCCTATTATCTGAAATACATTACCATGAAAGTGTTAGATAAAATATATTTGGGGTGCATGTATTTCATGAATCTCAGTTTCCAATCATTTCATAAACACATTGCATGTATTTAATCTGTCCTGTTTGCAACAATGCATTTCAGAGGGCAACTAGTTGAGGAGGTGATTAGAGGGTGTTTGATGGTCACCGTTGTGGGTGATTGGGGTTGGAGGCAGATTTGAGCCACAAGAGATGGGCTTCCAGTGGCTGCACTCACTGGGGGGAGGGATGCAGTCAAGTGAGTCAACAGGGATGGATTCCCTTTGTCCACATTTATTCTTGGGTGTGTGGAGGGGGGTCAGAGTAGAAGCGAGCCACTGGGAATAGGCTCCCAGTGCTGTATTAATTGTTGTAGGGGGACAAGAAAAGAAGGAAACCACTAAGGAGGAACTCACAGTGGCTGCATTTAGTTGGGGGGGGGGAGTAAGCAATCCTGGATGGTCAGAGGGAACTCAGAGAGGAGCTGGCAGCACCTCTGACATACCTGTTCAACCTATCATTGGAAACAGAGGTGATACCAGGGGGACTGGAGGAGGGCAAATGTGGTCCCTCTCTACATAAGTGGTAGAAGGGAGGAGGCAGGAAACTACAGGCCAGTCAGTAGTGGGAAAGGTAATGGAATCACTGTTAAAGGAAAGGATTAGTGAATACCTTATTGCCAATGGTCCATAAGATCCAAGGCAACATGGTTTCATGGGGAAAGAGGTCATGAATGACAAATCGGAGCGAGTTCTTTTACTGGGTAACCAGGGAAGTGGATCAAGGAGGGGTGGTGGACGTGGCCTACCTGGATTTCAGCACGGTCTTTGACACTGTTCCACACAGAAAACTGATAAAAAAGCTAGGGAGGCTAGGAGTGGGTACTAAGGTTGTAAAATGGGTAGACAGTTGGTTGAGCAGCAGAACTCAGAGGGTGGTGGTGAATGGAACCCACTCTCGAGTAGGCAAAGTGACCAGTGGGGTGCCACAGGGATCACTATTGGGCCCAGTCCTCTTTAATGTCTTTATTAGTGATATTGCTGAAGGACTGAAAGGAAAGGTATGCCTCTTTGCAGACTGCATGAAACTCTGTAACATGGTGGAAACACTGGGAGGGGTGGATAGAATGAGGGGTAATCTACAAAAACTGGAAGAATGGTTGAGGAATTGGCAACTGGGTTTCAACACTAAAAAGTGCAAGATAATGCACATGGGGCACAAAAACCTGAGGGCAACATATAAATGGGGGAGGGAGGCAATGACAGTCATGGAGCAGGAAAGGGGCCTGGGGGTGATCATTGCAGATGATCTAAAAGTTGCAAAACAGTGTGACAAGGCAGTGGGAAAGGCTAGCAGGATGCTGGGATGCATAGGCAGTGGCATCACCAGCAGAAGGAAAGATGTGATAATGCCACTGTATAGATTACTGGTGAGACCACACCTCAAATATTGTGTCCAGTTCTGGAGGCCCTATCTTCAAAAGGACATAATTAGGTGGAGGTGATTCAGAGGAGGGCTACCAAAATGGTGCAGGGCATGCATCAGAAAACCTATGAGGAAAGGCTTAAGGAATTGAACATGTACTTCCCTTAGCCGGCCCTGTGGTGCAGAGGGCTGAGGCAGCGATGCCTTATCTTCTACCACATCGGCGATCCATGATTGCAGTGCAAGCGGGTCATCAGGGGCCAGCTGGAGTGGGAGAGGATTGAGCATCTGGAGGACTGCTCTCCTCTTCCGGGGAGGGTGGGGCTGGAAGTTAGGTGTTGGCATGCCAGGCCAATATAGTGGACATGGAGGCAGAGTAGCTGGTGGGTGCACTGCATGTGAACACTTGCATGGCATGCCCAATGTCGGCATTGCACGCTCCACTCTGAGAAAAGTGCAAAAATGGCAGTCATGGTCACATGGCTTGATGGCCATCTACCTAATGCCCCGTCTCTGAGGGTGCCACCCATACTGGATCTGCTCCTGGTGGGGAGTTGGTGACTCCCCGCCACCCCGCCATGGGGGCAAGTTGTGGGGGTAGCAGGGTGGTGGCTTGAATAGTAGACGGACATCAATGGATGGCAGTCAGAGGATGAAAGGGATGCCTGGACACAGTAGGTGCCGACCAGGAGCCAAGGGGAGAAAAAGCATTGTAATAAAAAAGGAAAAGAACATGTACTTCCTGGAGGATAGGAGGAGGAGGAGGGGGGGATATGATAGAAACATACAAATACATCACAAGGAAGAACAAGGTACAGGAATGTAGCATTTTCCAAAGGAAAAGATGCTCAAGAATGAGGGGTCATGCTATGAAATTAGAAGAGGGGCAGTTCAGAGGAAATGTGAGAAAACATTTCTTCACTGAAAGAGTGGAGGATGAGTGGAACAGTCTTTCAGTGGAAGTGGTGGGGTTGGAAACAATTACGGGATTCAAGAAAGCATGGGATAGACACAGAGGGTTCCTAGAAGTCAAAAGTAGTGGGGGAGCCTGGAGACAGAATAGGTCCAGTTGATAGAATAGATAGTAGATAGGGAGTGGATGGGGTAAACAGGGCAGACTAGGTGGGCTGGGAAGCCCTTATCTGCCGACACCTTCTGTGTTTCTATGTCTTCCAGTGGCCACACTTATTCTGGGGGAGAAGGATGGTTGTTAGAAGTACACTGGGGATGGGCTTCTGGTGTCAGACATTTATTACAGGGATCATAGGGCACATCTAGTTTGAAAGCAAATGCAACAACATTATCACAAATACATGTTATCGCAATTGTGGTTCCATCATATTCAACAACACAGACGACTGGTGAAGAAGATGGGAAAAAATTGAACTGCACGTGCTTTTCCAGTAGTCTGTAAAAACTTTTACAAATTGTTTTTGTTCTGAAAACCACACAAAAAAAAGTTCCTTTCTAACAAGATCTAACTCACCTGAAAATTTCTGTTTTCAAATCTTTTTACCTTTTTTTCTGTTTTCAACTGATAAAAAAGTGTCTTCAAATTAATTTTGCTAGTTTAAACACCCACCTCTAACTTAAAAAGTTCTGAGCTGTTTTTTTGCAAGACTTTGAAACTTCTAAGATCCTACTACTGAGGCTGTTCAGGACCTCCAAGTTAATATTTTAGGTCTCTGAGTCAAAAGTTAGCAACGAAATAATCAAGATTTAACATAGAAGTGCCTATTCAACTCCCCAAAAAATTTCACCTTGAATATTGACTTACAAAATTTGGAACCAGGAAAGCTTTCCAACTTCCTAACTACTGTAATGGAACAACTTGGCAAATTGCAACTTAGATGTTTTTGGCTTCACCCTCCCCCAAAATTAACAGAACGCGTAGGTGCAGTACTCAGAAGCATTAGGGGAACTTATGAGAATATCATTTAAAAGAGGAAGGAATCTGCAAGACAATTTGGTCCTTGGTCAATTTACGAAAGGGACCATAAAACACAATGGGCTATCTTGGCTACCTGTAAGACCAGCAGAAATGTATAGGTGTGGAAATCACACTGTATTTAGTTACTGTAACCAAGCAAAGGAATTTAAAGACCCTAATGGTGGTACTGTAGTGCAGATCAGGGAATTCATCAGCTGTAAAACTAGCTTTGAGGGGTATACCATATGGTGTGACTGCCCTAAAGTCTACATAGGGTGCATTGCGTGCTCTCTTAAGAAGAGAATGCTTGAACATGTCAGAATCATTAAAAATCCACAGTCAGTTACACCTGTAGGTGTACACGTCCATGACTGTCATAACTGTAATCCTAAAGACATGAGATTTATGCCACTGGAATGGGTGAAGAAAGATAAAAGATGAGGTGACAGATTAAGGAGACTACTCAAGAGGAAAACCTTGTGAATTTATAAACTGATTAATCTCAAACCAAGGGGTTTATTGACGATTGGAATTTGAAACCCTTTTTATAAATTAATTACATGATTGTTGTACTAAATTTGAAATGCAGTCACCAAAAGGGACCCTCTTAAACCAGTCCCCTATTTGCAGTGAGACATTTGAAAATATGAGGTTTGTGTGCCATTTGCTGATATTATAATTTAAAAGATAATTAGTTCACTGTGGTGAATGTTGTCAAAGTGAATTGAACTGAGGAAATTAATTTTGATATGTATTGTATACTAATTCCTTGCTCTGTTTCTGTGTTGTTTCCAATCTATTTAGTGCAATGAATGCTGGAAACCTTCCCAAATAAGTTTAAGTTGATCCTGTGCAAGTGAAGTGCAGAAAAATACAAGCATTTGTCAATGGCAAATGTTTGCTTGCATGGTGTGTGCGAGTTTGGGTTTTTTAAAGGCATGTAAGTTAAAACGATTTCTGAATAGAGGACGCTTCACTAAGCATCACAAGGTTACTGTGCTGCTGAAATGAGCACTGTAACATGTTTAATTCATTCATTGAAATATAAAGCTGTAACTCTGAGCTAATGCACAAATGCCCGAAGTCATGATTTTATATTTTAATGAATGAATTGAACATGTTACAGTACTGATTTCAGCAGTGCAGTCCTTTTGTCATGCTTAGTGAAGTGCCCTCTATTCAGAAATCATGTTAAGTTACATGCCTTTAAAAAAACCTGACTCCTTTTGCACAGACTGCAAGCTCATTACGGCAGCTGCTATATGTTGCTTGCCGATCAGCTTCGTGCAAATGAAAGGACCAAAGTGCTCTCTCATAGGAGTGCTTCAGTCATTTCAAGCACACAAAGTTTCTGCCCAGCAAAGCTGTAGTATTGGTATGCACTGGCAAGCCTCTTGCAGCTTCAACTGCAATAGGCTCGGAAGTGACATACCTCTGAAATGCCACTTTCTAACAAAATGTTTTTTGTGTGGGCACAATCAAATGTAAAAACACGTGATCACAACACTAAGTTGTTTTTTTGTATTGCAGTATAGGTATATTCATGCTAGAATCTGTAAAATGTTAAAATGTGAAATAGAATACATAGAGAAAAGCTTAGCAGTATATAGGCTGTGCATTTACATATTTAGCATCAAATGAGCTCTGGTTGTGCATAAAGTTTTGATTTTACTGATCCAATACTATTTTCACCCCCCCTTTTCACCTTGGAATCAGATTTAATTTACTTTGCTGAAATGTTTGTGTTTCAAGTACACTGTGGTGTTTTATATCAATTTGTAATTTTCTTTGAGGTGTAAGGGGACAAATAAAACTGTCAAGGCATTTCCTTTGTATGTAAACATCAATCTGACTTTGAATTTTGATGTCATGCCTGGCAAGCCGTATAATTAAGCAATAATGCATGACAGGGTGTGTGTTGTGCTGGGATAATGTCACGCCTGGGGTGATTAGGCACGAGGCCGCAGGCCGAAGCGACTAATCACCCCAGAAGTGATGTTATCCCAGCACAACACACACCCTGGAGTGCATTATTGCTATTATCCAATGGCTCGTTTGTAAAATTTAATAAAAAATAGATTAAAAATATATTTAAAATGTGTTTTATCACTGATTTTTTCCATTGAGTAGGAATACATAATGGAAAAGTAGTGCAGTTCTATTGTTTTATCATTAGGTGGTGGTGTGGTGGTGCTGCATTTGAATCTTGACTTCGACGCCCCCCCCCGCGCCAACCACACACACAGAGACACACTCATTAGGACTGTGCACTTTTGGTTTTGTAGTTATATTGCGTGTCTCTGTTGTTTATCTCCGTTTCCCACTTTTGTCCCCTTGAAGTTGTAGATTGCCCACACACACACAAAATGGTCTCAGAATTGCAGCGTCCCCCACCAGTTCTCATCCTCGCTGCTGTGTTAATTCTTCTCCCGGTACAGGGTTTTAATAGAAAAAGCAAATGAAAATGGCAATCGAGTAAGCAAGTGAAGCACAGTATGCTTCTGTAATGTAGGCGCACTCACTCTTTTGAGGTGAAATGTGGGCAATGCTGTTGAAGGCAGTTTGGATTTACAGTTTGCGGTCTTCGAATGCTGTTGAAGGCAGTTTTGATTTTAAGTTTGCGGTCGTCGTCCACATTGAGCCGCCGTATCCTGTTCATCTCTTTCCTGGATGGTGAGTTTATAGCGAGAGAAAATTGCAGAAAAAGCGAGTGAATGGAGTAATGAGCGAGTACACGGACTCGTAGCATTGTAGGCAGAGCACCGACTGCGAACAGTGAAGCCAATCACACTGGCGGCTTCATGTGACATTGTTTTGTTTTTTGTTTGTTGAAGAGATCACGGGAATAATTGTGTTAGATTTTGTGGGGCTTTATCTTGTGCCATTTGTTAGGGGTTTTGGTGAGTTTGTAAGCTTTTGAGAAGGTTGGATTTAAAAAAAAATGATGAAGTACAGTACTGGCAAACTTCACTTCTGACATGCCAAGTGTGGGCAACTTGTAAATGGCCATCGGAGTGATTTTTTTGACATTTGATGCGGCCATGTGTGTGCTGGGACTAGACCCGTGATGTTGTACTGGGATAACATCACAGGTCCAGTCTCAGACTGACCAATCAAAGGTCAGCATTTTTTTTGCCATTGTATAATGGACCTTCTCAGCTTGTAACCCCACCCCTGGCTAAGCACCTGTGCAGTTATAGCTCTCTCTCTCTGACCCCTGCCTAGTAATTAACTTGAAAATGAATTTTTGTTAGCAAGCAAAAGAGATTCTCCATGTGTGCACTGCCTCTTTGTTTTTGGTTAATATTTTAGCTGTCTGGGTCAAAAGATGCCTAAACTGGAAGCAGCCAAATATCAACATTTAACATAGACATGCCTATTTAACTCTAAAAATTGTTTTTGCCTTGAATATTGACTTCCAAAATTAGGATTATGACACATTTTCCAGCTTCCTAACTATGGGAACAACTTTCAGCTCCACTGACCCTGAAATCACAACTGAACAAGAAGAGCCAATCACTGGCTACAAGATCAGTCACTTGTGGTGTCACAGTGAATAAGGGCACAATGCTGATGAGGTATGAAGAGGAATAGGACTAGATATGTCAGTCTCCAGGTAAAGTTCTGCTCTTCACATCCCACCTTATACTACCAGGTAGGAAGCCTTCTAATGTGCAAAAGGAAACAAAAAATACTTCAGAAATACAAAGTAACAACTGGCTACTTTTAAAAAACGAATAACTTTGTTGCCTGCAATTTTTTAGTGATTCTGTCTCTTTAAAGAGCATGGGCCTGAGTCTTAGTTGCTCATGCCAGCACTAAGTGGTCACAAAGACTACTTGGCACTGGTGCAACCTTTTTGACTGGGTTGGAAACCTTTCTCTTGTGACTGCAAAGGCTGCTGCAAGTGCTTGAGAAACAGCATGGGGGACACCATGCAAATTCTTACCACATGGCAGTCCTAAGCTGAGCAAGTGCAACTTGTAGTTGGGTGGCTCCTGAGTTGGCCAGTGTTGGGCAGGGACCACTGGTCCAGTAGGGGCAGTAGAGCACCAAGGTAAGGGAGGGGAACCACTGAATCACTAGTGGGATCATGGATACTGTGAGAGGTGGAAGTGTGACCACTGGACTATCTGCAAGTGCTAAGATGGTGAGGGGGAGAATCACTGGATCAACAGGGACCATAGACTGGGGGGGGGGAGTACACAACTCAGCTGGGTGGCTGGCACTGCATTACAGCACACTACTGTGTACTTTGATAAGCAAGTGCATGCTGTAGTGCCACAGCGTACTGTGTTTGTGGGATGCATGCTAGGATGTTAGTGGCTGCAAACCTCATTTGTTCCAGCTGACATCAAGCATGGCTGTTTGAATTGCACTGCTCTCACAAGGGGATGTGATACACTCTGACCTTTTTGTATCTCAGCTTTAAATGACAGTGCAACATCATGGGCAGAAAATGTTTGTTTCATGCTGCCCCTGACTGGGATTGTGAATTGGATTCTAGGTATACACTTCAGTCCATTCTTTCATAAAGATAATTCTCCACATTTTTGCAGTTTACTAAATGATGTATTTTTAAATAACTAGTAATTCTTCCATGACTGTTGATTCTATAACAACAAACTGTGATGTCAGAAAGATAGGAACAAGTTGTTTCTAGTTGTGCTGGTTCTGGAAAAACTGTACTCTCTGGATAGTTTGTTAATTACTTGCTTTTATTTTTGTTTTACAGTTCATATACCCAGGATAGCCCAGCTAAGATGCAACATCTCATTTGCAGTGGGGTACTTTTAATAACCTATGTCTGCACCTGAGTGGACTGGAGCACTGGGAGGTTAAATGAGTTGCCCAAGGAAACACAGTGAGTATTTAGCACTAGTTGGGTTTGCATCTGCAATCTTCTGGTTCTCAAGCTGGTGTACTAACCACTTAACCATGCTGCCTCCTTTTACCCACACTGATAAAACAGTTCTAATTTAGGTGAAATATTGAACATTTCAAATTACAAGAGTTGTTCAAATATTTAAAAAAACATTAACGTGAACTACAATTGTTGCAAACACAATGGTTTTAAATGTTTTATTTTAGTAGATACTGCCCTTGAAAAGACATTCTGAAACATCATTGAGTGCACTGATGGACACAGCAAAGGCAGTTAAGTTCCAGTACGAGGAGGATTTAAATGCTCTGGAGGATATCGAGCAACAGGATTCAGACTCTCAAACCTTCAAACATAAAAAGGAAGACAGGCACTTTGACAATGAACACAAAATGTGCTGCCCCCAGATTCACTACTGAAGGCTAATTGTGCCCTGCCTAGTTTTTGGCATGAGATCCAGTAAGGCATGGTGCCAGCATACTGCAAGTAATGTGATCATCTGATTATAAGCCCTGTTTCTACCAACTTTTATAGCTGGGTTGACTGAAGCCTGCATAAGTCTAATGACTTGCCCAAGGTCACTCAGTTCTTGAGCCTCTAGCCGTCTATACACATAAAGTACCGGAAATTTGCAGCACTGTTGCAGAGGTTGCTAAAAGCTCTGTTACATGAGTGTAAGTACAATGAGTCAGACAAAAGAAGATATTTCTTATTGTGCATAAAAAATACACAACAAGCCACACTATTAAAATATGGAGGGTATATAAGAAGAATATATAGTATATTACATCAGTTATTTATATAGTTAGCTAGCTAGATAAAATCGTTGACTAGGAAAGGCACACTGAGAATTCCAGGTGCAATAATGGATGCAACCTTCTCTTGACATTAGGGGCAGGGCGTTGATTACTAGAATGACAGACCCAGAGCTGCCTCATTGTTAGTGACTTAATGAGACCAATGGATGGATGTTAGTGACAGAGAGAAGGGTGCTAGGGTGCCTTTGAGGTCAGATCTTGCCAGCACTGCCCTGAATTGGCTAGGATCTCAGACCTTGTAGCTGTTGATGGATCCAGCCTCTGAGACCAATTCTTCTTATAGCACCCAGTTGCATAGTAGCCACCAAGGACAGGCCAAGACAGCAGTGGGGATCCCAGTGTAGGGATCTGGGGTCATTTAGTGTAGATTGCTGGTAATTCCTGGAAGAATGTAGGGGACACACAGGGACGGTATAGGAAGCCTAAGGGCATCCCCTCAAGGGGAGTCACTGGCAGCCTTACAGCTCAGGTACAGTCTGGCAGAAAAAGGACTGCCACCTTAGGGTGGTGTTTGCAGCCCTGTGCTTGAGAGATCTTACCAGCAGAACAGCTGATGGAGAGAAACCTGATGAGAGAGAGAAAGACAAAGCTGCTGATTTAAGATAGGAGATATGCCTACATTGGGCAGAGGAGAGCCCAGGCTGGGATGGGTACTAGAATTGTTGCCACTGGTAGAGAGGCTGGGGCAGTTACCAACTGCTAATGGGCATGCTGGTGTATGCACTACCATGTTGTACCCAGTACACCTGCTGCTGAGAAAGTTAATGCTGATGTGAGGCTCCCAGCAGAACAAGGGTGGCCTCAGTGCTCCAGTAGGGAGACTGGTCTGGTATGGAGTGCTTGCCTCAAGACCAGGGAACCCCTGGATGCCTGCCAGTGAACAAATGTCTGAGTGATATGCCCCTACAGCGGTGATGCATCCTGCATCACTAGCTGATCAGGCACTTTTCTTTTGCCATAAAGCTTTTTCTTCTGTGGATTGATGGAGATTGGATACTTAGTTCTGTCCCCACCCCTTCAACATTTGCCTCACCCAGACTCACCTTGCTTGTTTTCCCCACCACATACTGTATTGCCCCCTGTGGTGGGGCCAGGAAGGGAAGGGCCATCCTCCCACATCCGGTGTCTGTCGTCTAAAATCAGGGTTGGTGGTCTAGGTGGCAATGCAGGGATGGGGGCAGGCAGGCAGGGCTTCCTTTAAGCCTGTGCCAACCTTTTTCTGTTTTCTGCCCCTGTTTCCCAGCCACAGCAACATGTAAGCGTGTGTGCATGGAGGCACACACTTGTTACGGAACTGTGGCCCTTCCCTTCAATGCTGCTCATAATTCTGGTGCTACCATCTGGGCTCCACCAGGTGGCAGCCAAGGACTGAGACAGTGTGCCTCCCAACTCTGGGAGAGGACAGCTGTCCAGTGGATGCTCAATCCTCCCCCCCTCGGCAATCAGAGCTCATTCCCAAACTCAGATTACTGGAATAGTAGGAGGTAAGGTGCACAGTGCCTCAGATCTCTGCACCCCTGGGCTGTGATCAGGCACATTGAAAGTGTAAAGCCAATGCTAATAGCATAGTGGGAGAAACTGGTAAAGTTATGGAGTATTAAACCCTCCTGTGCAATACCAACTAGGAGAGCTTCTGGGGACTGCGTTCCCATGTATGTAACTGAAATCATGCCAGTAAAATGTAACTACTGACTAACCCACATCACAATGTGATTTTTGCTTTGTCAGAACAGAGGTGTGTGCTGGACTTCCCCACTGTTGGGGAAGAAAGTGCAGTGTGTGTTGAATGCAGGGTAACCCTCTGTTGAGCAGTCCACCTTACTCCTAGACACAGAGGGTCTCTCTGGGCCATGCCCACCCCTGCTGACACCAAGAGAGGATTAACATATATTGCCAGCCTCAGGTGAGAAGCACAGTACAGCAGCAGTAGCTGAGAGTACCCACTAATTAGAGGCTGGGATTACAGGAATCTAAGACAGGAATAGGGGTTAATTTTTGGGGACTCCTCATCTAGGATGGTGCAGAGATGCCTCATCCTGGGATGTGACCATGACAATTTGGAGATTCTTCATCTGGGATGTCATGTGGAATACATTTTGTGGACTTGATGGAGTTGTCTGTGAGAAACTTCACTGGCTTGTGACTGTTGGACAGCCCTGCACCTCTCACAGAGAGTGGACAAAAAAGCTTGGTAAAATGTTTGTACATTTGAAAAGTCAGTTAGAACTGAAGTGCTAACATTTTTAGTGTGAGAGAAAAGGCGCACAAATACTCTAACAAGCCTAAATAGCCTTGAAAATTATTGAGAGGTATTGAAATTAGTGAAAAATATACCTACAGCGAATCATAGCTATAATTTCTCAAAGGGGCATGACTAGAAGTATTGAACTGATGTGATTGGCTAAGAAAGCATTTATTCCACACATGACGTGTGTGTGCAAGACATATGCAAGTAAAGTGGTGGTAAACATGGAAAAGTCACCATATTGAACTGCTGCCCAAAGAAGGTCATTGACCATGTCATTGAACTGCAGCTTTTTGAATCTAGTGACTAGAAGAAATACCTGACAAGTCACAGACAGAACTGAAATGGATGCCAATGTGAGACACTGAGGTCCAGCAGGTACATGACAACCACAGTGCAGATGATGCCAGCATCTAGGAGAAAATGTGAGAATGTCACACTTTGCCACATATGCAGAGATGAGATGCTACAAAAGCACCCTCGACTGGTGGTGACCAAAGACCAGCTGGCTGAACTGAGCCAGCACAGCCTGTGTGACCCAGACAGTTGCATGACTTCATCTGGCGTGACTGAGGTCAAGGGCAACATCATCTGGCAGTCAGACTCTACTTTTGATGATGATGATGTGGTCATGGAGGAGTTTACTGATGGCCCACCTGAGCTGCAGTGAGAACTAGGTGCCCCATTTTGTATTTATCCTCAGAGTGCATTTGAGACCCTGCCAGCAGCCATGTAAAGACAGAGGCTGTGCCAGCCAGCACAACTGATAGACACAATGTATAATCACTCCATGAAGGGGCAGCCATTTCTGAGTGGAAATTGGCAACAGTGGTACCAATTCATAAGGGTGGTAATAAGCAGTATATAACAAATTATAGGCCTATTAGCCTTACCTCCTGTCCGGGCAAATTAATGGAAAGAATATTACAACAGAAAATGGTTATATACTTTAAAAATATGGATATCATTGATATATCTCAATATGGTTTTATACAGGGAAGATCATGTCAGTATAATTTAATTAATTTTTTTGAACCAGTAAGTATGGCACTGGATCAGGGACTTCCAATCGATGTTATCTTCCATGATTCTGAGAAGGCTTTTGACACCATCTCTCATGGAGTATTGACTGAGGAACTGAAAGGATATAAATTCCACCCAAATATTATTAAATGGATTAATTCCTGGCTCAGTGAGAGGAAACAACATGTGAGCATTAAGGGGCAAATGTCAGAAAGGGTTTAATTAGTAGCAGCGTCCCTTAGGGCTCTGTTCTGGGACCATTACTGTTTAATATTCTAATAACCAGTATGCAAACCTACAACGGGGTCTGGATACATAAATATGCTGATGATAGCAAACTTGGCTGTATCGTCAATGACTCAGAATCAGTGAAGTCCTTACAATCAAATCTGGATAATTTATCTAAATGGTCAGTTATGAATAAAATTACTTTTAATACCCCTAAATACAAGGTTATGCACTTGGGTAAGAACAATATGTTAGCTACCTACAAATTTAATAACACCATATTACAAACCATCACATCTGAAAGGGATTTGGGTATCACTATCACTAATGATTTAAAATTTACCTCTCATACTAATAATATAGTTAAAAAATGTCATGGTATACTATCATGTATCCTGAAACATATCAAGAGTAGAGAACTGGAGGTTTTAATACCTCTATATAAGTTTGGTCAGGTCACATATATACTTTTGTGCCCTCTTCTGCACACCCACCTCTTTGAGAGGCAAGGCATATATTCAAAAGGTTCAAATAAGAATTATTAAGAAGGTCACAGGATTAAAAAAAAACATTGAGTACAGTGGTAGACTACAAGCTCTAGGGTTATACTCACTAGAATATACATATTTGAGGGGTGACCTGTGCTTGGCATATAGGGCATTACATGACCCTGCACTGTGTGAAGCCATTTGTCTTGAAGAAACTGCATCTGGCTGTAACACCAGATCACATAATTTAAAGTTAAAATCTAAAGTAAATAAAACTTCTAAAAGGGATAACTTTTTTACCCAGTGACTACCACCTGTTTGGAATTCACTGCCAGCTGATATAATTACAAATGATAGCCTGACAGATCTTAAGTACAAATTAGATCACCATATGGAAGAAAAGAAATTTCACTATCGCTATTCGGTGACGAGTTCAATATGGGCATGTCCATCGAAATTGTATGACACCTATGAACCTATGAACATGAAAGAAACTCTGACAGTAAAAAGAGATCAGACATAGTCACAGGGAATTTTGCTTCTGCCACCGCTATGTGTGCATGGTAACTTGCTGTCATTAGACCATGAGACCTAGAACCAGAAAAAGAGCCAGAGACTGAACCTGAAGATGAGATGGAAGACCAGAAATAGAAACTGAGGTACCAGAGGGGAGATGCATCCAGTCCAACACCAGCCCCATTCCTAATGTGGAGACATGGTTTCACCATAAAATGTACTGTACAGTAAATGGTCAGGAGCATTGACTCATATGATTCCAGAACATGTTCCATCACTCCCAGATCTGGAGTTTGTGATGCCTAAAAGCAAAAGAGTCTTGAGGTGTTGGCTACCACTGGACTGTGTCCCCATTGACTTGGTCAAAAAACGCCAGGTGGACAGAAAAGTGGGGTACAGAGTCTTTGTTCAACAGGAGTATGATTTTGAATACAGTGTTTGCCTGAGTGGGTATGGGAAATGGTAGAATGGCACTGTGATACATGGCTCCAGTGGGAGGCCAAAAATAAACTAAGATGTACTGAAGTGGAAAATGTGGCAGATTGGAACTTCTGAGTATATTCGTTACTTGCAGTATGGGAAGTTGGACACAGAAGTTTGTGTACACTAGCCCCAAGGTGATATTCAAGAAAAATCAGCTGAAGTCTGGAAATATGATAAATTTTAATTAAAACCATACCTGCATATTATAGACCACTGCAGAACATGTGGGGCTAACCCATCTCTTTTGGATTCAGATCTTGGGACTTTGAATAAAAAGAAAAACACCATTAGTTGCATTAGCCACATTTACTGTATAGTACAGGTAGCAGTATACAAAATGTGTAAAGCTGCAGCCTTACTAAGGTACTATTTTGACCTAGTTAATGCCCTGTTCAGCAGTAAAGGCTATCAACACTGTGTGCTTTGTGTCATTGTCCTGATAGATGCAGTAGCCATTGGGAAACTTTTTCCTGATAAACTCAGTTGTGACCTGTACCATAACATAGTCTCTGAAGAAATGACCATCCATGGTTTCTAGTGGTGGCTAAATAGACATGATTAGTAACTGTATGCCAAAAAATGGCTAAGAAGATTTCAACAGCTGTAGTGTATGGTAGCAATGGAAACTCACACCTGAAATTGCAGACCAGGGTTGCACACTGCTGTGAAAATGTATCCCAGACATGAACCTTCAGAGGATGCTTTGGCCTGGGTTTCAGAGAGTCCCTGCTCTTCTTCTTGAAAGCCATTAATGCAAACTGCTCCAAAGAAACCATTGTCTCATCTATGAAAATGGCATCATGGACTATCTTTCCTGACTCGATTCACCACATGGTCTGCTCCAATCACTCCTCCTTGTTATGTCCTGTATCACTGGGCAAAAGCCGAGTGAGCAACAATAAAATTAAATTGGTTCACTACATTAGTAGAGAAAGCCAAGAATTGCATAATACAATAAGATTCATACTGTATTCACACTAATACAGTAGGCAAACATTAGATACCCTGCTCTTCCATATGACCAACCCATGCATCTGTGCATCCACTTGACTGAGCTTGTGGACATGGAAATCCCATGTACCCTGCTCAGCAGCCCAAACACTTCACTGGTGTTACATTCATCATCCTCAATGAGTATACCATCCACGAGGAGCATGTTCTCCCTGTAAATGTAAAACAAAGAAGAGTGAGGATATAATACAGTAGCACTTGTATCAAAACTTATACAAACAGTATGATACTGGCACATATGTTGCTTTACTGTACCTTGAACAAACAACGCGAGGTACAAAGCACTGAACACGTCTTTTCAAGTGTGCGCTGAGGACACTGTCCATAATAATGATTCCACTACTACTAAGAAATGCATCTATCCTCTTCATGGTTGTTCCATCAGCGTGCATTCTCTTTATTTGAAAGCTCATCTCATCACTGATTTTTTCACCTTTTTTCTTTATAGAAATTACAAACAAAATCAGATTGAGCAAAACATTTGGGTTTGTAAGGTGGTGTGTCACAAACTACAATATGCATACTGTACCTAATGCAACTCCAGTCACAAACATTCTTTTTCAACCTGTGGTCATGCTCAGTACACCTGAACAGGATGGTTTGAATCTTGTTGATGTGGCAGTGCGTAAATCACAGAATTTAAGTTTACACTTCAAAGACTACTGCATCACTGCAAAATGGACCAGTGTTGTGATGCACCTTGCCTTGGCAGTGCATCCTTCAAATACAGGTCACATCTCACCTGAGCCCAGTGCCTGATAAGATATCAGGTTTTCCATCCCCACATCACTTTGCTTCAAAGTGACTTACTGCATAGTAGCTTCTTAGGTTCTATGATCCTGATCTCCTGTCAGTACCAATAAATACAACAAAATTAGGTGAGATTGCCTTCTCCTATACTACTCCTAGACTTTGAAACTTCATTCCAGCTATAATTCAGCAGTCTCACTATAGCCAGGCCTTCCAAAGTGGTTACTGATTCTATCTGCTAAAAATACTCACATGCTCCTGCCTGTGGATGGCACACATTTGTTGTTGGATTTCCTGGTATTGTGTTTAACTTAGGCTTCTTTTTGTAGCAAGAACTGTATACTTGTTTGTTGTTGTAAACTAGTTATGTTGCATGTACCTTGTTTTGCATCTTTGCTTATTCTTGCCAAGTCCAACTATTTATTGCTGCTTCAATTACTGTACTTGTACTGTTGTTGTTACCTCCCAGGGCACACCTGACAATAAGCAACTGTTTGTCTAGTGCACCTACCTGGGAAATAAAAATGAAATAAATAAATAAATCATTTATAGGGACAAATCCACATTCTACAAGTAAAGTGTAGGCATGCTGAATTGGACACCTGTGAGTAGAAACCAGTCAAACTCTACAGGGAAGTAGAATGATGGCTCACTTGTTTGAAGGTATCTGGTTACCAAGAAGTGTACTACAGTACAAAGGCTCTGAAAAAACCTAGAGAGCCTAAACCAAAGGTAATTACACAGCTGCTACTGTACTCAGCATTTTTAAGGCATCAGTATGTGTTAGTCACCATGCACAGTATTTTTTGAGCAATGTTTATTTTTGCAGAAAGACCAATGCAGACATTTTTCTTTCATTCCTGCAGTATGATATATGATTTTAAAGATTTTAAAAGTTCCTGCCCCCCATCATGCCCACTATGAATGTTGTTAAGAGTTGTTATATCTTTGTTATTTTTGCAGATTTTGGCACCCAATGTTCAACATAGCCCTTTTATTATCCTACCTCGTGAACATCACAGGTGTCATTTTTTAAATGCCACCCAAAACCTCTTTTCATGCTTGTGCTGTAAATTGACATTTTGGCTAGGATTTCATAAAAGACACTTTTGTTCTGAAGGTGGAGTCATAAAAAGACTATGTTGAAAATGTGGTGTCAAAAATTGCAAAAAACTACTGAGTTATGAAGAACCATTGAAGGCATTCAATGTTTAATTATAAATTTGCTATTTTTTCCAGATTTTGACCCCACATTTTCAACATAGACATTTTTTATACTGACTCATGAACATGGCAGGTTTCATTTTTCAAATCCTGTCCAAAATGTCTTTTCTCACTCATGCCACAAATTGACATTCTTCCCATGTTTTCATAAATGATACCTGCCACGTTCGTACGGTAATATCATAAAAAGACAATGCTGAAAATTTAAGGTAAAAATCTCAAAAAAACAGCGAGGTTATGAACAAACATTGGCATGTTTCAATGTTTACTCACAATATTGCAGTTTTGTAAATTTTCAACCCTCATTTTCAACATACTCATTTTTTTGCCCCACCTGATAAGTATGGAAAGTGCAAACTGCCAAAAGCCCTGAAATGCAGGTACAACCATAACCTGCAAAGTGGTAACCTTAGTAACCCCCAACACTTCTGGGCCTCCATCGGCTCCTTGTTAAATCCACAGACACATCACCTTGTCATTCAGCTAAGCTCACCATCCATCCATCCCTTTGACTGACCCCTCAGAGGTTGCTCAGGCCTTTAACATAACATTTACTGACCTCACTGCCTACCTCAGTAAACTCCCTACCCACCAGCCACTTAGTTCTGGTGGACAGACTGAGTCCTTCTCTCCTGGTGGACAGAGTCCTCCCCTGCTGGGACTTCCCAACCCCCTCCCTTCTACTTTAGGGTCATCTGCATTAGTGATACTATCAAGCTTCTGAAGAGCCTCCCCAACAGAGGCATCCCTGGTAGTGATGGTCTTTTTCCCTCATTTGTTAGGCTCATCTCCCCCACAATCTCTGAACCCCTCACCTTCATCTTTAACCTGGCTCTGTCCACATTTAACTTGCCTGACACCTGGAAACATGTCAAAGTGGTGCTGATATTCAAAGCTGGGGACCCCCCTTTTCCCAGATAACTATAGGCCCATTTCCATTCTACTCCACCTGAGCAAACTTCTGGAGAAAATTGTTCATCATCAGCTATCCAATCATATTGGGAAATATAACCTGCTGTGTCCGCAATAACATGGGTTTCGAAAACACCACAGCACCACATCAGCCTTGGCCCTCTTCAATAAAACCACGTCCTCAGAAACATGGACCTGGGAAATGACACAGGTGCAGTATTCATGGATCTGACTAAGGCCTTTGACCTTGTCGACCTCTCTCTCCTCCATGCTAATCTCCTAGCTACTGCACTTATTTTATTGTGAGGGGTTCTGCATGTCAATCTTCATTGTGTTGTTTATCTAAACTGTGTACCAACCTACTCAATGCACTGTATACCTATGCTACCCTTGTGTACAATCATTGTGTGTAATGCGTTTTACCTTGTTGTTAATGCCTGTACTACATGTCATGTGTTGTATCATATTTACTTTTGTGCCATCTTCATGGCCCAGGTCAGGCCTGAAAATGGTCCTTTGTATCAGCTCACCTACTTAGTATCCAAAGACATAAATAAATAAGTAAACAAACAAAATGTTCAAATCTCCCCTCTAAAACCTGTTTTTTGTAGTTGTTTCACAAAATCATATTTCACGATTGCATTTGATAAATGACACCTGTCTGTTCATATTCTGAGGTAAGAAAAATACTATCTTGAAAATTCAGGGTCACAGTCTAAGATGATAACAATGTTACTATACAGGTGGACCTTTTCATTTCTCAATCACGACAAATTTCACTATTATAATTTGTGTTATTACTTTGTTAATTTTAACTTCTATCTATGCCCAACAACTACACAGCAAATACAAGCAAATGAACATTTGGCACTGGTCAATGCTTGTTTAATTACAGTTATGCTTTTCAAAGGAAGTTTAGGTTTTTATAACATGTCTGAAGGTGTTTTTAGTGCACTATTAACCTGCGTAGCAGCTGTCACAGAAAAACCTGCTCTAGGTTTCTCCTTTTACTGATTTGGCCTTAATATTTACTTTTTGCCACCATTCCATGAATTTGCTAGTTCTTTGAGAAACATGCTTTGGCAATGTACTATAGTCCGAATGCTTGGCAGGATGCTTAGAATGAATGGCAGGATGTTTGGTACTGAGTACATTTGTAATGGAGTAGGTTAGGGTATGAGTATAGTCTAGGTACATTTTTTTTTAGTTGTTTAACCAGGAGTAGCACACTAAGCTGAAAGCTTTTTTTACAGGTACAACATGGGAGTACAGGGAAGTTAAGTGACTTGCTCAGGGTTACACAGTGTGCAAGTGGAGGCTGTGGGATTCAAACTCAGGTCTGGTCTGCTGGATGTCACCAGATTTGCAGCTCGGAGCCTTAAACCACTGTGCTACACTGCCTCCCAATGGATAGGTTTAATTGTTTATGCAATGTAGGTTTGTCCAACTGATTCTCTCTTGTCTCTGCTAGCACACTTTTGTGGTACCATGAAGGTACAGGAATCCCCTTGGGGATGCCACCACTAGAAGTGCCACAGAAATGAGGCCCCTTGGACCAAAGTTACCTTACAGAAGATGCTAAAAAATGCAGAACTGATGGCATTAAATAAAACACTAAAAACACTTACTTCTCATAAGGAGAGACGGAATATGGCCAATGATGAACATTAGCTGATAACGAAGCAACTGACCAGGAATGAATGAACCACCATCCAGTCTCAACCCATGGTGGAATTACTATTATATAATTTTGTTATGACCTTTGGCATGGATGAGAGGAAAAAGAACAACCTTGTGTAGAAAACCTCTGGGGATCCATCCAAGGTCTAATGTTGCCATCCTTTTAGGCCTAATGTTTAATTTATTAAAAAATAACTTTAAAGGAGGGTACTACAAGCATGACAAGCTTAATAACCCCTATGAACTCATAAATCCCTCCAACACTGCTTCAGATGAATTGTCTGCTCCTTCATTCTCGCGTAACTTCCACTCTTTGAAAGGTACTATGAGGCTTGTCCTTTCAGCCAAAGGAGTCCCTGAAGAGGTGCTAGTAAGGCTACGCTTGAGTGCACAAGTAATGACAGGGTTACAGAATGGATCCCAAGGAGAAGCAGAAGACCTGTGTTACATCTGCTTCAGGACTGGCAGCCTAGATACTCTGCTAATGTACAAGGCCCAGAAGTGGAATCTTTGCATACAATAACTTAAGGGTTGAAACCCAAGAATAGTGCAGAGAGGAGTGCTATACATTGGAGGAAGAGCCCAATCGTCATTGGAGTGAATGTCCTGTAGTTGCTGATGTGTGTGCCCTGTAGTTGGTGGTAATGTCTGATAGTCATTGGGGTCAGTCCCCAAAAGAATGAGTCTGGTAGTATGAAGGTGATAGTCTATATGACTAGGATGATATTAGTGTTGAGCCATTAGGAGGGGAGCTACTACTCAGGCAGACTGGTGGGAGTGATAAACTGGAAAGAAACAGTGGATCAAAAGCCCAAAAAACCCAGGAGGGCAAAAGATGACCAAGGCAGCTGATGGCTGAGGCAGCATGGAGGCAACTTAGACATCCTGTAACATAGAACTGCCCGGCAGAGGGATGCCAATGTAATGCACAGCACAGATATCCAGTGAGAGCAACACAGTGAAAATGGGCCATGGGAGAACTTACTGAAGGATGCAAGTCCAGAGAAAGGCATGATCCACAGCGGGACAGGGAGCAGCATAAACAGCAAGGAAATGGCCCAGCCATAGAAGAGTATGAAGGAGGAGCTACCACAGCAGCAGCCTCATAGAGGACCAGCCCAGCAAAGCAAGTAGGAAAAGTGACAGTATGAATAGCAGAGCCTAGGGATGGACAATAGGTTGAAAGGGAACTTAACATCCAGCATGTCCAGCACACTGTCAGAGAGGTTCTGAAAGAAAGAAGGAACATACCTCAGAAGGCAGACCAGGAGTGCAACATGAATGGCACATCACAGCAGGACCCCAAAGCAGGCAGCACAGCAGTGGCAGGTAGAACACCGAAAAAGCTGCCGCACAGCCACAGCAGCCTGGACCACTCATAGATCAGCTGCCAGAAAGCATTTTCTGGATTTTTACTTTATGGGCTTTAAAATCCTCAGGTTTCAATGACAGAATAGAGATACTTCCTTTTATTAGAAAATGATTCTGTCTTCTATATATTATATATTGCTCCCATGTTCTATTCCTTTCTCTAGGGTGTGAAGGAGTGGAGAGTCTCATGCCTCATGCACTAGAGGAGTACCAGTTTGGACTCTTGAACAGTTTGATTCTGGATAATTTTAACACATTGATATTACACATCAGTAGTTATTATTCCTATTGTAATAATCCTGCTGTTTTATAGTTGGTGTTTAATGGTGGTTCAACATGGTAAGGTCTGTGTTGCTATTTGTATTTTTATTATATATTTGAGCACTAAAAACTTGTTACATTGATACACACAGTCACTTTAAGTGGAACCCTATTTAAGACCTTCTGCAATCTTCTTTCTTATCCCTTTGATGATGCAGTAATTGTGAAACCAGTCAGGGTTTCTACTGTGACCCGATGCTGTGGTGGTATGTCTTTTATGATGTTTTTGTGAAATAAACCATTTTTTAATGCAGTGAAGTGGTGCCAGTATCTGCTTTTACATGTACCAAAAGGAGGCTGACCAGCCCCACACCATCCAGACAGCAAATCGCTTAGCACCCTTGGAGGAGACTCAGGTACCTGACTCCATGTGGGGGGGGATCTCTTGGTCAATCAAGAGTAATGGGCAGGATGACGGTGACAGGGTGAAATAGGACCCTGTTCCAGTTGTTATGGAAAGAGTTTGAATGCAGGGATCTGTTCTGTTCTCCCCTTTCCTGTCTCTTGTCTGTCTGGTTGCACAACCAAATTTCCTGTGAGACCTAGGATCTGATCACCTCGACAGTCTTGCAATTCTTTGCCTCTGTCTCTCACTGTCTCTCAGTCTTCACTTGCTGTTCTCTCTTTTTCCCTCCCTTGCATATCTGCTGGTATAAAAATATATGCAAATCATTATGTGGAAATGTAACTGATATTGGGATCCCTTTGTTTAGAAATTATATTGTGTTAATTTTTGAAATGTATATAATTATAGTTTGAGATGATTGCAAAAAGCTATTGAAAAATCAAGAGGTTACCTTAGTGCAATGTTTAAGCCTTTTGCAGAAGAGCTGTGGAAAAGGGGCCCAGCTCAGGCACACTGTGTTCCTTCCAGCACCTGCCTGAAACATACAAGAACACTTCGGAAGATGCTTGTTAAGAATGGGGGGTTGGAAGGACGTATAAGACAGAGCTGCAATTACTTGCAGAGATGGACGTGCAGAGATTGAAGGAAAACTCTGATGAATCTGCTGTTTATTATTCCTTCCTTCCTTTGTAAATAGTTTTTCTGAACAAGTTTATTTTTTTTTGTTACTTGTAGTGTAAATAAATATTTTTTGCGAATTTTACAACTGCTCCTGGTTTTTCTTATGCTTTCTGACCTGTGCCTCGACGACAATGACTTGATGGCACCCATGGGAACAAGCAGGGGAAAGTCAGCCAGGAGAGTCTTAGTGATGAGCTAGTTAAGGATCAAGGGGGTAGAGAAGGTGGTGATGGGGGGCTGGACAGGAAGGGGATGGCCAAGTGCTTTCCTGGTGCATTGGCCATCTGGGATATAGACAGAACAGGGAGGATTGCAGACAGGGAGGGGGAGATAGGGGTACTGGTACACTTGGGTACCAATGAGGGCAAACCAACCTATGGAGATGGTGAAGTGGAACTTTTTCAAACTGGGAGAAGATTTAAGGCACACTTGGCTTCCCTGGCCTTTTCCAAGGTCCTCCCTACATGGAATAGGGAGGGTGGAGGTAGAATAAGGAGGGTTAAGATCAAGGAGTTTAATTACTGGTTAAAGGGGTGGTGTCAGGAGATGGGGTACCACTTTGTGGGGGAGTGGGGGGACTTCTGGGACAGGAGGCTCTTCAAGGGGGGTGATGATCTTCACATGACAAAAGAGGGGGCTAGTGCAATGGCATAGAAGTTTGACAACTTCATTAGATAGTTAAACTGACTGTAGGAGAGACTGAGGCTAGGGGAACCACGCTGAAAGAAGGGAGGAAAGGGAACCTAGTTAGTACTCCCTTTAATCTGGGGGCTTGTAGCAGCACAGAGGGCAAAAATAAAGTTGAGGTTCAAACTGGGCTAGGGGAAAGGACCAAGGAGGGAGGGCTCACAACACCTGCAATCAACTTGAAAAACAAGACGTTAAGGAGACTAGGGAAGAATAAGGGAGAACGACAAGTAAAAAGCAACATAGGATCAGGGGTTAGATGGAAGGGGGTCTGTCTTAACGCGACGAGTCTGTGTTATAAACTCAGCAAGCATCAGGCAATGATGACAGACACTGAGGTGGACCTTGTAGCCATCACAGAAACTTGTGTCTCTGAAAATAATGACTGGGACTTGACAGTCCCTAAGTTACACAGTGTTTAAGTGGGATGGAGGAAAAGGTAAAGGGGGAACATATTCTTATATGACAAGGGAAGGCATTGAGGGTGTGGAAGATGGACCCATGTGGGGAAGTAATGTGGAGGCAGAGTCTCTGTGAGTATAGTGCACGTCTGTCTTTGGCAGGAAGCTATGATTTGGGTGATCTATACATCACCAGGACAAGGGGAGGAGAGGGATAGGGAGGTTTGGAAAGAACAAGGAAGGATAGTGGCAAGGGGGGGAGGTAGTGGTGGTGAGCGATCTGAACCTGCCAGATATTGATTGGGACGTTCTACCTGCCTGGAACACCATAAGTCAGGCCCTGCTGGATGCATTTGCTGGTGCAGCGGGTTAACGAATCCAACAGGCAGTCTGCTATTCTTGATCTGCCACTCACTAACTTGAAGGTGTTAGGAGGTGTGTGAGTAGAGGAGCCACTAGGGTCCAGTGACCATAACTCTATTTGGTTCAAGCTGATCCTTGGGACCAGAAAGCCCTAATCAAGGGATGAGGGCCTTGATTTCAGAAGGGCAGACTTCAACAGGATGAGGGAACTGGTCTGGGACAAGTTTATCAGGGTAGACAGCAGCAGAGGTAGGGAGGAGTGATGGAGGGCAATTAAAAGGGCCATCTCGAGGCATCTAAGTTATGCATGAGCATGATAACCAAAAGGGACCAGTACGAGAGACTAACATGCTTCTAAGAAAGGGTCTGAGAAGGAGGGAAGACCCCCAAAAAGGCCTTCACTAGATACAAGGAAATGTAGGGGGGAGGAAGAATAGGGAGAATACCAGTTGAGAAGCAAGGAATCAATGAGGGAAGTTAGAGAGACAAAGGCAGACACTGTGCTGCATATTTCAGGGGGGTCAAAGAAGAGGAAAAGCAGTTCTTCAGGTATATTAGATAAGTGGAGCGAATGCAGAGGGAAGTGTTAGGCCATCTGATGGAGGCAGGGTACTAGAGGAAAAGTGCAAAAGGCATCCATCCTTAATGAGTACTTTTGCTCTGTTTTCACAAGGGAAAAGAGCAGGCCTCTGCCACAGAGTGGCATCAAGGTGGCCATAAAGGGGGTCCTGGAGATGTGACAGCCAGTATTTACCAGGGAAAGGGTTCAGAAAGGGCTCACAGCCCTAAAGATAGATAAGGCCTGGGGTCTAGTGGGATACAGCCAAGGACTCTCAAGGAACTGGCAGCAGAACTGGCTGAAGTGCTGGTAGGGCTATTCAATAGCTCATTACAGATGAGGTAGTTCTGAAAGACTGGAGGGTAGCAGACATAGTTCTGCTCCATGGGGGAGGGAAGACAAGGAGCAAGCGGGAAACTAAGGACCTGTCAATCTTATCTCTGTTGTGGGTAAACTGATGGAGTCACAGGTCAAAGGAAACCTCATGGACTACCTGGAGAGCAATGATCTCCAGGATAGTACACAGCATGGGATCATGGCAGGGAGGTCTTGTCAGACCAGCCTGATAATTTTCTTTGACTGGGTGACAAGGGGATTGGATAGGGGCCACGCTGTGGGTTTATTCTACTTAGACTTCAGCAAGGGTTTTGGCCCAGTGCCTCACAGAAGACTGCTGAAGAAGATGGAGGATCTGGGTGCAGTAAAGAACATAGTAAGATGCATAGCGAATCAGTTGAAAGAGAGGCAGCAGAAGGTTGTGATTAATGGTGTTAAATCAGAAGAAAGAGAGGTCACGAGTGGAGTGCCACAGGAATCCATCCTTTCTGCATCCTATCCTCTTTAGTACTGTAGAATTCATATATGACGTAAGATTAATTTCTCAGTTCCAGTACTTTGGGCTTTTGTGTGTTTCATAAAATGTGTGGTCCAAAGCAGTACTTGAACTTACCTAAATCGCAAAACATTATATGTAAAACTTAAAACAATAAAAGAATTTGTAGAGACCACTTTAAAACCAGGATCAGGAAATCAACTGGTTGTTAGTGACAGGTACTCAGCTGTGATCTGACAGGATGCTAGTGTAATCAGGCTGAGACTGTAATCAGCTGATATTGACAAATTGTACTCACCTTATTTAATCACTGCTGCTGTATGCTTAGTTTCTCACAGCCTAACCACTGCTCAGTCTCTTTCCGTGCACGAAGTTCTTTTCTGCAAGTTTGTGAAAATGGCCACACTGCACAAATGGGGTGGAGGTATGTGCAAATGGTGCGTACTCTGTCTGTGTAGCTGTGCACCTACGGACAGGTGTGCACATGCTGGTATGCACGACCAGCACCCACCTGTCAGTGGCTCCCCCCCCCGGTGTGCAGGACTTCGTAAGGTGGCCGGGGTTGGAGTTGTGCACCCAGGCGAGCATCCAATCGGATGCCCGTCCTATGTCTGGGAGTAGATCACTTATGCCTGTAAGTATGGGTCCAGGTCATGAATAGCTCCTGTGGGTACCTAGACCTGCATGGTCATGCCCCAGTGACCAGTCTTCCCCAGTGACAGCTCCCCCCAGCCCATGGCACAGTGCACCCCTGACCCAGTGTTTGGCTGGCATACCCCCCACCCCCATGGCACCAACACCCCTGTCCCTGTACATGTGGCCAGTGCCAAAGCACTTGCCTGATCAGCTGCCCCTGCCCTCTCCATATACCTCGTGGGCTGGGGCAGTATGGAGGGTTGAATCCTAGTCCCATCGTGACCGATGGGCGATGTCCATGGGGTTGCACAGTAGGATGTGGCAGGGTCTGCCCTGGCATACCTGCACCCTACTGCACTCCCCGGCACACAGCACATCACTGCTTTGTGTATGCTGCTTAATGCAGGCATGCCTCTGCCTGCCCCCAGTGCATTGCTATCTGTGTGGCCGGGTGATTGGGCACGTAACTGTTGTGTGCCCCCTTTGTGAATGCCATGTGGTTCTCCTTCTGCGACATTCATGCATATGAAGCTAATGTGCCTGGTTTCCGTGGGTGCATTGGCATCATGCACAGCGCCCAATGTCCTTAGTCTCCTGGCTGCAATGTAGCAAGGGAGTGAAATGGGAGCTTGCTGTCATTGACGAAATGACACCAGCAGCACTCAGTTACAGTGCTAGTGTTTATGTGAGAACTGCTAACAGCATGCTACAGGAGACGCACTGAGTATCCACCCCCCTCAAATGGAGACAAACTGAATATTCGCACTACACTCCTGAAATCCGATTTGAGGTGGGGAAGTATGCTGCTCTCAACAGAATTATGAATGCAGTACATTATTATAGAGGCAAGTACGGAAAGACTGTAAATGAAAGCACAATTCATAAATTTAAAACTGACTGCATCGATAAAGTAAAGTCAGTGTCAGACCAAACATTAGTTACCCCTGAACTTCCTACCAGGCCACTGGGGTGATCAACCATGCTACTTGAGGAGGTAGAAGTAGAAATAAAAAAACAATTAAAAGTCTCTGTACTGAAGGTGCAGTTGTAAATGCCCGAGTTGTTCTGGCAGTAGCAGCAGGAGTTGTTAAAGCCACCAGCCATAAGCTGCTATCTGAATATAGGGAGCATATCACTCTCACTCAGCAGTGGGTTTGGCAGTTCCTAAACCTGTTTGATTTCGTGAAAAGGAAAGGCACAAAAGCTGGTAGAAAACTCCACAAGATTTTGAAGCCCTAAAGAGAAACTTCCTGTAACGAATAAGCCATGTGGTTCATCAGGAGTTGGTGCCCCCAGAGCTGGTTATTAACATTGATGAGACTGGTGTGAACCTTGTACCTTGCTCCCTGTGAACAATAGAGGAGTTGGGAGCAAAGCAGGTAGATGTAACAGGGTTTGGGGATAAATGCCAGGTTTTCTTGCTGCTGGGATGCACACTTGCAGGAGACTACCTCCGCCTAAGTCATACACCAAAGTAAGACAGCCACAAGCCTGCCAAACTTCTCCTTTCCATCTGACTGGCATGCAACCTAAACAGAAAACCAGTGGGCTAACCAGGATATCATGCTTTTATTCGCTGATCATTTCTGAAGCCATACATTGAGTCTGTATGCCCCCCCCCCCCCCCCCACAAATCTTCCTAAACAGCAGTGCACATTTCTAATACTGGATGTCTACACACCTGCCATTCTCGAAAAACTAGACCAAGCAACAATCATGCCTGTTTTTTTCCCAGCTTCCTGCACAGACCTTCTGCCGTCACTAGATGTGTCAATCAATAAACTTTTCAAAGTCTACCTGAAAACAAGCTTTACTGAATGGTATGCTGGTCTTATTATTGACCAACTAAATGTAGGCTTGCAGTTCATGGACATTAAGGTTGATCTCAGAATAAGCTCAATAAAGGCAAAACATGTAGAGTGGCAGGTCACATTATTTCAGAAACTGACTGAGCACAGAGAAGACTGCATACGTGGTTTCGCAGAAGCTGGGATCATAGAAGCACACATTCATTGCCTAAATGTGAGTAAGTAACCAGAGAAATGCAATGCATTTCTTGTTGTTTTAATAGTAATTTGAAAAAGTGCTGTTATTTTGCAGGAGCAGGAAGCAGCAGAGTCTACATCTGGAGCAAAAGAAGCAGCAGGTGAACCCTGAGGAATGCCAACTACTGACAGCTATGGAAGCATGGGAAAGTTCTCAATGTCTATATGTCTAATTAACTAAAAGTCAAAATGCATTACTGATGTTTTCTTTGTTAAACATAAACATGGTATTGGGTGCTGCTTACACTGAAGTATACCAGTAATGTTACTGTATATGAAGTTGCCATCTGATGCCGATGGCCATGGGAGACACAGCAAAACTGTGTTTTTAATATTTGCTATTAATAAAGGAACATGTATTGATATGAATGCTTTCTTATTAATTTAGTGCACCCACTATACCAGCGGACATAGCAACATTACTTTTAACAGTGATAATATTGAATTCTACAGTATGTCCCTCAGTGACACTGGAGAAGAAATCCAGGGCAAGTTGTGTCTCTTTGCAGATGATGTCAAGCTCTACAGGAGGGTAGATAGTGACAAGAGAATTAGGGAGATGCAGAATGACCTGCAAAGAATAGAGAGGTGGTCTGAGGTTTGATGGCATGAATTCAATGTCAACATGTGTAAGGTGATGCACCTAGGCAACAGGAACCCCAGGACAGAGTATTGGATAGGAGGGGTAGAGCACCATGACTGAGGAAAGGGACCTAGGAGTCAATATTAGTGGCTCCATTAAACAATTAAGCAAGTGCAACAGGCCCTATAGTATGGCAAATAGGATGCTGGGATGTATCAGAAGGGGTATTGACAGTAGAGGAAAAAAGGTATTACTGTCTCCTTTGTTGATCGTTGGTGAGGTTGCACCTGGAGTACTGTGCACAGTTCTGGAGACCTCACAAAAGGAAAGAAAAGGACAGGGTAGAGATGGTGCAATGAAAGGTGGCAACACTGGCGCAAGACCAGCAGGACACATTTTTTGAGGATCAGCTCAAGGCACTGAACATTTACTCACTGTAGACCAGATGTGAGAGGGATAATATGACAGAAGCTTTCAAAGGAATAAACAAGGTGAACTGTGAGGAACCATTTAGCATGAGTAGCAGTTCAAACACACAGGGGCATGAATGGAAACTGATAGGAAGGAGATTTAAGTGGAATATCGGAGCTTTATTTTACAGAAGGGGTGGTGGAACCATGAAACAGTCTGTCAGCTGAGGTGGTGGACACCAAAACCATAAATCATTTCAATTACAGCTTGAATGGAGTGAAGAGCATAGCGGTTACTCAGTGTGGTAGTAGTAGAGAAGGGAACAAGGGTGTGGATAGTGAGGGCTAGTACCCTGCATGGACAATAGGTCCTCTGGTTTGATGGGGAACTATGGGCAGACTGGATGGACCATTAGTCTTTTTCTGTCATAATTGCCTATGTTTCTATGTTTCTAACAGCATTTTTAAAAGTCTTCATAGTAGTGCAATTTCAAAACAGGGGGCTACGCTATTCCAGCCATGAGGGGTTCCAAAGGTAAAATTTGCTCTGATATAGGCAGATGCAAATTTGGGTAACTGAGAGCAGTGATGCTGAACATACGACCTGTGACTGGATGTCGCCAAACAATCAGATAGGTATGAGGCTGTTTGGTTATTTACAGTTTTTAAAACTAAAGCGAGAACATTTTGCTCTCCTGGAGGAAGGGTGCAACCAATTTAGTTTCTCAAGTAATAAACAATGGTGTGCATCTCCTGTCCTTTTTTAAAATAAACCACAGCAATTGGTAATAACATTTAAAGGGGCTAAAGAGGACTCTGTGGCATGGTGATAAATTCTGTCCCTGTAATCCAAAATTGGAAGGATTGCTTGCGACACTATATGTTTTCTGTCATTTGCAGCTAAACAATGCCTGGCACCTTTCAAGAGGCTTAGGCAAGAACAGATTTTGGCAGCGCTTTTTTCAGTATGATTTTTGAAAGTTAAAGAGGGATCAAAATGAAGGCTGAGGTACTTGAATTCAGTTACCCTTTCTAAGCATAAATTATTTGAAGTAATAGTAAAAGGGTGATCAAGACTGACTAAGGAGTACTGTGAACCAAGTAACAAAATTTAGAATTTTTTTTTACCATTTATGATCAAAAGATTTTCTAAGAACCGGTTTACCAGTTTATCAAAGCCCTGTTGTAATATTTTAGTTAGAGTAGGAACTGACTTATGAGCAAAAAAAAAGAACAATGTCATCAGCATAAAGACACATGAAACAGTTGTGAATAATGGAAGGTAGAGGGTTTATGAATAAGCTGAACAAAATAGGAGTAAGAATATAACTTTACAGAACACAACTGGTAACAGGAAGAGGAGTGGAAAAACACCATCCCAAAGAACAGACTGAGCTCTCCCTTGTAGACGGAAGAAAACCAGTTTGAAAAATGTTGAGAAAAACACAATAGGAAAGCTAAGACAGAAGTAATGGGTGATTAAGTAAATCAAAAGCTTTAGAGAGATCTATAAAAACAGAACAAACAAAACAACCAGACTCTAAGGCAACTGAAACAAAATTGTGAAAGTTAGTAAGTGCAGCTTGAGTGAAAAATGTGGTCTGAAAACCAGATTAATGAATAGATAAGATTTGGGTTGTGTCCAAATAATCATTCATCAGTACAAGCACAATTTGTTCGAGGAATTTTGAGTTAATGGGCAAAAGAGAAGTTGGGTTGTTAATTATGCACCACAAATATGGAACAGTCTTGTGGAGTGGGATCGCCTTGGAAGGTTTCCAGGTGGAAGGAAAGGCCTGAGTAGACAAAAATAAATTAAATAAATGAGTCAGAGATGGAACTGAAGTACTGATGCTTATTTTTAAGAAAAAAATATCTAATTTATCAAGACCTTCTGTGGAATCTTCTTTTAAGGTTCCAACTAGTTGGCTATTTCAACATTTTCGATATTGCTAAATAAAAACTTGGTCTGTTAAAAGAAGAATTTACAGAGCTGGCCCAGTGGTGTGGTGGGCTGAGGCAGGGGGCCCTCATCACCAGCCACACTGGTGCACTAAGTTCGGGAATGAACTGGGACCTCTTGGAAGATGGCCGGGGAAGGAGGATTGAGCATCCAAGGATGGCTCTCCTCTGTCAGGCAGATGGGTGCAACATTCACCGCTGCCTAGTGGAAGCTGGGTGATGAGACAGTGGTCGCCGAACTGGTAGGCCAGATACAGACTCAGAAGCATCACTGCATCTGCATATAAGACCGTCTTGATGTCCTTCGGCACTAGACAGAGGCTATCTAAACTTAAATCCCCCCCAGCCTTCCACACCCTGGACAGCACCTCTATTGAAAATGTCACCACATTTAGATACCTTGGGGTCCGGCTTGACCACCATCAGGACATTTTGGCACATGTGAATGCAATTTTAAAGAACCTACACCCCAAGCTTGGTGCTTTTTTGGGGGGGAACTTTCTTTGCTCCTATCACCAGTTGCTAGGGCTCCCTCAGGTGAAACCCACTCGAATGGTGCTACCGTCTGGAATTCCACCCAGCTGAGAAATCAGAGCCAGAGTCCTCTCCGCTACTGCCCTGAGAGAAGAGGACCTGGGAGAGTCAACCAGGTAGGGACCGGCAGTGGACGAATGCACCATCCCCTGGGGACCACCGTCGTCCTCCTAATGGCCAGGGATTTCCATCATCTTGTTTGTTTCCCCCTGAGGTGGCGGATGTGCAATGATGTTGGCAAGTGATCCCCTCCCACAGACATCTGCCGCCACCTCCTTCTTTCAAGTCCCCGCTTGAATGTAGTGCTCCCAATCTCCACAAGGAGCTGCTACAAAGTGGGGAAGCCCCAGATCCCACCCCAGTGGAGGAGAGCAGTCTTCTGGATGCTCGATCCTCTCCTCCCCCTGCTGACCCCTGATGGCCCGAGTCTGCTCCTGAACTCAGGTCACCAGTGTGGCGCGAGGTGTGATGTCCAGTGCCTGAACTCTCAGCACCACTAGGTCAGCTGCTTGGTGCTTTATAACAGAATAAGGATTGCATTCCTCAATCTGCCCATTGTGCAATAGTGCAGAAAATGATCCTCCCCACCTTCACCTTCGACGATGCTGACATAGTTTACAGTGCCGCTCTTAAAACTCCCCTGATCAGACTAGATACCCACTTCAACTCCTTCTGTCATTTTGTTCTAGCCTGCCCCTCTCATACTCACCACTGCAAACTATATAAAACCTTGTCCCTCCCATCCTTAGAGTCCAGATGGTTGGCCCACACTGCCACCTTCATGACCAAATTCTGGTCTGGTAATCTCCCCCCTATCTTTCTTCTGCCATTTGTGCTTCCTCCCAACACACTTACTCCCTCCATAACTCTGACCTGAAATCCTTCACAATCCTCCATCGCTCTACTACCATTGGTCAATCTGCCTTCTCATTCTGCTGCCCTAAACTGTGGAATTCTCTCCCCTCCTCCTTCCACAATGCCACTTCACACAATTCTCTCTCTTCCCTACTACATGATTACACATCTCCTACCTGCTCATGTCAAAACCCTCCTACCTCTCTCTATAGTGTCCCCTCCACTCCCCCTCTAACCCTAGCTAGTCTCTCAACTCAATTTGTATTCCCAATGGCTTGCCCCAATTCTAGTCCCCAGCAATTGTTGTCCTTCTACCAACTTAGCTATCTATCCATCTCACCTTGTGTATACTGCTGTTTCAATGTACTCATTGCACCCCTGTATTATGCTGTAAATCTTCTCAAATATCAGGATGTACTTGATACAATGCATGTGGCTACTATGAATTCATAGCGCCCTTGTATTAATGCTGTAAATACTGTAGATTATCAATTTGTACTCGTTGTTATGCATATGACTGCTCTGTATGTTGTTCATAACCAATGATCTCTTACATTTTTGTTTATGTACTTGCACTACTCCTCTTCCCCTTCCCCCCCAGTCACATCTGGAAATGAGCTATACTGCTCAGCATGCCTTCCTGGTGAAACACTTGAATGAATAAATAAATAAATAAATCTTCACACAAATGTGCATGTCACTGCACATATGCTGGTTTGGTGGAAACTGTAAACATGAAAACAGCTCAGATGGTGGATGATGATGACATCCCTGATGGCTCCACACCACCCATCACAGGCACCCACCCACCCATGGTGGTTCAAGAGGTAAGAGGGTAGTCCTCGGTAGGATGGATGATGGGGCTGGGGGCCACTGTTGGAAAGAGGGACAGCCTGAGTGAGAGGTGGATAAACTGATAACAGAAGAAAAAAAAATGTACACAAGACTTGCTCAATAGTAGAGAAGAACCCATCTACGCTTTGGACAACAAAGTGAGTAAAGCCATGGCAAAAAAGGAATTCAGCAGTTTCCAAATGCCATCATTTGGATATGAGGTGGTCCTTCCATATGATAAACCTAGGGAGGGAGATTCAGAAGCCACCCTCCAAACTGGATCTACTAGGTGCCAGTATTTTTCAGGATTGTTGCTTGAAGCAGCCAGATTCATTTTAAAATGATGCCTTAGATTGCTGAATAAGGAAGACACAATAATTCTGAATTTTGCAGAACAAATTCCATGATTCAGGGGTATTCTTTTGTTGTTCTTGTTGTTTTTTTCTTTTGGTAGAATTTAGTTCAAAGTTTTTTTTTTTACTTTCTGTTTTTGTCCCCATTTTCACCTCATCAGCTGCTAGGACCTACCTCCACCTGCCCAAACCCTCTACCCACCATGTGATGTCCCAGATGATCCATCCCAACACCAGACTATGCTTGACAACCTTCCTGGTAGCACGACTGTATCCCACGGCTTATCCCCCATTGGCAGGACCCCCCAGTCCCCCTCAAACTGAGAGGAACATACTTCACTCAACAGTCGGGGCCCATGGGGTGGAGCCAGTGAAGTGCGGAAGGAGTTGAGGAGACCCTGCCATGACATGGGGGGCAGGGCAACTTCATTTGCCTGGAGCTGCTGGGGATTTTATTCTTTTTTCTCCCCTTACCCCAGGGCATGGTCTTGAGGTGGCCTTGGCAAGATGCCTATCAGGGCCATCAGAAGGGTGGGTGAGCCCCACCCCACCTTTGGTGCTCCCCTGCCAGCCCCACTCTGGGCATGTGATGCCTCTGCATCAACTGCCAGACGAGTGGGTATGTGCTGACATAAGGCCACCCCAAAGGGACCACTTGTTCCCTCCTGCATGACAACCCCTCCCCCTGGGTCACCAGAGGGTGGTCATGCAGCAGAAGGAGGTTAACTCTTTCCCTGAGGAGGGAGGCGTCCAATGGATGCCTGAACCTCACCTCACCGGCCGGCACTTAGTTCAAAGTTTTAATTGGGAAACTATCACTGCAGGAACCCAAGGAACCTGTCTCGCTCTTACCCTTTTTCAACAAAAGGAGCATGCATATTGTACACTCTTGAAAAGTGTTTGAGAAATAAATCCCACACATCATTGACCTCAGTGCAAGATTAAATCTGTGATAAAAACTTCAGAATTAAAGTCTCAGAAATACAGAAACTTAACAGTTTGGGGAGAGAATTTGGGAGGCAAAAGATCTGTTGTGCAAAAAATATTGAGTGGTGACTGCAAATGTTACCAAAGCATCCCAATTGCAAAACAGGAATGTCAGAAGAAACAAAAATTAAATCTAGTGTGGAAGATACCAGATTAACAGGATCAGTACGAGGAAATCCTTTATTAGCTGGTGCAAACCTAATGGGGATAAAGGTGCTGCCTTGCCAGTGAGCGTTAAAAATCACCCAAGAAAATCTAGTTAATAAAATCCAAAAAGAATGGATAAAAAAGTGGTAAGACTTGAACATTTGGTTGCCTTTCATTTGGGTGAGCAATATAGACATCTGACAAGAATTTTTTCTCCTGATAAGTCTACTGTTACAAAAACGGAGTTAATCAGACCTCCTCAAGAGTCAGACTTAATTAAAGAACAGTGAATGGATGAGGGGAAAAATATGGCAGTGTCACCCCCATGTCTGCTCCTGTCTGACCTGAAGATGGAATAATTTGGTATATTTACATCAGTATCTGGAACTGCGGGGTCAAGCCAAGTCTCAGTTAAGGCAATGACTGACAGTTGAGAGGTGGATGACCAGGCTAACAAGTGATCCCTTTATGGTAAAAAAACAACAAAAAACTTTACACATTTGGATGATAAAAACTAATTCCATTTAAGGTGGGCCCTGGATTCAGTTCAATATCTCCAGCAGTTAAGAAAAATAGGAATTGAACCATAAAAGGACTGAACAAACTAAATATTTCAGACCCCTTGTGGACCAAAACAACCATCTGGACTGTTTAGTAGAAATCTGAAAGAAGTAAAATGCAACCCTGAATAGCCAGTACTTTTGGACAAAATAGCTGGGGAAATATCTGACATTGAGGGAGGAAAAACAAAAGATGAAGCTGTAGTAGAATTTTATATTACCAATGTGGTATCAGTCCTAAATTAACTCATTAAAGAGGGAATACTGTAATAAACCAAGATCCACATGGTGAAGGAGCCTCAGAAAACAACTCTAAATTTTAAACAAAGGGTAAAAACAAAGCATGGGTGTATACCATTACGAAGACAAATCAAAAAAGAGTTAAAAACATGAAAAGTAAACAAAAATAACATTTAAAGCCGCTTCCTCATAGCATCCCACCAAGGACTCCCACTGCTCCAATGGAAGACACTCACTTGGAGTGCTGCTCTGTGGAGTGCCATTTGGGTGATTCCACTTTTCTTGCAGGGGGAAACTGTGCCTCCTCTGATATCACCAACCACCCCTCCCAGAACCAGCAAACGCCACCAGCCAGTCTAGGAACTTGGGGTGGGTGGGTGAGCAAACTGTTTCTGTAAGAGGGTAGAAAGGAAAGGAGCTGTTCAAGGGCTCAGTAGTCCAAAGGCTAGTTGTATTCCAGATTGCTGTGGCAGCAGTAGTATTTCTATATGCACCTAAGGTGCATACGGCTGCTCAGTTTAGGTTTCCAGGAAGCCGTCATGCCCCATTTCAGAACATAGCCATTCACCAAGCATTGCGATTCTTTCTGAATGGTATTTATTGTTTTTAGTAAAATCAAAACAGCATATTCTATAAATGTGACAAACGTGGTCTTACATTACTGGTCATACACATACTGTAAACATAATAAACCAAATACGGACATAGGCTACAGTACTGCAATATAGTTGACCTAAAGGATGAAACTTATTAACCACAGAAACAGGAAATGCTACTACACTGTCTAAATTATTTTTGTATTTTATTTTTGCATTCAGTCTTATTCTTCAAATAGTTGCTTTTTCTAATCTAAAGTATTTGTG
This sequence comes from Neoceratodus forsteri, assembly GCA_016271365.2. Lineage (NCBI taxonomy): Eukaryota > Metazoa > Chordata > Ceratodontiformes > Ceratodontidae > Neoceratodus > Neoceratodus forsteri. The sequence goes on along the minus strand of CM057453.1, from coordinate 1,318,514,442 downwards.
CAACATTTGTAAAAGACACCTTTTAATGTAGGGTCTTTTCAGTCCTAATAGTTTAATCCTGTAGAAAAATACAGCTTTTTACTATTACTACTACAACATACAATCCAAATCCAGTCATAGAATGTTTTATTGTATTTTATCTGGGAAAACAACTAATTGATGTAAAAGAACCTCTCATACAATTCCCTGGTGCAGCAATAGTAGAACAGGCATTAAATAGGTTTCTACAGATGCAAAAAGTGTGTACAGAGAATTTATTACTGCAATTTGGGGAGGAACCTGTGGTGAAAAGGAAAACAATTCTAGTTGAGATACCAATGTGGCAAGCATCAGCACAAACATCGTTTGATAAAGTTCTCAAACCTAACAGCCCTGTGGTTTCAGGAGAGGGGTGTTCTTGTGAGGTAGCCCACTGTGCCATTTTTTGAGCCGAGGGGGGAAAAAGATCATGAACACTGTAGCCAAACTAATTCCTTTCTGAGATGAAGCAGAAAAAAATAATTACAGTCCAGAATAGCATCCCATATTTTCTCTCCAGCTGTTAAATGAAACCTGAACTTTGTCACAGCTATTAAGGACTCATAGACCCACTCATGGAAAAAGGCCTGCAGATGAAAAACAACCAATAACTAGTATCAGAGCTAAAAGAAGCTAATTATGGAAATGTTTTCCCATAATCATAGTGGTGATTTATTGCCATGATACCAGCCTGAAATTATGTAACAAGTTCCTCAGCTGCTAGCGCTTTAATCAAAACTGAGAGGTTCTTTGTAGTTTTTGCCCTCTGGAATCTAGAAATCTAGTGGGCCAAGACATGTGGGACAGGATGTTCATAGGTCCTGATTTCGGCTTGCTAATGTTTGCTCCGGGAGCAAATCAGTGCATGGAGTTAACCAGAGGTATATTGAAATATGCTATTGGTCTTTGCGAGCACTAAAGGCATGTTCCAATATACCAGCCAGGCACTAACCTAATTGTAATTGCAAACTCCAGCCCCCTAATGGCCACAGGAGGTATGTGGCCAGTAGGATGCTATGGGAATTGAAGGACCAATCCAGTTGTTAGGGTCCACTAATGGCACTTGCTCCCCTGAAGCAATCTGCCATATTTATTTATGTATGTATGTATGTATGTATGTTGTTAGTTTGTTATTTTTTCTTTATTTATTTGTAACGTTTGACCAGCACCTAAGATACAAATGACCTCATAGCACTAGTAAGGGACTACGGGGTCATTTGCATCTCATTAGGGCCTCATTACAGGCTATGAGCAAACAGATTTTGTGACCTCCCCTTTGCCTGCCATGGCTGCCTGTACTCTGATCTAGTGCCCCCCAAATATCCTGCCAATATTTCCTAAGTATTTCCCTGGTATACAATGGTGCCACCTACCCCTGAACACCCTGCCACTGTATCTGTCAATTTTCCCTGGTGACACCAGTCGTGGATCCAGCATTACTAAAGATCCTGTAGCAGCAGGACCCTTCTTTGACCTTTGCATGCAATAGAACTAATCCAACATAACATAATACAATATATTTCCAACACAACCAAAATTAATTGTATCATGGCTCACTAGCAGTAATTATCATGTTCAGTACAGGATAACAGAAATGGAAGTTTTCTGCCTGCTTGTTGATAGCCCATCTACGTTTAGTCTGTCCACATTCATTATTACCGCAGGACCCTTTTTAAAATTCTGGATCCGACACCCCTGTCCTCCTGGTTTGAATCTCTCCACCTGATCCACCCACCCTGTTTCGAGAGCACCCACCTCATGGATCTGACTCCCTCTAATCTGCTTGGCCTGTCCTCAGAGCACCAACACCCCTCAGCAACCAGCAGAGACCATTCACTCACCTCCACGTCCAGCTGACAACTGCCAGTTCACAATTAAGTGCCTCCTGTAGTAGCAGCTGATTGCAGTAGGTGTGCAGTCATGAACTGCATGAACAAGGAAAATTGACAGATATATCAGCAGGGTGTTCAGGGAGTACCACTGGACGTTAGGGAAATACTTATTAAATATTGGTGGGATGTTCAGGTGGTGAGGGGGCAGTGCTTAGGGGATGCAGGTCATATGACTTGGTTTGGGGTGGAAGTAATTAGCATGTACGACAGAGTGTATGTCCATCACACTCCTCTTCACAACACTGCAACATAGCCTGCAATACAGGCAGCACAAGTTTTGACTGGGGTTCTGGTGGGATTTGTACAAAATCCCTACTGTTTTAAAGCTGGCCCTTTAAAACCTCTCTGTTCTGGTTGTTCTGAGTGTTGGATGTGTCTCAGGAGGAGTGGTGTTAACAAGCAACACCTGGGCCCAAAAGGGGGCTGGGTGAATAAATCGAGTGCGGGTTTTTGTTTCAGGTAGATGCTGTAAGTGGAGACAGAAACTGAATTCTGGCTAAGCTGAATGCAAGCTGTTTTGTTTTGTTTTCTATTTACTGAAGTAAAGAAAATTTATTTTTTTTAAACTGGCCTCCAGTGTTCCCAGAAACTGCCCACCACACCACCCTGTCATATGTGGTGGTAGCAGTGGGATTGAACTTCCCCCTGTTTAAATAGGGGTACGATGGACTCAGATAAAGTTCTGAAATGGCTGGCAGAACAGCGAGTGCAACAGACCCAGATGCAAAGGGACTGGATGGCTCAACAAGCACAATTGCAGGTGCAGAGAGACCAACAGCTGACACAACAACAGGTGCAGAGAGACCATCAGCAAACACAACAGGCACAGATGCAAAGGGACTGGATGGCTCAGCAAGCACAACAACAGGTGCAGAGAGACCATCAGCTGGCACAACAACAAGAACAGAGAGATCAGCAATTGCAGGAGTTTATGAAGCAGGTGCTGCAATTACAGAAGACACTGTGCCTCAGCTCCAGGACACAGGGAATCCTGTCACTGTAGGACCCCGCCCCATGCTAACAAAAATGGGTCTTGAGGATGACCCTGAGGCTTACCTTACAACTTTTGAGAAAGTGCCAGCACCACTGCTTGGCCACAAGAAAGTTGGGCTACTTACATTGCACCGCACCTGACCGGAGACACCCAAGCTGCATACAATCAATCAATCAATTGTTTATTTATAAAAAGCGCAGTTACAATTTGATCAAAGCACTTGTACAACTAGGTAATGCATAAAAACATCAATAAAATACAATACGAACAGATTATGATTATAATAAAAATTTTCCAACCATAACATCACATAGCAAGTCAAACAAAGTCAGAAAAAGCTGATTCAAACAGATAGGTTTTAAACGTTGTTTAATACAGAAGCCTAAGTGACACCACCACCAGAGACAATGATCAGGTAAAGGCGGCTATCTTAGACTGGGTTGGAATAACTGAAGAAAGTAACTGATGGATGTCACAAACCCACTCAGCAGGTCAGCCCTCTACTCCGAAAGTGCCAACCTCCTAACACAGTCTTGTGAACAGGAAACAGAAACAGGGTAACCCTCCTGACTGTTTTTGTGGGTTCGAATCAACCTTTGGTCTCAAGTCTTGGAGGGATTCAAACTGTGAACCTCTTGTTAGCGTACCCAATGCACAGACTCAGATAATTCTGTCTTTGGGGGGCCAGATATCTTTGCCTACAGACACCTAACCAGGTGTACAGAAATGAAGCCTTAAAAACTATGATAAAAGACCTCAGATTAAACCCTTACCTTTTTCCAGTTTGGTATCACCATCCAAGCTTATGCTCAGTGTCTGCTTTAACCATATATACTTCACTTGTAAAGGAAAGAAATTCAAAGACAGACCAAGTAGGCTCTAAAAATAGAGTTTTACTAAAATAGATAAAAACAATATGTAAAACATAAAATACAGAACTATTATATCACAAGAACCATACAATCTTTTAAAAGAACAAGGTTTTAACAGTGCAATTCCTAATACAGTACTTAGATTTTGTCTCTCTCTCTCTAAATACCTACTTAAAGTGCTCAAAGATGTTTTTTTGCCAGAGCGTAGATAAAAGTGTCCCTGAAGGAAAACAGAATATTCTTTAAAAAAAAAACTGTATTTGCCAACCCCTTTGTGTGAGGTCACCTAGCTCCTCCTCTGTCAGAATATATAAAAAATATATCTATACAAAAACAGGATGTCTTTTCAAAGTATTAAATTCTGTAATCCTCAGCACAACTCATTTTCTTCAACATGAGTTTATTTGATCTTAGGAGCAGTTTCCCCTTTCCAGGACATCAAAACATATTTTATGACTTCGCACTAAAACGTCATAACCTGCTCTCCTTCCTCTAACTGTTATAAAAGTTTATGATCTATCTTGGCAGTTAGGTATCTTCTAGCCTGTAATTAGCTTCTGGCCTTCCAGGTAAAACCTTGTATTTAAAACCCGTGTGTGATCTCATATGCTGTCTCAACCTCTCTCATGAGAGACAGTCCATAACACATTTTTATATTACAAAAGCATAGGTTAATCAGAACCAGCTGTCTGAGTGTCACAATGGAAATTTCGTATCTTGCGTTTCAAGACTGGGTCACGTTCTAGAGTGCTGGCAAAACAATTACAAAACTTGGCTGCTTGGAGGTTAAAATCAGAGGTATGTACTAAAGAGGAGATTATGGATTTGATTGTGCTGGAGCAGTACCGGAACATTTTGCCAGATTAAGTTGGCTGCTGAGTAACCTGACATGAACATATCACTCTGGCTGCTGCAGTGAAAATCACAGAACATTACTTGGAAGCTGAAAGACCAGAGGTCACTAAGAAGAGTGAAAACCATGATGAACCTCGGGTGACGATCCAGGGAGAAGAACCTCGCAAAAGAAGGAAGAAAGGACTCTGGGGGTAGAGGAACAAAGGTGCTGGTAAGAGTAAGTGGTTAAATGGTGAAATGTTGCTGACCCCCACTTTTAAAAGGTAGAAATCCCAGGCCTAGTGCCCCTTCACTGACCCAAATGGGGGGGGGGTAGATCATAAACCTAATAATAGCACTGTATGTTTTTGGTGTGGTAAAATGGGGCATATTAATAAGTTCTGTGATTGCATGGACTGTGATTTTGTGGAATGTATAGCTACCACATGCACACAGGAGTCTCAGGCCAAACACACATATACAATACTAGTGCAAGTAGCCAGCCAAACAGTTACTGCTGTGGTGGACTCAGGCTGTGGGCAGACACTGGTTAAAGAATCTGTGGTTGGCCCCAACCTGAGTGAGTGGGGAAAATTCCATAAATATTGCCTGCTTGCATGGGGATACTCAAACATACCCTACAGCCCCAGTGTGGTTAAAAGTGGGCAACTGGGCAGGAATAAGAAAAGTGGGAATTTCCAAAACTTTACCCTGGCCAGTAGTTCTGGGCTGAGACTGGGAAGGGTTTCATACCCTCCTGCACAGCAATATGGGCAATGCCATGTCCACAGGAGACCACAGAGACAGAGGGTCTAGAACATGTATTTCCTGTTACTGACTATTACCTATTTGGCTCAGAGGGGAAACCTAAGAAGTCTTGAGGTCAGAAATGGAGGGAAAAAAGAAGGGGCCCCTCCATCTGAGATTGTTGTAGTTGGGGACCACAAGGACCCAGGTTCAAGGAAAATCTGGGGTGACTCAGATGAGGACATGGCATCCACATCTACAGGCAGGCACAATGTCCTTCCAGAGGTCAGACCTGACCTTTTTCAAAACACAGCTAACATATTTGCCGAACAATGGGCTGATGAGATGCTTAAAAATGCCTACCAGAACTTAGCTGTGGTAAATGGTAAAGTGGTAGATGAAAAAAAGCACAATGTTTTCCCAGGTTTGAACTGAAAGATGATATTTTGTACCAGGTAGAACCTGAGAGACAATTTGGTGCTTTTCGTAACCAGTTAGTGGTTCCCAGGTCTGCAAGAAGAGAGGCGCTGAGACTGGCACGTACGATACCTATTGTGGGTCATTTTGGTGGAGAGAAGACTGAGGCATGCATACTTGCACTGTTCTTCTGACCAGGTGTATGAAAGGAAATAGCAGACTTTTGTGCTTCATGCCCTGAGAGTCAGTTGATGGCCCCTAGAAGAGAGACAAGGCTCCGTTGATCCCTTTGCCCAAAATAGGCACCCTGTTTGAAAGAATTATAGTTGATATGGTGAGACCCTTGATAAAAAGTACATCTGGGTATCAGTATATATTGGTTATATTGGATTATGCGGGTATCAGTATATATTGGTTATACTGGATTATGCAGGTATCAGTATACAATGGTTATATTGGATTATGCCACCGGTTACCCTGAGGTTGTTCCCTACAACCTGGTCAGAGGCTAAAGAATTGATAAAAGTGTTTTCTCGAGTTGGACTGCCAAAGGGAATCTTAACTGATCAAGGCACTAACTTCATGCCAAAACCTATGCGATAGGTGTGTGCTTTACTGAAGGTTAAGTTCATCCGGACATCAGTGTATCACCAACAGACTGACGGCTTAGTGGAATACTATAACAAAGTAGTAAAAGGTTTGCTGTCTAAATTCGTATTAGCTGAGGAAAAAAACTGGGATGAATTACTACCCAATTTAATGTTTGTGACTTGGGAGGTGCCATAGTCATCCACTGGGTTCTCGCCCTTTGAATTGTTGTATGGGTGACAACCCCGAGGAATTCTGGATCTCATAAAAGAGATGTGGGAAGGACAGGCATATAGTCCACTTAACATGTTCCAATATGTATTACAAATGAGAGAAAGACTGGACACAGTGGGCAGATTTGCCAAAGAAAATTTAATAAAAGCACAACAAACCTAGGCAGGACATTATAACAAAGGGGCCAGATTACGGGAGTTCAAGACTGGCAACTGAGTACTCCTGTTGCCAAGCTTTGAGAGTAAACTCATAGCTAAATGACAGGGTGTATAAGGTCCTCAGAAAGGTGGGGCCAGTTGATTATGAAATCTTACAACGGATAGGAAAAAGCAAAAACAAATTTAACATGTTAATTCGTTGAAACTCTGGAAAGACAGGGAGGTATTACTCATTGACCCAGAAGACCCAAAAGGGGCCCCAAGTCTGGTGATGGATGAGGACTTGGATGATGGAATCCTGAACTTAGGACCTAAAACTGTAAAGGAACCGAGCCCTGTCCCAGCGGATGACTGGCTCCACCAAACACAAAAGCAAGAAGCCCAGAGGTTGACAGAGAATTTTCAGTATGTATTCTCCCCAAAGCCAGGACGAACCCATGTGATCCAGCACCACATGGACACAGACTCAGGTGTCCAGATTCACCAACAACTGTACAGACGACTGGAAAAAGTCAGAGAGACTGTATGGAAGGAAATCCAGTATCTGTTGGAGTTGGAAGTTATTGAGAAATCCCAGACTGAGTGGTCTAGCCGAAACCAGATGGGACCACCCAGTTTTGTATAGACTTCTGGAAAGTTAATGCTGTATCAAAGTTCCACGCATATCCTATGCCAAGGGTAGATGAAATTTTGGACCAAGTGGGGAAGGCTTTTTACATTAGTACCCAAGATCTGACCAAAGGATATTGGCAAATTCTGTTAATTCCTGAGAGAAAACAACCTTTGTCACCTCATTTGGCCTATATCAATTTACCGTGCTTCCCTTCACATTGCATGGAGCCCCCAGCCACATTCCAGAGGATGATGGACCATATCCTTTGTCCCCATGGGCTGTGTGCAGCAGCATACCTGGATGATGTTGTGATATTTAGCTCTGATTGGGATAACCACTTACGGGATATGTCTGCGGCTGGTACTTCTGTCACTCAGGGAAGCAGGTCTTATGGCCAATACCGTGAAATGTGCCCAAGGGCAGCAGGAGACAAAATACTTGGGGTATATGGTTTGAAACAACCACACACGCTTGGTTATCGATAAACTAAAGGCCCTAGCTGACTGCCCATCCCGACTACTAAGAAGCAGGTTAGGTACTTTCTGGGACTTGTAGGGTTTTACCACAAGTTCATTACAGAATTCTCAACCCTTGCTGCCCTGCTAACTGATCTAATGGCACAAACTGCCCCAAATCAAGTCCATTGGTCTCCTGAGTTTCAGACAACATTTCAGACAATCAGAAATGTGCTGTATCAGGGGCCAGTTATATGAAGTCCAGATTTCAACCATCTCTTCATTTTTGTATACAGATGCCGCTGAGCTGGGGCTAGGGGCAGTGTTATCACAAGAATTTGAGGATGGGATTCACTCCATCCTGTATCTATCTTACAAACCTTTTCTCCGGTAGGAGCGCTATGCCACGCTGGAAAAAGAATGTCTGGCAGTACAGTGGGCAGTGGTCAACCTCCGTTACTACCTGTTGGGATGGAAGTTCACTTGTGTCACTGACCACACTCCCCTCAAGTGATTACATGCTGTGCGTGATACCAATGCCCGGGTCACCAGATGGTATTTGGCATTACAATCTTTTTTGTTTGATGTGCAGCACTGGGCAGGCACCCAGCATGTAGTGCAGATTTTTTCTCCTGGGAGGGTGAGTCTCTGGCTTCTTACTGAGCATACCATGGGCATGACTCTGAGGGGCAGGGTATGTGCCAGAGTGTATATCTGTCATGCTCCTCTTCACAGCCCTGCAACACAAGCAGCACAAGTTTTGACTGGGGCAGTGGTGGGATTTGTGCAAAATCCCTACTGTTTTAAAGTTGGCCCTTTAAAACCTCTCTGTCCTGGTTGTTCTGAGTGTTGGCTGTATCTCCAAAGGAGGGGTGTTAACAAGGAACACTTGGGCACAATAAAGGGGGCGGAGCGAATAAAGAGAGAAAGGTTTGTTGTTTTAGTTAGCTGCCATAAGTGGAGGCAGAGACTGAACTGAATTCTGGCTAAGCTGAATGCAAGCTGTTTGGTTTTTCTTTTCTCAGTATTTCATTTGTTTAAACTGGTCTCTGGAGTGTTCCTTTTGTGAGTGTTCCCAGAAGCCACCCTGCACGTTACCCTGTCACAGCATGGCACTAATCGCTACTTACTGCCTCTCCAAACCTACCCATATGCTGGCATATCTATATGCAAGGCACTATCAGCTGCTTTGCATAGTCACACTGGTATATTTTAGGGCTGCTTACAAATGTGTTAGCGACCTCCTAACCATGCCATCCAATATAACATTTTGCGGTCCTTCCCTGCTTTGGGGCTGCAAGGTGGTGTTAGCAAGTTGCTAACCTATTTTGATATTGCAAAAGTATTTCCAATATCACGGCTATGGACTATTTGGCCATGCCTCTACTCTATGCTTAGCAGAATATCAGGTAGATGGAAGGATTCAGTGGTTACAGTGCGCACTCCCTCTTGAAACAAAGGGTTTGATTAAATGCATGCTGAAAATAGAAAATAAAACAAATTAACATTTGAACCAAAAGTCTGTTTCAGGAATTATCTACAAAGAGAAAAGTAAGCATAGTTAGTCTCTACCCTGTTGGTTTGAAAACTTTCCATTCTCTGTGAAGTGATATTTCCTTATATTTTATTTGTACATGTTTTCAAGAACACTTACAATATTCATCTCATGGAAAGATAGCAGTATACAGTACATAGAAACATAGGCTTTTACGGCAGATAAGGACTGCTTGGCCCGCCTAGTCGGCCCATTTCCCTACCTACAGGATAAGCTGCAGATCCTAGTTAACCAACAGCCTATTTCTTCCTACCCCCCACAAGAATTGCCTTATGTCTGTCCCATGCATTCTTGAATTCTCCCACAGTTTTAGACCCCACAGTCTCCTCAGGAAGGCTGTTCCATGTATCCACCACCCTCTCTGTGAAAACATACTTCCTCACATTGCTCCTGAGCTGTCCCCCCTCTTTCTTCAAATTGTGTCCCCTTATTCTTGCACATCTTTTTCTGAAAGATGCTACCCTCTTGGACTTTGTTGATTCCACTGAGGTACTTAAAAGTTTCTATCATGCCCCCCCCTCTGCCTCCTTGCCTCAAGGGTATACATATTAAGTTCCTTTAGTCTCTCCTCGTATGGCTTCTATTGCAGACCCTGCACCATTTTAGTTGCCCTCCTCTGGACTGCCTCCATCCTATCTATGTCCTTGTGGATATGGGATCTCCAGAACTGGATGCAGTACTACAGATGGGATCTCACCAACTGTCTATACAAAGGGATGACAACTTCCTGTTTTCTGCTGGTGATGCCTCCCCCTATACATCCCAGTATCCCCCCAGCCCTCCCTACTGCCTTCTCACATTGCTTGCCAACCTTAAGGTCATCTGATATGATTACCCCCAGGTCCCTTTCCATTTTTGTTGTTGTTACTACCCCCCCCATTGTGTACTCTTCCCCTGGGTTTTTGTTTCCCAGGTGCATTATTTTGCACTTCTTTGCATTGAATCCAAACTGCCATAAATCTGATCATTCCTCCAACCTTGCCAAGTCTCTTCTCATCCTTTCCACACCTCCTTGTGTATCAACCCTATTGCAGATCTTTGTGTCATCTGCAAAGAGGCATACTTTTCCTTCTAGTCCCTCTGCAATGTCGCGTATAAAGACATAAAAAAGGACTGGACCCTGCCGTACCCCACTAGTAACCCCCCTTTCTTCAGAGTGGACTCCATTTACAATTACCTTCTGTGTCCTGTTGTCCAGCCAATGTTTTACCCAGGCTACCACCCTGGAACCCACTCCCAGGCTGGTTAATTTGACTATTAATCTTTTGTGTGGGACTGTGTCAAATGCCTTGCTAAAGTCTAGGTAGGCCATGTCCACAGCCCCTCCCTGGTCTACTACTTTGGTCACCCAGTCAAAGAAATAAATTAGATTCATCTGACATGACCTTCCCACTGTGAACCCATGCTGCCTTGGGTCCTGTGCCCCACTGGCCTCTAGGTACTGAACAAGTCTTTCCTTCAGAAGCGATTCCATCACTTTACCTACCACAGAGGTCAAACTGACAGGTCTATAGTTTCCTGCCTCTCTCTTGCTCCCACTTTTGTGAAGGGGAAACATATCCACCTTCATGCAGTCCTCAGGTACCACACCATCCTCCCATGATTTGTTAAAAAGGGTAGCAAGTGGTGTCACTAGTTCTCCCCTTAAATCTTTTAGAATTCTGGGGTGAATCCCATCAGGCCCCATTGCTTTGTCCACCTTCAATTTTAGGAGTTCTTTCAGAACCCTTTCTTCTGTGAATGGACTGGGATCGATCCCCGTATCCAGAGTGCCTCTGTTAATTGGATTAGGTACCTCCCCCCCTCCTCCTCCTTTGTGAATACTGAGCAGAAGTATTTGTTCAGTGTCCCTGCTTTTTCACTGTCTCTCTCTGCCCACTCACCGTACATTCTGTTCAGCCTCACTGTCCCTCCCTTTGTCTTTTTACGCTCTCTGATATACCCATAAAAGGTTTTATCCCCCTTCTTAACCAAGTTGGCTACCTTTTCCTCAGTTTGTGCCTTTGCTATTCTGACTTCCCTCCCTGCTTCCGTCTGCCTTAACTGGTACAGTTCTCCATCCTGCTCCTTCTGTGTTTCCTTATACTTCCTAAATGCTATCTTTTTCTCCCTAACCTTCCCCACCACCTCTTTTGAGAACCATAGTGGCTTTTTCTTTCATTTTGATTTGTTTATTTGCTTCACACAATGGTTTGTTGCCTCTGTGATGGCAGTTTTGATAAGTCCCCATTGTTGCTCCACCCCTCCTTCTAGCCTGTTTGCTAGTGCTTTTCTAAGGCACTCTCCCATCTTGCCAAAGTCAGCCCTCCTGAAGTCCAGTATCCTCACTTTTGTATGGCTTGACTCTGTAGCTGCTTATAGTGAATGGTGGAATGCCATTCTAACTCACCTTTCATATTAGCTGAAACCTTGTTGTACCACAGTTCAAAGGTCATGGAATGTGATTGTACCCTTCTGGGAAACAACAACATTCCAGCTGATTTGAAAAGTGCATGAAGCACTGGCAACAGAAACTGCAGGATCAACCAGATAGAAACTTGTGGTGGCAGCAAGATTACTCGACCCAGTGAGTCAATCAAATCCCAGAGATGCAGGACTAACCAGATATGAAAAAAACATGCAGGATCAACTAGATATATTAAGTTATACTAAAAATATTATGTAGGATCAACCAGACATTTTAAATTACTTACAAAATCAAAAAATGATTCTTCACAGTCACTCCTCTCCCTTAATGAGAAATATGGCTGCCATGTTTTTTTTAAATCCTGCCCACACGCAACTGGCAACCAATGGAACCCAGAGCTAGAGACATAAGGATGTTTGCTCCCTAACAACCACACCACTGACTCAACAGTCAGCCTTAGAACCTGGAATAAGATGCAGCAGCATAAATTTATTTTTCTATAACAAACAAAGATCAAACTTTTATTATATTACTTTTAGGGGCACCATACACTATAAGAAATGCTGGATGTGCAACTCTATGCACAACCAGTGTATTCTACACCTCAGGGTTCTGATTCCCACAGACCTCTTGAGCTTTGCTCTAGAGGTCAGAGGGAATCAGAACCCCTCTGTGGCAGAATACACTGGCTGTACATAGTTGCCCATCCAGTATTCTCTATTTAGTATGTTCTCTTACTAATGATGACTTCAAACATTTCCCTTCTGATAAGGATACAGGGAATTACAGATTTTTATTAAACAACTTGTTCTGCATGTGGCATGCAACTAAAGAACTCAAAGGAGCTTGGTTTGCAAACGTAATACTACAGTATACCCTTTTTACAATTTGACCCACAATATTCACTATGGCTCCCACAGTAACATTGAAAACAAACTCTAGCATGAGCCAATATGGCTGCAGATGTGGTCCGCAGAACATGTCACTGTCTGCCATGTCCAAGATGGCTGCCGGGGTTCTCTGTGCATACACAACAAGTTGTGCATGCACACTGGGCTCCAGTGGCCATCTTGGATATGGCAGACTGTGCCATTGGAGTTCACTGGGCATGCGCAAGTCGTCCAGACCTACATGTTTTCAATGGAAAAGACTGAGCTTGAGATGCAGTATTTAATTTTCTTTATTTCTGTGCATGGAAAAGCATAAAAACAAGCATAATATTACATAAAATGCATTAATGTGATTGAACATCTTTTGTGAGTATATTTCTTTATTTATTAGCTTTGTCACTGAGCCAAAAAGGCATTAGAGGCAGGATGCTCATTAAAATATTGTTTTCACAATAGCTGAAAACAGGCTGTGCACTTAACAGGTGCTAGTAAACTGAGAAAATGTGCACAGAAACATGTACTCAACTAGTATGCATGTAACCGGAAAATTTTACATTGCAGAGACAGGAAAAAAAATTGATAAAATAGAAAAAGTGTATATTTATCCGAATGTGCACTTATCTGATATTTACATAAGTGGGCTCCACTGGATCAGAAATTGATATTTACAAGTCTATCAAGTACAGAAATCTGCAGCCTTTCTGTTTTACATTAGTGACAACTCCACTGTAAGGCGAACAGTCTGAGAAACATCCCTGCAATTGCTCTCATTACAATTCCAACCCCAGCCCCACACATTAAAATAATAACCCCCTTTCAGTCTTATAGTGCTCAAATATTTAAGAAAATGTTCCCATATTTAATATGTAAGCAATAAGGCATGATGGGGTGTGTGTGGAACACATTTTATCGCATGGCTAGGGGCGTAATAAGGCACGAGACCAAAGGCCAAATTACTTTAGCCGCTGGCCATGTGGTTTAATGTTTTCCACACACATCCCAGAGTACCTTATTGTGCTTATAAAATGGGCTCCTTTTAAAAAAACTTTTTAAGTTGGGAAAATCATGTTTATATGTAGAAACAATATATTTATTTGTGTGCATTTATGATAAAATAGTCCTTCCACCCACTACAAATGATGTCATTGTATTGTTGCCTACTTTCTTCTTCCTATTTTTTTTCTCTGTTTTTCTCCACATTCAAGATATGGAATGTTTGTCATGGAATGTTAACCATGGAATACATGGCTTCAAATTTCTGCTCAGTTCCACTGGTAAAATGTTACTCTCCTAACATACTATACACAGACACAACAAAGGCCTCTGTTACAGCCAGAGACTCAGTTATCTCACTGTCAGGACAAGGAGAAGAGAGTTCCCTGATGAACAGGTAAAGATAGGGAGATTTTTCATTGTCAGCAAAGAAGCAGTTGTAATGAAAACTATAAACAATACTTAATGTTTCTAATTTGTTTATGTGTGTAAGGAGAATGTGATGATCAGGAAAACAACATTTAATTAATCTGTTTTATTTTGTATTTAGGGTAGTTTTATTTTTATGGCCCAGTCAAATAAATGTGATGCTTACAGTTACAGGGCAAAAAACAATGGCTGCCAGTTGAATTCTTAACATTCTTTTAGCGTAATGATTCCAGTGGTGATCAGTGCACATTTGGCAGCGCTTTTTATTTTCCATGCATGGAACATAATTGCTACTTGAACAACAGCCAATCAGATTTCAGAATTTCCCCTTACCATTTTATAAAAGTGCTTCACTCACCAACTGAAAAGCTTACCAGGATGCAACTTGCATGTAGTGGTTCTGAGAGGTAATCTGAATCCACACACACAGTTCAAGTTATTAAGAAACTTGACTGAAAATCTGTTTGGGACTCATACAACCCAAATCTTAAAAACCTACTGAGTACATTGCACTGCCACCTGACAGACAGAGGTTGAGCATGAGCCCCGGATTCCCATACTGAACCCATCTAAGGATCAGGTTCTTAGGTCATGGATCAGGTAGAGAGATGTTGCAAATTTTTAATTGCCCAACAAAGTTGGTGTGAATTCAGGAAATTCTGTTTGTGAAGCTTCAGGAATTTCCCAGTAGGCACGTCAACTTTGCTGGTGAATTTTTATATTTTGTTTTAAAAAAAAACTTTACAATTCCATATTGTCCCTCCCCATGCACTGTTATGTAATTTCATCCCCCCTCCCACCTCCCAAGCACTTTTAAATCTTAACCACCTCCCATTCCCCCACTAGCACCCTCTTCCCCCACACCCTGGTGAAAGTAAAATCCTACCTGCTCCGACTGTCGAGAAAGTTATTTATACGCCCTTCCTCCCACCCATGAGCCAAATACACTTCCACCTGCCTCCTGACACAGCCACACCTTAGTGCACAAAAAGACCTCCCACTCAATCCCCCCTTGGTCCTCACCAACACCCATAACAAATTCTGCTGTGACCCTGTAATAAAGAAAACACTTCCCCAAAGCAGAGCGTGTGCTATCTTCAGTATCCTCCTCAGTAATAGCACTGGTGAATTCATAAATGGTAATGTCTTTGCTCCTAGTAAAACCTGATTAGCTGTATTTCACCATTCATCTTGCGCCACCATCATTAGTTACTGAGGAGAGCACTGAACAGAGAAGATGCTCTGTACTGGGGACTATTTCTTTATTACAGTCACAGAGAAGGAGACTTTTTATTAATACCAGTGGAGGCTGCAGGTGTATGTTTGGTGTGGGGCTGGGGGAGGGTATATAAATAGCTTTCTGGACAGTGGGAGCAGGACCACATTTATATATATTCAACAGGGCAGGGGGGAGGAGGGTGCTACCATTGGGATGGAAGGGGGTAATTATGAGATTTAAAAGTGTATGGGAGGTGGGAAACAGGTGGTATTACACTATAGTTGGTGGGGGTATTTTATGTAATATGATGCCTGCAGTTTTTTTTTTTTACCAGCTAATTGCATGAATTTGCATAGCAGTACTATACAAGTTACTAACTCACCCCAAACTGGTCATTTCTGTAGTTTCACAGAGTGACTTTGGGCAATCTGCTGGGTGAATTAATACATGAATTGCCATCATTAGCATAGTAAATTTGCTGAAATTCACAATTTTTTTGCAGAATGAATTTCAGCAACTTCACACATCACTAGTCCTGCAGGTGTTTCCAGGAGATGAGATGATCTGCTTCCAAATATGGAAAGTAAGGGCCAGCCAGCACTCATTCATCTCCCCCCCCCACGTCAGCCAAACATCAATGGAGATGTACTGCTATTAGCAGTAAGGCAGACACTAACACTCCATCCTGAGTACAAGAATTGTGCATCTGTGGTTACTCTGAATACTGAAGTAGGGAATGGGGGATTCAGAGGAAAAATGGAAAAAATGCATATCTCTGACCACTGACCCAAAGCCTAACTTACTGTTTTACCAGCTGGTCTAAACATTAATCCAGATCCCCAGTACAAGCAGTCTTCAATTATGCTGGGCTCAGACATGAAACTAGAACTACAACCAGCTCAGATTCTAAAACACTGTTAAGGTAAGGCATGGCAAATGTTATATATACTGTTAAGGTAAGGCATGGCAAATGTTACGTATACTGTTAAGGTAAGGCATGGCAAATGTTACGTATACTGTTAAGGTGAGGCATGGCAAATGTTATGTATACTGTTAATGTGAGGCATGGCAAACGTTACGTATACTGTTAATGTGAGGCATGGCAAATGTTACGTATACTGTTAAGGTGAGGCATGGCAAACGTTACGTATACTGTTAAGGTGAGGCATGGCAAATGTTACATATACTGTGAAGGTGAGGCATGGCAAACGTTATGTATACTGTTAAGGTGAGGCATGGCAAATGTTACGTATACTGTTGTGAGGCATGGCAAACGTTACATATACTGTTAAGGTGAGGCATGGCAAATGTTACGTATACTGTTAAGGTGAGGCATGGCAAATGTTACGTATACTGTTAAGGTGAGGCATGGCAAATGTTACGTATACTGTTAAGGTGAGGCATGGCAAATGTTATATATACTGTTAAGGTGAGGCATGGCAAATGTTACGTATACTGTTAAGGTGAAGCATGGCAAATGTTACATATACTGTTAAGGTGAGGCATGGCAAATGTTACATATACTGTTAAGGTAAAGCATGGCAAATGTTATATATACTGCTAAGCCCACTGGGACGAAACCCAATTCTGCAGCATTCTGCAGTGTGCTGTATACGGCACATTATCTTAATAGCGCAGGCTGTCAGACAGGAAAATATATAATAATATGGCAATAAAAAAGAAAATCATTAATACTTTAATACTGTACATAAATATCACAAATGAACTGCTTTAAACTGCACAGGAAAGACAACGTACACATATACTACCTATTACAGCAAATATGCTACATGGAAAATTTACTTAAAGAGCTAGTGTTGCCAAAACAGGCAGATAGGAAAATAATACATATTTGAAGTGGTAGTCAGTTGTAATTTTTTATTTCTGAAGTATTTTCCTTTTTCCTTTTGCTCATTAGAAAGTCTTCTATGTGATAATACTGTGCTGGATGTGTGGAACAGCTCTTAGCCTGGCAGCTGACATATCTAACTCTACTGCCCCACACTACATCATCAGCATTATAATCTCACTGACAGTGATATCACAGGTGAATGACCTGGTAGTCACTCACTTGCTGTTCCTAAGTAGCAGTGATGTCACAGTCAGTGAGCTCACAATGCTGATGATGTAGTGTGGGACACTACAGCAAGATATGTCAGCTGCCAGGCTAAGAGCTGTTCCACACATCACACCTACTAACATCACAATCTTCTAATTAAACAAAGGGAAAAGGAAAAAGTACCTCAGATATAAAAGGTAACAGTTGGCTGCTTTTACAATCTAATATTAGTTTTAGGCAGTACGCTAGCTCTTCAAATAAGGCTGAAATTTTGGTTATATTATATTAATAAACCAACTGTAACTTGCAGTCCTAGTTTTTCTTGTCACTGGAGCCACTCAATATAATTACAATATTTATTCATTTAGAATTTTGACCAGGAAGGCATACTAATCTGTGAAACCACTTGTTTCTATATATGTCCTGTGGCAAGGTACATGGGAATCACAGACATGCAATATTATATCGTCTGCAAACAAACTAGTAAAACAGAAGAGGGAAAAATAGAAAGGAAGACAATAAGTTATGCATAACCATGAGCAGATGTTCAAACAAAGAGGTAAAATGTTCAAGTTCAGAAAATGTGTACATATGTTTAAGTGCAAAACAGCAGATCAAAATGTGGATTAGTGAAGCAGAGTGATCATATTCAGCACAAATTAAACCGAGCAGATGGTTACTAGCAAAAACAGCTTAGGAGGTTAAGACACAGGGAGGAGACAGGAAGGTGATAGTGGGGTGGCTAGGTAAACATACACCCTGCTCAAAGTCTGCTCAAAGAACAGAGCTTTTAAGGAGAAGAAGCAAAAGGAGAAGAAAGCTAGACCAAAAGTGAAAAGGAGCCTTTAGGAGAATGCAGCCTGACTGGCTGAGATCTTAGGGTGGGGAGTAGAGATGTGCAAAATTAGCTAACTTGTCAAAGTTCTTCAGCTTTGCAGAGTGCCTTTGCAATGTAAAGACCAACTTCGTGAAGTTCTAAAACTTCATCAAAATGTGAAGTCAGGAACTTCACATGGAAATTTGCAGTTTCCCAGGTGGTGGAAGGTGAAGGTCAAGGGAAGTTCCAGACAAAGTTCCAAGCAAAGCAGCAGGCAAAGTTGCAGGTGAACAGTCTTGAGGAAAATAGCCATTTTGTGAAGTGTTTCACAAAGGAGAAGTTGGTGGATTTTGCCAGAGCTTTGCTGATGAAGTAAAACATCAGCTCCCTCATTGAGGAACTCATGTTTGTGGGAAATGGTGGCAACAAGAATAAAAACTAAAAGATCCTTACACGTTTTTAGTCAGCTTGTGCCTTCTTTTTGGAATCAATTCCTGTCTGAATTTAGACTACTAGACTCAAACCCCCCTACTGTTGAAACTTTGAAACACCGTTTTCTGTGCCATATATCTTCTCAAGATGTTTGTCTCTGCTTTGTATACTACAGGTGGCTATTATTACATCATGTGCAAAATTTAAATTCTGTATGTATTTGTCTGTATATTGTCTGAACTTTATGTGTTTTGCTTCACATGGGTCACCATTGTGAATGAGCTTTGCTCAATGGTTATAGCCTAAAATAAATGAAATGAAAACTTCATCTCTTGTTGGGAGATGGGGGGGGGGGCTCTGCCTTCCACAGAGAGGGGATTGGGTATCAGAGTTTCTGAGGTGCTAGGAGATGGAAGAGATAAAGAGAAAGCTAAGGCATCAGGAAAGGAAGCCAAAAATAGAATTTGGTGATGGAGGATAGACACGGAGAGAGGCATCTACACTCGACTGTGGGAAGAGAGATGGAGGAATGTAAGGAAAAATGGTGCTGCAGCGTGGACAGTGAGGACCAAAGAAATGGAAAGTGTGAATATGTAAGGAACCATGGAGCTGGTCTCCAAGCAACCAGACATAGCAGGGTTGTGGACAAAAGAGTAAAGAAAGGGTTGGGGGAGTTGGTAGAGCAGCAGCAGCCATTCTTGAACTTTAGCTAGTGCTGGGGTAAAGAGCTTGTTAATTTATTATGTTACTTCCTTCTGAAACATGCTCTAAAATTATTTGAATTTTAAATTAAACTAAGTTTGCAAATTTTGAACCAGAGTTTAATGATCTGACTATTTTACAGTTATCAGATCAACTGTATGTTTTTCAGAGGATAATGGTAATTGCTCTACAACCTGTTAGACAGGGAAAAGGTGTGCAGACTTGGTGGGCCGAGACCCAATTTCTGCAAACAAATTCTGGTTCTATTTTTATATGTTTCTTGATCGGCTGAGATCATTCCATTTTAATACAGTTTACTGTACTGCTTGACATAAATCACTATGAAACACACATACCTATATCACTGTACTAAATCATTTCCTGATAACATTTAAGTGTGCCATATTCTTGGTAACTGGGCATTTTCAAGTGTTGTATTGCTACTTAGAATGCAAATGTAAGGATGTGAGGTGCAGATGCAAAGAAGGAACTCCAGAGATATTTAATTAAATGTTCAATGTTGTAATGAAATAAATTGTGATTTAATAAATAAGTGCACTATGGGAATAGACTATCCTTATTGACATGTGTCATGTGTATATCTGATACCACAAGAATACTAGTAAAAATGTTTTGTAAACACTGTAAAGAATGCAATTACCAATACAAAACAAAAAAATGTGGTAAGGTTTAATGCCAGAACTTGTTCATAAATGTACCGACATTTTCATGCAATATTTAAGACTGCAAGCATACCATATAAGACTACAGATGAAGGGATGTGTGACTGTAAGACAAGAGTGTGTGTTTAAACTCATCTCGTTTGGTTTAAATTTGCTTCTTATTTTCTGGCCAAAAACTCTATGTTTTCTAGTCCTTAATACAAAGCTCCTTGTTTAGAGTCAAAACCAAACTGAAATTGTAGTTGAATTGGAACTCAGGGAAGATTGTTTGGGATTAGCCAACATTATTGAAATAGCTGATATCTTAGCCTTTCAGTTGCAGTGTCGGGAGTTCAAGTCTGGCAGCAGACTTTTTTTGTGCGTGTGTGTGTGTGTGTGTGTGTGTGAGAGAGAGCAGGATTAGTTGAAAGGTGAAGATGGAATAAGTCCGAGCTGTTGAAGAAGAATTCTAACCTGATTGAGGAACCATTTAGTGGTGATAGGTAATTGCTTGTTGGAGGTTAATAGAGGTTGTGATGAATCTGAGTATGAGTGGAATAGCATGAGTTTGTTTAGATGAGCTACTGGACACCAGTTATTAGAGGACAGGTAATAAGTTATGTGAACTCCTTAATTTAATGTGTCAGTCTTTGAAGATGGTAGTGACAGGGTAAAATGAACAGCCCCTTTTCTGTAGATTGTTAATTTTAAGGAAGTTGGTAGAGAAGAGTGATGACATAATGAATTCTCCAGGATGCAGGAATCCACAGAAAGATAGACAAACAGCAAGAGAAACCATAATGTTTGAGATAGAATCAAATGGATCTGAGTTCAATAAATCCAACATTTTTCTCATGTTTCTCATTATGGGACCATATACTGTATAGGGAGACAACAAGGAGTTTAAGCGATTGATGCTCGTTGAATACACTGTAGAAGAAGTTTAACTGAAGGATTGTAAAACAGTGAAGGTGAGGATGGATTAGACTGTGAGGAAAAGAACTGGATACCTGAAAGGTTTAATAGTTTCATATGACAATTTCAAGGCTTGATGACAAGTGTTAGAAATGCAAGGACATGTTCTACAAGAACTGCATATTCTGGAAGGACTGCAATGAGCAGAATGAGGAATACATTTCCATGTTGTAGAATATGTAGCTCAGATGACTGGATATAGAGTGGTCCACATGGTGATCTCTGGGGCAACCACATCAAGTAAACCTGTTTTTTGGGGGGTTCAGAATATATGCTATTAACAAACTGATCTTTAACATTTTTGGCATGTTTGAATGAAATGAGAGGTGCCTCAGCCACTGCTGTGGCTAAATTTGGATCTCCCTTCAAAATTGCCCAACACTGAAGCACCACCCCAGCATTTGTCCCTGACGTTATTAAATTTGGTGACAAAAACAGTTTTCTCTTGCTCCACTGGTGTTTTTTTTGCTTAGATTTAAGCAGTGAGGATCTCTCCATGTTAAATGTCCTATCGAATGTCTCTTTTAGGCATTCATCACCATACGATCTCTCTTGGAAACTCTGAAAAAGGTTATCAGTCAGTTCCTTAAATTCTTTGTCCTTAGTGCAATTACAATAAAGTCTAAGGAAGTGCCCATAAGGAATGGACTTTCTGAGCCTTCTGGGGTGATGACTATCCATCCTCAATAGACTGTTAGTTGCAGTTTCCATTCTGAAGTTTTTGCTCAACCCTTTATTTTCCTGTGTATACAAAGTAATTTCAAAAAGGTTCAAAGACTTTCTGTTAATCAAACAGGTAGATTGTAAATTGAGGTCATTGAGGTTTAACCATTCTACAAATTGCTTAGC
This sequence comes from Neoceratodus forsteri, assembly GCA_016271365.2. NCBI lineage: Eukaryota > Metazoa > Chordata > Ceratodontiformes > Ceratodontidae > Neoceratodus > Neoceratodus forsteri. The sequence continues at coordinate 1,318,492,631 of CM057453.1, read as the reverse complement.
TTCAGTTTCTGTATCATCCCACACACAGACCACATCATCAGTAAATCTATATCAACATTTTATGTGGTCCGTGCGTGGGCTGACCTCTGGATTCATCATTACCTGCTTTTTCCAAAGGTCAAGGAAAAGGCTGGCAAACAAGGGGGCCATACTTGCTCCCCTCACAGTGCCACATGCTTGAAGGGAAAACTCCTCATCAAAAATGAAATAATTATGTTGTAACACAAATTCCAAGGATTTCTGAATACATCTGATAGGAAATTTATTGGCAATTCTGCTATCGTGTAAAAAAATTATCATAAGCAGAAATCTCTTGATCATGTCTTACACAAGTGTATGGAGATAGCATGTCAATCCCATGGAGAATAATGTTCTCTTTCCATTAAAATTATTCACTTTTTCCAAGAATGGACATGGTATCTCTTAAGTAAGATGGTAAAATTGTTACACATCACTTAAGTTAAAAATCAATGAACCTACACAGATTCTTATGAATGGAGCCTATTCCAAAGACAATTGGTCTGGGGGGGAGCAGATTTTTGTGAATTTTGGGCAGGCCATACACAGTTGGAGTAAGTGGTGTAGAACTGCAAATGTACTGAAACTCATTTTCAGAGATACAGTATGACCTGACAATTTGGCCCCCTCTAACAAATCCAATAGTTTTCTCTGGAATGTTTGTATGGGGTCTGCTGCCAACTTCCTGTAAAATCTGGTGTCAAATAGCATGCTTTAAATTTTTTTATCTGTAGAATTGTTTAATCATAATGACTATGTTGCCCCCTTTGTCTGCTGGTTTTATTTCACTTTCTTGATTCATTCTCAAGTCTTGTAATGCCTTAGGTTCTGGTGTACTGAGATTTTTACAGAAAAAGGAGGCATTGACAGATAGAATTTTTGTACCTCCCTAAGAACAACTTTCTTAAATGTCTTTATGATTGGGTTATCACTGCATGGAAAAAATTACGATGCTGGCTTAAACATGGATTTCCTGAGTTCATGAAACTTACGGTCATGTCATAGATAAGAGTTTCCTCTTCATAATGCACTTAATCAGTGTTTTCTAAAAATAAATGCTCCAATGTGTCCAGGTTCAGCATGTCTTGTTCTGTTCAGGTTGACAAGTTTGATGAATCAAACTCCAAATGTTCAGCTCCCAGAGTTTCTAAGAGGTTGTAATGTCCATGGTCCATGGCAGTTTCTATGCTACAGTAATAAGTCTACTGATAATATTCAGATCGAATCCCATGTTTTTTTTTTCTGGTTTCAGGTTGCGTATGTGAAAGTCCTTAAGCCAGATCTTACACAGTAACTTATAGAGGTCAATCTTTATTTGAAAAATGTCAGGGGGTTCTGGGAGTGCAAAGGACAGTCCATGTGATAATACCGAAATCTGAAGTGCGCTTAAGGTGATATTTGTTAAGTTAACTATTTCTGTTGTCCCTTGTTTTGTTACCTCTGCTTATAGCACTTTTCCACTTGCCCATGTCCCCTCCTTGTTTTGCATTATTTTTCTTCTGTTTTTTGCTTTTGACTCTTTGGAAAAAATGGACTGAATTAGATGTACCAGGGGCTGAGAAGTCAGAGCTATTCACGACCACCACAGGTTGAGCAGCAGTGGTATTTACTGAGTTCGAGTTACTCTTTCTGTTCCTTGATTTTGATCTGTCATGGCTTTGCAATCTGTTACGCCATGCCCAAGTAAACATTCTTCTCTCGTTATAGTCCCCAGTGTCCCGGTCTAATTTTTTGATGTTTGTATTTGATTACCTCTAATTCATGTTTTTCCAGCCTTACTTTCAAATCTTTATCCAAATCAGCAAACTCTGGTGATGCAGAGAAAGTAGAAAGGTCCTTCCTAATGCAGGCAATTCCCTGAGTGACTTTGTAGTGTTTCTCAGTGTCCTCTTTGACAATGAGCTTCACAAATCCTCTGCTACAAGCAGTGGATGTTTCTTCCCAGCCCTCACAGTTGTTAAATTTCTCGAGGCCTCTCGAAGGGGCTTTCATTATATGGAGGCCTCATGGTGCTTGGTTCTGTTCCAAGTAATGTTCTAAGGTAACAATGTTGTAAGTGAGGTTAATCTCACTAAAAAGCAGCTTTTCCAGTGATGAAAAAAGTTGTTTCCACCCCTTCAGTGGGGTTGCACCTCAATGGACTCTGAGCAGTTTGAAAGAAGGACAACATTAGACACTGAGTGGTGGCCTGAAAAGGTATTATTTCGGGCTAGCTGTGTGAAATTCCCTGTTGGGGCAAGACGGCAGCCAGGCTCTGACTCTCCTTACAAAGAAATGCTGACAAGTCACACCTTTTCAGAACTTACAAATGCAAACAGCACCAGAGGTAGCAATGTCAATGAGGACTCTGGCACCCCTGCTCAGTTTTAGGTACCAGCAGTCTTTCCATTTCCACTTTTGACACAAACGAGTGCTATTGCAAGTGCAGGCAGTACAGTTTAATCACAGGGCATCTTTAACTCCTGCACAGCCCAGCACCAGCATGCGCTTCATAAAAACAGCCCCTGTGAGTGCCAACTCAAGTGAGGCTTCCTTACCAATAAAAGAGTCACATACTCTGAATGACACAGTAACAGACATTGTTAAAGGAACAGGAGAGAAATACAGCTGTAACGCTGTCAGTTTCAAGTGGGACAGACCCCAAACAGGATGCAGCTGCACAAGCAGTAACCCAGAAAGAAGCCAATTCTACAGCACCTATCACTTGAGGCACATTTTCTGGAGCTGGGACAACAGCTTCTGTTCAGCACTCTACTCATGTACAGTAGCTGTTACTGACTCTGCACATGTGACACAGGGAACTCCTTTGGTACTGAGCTCTGACTTAAAGGGAACCTACTGCAAGACAACACATTCAAACGTCAGACCTATTTCACATTAGTGGGGAGCCTGCTCAAAGGTCCATTGCTGTGCAGCTGTGATACAAGGGAGACATGGAGACCCCCTGCCCAGACTGCATATATGTTGCTCAGACTCTCCTCAAAGATTTCTTTGTGGCTCTACACATCTGGGCCCACAACTTCAAAGGAGATGTGTAGCACAAAATGGAGATGTGCGGCGCATCCCTGAAAATGCGCGGAAGCATGATATTTGAAAGGGAAAGATGAGCTGCACATTTCTGAATGCACGATCATGCAGATATAATGTATGCAGCACAAAAAAAGGGGGGTATGTACATGAATAAGCCATGCATCCATATATTCAGCCAAAATGTGCGGGGCAGCTGCTGCGCATCTCAGAAATGCTCCACACAAAGTTAGGCATGTCAGGGGATGGCCTAAATCAGCTAGCCAGCCACAGGCAGCTGCAGAACTGCAGACAGGTGACCCTGAGACAGACCTCAGAAGTGCACCAGGATGTGCTGCAGGCACCCATACACAGCAGTCAAGCCAGGATGGATGTACCCAAAGCCACAGGTGTTGGAACACTGGGGGCACTGCCCAGAGAGCCATCCCCCACACCATTCCCAGGATGTGGGCACCCAGCTGCCATATACCAATGTTGTTGGGTGCCCCCCAAGCACACCAGTGGAGCAGATGGCCACACTGCAGCACATGTACCAGGGTCAATGGTCTGCACCCATGTGGTCTGCAGGACACCACCTGGTGGTGGCATACACCCAGGGTGACATCTGTGGCAATGGTGTCCAGGTAGCTTGGTGGTACTAGTGGCAGCATGGCATGGGCCAGAGACTGACCTGTGGTACACACCCATGGTGGCACACCATAGATGCACATAGGTGGGACCTACACACTAGGGTACCTGGTCACCTTCTGCAGGCCATTCCTTGCAGTTATCACATGGTGTTTGTTACTTGAGGTCCCTGCACCCTTATTGGTACCCCCAGAGGTACACCGTAGACAACTAGCACTTAGGTATGTGTTATACTAACATATAGGGCTAAGGGCATCCACCGTATAAGAGTAGATGTCAGGATATGTATGCATATTATTGTTATACACTTTGCTTTCTAATACATACATGTATTTCTTGCTTATATGATGTTAGGACACCTGCGTCCTTGTAATGATTATAATATATAAGTTGGCATTGCCACCTTTTGGTGATTTGTACTACTACTCTGATTTATGTAAGAACTGTATTCTTGTTTCACAAAGTGATGACTACTACAAAATTACATAATGTTATCTTGGACTGTGGAGCCACCTCTAATTTAGCCAATAGGGCTCATCTCTGTAACTAGAAATGTTTCTATCTTTCAGTAACCATAGTAGTTATCATAGCTATTAATGTGAGACATTACGTCTTCTACCTCGGAGACCCCAAGAGACATGGAGAATCCTCGAGGTATAGGGAACGCTTAGCATTGGCTCCTGGTTTGTATTGGTAAGAACTGCTTAGGGCAACTGTAATTATCCTTTTTGGCAGTAATAAACAAGTTTATTACTCTTATGCAACGTGTCTTTGATTCCTTGCATTCCCAATATTGCTAAGAACCTGGGAATGAGGTTTAGACCTCCTGACAATTGGCGACCGCGTGCAGGCAATATTTGGTGTTTGCAAAGTTTCACTTGTTGCTTTACAACTTTTCCCTTCCCAGTGGGGACTGTAGGTGTGCATTCCTGCATCACCTCTCCCGTTTTAAGACCACTTCATAGACACTTGCAAAGTCTGGCTGCTTTCTGGGTGTGGTTGATGCTGACTCGACCCGCTCCACGGCAGTTTTGAATTGCAAGCTTACAAGAGCTCAATAGCCTGACTGTGTATGAAGTGCTCCTGCTGTGAATCGATACACAGCACGGTGCCTTTTTCACAGTTTGATTTTTTGTTCCCTCCCACTCAATGGCCACTGTATCAAATATCCATGCAGAACTGAGACTCGATGTCTTAAACTTCCTTACCTCCCATGGAGGCTGAGCTGACTTTGCGTAGGACGCAAGTCACTCCAAAAACCCTATACTGGGGATTTCAACCCAGTACAGTGAGACAAGACAAACAGCCAATAAGCACCAAGCTAAAGGGCTTTTGGTTGCGGCTCTCTATGCTGCTTTGGAAGCCTCTGAAGCGAGGTTGTGAACCCTTGAACTGCAAATCTCATCTCTTAAGCAAGACGGAATGTGTGAGATTGCAGCAGAATTTGGAGTCTGAACTTTAAACTCTGTGAAACGAAAAGGATTCACTTTTGCACCATTCTGCCCAGGCAGGAGAGCAGGAAATTTGTATGTTGAAGCAGGAGTGTGAAAGTTTGAGACAGGATAAGGGACAGGCTTTGAATATGAATGATTTGTTAAGTAGTACAAATGAACAGTTAAGTGGGGAGTTGGGAGAGTTACAGGTTGAGATAAACCAGGTACGTAATGACTTAGAAGTGGCTACTAGAGACAATGGCGAATTGAGTGTTGCAGAAACAAATACAAGATGATGTTGATGTGAATGTTGCAAATGTGAGTCATGCAGAATGTGAATCTTAGATGGTGAAACTGCGCCATCAGTGAGAGGTTCTGGCTGGACATGTTAAGGAGATGGGAGGCGTAGCCCTGCCTTAACTGCATCATCTGAAGGGGAGGTCTCAGATGATGATATCTCTCAATACAATGCCCAGTCACACCCCTACTATGGCCCAGAGACCCCGCCCCACTATCCACAACATGGTGGATCGTCGTTACACCCACACCATGTCATACGTCGTCGACGTTATGACGCACATCATGGGTGATGCCAACATGGCGACCCCCATGATGCAGGGGAGCAGGCCCAGGCCTAGTCCCAATGGCACCACCAGTAGCCATTATTAATGTGGAAGACAGGCAGGAGATAGACAGAATGACTGATAATGCGGTAAATAGTGTGCCCATTCCGGAGAGGAATAAGCAAGTTTTAAAAGGCTTAGTTAGACAGCTTGTTCATGAAACTGGCACTCAGGAGGGCATAGTCCACTTCATAGCAGAGGCCGCAGCTCAGGCAGCCTTGGACGGTGCCCAAGGTAAGGTACCTCCACCTGATCATCCCAATAATCCCCTACAAATGGCCTACTCTGTTCAGCAAATATCTGACAGTATCAGTTGGATAAGCCCGTCTGACAACCTCAGCTGTCACTTGGAAAAGGTGCATGCCAAATGTGAAATACTTAGTCTCACTGCAGACTACCAGGTCCAGATCCTACACCAGACCATCAAACCTGGACTGCGGGCCAAACTCCCCGGTGCCATCCGCCAGACTGGCAACGCCACCTTTGATGAAGTTGCAGCTGAACTCATTACTGTGCACAGCCCAGGTGTAGTAGGAGTGATGCTTGCATACCCTGTAAAACAAAATGCAAAGGAAAGTCCAGCGACTTACCACCAGAGACTCTGGATGGCCTACCGAGCAGGAAAACAACTTGCACAAAAAGCTGTGGATGTAGATCTTATCGCGTATAAGACCTTGTTCCTTAGGAACATGATCCCTACAGTGAGGGAGAAGGTAGAGCCAACCACTTATCCCACCTCAGAACGGTTTACCAACATCCTTCAGAAGACCGAAAGTTTATCAACTCTACATCCGTGATCTGGGCTCCGGTTCCAAGAAAGTAGCTGCCGCAGAGCCTACCCTAGAGGCCATGATGCACTACACAGTGGAAGGACAGGCCCAACACAAACAGCCCCTCCCCATGGACAACCAGCACCCCAGCAGGCCCAACAACAACAACCACAACATCAGCAACAACAACAACAACAATGGGGTGGGAACTGGAATCATCATAAGAATAAGAAACACCATAAGAATCACAAGGGTAAACAACAACAAAGACCAGGCCCTTCATATAGAGAGATAGCCAAAGAGAATCGGAAGTTCAGAGAGCTCCTGGGACAAGTGCGTTCTGTAGTGGTTACTGTTCCTGCTCAGGCCCTTGCGGCCATACAACTGGGAACACAGGCCCCAACAGGCCATGGTGATACTGGAAGTACAGGCCCTCAGACCCATATAGGCCTGAACCCAGAAGCACCTCCCTATATAGCATCAGTGCAGCATAGTGAAGTGGTTCACAGGAGCCAGGTCCAACCTCTCCACACTTCCTCTAGTACAGATTGACAATTACAGACCCCAGTCCAGATTGTAAACAAGCCCGTCTTAGACACAAATGGAAGGCCCTGCACTGAGGCCGAGGTCAGGGGCCACCTACTTACAGTATTACTGGATACAGTTGCGGCTGTGTCTGTATTACATGATGACCACCCAGATACATCTCCTTGGTCTACCAGACAGAGGACCAACATGTCAGGAGTAGATGGTACTAGGTTGCCTGCATACCGTTCCCTACCTTTGCCTGTAGAGTTAGGACACCTGAAGGCCTCTCACACCTTCCAACTAATGGTATTGCACGATCATCCTAGTATTGTTGGAACTGACTTCCTTGCACCACATGGCTATGTGGTGGATCTAGCCAACATGCTACTGATCCAGATTCAGGGACAATATCATACCATTTTGATCCCTGATTCACGTGTGGTGGCAACAATATCTGTCAACAATAAAGAGCATGATGTCATAGATTTGTTCAAGAACCATGAGCTCTTCCCAAAGCTCCTCACCATTCTACAAAGACACTTGGAGGCATTTGCTACCAACAAGCATGACTGTGGTAGAATGCAGACTGTCATTGAAGTGCCAGGCCCAGCACATGAGAGGCAAAGGCAATATCCTTTCCCACCTGAGGCCTTGTCTTCTCTTAGGGAAACAATAAAATCTCTCCTCAACCAAGGTGTAATCAGAACATGTGTCTCTACTGCCATCTCCCCAGTGTGGCCTGTGAAAAACCCCACAGGTGCCCGGAGACTTACTATTGACTACAGGAGACTGAACCAGATCACCCCTAGCTGCACTCCAACTGAGGCCTCAGCACCTGATGTGCTACGACTTCTGACCCCTGACCAAAAATGGTTAAGTGCCCTGGACATTTCTAATGGTTTCTGGTCACTGCCATTGGCCCTTAAGAGTCAATATAAGTTTACCTTCACCTTTGAAGGTAGACAATACATGCGGACCTGCTTACAACAAGGATTCTATAACAGCCCTTCCCTGTTCCATCCGCATATGATGGACACCCTTGAGGGTTTCTCTACCCCCCAGTGTCTCTTACAGTATGTGGATGACCTGCTGTTGGCAACTGCCACACAAGAACAACACTTGGATCTCCTGGACAAACTATTGACTCTCATCCAGAGAGCAGGCCTCAAATGTAACCCAGCAAAGGCACATCTATGTCAGAAAGAGGCACTCTGTCTGGGCCTGAGAATCACTGATCAAGGCCGAAGCCCTACCTTGAAGAAGATACAAGGATTGCAAGACTTGCCATTGCTCACCAGTGTGGCCACTCTTAGGAGGTTTTTAGGTATGGTAAACTATTCCAGAGATTTTATTTGTGATTTTGCTCAGAAGGCTGCTCCTCTGTATGAGTTACTGAAAAAGGACATTCTCTGGACTTGGAGTCACATTCATACCCAGGCTGTGACATCACTGAAACAGGCCTTGGCCTCGGCTCCAGCTCTGGTCAACCCCAACCCAGCATTGCCATTCCATCTGGAGTGTGCCACCTTTGACATAGCTATGTCAGCAGTATTGGCCCAGAAGGTTCATGGCACTCTGAGACCCACTGCATATGCATCACAGCTCTTGACCCCAGTAGAACAGAAGTACAGCCTTCATGAAAGGAACCTTCTGGCCACCTACTGGGCTGTCAAGCACTTTCTGTATATCATTGGGTACTCTCCACTGATTATTAACACCAACCACACCCCAATTACCTTTCTGCTATCAGACAGAGTGAAGGTTGGGTCAGTTTCTAACACTAGACTGACACACTGGTCACTTCTTCTCCAGGATAGAGACATACAGGTACACCCAACCAAAATTCCATCCATGCTGGCACATGGACTCCTTTTCCAAGGAGAACCCCATGACTGTACACTGCAACCACCTGATCTTCCAGATCCAGGTCCTTTCCTCCCTGCCATGCCACAAATACTTGACAACACCTCATTGTGTCGTATTTTCACAGATGGTTCAGCTTCCTACTATCAGGAAGAACAAGTTGCAGGGATGGGTATCTTGGTGATTTATCCTTATGGTAACACTGTTAAAATCTTTAATCACTGCAGTGTGGCATCATCACAGTATGCCGAGATGGCAGTGGTGGCCTGTGCCCTCGAGTTCATCCAGCATGGGACCAAGGGTACCATCATCTTCACAGACTCTAACTGGGTTTGTTGTTCTCTTACAGAGTTCTTCCCTTTCTGGCAGAAGAACTCCTTCCTCACATCTGACAGCAGTCCAGTGAAGCACAAAGAACTGGTATTCTACATACATTCACTGGCACAAAGGTTTTCACACAAACTCTATGTACACAAAGTTAAAGCTCACTCCATACATGACCCCTATCATGCCTTCAATGACACAGCAGACACCCTTGCCAAGGAAGGGGCCTGAGGGGTGGCACCTGGATGATGGACCATCCAGAAGCCAGAGCGGCTGTTCATATAGCAGCAATTAGAAAGAAACCCGAACCCTTTTCCCCCTTAGACCTCTCAGCAGCTCAGCATACTGACTCTGAACTCAAAGAAGTGTTCAGATTCCTTGACAAAAGCACCAAAGAAAACTTACCTACCCATAACCCCTACTGGAGGCATGAAGGGAAGTTATGTTTGTCTCCAGATGACAAGCTCATCTGGTACCAACCAGATGACACCACCACCAAGTTGTGGGTCATCCCTAGACATCTCAGGCCAAAATTATTGCATCAAGTGCATGACACCCCTACTGGTGGACACCAGGGAGTGGAAAATACTGTCCAGAGGCTTAAGACCACCACCTGGTGGCCTGGTGTCACCAAAGATGTTAAACAGTACATAGACAACTGCCTTGTTTGTGCACAAAATATTCCCATCCCAACCAAACAAAATGCCAAACTTCTACCACAAAGACATTCTGGCCCTTGGCATGCCCTACAGATTGATTTTATTGGTCCTTTGACCAATACTAGCAGAAACAACAAGTATGCTGTTGTGGTAACCGACCTTTTCTCAAAGTGGGTTGAAGCTTTCCCCACTAAAACATGCACTGCTTAAACCACTGCCAAAATCCTGGTAGAACATATTTTCTCCAGGTTGGGACTACCTCTCAAGGTAGACTCTGACAAAGGAACCAGTTTTACAGGTGAGTTGTTGAAAGAATCACTTGAACTCCTGGGATTTCAACAGAAGTTCCACATACCTTACAATCCACAATCTTCAGGTCAAGTAGAAAGAGCCAACAGATGGATTAAGCAAATGCTTTCCAAATTCATTGAGGACAATCCCAAGACCTGGGATTCCCTGTTGCCATTACTCCTTATGGCAATTAGGGGTACGCCCTCAGCCACTACCCAGTTGACACCCTTCGAGGTTATGACTAGAAGACAGATCAGATTACCCGAACACCTGTTGTTTGACCTGCACACTCCCACAGCAGACCTCATGTCTGTAGATCAATATGTGGAAAAAACTCAGACAAGACCTCATACGCACACACTTGTATGCTGCCAATTGCATGGGCAAGGCTCAGCAACAGTCCAAAATACAGTTTGACAAACATGCACAAGAAGTGTATTGGCAAGTTGGAGATCAGTTAATGGTCCTCAGATTTGCACATCCCACCCACTCCTTCTCCAATAAATGGGAAGGCCCCTACCCCATTGTCAACAAGTTTAGTCCAGCAGTCTATCAGGTTAGACTCTTGCACAACAACAAACTGACTGACAAATGGTTACATGCAAACCAGCTGAAACTGTATAAAGGAGTATAATTACTTTTCCTCACCCCATTGGGAAGAATAGTACTAACCTACTAATGTTTGAATTTCCTTTTCAGATACACTGACAAGATGGCTATCTTGTTCCATTTTGTCCTCATCTCAGGAGTTATCCCCTGCATCCAAGGCATGGTAAAGCACTTCCTTCCTCACCTTGATCCTCCAACGTCTGCCCCAGAGGGATTTTCCATCAATATACCTCACAATTTGATTATGTCCAGGAAGGTTCTGATGCCTACCTCACTGCCTCAGTTGTTGCTCCTGACAAATCTACCCTACAAATTGAGTGGCAAACCACATTGCAAGGACAAATTCTCCCTGTGGCCAAGCTCTCCAAGGGAACTTTCCATGGATGGCCCAATGCTAAATTATCCCCTAATGGTTCTCTGTCCTTGCTCCAAACTGCTCTTAGACATTCTGGTTTATACAATATCACTGCCTTAATTGATCCCTCATATTGTAATTCTTTATCTAAGGACTCCGCCAGGAAATTTTGTGCTGTACACAACATGGCCTCTGCTGCCATGTATCTCTCTATGTTACTTCCTATTGAGAAACAGCTTTTGGAATGTCCAAAGCACACCCCTTGTCCTTGTAGTGCTCTCACATCCACTGCACTACCTGGTACATTTATTAACTTACAATTTATGCATATACCTATTTTGTTCAATTTGACTTACTGGAATATGAAAGAATTTGGTATGTGTCATACTACTAACACTTCAGCATTTTACAGTACTTTATTGCTTGATAGTTTAGCAGCTTTTCAGATTCATACTCAAGACCCAATTGCCGGGGTACACACCACCAAGCGTAGAGGCCATTTCAGGAGAAAACCCAATCCTGATGATCAAAGTCATAAACGTAATACACGTGAGATTGACAGTTCTGATGTCACCAGTGCCACTGGAACTGTCACAGGTCTTTTTGGTATAGCTATGTCTATCTGGAATAAGGCAGACATTGCTGCTATCAAATTTCATTCAGCAAAATTCCAAACTGGTTGGGTAAATGATATTTAACCCCCATTATTGCATGGTGTGGATGGCCTTAGTCAGGAAGAAAAATACACTGGGCCAGATATTCAAACTGCACTATTTTGTGGAGCAAGCCCTTGCGCTGCACAAAATAGTTGTGCAGGGGTGTGTCCAGAGTGATATTCAAAGGAGTTGTGCCCTTGAGCAACTCCTTTGAATATCACCCCCCTGGCCACAGCCACTGTGCATGGCGCAGTGGAACTTGCACCACCACAAGTTGTCAGAGTGGAGCATTCAACTTGCGGTGGTGCAAGTACCATTGCACCATGCACAAAATCCCAATATTCAAAAGGTGACATGCAAATGGGGCCATAATTCATGCAAGGTGCAGGGGTGCCATTTGCATCTGATTATGGCCCCATTTGCATGCCATTAGCATGCAGGTGCGCCGATCCCCGAGGACTTGCACCTGGTGTCCTGCCAGGCAGCAGCCATCAGGGACCGACACCCCCTGCAGCCTGATCACGGGCAAAACAGTGTAGAATCCCCCACCACCCCCACTGGCCCAATCATGGGCATAGTTTATTCCCCCCACCAGCTCGATCGCGGGAATGTGGCTCCCCTGAGCGTGTCCCAATTGGTCCAGTGGACTATAAATCCCGATTGCGGGATGGTAATATATAAACCCCGAATGTATCCTGGTGGTCCAGTGGACTGTACATCCCTGATCGCGGGATGGTATTAGAAACCCCGAACACATCCCTGGTGCCCAGTATCCCACCCACCCACCCACAAAGCCCCACCACCCCTCCTCCCCAGCGGCGGTGGGTGGCAGCATCCACCCGCCTGCCGCGCACCCGACTGACTGACTGCCGGTGAGAGGCTGCACACCATTGGTGCAGAGCAAGAGCCAATGGGTGTGCAGCCCTATACAAATACAAGACAGTCCAGTTTTGTGAATGAAGTATTCATTCACAAAACTGGACTGTCTTAATATGTATGGGCTGCATGCCCATTGGCTCTTGCTCTGCACCAATGGGCGGCAGCACTACCGGCAGTCAGTCAGTGGCAGCGGGTGGCAGGCGGTGGATGCTACGTCCGCCGCTGCCAGGGGGAGCGGTGGTGGGGCTTTGGGTGGGTGGGGTGGGGACACTGGGCACCAGGGATGTGTTCAGGGGGTTTCCTACTACCATCCCATGATCGGATTTACAGTTCACTGACCACCAGGGATACGTTCGGGGGGGGTTTCTAATACCATCCCGCGACCGGGATTTACAGTCCACTGGACCACCAGGGATACGTTCCAGGGGGGTTTACATATTACCATCCTGCGATCAGGATTTATGGTCCACTGGACCACCAGGGATACATTCAGGGGGAGCCACATTGCTGCCTGCGATCGGGCTGGTGGGGAACTAAACTATGCCCATCGGGCCAGTGGGGGTGGTGGTGGGATTCTACACTGTTTTGCCCATGATCAGGCTGTGTACAGGGAGTGGGGTGGGGCCAGCTACAGGTGGCAGCTGCTGTGTTGTGCCTGCAATGCAGCAGCTCACCTGTGGGTGCCCTTGACTTAAGCCTTTTTGTTCAAAGTTGTGCAGGCACAGGTTGGGGTTGTGTTCAGACACCTGCACAGCCCGGTGAATATCGGGCTGTGCAGTTTATGCATGGTTCCTCCCACTCCAGTTCAGCATGCATTCATTTGCATTGCGCTGTTGCTCAGCCTGTTTTCAGTGGCGCAACTGCCTCCTGCTGAATATTGCAGAATGGAGCAAGTTTGGACTTGTGCAGGCGCAACCCTATTGCACATGGCACAGCCCTTTTGAATATCTGGCCCACTGTCTATAACATGCACAGCATTGCTAAGTCATTTACAGACTCTAAAGATAAGATTTATGCACTCATTGCACAGAGCAACAAAGAAGCAGATAAACAATACATTGCTAGAGAAATCCTATGTTCAGCCTATGGCTCATATATTATCACTACCATCAACAATCTCTTCCGTGATCTAGAATCTGGAAGGATCCCTGATATAATACACGACAGATGTATTTCTAAGTGGTATTGTCCACAATGTAAAACCCCTGGCTGTATTGCTATGTGTATGCAACAATCTTTAACTAGTCCTCTTTCCACAGCTAGGAATTTGGGTTTCGTGATCAGACACCCTAGTACTGGTCCATGTTTTACTTCTAAGAAATGTTCTATCAAAGACACAATGTTTGTTTCTTTTACTGTCTCTTTACCATGTTTTGATCCCACTACAGCTTTGTTTGACAAGTTTGCATCTGTTCACTTAATTCGGCACCTTGATGATGGCATCTACAGAGAACACCTGGACTTGCCTCCTCTACTGGTCTTCCATCCTTTCCTGGACGCCTGGGTCACCCCGCACACAGACTGCTGCGCTAAGAAGGGGTATGTTTACCTGTGCCAATGTGATGTATTTGATGTTATTAAACCTGTATGTGGTTATTCTCCCGACAGTATTGATTGGTCCTTTTCCATGGACGATGACATCAGGACGAATGGCACAGACTCTTTGGACTCAACATTGGTTCCAGACAAACTTTTCCAGTCTTATCAAGAGGAGGTTCATTGCCTGTCAACACGGATTTCCAAGAGCAGCTACACCTGCCCGGTACAGTTGCAAAAGTGGAGATTGCCTGCTGTTAAAATGCAATATAATTCTGATGGCGAGTATAGCATTGTGACAAACTATTAAAGTTATACTTACGGAACCTAAACATGTGTTATTGATGCCCCTAATTTCTGCTCTATCCCACATCAGAAGTCTGTCATTGGACTTAACGTTATCACCCCCGTCACCCTTATGGATGCTGATATTATTGATGGTAACCCTGATTATCTGCTCACCCTTTTTGAGTATTTACCATATTTTAATGTACGTATTGATCCACTTACACTTACATTAAAATTACTTTTAGAGAGAAAAGACACCCACCTCATCCACATCAGCAATAATATGACTAAAGCTAATGAAGCTGTTCTTGCACTTGTTAATAATGGTGATGAGAATGATGCATTGACTAGCACTTGGTTAGAGACTACTTTTAAAGGTTTTGTTATTATACAAGCATTTTTGATTGTTATGCTTTGCTGCCTATGGTGCACACTGCACCAAAACAGTGAGCAGCTGGAGTTCCTTTACAAGGCTAGTGCATCGGGTCTGTAAATGACACCTGCTCTTTGTCCATTTCCCAATTTGGCTGTGTTGCCCTGAGAGACAACAAGGGGGGGAATGTTACATGAGATCCCTGCACCCTTATTGGTACCACCAGAAGTACACCATAGACAGCTAGCACTTAGGTGTGTGTTATACTAACATATAAAGCTAAGAGCATCTACTGTATAAGAGTAGATGTCAGGATATGTATGCATATTATTGTTATACACTTTGTTTTCTAATACATACATGTATTTCTTGCTTATAAGATGCTAGGACACCTGTGTCCTTGTAATGATTATGATATATAAGTCTGTATTCCGGTCTGACCCTGTACATGGCTATGGGTGATAGCACTGTACCTAGGCCAATACAGTCCACCCACACACACACACAAACACTCCATCACATCTGCCTGCTAGGCTGCAGTACCTCCTGTTCACTTTTGTGGAGTGGTGGAGCAGTCCTGCAAAGCTGGGACTGCACATGCCTTGGGTATGCAAATGGCCTGAATACATTCCAGTAATGAGCTGTGCATGTGAGGAATGGGCTCAGAATGTGCAATGAGGTCATTTGCATATCCTGGCTGAATATTGCCATCTTGCGCACCACACAAGTGGTTTTTAATCATGCATTTTTCTATGCTCTGCACAGGTCCCAGGTCACCTGCTGTGCTGCACATCTCCCACTGCATGATCGTGCATGTTTGGGATATTCAGCTGGACATGTGTGATCACATCTTATGGTGCAATTTCTGAATATACTATTCTTTTGTGCCAGTGCATCTCGGTTGTGCAGCATAGGCACTTGCACAATGCAGCTTGGGACTTTTGAATATGCGGCCCCAGAGCTTTATTTACTGATGCATGTCTCTAGTGAGACAGACTTTGATATTAGTTTCAAAAAAGCTGCATTCTTGGATCATTTTTGACACATGTAATTCTTGTAAGGACATTTGAGCAACAATGAACATACTATACTGACCTAATGGTAGAAAAAATCCTAAAAAAGTACATTCTGATAATACTCCAAGACTTATGCACCATTATGGTGTGCTCCCATAACACAAGATCCTTGGACTGCCTGATTGTATGCCCTTCCTCTTGGAGGACATCACAGGGTAAAAGGTTATTTACAGATTTTGCCTCCAAGGTCTGGAACTAAGTGCCATTCAACTTTCAGGCAGTGATAATGAATCAGATGGGCAAGAAGTAACTGAAAGACTACCCACTGAGCACATCTATCTGCCTGTGCTTTGATACACAGTAGAGGAAAATCAGGTCTATCATCACTAATACAACATAGCTGTATCAACATAATGATGAACCTGTGATATGTTTAATTTATGCAACGTGCAGTTTTTATATTTCTCATTTGATGTTGTGATGTATCAAATGTTAATTGCCTGTGTCTGTACATGAAATGACCTGAGCTACCCTCAAAAATGGCCACCTGCGGCTCAAGCACCTTCCTGGACATTAACAAACTAACTAACTACCTAACTAACTAACGAATTAACTAACTAACTCAATCAATAATGATGAAATAAATAAATACACAAATGAATGAATAAATGATGAAATAAATAAATACAGATTCTGCTAGAACCTGTTTCTGATGGTACTTGCACTGTACCATGCCAATTTACTGTGGTACAAGTTATAGTTGCTGTAAAATAATTATAGCTATATTCACTCAAGTGATAATTGCGCAAAAATAAAATGATTAATTGGCCAAAAATTGCACCATTTCAATAGGTGTGAATTAGGTACTAATCGCAGAGCATGAAATAAAATGTGTGCAATTGAGCCAATCAGCACCATGCTGTAAATATAACTTGTGCAACAATAAAACTGTTCTGCAGTATTATTTTTTGTTTTCACTGTGGGCCTTGCATACAATAGAACCAAGACCTTTTAAAAAACTTCAAAATTATGTATCTTAGTTCAAGGATGAAACAAAATAAAAAACAAAAAATTGGTAAAGTGAGATTTTTTCCAAAAATACTGTACAATATTACTAAATAAAACAGAAAAGGGGAAGTTTCTGGTCTTTGTAAATGAAATATGGCAAGGATGACATGTATCATTTAATACTGATCTGTCCCTTTATAATAAACTTAAGAAGTTATATCTTGGTACAAAACATGGGAAAATTAAAATTAAAGATGCCATTAAACATTGTCACAGCAAAATACTCAAAGGTAATCAGTAAAACCAAAAGAAGGAGAAAACCTCTCTGGTTTATGAAAGAGGTGGCACTGAAAATAAAATAAAAGAAAAAAGCCTTCAGACAGTATAAAGAAACAAAGAAAGACTGTAATATGGAAGAATACAGGACCAAGCTCGAAGAGGACGAGAAGGCAATCAGGGTAGCCAAAGTACAAACTGAAGAAAAAATTGCAGCATAAATTAAAAGGGGCAACAAAACCTTCTACAGGTATATCCTGGAAAAAAGAAAGACGGGGGGGGGGGGTAATAGTCAGACTAAGAAACAAGGAAGAACAGCAGGTGGAGGATGATATACAGAAAGCAGCAGTATTAAACAAATACTTCTGCTCCATTTTTACAAAAGAACACAATGGTAATGGTCCAACTCTAGCTATGGGTCTCCACATGCAGGAAGCAGACACAAGCCCCTTTACAAAGGAGAGGGTCCAAGAAGAATTAAATAAATTGAAGACAGACAAAGCTATGGGACTAGATGGAATTCATCCTTGGGTATTGAAAGAGATTAGGGAGGAAATCGCCGTTCCATCAATCAAACTCTTTAATAAAATCACTGGAGAGTGGACAGGTACCAGAGGACTGGAAAAAAGGCCACTGTGGTACCCCAACACAAGCATGGAAGCAAGAAGGAGGCAGGGAACTAGCGGCCTGTCAGCCTCACCTCAATTATGGGGAAAATTCTGGAATCATTACTAAAGGAAAGGATAGTGGTATACTTGAAAACCAGTGGGAGGCTACACCCTAAGCAGCATGGCTTCATAACTGATAGATCATGCCAGACAAACATGATAGAATTCTTTGACTGGGTGACAAAAATAGTAGACCAAGGTAGGGAAGTAGATGTTGTATATCTAGACTTTAGTAAGGCCACAGGAGGCCTATTAACAAACTGGGAAATGCAGATGTAGGAGAGAAAATTGTTAACTGGGTGAGAAACTGGCTTCAGGGGAGAACCCAGAATGTTGTAGTGAACAGCACCCTTTCGAAAGAGGGGTGGTGACCAGTAGGGTTCCACAGGGTTTGATGCTTGGACCCGTCCTCTTCAACATATTCATCAGCTACATCACAGATGGATTAGAGGGTAAAATATGCCTGTTTGCAGATGACACCAAGCTCTGCAACAGGGTGGACACACAGGAAGGGGCCATAGCGATGGAATTGGAACTAACAAAACTGGAAGAATGGTCCAGAACTTGGCAGTTAAAGTTCAACGCCAAGAAGTGTAAGGTCATGCACCTAGGGAAAAAAAAAACAGGAAGAAATTACTATCTAGGGGGTGAACAGTTAGCCATCATAAACCTAGAATGGGACCTGGGGTCATTGTATCCAACAGCCTAAAGGTAGGGAGACAATGTGAGAAGGCGGCACAGAAAGCCAGTAACATCCTCGGGTGCATCGGAAGAGGGATCACAAGCAGAACGCTCTAAGTGATAATCCCACTTTACAGATCCTTGGTGAGGCCACACCTGGAATACAGTGTCCAGTTCTGGAGACCCCACCTTAAAAAGGAAGAAGAGCTGCAAAGATGGTTCAGGACGTCCAGCACAAATCATATGTGTCAAGACTTAAAGAATTAAACATGTACTCACTGGAACAGAGGAGAAACAGAGAAGACATAATAGAAATCTTTAAATACCTAAAGGGTATCATCTCAGCGCAGAATCAGAACCTCTTCCAAGAAAATAATGAGGTGCGTACTATAGACCACAACAGACATCTAACGGGAGGGAGATTTTGGAGCAACATTAGGAAATTTTTCTTCACTGAAAGGGAGGTGGAGCCATGCAGCAGGCTGCCACAGGAGGTTGTGGATGCCAAGACAGTTAAGGAGTTCAAATTATCTTGGGACAGACATAGCAAAATATTAAAATAAGGGAATATACTTGGAGGGAGTAGGTCAAATAATGGGAAGACTAGAAGGATCACGCGGTCCCCCTCTGCTGTCATGTTCTTATGTTCTAATACCATAACTGTTGTCTATGGGTACAACTTATCTGAATATCTTAATTAATTCATCAACTCCATCTGTCATAAAGAAATTAGGTTTATATTCACCCAAAATTACAGGAAGGACAATGCTAACATACAAGCACTACATGGGAATACTTCTGCCTGATTTCTTTTTGATGTGTTTTTTGTATGAATGATCAAGTAGTTTTCCAGAGCCTAGATATTCAAAAATGAGCACAAGCACAGTGCAAATGTTTGCACTGTTCTAGCACCTGCATCCAATCCAGAGGCTGCCATATTTAGTCGCATAGTGGCCTGGCACTATCTGACTGACTATCAGCCTGTGTCGGTGCAGCACTGAGTGAAACTGCAGTGCCCCGACACGGACCTAGGCTGTATCCAACCCACAAGGAATTGTGCCCTGGGACTAGATATTAGCAGGAGTCATGCTGGCTATATTTAGCTGCATCATGCAAATGAGCCCATTGGGCATGCAAGGCGCTTCATGTGCATTATGGGCTCATTTACATGGTGAGCGGTGGCCCTTTAGCACCCATCCTATGGGCATCAGAAACATCATTCCTGGTATCTAGTGGCACCCCCCCTTCCAAGAACACTTGTCCAATATAAGTAAAACCTCAACCAGGTGTCTAGTGGAACCCTCCCAACCCTGATCACCCATTCCGTATAGCTGAAACTGCTCCCTGGTATCTAGTAGCACCCCGTACCCCAATCACCTGTTCTTTATTGCCGATACCTCTCCCTGATGTTTACTTGAAACTCCCCCAGCCCATCTACCCTGTAATATTCCCGGCGTCCAGTGGGGTATCCTGTGATAAGGACGTCCGCTATTGAGCACTTACAAAAAGGGTGACTCAATTGTGGTGCCTGTTCACTGGGTTACTGGACAGGGGGGCGAATAAGGGTATAGTGACATCCTGTCGCTATATGTATATGCACACGTGGGGGGGAGCGAGCATGCCATACAATGGGCGAAAGAGGAGGGAGGGTTTGTGGGGTGTAGCACAATGGTGGGTTGCCGAGCAGGCCGTGTGGCGTGGAGGGTTCGTGGCAGACTAGGGTTGAGATGGTGCTGGGTTTGGTGCTGGTCACGTCAGGGATTTTTGCGCCGGTCCATGTAAATTATTTATTTTTTGTTTTCACCCCCCCCCCGACATGCACCTCTTGGAGTTGAGAATCCTTTAGTGGGAGGGGGTGTGGGGGAGCATAGCCCCCTTCATAAACAAAAAAATACAAGTCCCCGTGCCTTTTGTTGTGCGCCGGGTGTGTACATCGGAGAAATGGATTTTCGTCGATGTACATTTGCCCTAATGGCAATTGCCTTTCTGTGATTGCCGTTATCACATAAAGCCCTCCAATGGTACCCACACCCCCAGTCCCTGAATGCTGGTCATGCGATGGACTGGCAAACTTTGGCAAATCAGCGGCCCCCCCACCTGCCCTTCCCGCACCTGAAACACCAGCATTCAACCCCCCTTATCAGTGTGTCTGGGGACATGCACTGAATCCTGTTACAGCTACCAGCACAGCCCTCCTCTCACCTCCTTGGCCAGTCACCATATGAGCTGACAGTGAGTGCGTGCACAGTATACACTGTATGCATGCTCACTGTCAACTCATATGGCAGCCAGCTGAGGAGGCGAGAGGAAGGCTGTGTCAGTTGTCATATCGAGATTCGGTGCATGTCCCCAGACACACTTGTAAGGGGGGGTTGGATGGGTGGTGTTCTAGGTGTGGTCCCCTGGCCTGCCAATGTTTGCTGGTCTGTTGACTGACCAACATTCAGGGGATGGGATGGGGGTACTACTGGACACTGGGAATAATATAGGGTACATGAGCTGGGTGATCAGGGGCTGAAGGGTGCCACTAGATACTAGGGAGTGGTGGCAGCTATTTTGAACAGGTGCTCAGTGTGGGGGGAAGAGTTCCACTAAACACCAGGGCGTGGTGTTAGCTATACATATTACATATGAACATACGAATCTGCCAGCAGAAACAGACCTTCTGGTCTATCAAAGTCTGCCTGAGTGTGCAGCTAGCCCCCTAGTTTGCAGCTGCCCCAACCCCTTCCCCTTCTGCCATTCCCAGACATCCTCAGCCCCCTCCACCCAGACCCTCCCTCGTGCTCTGTCCCATGCCCTCTTAAAACTTCCTATTGTCCTACATGATACCACCCTCTGGCAGAACATTCCATTTGGACACCACCCCGTGAAGTAATGCCTCCTCATCTCCCCACTAAATCTCCCGCCCTCCAATCTTAGTCCGTGCCCCCTTATGTCCCTACCCTTTCTCAGTTTAAACACCCCATAGTTGCTAGCTTTGTTTATCCCCTCAAATACTTGAACATTTCAATCATACCCCCATCCCTCCTCTCCTCCAGTGTGTACATATTCAGCCCATTCAGCCTGACCTTGTAGGCCTTGCCCTCTATCCCCTGTAACATTTTTATTGCCCTCCATTGCACTCCTTCCATAATTTAATATCCCTCTTCAGATACAGCCATCAGTACTGCACACAGTACTCCAAGTGTGGCCTGACCAGTGATCTGCAGAGGGGCAGAATCACCTCTCTATGCCAGGACGAGAAACCCCTTGCGATACAGCCCAGCATCCTGTTCACTTTAGCTGCTGCTTTCCTGCTTTGGGCCGAGTTGTTCATGCTCCCTGTTACCAACACCCCTAGGTCCTTCTCTTCCTCAGTGATCCCCAGCTTCTTCCCTCCCAACCAATAGTCCCTCTTTGGGTTCTTTGCCCTGAAGTGCATAACCTTGCACTTTTTTACATTAAATCCCTGCTGCTACTTCAACAACAATTCCTCCAGTTTGGTTAGATCCCCTTGTGGTTGTTTCTATCAGTCCTCTTCATCCACTACCACCCCCATTTTGGTATCATCTGCGAACAGACTAACCCTGCTCCCAACTCCATCTGCAGTATCCGAGATAAAGAGCCCAAATAGCACCATGCCCAGCACCGAGCCCTACGGCACACCACTCATCACTGGTCTAGGTGTCGAGAACTCCCCCCACCACCACCACCAACTGCAGCCTTCCCTGCAGCCACTTTCTTATCCAGTTTGCCAGAGTCATCCCCAGCCCCACAGCAGATAGCTTCCCCCAGCCTCCCATGAGGCACTGAATTGGGCGATGGGGGAGTGCCACTAGACACCAGCAAAGGTGTCAGCTATACAGAATGTGTGATCGGGAGGTGGGCAGTGCCACTAGACACTAGAGAGAGGTGTCAGCTATATGGAACAGGTGATTGAGTTGGTGGGGGTGCTACTAGACACCAGGGAGTGGTGCCAGCTATATGGAATGGGTGATCAATGGGGTGGAGGTGCCACTGGACATCAGGGAGTGGTGTCAGCTACACAGAATGGGTGATCAGGGGGTGGAGGTGCCACTGGACATCAGGGAGTGGTGCCAGCTATACAGAATGGGTGATCGGGGGTGGAGGTGCCACTGGACATCAGGGAGTGATGCCAGCTATACAGAACAGGTGATCAGGGGATGGAGGTGCCACTGGACATCAGGGAGTGGTGTCAGCTATACAGAATGGGTGATCAGGGGTGGAGGTGCCACTGGACATCAGGGAGTGGTGTCAGCTATACAGAATGGGTGATCAGGGGTGGAGGTGCCACTGGACATCAGGGAGTGGTGCCAGCTATACAGAACAGGTGATCAGGGGGTGGAGGTGCCACTGGACATCAGGGAGTGGTGTCAGCTATACAGAATGGGTGATCAGGGGGTGGAGGTGCCACTGGACATCAGGGAGTGGTGTCAGCTATATAGAACAGGTGATCAAGGGGTGGAGGTGCCACTGGACATCAGGAGTGGTGCCAGCTATACAGAACAGGTGATCAAGGGGTGGAGGTGCCACTGGACATCAGGAGAGTGGTGCCAGCTATACAGAACAGGTGATCAGGGGGTGGAGGTGCCACTGGAGATCAGGGAGTGGTGCCAGCTATACAGAACAGGTGATCAGGGGGTGGAGGTGCCACTGGACATCAGAGAGTGGTGCCAGCTAAGCAGAACAGGTGATCGGGGGTGGAGGTGCCACTGGACATCAGGGAATGGTGCCAGCTGTACAGAATGGGTGATCAGGTGGTGGAGGTGCCACTGGACATCAGGGAGTGGTGTCAGCTATACAGAATGGATGATCGGGGGTGGAGGTGCCACTGGACATCAGGGAGTGGTGCCACCTATATAGAACAGGTGATCAGGGGATGGAGGTGCCACTGGACATCAGGGAGTGATGCCAGCTATACAGAACGGATGATCAGGGGGTGGAGGTGCCACTGGACATCAGGGAGTGGTGCCAGCTATACAGAACGGATGATCAGGGGTTGGAGGTGCCACTGGACAGCAGGGAGTGGTGTCAGCTGTACAGAATGGATGATCAGGGGGTGGAGGTGCCACTGGACAGCAGGGAGTGGTGCCAGCTATACAGAATGGATGATCAGGGGGTGGAGGTGCCACTGGACATCAGGGAGTGATGCCAGCTATACAGAATGGATGATCAGGGGGTGGAGGTGCCACTGGACATCAGGGAGTGGTGTCAGCTATACAGAATGGATGATCAGGGGTGGAGGTGCCACTGGACATCAGGGAGTGGTGCCACCTATATAGAACAGGTGATCAGGGGGTGGAGGAGCCACTGGACATCAGGGAGTGATGCCAGCTATACAGAATGGATGATTAGGGGGTGGAGGTGCCACTGGACATCAGGGAGTGGTGTCAGCTGTACAGAATGGATGATCAGGGGGTGGAGGTGCCACTGGACATCAGGGAGTGGTGCCAGCTATACAGAACAGGTGATCAGGGGTGGAGGTGCCACTGGACATCAGGGAGTGGTGCCAGCTATACAGACAGGTGATCAGGGTGGAGGTGCCACTGGACATCAGGAGTGGTGTCAGCTATATAGAACAGGTGATCAGGTGGTACGGTGCCACTGGACATCAGGAGTGGTCAGCTATACAGAATGGGTGATCGGGGTGGAGGTGCCACTGGACATCAGGAGTGGTGTCAGCTATACAGAACAGGTGATCGGGGTGAGGGTGCCACTGGACATCAGGGGGTGCAGCTATACAGAATGGATGATCGGGGTGGAGGTGCCACTGGACATCAGGAGTGGTGCCAGCTATACAGAACAGGTGATCAGGGGTGGAGGTGCCACTGGACATCAGAGAGTGGTGCAGCTATAGAAAAGGTGATCAGGGGGTGGAGGTGCCACTGGACATCAGGAGTGGTGTCAGCTATACAGAATGGATGATCAGGGGTGGAGGTGCCACTGGACATCAGGAGTGGTGCAGCTATACAGAACAGGTGATCAGGGGTGGAGGTGCCACTGGACATCAGGAATGGTGTCAGCTATACAGAACAGGTGATCAGGGGGTGGAGGTGCCACTGGACATCAGGGAGTGGTGCCAGCTATACAGAATGGATGATCAGGGGGTGGAGGTGCCACTGGACATCAGGGAGTGGTGTCTGCTATACAGAATGGATGATCAGGGGTGGAGGTGCCACTGGACATCAGGGAGTGGTGCCAGCTATATAGAACAGGTGATCAAGGGGGTGGAGGTGCCACTGGACATCAGGGAGTGGTGCCAGCTATACAGAATGGATGATCAGGGGTGGAGGTGCCACTGGACATCAGGAGTGGTGCCAGCTATACAGAACAGGTGATCAGGGGTGGAGGTGCCACTGGACATCAGGAGTGGTGTCAGCTATACAGAACAGGTGATCAGGGTGGAGGTGCCACTGGACATCAGGAGTGGTGCCAGCTACAGAACAGGTGATCGGGTGGAGGTGCCACTGGACATCAGGGAGTGGTGCCAGCTATCAGAAGGTGATCAGGTGGAGGTGCCACTGGACATCAGGAGTGGTGTCAGCTATACAGAATGGATGATCAGGGGTGGAGGTGCCACTGGACATCAGGGTGGCATATAGGAGGGGGTGGAGGTGCCACTGGACATCAGGGAGTGGTGTCAGCTATACAGAATGGATGATCAGGAGGTGGAGGTGCCACTGGACATCGGGAGTGGTGCCAGCTATACAGAACAGGTGATCAGGGTGGAGGCACTGGCACAGGGGTAGCTCGATGAGATCAGGGTGACATCAGGGAGTGGTGCCAGCTATACAGAATGGATGATCAGGGGTGGAGGTGCCACTGGACATCAGGAGTGGTGCCAGCTATCAGAAGGATGATCAGGGGTGGAGGTGCCACTGGACATCAGGAGTGGTGCCAGCTATACAGAATGGATGATCAGGGGTGGAGGTGCCACTGGACATCAGGGAGTGGTGCCAGCTATACAGAACAGGTGATCAGGGGTGGAGGTGCCACTGGACATCAGGGAGTGATGCCAGCTATACAGAATGGATGATCAGGGGTGGAGGTGCCACTGGACATCAGGGAGTGGTGTCAGCTATACAGAATGGATGATCAGGGGTGGAGGTGCCACTGGACATCAGGAGTGGTGCCAGCTATAAGAACAGGTGATCGGGGGTGAGGTGCCACTGGACATCAGGGAGTGGTGCAGCTATACAGAAGGTGATCAGGTGGAGGTGCCACTGGACATCAGGAGTGGTGCAGCTACAGAACAGGTGATCGGGGTGGAGGTGCCACTGGACATCAGGGAGTGGTGTCAGCTATACAGAACAGGTGATCAGGGGGTGGCAGTGCCACTGGATATCAGGGAGTGGTGCCAGCTATACAGAATGGATGATCGGGGGTGGAGGTGCCACTGGACATCAGGGAGTGGTGCCAGCTATACAGAACAGGTGATCAGGGGGTGGAGGTGCCACTGGACATCAGGGAGTGGTGCCAGCTATACAGAACAGGTGATCAGGGGGTGGAGGTGCCACTGGACATCAGGGAGTGGTGCCAGCTAGACAGAATGGGTGATCGGGGGTGGAGGTGCCACTGGACATCAGGGTGGTGTCAGCATACAGAATGGATGATCGGGTGGAGGCCACTGGACATCAGGATGTGCCAGCTATACAGAACAGGTGATCAGGGGTGGAGGTGCCACTGGACATCAGAGAGTGGTGCCAGCTATACAGAACAGGTGATCAGGGGTGGAGGTGCCACTGGACATCAGGGAGTGGTGCCAGCTATACAGAATGGATGATCAGGTGGAGGTGCCACTGACATCAGGGAGTGTGCACTATACAGAATGGATGATCAGGGAGGTGCCACTGGACATCAGGGTGGTGCCAGCTATACAGAACAGGTGATCAGGGGTGGAGGAGCCACTGGACATCAGGGGTACAGCTATACAGAATGGATGATCAGGGGTGGAGGTGCCACTGGACATCAGGGAGGGTGCCAGCTATACAGAATGGATGATCAGGGGTGGAGGTGCACTGGACATCAGGGAGTGGTGCCAGCTATACAGAATGGATGATGGGGGTGGAGGTGCACTGGACATCAGGAGTGGTGCGCACAGAATGGATGATCAGGGGTGGAGGTGCCTGGACATCAGGGTGGTGCCACTATATAGAACAGGTGATCAGGGGTGGAGGTGCCACTGGACATCAGGAGTGGTGCCAGCTATACAGAATGGATGATCAGGGGTGAGGTGCACTGGACATCAGAGGTGGTGTAGCTATGCAGAACAGGTGATCAGGGGTGGAGGTGCCACTGGACATCAGGGAGTGGTGTCAGCTATAAGAACAGGTGATCAGGGATCAGGTGCCACTAGACATCAGGGGTGGTGCCAGCTATACAGAATGGGTGATCAGGGGGTGGAGGTGCCACTGGACATCAGGGAGTGGTGTCAGCTATACAGAATGGATGATCAGGGGGTGGAGGTGCCACTGGACATCAGGGAGTGGTGCCAGCTATACAGAACAGGTGATCAGGGGGTGGAGGTGCCACTGGACATCAGGGAGTGGTGTCAGCTATATAGAACAGGTGATCAGGTGGTCACGGTGCCACTAGACATCAGGGAGTGTTGCCAGCTATACAGAATGGGTGATTGGGGGTGGAGGTGCCACTGGACATCAGGGAGTGGTGTCAGCTATACAGAACAGGTGATCAGGGGGTGGAGGTGCCACTGGACATCAGGGAGTGGTGCTAGCTATGCAGAACAGGTGATCAGGGGGTGGAGGTGCCACTGGACATCAGGGAGTGGTGCCAGCTATATGAACAGGTGATCAGGTGGTGCACTGACATCAGGAGTGGTGCTAGCTATACAGAATGGTGATCGGAGTGGGTGCCACTGGACATCAGGGAGTGGTGCAGCTATACAGAACAGGTGATCAGGAGGTGGAGGTGCCACTGGACATCAGGGAGTGGTGCCAGCTATACAGAATGGATGATCGGGGGTGGAGGTGCCACTGGACATCAGGGAGTGGTGCCAGCTATACAGAACAGGTGATCAGGGGGTGGAGGTGCCACTGGACATCAGGAGTGGTGTCAGCTATCAGACAGGTGATCAGTGGTGACTGGACATCAGGTAACATGAACGGATGATCAGGGGTGGAGGTGCCACTGGACATCAGGGAGTGGTGTCTGCTATACAGAATGGATGATCAGGGGTGGAGGTGCCACTGGACATCAGGAGTGGTGCCAGCTATATAGAACAGGTGATCAGGGGTGGAGGTGCCACTGGACATCAGGGAGTGGTGCCAGCCTATACAGAATGGTGATCAGGGGGTGGAGGTGCCACTGGACATCAGGGAGTGGTGCCAGCTACACAGAATGGATGATCAGGGGGTGGAGGTGCCACTGGACATCAGGGAGTGGTGTCAGCTGTACAGAATGGATGATCAGGGGGTGGAGGTGCCACTGGACATCAGGGAGTGGTGCAGCTATACAGAATGGATGATCAGGGGTGGAGGTGCCACTGGACATCAGGGAGTGATGCCAGCTATACAGAACGGATGATCAGGGTGAGCCACTGGACATCAGGGAGTGGTGTCTGCTATACAGAATGGATGATCAGGGGAGGTGCCACTGGACATCAGGGAGTGGTGCCAGCTATATAGAACAGGTGATCAGGGGTGGAGGTGCCACTGGACATCAGGGAGTGGTGCCAGCTATACAGAATGGATGATAAGGGGGTGGAGGTGCCACTGGACATCAGGGAGTGGTGTCAGCTATACAGAATGGATGATCAGGGGTGGAGGTGCCACTGGACATCAGGGAGTGGTGCCAGCTATAAGAACAGGTGATCAGGGGTGGAGGTGCCACTGGACATCAGAGTGGTGCCAGCTATACAGAATGGTGATCAGGGGTGGAGGTGCCACTGGACATCAGGGAGTGGTGTCAGCTATACAGAACAGGTGATCAGGGGGTGGAGGTGCCACTGGACATCAGGGAGTGGTGCAGCTATACAGAACAGGTGATCAGGTGGAGGTGCCACTGGACATCAGGGAGTGGTGCCAGCTATACAGAATGGGTGATCGGGGGTGGAGGTGCCACTGGACATCAGGGAGTGGTGTCAGCTATACAGAACAGGTGATCAGGGGGTGGAGGTGCCACTGGACATCAGGGAGTGGTGCCAGCTATACAGAATGGATGATCGGGGGTGGAGGTGCCACTGGACATCAGGGAGTGGTGTCAGCTATACAGAATGGATGATCAGGGGGTGGAGGTGCCACTGGACATCAAGGAGTGGTGCCAGCTATACAGAACAGGTGATCAGGGGGTGGAGGTGCCACTGGACATCAAGGAGTGGTGTCAGCTATACAGAACAGGTGATCAGGGGTGGAGGTGCCACTGGACATCAGGGAGTGGTGCCAGCTATACAGAATGGATGATCAGGGGGTGGAGGTGCCACTGGACATCAGGGAGTGGTGCCACCTATACAGAACAGGTGATCAGGGGTGGAGGTGCCACTGGACATCAGGGAGTGGTGCCAGCTATACAGAATAGGTGATCGGGGGTGGAGGTGCCACTGGACATCAGGAGTGGTGTCAGCTATACAGAATGGATGATCAGGGGTGGAGGTGCCACTGGACATCAGGGAGTGGTGCCAGCTATATAGAACAGGTGATCAAGGGGTGGAGGTGCCACTGGACATCAGGGAGTGGTGCCAGCTATACAGAATGGATGATCAGGGGGTGGAGGTGCCACTGGACATCAGGGAGTGGTGCCAGCATGAACAGGTGATCAGGGGTGGAGGTGCCACTGGACATCAGGGAGTGGTGTCAGCTATAAGAACAGGTGATCAGGGTGAGGTGCCACTGGACATCAGGGATGGTGCAGCTATACAGAATGGTGATCAGGGGTGGAGGTGCCACTGGACATCAGGAGTGGTGCCAGCTATACAGAATGGGTGATCAGGGGTGGAGGTGCCACTGGACATCAGGGAGTGGTGTCGCTATACAGAATGGATGATCAGGGGGTGGAGGTGCCACTGGACATCACGAGTGGTGCCAGCTATACAGAACAGGTGATCAGGGGTGGAGGTGCCACTGGACATCAGGGAGTGGTGTCAGCTATATAGAACAGGTGATCAGGGTGGTGCCACTGACATCAGGGAGTTGCAGCATACAGAATGGGTGATCGGGGTGGAGGTGCCACTGGACATCAGGAGTAGTGAGCTATACAGAATGGATCAGGGGTGGAGGTGCCACTGGACATCAGGGAGTGGTGCCAGCTATACAGAATGGATGATCAGGGGTGGAGGTGCCACTGGACATCAGGAGTGGTGTAGCTATGCAGAACAGGTGATCAGGGGTGGAGGTGCCACTGGACATCAGGATGGTGTCAGCTATAGAACAGGTGATCAGGTGGTCAGTGCCACTGACATCAGGAGGGTGCAGCTATACAGAGGTGATCAGGGGTGGAGGTGCCACTGGACATCAGGGAGGGTGTAGCTACAGAATGGTGATCAGGGTGGGTGCCACTGGACATCAGGGAGTGGTGTCAGCTATACAGAATGGATGATCAGGGGTGGAGGTGCCACTGGACATCAGGAGTGGTGCCAGCTATACAGAACAGGTGATCAGGTGGAGGTGCCACTGGACATCGGAGGGTGTCACTATGGAGATCAGGGTGGTGCCAGCTCATGCACAGAATGGATGATCGGGGTGGAGGTGCCACTGGACATCAGGAGTGGTGTCAGCTATACAGAACAGGTGATCTAGGGGTGGTGCCACTGGACATCAGAGTGGTGCCAGCTAGAAGGTGATCAGGGTGGACTGGAATCGAGTGGTGCAGCTATAGAACAGGTGATCAGGGGTGGAGGTGCCACTGGACATCAGGAGTGGTGCCAGCTATACAGAATGGATGATCAGGGGTGGAGGTGCCACTGGACATCAGGGAGTGGTGTCAGCTATACAGAACGGATGATCAGGGTGGAGGTGCCACTGGACATCAGGAGTGGTGCCAGCTATACAGAACAGGTGATCAGGGGTGGAGGTGCCACTGGACATCAGGAGGTGTCAGCTCAGAACAGGTGATCAGTGAGGCTGACAATGATACGAATGGTGATCAGGGGGTGGAGGTGCCACTGGACATCGGGAGTGGTGTCAGCTATACAGAATGGATGATCAGGGGTGGAGTGCCACTGGACATCAGGAGTGGTGCTGACAGGTGATCAGGGTGGAGTGCACTGACATCAGGGTGCCAGCCATAAGAATGGTGATCAGGGGTGGAGGTGCCACTGGACATCAGGGAGTGGTGCCAGCTATACAGAATGGATGATCAGGGGTGGAGGTGCCACTGGACATCAGGGAGTGGTGTCAGCTATACAGAACAGGTGATCAGGGGTGGAGGTGCCACTGGACATCAGAGAGTGGTGCCAGCTATACAGAATGGATGATCAGGGGTGGAGGTGCACGGAATCGGAGGTGCAGCTACAGAACAGAGATCAGGGGTGAGGTGCCACTGGACATCAGGGTGATCAGAATGGATACAGAAGGTGCCACTGGACATCAGGAGTGGTGCCAGCTATACAGAACAGGTGATCAGGGGGTGGAGGTGCACTGGACATCAGGGATGGTGCCAGCTATACAGAATGGGTGATGGGGGTGGAGGTGCCACTGGACATCAGGGAGTGGTGTCAGCTATACAGAACAGGATGATCAGGGGTGGAGGTGCCACTGGACATCAAGGAGTGGTGTGCTATGCAGAACAGGTGATCAGGGGGTGGAGGTGCCACTGGACATCAGGGAGTGGTGTCAGCTATATAGAACAGGTGATCAGGTGGTCACGGTGCCACTAGACATCAGGGAGTGTTGCCAGCTATACAGAATGGGTGATCGGGGGTGGAGGTGCCACTGGACATCAGGGAGTGGTGTCAGCTATACAGAACAGGTGATCAGGGGGTGGAGGTGCCACTGGACATCAGGGAGTGGTGCCAGCTATACAGAATGGATGATCAGGGGTGGAGGTGCCACTGGACATCAGGGAGTGGTGCCAGCTATAGAACAGGTGATCGGGTGGGTGATGGCATCAGGAGGTGCCAGCTACGAAGTGATCAGGGGTGGGTGCCACTGGACATCAGGGAGTGGTGTCAGCTATACAGAATGGATGATCAGGGGGTGGAGGTGCCACTGGACATCAGGAGTGGTGCCAGCTATACAGAACAGGTGATCAGGGGGTGGAGGTGCCACTGGACATCAGGGAGTGGTGTCAGCTATACAGAATGGATGATCAGGGGTGGAGGTGCCACTGGACATCAGGGTGGTGCCAGCTATACAGAATGGTGATCAGGGGTGGAGGTGCCACTGGACATCAAGGGAGTGGTGTCAGCTATACAGAACAGGTGATCAGGGGGTGGAGGTGCCACTGGACATCAGGGAGTGGTGCCAGCTATACAGAATGGATGATCAGGGGTGGAGGTGCCACTGGACATCAGGGAGTGGTGTCAGCTATGCAGAACAGGTGATCAGGGGGTGGAGGTGCCACTGGACATCAGGGAGTGGTGTCAGCTATATAGAACAGGTGATCAGGGGTCAGGTGCCACTGACATCAGGGACTGGGCAGGATGGGTGCCAGCTATACAGAATGGGTGATCAGGGGTGGAGGTGCCACTGGACATCAGGAGTGGTGCCAGCTATACAGAATGGATGATAGGAGGTGGAGGTGCCACTGGACATCAGGGAGTGGTGCCAGCTATACAGAACAGGTGATCAGGGGTGGAGGTGCCACTGGACATCAGGGAGTGGTGCCAGCTATACAGAATGGGTGATCGGGGGTGGAGGTGCCACTGGACATTAGGGGGTGGTGTCAGCTATACAGAATGGATGATCAGGGGGTGGGTGCCACTGGACATCAGGAGTGGTGCCAGCTATACAGAACAGGTGATCAGGGGTGGAGGTGCCACTGGACATCAGGAGTGGTGTCAGCTATACAGAACAGGTGATCAGGGGTGGAGGTGCCACTGGACATCAGAGAGTGGTGCCAGCTGCACAGAATGGATGATCAGGTGGAGGTGCCACTGGACATCAGGGAGCATAGATGGTGTCAGGGGGAGGTGCCACTGGACATCAGGGGTGGTGCCAGCTATATAGAACAGGTGATCAGGGGTGGAGGTGCCACTGGACATCAGGAGTGGTGCAGCTATACAGAACAGGATGATCAGGGGTGGAGGTGCCACTGGACATCAGGAGTGGTGTCAGCTATGAAAGCGTGATCAGGGGTGGAGGTGCCACTGGACATCAGGGAGTGGTGCCAGCTATACAGAAAGGTGATCAGGGGTGGAGGTGCCACTGGACATCAGGGTGGTGCCAGCTATACAGAATGGATGATCAGGGGTGGAGGTGCCACTGGACATCAGGAGTGGTGCCAGCTATACAGAACAGGTGATCAGGGGTGGAGGTGCCACTGGACATCAGGGGGTGCCAGCTACAGAAGGTGATCGGGGTGGAGGTGCCACTGGACATCAGGGGTGGTGCCAGCTATACAGAATGGATGATGGGGGTGGGTGCCACTGGACATCAGGGGTGGTGCCAGCTATACAGAACGGGTGATCAGGGGTGGAGGTGCCACTGGACATCAGGGAGTGGTGTCTGCTATACAGAATGGATGATCGGGGTGGAGGTGCCACTGGACATCAGGGAGTGGTGCCAGCTATATAGAACAGGTGATCAGGGGTGGAGGTGCCACTGGACATCAGGGAGTGGTGCCAGCTATACAGAATGGATGATCAGGGGGTGGAGGTGCCACTGGACATCAGGGAGTGGTGTCAGCTGTACAGAATGGATGATCAGGGGGTGGAGGTGCCACTGGACATCAGGGAGTGGTGCCTGCTATACAGAATGGATGATCAGGGGTGGAGGTGCCACTGGACATCAGGAGTGGTGCAGCTATACAGAACAGGTGATCAGGGGTGGAGGTGCCACTGGACATCAGGGAGTGGTGCCAGCTACAGAATGGATGATCAGGTGATGCATGGCAGTGTACAGAACAGGTGATCAGGGGGTGGGTGCCACTGGACATCAGGGAGTGGTGTCAGCTATGACAGTGATCAGGTGTGCAGTGATCGATGGAGTGAGTGGGTGCCACTGGACATCAGGAGTGGTGTCAGCTATCAGACAGGTGATCAGGGGGTGGAGGTGCCACTGGACATCAGGGAGTGGTGCCAGCTGTACAGAATGGATGATCAGGGGTGGAGGTGCCACTGGACATCAGGGAGTGGTGTCAGCTATACAGAATGGATGATCAGGGGTGGAGGTGCCACTGGACATCAGGAGTGGTGCCAGCTATACAGAACAGGTGATCAGGGGTGGAGGTCATGGACATCAGGAGTGGTGCATATACAGAACAGGTGATCAGGGGTGGAGGTGCCACTGGACATCAGGAGTGGTGCCAGCTATACAGAATGGATGATCAGGGGTGGAGGTGCCACTGGACATCAGAGTGGTGTCAACTATAGAACAGGTGATCAGGGGGGGAGGCACTGGACATCAGGGTGTGCTAGCTATACAGAGGATGATGGGGTGGGTGCCACTGGACATCAGGGAGTGGTGTCAGCTATACAGAATGGAGTGATCAGGGGTGGAGGTGCCACTGGACATCAGGAGTGGTGTCAGCTATACAGAACAGGTGATCAGGGGTGGAGGTGCCACTGGACATCAGGGGTGGTGCCAGCTATAGAATGGATCAGGGGTGGAGGTGCACTGGACATCAGGGAGTGTGCTAGCTATACAGAACTGGTGATCAGGGGTGGAGGTGCCACTGGACATCAGGGAGTGGTGTCAGCTATATGAACAGGTGATCAGGGTAGGTGCCACTAGACATCAGGAGTGTGCCAGCTATACAGAATGGTGATGGGGTGGGTGCCACTGGAATAGGTGCCAGCATCAAATGGGTGATCAGGGGTGGAGGTGCCACTGGACATCAGGGAGTGGTGTCAGCTATACAGAATGGATGATCAGGGTGGAGGTGCCACTGGACATCAGAGGTAGTGCACTGCCAAAGAGGTGATCAGGGGTGGAGGTGCCACTGGACATCAGGGAGACAGGTGTCAGCTGGCAGACATCAGGTGCAGCTATACAGAATGGGTGATCGGGGTGGGTGCCACTGGACATCAGGAGTGGTGCCAGCTATACAGAACAGGTGATCAGGGGTGGAGGTGCCACTGGACATCAGGGAGTGGTGCCAGCTATACAGAATGGTGATCAGGGGTGGAGGTGCCACTGGACATCAGGGAGTGGTGTCAGCTATGCAGAACAGGTGATCAGGGGTGGAGGTGCCATGGACATGGGGGTGTCAGCATATGACAGGTGATCAGGGGGTCAGTGCCACTAGACACAGGGCTATACAGAATGGGTGATCGGGGTGGAGGTGCCACTGGACATCAGGAGTGGTGTCAGCTATACAGAACAGGTGATCAGGGGTGGAGGTGCCACTGGACATGGGGAGTGGTGCAGCTATACAGAATGGATGATCAGGGGTGGAGGTGCCACTGGACATCAGGGAGTGGTGCTAGCACAGAACAGGTGATCGGGGTGGAGGTGCCACTGGACATCGGAGTGGTGTCAGCTATATAGAACAGGTGATCAGGTGGTCACGGTGCCACTGACATCAGGGTGGTGCCAGCTACAGAAGGGTGAGTGGAGGTGCTGGCATAGGGTGTGTCAGCATGACGGTGATCAGGGTGGAGTGTGGATGTCAGTGTGCAGCTATACAGAACAGGTGATGGGGTGGAGGTGCCACTGGACATCAGGGGTGGTGCCAGCTATACAGAACAGGTGATCAGGGGTGGAGTGCCACTGGACATCAGGGAGTGGTGCCAGCTCATGTATCAGATAGGCATGGATCAGGGGTGGGTGCCACTGGAGATCAGGGTGGTGCTGCATCATGGACATAAACAGGTGATCGGGGTGGGTGCCACTGGACATCAGGGATGGTGCAGCTATAGATCAGGGGTGGAGGTGCCACTGGACATCAGAGTGGTGCCAGCTATACAGAATGGATGATCAGGGGTGGAGGTGCCACTGGACATCAGGAGGTGGTGTCTACTATACAGAATGGATGATCAGGGGTAGAGGTGCCACTGGACATCAGGAGTGGTGCCACGCTATAGAGACAGGTGATCGGGGTGGAGGCCACTGGACATCAGGGGTGGTGCCAGCTATACAATGGATGATCAGGGGTGAGGTGCCACTGGACATCAGGGAGTGGTGCCAGCTATACAGAATGGATGATCAGGGGTGGAGGTGCCACTGGACATCAGGAGTGGTGTCAGCTATACAGAATGGATGATCAGGGGTGGAGGTGCCACTGGACATCAGGGTGGTGCCAGCTATACAGAATGGATGATCAGGGTGGAGGTGCCACTGGACATCAGGGAGTGATGCCAGCTATACAGAACAGGATGATCAGGGGTGGAGGTGCCACTGGACATCAGGGAGTGGTGTCTAGCTATACAGAATGGATGATCAGGGGTGGAGGTGCCACTGGACATCAGGAGTGGTGCCAGCTATATAGAACAGGTGATCAGGGGTGGAGGTGCCACTGGACATCAGGGAGTGGTGCCAGCTATACAGAATAGGATGATTCAGGGGTGGAGGTGCCACTGGACATCAGGGAGTGGTGTCAGCTATACAGAATGGATGATCAGGGGTGGAGGTGCCACTGGACATCAGGAGTGGTGTCAGCTATACAGAACAGGTGATCAGGGGTGGAGGTGCCACTGGACATGTGGTGAGCATGCAGGTGATCAGGTGGTGCCACTGGACATCAGGTGGTGCCAGCTATACAGAATGGGTGATCAGGGTGGAGTGCCACTGGACATCAGGGAGTGGTGTCAGCTATACAGATCAGGGTGATCAGGGTGGAGGTGCGCACATGGACAGTGCACTGGACATCAGGAGTGGTGCCAGCTATACAGAACAGGTGATCAGGGGTGGAGGTGCCACTGGACATCAGGGAGTGGTGCCAGCTATACAGAATGGGTGATCAGGGGGTGGAGGTGCCACTGGACATGAGGGAGTGGTGTCAGCTATACAGAATGGATGATCGGGGGTGGAGGTGCCACTGGACATCAGGGAGTGGTGCCAGCTATACAGAACAGGTGATCAGGGGGTGGAGGTGCCACTGGACATCAGGGAGTGGTGTCAGCTGTACAGAATGGATGATCAGGGGGTGGAGGTGCCACTGGACATCAGGGAGTGGTGTCAGCTATACAGAATGGATGATCAGGGGTGGAGGTGCCACTGGACATCAGGGAGTGGTGCCAGCTATACAGAACAGGTGATCAGGGGGTGGAGGTGCCACTGGACATCAGGGAGTGGTGCCAGCTATACAGAATGATGATCAGGGGTGAGGTGCACTGGACATCAGGGTGTGAGCTATACAGAACAGGTGATCAGGGGTGGAGTGCCACTGGACATCAGGGAGTGGTGCCAGCTATAGAGACAGGTGATCAGGGGTGAGGTGCCACTGGACAGTTGCTATGAGATGGGTGATCGGGGGTGGAGGTGCCACTGGACATCAGGGAGTGGTGTCAGCTATATAGAACAGGTGATCAGGGGTTGGAGGTGCCACTGGACATCAGGGAGTGGTGCCAGCTCTTAGAATGGATGATCAGGGGTGGAGGTGCCACTGGACATCAGGGAGTGGTGCCAGCTATACAGAACAGGATGATCAGGGGTGGAGTGCCACTGGACATCAGGGAGTGGTGTCAGCTTACAGAATGGATGATCAGGGGTGAGGTGCCACTGGACATCAGGAGGGTGCAGCTGAACAGGTGATCAGGGGTGGAGGTGCCACTGGACATCAGGGAGTGGTGCCAGCTATACAGAATGGATGATCAGGGGGTGGAGGTGCCACTGGACATCAGGGAGTGGTGTCAGCTATACAGAACAGGTGATCAGGGGTGGAGGTGCCACTGGACATCAGGGAGTGGTGCAGCTATCAGACAGTGATAGGGGTAGGTGCCACTGGACATCAGGAGTGGTGCCAGCTATACAGAATGGATGATCGGGGTGGAGGTGCCACTGGACATCAGGAGTGGTGTCAGCTATACAGAACAGGTGATCAGGGGGTGGAGGTGCCACTGGACATCAGGGAGTGGTGCCAGCTATACAGAACAGGTGATCAGGGGTGGAGGTGCCACTGGACATCAGGGAGTGGTGTCAGCTATACAGAATGGATGATCAGGGGGTGGAGGTGCCACTGGACATCAAGGAGTGGTGCCAGCTATACAGAACAGGTGATCAGGGGGTGGAGGTGCCACTGGACATCAGGAGTGGTGCCAGCTATACAGAAAGGTGATCAGGGGGTGGAGGTGCCACTGGACATCAGGGAGTGGTGCCAGCTATACAGAACAGGTGATCAGGGGTGGAGGTGCCACTGGACATCAGGGAGTGGTGTCAGCTATACAGAATGGATGATCAGGGGTGGAGGTGCCACTGGACATCAGGGAGTGGTGCAACTATAAGAACGGATGATCGGGTGGAGGTGCCACTGGACATCAGGGAGTGGTGTCAGCTATACAGAAAGTGATGATCAGGGGTGGAGGTGCCACTGGACATCAGGGAGTGGTGCCAGCTAGCAGAATGGATGATCAGGGGTGGAGGTGCCACTGGACATCAGGGTGGTGCCAGCTATCAGGAACAGGTGATCAGGGGGTGGAGGTGCCACTGGACATCAGGGAGTGGTGTCAGCTATACAGAATGGATGATCAGGGGGTGGAGGTGCCACTGGACATCACGGAGTGGTGCCAGCTATACAGAACAGGTGATCAGGGGGTGGAGGTGCCACTGGACATCAGGGAGTGGTGTCAGCTATATAGAACAGGTGATCAGGGGTCACGGTGCCACTAGACATCAGGGAGTGTTGCCAGCTATACAGAATGGGTGATCGGGGGTGGAGGTGCCACTGGACATCAGGGAGTGGTGTCAGCTATACAGAACAGGTGATCAGGGGGTGGAGGTGCCACTGGACATCAGGAGTGGTGCCAGCTATACAGAATGGATGATCAGGGGTGGAGGTGCCACTGGACATCAGGAGTGGTGTGCTATGCAGAACAGGTGATCAGGGGTGGAGGTGCCACTGGACATCAGGAGTGGTGTCAGCTATATAGAACAGGTGATCAGGTGGTCAGGTGCCACTGGACATCAGGAGTGTCCAGCTATACAGAATGGGTGATCGGGGTGGAGGTGCCACTGGACATCAGGAGTGGTGTCAGCTATAAGAACAGGTGATCAGGGTGAGGTGCCACTGGACATTAGGGGTGGTGTCAGCTATACAGAATGGATGATCAGGGGTGGGGTGCCACTGGACATCAGGTGGTGCTGCTATGAGAACAGGTGATCAGGGGTGGAGGTGCCACTGGACATCAGGAGTGGTGTCAGCTATATAGAACAGGTGATCAGGGGTCAGGTGCCACTGGACATGGAGTGTGCCAGCCATACAGAATGGGTGATCGGGGGTGGAGGTGCCACTGGACATCAGGGAGTGGTGTCAGCTATACAGAACAGGTGATCAGGGGGTGGAGGTGCCACTGGACATCAGGGAGTGGTGCCAGCTATACAGAACAGGTGATCAGGGGTGGAGGTGCCACTGGACATCAGGGAGTGGTGCCAGCTATACAGAACAGGTGATCAGGGGTGGAGGTGCCACTGGACATCAGGGAGTGGTGCCAGCTATACAGAATGGATGATCAGGGGGTGGAGGTGCCACTGGACATCAGGGAGTGGTGCCAGCTATACAGAACAGGTGATCAGGGGGTGGAGGTGCCACTGGACATCAAGGAATGGTGTCAGCTATACAGAACAGGTGATCAGGGGTGGAGGTGCCACTGGACATCAGAGAGTGGTGCCAGCTATACAGAATGGATGATCAGGGGGTGGAGGTGCCACTGGACATCAGGGAGTGGTGTCTGCTATACAGAATGGATGATCAGGGGTGGAGGTGCCACTGGACATCAGGAGTGGTGCCACTATATAGAACAGGTGATCAGGGGTGGAGGAGCCACTGGACATCAGGGGTGGTGCCAGCTATATAGAATAGGTGATCAAGGGGGTGAAGGTGCCACTGGACATCAGGGAGTGGTGCCAGCTACACAGAATGGATGATCAGGGGGTGGAGGTGCCACTGGACAGCAGGGAGTGGTGTCAGCTGTACAGAATGGATGATCAGGGGGTGGAGGTGCCACTGGACAGCAGGGAGTGGTGCCAGCTATACAGAATGGATGATCAGGGGTGGAGGTGCCACTGGACATCAGGGAGTGATGCCAGCTATACAGAACGGATGATCAGTGGGTGGAGGTGCCACTGGACATCAGGGAGTGGTGTCTGCTATACAGAATGGATGATCAGGGGGGGAGGTGCCACTGGACATCAGGGAGTGGTGCCACCTATATAGAACAGGTGATCAGGGGGTGGAGGAGCCACTGGACATCAGGGAGTGATGCCAGCTATACAGAATGGATGATCAGGGGGTGGAGGTGCCACTGGACATCAGGGAGTGGTGCCAGCTATATAGAACAGGTGATCAAGGGGGTGGAGGTGCCACTGGACATCAGGGAGTGGTGCCAGCTATACAGAATGGATGATCAGGGGGTGGAGGTGCCACTGGACATCAGGGAGTGGTGTTAGCTATGCAGAACAGGTGATCAGGGGGTGGAGGTGCCACTGGACATCAGGGAGTGGTGTCAGCTATATAGAACAGGTGATCAGGTGGTCACGAGTGCCACTAGACATCAGGGAGTGTTGCCAGCTATACAGAATGGGTGATCGGGGGTGGAGGTGCCACTGGACATCAGGGAGTGGTGTCAGCTATACAGAACAGGTGATCAGGGGGTGGCAGTGCCACTGGATATCAGGGAGTGGTGCCAGCTGTACAGAATGGATGATCGGGGGGTGGAGGTGCCACTGGACATTAGGGGGTGGTGTCAGCTATACAGAATGGATGATCAGGGGGTGGAGGTGCCACTGGACATCAAGGAGTGGTGCCAGCTATACAGAACAGGTGATCAGGGGGTGGAGGTGCCACTGGACATCAAGGAATGGTGTCAGCTATACAGAACAGGTGATCAGGGGTGGAGGTGCCACTGGACATCAGAGAGTGGTGCCAGCTATACAGAATGGATGATCAGGGGGTGGAGGTGCCACTGGACATCAGGGAGTGGTGTCTGCTATACAGAATGGATGATCAGGGGGCAGAGGTGCCACTGGACATCAGGGAGTGGTGCCACCTATATAGAACAGGTGATCAGGGGGTGGAGGAGCCACTGGACATCAGGGAGTGATGCCAGCTATACAGAATGGATGATTAGGGGGTGGAGGTGCCACTGGACATCAGGGAGTGGTGTCAGCTATACAGAACAGGTGATCAGGGGTGGAGGTGCCACTGGACATCAGGGAGTGATGCCAGCTATACAGAATGGATGATCAGGGGGTGGAGGTGCCACTGGACATCAGGGAGTGGTGGCAGCTGTACAGAATGGATGATCAGGGGTGGAGGTGCCACTGGACATCAGGGAGTGGTGCCAGCTTACAGAATGGATGATCAGGGGGTGGAGGTGCCACTGGACATCAGGGAGTGGTGCCAGCTATATAGAACAGGTGATCAAGGGGGTGGAGGTGCCACTGGACATCAGGGAGTGGTGCCAGCTATACAGAATGGATGATCAGGGGGTGGAGGTGCCACTGGACATCAGGGAGTGGTGTTAGCTATGCAGAACAGGTGATCAGGGGGTGGAGGTGCCACTGGACATCAGGGAGTGGTGTCAGCTATATAGAACAGGTGATCAGGTGGTCACAGTGCCACTAGACATCAGGGAGTGTTGCCAGCTATACAGAATGGGTGATCGGGGGTGGAGGTGCCACTGGACATCAGGGAGTGGTGTCAGCTATACAGAACAGGTGATCAGGGGGTGGAGGTGCCACTGGACATCAGGGAGTGGTGCCAGCTATACAGAATGGATGATCAGGGGTGGAGGTGCCACTGGACATCAGGGAGTGGTGCCAGCTATACAGAACAGGTGATCAGGGGGTGGAGGTGCCACTGGACATCAGGGAGTGGTGTCAGCTATACAGAACAGGTGATCAGGGGTGGAGGTGCCACTGGACATCAGAGAGTGGTGCCAGCTATACAGAATGGATGATCAGGGGGTGGAGGTGCCACTGGACATCAGGGAGTGGTGTCTGCTATACAGAATGGATGATCAGGGGCAGGGTGCCACTGGACATCAGGGAGTGGTGCCACCTATATAGAACAGGTGATCAGGGGGTGGAGGAGCCACTGGACATCAGGGAGTGATGCCAGCTATACAGAATGGATGATTAGGGGGTGGAGGTGCCACTGGACATCAGGGAGTGGTGTCAGCTGTACAGAATGGATGATCAGGAGGTGGAGGTGCCACTGGACATCAGGGAGTGGTGCCAGCTATATAGAACAGGTGATCAAGGGGGTGGTGGTGCCACTGGACATCAGGGAGTGGTGCCAGCTATACAGAATGGATGATCAGGGGGTGGAGGTGCCACTGGTCATCAGGGAATGGTGTTAGCTATGCAGAACAGGTGATCAGGGGGTGGAGGTGCCACTGGACATCAGGGAGTGGTGTCAGCTATATAGAACAGGTGATCAGGCAGTCACGGTGCCACTAGACATCAGGGAGTGTTGCCAGCTATACAGAATGGGTGATCAGGGGGTGGAGGTGCCACTGGACATCAGGGAGTGGTGCCAGCTATACAGACTGGGTGATCAGGGGGTGGAGGTGCCACTGGACATTAGGGAGTGGTGTCAGCTATACAGAATGGATGATCAGGGGGTGGAGGTGCCACTGGACATCACGGAGTGGTGCCAGCTATACAGAACAGGTGATCAGGGGGTGGAGGTGCCACTGGACATCAAGGAATGGTGTCAGCTATACAGAACAGGTGATCGGGGGTGGAGGTGCCACTGGACATCAGAGAGTGGTGCCAGCTATGCAGAACAGGTGATCAGGCGATGAAGGTGCCACTGGACATTAGAGAGTGGTGTCAGCTATACAGAATGGATGATCAGGGGGTGTAGGTGTCACTGGACATCACGGGGTGGTGCCAGCTATACAGAACAGATGATCAGGGGGTGGAGGTGCCACTGGACATCAAGGAATGGTGTCAGCGATACAGAACAGGTGATCAGGAGGTGGAGGTGCCACTGGACATCAGAGAGTGGTGCCAGCTATGCAGAAAAGGTGATCAGGTGGTGGAGGTGCCACTGGACATCAGGGAGTGGTTTCAGCTGTACAGAATGGATGATCAGGGGGTGGAGGTGCCACTGAACATCACGGAGTGGTGCCAGCTATACAGAACAGGTGATCAGGTGGTGGAGGTGCCACTGGACATCAGGGAGTGGTGTCAGCTATACAGAATGGATGATCAGGGGGTGGAGGTGCCAC
This sequence comes from Neoceratodus forsteri, assembly GCA_016271365.2. Lineage (NCBI taxonomy): Eukaryota > Metazoa > Chordata > Ceratodontiformes > Ceratodontidae > Neoceratodus > Neoceratodus forsteri. The sequence goes on along the minus strand of CM057453.1, from coordinate 1,318,449,675 downwards.
TGGACATCAGGGAGTGGTGTCAGCTATGCAGAACAGGTGATCGGGGGTGGAGGTGCCACTGGACATCAGGGTGTGCTGTCAGCTATACAGAACAGGTGATTGGGCATGGAGGGTGCCACTAGACAGCAGGGCAAGCGTAAATTATATGAAATGGGTGTTCTGGAGTTGGAGGTTGCCCTGGAAACCAAGGCCTGCAACCTCGCTGGTGATTGGGGGCAGGCGGCTGAAGTACAGCCATCCTGCCATCGGTGGAGTGAGGGCATGGACTTAGTGCCCAGTTAAGATTAGCTTTTTGGCAGTGGTAAATAGCAGCACTCTTGGTTCCATTACTGCTATCACAAACCTTTGAATATGCCACTGGACCCATATGCGCCTGGCCTTAACTGGTTTAGCATGCACTACAGGGGGTTCTGAATATAGCCCTCACTCAAAAAAAGGACACAAACCTGGATAGCATGGGTGGAACCCCTTTAGCACCGGTGTTAACATTTGAATATCTGGCCCCAGATGTCATAATATGCACCTACATTTTCTGTCATGTTGAAGTCTCTAATTATTATTTGTTATTCATCTGTATTGTATGCATTGGTGGCAGAATGGTCTGAAAAGTGATAGGGCCAAGGATGTAAGGGGTAAATTCTCCCCTAGCAATAAATTAACATGTTTGTAGAACCTGATAGGGCCACTCATGAAAGTGGTAGTCTCCGTTCTGGCACCTATGATTGTATGTCTGGGAATTTAAATGTGTCTCTTTTAAATATTTTAGGATATGTAACAAATTGTAAGTACAAAATTGTCTAACAATAAAGTTTAGCACTACACACAGTGACTAAGGCAACACAATGAGTAACAAATACTGCTGCTTTAAGGTAGTAGTTGAATGAAGCAGGATCAAAGCATTGGAAGGAAATGTGAAGCCATTGCCAAAAAAACAATGAAAAGTAGAGCACAAACATGACAGTAGAGGAGCAGAAGGGGGCAAAACAAAGCGCAACAGGCTGAAGAATGACAGAAGGACAGCAAGCAGCAGGACCTCTAGGTGATAGCATCACAGGCCCAGACCCAGGAGCAGAGGGGGGAGACGTGCAAGAAACAAAGGTTGACAGACCTAGCTTGTTGCCTGTGACAATGGGCACTTTGCTCATCAGGCCTATAAGAATAAACAATAAATGAAATGAAGCTGCAGAGGCAAAGTGCAATGGAGGAGGCATGTTTCTGCCGTCAAAGTCTATGTTTCTATGTAGCTTCATTCCTGCACACCCCTGGGCCTATCCGTGCAGGTAGGAGACAGAGCCAGCCTTGATTCAATGGCCCCAGAGAAAGAGAGTCTGAATGAGTATAGAACACTGAGAAATGAGTGGCATGGCATCAAGTAAAGGAGATTAGCAGGGCCAGAAAGCAAAAAGTAACACTGAGCATGGAGCCAGGGGTGGTGAATTGCACAGCTGGTGACAGAGATGACAACAAGCATCTCTGATGAATGCAGGAGAAGCACCCCACACTAAAGACCCACTGCATAACTATGCCTTTAATTAAATGGGATCTAATGAACCAGGCAGGCAAGATCTGTCTTTTCCTTCTGAAACTGACCTGTAAGAAATGTAAATATGAAATACATAATCGGATGCAGTGGAATAACACATTTATCTCCACTAGTGCATGGTAAGACCCATAACTCATGGGTGGCAAAGCCACAAGTTACTTATGAAAGTCTTACCACTTTTGTGTGAAAATAAATGTGTTACTCCACTGTAACCCATTATGTATTTGATATACTGTGACCACACTATTTTAATGTTTATTTGTATTTTAGTGTAAAACTCCCTTTCTTTCCATTGAAAATTCTCTATCTGACTTATTGTTCGCTGTGTTCTATTTGCAGATTCTAACTGGAAATAACCTGTTCTTAGTGGAAATATTATAATGTTTTCTAGCAAGGCAGAAGGAAACAGGAAATTCAGAAAAGTGGTTGGGGAAACAAAGGTACAGATAGAAGAAAGCATAGCTGGGGGTGGGTAAAGGGGATAAGGCTTTCTTCAGATATGTACTGTAAGTGAGTAAAGAAAAGCAAGGGGTGGGATAGAGAGGAATAAAAAGGTGGAAGGGGGATAATGTTCAGAAGGGAACCAAGGTGAAGGAGACATCTGAAGTACTTCTACTTATTCTTCACAGTAGAGGGAGGAAGGAAGGGACCCCCAGGGTGCAGCAAGATTAGGGGAGAGGGGGAGATGGACACAAGTCCATATTCTGAGGAAAGAGTCCTGAAGGTGGATAAAACTATGGGACTGGACAGAGTACATCCCAGGCTACTAAAAGAACTCAGGGAAGTGCTAGCTGTCCCACTGACAGCCTTGTCCAACAGCTCACTGGAAACAGGTGTGGTTATGGAGGACTAGAACTGGACTGATGTGATCCCTCTCTCCTAAGAGCGGCAGCAGGGAGGAGGCTAGCAATTATAGGCCAGTCAGCCTAACTTCATGTTTGGGAAACTAATGGAAACCCTACTGAAAGAAAGGCTGGTTGAACATCTAGAATCCAGTGAGCTGTAGAACCATAGGCAGCATGGATTCATGGGGGGCGAAGGTCATGCAAAACAAATCTGATAGATTTATTTCACTGGGTAACCAGGGAAGTAGATCAGGAGAGGGATGTGGATGTAGCCTATCTGCACTTATTTAGTTTTATTTAGTTTTTGCTGACTGGTAAAGGAGGATTAGACAATTTGGCCTATTTTCAGCCTTGTCCCGCGGGGAAGTGGGATACAGATGAATGCCAACTGACATTGAATCAGATTAAGCCATTAGTGGTATTTTTAGTGAATGGGGGAAATTTGGTCTGTACACCATGGAAATTCCCCTACTCTTGGCAGTAGGGGGTGCTGTTACACTTTCTGGTCGGCAAGATAGCTGATCACATTGAGAACAAGGAAGACAGAGGTGGAGGAGGTTTGGGAGCTCTCAGCTGTGCATGTCGATGGAAATACCTGAACCAGAATTGGTTCTTTCAGAAGGAGAAGCCCCGACAGCTGCAGAAATAATTCAAGCAAATATAAATCTGCCTACAACTAAACAGACAGGGCTACTGCCCAGAAATGTTGTTCAGTTCCCTCATTGCAGTCGAATAAGGGTATCACCATGGCAACAGCACAGCTGGGAGCTATGCGGGAAACAGCGTTCCTGCTACAGGTACGAATACAGCCTTTACAAATGTTATGCCAGTGCAGGTTTCTATGGCAGAAGAGGGGATATTTGAAGGGAAAGGAAGCGGATTGAGGATATTAATAAGCACCAGGAAAATTTGATTAACAACATTTCTGCTTCAGAGGGCCAGTCAGTATCCTCAAATGTAGGAGAGCCATCTCCTTCCATGAGTAATAGTTAAATAAACAACTACCACAGCAGCTGATACCTACTAAATCATGGACTGAAGTAATGGTCAATGAAACACCTAACACTGAACAACAGAGTTCTATCAAGGACTCTTCTTCAACCACTACATCTATCAGTAATTTCACTCGACCCCTCCCCCCTTCCGCTATTAAACGTACTCCAAGGCAGAATTCCTCTAACCCCTGTTTTAAGTTACCAGATTTATTCACAAATTTGGGGAAACCCATAACCAGGAGGAATGCAGTAAGACTTAAATATAAAGGAAGCAGGAGACCCCCAGATAGGGTATCTGTGACACAAAAAATCCATGCAGTTTTTGGTAGCAGACATCTTCACCCTAATTCACATATCTGGGGATACTGTATTTGATGTCAGCTTTAATACCCCCTTGCAACTGAAGAAATTTTGGAACAAAGTTTGCCAACTTAAAGACGCCCCACTATGGGCTCCGTTCATTGTTATCCCACTTACTCGACCAGCTGTAAAAACAATTACGATCCCATTTCGGAATGAGAGTGTGCATATTTCAGACATTTTGCACTGGCTAAAACAAAAAGCTGATGTTATTGACAAACCTATGCCTATTTTGGATGTGGAGAATATTTGGACAGGGGGCTGGAAGATCAAGGTGAAACTGGACAGGATCGTGGATTCTGTTTCTACCCTGGACAGCCTAAAACCTGCCATAGATATGGTTCACTTTCCCATCTCAGCAATGCCTGTGATGCAATGGTCTGTAACTTCTGCTTGCAAACAGGGAATGCTAACACTTTCTGTCCCAAATATCCAAAATGCAATCTTTGTGAGGAGACTGGGCATCTATTCCTTCAGTGCCACTGGGAAGTACGCAATAGAGGCGCTTTTTACATCCAAGATGAAATTACTCATACTACTCAGGAATGGCAAGCTAGCCAGGCTCACCCTGAGAAGGATGCACCACCACAATCCCTCAGCCTATCAGTAGCTCCCATGGCAAACCAGACTTTGCCAATTTACTGACAAGAGATCTCCCAAGTATTTATGGGGTACTACATGGCTGACGAGCCTCGGGAAAATTGGGGTAAGAAATAACCATAAACATAAGCCCGCTGCAGAAAGGTACTGCCCAAGGGATACGTGTAATATTCTCTTAAAAACACAAGAGCATCTATTCATAGAATGGCCATATGTGGATAATTTTGGAAGTTATTAGCTAATTCTGTCCAAAACTTAGATTTTAATAAAATCACATGTGCAGTACTCATTTTGGGTATTTATACTGGGTCTTGGAGAAAACATGATTCAAGCACTTTAATTTGTGGCATCCTTAAATATCATATTTGGCAAGTTCGTTGCCAATTGCTTTTGCAACAGAACTATTTGACTCAGCAGGAGCTTATTAGGATTATAATGGCACAAGTACTGTAAAACAGATTTACTCATAGGAAAATCAAATTGGCATCCCACAACAAATACTGTAAGTGTAGTTTGGAAACAATATCATGGGTGGATACAATAATTAATTGATATTGTTATTTTTGTTTTTGTTGTCTGACCATTATTGCTCTTTTCATTGCTTTAGGAATTTTTGTTTATTTTAATTTTATGATTTACTCCCGGTATTTACTATGAGAAATTATCATAGTTGTCTAAGTAGGTGGTGAATTACTGTCCTTATGTATTGTCAGATTATTCACAATAAAAACTTCCCGTACTCTTTTTGAGAAGTGCCATGGGATCTTTAACATCCACCTGAACTACCACCAGAACAGTTAGATGGGACCTCGGTTTAACATCTCATCTGAAAGATGGTACTTCAGGAGTGTACCCCTCTCATGCTGCACCCCAGTGTCAGTAATGGGATTTAACCTAAGTGCCTGGTGTGCCAGGTTTTTGACACTGTGCTGTATAAGTGGCTGATCAGGAAGTTGACCAACTTCGGAGTAGAGTCCAAATTGATAAACTGTGTTTGAAACTGGTTAATTAATGATGGATGGTTCTATGTCATAACAGGGATCGCCATTAGTGTGAGTGTACATCAACAAAAATAAAAATGGCGATGTACACTCACGGCGAAAACAATGCCGGCAACACAGATCTATATATATGTGGGGGCTGTGCCCCCTCTCTGCAGGGCTTCATCCCCTAACTAAAGATTTTCAAATCCAGGGGGGTGCATGTCTGGGGGGGACTTGTAAAAAAAAAAAAAACTGCCACTACTGCAAAAAACTCTCGTGCCTCCCCAGACCTGAATCTTGCACTTTCTTATCCATAGCCAGCCACCCTCTCCACCACGCCACATGACCAACTCGGTGGCCTTCCGTTGCACTGCCTCCCACATATCTTCCCTCCTCTCCCGTCCCCCGCAGTGTGGTTACAGTTACCCTCATCGGCTTTCTTTTCACCCATCACAACCCTTTCAGGGTAGCCCACAACACAGGCACTGAGACTGTGTCGCTCAAATTTGAGTCGCTCAATCTCAGTCACCCTTTTGACGGGATACCATAGTGGACAGAGGGCAGTGGTTAATGGCAGTATCTCTAAGGATAGGAGAGTGACCAGAAGATTACTGCAGGGTTCTGTACTGGTACCAGGTCTTTTCAACGTCTTCATTGGGGTCATTGCAGAATACCTGCAGCGGAAGGATTGTTTTTTTTTGCAGATGATACTAAAACTGTAATAGGGTGGACACTCGGGGGGGAGTGGCTAGAATGTGCAGGGATCTAGGAAAACTTGAGCAGTCATCAAGGACATGGCAATTGTGGTTCAATGCAAAAAAATGCAAAATCATGCATGTAGAGCATAGGAACTCCAGTGCTGAGTATAGGAAGGGAAGGGAGGCACTGATAGTCAGTAGTTAGGAAACAGACCTTGGGGCTATTATATCAGGAGACCTCAATGTGGCAGTGCAGTGTGACAAGGCCGTGGGCAGGGCTGATGTGATGCTGGGTGCAAAGGGAGGAGCGCCTCCTGCAAGAAGAGGGAGTTGGTATTGCCACTCTGTCAGTCCCTGGAACACCCCCAAATAGAGTACTGTTTTCAGATTTGTAGACAACACCACAGAAAGGACATAGACTAGTTGGAGGCAGTCCAGAAGAGAGTAACTAAAATGGTACAGGGTTTCCAAGGTGTCCCTATGAGGTGAGACTGAGGGATCTTAACATGCATTCCCTGGAAAAGAGTAGGAGAGAGAGAGAGGTGATATAATTGAGACCTGCAAATACCTCACAGGCATAAACTTGGTGCAGGAGGGGAGCTTCCTCCATAAGAGAATGTGCACAGGGATCAGAGGGCATGTGATGACGCTGGAGGGGGAAGACATGGGGAGATGTGAGGAAATATTTCTTCACTTAAAGGATGGTAGATGCCTGAAACAAGCTGCCAGCTGAATGGCAGAGGCTAAAATGGTGGGTGTCTTCAAGCATGCATGGGATAAGCATAGGGGTATATTAGAGCAGTGTCAGGAAGGGGGAGATATGCCAGAGACCAGTTAGGGTCTTCAGATATAGAATCGGCAAGAAACACTTGGGCAGACTGTGTAGACCAAGCAGTCCTTTTCTGCTGACAGATTCCATAATTCAGTATTTCTAAGTGGAAATAAATATTTATTCCAAAATAACGTGATTTATTGAGCCAATTTATTTGCTGCAGGTGTGGTATATCCTGATTTAAAATCTGTGTACATAAATATTGTATCTGATAAGACACAAGTTCTCTGTGGCCTGACAGAATGTTCAATGGGTTCCATTTAGGCATTAATGCTGTTTGCCATTTTCATAATTTTATTATAATTGTGTTTTCTGAACATAAAGTTACAACACATAGATAGACATAGTTCAATGGAGCATAATTTTTTTTGGAAACCTGCTTTAGGGAGTGCCCTAAGTATAAATGTCTCAGACTGAAGCATTACAGTTTAGTAAGTGTGAGCAATGTATACGTATTAATCACTGAAATAAAGAAAAATGACCTAATCTATCTGATATAAATGATCTAATATATCTGTTGTGTAGGTATCTTCTTTATAGTTTACCACCTCATAGTAGAGTCGTATAATTGTATTAGTAACACATATCATACAGAGTTTGACAACCATACAAAAAGACAGTCCAGGGAATTTAATACTACATTAACGCTATGCCCTAGAGGTTTGCTCAGATAATGGGCGAAAGGACCTCCTAGTTCATCATATATCTCAGCTTTATTCATTAATCTATATGTCACCCTTTCACAAGATGCTGTATTAGACATTAATTGTTGCCATTTCTACATGGAGGGAAATATAATGGGTTTCGCCAATATCTTTAAATGATCCTTCAGCAGGAGGTTAGCTTGACATTGCACCTTTTCTCTTGTCCCTTTCTTAAAGTTGACTAGCATTAACTCTACATCTTCCAGTACGCATAAGAGCTGAACGCTTGATACCTACACTTAAATGGAATTTGGCAGCATTAGTAAGAAGCTATCCCTGAAACTGTCAGCATGCTCAGAACGTGTGAATGTGTATCAGATCCTAACATGTGTTGGTCTGGAGCCTAATAAATGTAGTGCAATGCGTGACAAACATTTAATTTACTCAGAATCAGGACTACCATCTCACTGCAATTACTGCAACAAAATATCAGTCCACACCTCACATAAAATCGCTTCTTCTCCTTTTTATTCTTTAAATCTCAGACATTCCTTTGAATTTTATGTTGCATGGAAGTGTTTGTAGCCACATTGGTCCTCGCACAAACAGTAGAGGTCATGATACTTTTTACTTAATCAAAAAGTAATTTTCAGTACAGAAGTCTTCTACAGGTATAAAGAGATGCAGGAGGATGTAGATAGTGATGAATATCTTCAGAAAAATAGGGCAACAAAGAAGACGATCAGGGAGACAAAAGCAGACACAGAGTGATTATCCAAACATGTCAGGCGCACAGAAAAATGTTTTTCCCACTATGTAAGTGAAAAATGAAGGAGGAGTGGGGGAGCAGTTAGGCTAGTGGTTAGGAGCAGGTTGATAGAGGACGACGGACAAAAGGCTACAGTCCTGAATGACCACTTTTGCTGCACTTCACCGGGGAAGATAGCGGGCCCCCTGCCTGAGAATGGCATCAAAGCAGCCACGACAGGGACCTGGAGATGGAGAAACCAACATTTACTGGGAATAGAGTGGAAAAAGGTCTGGCAGCCCTCAAGACAGACAGGGCCCTGGGTCCGGGTGGAATACATCTAAGGGTGCTCAGAGAATTGGCAGATGAACTAACTGAATCTCTGGTTAGTCTATTCAATAATTTACTTCAAAAAGTGGTCGTCCCAAGGGATTGGAGGGTGGCAGATGTGGTTCCGCTCCATAAATGAGGGGACAAGGAGCAAGCAGGAAACTATAGACCTGTCAGTCTTACCTCTATTTTAGGGAAGCTGGTGGAGTCGCTGATCAAAGCAGACCTCATAGACTATCTGAAGGGTAATGGTCTCCAGGACAGTAAGCAGCATGGCTTTGTGTCAGGGAGGTCCTATCAGACAAACCTAATAGTCTGCTTTGACTTGGTAACAAGGGAATTGGATAAAGGCCATTCTGTGGGTCTACTCTGCTTCTACTTCAATGAGGCTTTCGACTCTATGCTTCAGAAATGCCTGCTGAAGAAATTGAAGGACCAAGGAGTGGCTAGTGATGTAGTTAGATGGATGGAAAATTGTCTAACAGCAGAGGGTTGTGGTAAATGGAGTTAAATGAAAGGAGAGGGAGGTCACAAGTGGAGTATCACAGGTGTCTGTCCTGGGCCTAGTCCTTTTCAACATGTTTATCAGTGACACTGGAGAAGGAATTTAGGGTAGGTTAGGTCTCTTCGCAGATGACACTAAGCTCTGTGGAAGTGCAGATAGTGCCGAGGGAATTAGAGAACTACCACTATGACCTACAAAGGCTAGAGGGGTGGTCAAATGTCTGGCAGTTAAAATTCAATGCCAAAAAGTGCAAGGTAATGCACCTATGAAGAAAGAACCTAAGGACAGAATACTGGTCGGGTAGGGTTAAACTGTACTACAGCAGAAGAGCGTGACATGGGAGTCATCATTAGTAACACCCTTAAGCAGGCTAGCCAGTATGACAAGGCTAGTAGCAAGGCAAACAAGATGCTGGGGTGAATCAGGAGGGGTATTGATAGCAGGAAGAAATAAATTATACTCTCCCTCTACAGATCCTTGGTGAGGCCACACCTGGAGTGCTGTGTCCAGTTCTGGAGCCCTCATCTTAGAAAGAACAAGGAAAGGCTGGAGGCAGTATAGCATAGGATGACAAAGATGTTTCAGGGCCAACAGGGGAAGTCCTATGATGAATACCTTAGGGCACTAAACATGTATTCATTAGAAACTAGAAGGGGGGGATATTATTGAAACATTCAAATTCCTGAAAGGAATAAACAAAGTGAGCTATGAGGAATTATTTAGCAGGAACACCAGTTCGACGACCCATGGGCATGACAGGAAGCTGAGAGATGGAAGATTCGGAAGGGATGTGAGGAAATATTACTTTTCAGAAAGAGTTGTGAAACCATGGAATTGCCATGGAAAGTTCAGGAGGATTTCAGGAAGCTGTGGGGGAGGGGGGGCCTGAAACAGGTAGCACATTCCGTCTCATTCTCGGAGGTGCTACCTGTCCAAGGCATGAGGGAGGCCAGGGCACTCCACATCCAAACCTTCAACTCCTGGTTGAAGGACTGGTGTGGAAGGGAAGGATTTGGGTTCATAGGGGACTGGGCCTAACCTGGGCAGATGCAAGCTTGTATCAGGAGGATGGCCTGCATCTGTCAGGAAAGGGACCTCAGTCTTTAGTGAGAAGTTGGAATGCTTCAGCAGAGAGCATTTAAACTGGCCAATGGGGGAGAACCAAGAGAGACAGGTGGCATAGGAACACAGCTGAAGTGGTGGCAGCTGAAATTGTGAGGGGCTTCAAATGAGCTTGGGACAGAATGAGAGGGATAGTAATCACTAATAATGATAAGGAAGGGGAATGTAACTGGAAAACTGATGTGGAGGGTTAAAACCCAGTATTGACATTAGGTCATAGGGTTCTTTAGGGACTCATGGGCAGACTGGATGGACCTTTGGTCTTTTTCTGCTGTCAATGTCTATGCTTTTTTGTAAGCTTTCAGGCCACACAGTGCCCTTCTTCAGATGATGGCAGTTGTAACAAAAAGCATTTGCATTGCACCCAGGGGCCCTCAGAGGTACTTATCCCATATGTGAGTGTATGGCCTGGCTCTTTCTTTAGGGTATGGGGTAATCAATAGAAGCAACTAAGGGCAAACCCATGCCACACTCACTGCAGCAAGTCACTTGCAAGGAAATATTAGGAGGCATTAGTCATGCAGCAAGCGACCCATTGCTCTCTAAGTAATCATCTTGGCACAGTATCTTCCTTCATTGCTCACATCCTCAAATCCTGAAGGGCTTACAGTTCTCTTTACCCATCCATGAGGCAAACTAACACATACTGCCTTTTTCTTTCAGAGCATCTCTATACTCGCCCAATCCCAGGTTTGAAGACATCCCATAGAACACCGAAGGCTATAGCCCCATGTTGCACATTACCAACTCTGTGAAGGAGTTACCACTGACTCTCTTAGTTTCTGTCCTAGCCTGGGGGCCTCTGTGGACTTCATTCTCATGCATGCATGTTCTCATACTGGATCTTCATATTTAGTGGACCTGGAACCCTCCCTGGTCTGTACCCAGACCTGAAGGTCATCAGGGCACCTCCCTTGAGGATCAACCCACCACAGTCCTCCTACTGGACCTCTAGCCACCTTGGAGCCTGACCCTTTCAACCCAGAATCATTCATGCAGGGCCTTTTAATTAGCTAGGTTCCTCCCACGGCATCCCCGACCTATTAATCGTTGCTGGCAGCTGGACAGCACTGACCAGTGGTAACAAAAGCACAGGAGGAGAAGTGTGGGTGTTAGGGTAGTTGCTGTGTCAAAGCAGAGGTTTTGACAGCTAATATCATGGTAATCTTATATCCTAGGTCTGGAAAATTTGGTGTGCACCCCATCTTGCAGGCTTATCTTTTGGTCAGCCTGGTGAAAACAATACAGTGGTTTAAAAGTTATTGGTGAATTATATTAAATGTACCTGATGTTTAGCCTTTTTTTGTACATGTCTAGAAGAAACATGACACTGATTTAAATGATAAAACTTATAGATTCATTACAGTTCATTCCAAGAAAGTGCTTTTCAGGGATGTTTAAAAAAATTTACCATGCTTTTCAGAGACAAACATTTTGGGGCATAAGCAATGGGGCTTGAGAGTGTGAAGTACCTAACTCAATAGGCTGGGGGTCTAGAGGCTGCTTAGGCCTCAGAATTTCTTTGGTTTTTACATTCTCTAAGATGCAATCTGAGAATTTTTCTAACAAAAAATCATGATGAGTAGCAAGCCAAGTTGCTATCCAGCTTAATTGTAGCGAACCCCATGTCCAACTAAATGTGTGACACCCCAGATCACCAACAAAACAAGGTGTTGGCTGTACAAGACAGTCCTCAGTCCCCCTCAGCTCCCTTACAAACTCCATTGTTTCCCAATCACTGTTCCATTTGTCCAAACAGGCAACAGGGTAGCAGGCTATCTTGGGTCTCTGAGAGCCCCTCCCCCTCACTACAGCTGACAGGGGCATCAGCAGGATTCTAAAAGTAGGGAAGGGCACATGCCCTCATCAGTGATATTGTCCAGAAAGGGGGTCAGGGAGATTTGTCCCCGGAAGAAATTTTGAAAAAATTGGTGTCAAATAATGCGTTTGAGAAGCAAATTCCAGGAAGTTCATACAGAGAAGCATTTGACATTTCTTACGGTCATTGCAGAGGGAGTCTATAATAAATAAGAAGAACAAAATGGGCCTGAGGATGAAATATGGAGATGCGGATGCTGATTAAAATGTCTAAGGATTTAAGATGGTCCTACTGATTATGAACTTCAACATGCTTCTGAGGGAGCTGGTCGCGGTAAACCCTTACTTGGCAATCCACTACCTAGATATTCTTATGTGATGATGGAAATAAAATTGTACAGTTGATGCCACTTAATCGGGACAAGCTTAATGGGGACATTTACTTAAAGGGGACAATCTTCTGGGTACTGATTAAGTGGCCATGTTAATCAATGGGCCACTGGGGACATAGCAAGCCTGTTTATGGGGACAATTTTTTCCTCAGTTTGCCCTTAAGTTCCCATTGACAGCACCTGTTAATCATCACCTTAATGAGGGTGTTAACGATAACCCAGGTCAGGTGCTACTCTGAAACAATAAGCCACTTAACACCTGCTGACTACAAAAGCCCAACAGAAGCATTTCCGAACTATTGCTGTGTCTTTGCCTTGTCTTTACCTAGGCACTTGTATCTGTTCTTCCTACCTTAATTGCTTATTTTTCACCCACGAACATCTTGAATGGTGACAAAACCGGTATTTTTTCCAGGGGTTACCTGGATCGTGGTCACATTCAGAAAGACATGGAACTCGAGGGGGAAAGAAGGCTAAGGACCAGGTGTCGTTGTTCTGCTGTGCAAACATGAAATTGCCATTGTTTGTCATCGGCAAGAGCAAACAACCCCAGTGCCTCCACAAAGATCTCTCAATACTCCCTGTGCAGTATGGGAGTTCTGCCAATGCTTGGATGACCAGCGCAATCTTTAATGATTGGCTGGATGGTTGGAACTCCAAACTTAGGCAGTGCTGCCACAACGTGATCCTCTTCGTGGACAACTGTTCTTCCCACCCGACATACATAGCAGGCAGATTCAGTAACGTTGCCATTCAGTTTCTGCCCCCTAACATGACTAGCCTTATTCTACCCCTTGACATGGGGGTGATAAGAAATCTGAAAGATCACTACCACTCACGCTTTTCAGAGCATATAGTGGGGATAATTGACAGTGGCACCACGTCCTTGGCATCAGAGATTGCCCGATGGGTCAATCTCTTAGATGCAATTTACATGCTGCACAAGGCATGGTCAGCTGTAAAACCTATAACAATCACCAACTTTTTCCGGAGGGGGGGGGGCTTCAATTTAATTGCCGAAGAAGCTTTCTCTGTCTGTGTTGCTTCTAAGTTAGTGCTGTACTATATAGGGCTACATTGGCCTGCCTTTTTTTTTATTATGATAGTGGAGATGGTCGCTTAAATGGGATGATTAGCTGTCCATGGAGGCATCCCCTTTAATCAGTTTCAACTGTACTGAGGTGCCTGCTGGGAACAAACACTTAAATATATCTGCACATTTAGCTTCAAAGGAACATGTCACTGCAGCCAAAAAAGAAAAAAAAAAGAAAATGCATCACTGATATGAATGATGTCATGAAATAATTGAAATTATATACTTGAGATTTCTCATTTAAATAGTCCTATGGTATAAATGTTTAAAACAGCAAACATTAAAGAAAAAAAGTGAATTTCTTACAATATCTTGATTGTCTGCCAATCTCAGCTTCCCACTAACTTTTTTGAACACAAATGAGCAGTTAATTAAGAGAAAAATGCAATGTTCTTCTTACTACTCGGCATGTTGGCTTGATCAGTCAAATATAAAGTTTCAGCTGGTCCATTTCCTCATCAGACCACACACCACAAGGATTTGCACATCACCAATGACCTTTTCATGCAAGCAATTCCCAAAACACATACAGTAAGTCAGCACTACTTGGCTTCAGTTGGTTATTTACTTTTACTTGTCATCTCAATCAAATGTCCATGAAAAAAACACAACCAGATGAGCTGCAGCTAAGAAAGGATATTCTGAGACTACCCAGATGGACCTGCACTGTATTTAAAAGTGGTGTACCTTGCTAACCAATGGCAAACCCAAACATCGACTCCTCTACCACCAGTACCTTCCTTCACGCCAATACTGGGTGTGTAAATTGACAAAGCACCCAATGCAAAACAGTGGTGGTTGGAGTCAAACTGTTTGGCTCTATTGTTTGTTTGCATTGCAGAACTTGCATGCATTGCGTCGGTACACTGTTGTGATACACTGCTTTGTGGTTTGGGTCCAGGATAGAGTGAGACTCGGGGTGTGGGCGACTCACTGGGGAAGCTGCTGTGTGTTGCTGCTGGGCTTTAAAGCCCATGTAATTAGGGCAGAGAAAAGGACGCGGGGGTGGGGGCATGAAAGGCTGTGTGCTCACAAAGTTGGGAAAGCAGCTTATGTTGTAATTTAAGAAACTTGCTGCAGCTGCTGGACCCCACTATATAGTGAACAGAGGATGTCAGAGAGGGGGCTTTGGCCCCTTAACCCCTGCCTTATGTCCACATTTGTTGCTTTCAAAGCAGCAGTACTATGAAAAAAAGTGCTTTTTTGACAGTTTATTCCCTGTACCCTGCTAATCATATACCTGGTACTCTTTCTCACCTGCATTGTACTATCATCGAGTCATTTGCTCAGTTAGTCTCTGCCTTTGTTTACATTTCTGCTACTAAACATGTTGCACTGGAACCCCCTCTGCTGCCAACTGCACATGTGTATGACTTTCAGGGACATTGGAATGGTTAGCAGAGGGTCCCTCTACTGTTGTCAAAAGACGTGATGCGACTGGTAGAAAAAGCACAGCTGAAAGTTAGTCAACCGCCATATTTGTTGTAGCTCTACAACAATTCAAATACATTGCAAATATCTAAAAAACTAAAGATGGCTGGAAAAAAATATTTACAGATATGGAAACTGGAACTTTGGCCACATGCTTACAGCCGAGAAACAGAATTTTGGTAGTTCACTTCCTGATTTCGTAGTACTGCTGCTTTGAGTTAGCAACATAGAAACATAGACTCTTACGGCACATAAGGACTGCTTGGCCCACTCAGTCTGCCCATTTTCCTACCTATTGGATAAGTTGTAGATCCTAGTTAACCAACAGCCTACTTTTTTTCTAACCCTGCCCAGAATTGCCTAACGTTTGTCCCATGCATTCTTGAATTGTCCCACTGTTTTTGACCCCATGACTTCCTCAGGAAGGCCGTTTCATGCATCTACTGCCCTCTCCATGAAAACGTACTTTCTCATGTTGCCCTTGAGCCATCCCACCTCTATCTTGAAATTGTGCCACCTTGTTCTTGCACATCTCTTTTTCTGAAAGATGCTATCCTCCTGGACTTTGTTGATTCCCTTGAAGTACTTGAATGTTTCTATCATGTCCCCCCTCTCCCTCCTTTCCTCAAGAGTATACATATTAAGCTCCTTTAGTCTCTCTTTGAATGGCTTCTGGTGCAGACCCTGCACCATTTTAGTTGCCCTCCTCTGGACTGTCTCCATCCTGTCTATGTCCTTGTGGAGATGGGGTCTCCAGAACTGCACGCAGTACTCCAGGTGGGGTCTCACCAACTGTCTGTACAGAGGGATAACAACTTCTTGTTTTCTACTGGTGATGCCTCTTCCCATACATCCCGGTATCCCCCCAGCCCTCCTTACTGCCTTCTTACATTGCTTGTTTACCTTTAGGTCATCTAATATGACCACCCCCAGATCCCTTTCTATTTTTGTTGTTGTCAGTACCTCCCCCCATTTTCTACTCTTCTCCTAGGTCTGCAGTTTCCTGCCTCTGCTTTGTTCCCACTTTTGTGAAGGGGACTCGCATCCACCCTTCTCCACTCCTTAGGTGCCACACCATACTCCCATGATTTGTTAAGAAGGGTAGTTAGTGGTGTCACTAGTTCTCCTCTTAGTTCTTTTAGAATTCTGGGGTGAATCCCAACAGGGCCCATTGCTTTGTCCATGTTCAGTTTTAGGAGTTCTTTCAGAACACTTTCTTCTGTGAAAGGACTGGTATCGACCCCCCCATCCAGAGTGCTTCTATTGATTGGATTAAGTACCTCCCCTCCTCTTCTTTTGTAAACACTGAGCAGAAGTATTCATTTAGTATCTCTGCTTTTTCACTGTCACCCTCTTCTCACCCACCCTCCTCTTCCATTTGGAAAAAGTCAGCCCTTCTAAAGTCCAGTACCCTCACTTTTGTTTGGCATGACTCTACACCTGTGTTTATCATGAACCACACTGCTTGTCGGTCTCTTGTTCCCAGATGGCTACCCACTTCTAAATTTGAGATCTTCTCTCTGTCCCCATTTGAGAATACCAGGTCTAAGATTGCTTCCTCCTGAGTGGGTTCCAGCACTAGCTGTCTGAGGCATGCCCCCTGTAGGGCAATGAGGATGGCCTTGCTCTTGGATGTGACTGCAGTAAAGATGCTCCAGTTAACATCTGGCATATTCAGGTCCCCCATCAGCAATATCTCCCCTTTTTCCTGCTATCCTAAGAATACCTTCTATTATTTCCTTGTGTATTTCCTCCCCCTGAGACAGGGGTCTGTATATAATGCCCGTGTGGATTTCGGTGCCATTTTCTGTCTCCAGGGTGACCCACAGTGCCTCCTGTACTCCCTGTTTCATTGCTTTGATTCTTTCTTTTACATAGAGAGCTCCTCCTCCTCCTCCTCCTCCTCTTCTACCCTCCCTGTTCATTCTGTAGACTGTGCAACCTGGTATGTTGACATCCCAGTCTTGGTTCTCTGTGTACCATGTTTATGTGACTGCCACAATATCCAGGCATCCCTCTTCCATCAAGATTCACTAGTTCAGGGAGCTTGTTACCAAGGCTATGGGCGTTGGTACTCATTGCCCTCCATTTTATGATGGCCTTACCCTTTTTAGCCCCATCCCTGTCCTTACTGCCTTTTCCTATTTCTCCATTTACCCCTGCCCTTCTCCCTATTGACTTCTCTATCTTGGTGTTTACCTCACTAACTACCCTGATTTTTTTTTGGGGGGGGAGCTGGGATTTCCCTGTTCCTTTTCAGTGCCCCCCCTTGGCTAATTTAAATGCTTGCCAATGAAGTATTTAAACCTATCATCTAGGATCCTGGTTCTGCTCCTGGACAGATACAGACCATCGCAGCAGTATAGGCCTGTATTCTTCAAGGTGGACCCCCAGTCCCCAAAGAAGCTAAAACCCTGATCTCTGCACCAGTTTTTCAACCATTGATTGAATTTCATGGTGCATAGCACCCTAGCCTCACCCATGCCATAGACAGGCAACACCTCTGAGAAGGTTACCATGCATGCTACTTGTCTAAGGCCCCTCCCCAACTCCACAAACTCCTCCTGCACTGCTCTGATCCCATTCCAAGCCAGGTTATTTGTCCCTAGGTGGACAATGATGTCCAGCTCCCTGTGCAGCTGGTCCCACAATCCTGAGGATTTGCTCCCTGTCCCTCCAAGCCATGGCATCAGGCAGGCACCTGAACTCCCTTTCCCCTCCCTCACCCAGTTCTACCCTCTCTAACAAATGAGTCCCCCACCAGGAGTTGTTTCCTTCCCCTGTGGGGTCCCATGCCACCCTCCTGTGAGTCTCCTTTGTGGAGGTTCCCAGCATCCTCCTTGGTCTCCCCTGCTTGTGCCTCTATAGAGGACCCATGCTCTGCCAGAATGGCATATGAATTGTGAAGAGGTACAACTGGAAGGATGTGCCTCTGTTCCTCCACCCTCACCCTACCTGAGCCCACCATGGTCCAACTGCTCCTCTTTCTTTGCAACCTCTGAGGCAGTGGTGTCAGCCCTGGTGGTCTCTGGGTGGGAGAGGAGATCCACCAAATCCTGGTCAACTCAACCTGGAGATGAGCAACTTCCTTCTTCAACCCAGACAGGTGCCTCCAGATGGGACAACACAGCATCCTCCAGAACATCTCCCGGAAGATTGCCGCTTCACAGCCACTGCACTGCACCACTCCTGTCATGTCTTATTTGTGGCCCCTTGACTGTTGTTTTGTATGCTTACTCTTTTCTCTCTGTTTATGCTTTTTTTTCTCCCTACTTTCCTACTGCCTCCACGCCTTTACAGCTCCTGCTGTTCCTGTTATGGGACAGGAAGTTTCTGTATTCCTCAGTAATCTCCTTCTTACTTGCTCAGAGACAGACCTCAAGCAGCTAGGGGGTGAGGGAGAGCTATTCTTTTCCTTCTAGGATGATGAGTCTTTTGTGCCTCTGTGATCACTTCCTTCCTTCTCCCAAACAGGAAGTTCCTACTGTCAGTCAAATCCAGTGCCAATAAAAGTGGAAGTGACTATGGGTGGAGGGGTGGAGGGGAGGGAAGGAGAGTTATATAGTCCCAGTAGAGGAGTTCTAGCAGCTGCCTCCTTCCTCTTGCTGCTCTCTGTCAAAAACTAACTAGGGATGTTTTAAATGCAGACACCTGGCTTTCTGCTGCCTAAGTTATTTGCATTGGAAAGTTCACACATGCCCGGTTTCAAAAATTGGCTGAAACATACAAATTTTTTTTCTGAAACATAGAAACAAAGAATTTGTTGACAGATAAGGACTGCTTGGCCCACCCAGTCCGCCCATTTTTTCCTACCTACAGTATCACTGCAGGCCTTACTTGATCTCTGGTTTATTCCCTTCCCCCACCTTCCTTTCCACTAAGATTGCTCTATGCCTGTTCCATGCATTCTTGATCCTCACTGCTGTTTTCACCCCACAACCTCTACTTGTAGGCAGTTCCAGGAATCCACTACTCCTTCTGTGAAGAAGTATTTTCTCAATCTCTCCTGAATCTACTCCCCTCCAGCTTCATAGCATGTCCCCTTGTTGTTCAACACCTTTGTTTCTGCAAAATACTTTCCTCCTGTGCCTTATTTACTACCTGTGAGGTATGTATAGGTCTCTATCATATCGCCCTCTCCTTCCTCTCTTCCATGGTGTACATATTGAGTTCCGATAGTCTCTCCTTGTAGAGCTTTTGGTGCAGGCTCTGCACCATTTTAGTTGCCTTCCTCTGGACCACCTCCAATCCATGTCCTTCTGAAGATGTGGGGCTGGAGATTTTTTTTTTTAATTGAGTTGTCTAACCAGGTACAGCACACTAAGCTGGAAGCTTTTTTACAGGAGCAACCTGGGAGCACAAAGCAATTTAAAAGCAATTTGGTTGCCTCAAGTCCTGTGTGCACCAAAGTTATGGTGCACTGGGCTTGCGGCAATCTAACAGGATTTTACAACTCGTGTGGCAAATGCTGCAAGTTATACTGACTTTCTGTGGTCTAGCTTGTGGTAATCCTGAGGGCCTTTTTTACAGAGCTTGCACCAGATATTTGATGCAAGCTGCTCCAAGTCATGGGAACCATTGCAACTGCACCTGAGATTGTAAAATTGGGTGCAATTGTGTCGAAGGTGTTTGGCATACTGCCAGAACCTAAGTGTAATGGGATAAGGCTTGATATAAGCCCTGTGCCATGCTTTCAAAATCCATCCCATAGTTTCCAGAACAGGACACAGTATTTGAGCACTGAGTTAAAGTTAATCATGAACAAAAACTTTAAAAGTTAAAAGCAGGAAAAATAGTGAACTCTAAAGATTGGCAGTTGTATGGTTCATCAGAAGACAGTCTAAGGAGACATCTGAGCTGACTTAAAAAAAAATTAATTAAAAAGAATATTTTAATAAAAAAAATGTTTTCATGATTGATTCCAAAAACATGGAGGTGCACTTTAACAAACTCAGTCAAAGTGCATAACATATACACACACATGCACTTGTTAACACATGACTAAATGAGAAAAAAAGTTGCAAAAAATTTTTTTGAGTCTAACACGGTGAAAAAAATAACAAACATCATCACAAAAATTTCAGTCCCACACAAACATAAATGCATGAAAATCATCATGAACATTTTCTAAGTTAAACACAAAAAATCACATGCACTTTGCACTACAATTAAAGTCTTACAGGGACAAAAAAGGTAAGAAATGTGTGTCTAATTTCCTACTTTGTGCTCAGCCTGTAGAGCCATGCAGAAAGCAACTTAGGACTCATTTCCTGCTTTGTGCAGGGTCAAAGAGCCTGACTTGAAGCAAGTTGTGACTCTAATTTCTCAAAAAGTATTGTATTGAAAGTGTGACACATTGAATTTTTAATATGGGTATTTGAGATGGGTGATTATGTGGATATAGTGTATGTGAATATTGTGGGGATATTGAGGTAAACTTATGTTCAGGTACATGACATTAACATAATACACTAAAATATCAGCAGACTAGGCCTAACGGTCTTTCGAGTCTGCTCAATTTTCAGCACACACACACGCATGCATGCACACACACACACACACACACACACACACCGCACACACACACACACACACACACATTATGGTGTCATAGTGGCTAGGACTCTGCACTCATAGTGGAGATTTACTTCCTTCTGCTAGTTATGTAGTTTGAGTATAAACTGTTAAGTTTTTACACTCTGTACTTATTAAGATGCTTTGTCTCATTTACTTGGGGGTTCATGACAGGTGTAATTCCTTTTTGGGTAACTATTGTAGTGACTGTTGAAATTAATGATGTATTAGGTTTCTTGTACATATATTTCATTTTAACTAGTTACTTTCGGGAGGTGGATTTCATTCATAGGAATTTTTGTTTAAATTCCTTAGACTGTTTCTATATATGTTTTATTTCTATTTATACTGACAATTTATTTAAATCTGTACATATCAGGCTGCATAGTCTTAATTTCTTGGGGGTCCTTGACTAGTACTTCATTATATCTGGCACTTACACTGACAATCGATATTGTCATATATAAACTATGTTGCAACACTGAAGGCCTTAAAGTTTCTGGAACATAATAGCTGGTTGAGAGTATGTTGGGAATATGTCTGCAGCCAGTTGTACTTTCATCAGTGTGATACACTTACTCACTTTAGGTAACCATCACTTTCATCCTTCTATATGCCATGTAAAGATAATTTCTGTTGTGCATTTTTGGGGCTTAGTTTTACTTGCTAATATGTTACATTTTGGCAGGCAATTATTTTCTCCAGGGTCATCTTATTGTCATAGGCTGTATTCACAAACTAATAGAGTTCTGAACAGAGTTGAAACTGGCTTCTGCTTGTGTACTGTTGCCTCACTCTTGAAGTATGCGTCTTCGGGAAGTTTTTTCACTTGACATATAATTTAGTGAGTAGACAATCTTAGTGTTTTGTTTTCATTTGACTCACACATGATATAATATACATGGGTTGAACTCTCTGCCTGCTGTTATGTCTAGACAATCTTTGACATTTAAGTTTGGTTCAGCTGAAAGCACACTTAAGATATTCAAGCTCTTTAATGACACTTTAATTATGTTCTGAAAGACTGCTTTAAACCAATGAGAATTATTTCTGCTTTTTTTCTGCATGTTCTAAGTGTTAATAATATGGGATTTTCTAAATAATTGTCATTAAGCTTCCGATGAAGGACTTGTTGGTCCAAAAGCTAAAGCTAATTGTTCTTTTGGTAACATCCTTGTTGGTCCAATAAAAGGTATCAAACCATTTGTTCTGGATTTGTTCTTACTAGGACTAATATGACATTAAACAGTTTGTTTGTCAAAAAGTAAGGAATTTCATTGCAATCCCCACCAAAACAACACACACACACACACACACACACACACACACACACACACACTCACATTACTGCATTGTCAAGATTCCTTAGCCAGAAAAGGAGGGAAATAATTTGTAGTTCCAGAAACCTGGAATAACAACCTTGACTCAAAGCAATGCTACTGACAGAGTCACAAATGCAGTCTAGCAGCCATCACATAATACAGCACTTCTGAATATTTAAACTGCACCCAAAACAATTATCATGAATTCTAGATTGGCATCCCCATGTGCTGGTAGCGTATAACATATAAAATGACATACTATGTTGAGATAGCCATTGAGCATTATAAACATTTGTAGTGTAAAAAAGGGCTGAGCAATGCAATGCCCAGGACCATAAGTGCAATATATACTGGCTAGCTATATTTGGAAAAAGCATGCCAAACTGCAAGTCCCAAGCAAGGTGCCATTTTGGGTTACTATTGCACTTTGCAACTGGAATGTTTTAGACCTTTATCATTTAAATTCACTGAAAGATATCTAATAAGATACAAAGGCATGATCTGAACTGCCCTTTAGATACTGCTGCATGTTATAGAGTCTGATACTTTTCATACTTTTCATTTTTGGACTTGTTTAGTGTAAATATTAAATGGGGGCATGCATAATGCTGAAACTGTTAATACTTTTTATTTCTTAAGATTGATCCCAGTCCATTGACTTCAATTAAATCATTTTTGTATAAATTTTGCATTATAGCAGACCAGTGGCAATAAGTTGCAAGGGTCTTATGTATGTAAAAAACACTAGGGGGTAATCAAATTTACTATTGTAACTGTTAACTGTAGTACAAATTCAAGTTGTAATGCTCTTTTCTCATAATATTTATGTGCTGTATTGTACAAAAGTATAAATAAAAAGTTAAAAAAAGAAAAAGAGGGAATGTTGTGCTACAGTTTTCTCAACTCTAATGCCCACCTCCCTCCTCCTGCCTCAGCCATGTTACAGGAGGCCATGTAAGAGGTGAGGTGCCATGTCCGTGGGTTTACTGTTTCAAGCTATAGGTCTGGAGCTATGTGCAAAGAAAGTCATGACAGAATATGACTTATCTCCTGCTTTGCACATGGTCTATATGATTTTGCATGAAGAAAGTCATCACTGACCACCTGCATCACACAGGGACCTGTGCAAAGAAAGTTTGACTGATCTCTTGCTTCGTGCAGGACTTAGAGGGTACTGCACAAAAAAAGTTTGACTGATTTTTTGCTTCATGCAGGACTTACAGGGTACTGCACAAAGAAAGTTTGACTGATCTTTTCCTTCATGCAGGACTTACAGGATACTGCACAAAGAAAGTTTGACTGATCTTTTGCTTCGTGCAGGACTTACAGGGTACTGTACAATGAAAGTTTGACTGATTTCTTGGTTCATGCAGGACTTACAGGGTACTGCACAAAGAAAGTTTGACTGATCTTTTGCTTTGTGCAGGACTTACAGGGTACTGCACAAGGAAAGTTTAACTGATCTTATGTTTTGTGCAGAGGAAGTTATGACCAATTCTGCTAGCCCTACGTGAATCAGAAGACTTATGGGGCACAGCTCTAAATCTGCAGCTTGAAGCAGCAGACCCATGGAGCAGGGTCCTGGCTCTGTAGCTTGGCCTTGGGTCATGGAGCTAGTGGCTGAGGGAGTGGGGTTTAGGGTTAAAACCCTTAGCACCAAATATTCCTCCTTTTGTAGCTCTGTAGCCCTAATGTTTGCATTAGCATAGTTTTTTGCAATAAAAAACATGTACAATAATATATAATGTAGTATACAAATTGTAAATTAATGTGTAATAATTATATGATTTAACATTCTTTATTTGTTAGCACTAGAGCTTAATTCACTATTCATTTTACAACTGCTCTTTAATGTAGCAGTGTCTGCAAATGTTTTAGTAGTTTGGTCATGTAATAATGTTAGAATATATTTCTAATTGATGTTACGTAATTTTAATATTGCAAAATTATTATGAATTTCACCACACTTTGCAATAAGTTTATTACTACCTGTTCATGTTTTATTGTCTTTTAGTTTTGCCTTCTATTGCATAATTATTCCATATTCTTCCCTCCCCCAGGTTCCCTGTTCTTCAATCTGATTTTCTCAGATTAACCATTTAAGTACTAACATTGCCATTATCAGGTTTATTACTGGGTGGTGGCAGCTGCCCGTAGAAGTGGAGTGGAAGGTGAGGTTAGCAGAAGTGAATTAAAGCTAACATTATAATATGGTTATTTGTTTAATTTTTTGGCCAAAATTCACAGGTAGAAATAATTGTAGGGGCACAAGGTATTATAATTTGCTCCCTTGTTTTATCTTCTATTAAGTGACTAATTCCATCTTCAACCCCCATATTCCTCTCTGGTATATGTCAGCTATCGGTTGGGAGGAAGTAAAGAGTTACAGCCTCATTGTTCAGCACCTGCTGGTGGCAGTGGCCGTTGGTGATGAGCCGAGGGTGAAGTCACTCAAGGTAGTTCTAATGCCTTATTACTCCCATCCAATTCCTTTCTGGAAGGTGGCAGTTGCTGTTTAAGGAGGAAGGGTGGATTATACCCTCAGATCTTTTCATGTTGGTAGCAGCTGTGTGTTTCAGACAAGTGGTGAGTGAATCCATCTCAGATGGGGCATAATTCAATATTTTATGGAAGCATTTTAGCTGATGTTGGATCTTTTTTTTTTTTACATTTGTTTTACTCTGTACTGTTTTTGTCATGGTTTTACATATTTTGCTTATTTGGTCTGGGCTACAACTTCCTCTTTGATTATATTTACTGCTTCAGATTTTTATTACAGTCTGATTTACTTAGTCAACATCAATCTGTAACATCACCAGTTTCTAATTTGGGATTCCATAGTTCTGATCACCAATTTAATCATACAATTCTAGGTCATAGATTTAGTTTTTTTAATGAACATATTTATATTTTAAGCAACTCAATATGATCTATGTAGGGTACAGTTTATTCTGTACAGATGTGGTTAGAAATAAGTGTCATAGAATAATGTTAAACAAAAGTGTTGATAGTTTTAGAACAATTAGGCAGAGATGATTATTGCTATTGCTGCTTTTGATTTCAGGATCAGTTCATCCACACCCAGGGCCCCAGGATGTCAGCTGTGGTCATTCTGGTGTTGAGTCTGGGATCAAACCAGCAATTAGCATGGTTCATTTGAATATATTGGCCAAAAAGCATTTGTCTGAGGTCCTGGTTGCTTCTAATAATTTCAGAGTTATATCACTTTCAGAAATCTGGCCTAATAGTAACATTTCCAATAGTGAAGTAAGTTTGGATGGTTATTCTATGTTTAGAAAAAGAGCATATTGTCAACAAGTTCTTATTTTGTGTGTCTAATGATTTAGTGGCAGCAGAATGTTTTTACCAACATAATTTCTCTACCTGTGAGTTTTTGTCCATACATTTGGAATTGGGTGATCCAATTTTAACACTAAGTTGTGTATGTTTCCCCCAGGGCTGTCTAGTACAGGATTTGATATTATATTCAATTTTCAAAATACATTACTTCAAAACAGAGAGTGGAGTACAATAGGAGATGTAAATTTTAATTGGAACAGCAAGCAGGTGGAAGAATTTAAGGAGTCTTTAGTGGATCATGGTTTACATCACATTTATTCAGACTACAACACATACTAACTACCGAATGGGCTTTGAATCTGTCCTTGATTGGATTGTAGTGACTAGTCCTTCTAGGGTGACCACTTCTGGAGTCCTATCAGACTCCATAAGTGACCACTGTGCAGTACATTGTAACTGGTCAGCAAGAAGGGACAGAAAGCCTCTGGCTTTTTTGTTTACTTGGAAAATTCATAATCATAGTATAGATTATTTCAAGTAATGCAGTTCAAGCTACTGATTGGACCTTTCTTGATAATAACCCAGATTTGGTTCATGAATAATTTGTCAAAGTTTCTCTGATATTTGTAATAAGTTTCTTCCAGTTAAAAAGATTAGAGTAAAAAGCACTGAGTGTGATTGATTGACCACTGAGGTCTTAAAACAATTTAGGAACAGGGATAAAAAGTGGGATACAAGCAAAAAATAAATAAATAAATAAATCATTAAAAGACCCAGTTACCCTAGATAAATATAAAACATTAAGAAATTAATCCAAGTCAATGGTAAAAAAGGCCAAAATTAAGTATTTTAAATCTAGGCAACAGCAGGATTTTGGCAATTCCCAAAACATCTGAACATCCTAAATGTTCTGCTTGGTAAAGCTCAGAAATCTGATGGTATAATTTTGGAGAATCAACAGAATATGCATTGTGAGCCTCAAGATGTAGCAAATTACTTTAACAACTTTTTTGGAAACTTTGAGTGCTATAGGTCAAATGCTAATTTTCAATTTTTAACTCACAATTTTTGTCATTTAATGGCAGGCTATTCTGTATCTGAACCGAAGAGAGCATATTTTTGCATTCTTTCACCAGTGGAAGTAGCTGGTTATTTGAGGTCTTTGATTCCTAGGCCCTTGATTGGGGTAGATGGAACTGATTATAGACTTTTAAAATCGGCAGCAGATTCAATTGCTTTT
The DNA here is from genome assembly GCA_016271365.2 of Neoceratodus forsteri. NCBI lineage: Eukaryota > Metazoa > Chordata > Ceratodontiformes > Ceratodontidae > Neoceratodus > Neoceratodus forsteri. The sequence goes on along the minus strand of CM057453.1, from coordinate 1,318,423,300 downwards.
CCTCTCACAAAAATTCTCAATTTCACACTTTGTAATGGAGTTTTTCTCTCACTTTGGAAGGGGATAATCACTAGGCCAATATATGAGTTGTGTTTCAAATTATTGTCCAGTCTCACCTTTGACCCATGTTTCCAAAGTTTTGGAAAAATTAGTATGTAATCAGAGTGCTGAGTGTGTTAATGAAAGTAGAATTTGGGCAGAGGAGCAGCATGGTTTCCCTACCAAACATAATACAGAGACTGTTTTGGTGAGGTTTACAAAGCAGATCCATGGGGCCCTTGGTGATAGACTTTTCATGGCACCTGTATTCGTGGACCTCACCAAGACTTTCAGTCTCATAGATCATCACATTTTGATCAACAGATTGTGGAGTCAGAATTTTTTCAGTGGATGTACTTACATGGTTTAATGACTTTTTAAAAGGTCATTGTCATAAAACATTGACAGTTGGTTCATACTGTATGCCGACAGGACAGCAATGCCCCCACAGTGAAACCCAGATGGCGATGGACATTGCAGTGATGGAGATTTCACAGTGACAACTTTGCAGCAACAGGGGGTAGGCACCTAACTGCACTGTCTGTGTGATGTGGAGTTAGATATCTAAAGTAGTGGGGTGCGGGGGCACAGCCCTCCCACATTGCTTCTTTCAAGTGTAGTGGTCGGTGTCATTGTGTTGCCAGTTGGTGTCAGGATGTGTCGGTGTCAGTGATGTGGGCATGGTTCCATGGCTGTGGGGGATGTCACTGTGGGGGGTGTTGCTGCAGCATGGTAGATCCAGTTCATACTCTAGTAGTTACCAAGTTGTCAGTGGGTACCTTGTTATTAACCCTCTTATCAATTCCTTTCCAAGAGTCTGGGAACACACTAACATCATACTCTATGAAGATGATGTTGTGTTGTTCTATAAGGGTGATACTTGAGTGAACTTAATAATAAACCACAGGAGGCTTTCAATAACATTCAGTCTTGTTTTTTGCATACCAGATTAATTCTCAATTCAAAGAAAACAAAGACAATGATTTTTAATGGACCCCTAAGAGCTAGTAATACTGATTTTCTTCTAGTTGATTCAAAGGGTGAAGTAATTGAAAGGGTGTATGAGTTTAAATACCCTGGTGCCCTTTTGGATCATTGCCATTCCTTCAAAGCTCATGTTTTTGATCTCAGAGGGAGGCTGCATAAGAGACATGAGCTGCTTTACAGAGCAGAACATTTCATGGTACCAGAGTCAAGATTCTTTTCACAAATAGCTTTTTATTTTCATTGTTAGACTATAGCTGTTTGATATACTTTGCTGCCTTTGATGGAGTTTTGTCAAAACTGAAAGTTACATGTCACAGTATAATCAAGGTTGTTACTGGTCAATTGCATTTGACACATCATTGTGAATTGTTTATTCCATGAAATGTCTTCCCCTTGAATATCAATTTTCCTATAGCTTATCTGTCTGTTTGCATAAAGTTTTACTTCACCTGAAAGCATAGTTGAACTTTTTCCTAGATTATCAAATTTATTTGGCGCAAGATCACAGAGCAAATTTACTTTCAAAATGTCTCTTTTTTCAAGCAAGACTATGGCATAACTTATGCAGTTTAAGGGAAACAACATTTTGTAATAATCTTCCACAAACAGTTACTTTATGTAAAAGCTTTTTGAATTTTTAGAGTCAGCTTAAAAAACTCTTCATAGCTAGTCTGAATGGAATTGTTTTTGATGTACTGTGTATTTTGTACTTGATGTTTTTTATTAAAAATGGTTGCATATGAAAATGGGAAGTTATGCTCATAGGCTCATCAGTATAAAATGAAATGAAAAGGAAAAAAATACAGGTACAGTTGCACCTGTAAGTTAGAGTTGAGTGTGTGTATCAGAAATGAGGTTTTTGACAGTTTATATCTCAGCAGGCATAGCCCAAAGGATTGTGAAATTTAGTGTTTATAGTCTCAGTTCCAGAGGACAATTTTGTGATCTGTTTGGTGAAAATCAGTTTGTCAGTTCAGATGTTATTAATTTGTGAAATTCTGTAAAAATCCCATAATTCAGTCTTTTTTTTTGCTCATGGCTAGGAAAAATACTTGGTAGAGTTAAATTATGAAACGTGCAGGTTCATTAGAGTTTAGGTGTATTAAAATGAAATGTTATTTCATTTTAAAATTAAATGGTTTTAAAGTGTGTGCATGTGGTAAATGGTTTTCATTTTTGAAGAAATAACTGAAAAACACAAAGCTTTTTTCCTGTGTTAAAGCTGGTCACCAAGAAAAACTTTAAAAATCTAAAAATATAGAAGAAATTCTTAACTCTAAAGGTTGATAGTTGTGCAGATTATCAGAAGACAGTGTGACGAAATGTCTTGAAAAAAATGACTGCATTTTAATTGCAAAAACAGTTTGTGATTGTATCAAAAATCCATTGAGACGAACTTTAATGAACTCAGTATGTGCAGATAGCATATGTGCTTGATAAGACATAACAAAAAGAAAGCCCTGAGATAAAAACAGCAATGAACACAATGAAAAATTAAAAAAAATACATTTTTTCTTCAGATCATGAGTTACTTTGGGAACTGTAAAAACTGTCACCAAAAAAAAAGGAAAAAAGAACTAAGTCACACACAAGCAAAATGTTTAAAGAGGAACAGTGATCACTAAGAGTTCCACATCCAAGTGTGAGACTGGTCCCAGTTTTCACTCTGTGTGCAAAAACATTTTGTTTGTTTGCTGTTTACTGTAGCATAGTAGATTGTAGCAGACAAATTTTGCTTACTTCCTGGCTTACATTTTCTGTAACTACAAATCCCAGAATCCCCTGCAGGATGACAGCTGTCCAGGGCTGCAACAGTGGGTGATTCAATAGCCTGCAGTGTATGTTAAGAGTTTATATAAGCTCTGATCTTTTGTTTGCTTGTCCCACTGTCCTCCAGGGGTTAAGTACAGTCACAGGGCTGGATTATCAAAGAACCCTTAGATTCATGCAAGCTGCATCAAACAAGCACCTTGAGTCACAGTTAGGTGTGCCAAATACTGTGTGCCATATTTTGCAAGAAAAGTGTTCTCTATGACAAAGTCCCCCAAGATGTCCACTGCATCAACAAAACAGTGTAAGGGATGAGAATGAGGCAAGCTGCACCAAAATAAATGGTGCAAGTTGAGTCACAAAAATGACTCAAGGAACAAAATTGATGCAAACTGATTAAAAAATGGTGCAAGCTGAGTCAAAACAAGCATTTGTCGATGCCGAATGTTGATTGCGTTGGTCTTTTGAGCTCGCTCAGTGGCCCTCTGTCACGGGCTCAGTCTGTTTGTCCCAGTGCTGCAGGCTGCTCTTTTGTACTGGTCTGCTGCCTGCATTGGCACCTTGTTCTGCTGAGGAAGAAATCTGCAGCTGTCCCGACAGAGCTCCATTGAGGTTGCTCACTCCCCCTGTCTCACTCATTCTGGTTCTCCTGGCGCTGCAGGCTGCCCTTTTGTACTGGGCTCCTGCCTCTGTTGGCACCTTTTTCTGCCCACAAAGAAATCTGCAGCAGTCCCGACAAAGCTCCGTGGAGCTCGCTCACTCCCCTTCTCTCACTCGCTCATTCTGTTCTGCCGGCGCTGCAGGCTGCCCTTTTCTACTGGGCTCCTGCCTGCGTTACTGCCTTCTTATGTCCACAAAGAAATTTGCAGCAGTTACAGTACAGCTCTGTTGAGCTCACTCACTCGCTCATTCTGGTTTTCCTGCCACTGCAGGCTGCTCTTTTGTACTGGGCCCCTGCATGCACTGCTGTCTTTCTCTGTCCACAAACAAATCTGCAGCAGTCCCAACAGAGCCCTGTTGAGCTCACTGACTTCCCCTCCCTCACTCGCTCATTCTGTGTCTCCTGGTGCTGCAGGCTGCCCTTTTGTACTGGGCTCCTTCCTGCATTGGTGTCTTTTTCTGGCCAGAAAGAAATCTTAAGCAGTCCTGACACAGCTCCACTGAGCTCGCTCACTCCCCCTCTGTCACTCTCACAGTCCGTTTGTGCCGGCACTGCAAGCTAGCCTTTTGTACTGGGCTCCTGCCTGTGTTGCCACATTTTTTGCCCACAAAGAAATCTGCAGCAGTCACACTAGAGCTCCATTGAGCTTGCTCACTACCGCTCTGTCACTCGCTCATTCTGTTTCTCTTGGCACTGCAGACTGCGCTTTTGTATGAGGCTCCTGGCTGCATTGGCACCTTTGTCTGTCCACAAAGAAATTTGCAGCTGTCCCGACAGAGCTCCGTTGAGGTCGCTCAGTCTTCCTGTTTCATTGCTCATTCTGTTTGTCCTGGCGCTGCAAGCTGCCCTTTTGTACGGGGCTCCTGCCTGCATTGGCACCTTTTTCTGCCCACAAAGAAATCCCAACAGTCCTGATAGAGCTCCGTTGAGCTCACTAAGTCCCCTTGTCTCACTCGCTCATACTGTTTCTCCCACCGCTGCAGGCTGGCCTTTTGTACTGGGCACCTGCCTGTATTGACACCTTTTACTGGCCACAAAGAAATCACAGCAGTCCTGAGAGCGCTTTGGTGAGTTCGCTTACTCCCCCTCCCTCACTCACTCTCTCGTTCTGTTTCTCCCAGTGCTGCAGGCTGCCCTTTTGTATGGGGCTCTTGTATTGGGGCCTTTGTCTGAACACAAAGAAATCTGCACCAGTCCTGATGGAGCTCAGTTGAGCTCGGTCACTCCCCCCCCACTCGGTCAATCTTAATCTGCCCCAAACACTGATTTCCTAGAGTGACCATGCTACTGTCCAGCAGGAGTGCAAAAACATATTTTAGCCAGGATGTGAAAAATGACAGCTGTAGTGTTCATAAGGAGTTTTGGAAAAATGCCACAGTTGAAAATGTGGCGTGACAGTGTTACAAATTTGTGAAGTTACAAGGGTGCGTGGAAACAGTTCAACGCATTCTTGTAACACAGTCCTGTTATGCAGTTTCATCACCAAATTTTCAACATAGGGATTTTAGGACCTCTGCTCATGAACAGTGCTACTGTCATTTTCTTAATCTGTCCTGAACACTGATTTCCCACATTAACCACGTTATTCTGCGCTGGAACTGTGAAAACACATTTTGGTCAGGATGTGAAAAATGACAGCTATACTGGTTACAAGGAGGTGTGAAAAAATGGCACTGTTGAAAATCTGGTGTGACAATATTACAAATCTGCGAAGTTACAAGGGTGCGTGGAAAGTGCGCAACACACACTTGTAAAACAGTCAATTGATGGGCTATCATCACCAAATTTTCAACATAGGCATTTTAGGACCTCTGCTCATGAACAGTATCATTGTCATATTCTTAATCTGTCCCGAACAGTGATTTCCTGCAACAACTGCTCTATTCTGCGCTGGAAGTGCGAAAACACATTTTGGCCAGGATGGGAAAAATGACAGCTATACTGTTCATAAGTAGGTCTGGGAAAATGGCAATGTTGAAAATCTGGAGTGAAAATTTTATAAATTAGCAGCCTTATGAGCGTGCGTGCCAACTGCATACCGCGCTTCGTAACTCATCATTTATGAATCATTACCAAATTTTCAACATAAGCATTTTAGGACCTCTACTCATGAATAGTGTCACTGTCATTTTCTTAATCTGTCCTGAACACTAATTTCCCACAGTGACTGTGCTATTCTGCGCTGGAAGTGCAAAAACACATTTCGGCCAGGATGTGAACAATGACAGCTGTACTGCTCACAAAGAGGTATGACAAAATGTCAATGTTGAAAATTTGGCATGAAAATATTGTAAATTGGTGAAGTTACGAGCATACATAGCAACTGCGAAATGCACGCTCATAAAACAGTCATTTTTTTGGATTTTTTCCACTAGATTTGCAACATAGACTTTTTGAGAGCCCATCTCATGAACACTGGTACTGTCATTTCGTTAATCGGCTCCAAAGGGTGATTCTGCACAGTGACTGTGAGACCACCTTTCAGGGCCGATTAATGCCATGACAGTTCAAGAATTCATGAGGAGGGGTCCCAAAAACCCCATGTTGAAAATTTGGTGAAAAAAATTCCCAAAATGCCGAGATCATGATAAAGTTGAAAACCCCTATTTATTACATTATACAGCTTACGGCATTTCCTCAGTTAGCGGTCGGCTTTTGAAGAGTGCAGGCGTGTTCCCAGTCCACGAAGATTGTGGCATAAGCTCAAAAGTAAGTATGGGGTGAGGCGGGGTGTGGGGAGGAAGTGCGCAGGGGTGGGTGCGGGTTGCCGGGTGGGGGGCAGGGCGAATGCCAAGGGATGGTTTCCTTCTTTTCAGGAGAAAAAAAACAAAAGATGTCGCGGGAAAGTTTTTCGCTTCACAGGGGCATCTGGCACACTGGGGTGGGCTCCCAGCATGCCAGCAGAGGCTTTGGTTTGGGGGTCAGCAGTAGCCGATGGGGGACTGGGCACCTCTGTCAGCAGGAACATAACGGGGGGTGGGGTTCATTATGCCGATGGGGATTGGGCACCCTATCGGCAGAAACAAAATGGGGAGGTTCATTATACCGACAGGGATTGGGCACCCCCATCAGCAGGAACAAAAGGAGGGGTTATAGAATGCTGACAGGGAGTCAGCAAGTAAACATGGTGGGGGGAGGGGGTTATTTTGTTTGTGAACAGGGTGGCAAGCTGCTGCCATGTTCACAAACAATATCAGGGATTTCACATCCCGCCCTGCAATGATGGGTCACTCCCTCATTGCAACGGGTGGCTGACGCTTCAATGACAAGGTGGACCCTGATTGCAGCAGCTGATTTTTTAGAAACTTGTGGCACACTGGCTGAACTAGTGTCAGCAGCAGCGTGCCATGGCATTGGGGGATGGGGGACAAGCCTTTGCAGGCTGTGGGGGCATTGGGCACAAGAGTGCCACACCTCCACAACCTGATTGTGGAGAAAGCTGACGCAACATGTTTCTTGCGCATGCGTGCAAGCAACATAAAAATGGTGCAAGTTGAGTTAAAAATGACTCAAGGAATGAAAATGATGCAAACTGAGTAAAACAATGGTGCAAACTGAGTAAATAATGGTGCAAGCTGAGTCAACAAAATGGTGCAAGTTGAGTAAAAAATGATGCAAAAGATGAGAATGGCACAAGCTAAGTAAAATAAAATGGCAGATGAAATGGCCAATACTAAGCCCCCACAATAGTCTAAACTAGTCCTGCTGGAAAATATTGGCCCTTACTAGTAGCATAGTCAGATCTGACCACCTGCAGTGGATCTCTTTATATGTCAGTGTCAGTGGCTCAGTAGGTAGCACACTCGCCTCTGGGGCCGGGAGATCAGAGGGCTGTGGGTTCAGTTCCCACATCTGGCACTTGGGTTAATATCCCAGTACTGACACTGTAATGCAGCATGAGAGGGGTGCTGCATTTCTGAGGTGCTGTCTTTCGGATGAGATGTTAAACTGAGGTCCCATCTGCCTGGATTGGTGGTAGTTCAGGTGGATGTTAAAGATCCCATGGCACTTATCGAAAAGAGTAGGGGAATTTCCCCGGATGTCCTGGCCAAATTTCCCTTATTCCCTAAAAATACCACCAACAGCTTAATCTGGTTCAAGGTCAGTTGGCATTCATCTGTATCCCCCTCCCCCGGGTCGTGCCTGAAAATAGGCAGGATTTGTCTAGTGCACTTACCCAGTCAACAAAAAGCTAAAAAAAAAAAAGTGCTCTGGTGTCCCTTATACCAGCTCTGGCTGGTCTAATAGCGACATGCATTTTAGGCACAAAGACAGGACTGGTATTGTTTGAAAATCCCAAATAAGGGGATGGTGCATCATTTCAGTGATGCAGGCATCCCTTCCGACATGGCACAGGCATTATTTTGGTGCAAGCCACTCTGACACATGCAGACCTGTTTTTAACGCAAGCACCATTTGAAAATCAGAATCGGTGCAAGGTTTGATGTATACTGCTCCTTGCATCGGTTGTTTTTGATATAAGCACCCTGCGTCATTCTCTGGCCTTTGAAAATCTGGCCCACAGAGTCCTGTGCATAGCCCCTGTAGAACAGTAGGACCAGAAAACATCTGATCAGAAGTATGCACTGCATGCTATTGAATCTCCCACTGCTGCAGTCATACTCTGATGTCATCTGCAAGACATTCTGGAATTTGTGGTTACAGAAAATGTCAGCCTGGAAGTAAGCAAAATTAGTCTGATACAATCTACTATACTACAGTAAACAGTAAGTGAAAAAAAAATGTTGCACAGAAAGTGCAAATTGGGATCAGCCCACACTAGGATGTGAGGCTCCTGGTGCTGACTGTTCCCCTCTATAGTCATGAAACATGAGAAATAGTTAAGAACAAGACTGAAAAAATGCTGCATGCCAAAAAAAAAAAAAAAACATTTCAGGTTGGATTTACAAGATGCCACTTACGTGGTCATGAGGTAGGGTTGTGACTTGATGTAAAGTGGCCACAACTGGCCAAGTTAGGGCAAACAATAAGATGAACTAAGTAACAAAACCTAATTTTACATGCATGTGCAATACACACACATTGGTACTCAGTTTTTTTCCCATTTTGTTTTATTACCAATAGGTACAGGAGTGCATTGAAGGACATTGAGGATTTGTGATGTGGTACAATTATTTATTTGTTTTTTGTTAGCCATGTAAGTTTGCTAGTCAGCAAAATGCCTATTTATAGGTGCAACCTGTGAGGAGGGGGTAATGTTGATGGTGCTAGTGGGAGGACATTGAGGATCATGATGAGGGACCTTTTGGGTGCCCATGGGAGGTGATAGTATGGTGCAGAGGGTCAGTGGGGTTTTAGTACATGGTTGGCAGGAAGGGGTATAAGCAGTGGGATTGGGACCTGCAACTGTGTATTCAAATATTGAATGAGTGGAATGGAGGTGGTACTGGCGGCAGGGTTAGGCACTTCACACTGCTCTGTTTTACAGATTGGGTGAGTGGGAAGTGGTACTAGCAGTGGGGATGGGCACATGCCACCAATTTTGTTTCACATATCAGCCAAGAGTTGGTACTGGTGATGGTGTTATGCACCACCAGACACCAGTTTAGTTTTATTGATTGGATGGGCAGGAGGGGGAATACCAGTGGTGGGGTTAGCCACTTGCTGCCAATATTGTGTACAGATTCTGTGTGCAGAAGGGGAGGTACTGGCAGTGGGGTTGGGCAACAGCCAGTGGTTTGGTATAATATCTGACAGCAGCAGGGGGATACCAGTGACAGGGTTGGGTACCCACGGCTAGTTTGGTAGAGCATCAAGTGGGAGGGAGGGGATACTGGCAGTGGTGCTGGGCACCCACTGCCAGTTTGGTATAACATTGTGCACATGGGAGGGGATACTTGCACTGGGGTTGAGCACCCACTGCTGGTTTGGTATAACATTGTGCAGATTGGAAGGGGTACTGGTGGTAGGCCAAATCACCCGCCACTGGTTTCATTACAAATATGGTGAGGGGGAGAGGGGATACCGGCAGTGGGGTTGGACACCCCCCAATATTTTTCTTTTAAAGACTTGGGGGGCACTAGGGGTGGTACCTGTGGAAGTTGTTTGGCATATACTGCTTATTTATTTAAATGGTAGGGCAATTTTCATGACTTGAAACTGCACACAAATTGCAGCTTTGAGTTACAAAATTGGGCCTCCACAACAAAACTGACATACACTGGTTTCGCAAAACTCTAGTTATGATTGGAATGTAGAGAAATATTCTACTCATGTGCCACAATGACAATTTTTTTTAAATAATTTTAAAGCTACACACTTTTCAGTTTTCAGTAAAACCACCTATCAAAGAATAAATGTGCCTAAGTTTTGAACTTTCAAGAAATCCCTACTCAAACACCTGACAGTACTCAGCTTCTGTGACTGCAGGTTCTACCTCCTGCCACCCCCCATTTTGTCTCTCTACTCCCTGACCACCCTGCCCACCCATTCACCTTTCCCCTTTTTCTTCAGTCATTCCCCCATATCCTCTTGCTCCCTCACATTTTCTCTCTTTCAACCCACACCCCCTCTGTCACTACTGTCACTACTCATTCCACCCCCTGTAATTGTCTCCTCTCTCACCATCCCCTTCCAACACCCCTTGCTCACCCTCCCCAATAATCACTGATAAGGACACCTCTATCTGCACCATGTTTTTCTACCCCTACCCCCAGCCATCTCCCCCTTTACTCTTGTCATAGTCAGCCCTGACTGCTCCACTATCTAACCTCTCCACCTCTCCTCACTGCACTAGCCCTGTGATCCCTGCACTAATAGCTTATCAAAACTGTCATAAATACTACTCTTCAACTTAAATATGGAAAAATTTGGGGCTATGAGGAGGGGTAGCCCTTCAAAATTTGATCGGGTATGGGGTCCCTTCCAAACACTTTACTTGCTCCAATCTTAGTCAGCCATTGTAAGGCAAGTTGATCCTGGCTTGTACGCTGATGAGCAGATTTATCTTAACCCTCACAGATTTGGGGGGGAGGGGGGTGGTATGAGAGGATAGGCAAGGTAGTTAAATAGGGAAGGGCTAACACTAGAAAATTGCTGTGTTTATTTTCTAATGGTACATTGTAAGCGGCACTATGCTGTCACAGGTTATCATTTGTAAGACCCTGTTTTCATTTCTGTGCCAACAGTATGTCAATATACTTGAATTTAAAAAAACACTGTCACAAATACTGTCGGCACTTCATTGTATAAACTAATGCATTTGCTTCTTGTATATAGTACGGTTTCATTTTGTATAGCTTTTTTCTCTTCATAACCATAGCATTTCACCGATTGCAAATTATGTGTTGTACTTGACTATGTCTATACCTTATGTTTTTTATTCTGTATGTACCAATTGTTTGAACCTTACCTGACGTGGAACCTTTGCAAAAGAGCTTTTAGCTCAAAGGTGTAAGAGAAGACAAATAAATAAATAAATAAATAAATAAAAGAATCATACTTGGAACACACTTTACTCGACCTGAAAGTTTTGGGCTTCAGCTAATAGCTGTTTTCATGCTATTGGTGAGCAAAAAAAAAAAGCATCTTAATTTCCATAGTTTCAGGGTTATTCAACCTTCCAGTACTTTTAAACAAATAAACTGACCGTTACCGAATTTGCAAGATTGAGAAATCCTGGCACTGACTCTGTACATGCCAGGCTATTCAGTCCAGGGAAGACAGAGTGAAAAAGGTACAAAAATCAAGGTTTAACACTAAACTGCCTATTGAACCCAAATATACAGGGGCTACCATGCCTGTATAAATATATTGGTGTGGTACTGCCACTATAGGTAGGGTTGAGTAGGCAAGTCTATGTTAAACCTCAATATTTGCACCTTAACAATGCTGCTGTACTTGGACAGAATACTCTTAAATTTGGCATGCATGTAGTTGGTGCCAGGATATATGGATGTTTTAAAGATGGTAACTGTTAGTTGGGTGGTTCTAACATTTTAGAATGTTCAAAATGCATACAAATTGGGGTTTTAAGTAGGCATGGGCTACCTGACAGGTAGCTGGGTCAGGTAGTGTGGGTATTGCCTATTTTTGGCTAGGTGGGGTAGTTCAGGTAATGTACTACCCTACCTGACATAACAGTGTAGTTCACAGGTCAGATAGTTTAAGATGGGTAACAGGTAACAAGTCACTTAATGTAATAGAAACTGCAGCACTCCATTGCGGTCTCGAAATAGGCATTCAAAAGGGCAGACTGTAGGGTCCTTCATGGAGCTTGTAGCAGATTGGAGGCACATGATACTGGGCTGACACCCAATTGGACAGTGGTGTCAAAGACTGTGCTCTGACTCTGCATGTCGCTCAGACTAGTGTGGGCAGCTTGGTGGAAACCGTGCCTTCATCGCTCTCATTCTTCAATCAGTAGCACATTCATGGCCATTTTGGAAAGAGATCTAAAAAACTTTGTTGTCAGTTGAAAGAAATAAAACAAAAGTTTATAGTTTAAAAAGCACTACTCTATGCCCATATGCCGAGACGTTTTAGAGGGGAGCAAGAAGAGCAGGAAGGCCACCACAAGAGCAAACCGGGAGAGAAAAAGGCAGCAGGGGGACTGTGAAAAAAACAAAATGATCTCTCAGGAGGAAGGGAATCTAACAGTTGCACTCAGAGGTGGTTCTGGGGTGAGAGTGAAGGACAGCAGGAGCAATAAGAGAGAAAGAAAGACAGCAGTGGTGGGGGGCTGTGAATGATCTCGGGGGAGGAGATCTAACAGTTGCCATCAGAAGTGGTGCTGGGGTGGGAACAGAGAAGGAGCAAGGTGGGGGAAAATGCATAGACAAAAACACAAAAGGCAGCTGGTTTGAAATTAAAAGTTGAAAGTATTACACTGTTTGTTAGATGCCCCTGTACCCTGTCATTTATTATTGCGACATAGTCAGCTACACTGTATGTCTCTGCAGCAGTTAGCGAAAGCCTTTTATGGCTGTATTTACACTGTTCATTAGGTGCTCTCGAGGCCCGAGCCCTGTCATTTATTTCTGTGCCATAGTCGGCTACTCTGTCTCTGCAGCAGTTAAATCCTTTTATAGCTGTATTACACTGTTAGGTGCCCCTGAGGCCCAAGCCCTGTCATTTATTACTGTGAAATAGTCAGCTACTCTGTCTGTCTCTGCAGCAGCTAATGAAACAATAGCCTTCCATGGCTGTGTCTACTATGCCTCATATTTGACAGTCTAAGTCTACTAAAAGGAAGCACTGTGCTGCTGCATGTGCAGCTGTTAATGATATGGACAGTATGAATCAGCACTAATGAAGAACATTGTGACAATAATAATAACATCACCAGAACTGGCACTAAATGTCCTGAACAAAAAAAGCATGTTAGCAATGAAATGATAGTAGAGTTTCAGAGAGAACTGACTTGAGTTACTCGTAGAGGTACTGAACATTTTGCCAAATGTGCCAGGATACTTCCAGCTGCTGAAGCAGCATGCAAGGAGGCATACACCTCAAATGTAAGCTCAGATGCTGAAGCAGTGAATGCTGATAGAGATGGTGGTGATAGTGGGGAGTGGGAATGGGATAGCCCAGGATGTGTCCCACATAATGATGATGGCACTTCCAGTTTTTCTGAATCATGCGGCAATGAGGTCAGTAGTTTTGATGAGGGGGTATGGATGGATGCCACTGTAAGGTGTGAGAGGCAAGTGCAGAAAATATATCATATGCTAAACATGAGAATAAGAAGATGAGCATGAATGAGAACAATTCATCTCAACAAGGAAATGACAGTGTATGGTTTCCCCCAGGTCCCTTTACTTTACAATGAGTAGTGCCAGGCACCATGACACAAAGCAAAAAAGGTAAATCTTTAGTGTGGAATTTATTTTATATTGATCCTGCAGACAACTCTCGAACTGTATGCAGTCTGTGCGAAAACAGCATCAGTTGTGGTGGCAAAGTGACAAATTTTGCAACATTAGTAAAGATGAAACGTGCAAAGACAAAACATCCAGCTGAGTGGTTCAGGGCAAGGGGCAATGTGGCTGGTATGGGCAGTAGTGTAGGTGGTGGTGGCAGTGACCACAGCGACAATGAACTGGTAGCAGAAAGTGACATTGAATCACTTAACGTGTCCTTGCAGTCTTCCCAGACAGATTGCTGTCTGACACCATCAATTACTGGAAAATCCTAAAGTAGTACTCCACGTGAAAAAGATGTGACAAATACATTCCTCTCAAAATTAAAACTATCTCGTTAACTAACATTAAAAGACAGTGTTGCAAAGACATCAAAATTTACTTGCAAGAATCCAACATGCCAGCTGTTAAATGGAGCCTTTACAGAGCTGTTGACCGATTGTCAGTTGTTGCCCAAAAAGGTTTCCTAAAGTTCATGAAGTAGATTGAACCATGGTACACTATTCCCTGTCAAACATATTTCTTGAAAAAGGCTGTTCCACAGTTGTATGACTTGATATATACTGAAGTCATTAGGCAGTTGAAACTCTTTGAGGTGAAGAAGGTTCACATAACTATGGATATATGGACCAGTGATCAAACAATTGACTACATGACTGTTACAGCTCATTGGGTAAGTTTTCAGTCAGAAAGCAATAATCCCTGCTCTACCATAAGCAGTAGGAAACAGGCTGTATTATGTGTCACTACTTTTGAGGAAAACCACACTGCTGTGAATACTTTACAGGAACTGGAAAAACAATTCCAGAAATGGCTTACTCTGTATTCCTTATATCCAGGGTTCATAGTGTCAGATAATTGTGCCAATATATTCAAAGCTGTTAGAGATGGTAACTACCAAACACATACCTTGTTTTGCACATTGTTTAAATCTTCTCATCTATGATTTCTTAAATGGAAACAGAAATTTTGAAAACCTGTTAGGTCTTGCTAGGAAAATATGTGGGCATTTCAGCCACTGTGAAAGCACAAAAAAAGGACTGCAGAGATCAAACAACTTACCACTGCATACATTAAAACATAAAGTTCCAACTCACTGGAATTCAACATTTTACATGTTGGAAAGGCTTCTTGAACAGAAAAAAGCTGTACATGACTACACCATGCAGAATCAAATAGATAAAGTAGACATCATGCTCAGTTCCAGCAGTTGGAGTCTATTTGACTCTTTGGTCACCTTATTGGAGCCATTTGAGGCTGCCACATGTGATGTCAATGCGGACGGTGCAACTCTGAGTCAAATTCTTCCTCAAATCAGATTTCTTCACATTTTTCTTGATGACATAAAAAAGACTTTCAGTAAAAAGAAGACACCATCGCTGTTAAGCTGGCAGATGACTTGAGTCTCAGACTGTCAACTGATCAGAGAATAGATGCCATGTTTAAAGATGACAACTATGTATTGGCTATGTTGCTAGAGCCTCGCTTTAAGGGGAACATTAAAGTCATCCTTTCTGCAAGGGAAGATATTGACTATTGGAAAGATCTTCTGCTAACAAAATGTGACATTGCCCCACCAACATCATTAACTGTTGTACAGCAGTCAAACTCTGCTGAACCATCAGAGCGCACCACTGGCACAGATGATAGCACATATATAAATTCTTCACAGTCACCAGTGTCATCAACGAGGGAAAGGAAATCTACAGCTACTTCTCAGGCATCCTATGTTCAGGATCAGAAAGGCACATCAATTCTGAGTTGCCAGCAACAACATGGACTAGTATTCTGTAAAGAAAGTGCTGCTGCTTTAATATATGTATATATATATATATATATATATATATATATATATATATGGCCCTGCACTTCCACTGGGGAATAAGGATATAATTACAATCTCTCAAAAATTATGGATGGTTGGGAGCACAGGGCCCCTCTGGGCCCTGCACTCCCACAAGACAATAAGCCTATGATTATACTTTCTCAAAAAATAAAGAAATTCTTTGCAAAAAAACTTAATACACCATTAGGGTTACACTGACAAAAGTTGGGAAATTCAGTGTTAATGTTTCCAACTTTAACCCCCAACCCCCATCCTGCAGGTAGGAACAGGCATGGGGTGTGCTGTGGGGTTGGCAACCCTAATGCTAATCCTATTCTCATACGCTGTACCCATTTCAACTTATTTTCACATGGAATGGGGTGAGCATTAGGGTTGATAACCCCACAGCACACCCCAAGCCTGTTTCCTCCCTGTAGGATGGTGGTGGTGAGGAGAACTCAGCCCAGCAGCGGAGACTGAATTCGGGGATTGCCAGAGCCTTTAAGAGGTAAAGTGTCCTGCACTACAGCCTGACTGTTGTGAGGCACTTCCCACCTGCCCCAACCAGGGTCAGCACTCCATATATTGCTGCTGGCACATCACATGACCTACCCTCCTTTTTACTAAGTGTCCACTTTCCCATTTGTAGGTTATACACACCAACCACCAGGGGTCACTACACTTTCCATTCTAGCTGCTCTCTCAACTCTATAACCCTCCTAGCTACCACTTCAGAGCTGTCCCACTAGAGGTCAATGCACTTCCCTTTGATTCCTTCTACCACCTACTTTCTGCACTCATCCTTCAGCCTATCTCTAAGCACCTGCTAGTATCAAACCTGGTACCCTTCTTTCTAAATTCTACTGACTATCCTCTGAGCCAATGAACTAGGCCAACAACTTCCTCTATTCTCATAATCTTAACCATTCCTCACTCCCTCCTTCAAAAAATTGACCCTTTCTACACTCTGTCCCTGAGCTGTGTTCAAACCCAGTGCCCTTGTGGTCAGGGTCAGCTGCTCTACCTCTGCACCACATTGCCTACCTATTTTATTATTACTTTCTAAGCCTTTTAATCACTTACCCCCACAACCTGCCAAAATATAAGTTTACCTCTTCTTCCTTGCAGGATTTGAACCCTGCATCCTTTTTTCCAAAGTCCCCAGTTCCACCACTCACCTAGAACACTTGCCTATTTTTTACTGCAGGATCTCATGACTATAAAGAACGCACTAACCCTGTGACACAACTAAAGTGTTATCTAACTGCTTCTGTAAACCTTGAACTCAACTCCCTGCTGCTACAGCCACTAGTCTAGCTCTCTCCTACTACCCTGATCAAGACTTGAACCTGGTCCTTTATGCACTTCAGGCACATACACTACCACTACACCATAGCAGCAACTAGGCTCAGAGGTGATCTCTCACTACTATCTCCCCTCTTTCATCCTAGTTCCCCCCATTCTTTCCTTACTTCAGCTCCACCAGCCTTCCCAACTATGCACATGCATCCCCTGTTCACCAGCCTATCTCTTCTCCTCCTCCTTCCTTTGCCTTCCACCAACCCTACCGTCCCTATTAACCCTCAGCCTCACTACTCCAGTGTTCCTACCTACCCTCCTGTCCTCCCCTCCTCCTTTACCACTGCTCCTCCCTCACCTCCTCCACACATCCCATATGCTCCTCTCCACCTCACCCCCCTTCCAGACATTACCTGTCCTCCCCACAGCCCCTTGCACTTCTGATCACTCAGGCCTTCTCTGCCTGTGCTACCCTACCACCCTTGTGCAACTAAGCCCCTTCCTCATTCTATCGCTCCTGGCATAAACTCTCCATCTGCCCCCCTCTGACCAGAGCACTTCTCCTCCTTCTACTCCTAACAGGGAACATACATCCCAACCCAGGCCCTGCCCCCTCCCATCCACCCACTCAGCCCACTGGTCTTCAAGTAGCCTCCATGAACATATGCAGCCTGCTGAAGAAATTTGACACCCTACAGTGCTGGGCCTTGGCTCACCAACCAGACATCATAGCCCTGGTTGAAACCTGGCTGCCAAATCAACTCCTGACTCATTTGTCTCCCTCCCAGGCTATACCTTATACGGGAGGACTGAGTAAACAAGCGAGGGGAGGCTGTGCAATCTACACCAGGGACACAATACCTGGACACACTCCCCACCCCTGCCCTCATAAATGGGGCCCAGGCCCTTACCCTCAGACTCACCCCAGACCCCTCTAGGAGCCCTCTCTATCTCACCACAGCCTACGTTCCCCCAAAGAACCAGCACCCAGCCCTGGTATCTTTAACGGACTACCTGGCCACCCTCCACCATAAGGCAGAACAAATCCTAGTGGGGGACCTTAATGTAAATTGGCTCAGCACCTCCTCATCCACCACCAGAGACTCATTTGCCACCCAAGATCTGACACAACTCATCACCCAGCCCACGAGACTTAACCCTAAGAGTGGTACCAGCACCCTTCTGGATGTTATTATAACTAACCGACCCCATAAAATCCAAAACATCCAGGTCCTCCCAGACTCCCTGAGTGACCATTCCCTATCCTATTCCACTGGGTAGCCAATCCCAAGCCCAAAGCCCAGACCACCTCCGCAGGCACCTCCGCCTGGTGGGCTGAAGAAACTTAAGCACTCCTCACCCAGATAGACTGGTCCCCCATTCAGCAGGCAATCAACATTGACACTGCCCTCACCTTCTTCACTCACACCTTCAACATGGCCTGTGATCTCTTTGCACCCTTAACCAAAATCCGGTCCAAAAAACGGAACGCACCCTGGGTTAGCCCGGCCCTCCTACAATTACTTAGAAACTGGGATAACCTCTGGCACCTTGCCACTGAAACAGGTCATCTGTCTGATAGGCAAGCATACAATGCAGCCCAGAATAAGTGTTCATGGGCCATCAGGAAGGCCAAGGCAGACCATTACCAGGCCTCCCTTACCTCCTCCTGGGGCTCAGCCCAGACCTTCTGGGATAATATTAAGCAACTCAATGGTAAAGCTTGCTCCCCTGCCCCATCCCAGCTCACTAGAAATGGCACCACCTCCACCGAGCCTGGCACCATAGCTAACTGGTTCAACACCACTTTCACTGACCTTAGCTCAGTCCTCCCTAGTAATTTCTTTGACCCTCTCCCCAGCCAACCTCCCCCTGTCCTCCATCACCCCAGCTTCCTCCTGTGAAAGATTTCCACCAGGAAGCCAGACCAATCTAATCAAAGCTCTCAATGGCAACAATCCCGGCAGTGACTCACTGGACCCCAGCATCCTCAGGCTGGTGCTAGATGAAGTCCTTGCACCACTCACAAGCCTAATTAACCAGTCACTCTGCCTGGGACAATTCCCCCACAGCTTGGAAAACAGCCATTATCACACCTATTCATAAAGGGGCGACGGGTCAGTGGCCAACAACTACCGGCCAATCTCCATCCTCCCTCCCCTCTCTAAAGCCCTGGAGAAAGTGGTGGCCATTCAAATCACAGATTATCTGGCTAAGCATAACATTTTATGCCCAGAGCAACATGGCTTCCATGTGGGTCACAGTACCAGCACTGCCCTTATTGAATTCTCCAACTTTCTACACTCCTCCTTGGACACCAGCTCCCTAGCTGGTGCAGTGTTCATTGACCTCTCAAAGGCATTCGACACTGTCTCCCATCCACTTCTGCTGAATGCTCTCTGCCACACTGATCTCTCGGCTGGCCCCCTGGCATGGTGTGCTAGCTATCTTGACACCCGATCTCAGTGTGTCAAAATTAATAGCACACTCTCTGATACCCGTCCCATTCTCTCTGGGGTCCCCCAAGGCTCCATCCTGGGCCCCCTTCTCTTCTCACTGTATCTGAACACCCTGCCCAGTGCATGCCCTGGCAAAATTCTGCTGTATGCAGATGACGCTGTCCTTTTTGCCACCCACCGCAATCCCATCTCCCTACAGGACTCCCTACAGCAGTCTTTCAACAGTGCCGAGGCTTGGTTTAAGGAGCGCAGACTTGTCATCAATCCTAAGAAAACCAAAACTATGCTCTTTTCCCACCCCAAAACAAAGCTAGCAACCACCCACTCTATATCCTTCCAGTACCAACCAGCCACTGGAACAAGTCTGCCCCTACAAATACCTTGGGGTTACCTTGATTCAGCCCTCACATTTCACAACCACATCGGCCTAACATCCACCACCAACACGGCTTGGCATCCTATTCCACCATAAAACCTGCCTTCCCCCAAATGCTCTCCGGCTAGCTGTTACATCATCCGTGCTGTCCCTTGTAGACTATGGTCTACCAGTATATGGTGCTGCCGACACCACTGCACTCAACAAAATTCACCTAACCCTGAATAAAGCATGCAGATTGATTACTGGTGCCCTCAGGCTCACACACACCTGTCAGCTCTATGTCGATGCTAACCTGCTTACCTTGGATGAACGGCTCCAATACCAAACCTGTCTCCTCACCAAAAAACCCTACTCGGGCTCTCCCCCCCTGGGGTAATGGCATACATCCACCAGAGCCCTCCCACTGTTGCAACACGGTCTTCCCACAAGACCACTCTAAAGGTCCCCAGATCTAGAACCAGCCGTGGCCAGAGGTCCTTCTGCTATAGAGCCCCAACCTGGTTTAACTCTCTCCCTGCCACCATCACCAATGCCATCACCATCTCCACGTTCAAAACCACACTTCAGAACCACATCTTCAGCACTCGTAACTGCTCCTGTCTCTGAACATAGCCTCCACCTCTGCTTCTTTTGACAATGCCCCCTGGGCAGCTCTCCAACTAACCATCCCCTCCACCACTTCCCTGTACACCATGCCTATGTTTAACCTGGCCAGTGCCAGCTGTTTCAGTGTTTACCTACCAATGCTCACTTGATACCAACTTGTGGAATACCTGTTATCAATTACATGTACCGTGTACCCAATTTGTATTTGTCTGTCCACAATGTGATGTGGCGCCTCTGTTGAACGCCTATTGTTTTGCAAATCTTTGCTATGTAACCAAAACACAATGTATGTCTTTATGTGATGAAGTACCTTTGGAAACGAGCCTCTGGCTCAAAGGTTGTAAACTGATTCTTAAATAAATAAAATAAATAAATAAATAAAAAAAATTGGAAACCCTAAGACTGCATTTAACAACTTTTGTTGGTGGAACCCTAAAGGAGCATTAATGAAGTTTTGTGCAGAGAATATGATATATCAATATATCAACTTTACTGTACTTCCTAGCCCTTATAGTTCCAAAGTGAGCCTGATTTAAAGGAATGCTTCTAGACTTACAGATGTCATGCTGCAGGCACAAGTCCCTATTTCAGACACAGGGCTGGATTTTCAAAGGTTAATGCAGGGCTTGTGTCACACCCTGCGTCAACCCCATTCTTAGGTGCAGCTGCACCAAACACCTTTGAAATTGCCACAGTTTTCACACTTTACAGCAGCTTGTGCCAAATACTTGGTGCAAGCCCCATAAAAGGGGTCCCCCAAATGGTGCAAGTTAGACTAGGGGGAGCTGGTCTAACCTGCAGCATTTAACCCTCAGGATTGAAAATCCTGATGGACAGCTGGGAGAGTGATACAAGCTCCTGTGTCATTTTTAGAATTTAGCACATGGTTGTCCTATGCTGGTCACTCAGGGAGGGACCACACCTTTGCCATGTTATTGTACACATTTTACTGGCCTGAGATTCATCAGGATGTTGCTGCCTATTGCAGTTCATGTGCAGAATGTCAGAAGGTAGCTCAAGTGACTAAAAAAAGACAAGGTGCCCCTGCCCTTGATAGATGTGTCTTTTGAAAGAATAACAGTGGATGTGGTTAGAGCCAGGGTTCTTCTGAGAACTGAACCCAAACAGAACCAGAAAAATTCAATTTTTGCACAATTCAAACTGAACTAGAACCGTAAAAATAAAAAACAGACGCAACCAAACCGAACCTGAACCCAGCCATGATGGGAGTGGAGCAGTGCAGTGGCTGTGGAGCAGCAGTCTTCCGGGAGACTTTCTGGAGGATGCAGTGTTGTACCATCTGCAGGCACCTCTCTGGGCTGAGGGAGGAGGTTGCTAATCTCCAGGCTGAGTTGGTCAGGATTTGGGGGATCTCCTCTCCCACCCAAGGACCACCAGGACCACTGCCGTTGCCTCAGAGATTGCCAAGAAAGAGGAGCGGTTGGACCACAGTGGGCTCAGGGAGGGTGAGGGTGGTGGAACAGAGGCACATCCCTCCAGTTGTACCTCTCCACAATTCATATGCCATTCTGGCAAAGTGTGGTTCCTCTATGGAGGCACCTGCAGTGGAGACCAAGGAGAATTCTGGGAACCTCCAAAAAGGAGACCCACAGGAGGGTGGCATGGGACCCCAGAGGGGAAGGAAACAAACAACTCCCAGTGGGGGCCTCCATTGTTAGGGGGGTAGAACTGGGGGATGAAGGGGAGAGGGAGGTAAGGTGCCTGCCTGGTGCTAAGGCTTGGAGGGACAGGGAGCGAATCCTCAGGATCACTGGAGCAGCTGCAAGGGGGAGGGAGCTGGATGTCATTGTCCACCTAGGAACAAATGACCTGGCTGAGAAAGGGATCAGAACAGTGCAGAAACAGTTTGTGGAGTTGGGGATGGGCCTTAGACAAGTAGCATGCACGGTAACCTTCTCAGAGGTGCTGCCTCTCTATGGCATGGATGAGGCTAGGGTGCTCCATACCATGGGATTCAATCAGTGGTTGAAAACCTGATGCAGAGCTCAGGGATTTGGCTTCACTGGAGACTGGGGGTCCACCTGGAGTGATGCAGGCCTGTACTGGGATGATGGTCTGCATCTGTCCAGGAGGGGAACCAGGATCCTAGGTAATAGGTTTAAATGCTTCATTGTCAAGCATTTGAACTAGCCAAAGGGGGAGGCACTGGAAAGGAGCAGGGAAATCCTAGCCCCCCCCAAAAAAACTCAGGGTAGTAAGTGAGCTAAACACCAAGATAGAGATGTCAATAGGGAGAAGGACAGGGTAAATGGAGAAAATGACAGAGATAATAAGGACAGGGATGGGGCAAAAAGTGGTAAGGCCATAAAGAAATGGAGGGTAATGAGTACCAGTGCCTGTAGTCTGGGCAACAAGCTCCCTGAACTGGTGGCCTTGATGGAAAAGAGATGCCTGGATATTGTAGCAGTCACAGAAACATGGTTCACAGAGAACCATGACTGGGATGTTAACATACCAGGGTACATAACCTACAGGAGAGACAGTGATGGTAGAAGAGGGGGGAGGAGTAGCTCTCTATGTAAGGGAAGGGATAAAAGCAATGGAACGAAAGAGTAAACAGGGAGGAGAGGAGGCACTGTGGGTTACCTTAGAGACTGGAAATGGCACCACAATCCGCACAGGGGTTGTATACAGACACCCATGTCTGGGGAGGGAATGCACAAGGATATGATAGAAGGCATCCTTAGGATGGCAGAGAAAGGGGAGATACTGTTGATGGGGGACATGAATATGCCAGATGTTAACCGGAGCACCTTTGCTGCAGCCACATCCAAGAGCAGGGCCATTCTCGATGCCCTACAGGGGGCATGCCTCAGACAGCTAGTTTTGGAACCCACTTGTGAGGGAGCAATCTTAGACCTCGTACTGTCAAATGGGAACAGTGAGAGGATCTCAGATCTAGAAGTGGGTAGCCATCTGGGAACAAGTGACCACCAAACAGTGTGGTTCAGGACAATCACATTCCATGACCTTTGAACTGTGGTACAACAAGGTTTCAGATGATATGAAAGGTGAGTTAGAATGGCATTCCACCATTCACTATATGCAGCTACAGAGCCAAGCCATACAAAAGTGAGGGTACTGGACTTCAGGAGGGCTGACTTTGGCAAGATGGGAGAGTGCCTTAGAAAAGCACTAGCAAACAGGCTAGAAGGAGGGGTGGAGCAACAATGGGGAAACATCAAAACTGCCATCACAGAGGCAACGAGCCTTTGTGTGAAGCAAATAAACAAATCAAAATGAAAGAAAAAGCCACTGTGGTTCTCAAAAGAGATGGCGGGGAAGGTTAGGGAGAAAAAGACAGCATATAGAAGTATAAGGAAACACAGAAGGAGCAGGACAGAGAACTGTACCAGTTATGGCAGAAGGAAGCAGGAAGGGAAGTCAGAATAGCAAAGTCCCAAACTGAGGAAAAGATAGCCAACTCAGTTAAGAAGGGGGATAAAACCTTTTATAGGTACATCAGGGAGCATAGAAAGACAAAGGGAGGGATAGTGAGGCTGAATAGAAAGGATGGTGGGTGGGCAGAGAGGGGCAGTGAAAAGCAGGGATACTGAAAGAATACTTCTGTCAGTATTCACAAAAGAGGAGGAGGGAGAGATGCCTAATCCAATTAACAGAAGTATTCTGGATAGGGGGGCTGATCCCAGTCCTTTCACAGAAGAAAGGGTTCTGAAAGAACTTCTAAAACTGAAGGTGGACAAAGCAATGGGGCCTGATGGAATTCACCCCATAATTCTAAAATAATTGAGAGGAGAACTGGTGACACCACTAACTACCCTTTTTAACAAATCATGGGAGGATGGTGTGGTACCTGAGGATTGGAGGAAGGCGGACGTGATTCCCCTTCACAAAAGTGGGAGCAAGACAGAGGCAGGAAACTACAGACCTGTCAGTTTGACCTCTGTGGTAGGGAAAGTGATGGAATCACTTCTGAAGGAAAGAATTGTTGAGTACCTAGAGCCAGTGGGGCAGGGGACCCAAGGTAGCATGGGTTCACAGTGGAAAGGTCATGTCAGACGAATCTAATTGATTTCTTTGACTGGGTGACCAAAGTAATAGACAAGGGAGGGGTTGTGGACATGGCCTACCTAGACTTTAGCAAGGCATTTGACACAGTCCCACACAAAAGATTAATAATCAAATTAACCACCTGGGAGTGGGTCCCAAGGTGGTAGCCTTGGTAAAACATTGGCTGGACAACAGGACACAGAAGGTAATTGGAAATGGAGTCCACTCTGAAGAAAGATGGGTTACTAGTGGGGTACCGTAGGGTTCAGTACTGGGTCCAGTGCTTTTTAATGTCTTTATAAGTGACATTGCAGAGGGACTGGAAGGAAAAGTATGCCTCTTTGCAGATGACACAAAGATCTGCAACAGGGTTGATATTCAAGGAGGCATGGAAAGGATGAGAAGGGACTTGGCAAGGTTGGAGGAATGGTCAGAAGTATGGAAGCTTGGATTCAATGCAAAGAAGTGCAAAAAAAATGCACCTGGGAGACAAAAACCCAGGGAAAGATTACGCAATGGGGAGGGAGAGGTAGTAACAATAACAAAAATGGAAAGCGACCTGGGGGTAGTCATATCAGATGACCTTTAGGTTAGCAAGTAATATGAGAAGGCAGTAGGGAGGGCTGGGGGGATACTGGGATGTATAGGGAGAGGCATCACCAGCAGAAAACAGGAAGTTGTTTTCCCTCTGTACAGACAGTTGGTGAGACCCCATCTGGAGTATTGCATCCAGTTCTGCAGACCCCATCTCCACAGAGACATAGGCAGGATGGAGGCAGTCCAGAGGAGGGCAACTAAAATGGTGCAGGGTCTGCAAGAGAAGCCATATGAGAAGAGACTAAAGGAGCTTAATATGTATACCCTTGAGGAAGGAGGGAGAGGGGGGGGACATGATAGAAATGTTTAAGTACCTCAGTGGAATCAACAAAGTCCAGGAGGGTAGAATCTTTTAGAAAAAGAGATGTGCAAGAAAAAGGGGACACAACTTGAAGATAAGGGGGGAAGATGGCTCAGGGGCAATGTGAGGAAGTATTTTTCACAGAGAGGGTGGTGAATGCATGGAACAGCCTTGTGGGGTCTAAAACTGTGGGAGAATTCAAGAATGCATGGGACAGACATAAGGCAATTCTTGTGGGGGGTAGGAAGAAACAGGCTGTTGGTTAACTAGGATCTGCAGCTTATCCTGTGGGTAGGGGAAATGGGCAGATTAGGTGGACCAAGTGGTCCTTATCTGCCATCAAAGTCTATGTTTCTATGTTTCTAGACCATGTGAGATGAGTTGATCCCACATTTATTCATTTATTTATTAGATTTTGGTGACTGGGTAGGCCCACTGAGCCCCGAAGGTCCCTTTTTCAGGGGTGACTCGGGGATAACAATACAAGTTATAAGAATGAACAAGGACATAAGGAACATTTGAGGCATTGTGAGTTACATCATGAGGTGGTTACAGTAAAGAAAAATAGTGGATACAGGCATGGTAAAAGAAAAGCAGTGGAACAATAGTCTATCCATGCTGTTCTACACTTCTCCAGCTGTGTGAAGCGTTGCCTACAGATTGTGAAATTATTTCTTCATTGAAGTCAGTAATGACTGCCAAAACCAAAGCAAAACCAATGATGATGAGCCACCAGCAAGAAGGCCAAAAACTGATGCCAAGGACATGCTGGCCAGTCTAGGTGGTCCTTCTTCAACAGCAACCAGATCAGTGTCATCCAGTGAACTAAAAACATATATTGAGAAAATGACAGTTATACTGACAACTACCTTGAATTCTGGAATGAGACAGGAAGACACCTGTTTCCAAAACTAGCAAAGCTTGCACAGAAGTACCTATGCTTGCCAGCTAGCAGCAGTAGCAGTGAGAGAGTGTTCTCATTCTGCAAGCAAGTTCTAAATGACCGAAGATCTCACCTATCAGTTAACACACTTGCTTGTTCTGTATTTGTTAAATTCTTGAACATTTATACTTCACAATTGAACTTGTACTTGCCTGTTTTTTAATTTCTTTTACTCAAAGTAATGTTGATTTGAATAAAGGTAATGTGAAATTAATTGTCTTGTCTCCATGTTTTATATACAGTATACATATATATATATTTTTTTATTTGTTTGCTTTTGGAAACCAGGTAAGTGCACTAGACAGAACTGCCTATTTTCAGGCATGACCCGGGAGAGTACAAATCAAGGAACAGGTAAAAACAAATACATATACAGTGTTGTACAATAGAAGATTCCAAACAGTTATACAGAGGTGCAAGTTACATAGTACATAGAGGAGGTATTTTATATATATATATATATATATTATTTGGCAATATAAAGTGAATTTAGTAACACTTAACTTGAACCAGAACCAGAACTGAACCAGACCTAGAAAATAAACCAAAAGCCTGAACCGAACTGAACCAGAACACAAACATGTAATTTTTAAGCAGAACTGAACTGAACCAGAACCCCACACTGCAGAACCAGAATCAAACTAGAACCCCAAAGGTCTGGAGAACCCTGACTCTGGATGTGGTTGGCCCCTAAGACAAAAGTAAAAAGGGTAATCAGATTCATTTTGGTAGTATGTAACTATGCTTCTGGGTTGCACACACCCTACCTGACTTTCTGGTTATATCTGAAACATGGCTCAAATCTGCAACAAAAGACAGTGAAATAAACCTTCCCAACTACCAGCTCTTCAGATCTGACCATCTATCCAGGGGCGGTGGGGTAGCCATCTATGTCAAAGCAAACATCTCTGCATCCTGCCTCAATTCTACATCACAACCAAAGGAGTTCGAATGCTTGTCAATTAAAATAACCCTTCCCAACACATCATCCTTTCAACTGATTGGTTGCTATAGGCCCCTCTGCAGGCCTCAAACTCCTATCCCACCTAGGATCTATACTTAATCTGGGCCCTGATGACACCATCATCTTAGGAGACATGAACTTGAATTGGCTGACTAATGCATCTGCACCCTGGTAACCTTCTGTGACACCTATGGATTCTCTCAATTAATCAAAGAACCAACAAGGATCAACCCAAAGAATATTCTCAACAGCACACTCCTGGATATTATGTTGGTAAATAAGCCTCATCATTATCCCTATGCAGGAGTACTATTCAGTGACATAAGTGACCACTGTCCCATAGCTGCCATTAGATCAACAATCAAGCCACCCAATCCTGCAAAATTCCTCCCACGAAGGTCAAAAAGAACTTTAATATTTCAGGATATCTCCATGATCTGTGCCACACACACATTGGCAAAGAATTCTATCTCACAGCCTCAATAGAGACAGCTCTTCAAATCTTAAATGATATAATCATAGTGCCCTCAATTCACATACCCCTCACCAGTGTCAGAACCAAACTCAAATCCTGTCGCTGGTTCTCTGCTGACCTTAAATCCGCACTGCTTGCCAGAGACAAACTCTGGAAAAGGGCAAGAAAGACAAAGGACCCAAATGACTGGCTTCAATTCAGAAAAGCCAGAAACTCCTGCACAAAACAAGTAAGAAATGCCAAGGCTGCCTTCTACACAGCTGAACTAGATGCCTCCTATCACAACCCTTCCAGGTTCTGGGGTACCATAAAGGGCATCCTAGGTCAAACTTCTACCCCTGTCTTACCACCCAAAATTCAACTAAATAGTATTGAAATCACTGACAAGCAAAATATCTTGAATGCCTTTAACGATCATTTCACTACAGCTGGCCTGGCTTTCGACTCCTCTCCTGCAAACCTATTAAGATCATCACTAAACCTACAATCTACTGAGGGACAAAAGGTTGCTTCCACATTCTCATTCAAATCAATATTCTTCAAAGAAGTAGAAGACCTTCTACTCCAGCTAGATACAACCAAAAGTGCAGGTGCAGACTCCTGGATCCCTACTTTCTAAAAGTAGCACTGCATGCCTTAACCACCCCTCACCCACCTCTTCAATCTGTCACTTGCCACTGGTTCTATCCCTCAATATGGAAAACAGCTCAAGTGTTTCCATTACTTAAGGCAGGTGATGCCATGGACCTCAACAATTATAGGCCCATCTCCATCTTACCAGTACTATCAAGATGCTTGAGAAGCTGGTAAACTCTCAGTTAACTGCCTACCTTGATACCAACAATCTCCTTAATCCAGCTCAATCTGGGTTTAGATCTATGCATAGCACCATCTCTGCACTAGCAAAAGTCACAAATGACTGGCAGACTGCCTTAGACAAAAAGAATAATACCTGTGCTGTGTTTCTGGATCTAAGCAAAGCCTTTGACACTGTGGATCATGAACTTCTAATCTCCTCTCTGAACTCCATAGGCCTTGACTCACTCTCTCTTAAATGGTTCAGATGCTATCTCTCCGGAAGATTACAACTGGTAAAAAATGAAGGTGATCTATCTACCTCTAAACCACTCCTAAGAGGTGTACGCAAGGCTCCATCCTGGTCCCATCCTTTTGCCATTTACATCAACAATATTGATTCCAATCTCTCACAATCTAATATCCACCTTTTGCAGATGACACTGTACTATATGTGAGCAATCCCTCACCATCAAAAGCCTGTGAGCTTCTACAGTCTGAATTCTCCTCCTTCAGCACAACCTATTAGAAAAGAAATTACTACTAAATGCCAAGAAAACCAAAGCTATGTTCTTTGCCACCAAGAACTGCTCTTCCACTATCGCATCATTCACCTCCCACAACTCTACCATCCTTGGTGAAAATCTGAATATGTAGACAAATTCAAATATCTAGGAGTATGGATAGACAATAAACTTGACTATACTACCCACATTGAAGAGCTCCTGAAAAAGCTAAGACAAAGACTTGGTCTATTCTATAGGATCAAACACTACCTGACCAAAGATTCCAAACAAAGATTCCTGTCCCTCATTGATTATGCTGACTTCCTCTATGGTCATTGCTCCCTCTCCCATTTAAACAAATTAGACACCCTGTATCATAGAGCTATTAGATTCATTACTGACCTTCCCTCCAGCACCCATCATTGCTCTCTCTACAATGCAGTCAGTTGGACATCCCTGCAACATAGAAGAAAAAAAATGCTGCTATCTGGATCTACAAAGCTCTGACAAACAAACTCCTTCCTACATCTCAGACTGCTTCAACCGGATCACATCCAGGCCTTACACCTTGAGGATCAACAAATTGATCCTGCTGAAGATTCTATCACCTGCACCGGTATGGAAGAGCTGCAATCAGCTATTCCTGGCTCTTATCTGAATTCTCTTCAAAAGTCATTGAAACTGGATACACTGATTCCTCTAACATCCTTCAAAAAGCTGTACACCAGCCTATTCCCAGATTATTGCAACTGCTTCCACAAGGCCTAGTCCTCCCACACCCCTCCTCCCACCTCCTCTCCTCCACCCCTCTTTTAAAGCTCCTCCCTATTCTTCTATCATTCCTCTAGCCCGTTCCCCATCAAACCTCATACATATGCCCACCCATGTACCATTATCCAAGCCTTATCCCTACTAAACTGTTTGTTTCTCTCCTTTATTAGGTTTTAGGTTTACTGTCCTTTGCCTTGTCTATATGTAAATATTTGTACATCTGTCTCACTCATAAATGATTGTATTTGTGCTTATTCAGTATCATGTTTTTGTATACAACTTGTAACCTTTTTGTTATGACCACTCAGGTCCATCTTGTAAATGAGCTATGCTCAATGATGTTCGCCTGAATAAATAAAGATTTTGATTGATTGAGTGATTGATTGATTGATACCCAGAGGCAGTTCCTATATATATTGTCATAGCTCCAAAAGTGGCAGCAGTGCTTTCAAAATTTTCAGCCAGCTGGGCATACCTAAAGAGATTATTACTGATCAGGGTAGTAATTTTGGTGCTGCACTGCTGAAGGAACTGTACTGACTACTATGCATCACTGCCATAAGAGCCTCCCCTTATCACCCTCTGACAGATGGTCTTACTGAGTGTTTTAATAAAACTCTAAATGCATGTTAAAAAAATTTGTGATTGCAACTGCAGTATTGATATAACTTATGGTAGACTGGAACAAATTGTAACTACTGGTGCTGTAAAGGTGACTATTTTCCTATACACAGAACAAACTGCAGATTTTTTTTACTTGGTAAAGACATTTTTTTAGCACAGTGCCAAGCCAAGCAAAGTGTGTTGAGCATGCAACAGTGACAGAGAATGCTCACCCTCTCAGACAAAAGACATACAGATTACTAGAGTGGTTACGAGCAGATATGGTTAAGGAAATATGAAAAAGGAGGCACAGCTTGAAGGGAGGGGAGGCAAATCTAGAGGATCACCACGGAGGTAGCTAGGAGGGGGGGACCTGGAGATTATGGTCCATCTGGGGACAAATGATCTAGCCAGGGAAAAGGTGAGCATAGAGCAAGTACAGGAGGACTTCAGGGAGTTGGATAATTACTTTGGAGAGGTGGCAGGCTCCGTAACATTCTTGGAGGTGCTGCCACTACATGGCAGGGAGGAGGCTTGAAATCTCTGCATCAGCGAGTTCAATACTTGGTTGAGGGGCTGGTGCAGAGTAAATGGGTTTCAATTCATTGGGGACTGGGGACCCACCTGGAGGGATGAGGGTTTATACAGGAGGGATGGCTTACATCCATCCAGGGAGGGGACTGCAGTCCTCAATGAAAAGTTTAGATGATTCCTTGTTGGGGGGGCATCAGAAGCAGGGAGACTTAGGCAGCCCACCCCCACAGGTCAGAGTAGCTAGCAGGATGGATCAGGAGGAAATGTTGAAAACAGATTTTCCCAAACTCATTACAAGGGGTAAGGCAGGGGAAGGGAGGCAGCAAATGAATGAAAACAGTGTTAGAAAGGGGGAACAGGGAGGTAAGAGTAAATGTACATGGGGGATAGGTGGGGAAACAGGGACAGATATACCTGGGCCTAATACAATAGATAAGGCAGAGGTAATTGGGCAGGAGAAAGAAAACAGGGCTGGAAGGAGGGAGCAAAAATGCAAAGGCAGAAATGCAAGGGGCACAAGCTGCAAAACATGGACAGCTATGTATGCAAATGCCCGAAGTCTGGGGAACAAAATCCCAGACCTGACATAGTGGCAATTACTGAAACATGGTACACTGGGAACCATGACTCTGAGGTAAATGTACCAGGATACACCCTACACAGGTGGGCTAGGGAGGGGAAAGGTGAGTGGGGTTGCTCTCTGTGTGAGAGAAGATATTAAGGCAACGGCAATGCAAGGTAGACAGGGGGAGGCCGAGGCACTTTGGGTCACACTTAAGCCAATAAATGGAACAGCAATTCACACAGGGGTGATATTCAGGCCTTCAACACAGAGAAAGAAGGTGGATAGGGAAATAGTTGAGGAAATACACAGGATAGCAGCAAAGGGGGAATTACTGCTGCTGGGTGATTTTAACATGCCTGATATAGACTGGACCATCCCGGCAGCTGCTCAGCCAGGAACCATGACATCATGGAATCCTTGCAGGGGGCAAGCCTCAAGCAGTTGGTTCAGGAGCCTACCAGGGACAAGTCATTCTTAGACCTTGTGCTGACCAGTGGAGACAGGATCAAGGAAGTCAGGGTGGATGGAATCCTAGGGTCCAGCGACCACCATACAGTGTGGTTCTGCATCAGTACAGTGTTACAGGAGAGCCACACAAAGACAAGGGTCCTGGATTTCAGGAGGGTGGACTTTGCTAGGATGGGGAGAGAGATCAAAGAAGCCCTGGCAGGAGAGGAGTAAGGGGAAGGGGTTGAGGAGCAGTGGGCACACTTGAAAGAAGCCATAGTGGAGGCAACAATGCAGTACATTAGGCTGAGGAACAAGAAAAAAAAGAAGGAACAAACAAAAGAAGAAGGAACAAACCACCATGATTCACAAAGGAGGTGGCAGAGAAAGTGAAAGACAAAAAGAGGGCATTCAGAAAGTACAAGAAGAATTAGAAGGACGAGGATAGGGCAGTGTACATAGAGAGACCGAGGGATGCAGGGAAAGCAGTTAGGAGCATGAAAACACAAACAGAGGTGAGATAAGATCAGATAGTAAAGGGGGGCAAGACATTTTATAGATACATTAATAATAGAAGGAAGGAGAGGGAGGGATTGTAAGGCTCAAAGGGGTGGGAGACGTGTGTGTAGAGGGGGACCTAGAAAAGGCATCGATACTAAATGAATACTTCTGTTCGCTATTCATGATAGAGGGGGAGGGACAGGGACAGGGACTGGGATCACAGCTAGGCAACAGCAAAAACAAATGGGGGGTAAACATCAGTCCCTTTACTGAAGAGAGAGTCCTGGAGGAACTTGCAAAACTGAGGGTGGACAAAGTGACAGGACCAGATGATATACATTCCAGGATATTAAAGGAATTACAGAAAGTGCTAGCAGCACCACTGGTGGCCCCATTTAGTGAGTCACTTAGTACAGAGGTGGTTCCAGAGGACTTTAAGGGGGAAAATGTAGTCCCTCTCCACAAGAGTGTTAGTAGGGAGGAGGCAGGAAACAGCAGGCCAGTCAGCCTCACCTCAGTAGTGAGTAAGATCATGGAGGCGCTGCTTAAGGAGAGGATTGTGGAACACTTGGAAACCGTGGGAGCACAGGATCCAAGGCGGCATGGATTCACTGCAGGAAAGACATGTCGAAGAAATCTGATTGCCTTTTTTGACTAGGTGACAAAGGAGGTGGATCAGGGAGGAGCGGTGGATATCGCCTAACTCGAATTCAACACCTTATCCCACAGAAGACTGGTGAACAAGCTAGGTAGCCTGGGGTTGGGCCACAAAGTGGAAAACTAGGTTAGCAACTGATTGAGGGACCAGAAGCAGAGGGTGGTAGTAAATGGGATCAAATCTGAGGAAAGGAGGGTGACCAGTGGGGTACCTCAGGGATCATTACTGGGGCCAGTCCTTTTTAATGTTTTCATCAGTGACATTGCTGAAGAGCTGGAGGGGAAGGTTTGCCTATTTGTGGATGATACCAAGATCTGCAACAGAATAGACAAATCACAGGGGATCATAAGAATGAGGAGGGACCTGAGAAGGCTGGAAGAGTGGTCAGAGGTGTGGCAATTAAAGTTTAATGCAAAGAACTGCAGGATCATGCACCTAGGGTGAAGAAACACCTGCAGAGAGCTACAGGATGGGGGGATTGCTGACAGTCACCAGGGAAGAGAGGAATTTAGGCATAATCATCTCAGATGACCTAAAGATGACCAAGCAGTATAACAAGACTGTGGAGAGGGCCAGTGGGATATTGGAGTGCATAGGAAGGGGTATCACTAGAAGAAGAAGGGAGGTGGTGATACCATTGTGCAAAATGCTGGTGAGGCCTCATCTGGAATACAGTGTTCAGTTCTGGAAGCCACATCTTCACAAAGTCATAGACAGGGTGGAGGTGATCCAGAGAAGGGCAACCAAGATGCTGAAGGGCTTGCATCGGAAAGCATATCATGACAGATTAAAAGACCTCAATATGTATACACTTGAGGAGAGGAGCGGACAGGGGGATATGATAGAGACCTTCAAGTATCTTAAAGGCTTGGACAAAGTGCAGGTGGGTGACATCTTTCAGTACAAGAGTTGTACAAGTGTGAGGGGACACGAAATGAGATTGGAGAGGAGCAGGATAAGGGGAAATGTGAGGAAGTTTTTCTTCATGGAGAGGGTGGTGAATGTTTGGAATAGCCTACCCCAGGATGCGGTAGATGCTAACATAGTAGGGGGATTCAAATATGCATGGGATAGACATAAGGGAACCTTAAATGGGATAATGAGAAGCGATAGCCAGTGACCAAGTTGGGTCAGCGGCCGCTGATGCAGGCAGAAAATACAAGCAGACTAGTTAGGCCAAGAGGTCCTTATCTGCCATCAACTACTATGTTGCTATGTTACTATGAGTTGGGTATCACTGAAGAACTGAGAAGTGCTTTGTCATCACCAATGGTGATGGTATATAAAAAAGAAGGGGGTGTTAGAATCTACCTTGATTTTAGGAAACTTAATCAAGTGTCCATATTTGACAACTATCCTATGCATAGGATAGATGATTTGGGTGGACATATTGGGAAGTGCCAAGTACATTAGTACCCTTGATCTCACCAAAGGTTACTGGCAAATTCCATTAGCTGAAGAATCCAGAGACAAAACTGCATTTTCCACACCAGTTGGATTCTATCAGTTCACCACCATGCTGTTTGGTTTACATGGTGCACCCACTATATTTCAAGGGGTACATGGATGTGATTCTAGCCCCTCATATAGGTTATTGTGCTGCTTACCTGGATGATGTCATGCTGCACAGTCCACACTAGAAAAGCCACCTGGAACACTTATGAGTAGTTATCCAATCTATCAAAAATGCAGGCCTACCTAGCGTGCATTGTGCATGCAGAAAATCAGATATTTGGGGTTATATCGTGAAAATGGAGAAGTAAAGCCAGATATTTTCAAGACAGAAGCTATAGCTAATAGTATTCTCCCTAAAACAAACATGTCAGGCCATTTTTAGGCCTGGTTGGGCACTACCAGAGATTTGTTTCCAACTTTGGCCAGTTAGCTACTCCCTTCACTGAACTGGCAAAAAAACAGTACTCGAATAATGTGAAATGGTCTCCAGAGTGTGGCTGCATTATGTTCAGCCCCTGTTTTAAGAAGTTCAGACATTGAGAAACAATTTCTGTTACAGACAGATGCATCAGAGGTAGGTCTAGGTACAGTCCTGAGTCAGAATACAGATGGGAAGGAACCTCCCATCCTGTATATTAGTAGGAAATCGCACGACAGATAGAAAAGTATTGTACTATTGAAAAAGAATGCCTTGCTGCAAAATGGGCAATGGAGTTCCCTAAATTTTACTTGCTAGGAGCTGACTTTATACTTGTAATAGATCACAATCCTCTCTGTTGGTTTAATCAAATAAAAGATAAAAATCCCAGAATCACAGGGTGGTACCTGGCACTACAGCTATTTAAATTCAAAATGAACAAATTCAGAAAAGAGAATATCAGTGCTTATTCTCTGTCAAGATATAGCTCATGAATTGAGAATTACAGAAGGCTGAAAAAAGTGTGTCCCCTTAACTGAAATGTTTGCTGGTAAACAATGCTATGAAAAAATGGATACTGCATATGCAAAGAACTGTAAATGTTACAAGATAATGTTAAAAGAAAAATCATTTTGAAAATGTATTTTTTAAACAGTTTCCTTCTTGAAGAGGGGGGCATGTGACAGGGTTGGGATAAGACCCTGCCCCATTTGTTATGAAGAGAAAGTTAAAAGCAAACATCTATTCTTCACTCTCCTATTGTTCCACTTCTCTCTCTCTCTCGTCTGTCCAATTGCACAAAATTTCCTTGTGGCACGGCCACTTTAATGGTCCCACAATTTCACCCACAATTTCACTTGCTGCTTTTCTTTCTTTCTTTCTTTCTTTCTTTCTTTCTTTCTTTCTTTCTTTCTTTCTTTCTTTCTTTCTTTCTTTCTTTCTCCCCTTGCTTCTTTGTGGTTAAAACATATATAAATTGTTATGTGAAACTGGGATATCTTGGTTTGTCATTTTGTTTTTTAATTTTATTGTTACTGATAATAATAAAATGCTACCTGCTAATTTTATTATTTCTCCTGGTTTGCCTATTGTTCCTGACCTATGCCTCTACAACAGGCTTCTCTCAGATGTGCCCAAAGAATGCCCTTTTCCCTTACTTCACTCCCATTGCAAGCCTGGGCTTCATTTCAGCCTTGGTCTACCTCATCTTTCTGCTGACTAACTTTATTGCCTTCAGGTACCTCTCTCCATCCTTTCCCCTTTGGCTTCCTTTGTTTTTCAGCATGCTCCACTTTTTGCTCTTACTGCCGTCTTTACTTCGGCCATGAACCACATTGGACTTGTTGCCCTTTTTCCCTTTTACACCTTCCCAGTAGAGTTTTCTGCTGCCTCAGTCATTGCTTTTCAGTCTTTCTATTTTTCAGCACCACTTCTACCTGTTCTATTCTCCATGTGCTTGTTTCCAACAACTCTCTCCTTCATCCTGTTAAAATCTGCCTTCTTAAAGTCCTATACCTTTATTGCGTTTGCCCCTTTTGTGGTTCCTAGCTGGACCTCCAGCACCACTGTCCTGTGGTTGCTGGAACCAAGTGTATCCAGGGCTACTACATTTTTATATCATGTCCTATTGACAGCTCTTCTTTGGTGCATGCTTCTCTCCTAGTCCTGTCACCCACTATCCCTGGGACTTAGCCATTGCCATGATCCTCCCTGGAGACGTTCGACATGGGGGGACCATGAAGAATGAGGTAGCTGACAGTCTGGTAGTCCGCCTGTGAGGGGCCAGGCTGACAATGGGGAGTAGTCCGGCTGGAGTAAGCTGGAGGTGGATCTTTTTTGCTAAGATGCAGGTTTGATATTTGAGTCTTTGATGGAAATTAAGCCAACCTGTTTGTGTGTACAGATTGCAGGTGTGGGTGAGTCTGTCACAGCCAGTATCGAGGTGGCAGGCTTTATTAAGCACTGTGATTATGCTACTTAGGGTGGAGTTGTCAGCGGTGCCGGAGATAACAATCCCGTAATCAAGAAGTGAGAGTATGGAGGAGGTGACAGCTATCTGCATGGCATGGGCAGGCAGGCTGTTCTTGATCCTGTAGAGGGTACCAATTCTGGAGTTAATCGCTGATGAGAGGAGGCGTACATGTCTGTGGTAGGAGAGGGAGGTATCTAAGATGACACCTAGATATTTAAAATGAGTAACATGTTCCAGATGGGTACCATCCAAGTTTGTGATTTGGAGTGTCATCTGGCTGTGTGGGCTTTGGCGCTGTGCAAAGGTCATGGACTTAGTTTTGGAATAGTTAATGATCAGGCGGTGTACAGTAAACCAGTTTTCCAGCTCCCCTGAAAAACCCCTGAAGGGAGAGCTGGAGGGTGTCTGGCTGTGGGTGTTGCCAGCAAAGAACTGCATCATCAGCATAAAGTAGGAGATGAGCACTGCAAACTTTGGGGAGTGAGTTAAGGAAGAGTGTAAAAAGCAGTGGGCCCAGAACAGACCCCCTGTGGAATGCCCGAGCACACAGGTTTGGGGTTGGAGATGGTGGAGTTGATTCTTACTTGCTGAGAGTGACCTGAGAGGTAGTTCTTGAACCAGGCAGAGACCTCAGTGGCTACATTTAGTTGTGGCAGGACTTGGATGAGAAGATTGTGATGGACCGTGTCAAATGCCTTTGTTAAGTCTACATAGATGGCCCCGGCAATAGAGCCTTGGTCCAGGGCCCCATAGATGAACATGGTTAGTTCAGTGAGGGCCGTGATGGTGCTGTGGCCAGCACAGAACCCATGTTGTTCCTTACTTAGGAGGTTGTGTCTCATAAGGTGCTCTGTAAGCTGGTCTGAGACTATTTTTTCAAGCGCTTTGGAGAGAGGAGGGAGTATTGAGATTGGTCTATAATTACCGGTGTAGGTGGGGTCGCCATTCTTTAAGATAGGAGTGATCAAGGCTTTTTTCCAGTTAGAGGGGAATTGGCCAAGGCAGAGTGAGAGGTTAAGAATTTTTGTGAGATGGGGTAGTGTGACATCAAGGGTAAGCCTAATCAATATTAGGTCAAGGGAGTCATTGCTGAAGCGACTGTTAGCGATAGCTTTGGAGATATAGCGTTTGGCCAGGTTGTTGGGAATGGTTCAGAGCCGGAACAGGGGTGGGAGATCTATATTCTCTGGACATGGTGTGGGGGGTTTTGGGAGGTGGAAGAAATTTGGGGAGGATATGTGAGAGGTCAGAGAAGAGTCATTGAGGGCTTAGCCGATTTTAGCTGGGTCTTGAGTAATGTCCCCATTCACATTGAATTGGGTAGGGATGGGAGGCGAGTTTTGCAGCTGATTTCCTGAATGTTGCTCCAGAATTTTCCCGTCTCCCAGGAGGTGGTGAGGTATGCTGGTAGTATTCAGCTTTTGCCCTCTGAGTTGCCCAGGTGCATTTATTCGCACCTCCTATATAGTTGTCTGTCCCTAGTGCGCTGTGTGTCTATGGCCTTGTGCCAAAGGTTGTCCCTGTGATGCATAAGGTTTATAAGGGAAGGTGTGGTCCAGGGGTGGTCTGGTTTTCACCACCTGCTTTGTGAAGGGGCAATATATCACAGGCTTTGTTAAACGCTTGTTAAAAGTGGGTAAGGGCGTATCCACTGTCAAGCGCGTTATATATGGGTAGCCAGTTGCTATTTACAAGGTATTCTTTGAGGCGGTCAAGGCCTCCTTTTTTGAGCTTACAATGCCATGTGGTGGTTGGTGGTGCTGGAGGGAGTTTACCTGTCCACCAGCAGATAACCGGGGAGTGGTCACTGATAGCATCTGGGAGCACTGAGGCCCGGGTGATGTTACGTGGTCTGTTTGTAAAAATAAGGTCTAATAGTGTGGAGGTCCCAGTTCTTGTGTCACACTTTGTTGGTGAGGTAACAATTTGGGTGAGGTCCATAGCCTGTGCTGCGTCTTTGTAGGTGGAGGAGGATGGGGATAGCCAATCAATGTTGAAGTCGCCCATTAATATGGATTCGTTAGCATTTGGGAGGTGAGCGATAGTGTGTAGGATTGATTCAAACGCAAGTTTCTGGTTTCTCGGGGGGATATAGGAAGCGATGATGTGGATAGTTTTGGTGCCCAGACAAATTTTGACTGTAAGTGTCTGCGCCCCATGTTCTGGGGGTGTCCACGACTGTGGCACTGAGTATAGATTTAATGAATATTGCACAGCCACCCCCACGCTTATCAGGTCTATCTGCCCTAAAAAGGTTATAGTTACTTAGGGAGACTGATGTTGACAGGGCCCTGCCCAGTGCACACACACAAAGTGTGCAAACACCGAAGTGCATCAACCCCTCCCACTGATCCAGTGTCCCTGCTTGCAATCACCACCTGGAGGACACCAGGTGGCAATAACAAAGCAGGGGATGGAGCCCTTCATCCCCCTGAGAAGGTGAGCATATCTGGGACTTTCCATCATCCTCCCCCAGCTGGACATCTGATGACCCGGGTTCATTCCCAAACTCGGGTCACTGGTGTTGTGAGCAGTAACACTACCGCTATATTGGCAGGCCAGCTAGGACTACAGTGTTTGGATCCTCTCACTGTTGGTGAGCACCAGATCCAACAGAGCCCCTTCCTTTTTTGAGCACTGGACTAGCTGAGCTAGGAGCCCCTTCTGGCATGTATCCACCAGGAAATGATTCCTAATACTTACTGCAATTGGAACTTTTCAGGCCACATCTGGCATATTAAAGTCTCCTACTACCACAACTTCCCCAGACTTAGCAACCATCCTATGCATCTCCCTTGTTCTTTTTCTGTCCCCGAATCCTGACCTAGTGGTCTGTAGACCACCCCAATTCTGGCATGTTTCCCAATTTTCTGTTGCTGCTAGCATCCACACTGTTTCTAGTTTTTCTGAATCCCCTGGGCTGTCTATCTCATTTGCCTCTATACCTTCTTTTACATATAGTTCTACTCCTCCTCTGCCCTTTGCTGTGTCCTTCCTGAACAATGAGTACTCTGGTATGGTCATATCCCATTCATGGGTCAAGGTTGCCCACATCTCTGTGACAGGCTCCAGGTCAATGCTCCTTTATATGACCGTCTTCTGACGTTCTGGCATTTTATTTTCTAGACTCCTTGCATTGGTGCACATCATTTTCCTACATCTATCCTTGCCCCCTCCTTTTTCCCCTACCCTGATTGTGCTTGATTCCATTGCATTAGTTGATGAGGAAGCTGGGAAGTTATCCCTTGTTTGAGTCATCAGATGTGTACCTTGCCACTCCAACTCCCCCCCCCCTCACTAATTTAAACTAGTTATATGTTGTGCCCACTTTTCTCCCAGTACGCTCCTGTCCTCCTTGTTGGGATGTAAGCCATCCCTTTTGATTTATTTATTTAACAATTCAGAAAGACCTTTGAGCCAAGGGCTCTTTTACAGAGGTTTCACGTCAACTCTCAAGAATAGCAAATTACAATGGTTTCAGTAAGTAGTGCAACATGAGGAAAGTAATTACACAAACAAAAGAACAATATGGCAAGATAAATATTGTGTCAAGTGCAGCCAGTGGCGTTGTCTGGAGAGGGGTGAAAGGGATTACAAGGAGAGAAGTACAGGGGGTGAATGGGGAGGGGTGGAAGGAGCAAAATAAGAGCAAGGAGGGAGATTCCACAGTGAAGCTTAAGCAGGAAAGACCCATGGGGTTGGGGGGTAGAGGTAGAGAACAAGGTGAGGAAACAGAGGAGGGGGGAGGAAGTGGGAGTGGAGGGGTAAAGGAAGGGGGGATGAGGTAGGATGAAAAGAGGGCAGGAATGGAAAAGGGATAAGGGAGGAAGTGCTGTGCATGGAATAGCGCTGCAACAAGATAGGGATATACAGGGGCAAATGGTAAAAGAGGGAGGTCCCAGTGCATTTAGCTGTCAGCGGAGATTAGGTATAGCAGTCACAAGATGCTCTGGAAACTAAGAATTGATGCAGCTTCCCTTTAAATGGCCCCAAGGTTGCAGTCATCACAATCTCAGGAGGAAGGGAATTAAATAAATTAGCAGCTCTAACTGCAATGGATCACTGTTGGAGTGAGGGTTCAACAGCGATGGACAGTTAAAGTTTGGGTCACAGAACTTTGTGTGCTCCGAGTGCCCCAGAAGGGACTTAAAAGCGAAAGGGAACCTGGTGGTAGGAGACCAAGATCTGCCTTCTTAGCCAGAAGGCAGGCTTGATTTTCAATGCGAGCCTGGAGTTGAAGCCAGTTTGCTTGTTCGTAAAGGTCACAAGTGTGAGTATCATACACTACGTCAGTTAGTAGACGGAATGCCTTATTCAGAGTTGTGGTGAGCCAACATAGGGTTGTGACTGTGGCAGAACCATAAATGACCAAACCATAGTCAATAATAGACACAATTGAACTTTGGATAGCCAATCTGAGGGCTTCGGTAGTAAGGCAGTGTTTATGTCTATGTAGAAGGCCTAGGCGAATGTTA
Organism: Neoceratodus forsteri; assembly: GCA_016271365.2. NCBI lineage: Eukaryota > Metazoa > Chordata > Ceratodontiformes > Ceratodontidae > Neoceratodus > Neoceratodus forsteri. The sequence continues at coordinate 1,318,382,382 of CM057453.1, read as the reverse complement.
ACTGCCATGGCAACATTCTCACCATGGTTGAAGTAGGAGAGCGTACTATTCAGAGTAACTCCTAGGTGTTTAAAAGATTGAATCTGATCAAGGACAACACCCACACTGTTTTTAATCACCAATTGTTTGGCTTTGTGCTTGCTGTGGGTACCATGGAAGAGCATGACCTTTGTTTTTTTGCAATTAAGCACCAAATTATGAGAGATGAACCAGGACATAGCTTCAGTAAAACTTTTCTGAAGTTGGGCCTGAAGGAGGGTAGGGTCAGCAGTCTTTGAGAAAATGACTGCATCATCCGCATAGAGGAGTACTGGTTCAGAACAGGATGCCGGAAGATTATTGAGGACAGTGCTAAATTGAACAGCTTGTATTCTCACCAAGTCTAGCCCCAGTCCTCTTGGAAGAAAACTTCCTCCTCCCTGCATTAACCCTTTAGCCACAAATTGAACTGGAACATATAGAACTGTTCCCTTTGATTCATGCCACAGCTGCATGTTGGAGAAGTTTACCACCCTTGCTGTCTCCTTTGCTATCATTTTCAGAACGTGGAAGTCTGATTTCACCTGTTTCATGTTCCATTTGTTCCAATTATTCATGTCCACATGCAGAATTAGATCTGGCCTTCCCTTCAGCCCCTATGAGTTCTACCACCCTGGCTACAAGTCTGTCTACTGTTTCTCTAGGAAACATCAGACCATCTCTCTACCTTTGGGCATGAGGCCCAGATCCCTCCTTGTGCTCCTCACAGTTGAATCCCTTACTTTGTATACCTTTGAACCATTCTGCACCACCGAAGCCCCCTTTTTCTTGCCCATGTTCTATTTGATGTATTCAGGGTCTTCATGTGGACTCATCTTCTCCCCTGTAATCTACAGAAACAAAAGGGATTGTAATTGTTTGGGTGGACACAGCCATGTCGAGCATGCATTCTAAAATCCCTTCACTCAAATGTTCAGTAATTATAGGGGAATCACTGTGATGAGGCCAATATTCTTTGCTCTTCAAAGCTCCCCCATTTTGAAAAATATAACCAGATCTTCAAGGAGCACTGCTGTGTCTATAGCCCAGCCTCCAACTGCTGGGTATCTGTATTTAGGTAGTGGATCAGCATGATGAGGGCCATATCCTTCAAAGCTCCCCATTTAAAAAAAACATTCCAATTATTCATCAGGGGCACAGCTGTGTGTGCCCCATCCTCCAAACCCTCCCTCCACCAAGTCTACAATCTGCTCACCCACTGATGCCCTTTTATATGGGGGGAGCAGTGCAGGAAAATAGCCACAAGGATGACTGGGCATGCACAGAGGAGCAAGCATTGGGAGGTTGAAATAAGCCAAAAAGACTGCCAAGCACTCCAGGGTTAAGGTACAAGTAGGACTAAAGCAAAGTAGAAGCACTCCAAATTTATGATATAAATAGCTGAACTACTACCCCAGCACTTTGACTGTAGACCCCACTAAGGAAGACTACAGTCAAAGTGCTGGGGTGTTAGTGTGGCTATTTTTAACTTCACACAATTATTTTCACTTGTGGTCCTTGTAGGAAATAAAACTGTTGAAACCTGGATTTGGAGTGGATCTCCTTTACTTTAGTCCTGCTTGTACCTTCACCATGGAGTGCTTGATGATCTTTTTGGCTTATTTGGACTTTTGTAGGGGCTAGTAACCCCGAGTTGAGCACTGGATCCCAACCGCCGCTGAGCACATCTCTTTCTTTGGAGTTATTATTAGGAAGTTGGAGTCTGTGATACTGCCTAGGGGTGAGGTTTGTATAAGAGTTTCCTTGCTAATTCGATACTCTTGTGCAAACCCTGCCCCTGAGGCAGCATCACTCACTCCAGCTTCCTAACTCATGCTTACTTGTGCCTTCCCACTCCCGCCATCTTTGTGGCTATTATCTTGCTGCTCCCTCCATGCAACAGGGTATTAGGGAAGCATTATAAAAAGGTAAAACACTAAAAATCAGAGCTGAACCTAGGTTGCTTGGCTCAGGTGTTTTTTAAATATATGAGACACTCAGGTTTGGGCCTACTTAGTTTGCAGGGCGAGACGTTGTCCCATCCATTGTATCATCTCCTAGTCCCCAGCAGGGAGGGAATCACTAAATAACTAACTGAGCCAAAAATAAGGGATGTTTTACTTTTTCTCAAGACTCGAGTCTCACTGCAGACCCTTGATGTGAAGTCAGTATGCTGTAGTTATGAATTCCAAATGGTTTGGTGATCCAAATTCCCCAAACTAGATAAATGCTCACTGGACTTGACTCTGTAACTTACCATCATGCTCCTCTGTAGGGCATAGGTACCCTAAATAGAGATAATCAACTTATTTTCCATTAGATTTGTGACTGCATCAAACAGTCTGTGCACTGAATGGTAAATAAACATGTTCCTGTTCGCAGCTTGAAGTCAAGTGTGCCCAATCTGAGTCTACTGAATGCAATGAATGGAGAAGATGAGGTGCAGAGCAATGCCCAGAAGATCTAAGGTAAATTAGGGAAACTGCTGTGTTATTAAACTTTGAGTCAGTTGCCATAGGTGTGTGATTATTTATTTATTCAGTTATTTGTTTGTTTGTTTATTCACTGGGTGGCCTGGGACGTGTACTACTTTCAGCTACTTTCTAGGTCAAGAAAATAAACAGTGACATCAATAAAATGCAATGTGAAAATTAAAAAAAATATTACCAGTAAATATAAAAATTAGACCAATGTAAAAAGCACATATTGCACTCTATAGATAATCACTTAACACAGAATATTGTTCATTGTAGAAGACTATGGAAGGAATAAGACATGATAGAGGGGGCATTGTGATATGCTATTGTACTGAGTGGTGGGTTCCACCAGGAGGTTCACTAGTTAAACGTATTTCCCTCTCTGAACTGCCTTATTCCACTTATCAAATGGTAAACATTTTTTTGTATTGAGAAATGAATCATGTTTCCTAAGTATAATTGGAAAGTCATTTCCCTTAGAATTGAGTCCCTTTACAATTGCAGCGTATGATGCACTTTTCCTATTTGCACCTATTACAACTATTGTTCTTCTGTTGTCAGTGGTACAGTATTGCCCCTTTAAGGAAAGGTTTTATTAAGTTTCACACATTTGGGAAGCAGTATGAGTTATGTATGAGTACCTGCTGGGAAAGTGGGGCCCTGTTTTCAAAAGGGTTTCTCCAAGTCTGTACCTGTGTAGAAACATTGTTGCTTTTAAGCAGGTAAACAGTTACTTTTACATTATTTTGGAACACTAAAGTATGTGTAGATTTTTAGTGAAATGAAGTTTACTGTGTGCTCATATAGGTTTTCTCTTGTGTGAAATTACATTTTTAAATGATTTATTTGCTCTAATTATGCTTATACTGTGAGCAGTGGAACCACTGCATTGTCTCGAGGTTTGATTTTTGGATATATTTTTAGTTTCTTTACTTGGGTATTCTGCTTGTTATTTATGCCAGCTGTATTTTGTCATGTTTTACTTTTTTATACATAATTTTTGAATTTTGTTTTTGAAAGGAGCCTGGCTTATGACTAAGTGATTATGGTTCCAGGTGAGAATAGCGCGGACAATACCGTGCACAGCAAGACTGCGCTGTGAAGAGCAAACGGCTTTATAGCAACAGGGGAATTACAGCTATAAGAAAGTATTGCTACCCCCTGTCACTCACCTGAAAAAAGGAAGTGTGTGTGTGAGACCACTGCGGGTCAGGTTCTTGGTTGAGCTGCTCCCATGGTGGAGTGGCTAGACCACCCGACCTTGCAGTGGATGGGGTTGGGAGGGAAAGCGGTGTGATTCCCTGTAAGGGAATCTTTTTTTCACTATTTAGTTCTTGCTCCTGTGTCCACACCCCCTCAGAGTTGGTTATTATAGCTCTGGGTGATGTTGGGGGGGTGAAGCCCCTCATAAAATAAAGTATTTATGGGTCTTGCTGCATGCTGTTTGTAACAGCGCAGTCTTGTTGTGCGCTGTTTTGTCTTGCACTATTATAACCCTATGCATTTGTTTATACGGTATCCTGTGATCTAGGCTAGCCTCAAGTGGGCACCTACCAAAACAGTCACCCACTGGCGGTGCAGGAAGGACAGGGTGAGGGTATGAGGAAGGTGACAAGATAGGGGAGGCTCACACATATAATGACAGGACATCGCTATATGTATACATGCGGGGGGAGCAAGCATGACTGAAGGGAAGGAGGGAGGGTTGGCCTGGCGTGGTTGGCATGGGGCTGCTGAGCTGGCCCCACAGCATGGTGGGTGGGTGGCAGCCTGAAGCTGCGAGGGTTCCTGGTTCAGGTCCGGGTGTTCCTACATTTTTGTGGGCCCAACCCCAAATTTTTTCCCCCCCAAATTTGCCCCCAGACATCCGCCCTATGAGTTTAGAATCCTTTAGTAGGAGGTCTTACGAGAATTTTACTGACATTAACATTGAAATTCTAAATCCCTGGCACTGTTTTCCTGTGTGCCGGGGATATACATTGCCGAAACTGATTTTTGGTGATGTACCCTAGCCATAATGACAATTGCCTTTTGGCAATCGCCATTATGACATAGAGCCATTTATTTAATAGTATTTTGTGACGGTTTTGCTTTGTAAGGTACTGTATAATTTTTTAAGCAATTCTGTGTCAGGGATGTGGTATTTTTTGTCAAATGGCTGTTTCATTTGATCCTGACAGAAAGTAGCCTCAATTAATGCACCACTAGATTGTGATTATTATCAGGATTTAGTTTGATTGATGCATCTCATAGTTGTATTAATATATATTAATGCAGTACAAGTCAGCAACTAAATAAGTATGTAACATTTTATTTGTTTAGCACGTATTCCCTGGGGCTCAGGGAGCTGTACATAGGCCAAGGAAACAATATTACATAAACGCATATAATAACAATAAGATTAAACAAATAGTAAAATTCAGTACATAAAATAGCATCCAGCATAGGGGAGGCCCTTAACTATACCCCAAAGGACTCCATAAACAGGTGAGACTTCAGGGCCTTCTTAAAGGCCTCCACTGATGGAGCCTCCCTTAAGGATATTGGGGTGAGTTACAGTATATAGGGCTGAGCAGGTAACCTCAAAGGTCCAGTCACCTGAAGATTTAAGCCAAGCCCTGGGAACCACTAGAATTTATTTATTTAAATTTTGGTAACCGGGTAGGCCCACTGAGACTTTGACAGTCCCTTTTTCAGGGGCGACCCAAGGCCAACCTTTTAGGAGCAGAGAGGGCGATGGGTATAATAGAGTCAGGAGGTCAATCAGATAGCCAGGACCCTGTCAATATAGGGCTTTATAGATGAGCAAACCAACCTTGAAGGCGATTCACCACCTCACTGGCAGTCAGTGCAGGTTACGCAGGACTGGGGTCACATGACAGCACCTTGGAAGGCCCATCAGCAACCTGGCCACTGCATTCTGCACCAGTTGTAGGTGATGTATGAGTCCTCCACCAGTCCTGAGACATAGAGTGTTACAGTAGTCAAATCTGGAAGTCACAAAAGCGTGTACTAGTGAGGGCAAGTCATCTGGTGGGATGAAGGTTATAATCCGTGTGATGTTCCTGAGATGGTAAAAGCCACTCTGAACTACAGATGACATCTGAGCCTCAAGTATCAGTCTACCATCTAGAATGACCCTCAGATTTCTTACCTCACACCTCACTAGAGGCTCCACGCTGAGAAGAACCAAGCACCATGCCAGTAACCGCTTCTGCCACCTTTGCACCCTGCTGACTACCAAACTCAATCACCAATACCTCTGTGTCATCCAGGTCGAGTCTTAACCAGCTGGAGCACATCCAGCCCTGGATCTCGGCCAGGCACAAATTTAGTACCAATATCATGTCAGACTTCCCCTATGACAGGGTTTTGACCATTAAGAACCCAGAATTGGCATGACCTAATTTTATAAATAAAAAATAAAAGGAGTTTTTAGTGGTAAACTAACAGTGTATGCTTTGTTTAATAAGTAACGCTATGGCATTTGGAATTTATGAACAACTGTGCCCCCAAATATTTTTGAACTCAGAAATTTAATTGCTTCTCTCATCGATGGTGAAAACCTGTTCCTAAACTTTTCGGAGTTTAAATGAGGAAAATATCATTTACCCAAATTAGTTTTAGTAATGGAAACTTTTAAACATTGGTTAGTTACTGACCTTAGGGTATAATCACGATTTGCAGTGGCAATTGCTTGTAAAAAGTTTGAGGAACTTTAGAATGTGGTATTTTGGAGATCACAAGCTGCCACTGATACACCCTTTTTGTGTTATGGGGACATGATATCCAAAAGCTGATATAATGTAAAGTGGTAAGTAGCTTGTGCAAGAGCCAGGGAAATTTCCATAATACTGTTGAATGCAACATGCAATTTAAACAGGGAGTCTGGCCAAAAGTACAACATTGCAGAATTAGAATAAACATGCCCTCAATAAGTTTCATACAAAAAACTGGATCTCTTGGTTAACTTGAGTAATTTGTTTAAAAGTTACAAGCCATTTTGTAATCCTGATTTCACTCCCTGTTCAGAAAAGCCAGTTTCAGTGAGGAGCTACTAATTATGTCATATCCAGAACTCACAGCTTAGTCCTCCCTGTCAGCAACCTTACATGACTTATTTCTCCAGAGGTTAAGAACCTGTGGTTGCAGTAATTATTTGGGGAAAAAAAACTGACACAGGACTGGGTGCTGTGCATGTGTTTCCAGAATTTTCAGATGCATGGTAACTGTACTTCACAATGTGGTGGGAGGTGGTTTTGGAATGCAGTACTGGACAAAGCTATTGAATGTCAGGGTGGTGCACAATTTCAGGACATGCTATCTCAGAATGTGGGAGGAATGTGAAGTCTTGAAATATGGTAGTGACACTCAATCTTGGAATGTGACAGGGACACACATCTTGGAATTTGGCGGGACTGACAATTCCAGAATATAGTAGGGATGCACACTATGGGTATATGGCAGGACACACCATTTTATTCTAAAATTACTTGTCCTTGCCACATTCCAGAAGTTTACGTACCCACCAAATTTTCAAAATTGCACTTCACATCTCTGTCACATTCTGACATTGTGCATTCCTGAGATTCTAGGCTATGCGAGGCAGTAGTGGGGAAGGCTATCCATATACTTGGATCAACAGGAAGGTGCACTACCAGTAGAAAGAGGGAGGTCCTGTTGCCTATATACAAGACACTGGTAAGGCCTCATCTCGAGTACAGCATTCAGTTTTGGCAGCCCCATCTAAAGAGTGACATAAACAGACTGGAGGTGGTACAAAGAAGGGCTACAAAAATGATGAGGGGTCTGCAGGAGATTTCCTATGCGGAGAGGCTGAGGGAACTGAATATGTATTCCCTGGAGGCAAGAAGGGAGAGGGTTGACATGATAGGGACCTTCATATATCTCAAAGGCATAAGTAGAGTACAAGAGGGGAGTATTTTTAGAAGGAAGAGTTACCAAAGGATGAGGGGTCATGGCTGGAAACTAGAGAGAGAACAGTTCAAGGGTAACATAAGGAAGTATATCTTCATGGAGAGGGTGGTGGATGCTTGGACTGGTCTACTGGAGGAGGTGGTATGGACAGACACAATTTCTAGCATTAAGAATGCATGGGACAGCTGGCCCAGTGGCACAGAGGGCTGAGGGGCTGGTGCCTTACCTCGACCCATGCCGCCAACCCGGATTTGGGAACAGACTTGGGATGCTGAGGGCTGGCAGGGGAAGGATGACTGTTCTCCTCTCCTGGGGTGGGTAGTGGGTTGATGGCACACTGTAGTGGCCTCTGGTGGAGACCAGGAGCACTACAGATGCACGCAGGAGGGAATGCACCAGAAAAAGTGGAAATACTGCTCCACATCAGCTGGATAATGGCTGCCTGGCTCTCTTATGCCATTCATATCCCTGCCAAGTCCTCCATCCCAGCAGCACCCTAGGGCCAAGTGTGGCACTGCCTTGGCCCCCTGGGACTGGCACATTCCCACTCAGAGAAGGAGGACCCATCCAGTGAAGGGTTACGCTGGGTTAACCTGGGGGTGGCTGCCATGTGGGACCTGAGGCTCAGAGGGCAGATAGATCAGAGCAGCCTTGGAGAGCCTGAAAGAGAGGTTGAAGTGGGGCATGTAGGAGGTAAAAAAAAAGAATGCTTGGGACAGACACAAAGGGATTCTGATATTTAGGGAAGGGGTTTCTGGTGTAGGAGTTAGACTGGGGATCTCTTGTTAGGTGGGGCTTGATTGGGCAATCTAGGTGGGTCTTGAGGTGCTTCTCTGCTGACGTCTTGTATGTATGCATTCCAAAAGTACATATCTCCACAACATTCCAAAACTGCCCATCCCCGCTGCATTCCAAATTTGTGTGCCAATACCATATTCTGAAATTGTGTCACCACTACATTCCAAAATTGTGTCACCACCACATTTTGAAATTATGCATCTCTGCCACATTCCAAAATTGTGCATCAATGCCACATTCCCAAACTGCATGTCCTGGCCACATTCTGAATTGGTGCATCCTGGTCACATTCCAAAATTGTGCATCTCTGCTGCATTTGTAACTAATGTCACCACAACATTCAAAAATTGTGCATCCCTGTCACATTCCAAAAATACTTGTCCTCACCACATTCCAAAATGATGGGTTTCTGCCACATTCAGAAATTGCATTTCCCAGCTATATTCCAAAACTTGATGTTTCAGCCACATTCTAAAATTGTTTATCCTAGCCAGATTCTGAATGGTATCTTCCTGCCACATTCTGAATTTGTGAGTCACTGCCACATTCTAAAATTGCCCATCTTCATTACATTCCGAAACTTAGCGTCCCCATTATATTTAAAAATGATGTATTCTTATCACATTCTGAAACTGAGTGTCCCTGCCACATTCTAAAAATGTGCATCCCTGACACATTCTGAAATTGTGCAACCCAGACACATTCCAAATTTCACGTCACTGCCACATTCTAAAATCATTTGTCCCCTCCACATTCTGAAATTGTGTGTCCCAGCCATGTTCTAAAATTGTACATCCTTGTTGCATTCTGAAATTGTGCCATCCCAACATTCAGAAATTGTGCATTAATGTCACATTCTGAAAATGCTTGTCCTCACCACATTCCAAAGTTATGTGTTTCTGCCACATTCTGAAATGGCATTTCCAGTCAAATTCCAAAACTGGATGTCATCTCACCACCACATTCTGAAATTGTATATCCCAGCTACATTCTTAAAATGTATTTTTCCACCACATTCTGAAACTGTGTGTCACTGCTACAGAGCTGCCTGTCTTCATCACATTCTGAAAATGCAGGTCCCCATTGTATTTGAAAGTTGCACATCCTCACGGCATTCTGAAAATGAGTGTCCCTGCTGCATTCCAAAACCGTATTTCCAAGGCACATTCTAAAGTTGCACATCCCTGTCACATTCTGACATTGTGCATCCATGCCTTATTCCAAATTTGAATGTACTCATCACATTCCAAAAATTCATTTGCCAGCCACACTCAAAAATTATGCATTCTGCCACATTCCAGAAATGTGCATCCTTGCCATATTCTGAAATTACATGTGACCACCCCATTCTGAAACTGTGCAGTGATCACCCCATTCTGAAACTGTGCATGCCCACCACATTCTGAGATTCACTGTCCACGCCACACCATGAAATTGCATGTTGCCACTGCAATCTAAAAGCAAGCAACCCCACCACATTCTGAAATTGTACATCACCACTGTTTGCTGAAATTACATGTCCATGATGCATTATAAAATTGCATAACCTTCTACATTCTGCAACTATGTGCCTCCCACATTTTGAAATTGCATATCTCTGCAACAGTCTAAAAATGTATGACATCACTCCTTTCTGAATTTCAACGTCTTTGCCACATTCCAAAATTGTGCGTTCCTGCCACTTTCTGTGATTGTATCATTGCTGAATTCCACAACTGCAACATGATGGTATTTTGAAATCTTATCCCTGCAATATTCTAAAAATGGCACACAACTTTGGCATTCTAAAGCCATATTTGCAGTTGCAGTTCAATCCCCCAGTGTCATCTTCTTAAGTGTCTTGCATCTACAGTACACATTATGGAAATGCATGCTCTGTGTCAGCTTCCCTTTTTCAAATGTTTACTACAATTGCAGTTTTAAAGGAAAACTGTCTAAATCTTTGAGTCCCCACCCCCAAAAGGCTTACTGCGGATTAAGCTTTTCCCCAGAAACACCCTTATTTTACTTGCTGCAACTTACTGTATTTTAATTATTTAGTGTCCAAGAATTGGGAATATGGCTGACGCTGTGCAGCTCCATTTAGTGCAAAAGTGCGGTACTGCACAGCTCGCTTCAATACATCTGCACATAACCAGTCAAGACAATGGCAATTTATACAGTTCTTAGCAAAACATACACACACATTAGCCACTTGATAAACTCACAACCCCCAGGTAAAAATTTCACTCCAAACTCTTTTATTTTCTTGCCAAAGATGAGATGTTAATTGAGGAGTTTTGTTTAGGAAGGGCTCATATTCTTTTACAAAACATTTTTTCACCTGATCCATGGTAGTTGTGGTGGTGGTGGTGGTGTGTGTGTGTGTGTGTGTGTGTGTGTGTGTGTGTGGTGATACTTGCTGGCATTCTCTCCCTTGATAGTCTAATTGCATGGTAGATGTGGATCTGGCGGTGTCTTGTTTCTGAATGACTTGTCACATCATGATTTTGAAGCATGGTAAATGGCACAGGATTCTACATGTTGTCTTCCTCCTGAGGTTTTGTGACTTTAAGTTGCTGCAGACAGACTTGTTGCTGTAGAAGATGTGATGATGGCACTAGATGTTGAAATACCATCTTGATGGTACAGTTGTTCAGATATACTATGATATCTTTCAATAAATTGTCATTTTTTATTCAGTACGTTTTACAGAGCAAACATTTTTTGTCTCACGTCATCAGACATTAAGATGGGTAAACTGAATATCACTTACACTTCAGGTAGAAACATTATATAAGCATGTTTTTGCCAAAGTCAACAAAATGGAGTATTAACTCTGCCCTAATTTACTACACTTTAACACACATTAGTTTTGTTACAATAAATGGTAGGAAGCACTAGTGTTTCAAAACCTCTACTGAGCAAAACTGATAATACCTATGATGCACTTGTTTATGCATATTCAGTGCCACTTATGTGGTCTGTTCCCAAACAAAGTCGGAGATGACATTAAATTTTACACTAAACTTTGAAAAACCTGCATAGCCATTTCAACCTTAAAAATCACAGGCTTCCTTTTAGAAGAAAATAGAACAAATATGAAATAGTATTATTTCCATTAAGTTAGTAGGCCTATAATTCACATTCAAACTTGACCTGAAATTATATGACCCTATATTGCCTGCCATATAATATTATCATGCATTCTACACTGCAGCCAGGTTTCACTGACTGTAAGCCAGGACCATTACATCTCACCCATGACTCAAATCCATTAGACTTTGACTGTAGACCATATACATTTAAATGCTAGATTGATAACCCATTACACTGTTTTTTGGGGTCACTGACAGTCAAGGTGCTAGGTGAGCGATAATCAGCACACAGAGGGCTTCAGCATCACCAGATGGCATAAATAACAGCAAAAAAATAAATCTAATTGTGCTGATGTCTTTGAACGTGGGCATAGAAAATGTTACCCTTTTTTACAAAATGGAAGTTAAAACTCAATGGGGTCTATGCACTAATGTCTACACAACATGTATATGCGGTGCATAGGAATGCCTATGATGGAATTCATGTAGTGGGGTCCGGTGGACCCCTGGCAGCATTCACTGTAGATGTGCTAGCACCTTGTGCACTGGATTTCCTGGTTGCCTGTACTGCTACATGCAATGGGTGGTCTAGGGGCATGCCAGGGGGTGTGAATGCACTCCATGCCATTCACTAAGGTGTGGAGTGCTGGGCCAGGGTAAAAAAAGTTGTATGACAGGGGACCCTGCCATAAATATTTACACTCCCTCATTGGATACTGGCTGGGCACAGCAGCAACAGAAATGCTCTGCACACTGCTGCCCCAGCCCACCAGGCTACCAAGGAGGGCTAGGGGCAGCCATTCAGCCAGAAACTCCGGCAGACTCCACATTCTGGGGTCTGCACCATCCCAGGATCCCCGGCATATGTGCAGCAGGAGATCCACTTTGGGATACAGGACAGGCTTCCGATTGGATGCCTGCCCATGCAGCTGTGATACACACCCATGCAGCTGCATGATGGGGTTGGGGTGGGGACATGGATCAGAGGCCAGCAATGGTGAATACTGGCTGGAGCATGCCTGTCCATGGGTGCAGAGCTGCGTGGGCCAGGGCCTTTTGCACGTGCCCTCACCTGGGTCGTGCATGGGTCCCATAGTGTGTTTCTATGTAACTGCAATAATGAGAACATTACCATTGTTTGTCATGGCAGTCACAATCCAGTAAAACTTTATTTTTTCTTGAAGAGAATAATAATAAAATCTTAAAAAAAAGAATGCAATAGAAAAAGAAAACAATCAATACAATGGACATATGGGGTCATAAAAGGTTGCAGTACATACTGAAACATAAAAATAAAGAGGAATTTATGACCTTGAACATTGTATTTGTGCTGCTTTTACCAGTAACTTTAGCCCTGCACACAAACAACAATTACAGTTACTCTAAATTTTATTTTAATCTAATAATCTCTTTAGTGGCTCCCATATCATTTTATAAATCTCAGTATGTTTACTTGTGAAATAATAATTCTTCTCTAACCCCATGCTATCTATTAAAACCCCCTTCCAAAGTTCCCAAGTGGGAGCTTTGGGATCTTTCCACAGATGCATAATGAATCGTTTAGCATTAATAAGTGCAAGATTAAGCCTCTCTTGTCCAGGGTCTGCCGGCTGAATTTGCAAAGATGAAATGCCCACTAGGCATAAAAGGGTTTTGGATCTTAAACTAGTACCCTGCATTTTATTAATTGGAATAAATATATAAAGCCAAAATCAGGACAGTTCAAGGCAAGATGCTATCACAAGTGTCAATGTGCCTTGGCTGGATTTTCAAAGGGTGATGCAAGGCTTTGGTCAAGCCCAGCATCAAACCCCTTTTTTTGGTGCAGCTGTGCCAAACACCTTTGCTGCAACTGCACCAGATTTTAATAGGTTGGGTGTATCTGGTTCTAATATATGATTAACCATACACACCTTTGGTGTTGCTCTATGTATGTGTTGTGCATTATTGCCTCTGTAGTTAGTCGCTGTATTTGTTATACTCTGTACCTGTCTTCATTCTCTGTATGATGTGGAGCCTTTGCAAATGAGTCCCTGACTCAAAGGGTTGTAATTCCTAGACTTTAATAAACAAATAAAATAAATAAATTTACAACATTTTACCCAGTTTATGGTAGCTTACGGCAAATATTTGGCACAAGCCCCATAAAAAGGGTACCTGGGATTTCTGCAGACTAGACCAGCGAAAGGTGGTCTAACTTGTAACAATTGGTGCCTGGGATAGAAAATCCTGATCACCATCTGTTAGAATGCCACAAGTCCCATGCTCCATTTGTTTGGTGCAGCCAGGGCTTGTTGCATTCTCGGCCATTCGAAAATCTGGCCTATGTCATCCACAATGATTGAATACATTTTTAATTTTGGAGGTTAAACTTGCTTAATAAATAGGGGTATAACATATACTGTGAATTATGAAAACCTGAATCTGATTCAGTCTGTTATTAAGGCACAGCCTCCAGGAATTAAAAAACCATTTCCATTTTTGGTATGTAATGTTTACTTGCAGAGCTTTCTGCCAGCTGTCTTGCACACAGCTTAAATCAGATAACTCATATGTTATAGATTTTTTTTCCTATCTGCAGGCTTTGAAATGAAGTTGTGTAATTCATTACCCATCTCTAAAGTGTCACCACAAAGTGAAATTTTTTCTTAAAAATGTTCTAATTTGGAGATAGCCAAAATGAAATGTTAGTTATGCCAAATGGTTCCTGTATTTGTTGAAGTGTTTTAAGGGAACAATGATCCGACACATCCCTGATAAAATGCATCCCTTTTGAGTAGCAAGTTGTCCAAAATCTTGACTAAAAAGCACTCCAAACCCATTGTTTCTTAGTAGTGTCAGGACATAGGTCTCTTTTTCTACCTCCTAGCCTTACAAATTCTATGCCAAACATAAAGTGTAGTAGAGATAAATATATTACCTATCCATCATCCATTTGTCCTTTTTTTTTCCTCTACAGCTTTTTATGACCTGAGCCCAGCAGGTGGCTCCGGTCCCTCCCTTGGAGGGACTCAGTCTCCGGCCACACCATTTCCCCAACCCAACACCAGCCTAAATTCCCCATGGGTTTCCTCCCGATGGCAGGGCTGGGGTGAAGGGGCGCTGGCTTTACCCACACCCCTGGAATGAAATCCAGACATTGGGAGCCAGCTGGGGTGCAGTGCGGCCATCATGGAGCCTGCCAGCTCCATTTTTCCTTGTTTCTCCCATCCCCCCACACCAATGTAAGGATGCCGGTGCTTGCCCTCCCTAGTTATACTGCCCTCCGGCCACTGCCAGAGGGCAGTCAGTGAGGGGGATGACAAATCTCCCTCCCACAAGAGAGGAGAGCAGTCCTCCAGATGCTTAGTCCTCTCTCACCCTTGCTGACCCCTGGCGGCACAGGCTCATTCCCGAACTCAGGTCACCGATGTGGTGCAAGGTGTGGAGATCAGCACCGCAACCTCCAGTGCCACTGGACTGGCACTGTTTAAATCATTCTGATAGAGGTTTTGAAAGAAAAATATTTCCTTTTTAACAAAAGGGTATTGCCCCATCTCAAACCAGACCCATGGAGGTGGGTCAACCCCAAAGCATTCTTTCATAGTTTCTAAGACAGCAGCATAATTATACAATATAACATTTGTGTATTTAAGACCCACTAGATGATAAGGAGCTGAAAGTTTTTCCTTTCTCTGTCTTGGCTTGCCCACTTTCCAGATGAAATTAGAGATTACTTAATCCAATTGTTTAAAATATGGTGTTGGAAAAATTAATGGTACGACTTGAAACACAAATGGCAGATTTGTTTTAAATGTATGTTTTCTCCCAAATAAAGATAAGGGTACATTTTTCCATTCAAGAAGGTCTTGAGTTATATTTTGAAATAAAGGGATCAAATTGATGGCAATTAAATCATTTATATTACTGGATAAATGGATCTCTAAATATGTTAAGGACTTTCCTTATTGCATAAGGTAATTGATCCTGTGTAACGGTACATAAATGGAGATTAATTGGAAGGGCCTCTGATTTGTTTCAATTAATTGTATACCCCAAGAGTTTCCCAAACCTTTCAACAGCTTCTAAAACAGCATTTCTTTCTGTTACAGGGCCATTCAGGTATAACAAAATATTGTCTGCAAAAAGCCGAAGTTTCAATTTTTTTGAACTATAATTAAAATATGTAAATTCAGGCCATGCTCTCAGTTTTATTGGCAAGTGGCTCTATTACATAGAAACACAGAAACATAGATATTGACAGCAGATTAGGACTGCATGGCCCACCTAATCTTCTTATTTTCCCTACCTACTATAACACTGTAGACCCTACTTGATCCCTGGATTTACCCCCCTTTCCCTACGTCTATGGTTCCCTTATGCCTGTTCCATGCATTCTTGAAGGCTATTACTGTTTTTGCCCCCACCTCTTCTGGGAGCCTGTTCCAGGCATCCACTACTCTTTTTGAAGGAGTACTTCCTCACATCTCCCTGAGCCCCCAGCTTCAGAGCACGTCACCATGTTCTTGAGCATCTTTTTCTGGTAAATGCTTCCTTCTTGAACTTTATTTATACCATTGAGATATTTGAATGTTTCTATCATATCCCCCCCCCCCCATCTTTCCTCCAGGGTGTACATATTGAGGTCCTTCAGTCTTTCCTCATAAGCTTTGTGATGCAGACCCTACACCATCTTGGTTGCCCTCCTCTGGACTGCCTCTACCCTGTCTATGTCCTTCCAGAGATGTGGAACTTGATTTTCAAAGCCCTATTAGATCACTGCATCTTGTGCCGATGGCCTGACTGCGGCAAGCTGAGGTGCACCAGGGATCCTGCACCCAATTCCATTAAAAATGGCATCCTAGCGTCAAACACCCCGAGTTTTCTGCAAGTCATCCTGTGCGTAGAACACCTGGTGCACAGGATGGAATGCCACAGACTGCAGCCATGTTGAGTAGCACTGGTGGCCATAGAAGGGACCTGCAGGCTGTAGCAAGGTCCATAGAGAGTGGACTGGGGCAGGTTGGGGGGTGGAGGATAGTGACTGACCATGGCTCCATCCATAGCAAGCAGTGGGGGGGGGCGCAGTATCGTGATTTACGGGGGGGCTCTGGACCTCACAAATGGCAGTCCCCCCATTTAGGGGACACTTGGAAAGGTTCAGGAGGGCAGATGCCCACTGACAGGGGCTGTAATGGGGGAACGGCCACTGTCCACCATGGCAGGGGACATGGAGTGGCACATGGGCCATTAGACAAGCTTCTGGCTGGTCTAACTCCAGTTGCCCATGCTCTACTTGCCAGGGGTTGCAGAATCCTGATTAAGGGGATACTGCAGCACTGCTGTGGGGCAAGTCCCATTCCGCCGTGTCGCATTGTTGCATCTGTCACAAGGACGGCTGGTGCAGGTGAACCCCCAGGTGCTGCAGGGGTAGTCTGTAAATCAGAACTGGCGCAAGGTGAGGTGTAAGGCCCACCCTACACCATTTCTCCATGACATGATCCCATTACACCAGTCTCAAGCCTTTGAAAATTGAGCCCTTGGTCTCCAGAACTGGACTCAGTACTCTAGGTTATGTCTCACTGGTGATGTATACAGTTGTAACACCTCCTCTCTCTTTCTGCTGGTGATACCCCCTCCCAATGCACCCTAGCATCCCTCTAGATCTCCTCATTGCCTTGTCACACTGTCTGGCCACCTTTAGGTCATCAGATATAATTACTCCCAAAGTCCCTTTCCTGTTTGGTGGTGGTTAATACTACCCCCCCCCCCCATTTTGTACTCAGTCCCCGGGTTTCTGTGCCCCAAGTGCATGATTTTGCACTTCTTCACATTGAAACCTAGCTACTGCACCCTTGACCTTTCCTAGATCACTATTCATTTTTTACATCCCCCCCCACCTCGGAGAGTCTACTCTACTACAGATTTTAGTGTCATCTGCAAAGAGGTCCACCTTCCCTTCTAGCCCCTGTACAATGTCGCTAATATAGACATTAAAGAGGACCAGTCCCAGTACTGATCCCGGTGTTACCCTACTTATCACCCTCCCTTCCTTGGAGTGAAGTCTGTTTACCACCACCCACTGTCTCCTGCCCCTCAACCAATTTCTCACCCAGTTTACCACCTTACGACCCACTCTTAGGCTTCTCAGCTTGTTTACAAGTCTCCTATATGGAACTGTGTCAAATGCCTTACTGAAATCTAAGTAGGCCACATCTACCACTCCACCCTGATCCAATTCCCTGGTCACCCAGTCAAAGAAATCTATCAGATTTGTTTGACATGATTGTTACAACCCCACTCAGCAGGTCAAGCCCTCTGCTCCCACAGTGCCAACCTCCAAGCGCAGTATTGTAAACAGGTAACAGAACAGGGTAACCCTCCTCTCTGTTTGTGGGTCCAAATCACCTTTGCTCTCAAGTTCTGGGGGGATTCAAACTGTGAACCTTATGCTAGCATACCCAACTGTACAGGCTCAGGTAATTCTGCTCTTCGGGGAATGCCAGATATCTTTCACCTAAGGGCACCTAACCAGGTATCCAAAATGAACCCTTAAAACTCTATGAAAAGACCTTAGGTATTCTTACCTTTTTCCAGTTCAATAACACAATTAAGCTTATGAACAGTTGTCAACTTTAACCATCTATACTCCACATGTAAAAGAAAGAACTTTGAAGTCACACCAGGCAGTCTCTTTAAAATAAGAGGTTTACTTAGAAAATGGATAAAAATATGTAAATGTAAACACAGAACAGTATTTCACAAAGCATAAGATCATGTAAAAGGAAACAAGGAAAAAGTACAAACATAAACTCCTACCACAATACAAATAGACTTTCCTATGTAATGTATATCCTTCTTACAGTGCTTATAGTAGATGTTGTTTCTAAGAGCCCACCAAGCAAAAGTGTGTCTAAAGATCAGATACTGATAGTTTAAACTGTCTCTAAACCTGCCTCTTCCATGATGTCACCTAGCTCCTCCTTGTATATTAAAAAGTATACAACCAGGATGTCTTATCACCCAGGAGGTATATTAAATAAGGTGACATCAGCATAAACTCATTTCCCAATATGACTCTTTGATCTTGAGTCTTTCCTTTGATCTAGTGTGGTTTCTTGCTTTTCAAAGACATCACAGGACTTTTATGACTAACTCTGTCATATCTCACTTAGGTGCCATATAGCTTTTTAACACCAGTTGAAATTAACTGCCCTTCCTCTGAAGATGTCATAAAATGGACATTTTAGTTCTTAGCTTCAAAGCAACACAGCTCATCAACAAGGCCATAAAATGTGACTTCTTGGAAGTTAATCACATTACAGAGCTCTGCTGTTTAACATATATCCTGTCATTTTAACTGAAACCTGGGGGGGGGGGAGATGTCATCCCAGGGTCACAGGATGTCTCCCGTGAGACAGGCTACATACCACATTACACATTACAAATCATAGAGCAATCATAACCAGCAGGTCAAGCGTCATAAATCCTCCCCACCTAGACTGAATTTGGGGGCTCTTTCCCCTGCATGGGATGAGCTTCTCAAATCAGTTCACTCCTCATAAAGATGTGAAAGGCCATCTCTGTTCTGATTTTTCACTCCAGCCCTATGTAAGATTGTCATGTCATAACCTTGTAAGGCAAGATTCCATCTTAACAGTCTACCATTACTTTTTCCCATTTGCGTCAGCCAAACCAGGGGGTTGTTGTCAGTTTGTACCACAAAATGCTGCCCATATAAATATGACTCTAGCTTCTTTACGGCTCACACTATGACAAGACACTCCTTTTCCACCGTAGAGTATGCGAGCTCCCTAGGAAGTAACTTTTTACTCAGGTACACTACCGGATGATATTTCCCTTGGTTGGATGTCTGACTCAGTACTGCCCCAATACCCACATCTGAGGCATCAGTCTGAACTATAAAGGGTTTGCTATAGTCAGCACTTGTCAATACTGGAGCACTCACACAGTGCCTCCTTCAGTCTGGTAAAGGCTTTCTCACAGGTTGGTTCCCAGGTAATTTTCTCTGGCATCCTTTTCTTTACCATGTCAGATAGGAGAGCAGCCAGGGTACTGTAATTTGGTACAAATTTCCTATAGTACCCTGCTGTCCCTAAAAACTCCTGACCTGCTTTTGCATTTCTGGTCTGAGCCATGTCTGGATCACCTCTATTTTTGCTTGGTTAGGACGGAGCTGTCCCCGGCCTACCACATACCCAAGGTATGCCACTTCTCTTATGACCACCTGGCACTTCTCAGCTTTGACAGTGAGCCCAGCCCTCTGTATCCTGCCCAGCGCTTCCCTAAGGTGGAACAGGTGTTCCTCCCAGCTGGCACTAAAGATGTCAATGTCATCCAGGTATGCCACGGCGTACTCCTCAGCACCATTTAACACCTGGTTCACCAACCTCTGGAAAGTGGACAGGGCGTTCTTCATTCCGAAAGGCATTACTTTAAATTCAAATAAGCCTATCAGAGTGATGAAGGCTGACCTCTCCCTAGCTCTGTTCATTAACTATACCTGCCAATACCCCTTGGTCAGGCCAATGGCCGTAAGGTAGGTCGCCCCTCCCAACTTGCCCAGGAGTTCTTCTGTCCTGGGCATCGGGTGGGCGTCTGACTTCATGACTGCATTCAGTCCATGATAGTCCACACAGAAATTAGTAGAGCCACCTGGCTTGGGCACAAGGACTATGGGTGAGGTCCAGGGGCTGTGGGATCTCTGGATTACCCCTAAATCCAACATCTCCTTCACTTCCTTCCTAATGTCTTTTTGGACAGCCTCTGACACCTGATATGCTGTCTGCCGTATGGTCGTCTGTGTCCCTGTCTCCACATCGTGCGTCACTAAGGGGATTAGTCCAGGCTTGGTGCTAAACAGTGGGGCAAAGTCTGCTAAAACCTCCCTTACTTCCTATATCTTGTCTGGGGCCAGCTAGGAAGACAATTTAACTGCCTCCACAGAGGACTCCCGCTTGCTTTCTTCCAGCAAGTCCAGAAGGGGGTCTTCTTCATCCGTCCCCTCCCCAGGACTACATACTGCAAACACCACGTCAGCCCTATTAGCATATGGCTTCATCATGTTGACTTGGTACATCCTTTCTGTCTGTCTTCTATCAGGTAACTCTATAATATAGTTCACATCATTTACCTTCCTAACTACCTTGTATGGTCCTGCTCACTCAGCTTGCAGCTTGTCTTTCCGGATTGGAAAAAAAGGACCATGACTTCCTGACTCACCATGTATGAGCAAGCTCTGGCTCTGAGGTCATACCGCACTTTTTGTTTCTGTTGGGCAGCTGCCAGGTTGCTCGGAGCTGTTCCCATAAGCTCCTTCAGCCTTTCCCTAAACCTAAGGATGTAATCCACTAGGGGAGTTCCCTGGGTGGTGTGCTTGTCTTCCCAGTCCTCCTGGATCAAGTCTATGCACCCATGTACCCAGCATCCATTTAAGAGTTCAAAGGGGGAAAATCCTGTCGACTCTTGGGGCACCTCCCTGTATGCAAACAACAGGTGCAGAAGGTATTTCTCCCAGTCCCTCCCATGCAGTTCAGCAAACACCAGGAGCATTGACTTCAGGGTACCATTAAATCTTTCCACAAGACCATTGGCTTGTGGGTAATACGGTGTTGTGCATCTCTGCACCACCCCTCAATTATCCCTCAAACACTCCATCAGGTCTTGCTCTGGGCACCTCCAGCATGCTCGCTCTCTATTCTCTATAAGACATTTCTTCCCACACCACCTGCCCTGACTCCAGCCTGTATTAAATGCTCTCACGTTGAGCGCCAGGCCAACCCACTTCCAGGTTATTGGACCTGATACACCCAGACTCGCCCATTGTCTAGTCACCACCCATAGACAACCCTGCCCTAAGTAGCTGATACTATCAGCATTCTGCACATTACCAGTTCTTGCCTACTTCAAGAAACTGTTGCAAATCTTATGCTCACTACCAGTAAAAGGAAATATCTCCAAACTAAAAATGCCTTCTGCACCTATGCTCCTTTATAGCTGCCTACTATTACTATGTTATGCTCCTCCCAAAATATTAGTTTGCAACTTGGAAAAGGGCCAGAACCCCTCCTTCATCACCCACCAAGATATAACCCCCCTTTTTAGACCATGGCATCTTACATCAGGGACATCTCCACTATGGTCATGTCCCCCCTTCCATCAGACTTTAACTAAAGAACATGTGCGAATGCCACAGATGGTGTCAGCCATCTCAGTTTTCTATGTTCTGTCCTTAGCAAATTGCAATCCTGCCCAAAATGCAGCCGCTACTAAACCAACATACGTTAGAAGGAGCAACAAAAGACTGTTTAGTAGGCTAAGGTATTACCTTAAAAAACTGCTACTGCTTCTCCTACTCTGCTCGGGCAATGTTGAAATAAACCCAGGCCCACCTATTTCTCTGGACACCCCCACAGCCTTCCCTCAAAATAAAGGGATTAGCTTTCTCCATATTAATGTCTGTAGCTTGCTAAAGAAGTTTGACTCTATACAAACCTGGGCACTACATGCATCACCTGATTTCTTCATGATAACTGCATCCTGGCTCACACCCTCGACCCTGGAAACATCTGTCAACATACCTGGATATATAGTCCACCGTTGCGATAGACCAACTAGAGGAGGAGGCGGTGCAATATATGTTAAAAGCAAATTTAAAGTCACAGTCTTTAATTGTACCTCAAAGGCTAAAGAATTTGAATGCCTAGCCCTAAAATGATCACTCTCCATCAAGAAATCATTTCTTATGGCAGCATGCTACCGACTGCCATCTGGCGGCATAGCACTCTTACCACACCTTCAAAACTTACTTGACTCAGCTAATACTGAGTGCATTCTAACAGGGGATTTCAATCAAAACTGGAATGATTACAGCTCTAAGAAACTAAAGGAGCTTTGTGATGCCAATGGCCTATTGCAATTGATGTCTGCAATCACCAGACCCAATAGAAAAAACCCAGATCACAGCACTGCTGTGGACCTTATGCTAGTAAACAAACCCCACAACGTTTCGCATACTGGAGTATTTTTCAACAATATAAGCGACCACTGTGCTACTGCCTGTATCAGACATTCTCCCCAAACAAAACTGGCCCCTAAATTTAAATTGAAAAGTTGCCTGAAAAAGTTCTGCCACATCACTTTCCTGAAAGATCTAAGCAGCATTCAATGGCAGGAATTCCATCTGGCACCCACCTTTAATGAGGCATTTAACATCTTTCACAACCTCTTTCTGGGGTTAATAAACAAACATGCCTCACTAAGATTGTTCAAATCAAAAAATAAAACTCCCAGATGGTTCTCTCCCACCCTGAAGAAAGCACTTAGGGACAGGGACTACTGGTGGAAAAAAGGGGGAAATCCCACCTGGAGGCTGACTGGCTAACATTCTGCATCTCTAGGAATGCTTGTACCAAGCTAATTAGATCAGAAAAAACTAGATACTTCCAAAAAGAATTAGAAGACAATAAAAACAATTTGGCCAAATTTTGGAACATCCTCAAAGAGGTTGAAGGTCAGTCTACTGTCACAAACCCTCCCAAACAAAATAGTGTCCGCTGGAACCACCTACACAGACAAAGCTGATATACTAGAGAAGTTTAATGATCATGTTGCCACTGCAGGGCTTGCCTTTGACACCTCACCTATCAGCAAACTTAACCCGGCAGGAGACTCCGCTGTTGCCCCTACTGATAACCACAACCATAACCAACCGCATCCCTCCCCCTTTCAGCTTCCCCACAATTACGTTCAAGCAAGTTGAGGACCTCCTCTTTTCTCTGGATACTAAAAAGAGCACCGGTGCTGACAATATTGCACCTTATTTCCTAAAACTTGGCCATACCTACCTGACCGCCACCATTGCCCATTTATTCAACACCTTTCTGACACAGGGCGAGCTACCTATATCGTGGAAAACTGCCCACATCCTACCCTTATTCAAGTCAGGGAATCAGAGTGACCTGAACAATTACCGGCCCATCTCTATACTATCCGTCCTCTCTAAATTACTTGAAAAAAATTGTCAACACCCAACTTAGAGAACATCTGGATTCACAAAAGTTGCTAAACCTGGCTCAGTCCAGCTTCAGAGCCAAACACAGCACAGTATCCGCTCTTGCAAAAGTGACTACAGATTGGCAAATGGCCTCAGATTCTAAGAAGCATGTATGTGTCCTCTTCCTTGACCTAAGTAAGGCCTTCGACACTGTGGATCATACCATCATGCTTTCTGCACTGAATAATATCGGACTTGATAGTTCTGCCATCAAATGGTTTACCAGCTACCTAACCAATAGGCTACAACAAGTCTAAGCTATAGGCGACTTGTCCCCACAAAAATCCCTCCTATGAGGAGTCCACCAAGGTTCCATCCTGGGCCCTATCCTCTTTGCAATATGCATCAATAATCTGGACTCGCAGCTGGGCACAGCCAATGTGCACTTGTTTGCAGATGATACTGTACTATACACCACAAATTCATCTTTGGAATTGGCCCATGAGTATTTACAGCAAGACTTCACCACCCTCCAATACAACCTCATCACTCACAAACTCCTCCTCAACGCTAAAAAGACTAAATCAATGATTCTCTCCCAAAAGTCCACTCTTGGATATACACATATCCCACAGATCCATACACTTTCAGAAGAAGTGATAGATACCTTTAAATACCTAGGGTTCTGGCTGGACAATAAACTTAACTTTCAATGCCACTTACATGAAATCTCGAAGAAACTAAGACAGCGATTAGGTTTATTCTATCGCATTAAACATCTACTTACGTTAGAAGCTAGAAGACGACTAGTACAGTCCACATTCCTCCCTGTACTGGACTACGCTGATTTTCTTTACAGTCACTGCCCCTCAACGATGCTGAACAAATCTTTACCACTGGGCCTTAAGATTTATCCATAATCTACCCTGTGATGCACATCACTGTCTTCTATACCAGGTGTCGGGATGTGCCTCGCTCTCAACTAGGAGAAAAAGGAATGCTCTCCTCTGGTTCCTTAGTGCATTATCTGATAACCTCCCTACTTATATCTCACACCTCTTCAAATGGGCCAAGGGTTCCTATGGCCTGAGATGCTTCTCCATAATTTGCTTCCAGATCCCTAGAGTGAAAACAAACTATGGCTCTACAGCAATCAACTCCTCATTCCCTTCACTTTGGAACACTATGCAAAGCTCATTAAAACAATCCTCACTACCAAGCATGTCCACATTCAAAGCTCTAATTACAGATTATCTGAAGGAATCATGCAGCTGTTTTAGATGTCTATAATCCCTAAACCACTGGCGCCGCTCCCTAATCCCAAGCCTAAGTATCTCATTCACCATATATCCCAAGCAGCGGAAACCTTGCACCTTCTACACTAGCTCCCTAATCCTGATTATACCAGTCTATTCCCACCACTAGCTCTTCTGGTCTCCCTTTTGGCTGCCCACTCCTTCACCCCACTACTACCCTATTCCATTAATACTGCCTTACTTATTATCACTTAGGTATGAGCTCTTACTTAGCGGAGACTATCTCGGATTGTCATCTATCCTCACTCCTATATGTGTACTATGATGTACCATTGCATGTTAATTACGATGACCGGTATGTATAGTGCTTGTCACCCTCACAAGATTCTATTGGTTTTTTTTTCCATCGATGTCCATTCTAATTTATGTTTTGTACTGTATTGTATTAAATGTACTGTATTGTATTAATGTCCAGGACCACTTTGAAAATGAGTTTTGCTCAATGGTGTTAATGCCTGGTTAAATAAGTTGATTGACTGATTGAAGGAACTCCAACATGGGAGAAAATCCCAAGTAAGGCATCTGACACTTTGTCCTCAGTGAGGATAGGGCGACTGCCTCTGAGTACCGGGTGGCACAATCCACCACAGTCAGGATGCATCTCTTCCCTGAGGATCTGGGGGTATTTAAAGGCCCTACAATATCCATTCCCACCCTCTGGAATGGCTCCTACACTATGGGCAATGGAATCAGGGCGACTTATGTTTTCTTGCCCACCGTCCCTGTTTCTTGACACCGGTGACAAGACCTGCAATACTCCTTCACCTGCTGGGTGAAGTTTGGCCAATAGAAATTCTGGGCCAAGTGCTGCATAGTGCACATGATTCCCAGATGACCAGACAAGGGAATTTCATGTGCAATCTTCAGCAACTGTTCACGATACCCCTGGGGAATGACAAGCTGCCTGCCTATCACCCCTTCCTCTGTCTGCTCAGCCTGAGTATACATCAGTCCATTTTCCCAATAAACCTTATTTTTATGGTCACCTCCATGTATACCATCAGAGTCTGCCGAAGCCCTCAGCTTCTTTAGACTGGGGTCACTTCTCTGAGCAGCTGCAAACTCCTCACACATTCCCAAGGCATGGAACAGGTCCCCTTCAGTCTCAAAACTAGGGTCCCTAGCACTAGCATCAGGGCACTCAAGATCACTGCCATCCCTAACCCTCTGACAATGAGTCACCCTTCCCTCTTTGGAGTAACCCTCTGTAGCTGTGTGGTTAACTGCTACTGGGGAAATTTCTACTCCCTTTTCATTAGTCTTCATATCAGGAGACACAGGCTGGGGAACCAGCCTCCCAGTGGTTTCCACAATGGCTTCTGTGGGGTTCAGGGAACTACAATTTTCCCTTGCCGCTTGGCTATGGAAAACTGCACACACCATCCCCTGTTGAGACTGTTGCCAAGGATGATGTCCACTGCTAACATTTTGGCTACAGCCACCTGTTGCACAGTTCCCCGTTTCACCCCAGTCTAGGAGAACACTACCGAGGGGCAATGTTTTCTCCTCACCTGTAAAGTCTTGTAGAGTGACATGTTCATTGGGTATAAGCTGACCAGGCTCTATCAGATCCCCTTTTACTAATGTCAGGGATGCTCCTGTGTCCCTTAACCCTTGTGTCTGTACACCATTCACCGTGACTGGCTGCATGTGTTCCCTCATGTTCACAGGCATGCTTCCAGGGACACACAAACAACCCACTTCTTTCCTAGCACTACCTTGCGTATTGCTCATCCTTTTGGGACACTGACTGGCAATATGCCCAGTTTCTTTACACAACCAACATTCATTTCTTTACTCAGAGAAATATTTTCTCTGAAACCTGGGGTTAACTGGTTTCGGTGGAGGCAGTAAGGGTTTTAGCTGCTCTGAAGGCATGCTTTTCCCTTTCTGCACTGCCACACCTGCTCCATTTGCTCTCAGAGCAGGAGTGCTCTTGGCATAGCAGTCCAAGAGTTCAGCAGCCTCTTGCACTGTTTTGGGATCTCGGTCCTCCAGCCAGGTTTTCAGCTGTGCTGGGCATGCCCCAAAAAACTGTTCTAATAAAATATCATTTTCAATTTTATCTACAGAGTTTGCTTCAATTCCTTCCCACCAATGTTTTAAAAACTGAAGTTGTTTCATGACTAGCTTCTCCTAGCTCATATCAGGGCTTCTCCTGAGCTTATGGAATTTAGCTCTGTATGCTTCAGCAGTTAACAGTGCAACTTTAAGTTTGCTGTAATCATTACTGTCCTCATTGTCCATTTGATCCAATGCATCCCGAGCTTTCCCAGTAAGTAGTGGGGATAGCAGGAAGCTCCAGGGCTCTCTCGGAATTTTAGCCTGAATGCAATCTTTTATAAAGGAATTTCAAAAGGCATCCATATCCTCCCCCTCTTTAAATTCAGCTATCAATTTGGAATTCAGTTTGTAACCCAGTCCTGTAGTTCAGTTAAACCCAAGCCACTTACCTGCTCTGGTGCTGGAGGTTGGAGTCGTAGCTTCTCCAGTTAATGTTGCCTCTGGTGCTCTCACTCCTCTCAGTCTGCCTCTCACCATTCCTGGTCAGCTTCTCACTGGTCCTGGTCCCTCTTCCCCTCTGTGGCTCGCTTCTCTCACTCCTCTTCTCGGCGTTCTCGCTTAGCCTCTCTCTGGAACTCCAGTTCCATTCTGTGCAACTCAATCTGCAGCCTGAGTACTTCTGGCTCCAGAATGCTGGTGACCTTCCCCTGCTGCTGTGGCCCTTCTCTGGCACTGGCCGTGCTGTCATCCTCATCAGATCTGGACACTGCACTGGCCTCTAGCCCTTCCACACTCAAGGTTTGGTCTTTTACAGTCACAGTCAGTGACTTGATGCTCTGGGTATCTGCTACCTTTGGGGCATCCATGAGGTTCTGTTTGGTGGCTCTCACCTCATACAGGACTCCTCTGTCCCTGCACAACCGCCTCAAGTAGTCTACAGTGTGCCCACTGTAGTTGGAAGCCGTGTACTTCTCTAACTATGGCTACTCTAACTTGCACTTTAGAAAAAAAATAGAACAGGTAGGAACTTGACTGTAAGCCAAATGATATAGTTCTGTTTTCTTTTTTAAAAAATAAATGACTGCCTTTTTTTTGCAAGTGAGCTGTGTAGTATTAAGCTGATACACTGAACAACATAAAGCTTGTGTTACGAACATTATCAGCACTGCAGCCAACCAGTCTGTCACAACCCCACTTAGCAGGTCAGGCCCTCTGCTCCCACAGTGCCAACCTCCGAGTGCAGTATTGTGAACAGGTAACAGAACAGGGTAACCCTCCTGTCTGTTTGTGGGTCCGAATCACCTTTGGTCTCAAATTCTCTGGGGATTCAAACTGTGAACCTTTTGCTAGCATACCCAAATGTACAATTTCAGATAATTCTGCTCTTCGGGGAATGCCAGATTTCTTTCACTTACGGGCACCTAACCAGGTATCCAAAATGAACCCTTAAAACTCTATGAAAAGACTTTAGGTAGTCTTACCTTTTTCCAGTTCAATAGCACCATTACACTTATGAACAGTTGTCAACTTTAGCCAACTATACTTCACATGCAAAAGAAAGAACTTAGTAGGCACACCAGGCAGTCTCTTTAAAATAAGAGGTTTACTTAGAAAATGGATAAAAATATGTAAACTATAAACACAGAACAATATATCACAAAGCATACGATCACTTAAAAGGAAACAAGGAAAAAGTATAAACATAAACTCCTACCACAATACAATTAGACTTTCCTATGTAATGTATATCCTTCTTACAGTGCTTATAGTAGATATTGTTTCTAAGAGCCCACCCATAAAGTGTGTCTAAAGATCAGATACAGAATAGTTTAAACTGTCTCTAAGCCTGCCTCTTCCATGATATCACCTAATGCCGTCTTGTATATTAAAAATTATACAACCAGTATGTTTTATCACCCAGGAGGTATATTAAATAAGGCGACATCAGCAAAAACTCATTTCCCAATATGACTCTTTGATCTTGAGTCTTTCCTGTGATCTAGTGTGGTTTCCTGCTTTTCAAAGACATCATAGGACTTTTATGACTAACTCTGCCATATCTCACTTAGGTGCCATATAGCTTTTTAACACCAGTTGAAATTAACTGCCCTTCCTCTGAAGATGTCATAAAATGGATATTTTAGTTCTCAGCTTCAAAGAAGCACAGCTCATCAACAAGGCCATGAAATGCAACTTCTTGGAAGTTAATCACATTACAGAGCTCTGCTGTTTAACATATATCCTGTCATTTTAACTGAAACCTGGGGGTGGGTGTTATCCCAGGGTCACAGGATATCTCCTGTGAGACAGGTTACATACAACTTTCTATATTAAAAATCATAGAGCAATCATAACCAGCAGGCCAAGCATCACAATGATCTCCCCCAGTGAATCCATGCTGCCTCAGACCCTGAAGGCCATTGGATTCCAGATATTCCACTATCCTCTCCTTTAGTAGTGATTCCATTCCTATTTGCCACCACCAAAGTTAGGCTGACTGGCCTGTAGTTGCCAGACTCCTCTTTGCTTCCACTTTTGTGAAGTTGGACTACATCTGCCCTCCTTCAGTCCTCCAGGACCACTCCCGTCACCAGTGAGTGGTTGAACAGGGTGGTCAGAGGTGCAGCCAGTACCTCCTTGAGCTCCCTCAATATCCTAAGATGCACCCCTTCTGGCCTCATTTCCTTGTCCACTTTCAGATTTGTGAGTTCCCTCAGAACCCCTCCTCTGTAAATGGAGTAGTGTCTACCTTCCTTTTATGTTCCTGGCCCTTATCTGTGTTCCCTCTTCTTACCCTTCCTCTGTAGACACTGAACAAAAGTACTTGTTCAAGATGTCTAGTTTTTCCTGGTCCCCTTCCACACACTCCCCTTCTTCTTTCCTAAGCCTTTCTATACTTTCCTTAGTCTTTCTCTTTTCACTTACATACCTGAAAAATACCTTGTCCCCATTCTGCACTGCCTGGGCTATTTTCTCCTCCATTTGCACCTTTGCACTCCTAATTGCTTTCCCTACCTCCTTCAATTTCTCCTGATACACCTCTTTATCTTTCTCTCTCTGTGTCACCTTATACCTCCTGAATGCTAATTTTTTTGCCCTTACCTTCCCTGCCACCTCTTTTAAAAAACATAGTGGTCTCTTTTTTCTTCCAGCTTTTGCTTCCTCATGTGACATAGAGGTTTGTTGCCTTTTGTATCCCTCCTTTTAGATTTGCCCACTGTTCCTCCATTTCCCCCCAAGTCCTCCCCCCCGCCAGAGCATCCCTGAGGCATTCTCCCATCATTTTAAAATCAGCTCTCCTGAAGTCTAGGACCTTTGCCTTTGTGTGGTTTGATCCTATCGCAGTACTTACATTGAACCACACTGTGCAGTGATCACTGGTCCCCAGGTGGCCACCCACTGTGACATCTGCATCACTGTCCCTGTTGGTGAGTACAAGGTCCAGTACTGCCCCCTCACAAGTGGGCTCTTTTATGAGTTGCCTGAGGAATGTCCCCTGCAGGGAGTCCAGGATGTTCCTGCTCTTAGCTGAGGCTGCAGCTGGGAAAGCTCCAATCTACATCCGGCAAACTGAAGTCCCACACCAGCAGCACCTCTCCCTTATTTGCCATCTTTAGGATGGCTTCCACTAAAACCTTATCCAGCTCCCCCCCACCATGTTGGAGGTCTGTAGATCACACCAGTGTGAATAGTGGCTCCCTCCCCTGTTTCTAGGGTGTCCCATAGTACCTCCCCCTTCCTGATTTCCCTGTATCGCGGTGGTATTTATGCTATCCCTCACATAAAGAGCCACTTCCCCCACTTTGTTTCCCACCCTGTCCTATCTGAACAGAGTGTAGTCTGGTATGGCTATATCCCAGTCATGGTTCTCACTGTGCCATAACTCGGTAATGGTGACAATGCCCAGGTTAACCTCTGCCATGATAGCCTCTAGGTCCAGGATTTTGTTTCCCAGGCTTCGAGCATTTGTACACATGGCCTTCCAGACCATGCTACCTCCATGTTTGTCATCATCCCCATCTCCTTTTGCCATCTCTCCTTACCCCATCTGCTCTCAGTCCTGTCTTTCTTCTCTTCTACCAGTTTGTTTCCTTTTTTGTTGGGTACCATTGGGGATTTTTTTTCTGTTTGGTCTCTCCCTACTGCCTTCTTCAGTTTGGGGGGGCAGTTTATGTCTCCCCATTTCCTTCAGCCACCTCCCCTTGGCTAGTTTACAGGTCCATCAATGTACCATTAAAACCATTCATTGAGGACTGTGATTCCCCTTCAGGATGGATGCAGACCATCTCCCCTGTATAGGCCTCTATCCCTCTAGGTGGAACGTCAGTTCCCAATGTAGCCAACCCCCTCCTTTCTGCACCATTCCCTTAACCATGTGTTGAAGCTCCTGGTACAAAGTACCCTATCCTTCCCCCTATCATAGGCAGGTAGCACCTCAGAAAAGGCAACTGAGCATGTTACCTGCCTAAGTCCCTTCCCCAACTCCCTGAACTCTTTCTGTACTATCCTAGCCTCTTCCCTAGCTAGCTCATTGATCCCAAGGTGGACATCCAGCTTTCCCTCCAATCCTGCTTCCCTAGTGATCCTCAGAATCCACTTCCCATCTCTCCAAGCAGTGATGCCAGGTAGGCACTTAACCTCCCTCACCACCTCCCTTCCTGTTCCTAAATCTATCCCCCTCACAATTGAGTTCCCCACCAGGAGTTGCTTCATCCACCTCTGGGGTCCTCTACCACCCACCTTGGGGTCTCTACTATGGAGGACCCCCATATTTTCCTTGGTCACTACTGTGGGTACCTCCATGGGACAGTTCCACCTTGCTGGAGTGGCATAGGAATTTTGTAGTGGTATCATGTGGGGGATGTGTCTCTGACCCACCACTATCACCCTTCCCGAGACCACTGCAGTACAGCCACTCCTCGTCCTTGGCATCCTTTGAGGCTATGGCAGTAGACTTGATGGTCCCTGGATGTGGATGGAGGCACCCTGAATCCTAGCCAACTTGGCCTGGAGTTTAGCAACATCCCTTCTCATCCCAGAGAGGTGCATGCAGATGGAGCACTGCTGCTTCCAGAAAGTCTCCCTAAAGACTGCCACCCCACAGCCACTATACTGCATCACTCCCAGCTTGACTTTGTCCCACTTTGCCTGTTTTTTGGTTTTACATTCTTTAGAACCTTTTTACACCATGCTCGCTATTGCTTGACCCTAACTCACCTCTACCCTGCCTGTTTCTGTTTTGCTCTCTTTAAACACTTATTTAGTCCTACCCTAGATAGGGTGTTTCACTTACACCCAAACTATTGCAAGACCCTAACTTGCCACTACCTTTTTTCTTTTCTTACTTCTACCTGTACCCTTCTTATTGCATGCCTCTGACCCTCCTTGCTCCTTTGCAATGTGCGTGCAGTTACAGGAGTTTAAATAGGAAGCTTAACTCTGGTATAGAATAAACTGACCTGATGTCCTGCTTTCTCCTGTCTTACTCTTTAATTGTGCTCCTGCCAGCTTGTTGAGCTGTAGAGTGTCCAGCTGCTGTGTGCCTCATTGGGCTGACTCACATGGGCAGACTCCAACATCCTTAGCGCATTTGTCCTTCATGTGGGGGACATTACTAATGTGAAAAGAAGAGGAGATAGGGGACATCCCTGCTAAGTGGATCAATTTAAGTTAAACAAAGGGAATATAGTTTAATTTGTCAAAATTCTCACACTTGGGGAACTGTAATTCATCTTAATCCAGGACCTGAATTGATCTCCTATATGAATATTTTTTTTTAATTTGAAATAATTAGAGAAATGCAACCCTATCAAACAGGGCTGCAGCAATGAATTTTGGGGCCCTGGACAAGTTACTTGAAATGGGCCCCTGTCTCCCAAACCAACTAATGCCAGGGGTAATGCTAGCTCCTCAGGTGGGCCCCTCTGGAGCTCGGGGCACTGGACAACTCCCCCACTTTCCCCCCAGTACTGCGGCCCTGCTATCAAATGCCTTTTCCATATCCAGGGACACCACCACCGCTGAATCGAGGCCACAGGCAGAATTAATAATGCTAAGTATATTACAGACATTGTTATACCCCCTCCTTCCCTTGATGAAGCCTGTCTGATCATCCGTAATTTGTGTTGGCAAAACCATTTCCAATCTCAAGGCCAAAACTTTAGTAAAGATTTTATAATCTGAATAAACCGGGGCAACAGGAGGAACAGAGGTAACATTGTAATCAATATCTCTGATCGAGTGTTAACTGATTCTGAATATAAAGTTTTACAGAAGGGCCTCAGCTTTATACCAACAAACAAACTAGATCCTTTTGAGATTATTGTTATACCAATAAACAAACTAGATCCTTTTGAGATTATTGTTATACCAACAAACAAACAAACGAGATCCTTTTGAGGTTATTGTTATTCCAACAAACAGGCTAGGTTGTTTTGGGACTATTGTTATACCAACAAACAAACTAAATTGTTTTGAGACTATCATTGACCTGCATACGTTTACAAGAAAATTCCACTTCAAGGCATTTTTCTACAATGTGGGGGTACTCAGCTTTAAATGAGACATTGAGAAATTTTTGATTGGGTGACAAGGTCTCTGGATGGTGGTTGGCCGGTTGATGTCTTGTACCTGGACTTCAGCAAGGCATTTGACTTGGTGCTGCATGGGAGATTGCTGGGCAAACTGAAAAACCTGGGGGTTTAGGTAAAGATGGTGAAGTGGATTGGAAACTGGCTGAGCAACAGGCAACAGCAGGTGGTGAAGGGGGAGCTTTGGCTACCCAGAAGAGTCATTAGAGGGGTCCGGCAAGGATCTGTACTGGGTCCACTGTTGTTTAATGCTTTAATTATGGGCATTGCTGGAGAGTTATGAGCAAAATGAGCCTGTTCACTGATGACTCCAAACTGGGAGTGGTGGTGGACAGTGAGGAGGGGTGGAGGACTCTTCAGAAAGACCTGGAAAGACTTGAACAGTCAGACACATGGCAACTGGGTTTTAACACTCAGAAGTGTAGTGTATGGCATTTGGGGGCTAGGAACCCAGGGTTCAGCTACCATTTGGGGGGGCAGTTGACAGTTTTGGAGGAGGAAAAAGATATAGGAGTGGCGATCAGTGGCAAAATGAATCACTTGGTGCAGGAAAGCAGCAGCAAAGGCAAACAGAATGCTGGGGTGTATTGCTGGGGGATCATTTCGAGGAGGGGGGAGGTTATCCTGCCTCTGTACAAATCCTTAGTGAGGCTGCACTTGGAGTACTGTATGCAGTTCTGGCATCCTTACTTAAAGAAGGATGTCATACTCCTGGAGAGATTCCAGAGGAGGGCATCTAAGATGATCCAGGGAATGGGGAAGAAGCCCTATGTGGAGAGACCTAGCGAGCTGAACATGTCCTCCCTGGAAGACAAAAGGGACAGAGGGGATATGATCGAGACCTTAAAATACTTGAAGGGCATCAACAGGGTTAACACTGAGGATTTGTTCAGATTGAAGGGGGAAGGAACCACGAGGGGTCATAGCCTAAAACTGGTGTGTGTGTGTGTGGGGGGTAAGAGAATTGAGGAAACATTACTTCATGGAAAGTGTAGTGGCACCTTGGAACACATTACCTGAGGAGGTGATTTCAATGGAATCAGTAGGAAGTTTTAATAAGGGATGAGATAGGAACAGGGACAAGGTATGGGGGGAGTGACCAGTAGGGGAGCTCAAGGTGGAAAAACTTGGGGAAAGGGAGGGAAAAGGGGAGGGGGCAGCAGCAGCAGTGACTGTACTGTGAGCTGTATCTTGAGCAGACATGATAGACCTTAAGGACTAATCTGCTGGCATTTTTGTCTGTTCGTATGTTTGCATTGGTGGAGTCTGTACAACAATATGATGTGAGCAACATGAGAGGGGACATTAACGAACAACAGATATATAACCAATCAAAGGTTTTTAAAACAAAATCTACCTTTATTCCACTCCCAACACTGCAGTGACTGCTTTTGAAAAACACACATTATCAACCTGTAGGCATTGTTTTAGAATATGAAGCAGGCTATATATTCTAACTGCACAAAACGCTGCAGTTGAAAGCTTGAAAAATAGTAAAAACATTATAATCAAGCCAGCAGACAAGGGGGTGGTGTCGACTGTGGTATGGGGAAGGGAGCAGAATGAAGCAGAAATGCTTAAATAGCTTTCCAACTCTGACTTTTATAGTCCTCTACAGAATGACCTC
Source organism: Neoceratodus forsteri (assembly GCA_016271365.2). Lineage (NCBI taxonomy): Eukaryota > Metazoa > Chordata > Ceratodontiformes > Ceratodontidae > Neoceratodus > Neoceratodus forsteri. The sequence continues at coordinate 1,318,347,542 of CM057453.1, read as the reverse complement.
ACAATGACATTTAAGGCTGAAATTGATGTGATGTTGTATGATGCTTCACTCCAACAGTTTATCTCCAAAGAAAGGTATGATTTTTTTGACTGTGGATCACCTCATATGAACAGACATATATGGCCTTCACAAGATCCACTAAGATCTGTGCAATCCACCCGCTAGGCCTATAGTAGCCACTAGCCAGTATTGGTTAACTGAAAGAGCCATTAGCACAGTGTGTGGATAAACACATAAAACCTGTGCCTCAACAAAGTTGCTTGTAGTTCAGGGATACCACACATATCCTTAATATTCTGGAGGATGTTGGTGTACAACCTGATAGGCTCTTGGTCACCTTTGATGGCCAGGTGTTGTACACTAACATCCTGCATGAGAAGTGTCTTGATGCCCTCAGAGAGCAACTTTGCAAGGAAACTGAGTACACTGGCCCATTATAGAATTCTTGCTCATGTTGACAGAATTTTTAAATATAACTGTTTTTATTCATGGACTATATGTATTTGCAGAAGGGGACAGCCACGGCCCATAATTATGCAAAAGTTTACCTGCCTGAATGAAAGATAAACTTTGTTTTTTTTTCAGAAAACAATCCCTTTCTTGAAAAAAATAGATCTCTGTAAGAGATTTATGTAAGTATTGTTTTCTGATTTAACGTCTTCATTGCTGACATTACAAGGGGAGTTGAGAGTAAAATTAGCCTGTTTGCTAATGACACAAGAATTGGTGGAATAGTGGATGAAGGGGGGGAGGGTCCTGCAAAGGGATTTGTATACACTAGGGGAATGGTCAAAGACTTGGCAATTGGGATTTAATGCTAGGAAGTGCAAGGTTATGCACTTCGGGTCCATCAACCCTAGGTACAACTACCACATGGGGGGGAGCTAAAGGTTATGGAAGAGGCAAAGGATCTGGGTGTGATAGTAACAGAGAGATTAAATAACTCAGAGCAGTGCAGAAGAGCGGCAGCCAAGGCCAACCAGATATTGGGGAGTACAGCCAGAGGGATCACCTTGAGATGTGCAGAAGTTATCCTGCCAGTGTATAGACTGGTAAGGCTGCACCTGGAGTACTGCATTCAGTTCTGGCGCCCCTACTTAAAGAAAGACATCAAGCTCCCAGAAAGGGTTCAGAGAAGGGCGACTAAGATGATAAATGGGATGGGGGGAAATCCTATGAGAATAGGTTGGGGGAGCTCAATATGTACTCCCGAGGGGACAGAAAGGACAGGGGAGACATGATAGAGACCTTTAAATATTTAAAAGGCATAAATAGGGGGAAACAGGACACATGTTCAGGCTAAAAAGGGAGGGGTCACAAGGGGGTACAGCATGAAGCTGGAGAGGGGTAGATTCAAGAAGGAACTAATGAGAAACTATTTTACAGAGAGGGTGGTGGAGGAGTGGAATAGGCTACCAAAACAGCTGATCTCACACAAGACAGTGGACACCTTCAAAAGAGGATGAGATAGATTCAGGGGTAAAATAAGTACAAGAGGAGACCCATCTAAGAAGAGAGGTGGGGGAAGGGGTGGGGGTGAATAAGCTGTGGTACAGACCACAAGCTGAATAATCAAGTAGACTTGATAGACCGACATGGCCTTTATCTGCTGGTTTCTTTCGTATGTTCATAAGATCTGGAATTGTTTGATTCAACAACTTAATTAATTTGTGCATTACCTAGAGGAGACTATTAAAAATTGGAAATTTATGGTAACATCTGACCTGCTTTAGGTCAATTTTCTTCACAATACCATTAGTAAGACACTATAAGGGGATATAGCTATAGATCTGTTTCAAAAAGAAATGGATAAAAATTCCCTCCTGCATTGAAATAGCTGTCATGCAGCCCATGTCACACATAACATCCCAGTGGGGCAGTTCACACAGCAAAACTATAGTGAGGAGAGCAAATATCAAGAAGATGCTAAGGATTTACATGACCAATTTATAAAAATGGGGTATCAGAAAAAATTGATACAGACTGCATAGGAAAGTATAGATAACCTTAAAAGCAAGGATCTTTTGACATCACAAGATTAATCTCCTAGATGTTATATCTAACCGCCCCTACAAAATCTGGGATGTCACTGTCCTCCTCAACTCTCTTAGCGATCACTCCCCAGTCTTCTGTCTCTGGTCATCCTCCACTCTGAAGCCAGTGTCCCAGGCCACTCTACACCACTGTTTATGCCCCGGCTGCCTCAGAAAATTAAAACAATATCTAGCCCAGCTAGACTGGTCCCCTATCCAGCACGCCCCTGACATTGACTCAGCTCTTGACCACTTCACAAATGCCTTCTGTAAGGCTTGTGACCTTTTCGCCCCCCTCACCAGGATCCACTCCAAAAAATGCAATGCCCCATGGATCACCCAACCCCTCCTCCAGAGACTCAAAAACAGAGATAATCTCTGGCACACTGCTGTAGAATCTGTAAAGGCATCTGATAGACAGACCTACAACACAGAATGCAATAAGTGCACTTGGGCCATTAGGCGGGCCAAGGCAGAGCACTACCAGACCACCCTCGCTTCCACTTGGGGTTCAGCCCAGACCTTCTAGGATAATATCAAAGAGCTAAATAAGAAGACCCGCCCCCCCCACCATCTCAGCTCTCCATCAATGGCACCCCCACCACAGATCCACTCCTTATAGCCGATTGCCTTAACACTGCCTTCTCTGACCTAAGCTCGGTCCTCCCCAGCAGCTTCTTTGACCCAATTCCCACCTCTTTCCCTCCGGTCCTGCATCGTCCACCATTCTACCTGCACATCCTATCCCCCCAAGAAGCGAGGCCACACCTGCTAAAAGTCTTAAGTAGCAATAACCCCAGCAGTGACACCCTCGACTCCAGGATCCTCCATATGGTCTTGGACGAAGTCCTAGTCCCCCTGGCTGACCTTCTAAACTAGTCTGTATGTCTGGGTCAGTTCCCAAGTGCTTGGAAAACTGCAGAAATCACACCCATACATAAGAGTGGGGACTGGTCCACCCCCAACAATTACCGGCTGATCTCCATCCTCCCCCCACTCTCTAAAGCCCTTGAAAAAGTGGTGTTGAGCCAGTTCTCTGAATACCTAACCAAGTACAACATTATGTGCCCAGAGCAGCACGGTTTCCGCGCAGGACACAGTACAACCACAGCTCTCCTGGAATTCTCCCAACACCTGCATGCTGTTCTTGACTCTGGCAGCCTTGCAGGAGCAGTATTCATTGACTTCTCCATGGCCTTTGACACTGTCTGTCATCCCCTTCTATTTGACTCTCTCTCCACCAACTTGGCTTCTCTGGTGTTCCCATTTCCTGGTTCTCTAGCTACCTCTCTGCTAGATCCCAGCACGTCAAGATCAGCAACTCCCTCTCCAGCACTCTTCCTGTTCGCTCTGGGGTCCCTCAGGGCTCCATCCTGGGTCCAATACTTTTTAGTCTCTACCTCAACACCCTCCCCAGCTCATGTACTGGTAAAATGCTCCTCTATGCTGATGATGCAGTCCTCATTGCCTCGCATCCCAATCCCACCTCCCTCGAATTATCCCTCCAGCAAGCTTACAACCAAACCGAAAGGTGGTGCGGTGACCTCAGACTGGTCATTAACCTAAAGAAAACCAAATCAATGCTCTTCTCCCACCACCAAAATAAAGCTAAAAATACCCCCCTCTTGATTATTCCCAGCACTCTGCACCCACTAGAACAAATGACCGCATACAAGTACCTAGGCATCATGTTCGATACTGCCCTCTCCTTCCACACCCACATTAATGCCTTGTCAGCCGCTGTTAACTCTCGGACTGGCCTGCTATACCAGCACAGGGACTGTCTGCCTCAGGTTGCCCTTAGGCTGGCCATCACCTCTTCCGTCTTGTCCCTCATGGACTATGGCTTGCCCATCTTTGCCGCAGCTGACAACACTGCCCTCTCCAAAATCCAACTCTCCATCAGTAAGGCCTGTAGGCTCCTGACCGGTGCCCCCAGCCACACTCACACCTGCCTTCTCTATACTACCCCAAATCTGCTCAACTTTGAGGAGTGACTGCTCTACCAGACCTGCCTTCTCACTAAGAAATCACTGCTACGACTCTCCCCCCCGGGGTCTCCACCTCCCTACAGCAGTCATCATCATCCGTTACCACCCATAGCTCTGTTAGGACCACTTTCAAGGAGCCCAGAACAAGACCTCTCTTGCCCAGAGATCCTTCCTCTACAGAGCCCTCACCTGGTTCAACTCCCTTCTCTAGCTACATCTCCAACTTGCCAAATATTGGCTTCTTCAAAACAGCCCTTCGGAATCATATCTTTAATACCCACTGTTGTAGGTGCAACTAACCCCTGTTGTAATCTGTGGTACCTGCCCGCCTTGCCCTCTGGCTTGACAACGTCCACTGGATAGCCTCTCCCTCCCCCAGACCCACTCCTTCCCTACTAGGTCCAAACAGGGATGTAACCCGCTGTCTTCTCTGAGGACCTACTATATCCATGAGTGTAACTCACAATTTTGTAACACTATGTAACCTAAGTAACATACAGACTACCACATTATGTAACCTAAGTGTATCTATGTTAAGTGTTCCTTTTACTGCACCTGAAATATTATCCTCTGTTTTAATCTGCACTGTAATAACTGTCTTGATGTCTGCCACCCCCGCAATGAGATGCCTTTGTAGATGAGTCTCTGACTCAAAGGTTGTAAACCCGATTTGTAATTAGTAAATAATAAATAATAATCTGGTACTAGAACTCACTATTAGTGGCACTCCTGTATTTGTAACTCCACATGCACATTTAATAAAATTGATCCTTGAACGTAACTGGCATATCCTAGCAACAGACAAAAAATTGGAGAGGAGATAGATACATGCACAGCTGCAGGCAGTATGGGGTATCAACATCCCTTTCCAGTATGAAGTGATGGTGTTGGGTCTTGCTCCCCCGGGACTGAGAAGACAAAAATACAGGGAAGTATGTCACGAACTATGTCTGGTAGTTGTGAAGACTATCATATATCACTGGCTATCTGCTGGTATACTGACTCTATTGAAATGAAAAATGGTAGGCCGGCTCAGTGGGGTCTTAGGCACGTTTCCTTTTCCCATGCTGGCGACTCAGGTTTGGGAACAGATTCAGGTCAAGGGGGGCAGCCGGGTAGAGGAGGATTGAGCCTCTGGAGGACTGCTCTCCTCCTCCTCTGGGAAGGGAAGGCTGCTGCTCCTGGTGTTTGTCTACCTTCTAGCAGACGCAGTCTTTTAGGCAGGCAGCTTGGGACAACTTGAGAATGGAGGGATGACAGTCTTTGACATCTCATGCATGACAGCATGCATGGGCATGTCTGGATGGCATTCAATGTCTGTTTCTCCAGGGGAGGAAAAATGAAAATGGCCAGGTGCAGTGTAGGCTGACACTGACCCCTCACAGGCTCCACACCAGCTACAGGGTCCACCCACAGAACAAGCTCTGTTTGGTGGCATTAAGGTGCCTACCATCAACCCCTGCCACTGTGGGGGGCATGGGGGAAGCATTGGGATGAGGTAAGTCCCTGGTATGCTGGGTGACAGGGCTGGGTGTGGTGGTGGAAAGTGAGCCTGCACCATAGCAGGTAGGAAAAGATATTGATAGCTAGGATTACAAATACCTTTGAACCAGGGGTTCTTTTACAAAGGTTCTGCATCGTGCAAAGATAGGTACAATAACATAATAGAGATTATGAATCAAGGAGGTTACAATGCAATATGGTTCTAGTACAAACATGTTACAAGTAGAAATCAGTGAAAGGCAGGCATAAAAGTGCAGCCAGTACAGGATTATAAAGCTATCAGAGCATGACATAGTCAATATAAGTGTTAATTGGCACAGAATAGAGCTACAGTAGGTAGTAATAAGGTGGGGGAGAGAGGGGGTAATGGAGGAGGGGAAAAAGGGCAGGGGAAGAACCAAAACGTGGAGAGCCCCAGAGAATGTAAGGTAAGTGGAGGGAGGGGAAGAAGGAGGTAAAAGGAAAGAAAGGGGAGTGATAGGGGAACAGATGAAGTAGTGGAAGGAGAGGAGGTGGTGGAGGAGGGCAGAGGGGAATGAAGAGGACAGGGATGTGGGGAAGGTAGGAGTCATTGAGAAGGGAGTGGAAGGGGGATTAACTGTAAAGAAATGCAAAGCAAGGGTATAACATTTGGTAGAAATGGAAAGAATAACTGCTGAGCTTCGGCTTATCCATGAGAAATATATAGGTAAGTGGGGGAAGTGGGATACATATTCCAGTGGGAGTTCAGCTTGTCCCCTGACACTGCTCCTGACTAAACAGCAACACCCAGGGGTAAATGCTGTAGGCATGTTCATTGACTTTAAGATAACATGAATGACAGAAAACTTCACAGCTACTGTTTAAGGTTCAAGTTTATTATTTTATTGATTCTTATCAACAAGATTCTTGACAGGATTTCTTTCTAATACATCGAATGTAGTCAAATAGCACATATGGCTGAATGACCACTTTCAATAAGTCCCATTTTTAAGGATGCGAGTAGACGGAGCCTGCAGCCCTATTGCATCAGCTCTAAAAATGAGCTACAGGATTCAGACCATAGAACACTTCCTTTGGAGTTTTCAAATGATCCTCCCACCTCTTTGCAGCCTTTCAATTTAACCCTTGCAGTGCTGCAGACTGAACATCTATCCAGAGCTCAATCAAATAGATTCATTCTAGTTCTTTCAGCAGCCTAGGGATTAAGAAACAAATGCTCTGGAGAATCACCTCTCCTCCCCAATCTTGTAGTGCTTCAGTGAGTACAAGAAACATGATTTCATTTGAATCTAACTTGGTAAACAGCTGTATCCTTCTACCCTGCCTGCAGTATATAGCACTGTTTCTAGAGCCCCTTAAATAATTGTGTCTCTTAAAAGAGCTTAAGGCAGTAATGGCTGTAATTTCTATTGAAAAACATTCATCATTTCTATGGCATGTAACATAAATAGCTATGAAACAGCTAATTTCCATAAACAATGAAAAGATTATTTTGCCAGCCCAGTGGCACAGAGGGTTGAGGCATGGGTGCCTTACCTCTCGCCATGCTGGTGACCCGAGTTCGGGAATAGACTCAGGTGCCGGGGGTTGGCAGGGGAAGGGAAAGGATTGAGCATCCGTAGAACTGCTCTCCTCCCCTGGGGTGGGTTGGGGATACATGGTTGCTCTGCAGTGACCCCCAGTGGAAACTGGGAGCACTGCAGAGGTATCACAATGAGAGGGAACACCACAGAAAAATGGAAATATCGCTCTGGGGACTGGCTGGATGCTGGCTGCTGGCCCAGGACATCTCTGAAGACTCCCAGTAAGCCACAGAAAGCCTCAGCAGTGCCCAGGGCTGAAGGAAAAAATTTAAAAGCATGGTGGCCAGGAACTGAGACTGAAACCTTAACATACTGATCTCTCTTAAAAAGCTAGGTTGGGGACATCCTGGGCAAACAGGAAGGCCTTGAGGCAGGCCTTGAATGTCTCCAAAGATGGGGCCTCCCTAAAGCTGAGGGGCAGCGAATTCCACAGTCCAGGGCTGGTGACACTAAAAGCCCTGTTGATGGCCATTTTTAACCTCATCCTGGGAATTGCCAAGCGTACCATCACCCCCAGACCCCCTCCTCCTTGTCTGCCATCCTCCATATTCTATCTATATCCTGGATGGCTGATGATCCAGGAAGGCATCTGACCATTTTGCTCCCCTTCTCTTCCCCACCCTTCACCCACTTTACTTCCCTAATCATTGAGTCCCCAATCATTAAGATTCTCCTTGCTGACTTCCTCCTGCTCATCACCACCAGGTGCCACCAAGTCATCCTGCCCATTTCCCCTGACAGAGTCAGGTACCCGAGCCTTCTTCCGGGGTGCAGAGTGATTTGCTGTCTGGATGGTGTGAGATTGGATGAACCTGTTATGTTAAGAAGGAGAGAGGGAGAGGGGGCGATGAAGAGGAAGGGGGAGAGGGAGAGGGCGGGAGCGAGGGTGAGAGAGAGAGAGAAGAATAGAGAGAGTGAGAGAGTGAGAGAGTGAGAGAAAAATGGAGAGAGAGAGAGAGAGAGAGAGAAAGACAGAGAGAGAGAGGGAGAGAGGATTAAAGGAAGAGGGAGAGTGAGGAAGATAACGGGGAGAAAAAGAAATAGAGGGAAGAGGAGAGAGAGGGGTAGAAAGGGGAGAGGGGGAGAGAGATAGAGAGAGAGAGAGTAAGGGAGAGGGGTGAGAGGGGAAGAAAGAGAGGGATGGAGGGGTGGGGCGAGTTTTCTAGCACTATCACAAAAGGTAGTGGATTTCCAGCTGATGAATGATGATGCTAAACTTTGTATACTGCTGGGGAAAGAAATGATGTAGCAGATGTAGCTGCAAACTAAACAGTATCCTGCTACCAGCTTGAAAAAACAACGCACTGTGGAGGGGTTATGGGATAACAGATGGACCAGACACCAAACTTCAAGTTCAACACACAATCTCTGTGTGATGTTTATTCAAAATACAGGAGATAACCTTAAGCAATGGCATATCCCTTATTCAGTACATCTGTTTGCAGCAACAGACTATGTATGCCCTTTCTCAGCACTTAGCCAGCACCTAGTGACACTGATCTCTGATCTAACTTAGCAGTTGAGATTCAGCCTCCGCCCACATGTGGGCCTTGTTTGCTTGGGTGGTGGGGGCTCAAATAAAAAAAAAACAAGCTAAAGACAAAGAACCTCAATGGAGAAGCACTGAAACATGGGTTGCCCCAAAGGGCATTGACAATAAGCCAAGTTTCAAAGAAATACAACATCACACATTCTTCCATAATGCAAAGTATCATGGGATATATGCAAATCACATGACATTTCAGATTTGTTCAGTTTACAGCAATTTACATGCATTTTAAATAGCACAACTAACTTAATTTTTATAATAGTCACCTAGTACTTTTTACCATTATCAAAAACACCTAGTGCCATGGTATTTTCAACATTTACAGATTTCATAAACATAAGGTATATACATCAAGGTATTTGATGACATAGTGCTATTACATACTAAATCCAACAATGATAAACACAACCTGGTTTACATAAGCTTGGAGGTCACCACAATAACCTCCCTGTACAAGGATAAAGAGGACACTATAGCATAGTTAAGAAAGGGAGGGGGTGCCCATAGGTGACCAACCTTATGGACTAGAAATTGTAAAGGATAGACTAGGCTAAGAAATAGAAGAACTGTTGCAACAGATTTTAGAAAACTGGGAGCATTAAAATATCCTGGACTCAATGATAAATTTGAATTGGCTCCTTTCCTGAAAAAGGTTAATAAGTGAGCAATCGTTTTCCCTTTCCACTCCCTCCTTTTCCTCCCCTCCCTTCCCCCTCCCCCTTTCTGTCCCTTTCCTTTTTCCTCTTCCCTTCTTCCCTCCCTTCCCCTTTTTTCCCTATCCCTCTCCTCCCCCTTTCTCTTAACCTGAGTATTGGAAATGTATTTATGTATTCATTTACTCTGATTAAATGTTGCTTCTTTGCATTTTATAGGCTATCCTTGGAATATACTTGTTCAAATGAATGGGAGGCCAAGCTTGCTGTCATCTAACACACATATGGTTGTGTAGATATTGAAGATTTTATTGAAGAAAGTAAATAAAGAAAGAAACACTGTATATTGTAGATGGATCTATGGTGATATTAGTTTTTTCACTGAGTGCACACTTCTTTTGATTGTAATTTGAACACTGTTAATGAATGACTTATGTCCATTGGTGGCTACATTAATTGAATACACTTGTGCTTAGTATTTAAGACATTTCTTCGTGTTGTTTAATCAGCTCTGAGGAAGCCCTGGAAGCAGGGTGAAACGTAAGCTGCTGCCTTTATCTCTGGTACTGGTAATAAACTGTTTATGACTTGAACGAACAACAGTTTGGAGTTACTGATTCTGTGGATGGTGCATGCATTTTCCTTTTTGTGTCAGAGATTTAAGAAAAGGTCGGTCCTCAAGAGTGTCAGGAGCTCCCTGTTACACACACATGTATTAAAGTGTATTGTAGTATGTTTATGTCTTATGAATAGTTTCTGTATAGACTTTGGTAATACCTGTATATCTTGGCATGCCAACAAAGTTATTTTGAATTTGAATTTGAGAAGGAGAGTTGGGAAGAGAGAGAAAGAGAGAGGGAGAAGGAGAGATAGAGCGAAAATGAGAGGGGGAGAGTGAGGGAGAAGGGGGAGAGACGGGGGAGAGAGATAGGAAGAGGGAGAGAGAGTAAGGAAGAGGAAGAGAGGGAGAGAAAGAGAAGGAGGGAGGGGAAAGAGAGGGAGGATGAGAGAGGGAAAGAGAGAAGGAGGGATAGAAGGGAGGAGAGAAAGAGAAGATGGAGAGAGGAGTGAGAGAGGGATAGAGGGAGGCCCAATTCTGAAAAAGGAGTTCAAGTCCAGTGCAACTATTTATGCTATGCTTACACTAGCACCTGACTCAGTGGCTGCTATATGCAGTTGGATAGTGGGCTGGCACTATCCAACTGAATAGTGGACCATGTCGGGACAGCAGTACATGAAACTATGTTGCCTCGACATGTACCTGAGCTGTATAGAGCCCACAGGGAACAGCGCTACCTGCAATGGATAACACCAAGACCCCTGTGGGCTATATTCAGCTACAACAGGCTAATGAACCAATTAGGCATGCAGGGCACTAGGGGGCCATTTGTATGTCCATTATGGGCTCATTTGTATGGTGTGCTGCAGCCCATTAGTGCCCATCCTGTGTTTGTCGATGATTTCCATGATGTCTAGTGGCATCTCCACCCCCTGAGCATTCATTCTCTGTAATGTACTGTCATGCAGTCTCTGATGACTAGTGGCACCTCCCCACTCTGATCGCTTGTTCTCTGTAATGTACTGCCTTCCTTTGTATCTAGTGGCACCCCCAACCCCAAAACACCTGTTCTTTGTCATGTACTTCGTTCCCTGGTGTCTAGTGGCACCTCTACCCCCGATCACCTGTTTTCTACGTAATGCATTCTCAGGCAGTGGCATCCCTGGGCCCTCAACTCACTCTGTTTTAGTAACGCAATGCATTCCCTGATAGCTACTGGCACCTCTATCTTCTGATTGTTAATTCTCGTATTGCATCTGCATTCCTGGTATCTAGTGGCAGCCCCACCCCTGATAGCTCTGTTTCATACTATCTTCTCTATCCTCGCGGTCCGTGGTTCTCTCACCTCCCCAATCGGACATTGACACTCTGTGAAAGTATTCTGGTGTAATCCAGTTTCCCCACTCTGCTCTACCCACCCACAGATGACCACCCCGCACCCACCCTTTACCTGTAAGTCCTACAGTGATCTGTGATGCCCAATGCAATGCCCAGCAAATCCTTCATCTCATCTTCTCAGCTGGCTACAGTATGAGCTGTCAGTGATCGTGTGTATACTATATGTGTGATCACTGATAGCTCATATGGTGGCTAGTTGAGGAGGTGAGAGGAGGGCTGTGCCAATCATTATACTGGGCATCGCAGATCACTACAGGACTCCTAGGTAAGAGGGGTGTGTGCTGGGTGGTGGTCTGTGAGCAGGCAGGATGGGTGGTGGGACACTGAACCACCACTGAATACTATTACGGTCATCAACAGGCTATGGGGGTGGGGGTGTTCACTGGAAACCAGGGATAGACAATATAGTATGAAATGGGCTATCAGGGGTGGGGGTGCCACTAGACACCAGGAAATGCAGTTCATTACAGAGAATGGGCAATTGCGGGGGTGACACTAGACACCAGGGAATGCAGTACATTACAGAGAACAAGCAATTAGTGGGTGAGGGGTGCCACTAGCCACCAGGGAATGCATTACATTACAGAGAAAGGTGATCGGGGAAGGGGGAGGTGCCACTAGACACCAGAGAATCAAGTCCATGAGGATGAATGGGTGTTCAGGGGGTGCCATTAGACACTAGGGATACCTATACAAATACAGCACTGGGATCAGAGGCAGGTGGCTGTAGTATAGCCGCCTTACCTTTGGCAGGGTGGAGGGTGCACCGTTAAGAGGTGGTTTTCAGCGGCAATAAATAGTACTGCTTTGGCGGCTATTTATTGCCACTGCAAACCTTTGAGGATATTACTGCACCGATATGCATGGGAGACCTCCTCATTTGCATATGCACGGCAGTATTATTGTGCTTTGGCACTGTGGGATTGCACAGGTGCTGCTGGCGCTTGTGAATATTGGCCAGCCAGGAGCACCAGTGCAATTCTGGATTAGCGCACCAACAAATCCTATTTGCAGGTGCACTAATCTTTCCGTATCAGACCCTGAGAGAGAGAGAGAGAGAGAGAGATAAAGAGAGAGAGACAGAGAGACAGAGACATAGACAGAGAGGGAGAGACAAGGAAATAAGTCAGCTTTATAAAGTCAAAATAACAGGGAAAATGTGCTTTATTAATACACTGTGTATATAGCTGAAAGAAGGAATCTAGTTATGAGGCCAGAACCTGTTTTTACAGTATTGATAGTTACTACACTGTATCACTATTCTGCTTCCTACCATCCCATAAGAGGTGCTAAATGTTCCTTTTTGCTAAATTAAAAATAATGGTCATTTCAGCTCTGATATAAAAAACTGAGAAGATTAATTTTTCCAATCAAATGTTCTTGTATCCAGAATGTTCTGTGTCATGTCTTAACAGCCATAAAATAACGAGCCTGACAAACTACAGTATTGACCAACAATGATTCAGTGCTACAAATCTGTTGCAAAACTTGGACTATTTTATAAATATGAAACATTTTTACCTGCTTGTATTGTTTGACCTGCAGCGCCAACAATTATTCAGGGCCACCTTATTTTAGGGCTAGTTTCAAGCTGGGGAAGAAGTCAAGAGGACTAGTCACAATTGCAAAGAAAATAAACTCAAAATATATTTCCTAGAAGTGTAATGATCTTACAGCACGTCAGCGTAAGAAAGAAAAATATTTAATATTTATAGCACATGCAATCTGATTACTTAGTTATGTATATATTAAAATGATTTTTAGGTGGCAGAAAGATGCTGGCCCAGAATTTCTAGAAACATGCAATTTACAAGTAATGACGTCCATGGATGTGCCTATAAATTTGAAGGCCTGTTTCCTGTTCAGAAGTGTGTTTTTGTTTTAATTTGACAGAGCATTCAAACTGTATGAACCAATGCTTTGAATAGCTGGCCTAGATGCATTAATAAAGGCTCTGATGTCTGCAGTAGAGTGCTTTCATAGCCTGTACAGTGGCCTGGATTCACTGTACAATCCATGTTTAAAACAGAGTACAGAATGTGCTTTTCTGTTAGTAAACACAGTGTATTATGGATATAAATTTACCGCCTCTTTGAAACGCCATATCATTCCTTTCTCTCTAGCTGTTTGAATTTCCCCTGTATTCAGTGCAAAATGCTGTTTCTTGAATATGTAAGTGCTACCTCCACCTGGGTGATAGGCACCTCCCATGACTCCCTGGGACTACCTGACAACAGCAGAACAGCCATTTTAATAGACTCCGAGTAATTTTCCCTGAGAGAAGCCTTAAAAACTCCCCAAGGAGAGATCATCAAGCAGAACGGTCCCTGGTGGTGGATTTATTAGCAGGCAGGATGGGGAGGTTGATTAGCCTCTGTGGCTGAACAGACATGCTGTCAGGCGAGCCTCTTAATCCAATCAGTTACCTGTCGGATGGAAACTGTCTGTGTTACTGAATGGAACATGGAAGCAGCATACCCACAGCAATGCAGTACTGTTGTCTTTATACCACTAAAATTATCACAAAGTCTTTCTTTCACCAGGATTTTGTAAACCATTGAAAGTACAGAACACACAGGAACACTTCCCATATAGTCAAGCAAATTGCCTTAGCAAATAAAATATGATACTTTTTTAACCTTTCCTGTGGTATCTACTGATTTGTGCCAGGGAGGAAGTTTTTCTTTATCCCTAAACCTCACTTGCTTCCTCTCCATTTGTCAACCTTACCAACTGAGATAACCCAGTTTAAAGCAGATGAGGACTTATTACAAGAGTAATACAAGAGTAGTTTTCTTTCTTTCTTTCTTTCTTTCTTTCTTTCTTTCTTTCTTTCTTTCTTTCTTTCTCTCTCTCTCTCTTTCGTTTTTCTTCATTTTGTTTCCTTTTTTCCAAGAACCATCATGCACAATTTACACAAATGGAATTGCCATAGTGCTGCATCAGAAATGGCAGGCAGTTGCCTCAAGTTGTGTGTACCATGATCTACCATTAAGAATATGTTACACACACACACACACACACACACACACACACACACACACACACACACAGTCATCTAAAACCACAATATGACTGACAGACAGTCAAGACACTGGGATGCACTGTGTTTACAAATTGATATGCCTACAGTATCTACTGGTGGTCAATCCTGCCTAACCATCTTTCGGATGAGACGTTACACAGAGGTCCCGTCTACGTATGCTGGTGGTTGCTTAGGTGGATGTTAAAGATCCCACTGCACTTCTCAAAAGAGCAGGAAGTTTCCCTGGTGTCCTGACCAAATTTCCCAACTTCATTAAAAAATACCACCAACAGCTTATTCTGGTTCAGCATCAGTTGATTTCCATCTGTATTTCCCACACCCTCTGGGAAGAGGTTGAAAATAGGCAGAATTGCCTAGTCCTCCTTTCCCAATCAACAAAACTAACTAAATAAATAAAAAACCTGACTGACATCTTCAAGGAGGTAACTAGGGAGTTGTATGTAGTCTAACTGTACTTTAGTAAGGCCTATGACATTTTATCATGTGGAAAATGTATGGAGAAATTAGCACATACAGAGTATACAAAACGTACAGGAAATGGATAACAAACTGCCTGACAAGTAGGAAACAGAGACTGCTGGTAGATAGTTACCATTCAGAGTGAGGGGATGTGCTAAGTGGAGTACTTCAGGGGTCAGCACTGGGTCCACTTCATTTAACAGGCTGCTGAAGTTCACTGATGACAATAAACTGACAAAAAGAGTGGACGCAGAAGAGGAAGACTGCAGGGAAAACTGCACACACTAGGGCCAGGGTTGAGAAATTTAGGCTTGGATTTAATGTGGGGAAATATAGGTACAGTCACTGCCATGTGGCAGGAAGGAGGACAAGATGAACCCTAAGTCCCTTCCGTCATCAGAATGCCACTTTACTTTGTTACTGCTTATGACCTACCTAAAGTGCATTGTCCAATCATGCAAACATACAGAAACATTTCTATATATTTGCTTGGGTTTAGTATTATGGTATTGTCTACTCTGATTGTACCTGTCTGTAAACTAATATGATTTCTATAATTATTTGTTGATATAAAAAGGGAAGTGACTTTAAAACAATTCTGTTTCTTCTCATCGTTGCCAGTTTTTCATGACTGCAGTACTCCTGACTTAGATTTCAGAGAATTTTGAAATAAAAAAAAACCTATATGATCATTTTGTTATCAGGCTTCAGAGATAGCTACTTGGTACCACCAAATTACAAACTGGATTACTCATAAAAATGAATAGAACAGGATAGACATTTGATCCTTTTTACAAACAAAGTCTCTTCAAGTACTTTACCAAGTGATAGGTTAGATACTGGTAGTATAGTGGGGGCAGCAGGCCAGGCAGGCAAGATTGACATATCAGTTTCATTTCTGATTTATGACTTGATCCCACAACCTCCTGGCCAGAGGGATAGTTCTCATACTGGGTAAACCGGACTGTAATACATGGGTTCTATTGTTTTGCTGTAGGAATGCTGCAGCATTGGAAATTCATAATAGTTTGTTCTGATGTCACAAAATCCTAATAATATTGCTCTGACACCAGAACAATGCTATTATGCTTATCTGTGAGTGCCGGTCACTGTATTAAACTGGTATTTGAAACTGTGACAGGAGCAGTGGAGATAACCACGGGGGAGCTGTTGACAAGTGAGCAGCCCACAACTGAATTAATGTTACAACTAATCTCAGCAGAATATTTCCTCATTATATAGGTAAGAGAAATGTGGGAAGGGGGGAGCATTTGGCAAGTGTGAAAGTGAACGGGCCACAGTTGGGAAGGTGGCACCACACTGAAAAGTGTGAATGAATCATGTTTGCAGTTGCAATGCTGGAGGTCAGAAAGAGTGAGTGAACTAGAAGAAGTTGGAGTGGTGGCGGTCAGAATGAGTGAGTGATTTGAGAGTGGTATTTTTTTAAGTTGCTGTTTCTGGTGAAAAATCGTTAGAAAACAGACATCCATATCTTACAAAAAACAATGGATGGCTCTCTATCTGTTACACAGCAACAATTCCATTTTGGGATTCTGATGACCATAAACCTCTTGAACTTTGCTCTTGAGGTTTATGATGCCATCAAAGTCCCTCGATGGAGTTACTGCTCCATAACACATAGAGAACCATCCGTTATTCTATTTACTCTGAGTAATGCATTAAAAACATAGAAACATAATTTAACAGCTGGTAAGGTCCACTTGGCTCACCAAGTCTGCCCATTTTTTCCCTACCTACATTATTACCGCAGAATGTACTTGATCTACAGCTCTTTCTCCATTCCCTGTTCCTTTCCACAATGTATTTATTTATTTTGTTTTTGTTGACTGGGAAAGGAGGACTAGACAATGATTCCCTTGTGCCTATTCCACATATTCTTGAACCCCATCACTGTGTTTACCCCCACTGTCTCTGATGGAATGCTGTTCCAGGAATTCACCACTCTTTATGTGAAGAAGTACTTCATCACATCTCTCCTGAATCTACCCTCCTCCAGCTTCATACAATGTCTTCTTGTTCTTGAGCACCCTTTTTTTGAGAAATATTTCCCTTCTGTACCTTGTTTACTCCTGTGAGGTATTTAAAGGTCTCAGTTATATCCCCCCCCTCTCCCTCCTCTCTTCCAGGGTGTACATATTGATGTTCTTTAGTCTTCCCTTGTAGGGCTTTTGATGCAGACCCTGCACCAGTTTAGTTGCCCTCCTTTAGACAGTCTCCAGTCTGTCTATGTGCTTCTGGAGATGTGAAGCCTGATTTCCAAATGCACTTAGAATGCTGCAAGTCCCTGGTGCAACGAATATATGGTGCAGGGGGCTTGTGGCATTATCTTGGTGCCAATCGCATTTCTCAGACAGGTGCGCTGAAAGCCGCAAGTTAGACTAGCTCCCGCCTTGTCTAACGTATGCCATTTGGGAGACCCTTTTTATGGGGCTTGCACCAAATATTTGGTGCAAGCTGCCATAAATTGTTGAAACTGTCGCAACTGCACCTAATGTACTAACATTGGGCACAGTTGTGCCAAACAACGGGGCCAATACAGGGCTTGATGTAAGCCCTGCGTCAACCTTTGAAAATTGGGCCCATGGTCTCCAGAACTGGATGTCCTTCTGGAGATGTGGTCCCCATTACCAGACACAGAATTCTAGGTGGGATCTTACCAGTGATCTATACAGAGGCAACACCACCTCCCTCTTTCTGCAGGTGATACCTCTCCCTATGCACCTTGCATCCCACTAGCCCTCTGAGTGACTTTTTGCCACCTTTTAGCCACCTTTAGGTCATCAGATATGATTATCCCCAGGTATTTTTACTGCTTGATAGTCGTCAATACCTCTCCACCCATTTTATATTTTGCCCCTGGGTTTCTGCCCTAATTGCATTATTTTGCACTTTTTCGCATTGAAACCCACCTGCCATACCCTTGACCACTCCTTTAGTTTTCTCAGGTCTTTGCTCATCCTTTCTACCCTCCCAAGAGCATCCACCCTATTGCAGATTTTGGTTACATCCACAGAAAGGCATACCTTCCCTTCCAGTTCCTCTGCAATGTCACTTATAAAGACATTAAAAAGGATTGATTCCAGCACTGATCCCTGAGGCACCCCACTAGTCCCTGTGACTTCTTCAGAGTGAACTCTGTTAACCACCACCCTCTGTCGACTATCCCCTAACTAATTTCTCATCCAGTTTACCACCTGTAGGCCCACTCCTAAGCTACCGAGGTTGCTTGCTAGTCTCCTATGTGGAATGGTGTCAAAAGTCTGACTGAAATCTAGGTAGGCCATACCCACCACTCCACCCTGATCTAATTGCTTTGTCACCCAGTCAAAAGAAATCCATCAAATTCATTTGACATGATCTCTGCTCTGTGAACCCATGTTGCCCTGGGTCTCATAATCCAGTGGATTCCAGATATTCCACAATCCTTTCCTTCAGCAGTGATTCCATTAACTTTCCCACCACTGATGTGCTGACTGCCCAATAACTGCCAACCTCCTCCCTGCTACCACTTTTGTGAGGTAGGACTACTTCTGCCCTCCTTCAGTCCTCTGGAACCACTCCTGTTTCCAGTGAGCTGTTAAATAGGACTGTCAGAGGTGCAGCCAGTACCTCCCTGAGCTTCCTCAGTACCCTTGGATGCAGCCCATTTGGCACCATTGCTTTGTCCACTTTCAGATTAGTGAGTCCCTTCAGGACTCTCTCCTCCAAAAAGGGACTAGAGTTCACCTCCTTTCCTACAAAGCTTCTGTTACTTTTTTTGTGGCCCCGCCTCTTCTCCTCTGTGAGCAAAACAAAAGTATTTGTTCATTTGTTTTTATTTATTTGAAAGTTTGTGACCGGGAGAGGCACACTGAGCCATGGCTCATTTCCAGGTGCGACCCAGGGGTATGCGAAGGAGAATATTTGTGCAGATGTAAACTGACTTACAGAACCAGATTAAGCTGTTTGTGGCATTTTAGTGAATGGATGCATGCCTTTTCCTGGTCCTCTTCTGCACAGTCCCCCTCTTCCCTTTTTAATATTATAGTCCCTCTCTTTTACTTACATGCCTAAAATATGTCTTGCCCCTTTTGTTGCCTCCTGGGCTATTCTCTGTTCAGTTTCCACCACTGTGCTCCTTACTGCTTTGCCTGCTTCTCTCTGTTTCCCTTGATACACTTCCCTATCCTCCTTCCTCTGCATCTCCTTATACCTTCTGAATGCTTCCCTTTTAGCTGCTACCCTTTCTTCAGCCACCTCTTTCTCAAAGCATAGCGGTCTCTCTTTTTCCCCTTACTTTTGCTCACTGGTTTGATGCAGAGGTTTGCTACCTTTACTATGCTCCCTTTCAGCTTCACCCTCTGTTACTCCACTCCACCCAGGCCATCCTCCCGCCAGTTCATCCCTGAGGTACTGGGAAGAGACTTCTGTGACTGCACTTATAAAGATGTGGCCTTATAATTTATTTGCTTTAACTCAAATCTGGTGACCAGGAGGACACACTGAGTCAATCCTTGTTCCAGTTACGACCCGCGGAGGGTATGAGGGAGAAGAAATGCAGCCAAATAAATTAGCAAATACAGAGTAAACAACACATTATCAGTAAACTACAGAATGATGTTTATTTATATTTATTTATTTTATTTTGAAAAGTTTAACCAAGAAAGACATACTGAGCTGAGTATCAGCTCATTTCTAGATACCTTCCTTGGGGGGAAGGGGTAAAAGGAGGCAAAGCATAATAAATCAAAACAATATATACAAAGCAGGAAAACAAAAAACTTTGCCTTGAGAACAATCAACAAATGATTGGCAACTTTAACATATATGTTAGGCATGGATATAGCAGAAGAAACCATTTAAGTGCAACATGGAACTATACAGGAGGAGGTGGCAGAATCTATAGTAGGTCTCTGGTGGGGTAGGAGGGGGTAGGGCAGGGTTATAGGGGAAGAAGAGACAAGGTGGAGATGATGGGGGAGTAGCTGAGTGGAGTAGCAGAAGTGGAGATCAGGTGCTTTTGCAGGCGGGAGAGATGAAGTCTCAGAGAAGAGAGGGGAGAGAGAGAACAAAGGGAAGAGGCAGAGCAGATGGATAGGGGGAGAGAATTCCATAGTTTAGGGAAGATGTAGGAGAAAGTAGCCTGGCCAGCTGAGGATGACCTTGAAGGAAGTGCTAGGGAGTGAAAACCAGAGTTGTGAAGGGTATAGGTGGAGGGGTGGGGGGAGGAGGAGAGAGGAGAGGTAAGAGAAGAGAGAGAGCCTAGCCAGTGTTTAGCAATAAAGGAGGACCAATGAGCTAGGTGCTTGGGTTCAAGGGAGGAAAGGGAGTGGGAGGTGTAAAGGGAGCGATGGTGGGTGCAGGGCAGACAGTCCAGAGCAAAGTGGCAGAAGGAGTGATAGAGGGGATCCAGTCTGGCTAGAGCGGACTTAGGAGCAGCACTGTAAACGATGTTTCCATAGTCAAAAATAGGGAGGATCATTTTCTGGAGAATGGCTCTGTGAGCCAGCAGGGGATATATCCATGGTTTCTATATAATGCACCTAGTTTTGAGAGTGTTTTTTTTGTGGATGGCGTCCACATGCACTGAAAAGTCAAGATGACGGTCAAGCCAAACTCTGAGGTACTTGAATGAGGGAACATCCTTGATGGAGGACCAATCTAAGGTGTGAAGGGGGGGTGGTAAGCCTGGAGAGCTTTTGCCTAGTACCAAAGGTCATGGAGACCATTTTTTTTGGCATTGAAGGACAGCTGATTTGATTGGAACCAGTGTTGAACATTTTCAAAGTCCAGCTGGAGTCTGGTACTCAGATCAGAGGGAAAGGAGCCAGAGACAAAAAGAACTGTATCGTCTGCGTACATATGGATGGACACAGAGGTGCAGGCAGCAGGGAAGTTGTTGAGGAAGACCAAAAATAGTAATGGGCCAAGGATGACTCCTCAGGGGACACAGGTGCTGATAGGGAGAGAGGTGGTCAAGAAGTCTCTAATTCTAACTAATTGAGCCCTATCCACAAGGTAGGAGGGGAACCAGTTAGTAGTGGAGACAGACAGCCCTGCTGCAAGCTTATCAAGGAGAAGGGGGTGGGCTACAGCGTCAAGGGCTTTGGCCAGGTCGATAAAGACAGTGAAGGTGATCTGGCCCTGATCCATGCCTGAGAGAATGGAGTCAGTAAGCTGGAGGACAGAGGAAGAGGTGAAGTGGGATTTACAGAAACCAGACTGGAAAATGGTGAAGAAGGAAGATGAATCGAGGAAGGGAGACATCTGAGACAGCACTAAGTGTTCTTGAAGTTTATCAAGTGTAGGAAGCAGGGAGATATCGGAGTAGTTGCCAGGATTGGAGGAGTCACCACCTTTGAAAAGAGGTATGACTGTGGCATGTTTCCAAGCATCAGGGACAAAGGCAAGGGAGAAGGAGAGGTTTAGAAAGGAGGTGATTGGCAGAAGGATGGCAGGGGCAGAGAGATGGGGGAGTTTAGGGTCAGGCCCTTCAGGGCTCCTGCCCTTGAGAAGGTTAAGAACTAGGAGGGCCTTGAGGGTGTCTGCTACTGATGAGATAGTACAGAAGGAGAATGGAGAAGACAGGGTGGGCAAGTGGGGGGGCAGGGGGAGAGGGAGAGATGGGGAGGAAGGAGGAGAGAAGGGACAAGGCTCAGGAGTCGAAGAAAGCATTGGATTCAGAGGCAATGGGGGGCAGAAATGGTGGTGTCTCAAAAATGTTTCATTGACGAAAAACTCATGATAAATTAATTAAAAACTAATGTAATGTTGTCTGGCATTCCCCATAAATTAATCAGAGCCTTGTCTGTCATAGGAGGTAAGGGATGTTGGCCTGAAGATAGCTCAACAATTCAGGTATAGTATTTGGGCATTTACTATACTGCAACCTGAATTTACGATCCCATTTAGATCTATTATTTTTTTTTTCAGTTGTTTAACCAGGAGTAGCACACTAAGCTAAAAGCTTTTTTACAGGTGTAATTTGGGAGCACAGGGAAGTTAAATGACTTGCTCAGGGTCACACAGTATGAAAGTGGAAGCTGTGGGATTCAAACCCAGGTCTGGTTTGCTGGATGTCACCAGATTTGCAACTCAGAGCCTTAAACCACTGCACTATACTGCCTCTCTAATGCGCACGTAAGAAAATTAACCAGTAGTTGGGTTTCCTGTATTGGAACTTAGTCTGTTAACAGGCAAAGCCTGTATTATAATAGCTAACTAGGTAATCTTTCCTATATCAGATTATGGTAACTGCTTGCTGTACAAAGCCCCAGAAACTATAGTCAAAAAATACAAAGTAACATCAAACAATAAACTTAAAGTTTGGGAAGTAATTGGTGTTTTTTGCTAAACCAAAAACCCTGAATCAGGCTTCTAGGACCCTTTTGGGGTGCTCAATAGCAGAAACAGTACACTAAATGGTCCCATGCATTCAGCCAAAGCTGACTATATGAAATCTGTTAGCACATACGAAAAAATAATTAGGAGATCCAAACTGATCTTCCCAATGTTATTATTTATTAAGTACTTTTAATCATACTTTTCATTATAATAGTGACAGTGTAAACCATTATGCTTTCCAAAAGTTTATCCATTTTTAGCTGAAACCATTTTCACATGGCTCAGTTGCCTAATCCAAATGGGTTAAGACCTGTAAACTAAAAAAACAAATTCAGCAAAGGATAAGTTCACAGATATACCCAAGAATCTGGCTGAAAAGTCCAGGTGGGGAATGTGTGCATGAGTGCCACTAAGGTCAAGCTCTGAAACATCAGCAGTTACATCATACACATGAGTGCGCATTCACACGTTCCCCATCTGGACTTTTCAGTCCAATTCTCGGGTGTATCTGTGAACTTAGCCTTTGTTAAAAAGATGTTTTTTTTCAGTTTATGGGACTTAACCCATTTGGATTAGGCAACTGAGCTATGAAAATGGACAGAACGAAAATGGATAACTTTTTGGAAAGAATGCAATGGTTTAAACTGTGCACTGTGTGTGGAAAGTATGGTAAGAAATGCACTAAATAATA
Source organism: Neoceratodus forsteri (assembly GCA_016271365.2). NCBI lineage: Eukaryota > Metazoa > Chordata > Ceratodontiformes > Ceratodontidae > Neoceratodus > Neoceratodus forsteri. The sequence continues at coordinate 1,318,324,751 of CM057453.1, read as the reverse complement.
ACGCTGGGAAGAGGAGTTTGGATCTCCTGATTTATTTCTGGGTATGCGCTAATAGACTTCATATAGAAGCATAGAAACATTGAATTTGAAGAGTAGATAATGACCGCTTGGCCCACCTAGTCTGCCCATTTCCCGACCCATTGGATAAGCTGCAGATTCTAGTTACCCAATAGCCTACTTCCTCCTACCCCTCACTATAATTGCCTTATGCCTGTCTCATGCATTCTTGAATTCCCCCACTGTTTTTGACCCCATAACCTCCTCAGGAAGGTGGTCCCATGTGTCCACCACACTCTCCATGAAAAAATACTTCCTCATGTTGCCCCTGAGCCGTCCCCCCTCTATCTTAAAATTGTGCCCCCTTGTTCTTGTACATCTCTTTTTCTGAAAGATGCTCCCATCTTGGACTTTGTTGATTCCCTTGAGGTACTTGAAAGTTTTATCATGCCCCCCGCTTTCTCAAGGGTATACATATCAAGCACTTTTAATCTCTCTTCATATGGCTTCTGTTGCAGACCCTGCACCATTTTAGTTACCATCCTCTGGACTGCCTCCATCCTGTCTATGTCCTTGTGGAGATGGGGTCTCCAGAACTGCATGCAGTACTCCAGATGGGGTCTCACCAACTGTCTGTACAGAGGGATAACAACTTCCTGTTTTCTACTGGTGATGCCTCTCCCTATACATCCTAGTATCCTCCCAGCCCTCCTTACTGCCTTCTCGCATTGTTTACCTACCTTAAGGTCATCTGATATGACTACCTCCAGGTTCCTTTCCATTTGTGTTGTTGTTAGTACCCCTTCCCCCTTTGTGTACTCTTTCCCTGGGTTTTTGTTTCCCAGGTGCATTACTTTGCACTTTTTTGCATTGAATCTAAGCCACCATATTTTTGACCATTCCTCCAATCTTGCCAAGTCCCTTCTCATCCTTTGCACCCCCCCTTGTGTATCAACCCTATTGCAGATCTTTTTGTTGTTTACAAAGAGGCATACTTTTCCTTCCAGTCCCTCTGCAATGTGTCCTATGAAGACATTAAAGAGGACCGGGTTCCAGTACTGAACCCTGTGGTGCCCCACTAGTAATCCCCCTTTCTTCAGAGTGTATTCCTTTCCTATTACCCTGTGGGTCCTGTTGTCCAGCCAGCTTGTTACCCAGGCTACCACACTGGGATCCACTCCCAGGCTGGCTAACTTGTTTATTAATCTTTTGTGTGGGACTGTGTCAAATGCCTTGCTAAAGTCTAGGTAGGCCATATCCACAGCCCCTCCCTGGTCTACTACTTTGGTTACCCAGTCAAAGAAATCTATTAGATTCGTCTGACATGACCTTCCCACTGTGAATCCATGCTGCCTTGGGTCCTGTGCCCCACTGACCTCTAGGTACTCAACAATTCTTTCTTTGAGAAGTAATTCCATAATTTTCCCCTACCACTGAGGTCAAGCTAACAGGTCTATAGTTTCCTGCCTCTGCCTTGCTCCCACATTTGTGAAGGGGAATCACATCTGCCCTCCTCCAGTCCTCAGGTACCATACCATCCTCCCATGATTTGTTTAAAAGGGTAGTCAGTGGCGTCACTAGGTCTTTCCTTAGTTCTTTTAGAATTCTGGGGTGAATCCTATCAGGTCCCATTGCTTTGTCCACTTTGAGTTTTAGGAGTTCTTTCAGGACCCTTTCTTCTGTGAATAGACTGGTATTAACCTTCCTATCCAGAATGCTTCTATTGTTTGGTTTAGGTACCTCCTCCTCTTCTTCTTCTTTTGTGAATACTGAGCAAAAGTATTCGTTCAGTATCTCTGCCTTTTCACAGTCACCCTCTGCCCACCTTCCCTCCCCTTTATTAAGCCTCACTATCCCTTCCTTAGTCTTCCTTCACTCCCTGATGTATCTATAAAAGGTTTTAGCCCCCTTCTTAACTGAGTTAGCTATTTTTTCCTAGTTTAGGCCTTCACTATTCTGACTGCCTTCCCTGCTTCCTTCTGCTTTAACTGATGCAATTCTCTGTCCTGCTCCTTCTATGATTTCTTGTACTTCCTGAATGCTATATTTTTCTTCCTAACCTTCTCTGCCACCTCCTTTAAGAACCATAGTGGTTTTTTACTTGGTTTTGTTTTGTTTTGTTTGTCTCTGATATATTTAGCACTGGCTGAATGCATGGGTCCATTCAGAAACAGAAACATAGAATTTGATGGCAGATAAGGACCGCTTGGCCCACCCAGTCTGCCCATTTCCCTACCTAATGGATAAGCTGCAGATACTAGTTAACCAGCAGCCTACTTCTTCCTACCCCCACCACCTAGAATTGCCTTATGACTGTCCCATGCATGCTTGAATTCCACCACTGTTTTTGACTCCACAACCTGCTCCGGAAGGCCGTTCCATGCATCCACAACCCTCTCTGTGAAAATACTTCCTTAAATGACCAGCTGAGCCACCCCTCTATCTTCAAATTGTGCCCCTTGTTCTTGCACACCTCTTTTTTGAAAGATGCTACCCTCTTGGACTTTGTTGATTCCCTTGAGGTACTTGAAAGTTTCTATCATGTCCTCCCTCTCCCTCCTTTCCTCGAGGCTATACATATTAAGCTCCTTAAGTCTCTCTTCATATGTCTTCCGGTGCAGACCCTGCACCATTTTAGTTGCCCTCCTCTGGACAGCTTCCATCCTGTCTATGTCTTTGGGAGATTGGGTCTCCAGAACTGCACGCAGTACTCCAGATGGGGTCTCACCAGCTGTCTGTACAGAGGGATAATAACTTCCTGTTTTCTACTGGTGATGCCTCTCTCCCTATGCATCCCAGTATCCCCCCAGCCCTCCTTGCTGCCCTCTCACATTGCTTACCCACCTTTAGGTCATCTGATATGACTACCTCCAGGTCCCTTTCCATTTTTGTTGTTGTTAGTATCTCACCCCCCATTGTATACTCTTCCCCTGGGTTTTTTGTTTCCCAGGTGCATTACCTTGCACTTCTTAGCATTGCTTCTAAGCTGCCATACATTTGGCCATTCCTCTAACCTTGCCAAGTCCCTTCTCATCCTTTCCACCCCACTTTGTGCATCAACTCTGTTGCAGATCTTTGTGTCATCTGCAAAGAGACATACTTTTCCTTCCAGTCCCTCTGCAATGTCGTTTATAAAGACATTGAAGAAGACCGGTCCTATTACTGAACCCTGTGGTACCCCACTAGTAACCCCCCTTTCTTCAGAGTGGACTCCATTTACTATTATTCTCTGTGTCCTATTCTCCAGCCAATTCTTTACCCAGGTTGTCATCTTGGGACCCACTCCCAGGCTGGCTAACTTGTATATTAATCTTTTGTGTGGGACTGTGTCAAATGCCTTGCTAAAGTCTAGGTAGGCCATGTCCACAGGCCCTCCCTGATCTACTACTTTGGTCACCCAGTCAAAGAAATCTATCAGATTCATCTGGCATGACCTTCCCGCTGTGAATCCATGCTGCCTTGGGTCCTGTGCCCCTCTGGCCTCTAGATACTCGACAATTCTTTCCTTCAGAAGTGATTCCATCATTTTCCCTAGCATTAAACAATATGTGTTGCTTTCCACTGAGGACATGGTAACACACCAGTGTGATTTGTATACAAATTTAGACATTTTCCCAACGGAGGAAAAAATCCTTTTAAATCTGTACAAAGTAACCTACAGCATCCTCATACATGAATCACCTGCAACTTTTTTTTAACAAACTACAGGGCATACATACTTCCTATCAAACAAGAAAAGCTGTATCAAGGTGTTTCAAAGAATAACGTACAAAAACTAAAAACGCAAAGAGATGCCTTCCTTTTTCTGTTACGTTTCTCCTAAATCATCTCCCAGTTGAAGTAAGCCTGTCACAACCAGTGACTAGATATACTTTGATGGAGAAAACCAAATCTCAAGTGTTAATGCACTGAACAATAGTCTGCCATGTTGAAAACTACAGTATTTGTTTAGTAATGTGTAGCACATACAGTTTTCTTATGGTAACCCTTTGTCTTACTGTTAGTTACTTTAACATATTTTGTGTACCGTTATATTAATGTTCTGTGTCAGACTTGGTTGAAAATGGGTTTCTAGCCCAGACCACTACATGGTAAAACAAATAAAAAACAGTATTTTAACACCCCTCTCCAGCCAGGAAGGGAAGAGGGCTTGTTTACTAGAGTGCCTGACCGTGGAGTCCCTGACAGCCTGAGGGGGGATCTAGAGCACCAGTTGTTAGGTGCTGACAGACATGGTGATAATGACAAAATGTTAGGAAGGTACCGTACAGGTGTGCCTCCAGGGTACCTCTGCCTGAGGGTTCTTGCCAGGCTTCCTGAAGAGGCAGGGACCTCTTACTAGAAATAGCTGTCTGTGGATCCAGTGCATGTGAGAATGGTAGAACTCATTGTCCTGGCATTTGGTAGCCTCCGGGGACAGGCACTGGACAGCGGTGAAGAATCTGGGGAGTTTTACAAAGTAACCTACAACATCCTTATGCATGAATCACAAGCAACTTTTTTTTAACAAACTACAGGACATGCATACTTCCCATCAAATATGAAAAGCCATGTGTAGGAAAATCAGAAGGTCATTGGTTCTAGCCCCACACCCGTTACTTGGGATAATATCCATAACTGACACTGTAGTGATATATGAGGGGGTTACTGTAATGTTGAGGTGCCATCCTTCTGAGAAGACATTAAACAGACGTCTCTTCTACCCATTTCTGATCACTCTCCAGCTGAAGGTAAAAGATACCATGACACTTATGGAAGAAGGACATTTTTTTATTTAAAAGAAATAAAACAATAACAGCACATAATATTTACAGATTTACAAAATGAACAAAGAACCACGCAGGAGAAAAAGAAAAAGAAATGAAAATTAATCAATTTATAGTCAATAGTTTAAAAAGATAAGACAAACAAGTATAATAATTAAAATATAAGCAAAAGCAAAACATAAAGACAGTGAAAAACTATCTTACCACCCCTACTTACAGTTATGAGGGAACTTCCAATGAAGTTATTCCATATTTGTAAAGGGCCAACACAAGTATAACTACTTCAAAATCCTATTAAAGCAGTATTTCAACAGTTTGTGGATCATACCACCAGAACACATTTTAAAATCTTTTAAAGATACCAACAAAACTGTGTCCCTTATAACATTAGATTCATTGCAAAAAAACTACGTTAATGCAGACAGAGTTGTGGAATGCAAAGCGCACAAAGAAGGAAAATAAAAAAAAAATAGGAATTTGGGTCTCCAGAGTATTGGCAAATCAGTGGTGGGGTCTTACTTGGGGTTGTCAACCCTAATGCCCACTCCTCTCCCCACCCTATAGCCTCCAGTCCAAAGCACAAGATACAGCTCCAACTTAATGCCTCATAGTGATACAGTATAGCCAACATGAGCTGTCAGAGTTTCTTCAGGCATGGCCCTATGGACCCTGTGTGAAGACATCACATTTGACCTCGTCTGATCAGGAGAGGAGGTGGGCATGAAAGTGGACAACCCCAAGTAAGACCCCACCACTGATTCGTCAATACTCTGGAGACCCAAATCCCTGATGTTTTTCATTTCCCTTCACTGTGCGCTTTAGGTTCCACAACCCTAATGTCTGTATTAATAAAGGAATAATGTATGACAGCGTGTGTGTCGAACTGGGATAATGCCACACCTGGGGGGGGGGGTTGGCCACAATGCCACAGGCTGAGTGCGTCCAATGTCCCAGGCATGGTGTTATCCCAGCACGACACACACCCTGAAGTGCATTATTCCTATTATACAATGGCTTGTTGTTATACAGAATAAAAAAATAATTTTAAAGAATGTTTTTGTTAGTGTGGAAAATTATTTTTGTTTCTTAAGAGAAGATGATAAAACAATCCTAATCCAACAGATCCAATGCAATCAGTCAGGAGGTTCACAGTGCTGAGATTAGACCCGTGGTGCTATGCTGGGATAATGCCATGGGTCCAGCCCCAGATTGGCCAATCACAGTCCAAAATTCTTTCTTATCATTGTATAATGTAGTTTTTTTGCAGCACCTTCCCCATCAGCCTTGTCCCATTAAACCGGCTCACTGAGTTTGCACCTGAACTCAGCTCCTGGCATTGTAAGGCAGCGTATTCCCCAGTGGTGCAACTGACATCCCTGCAAACAAGGTTACTTGATAAATGCTTTGTTTTTTGATATTTTGACCCCAAAATTTTAACATAGTCTTCTTATGACTGCACCTCATGAACCCGGTGGATGAACATTTTTAAATCCCTACTAAAACACCATTCCACGCCACAGGTGCGAAAACATGTTTTGGACAGGATTTGAAAAAAAAAAAATACAGCTGTAATGTTCATGAGGTGGTGTGAAAAAAAGGCTATGTTGTAAATTTGGACTCAAAATACTGAAAACGACCAGTTATGTGTGTGTGTAGAAAAATTTCAATGAACGCTTGTAACTTGGCCTTGTTTAGGAATGTTTTCACCAAATTTTCAGCATGGCCTGTTTGGGACCCCACCTCATGAACACTGTTGGTGAAATTTCATTATTTGGTCCTGAAATGTGATTTCACACAGTGACCACAAAATCATCTTCTGGGCCTGATTAACGAAATGACACTGACAGTGTTCATGAGGTGAGGTCCCAAAAAGGTTATATTGAAAATCTGGTGAAACAATTCCTAAAATGGCAAAGTTACGAACATAAGTTCAAAACGCCATTGAAATACATTATACAGCGCTTACGTGTATTCCTCAGTTCACGGTTTGGCTTTGAAGAGTGCAGATGTGTCTTGGTCCACAGCAGATGACAGAGTTTGACATCAGCTGGTAAGTATAGGGCAAAGGGGTGTGGGGAGGTGGGTGCTCAGTGAGATGGTCAGGATGGAGAGGGGGACAGCAGTGATGAGGAGGGATCGTTTTCTTTGTTTCAGGTTAAAAAAGACATTGTGGGACAGTTTTTTTCTTTACAGGAACCACTATTAGTTAACATACAGTATGACAATCGGGGGGGGGGTGGCACTAAACACCAGGGAAATGACAAAACAATGGGGAAAGCAATCATAGGGTGAAGGTACCTCTAGACACCAGGGAAATGACTAAACAATAGGGACAGCAATCTGATGGTGGGAGGGGTGAGGTTGCCACTAGACACCAGGGAAAGGACAAAACAAGGGGACAGCAATTGGAGGTTGGGGCAATTAGACATCAGGAAATAAGGAAACAAAGGAGCAACAATTGGGGTGCCACTAGACACCAAGGAAATGAATTGGAACAATGGGTACAGCAATCAGAAGATGGGGGGTGCCACTAAACACCAGAGGAGCAAAACAAAACCATGGGGACAGCAATCAGATGGTGGGGTGGCCACTAGACACCATGGAAAACATAAAAAAAATATGTGTGTTGCATCATATGCCGTGGTGTTCTGCTATTCGAAACACCACAGTACATGATATGACACACATAATGAAATACGATAACAGAACATAAAGGGAAGGGTCATCCGGTGGGGGGAGGGATCAGTAGTCACCAGGGAAAACTTTATTACATATTGGGCAGGTGATTGGGTGGAGGGAGGGAGGGACCACTAGCCACCAGGGAAAAGGTACTTACATCCCAGGGTTGCTTTTTCCTTATGTGTTTCATACCATATATTGTGGTATTCTGCCGTACGACACACCAGAGTATATGATAGGACACACATACAGTACCAAAATAATGCAACAGGACATTACGCTTTTGCAAAAATTCAGCTATATTTAGAATGTTGATTTTTTTACACTGTGCATGATCACAAATAGAACTTTTTTCTTAAATAATTTATAAAGTACTAGCCCCCAAAACATAAAAATTACAAAGCACTTACCTTGAGCAAAACTCTGTCAAACCTGAAATTTTCAGCTTTCAAATCCTCATATTTGTTTAGTTATCGGGTGGCAAAAAAAGTCTTACAATTTTCAAAATAGGTGAGTTTTACATTTTTTTGCACCACTGTAACTTTGCCCCCACTGAACTGATCTACATGAAAGTTTCAGGATCAAGAGAACCTGGCACAAAGGCTGTGCCTTCCAAATTACATGTAAATCGGTTGAACAGGGGCAGTTATTAAGGTGCAAAAACTGAGGTTTAACATGTAAGTGCTTACTCAACTCCAATATACAGGCTCGACTGCACCTGTATAATACATCAGGATATGACATAATTTATTTCTGCAATGAAAAGGCACATCTCGTTTGCCAAATACAACATTTAGAATGACAAAAATTACAGTAAAAGTATTTGTATTATACTGATTTTAGAATGGCAAAACATGTAATCAAAGCATCTTTATTGTGCTGTTTCCACCCTGCAGAGATTATATCTACAATCAAATACTGGCAAGTGATCTGGGTGAATAGTAGCTCTTCCCATTGTTAGGTTGAAAAAGATCAAAACTTCACAACATATGGACAGGACAGAAAAGGATGTGTCTGGGTTTCCAAAACAGATGTACAACTAGTTCTGGAGCAGTATCTTCTGTATTTGTTTGCATTTTAGTGAATCCAAGATGACCATGGCTACTTAAACATAACACATTCCATATGTGGGTTGGTACCCAAGGAGTGGTCAACCGGGACAACCCCTCCATTTCTAAGCCATGTGGCCATTTCCAAAACTGAAGTGGCTCTAAAAACAAATGACTGCATATATACAGTACATACAGTTGTTTCCTACTCCAGTTTTTCATCATCTCTACTGACAAACCTCATTGCCTTATTTTAGATAGGGTCAAACTTACATGTCCAAGAAGACTCTTTTTACTGAGGGATTTCATAAACTTTAAATGCCCATGTCCCCATCCTAGACAGAATGGTTCAACCATTCCTCTAGAATGAGGACCCAATACTTCTGGATGCCAAACAACACTTTTTGAATATTGGCTGCTAGAAATACACTGTAAAAAAAAGGCCAAAAGGATTTATCATATTACCCCTCCCTCTTGGATCCTCCTGTATGTGATTCCTCTCTTGATTGGGTTCAGTCTACTATTCTACAGTGACAAATATACTAAACAGTTTGACCTCCAATTGTGATAGGACTGGGTAGACATAACTTATAAATAAAACAAAAATTTGTCAATGCCGAATGTTCACTGCTGCATTGCTGTCGTACCAGTTCTTGCTTATACACATTTTTACTATATATTTACCCAGAATAGACTAGATCAGTGGTATCCTGCTTTTCTACATTTTAAAATTGTATTTACCCAGGAAAGGCCAGCCGAGTGGCAATATCTAATTTTCAGTGGGCTCCCACATTTTGACCTCAAATTTCCAACAGTCTTTTTTTGACCTGACGTTATGATTAAGACAGGTGGAATTATTTAAATCCCACATGAAAGGTGATTTTGCAGTGTGACTGTGAAACCAAATTGTGGAGGGGATTTGAAAAATGACACCTGTTGTGTTCAAGAGGTGGGGTAACACTAGGGATATGTTGAACATTTGGGGCCAAAATCTGCAAAAATAAAGTTATGAGTAAATGGTGGAACAATTCACTGTTTCTTCATAACCCAGTTGTTTTTTTACATTATGACCCCACATTTTTTTAACATAGTCTTTTTATGCTCACTCATTCTGAGCTTGACAGGTGTCATTTATAAAATAGTGACTGAAACATCATATTGTGCCACAAATGTGAAAACACAGTTTGTTCAGGATTTGAAAAATGGCAGCTCATAAGGTGGTGTGAAAAAAAGGCTATGTTGAAAATGTGGGGTCAAAATATTGAACATTCTCAAAGTTACAAGAGTACATTGAACATTTTCAATGTACGTTCATAAGTTTGTTATTCTGTAATATTTTTACATGAAAACTTCAACATAACCTTTTTATAACCCTACCTCATGAACAAGGGCAGATAACATTTTCAAATCCTGCCCCAAAGGGGGATTTGTGCCGCAAGTACAAAAACACATTTTGGCCAGGATTTGAAAAATGACAGCTGTTACATTCCTGAGGTGGTGTGAAAAATGGCTATGTTGAACATTTGGGGTCAAAATGTTGAAAATTACCAAAGTTATGAGCATGTGTTGAAAAATTTCTATGTACATTCAGAACTTTGATTGTTTTAATATTTGTACTCCAATGTTTCTACAGTCTTCTTATGACCTATGTCATGAACATTGGCAGAAAACATTTTCAAATCCTGCACAAAGGTGATTTCACACAGCAACCACAAAATCACCTTTTTGGATGGATTTGAATAATTTTACTGCCCTTGTTCATAAGGTGGGGTCCTAAAAAAGCCATGTTGAAAATATGGGGAAACATATTTAAAAATGACCAAATTATGAGGACAAGTTCAAAATCCATTGAAATACATTGAACTGGATACTGATTCCATCAGTTCCTGGTCTGGCACTGAAGAGTGAAGATGTGTCTCCTGTCCAGAGAGAATAATAGTGCTGGACCCCTGGCAAGTAAGTTAGGGGTGTGGAGAGTGTGGGGTGGTGGGTGCTGAGTGGGAGGGTCAGGTGGGAGGGACAGTAAAATTAGCAGTGTGCCAGTGGCAGCAATAGACATCAATGGACAGTTTCCTTTTTTACAGGATATATAAAAATAAAAAATAAATTATGAGGGATGTCTTTCTTTACTGCAGGTACCATCACTGGGGATTGGGCACCCCAGTATTATGTTTGGCAGCACCAGGGGTGGGCTCCCTGGTGTTACACAGTGAAAATTGGTGGGGTTGGGGTACTATCCAGCACTGGGGATTGCACACTCTGGTATCAAAAAATTAAAAGTAAGGGGTAGGGGTGTGAGGTGGTGGGTACTGAATGGAAGGGTCAGATGGGGGGAGGGTAATGGGGTGGTTTCCCAGTGATGAAAACAGACATTAATGGACAGTTTTCTTTTTCACAGGATGTATAAAAATAAAAAAAAGACTATGAGGGATGGCTTTCTTTATTTCAGGTACTGACAGTGGGGACTGGGCACCCCAGTGCTGGTGTTACATTTGACGACACTAGTGGTGGGCTCCTCAGTGTCACACAGTGAAAACAGGCAGGATGGGAGATGTTAGCCAGCACTGGAGTTTGGACACCCCAATATCAGGAAAATTAAGAAGGGGAAAGCAATAGGAGGTGGGTGGGATACTTGGCAGAGAGTGGGAAGGATTGTTTTTATGTTGCAGGGAGGACTACAGTAGGCTGTTCATGATGCTGATCAACTCTATTTGCTGGTTGGCTTATGCAGATCAAAGGAAAGAGCCATCCTATAATTCAGGAGACTCTTTTCTTTGAATTACACAAAGTTTCCATCCAGCAAGACCAGAACAGTGCCATGATCAGCATGGCTGATGATTGATCTGGCACTGTGGAACCTGTTGCAGACTGCTCTGCATTGGACCTACACTGACACACCTCTCAAACCCCACTGTCATACCAATATGTTCACTTTGTGCAAGCACATGGGTGAACACAAATATGGGCAATACTAGAGTTTTAATCAAAAAGACCCTCTTTTTTTGCAGAGGTTCCATCTCTTCCAAATTGTCATCCATGCTAAAGTCACCTGAATGTAATTATTTCAGTTGGTCATAGCTGGATTACCCCCCCCCCCAAAAAAAGTAACCCTCCCAAATTCTGATTGTATCCCCAGTGATATGGCTACCTACTTTCACTTTGGTGCAACCCTGCTTATTTCCTATGCCAATCCCTCTACTTTTCTCAAAAATTGATTGAGGCACCTGAGGCTTCCAAATATTCATCCAGCTTCTCTTTATGTGCCAAACCATCGTCTGCTGCAAATGAAAACAAACACACGTAATCTGCATAAGAAATAATTTTAACCTTTTCATAACTAACTTTTGGTATCAAGCCTTAAATCTCATTTCTTCTCTTCAGTTGGCAAATCAGTGGGTCAGTGCAGGACACATTCAGGAGTGGGCTTCGGGAAGCAGCTGTGTCTCATCCTTCTATTGACAGACAGTTCAGGGACCAACCAGCCATTCACATAAGGGATTATCTTAGCAGTTTTTTATAAATTTCATGACCAAGAGATGAATATGGGAGGGATCCCATATGCAGTCAACACTAATGATAACAAAACAACCATATGCTATCTTGTCAAAAGCTTTGGCTTGGTCAATTGACACAATATTCTCATTTACCTTTCCCTCAGTTCCTCTCTCTATAAGTGCATAGATCACCAGTAAATTGTCATGGATGCTCCTATTTGCTATGGAGCACAATTGAGCCATGTCAGTCAAATGCCCTAAGATCTGGGATAACTGACCATCAAATACTTTGGATGAAATATTTTGGTCAATATTTAATAAACTTATTGGCATCCAACTATTAATATCAGACCCTTCCCCTTTCTTAAATGAAGAAAAAAAAAAAGCTAAACAGAACCTGAGTCATTTAGTCCAGAGATGTATCAGACTGCAACATAAGGAATAATGTATCTGTGACCATACATAATGAGTCAGTGTTTCCATCTTGGGGCTGAGATAACAGCATATAGACCTCAAGAGCAAAGCTTGAAAGGTCCTTGCTGTTATCTTAGCCTTGAGATGGAAACACAAAGCAAGTTGTAGATGGCCATCCATGTATATTTTTTTATAGATTGTTTTTTTAATATCAGAACAAAGAGAGGAGTACTGAGCTCGTAATGATTTTTAGTCAATGAAATTGCTGTAAATACATTAAAAGAGGTCACAACATGTTCATTCTGGTGGGTTCAGTTTGTCTGCTGTGGCCCCAAGTTCAATAAAGAAGAGATTTCTTATTTCTGTTTTCTTTTCTTTTCTTTGATTCCCCAATGTGCTGTGAAGTCTGAGTCTTGGTGGCATCATTTACTGAAACTGACTCAGGCTTCACACACTTGTACGCACATGCTCCTACTACACAAGTTCAAGACATCTGTGTTAGACTAAGCACATGTCAGATGCTATATTTTGCACTGTACAGTTGTTCTCTTGGTCCAAAATAATTCTTCTCTCTGTGACATTATTTTTGAAAACACTGCCACCAACATTTTTTCCTTTGTTTGTGGAGAGAGTTTTAGTGAATGGGATTCATGGTGTCATAGTGAGAATGCCTCTGTGGTAAGTGCAGCACTAACAGACAAAAACAGTGTGAGAGAGTGTCAGAAGACAGTGCATGGCACAGCTTAGCTGAATCAGTAATGCGAGAATGTACATAACAACTTTAGAACCATCTATAAAAATGTTTGACCTATCCATAGCAACTTTCAAACCATCCATAAACTTTTTTTGAGAGTCATCGATTTCCATTCATAAATAAGCCCAAACCATATACAGTACTATATATAGGTCACTGACCTATGCAGCCAGTATAGTGTTATGCTTGTGCAACTGTATTAGTTAACTGTAGATTGGTTTTGGCCATTCGCATTCTCTATTCCAGAGGAATTACCACCCTGTAGCGGTACGAAGGCAAGGAACTCTCAGAGAGGGTTCCACCCCTAGAGGTGCCTCGGGATGATTCCCATGACTAAAGGTACCTTAGGAATCCCCCTAAGGAGAGAGTGCTGCCACTGGAGGAGGAGGGCAGGATGGTGGGCAAGAAAAATGCTTCACAATAAGGCTGAGAGGAACTGCTTATATAGCTCAGGAAGTGGGAGTGGCTAGCTGCTTGGCCACTGAACTCCAGGAAAAGCCTTTCCAATTCACTGACCTATGCAGCCAGTATAGTGTTATGCTTGTGCAACTGTGTTAGTTTGGTTTTGGCCATTCACACTCTCTATTCCAGAGGAATTACCACCCTGTAGGTGTACAAAGGCAAGGAACTCTCAGAGAGGGTTCCACCCCTAGAGGTGCCTCGGGATGATTCCCATGGCTAAAGGTACCTTAGGAATCCCCCTAAGGAGAGAGTGCTGCCACTGGAGGAGGAGGGCAGGATGGTGGGGCAAAGAAAAAATGCTTCACAATAAGGCTGAGAGGAACTGCTTATATAGCTCAGGAAGTGGGAGTGGCTAGCTGCTTGGCCACTGAACTCCAGGCAAAGCCTTTCCAATTCACTGACCTATGCAGCCAGTATAGTGTTATGCTTGTGCAACTGTGTTAGTTTGGTTTTGGCCATTCACACTCTCTATTCCAGAGGAATTACCACCCTGTAGGTGTACAAAGGCAAGGAACCCTCAGAGAGGGTTCAACCCCTAAAGGTGCCACGGGATGATTCCCGTGGCTAAAGGTACCTTAGGAATCCCCAAAAGAAATGTAGTATCATCTCCAAAAGGGAGGCAACATGAAGCATATGAGCAAGCAGTAACTGTGCCACAGGAGCAGTAACTGTAACATAGTAGTGGAGAAACATAGGCAGTTTGATAATGCAATGAAATGCTCAGTTGGATAATGTAATAAATACCCAGGCTTGTGTAGCATGATACTGATGGTTTGTGTTGAGATTAGGGGATCCCCCAAGGAGAGAGGGAATGGCAGGACATCTTCCACCTCCATCCAACAGTGGAACTTACCCAAAGAAACTAGGAGAAACAACTATGCTGACTAAGTGTTATGACCTGAGGCAATGGAGGAGAGATAAAAACTCCTATGAGGAGGAAATCTCTGGGGATCCAAGGCCTAGGTCGCCTTCCCTCCAGGCTTGGAATAGTTTAGTTAGTGACAGCTCTGCAGCTGCAATTTAGAAAACCCAATTAAAGGGAGGTGGAAAATATTCCAATTTGGAGGAAGGCTCTCACTCAAACCCTCTAGCGGGAACACCATGGAACATTGTGAGAAAACTCTGCAACAATACATGCATCCAAGGTGCAGGAGGAGAGCAACAACTGCAGAGGCACTCACCTGCCCTACCCGGCTTAAATCAAACCAGGTGAACCAAAGGCAGTCATAGGGAGAATGCAGTGAAGGTGCCTCACTAGGGAAACCACTAAAGTCAATGGCTAACCATTATAGTGGAACACTAGAGCCAAAGGAGGTAACTTTTTCCACCCTTCACCACTAGTCTTAAATTCTACACCAGGAGCTGCTGTTATGTAGCAGGCAGCTACAACCAAGCCCGGGGTGAGAACATTCTCAGCTATGGACCAGGTGAGAAGGACCCCACCCAAAGCTGGACATGCTCGAGATGTGGACTAAATGCAGAGCGAGATCATTGACTGCAGGAACCCTGTGCCAGAATAGAATGTCTGGCATGCCCCAGAAATTGATTGAGAGCTGAAAAGCTGGTGAGCTGAATGAGCATGGCATGCTGAGATCATAATGAGCATTGAGTGCTGAGACCTTGCAAGGTCGAATGCAGATTGAGTACAGCAGAATCCCAGAGGCTGAAGCCGAGGGATGGCAGTAGGCATGAAGCAGTGGTTTACGAAAGCAAGGAGCAATGGTTGCGTGAGTAAGTGTGGACCTGCACATAGGTCAGTAAGCAGTAGTAGTGATAGGTGGACCTGCACGGACGTCTGCATAACATACTGTATAGCATTAACAGCACTGAATTGGGGGCAAGCCAGCCAGACATGAATAGCCAAATCAAGCTGACAAATACTCTGAGGATTTTTCGTCGGCAAGGAAATTTTTAATATCAGAGCTATATTAACAGCCTCAGCAGGAGCTTAGTTGGCTGACTTCAGAGTTGTAACTGTAATAAAACAGGGAGACAATGCTTAAAAGCAGGTGTAGCCAGGCAGTGCAATGAAGCTGCAAGTAGAATGAGAGCAGGAATGAGCAGCACAGCTAGGGTCAGAGTAAACTGTGTCAGGTGGAAAGAATTGAGTATGCAACATGGAGTAGCTAAGGCTGAGCTGAAACACACAGAAAATTATTGCAGTTGCATTGCAGTAGTTTGAGCATGGTGAGCACAGTGTACAATAGTAATTAAAGTAAACTTAGAAACAAAGTCCCCCCCCCAGAAAAGGGAAGGAAGCACACACAGCCGAAGGCAGAATACAAACCAGAAGCAGGAAAATAAACACAGAAGTCCAGCAGAGACAAGCAGGAGTAGCAAGGGGGGGAGGGGGAGGCAGGCCCCAGCCAGCCAGGGAGGCCCAAGAAGCTCAGAGGACAAACTGACAGAGCCTTCGGCTGTAAAGAAAAAATGCTTCACAATGAGGCTGAGGAACTGCTTATATAGCTCAGGAAGTGGGAGTGGCTGTCTGCTTGCCCACTGAACTCCAGGCAAAGCATTTGCGATTAAATAGTTCACATAATACAAGATGTAACTGAGGGGCAAAGGTTTTCTAAAATTCTACTGATAATCCATTCAACCCAGGAGCTGTGTGGTTCTTTAACATCTTAATAGATTCTTTAACCTCCCTTACTGTGTTCTCATTTATATTTGCAGGGTAGACATGGTCAGATATTTTCTGAAATTTCTGTCATCTCTCTGAAGGAAGTCCCAGCCTGCCTGCCGTACCACTATGGGCCACCAGAGAGAATCTCTTTATATACATTGCAAAATATCTGGAAATATCTAAACATATCTATGCCTGCAACTTTCAAGAAACTGCTTGTCTGAATCTGCTACTAATGGCACACTAATTTCTTCTAACAAGGAGGTCTCAAAAAAACCTGATGCACGTGGTCTTGAGAACAGACCCAAAGCAAGTTCAGAAATAACCTCAAACAAATCTGATTTTGAAGTTGCTATGGGACCATTTAAGTTCCGTAATGCAGGAATGGAATAAAATGCTTATTGACCCTATCTTGGTAGGCTTTGAAGGAATCAAATGCCTGCTGAGTCTCTTGTGTGCCAAACTGTTGCTCTTTTGTAAAGAATTTGCCTTATTATACTGCCATTGTCGCATTTCTAACTTTACCTAATCTGAGCTGAAAAATCATGACCGTCCTGTATTCTTATAATAATTTATATACCTGGAGACATAACCCAAAGTATTTTTTATGTTCTCTATCAATTTTATTTCTGGAGAACCTACAGATATAATTGTGAAAACCTTTTTTTTATTCCTCTCACCATTCTATCGTATTGTTATAGGTATACTCTACAGAGATCCTGGCTTTAAATAGTTTTGTTCTTCCAAATTTCACATTTTCATCACTAAGCAGAGACGCATTTAGTCTTCAACACCCTTAGCTCTTAGTGGAGGAGGAGGAGCCTATAGAACATTGGCATAATACCAATAGATGATCTGAGGATTCTGCAGAAATAGTGTCAGCTGTGGTTGCTTATCAAGTCTGGGAAAAAAATAAGAAATCAGTTTTAGAGGGTAAGGTTACCCTAGTTACTAAGGGAATCTTACCCTCTAAAACTGATATTAGGGCCTAGTATAAGTATGTTCCCCATGTTAATGCAGGGAAAAGTAAGCATCATATAAACCAACTGTTGCTAACAAATGTAAACAATTAGAGGCACAGGGTTAGCTTCATGAAATAAATACCACATGGATAATGCACACTACTTCAGGTAGCATGTTCTAATTCATACCTCCTGACTCAGGAAACAGCTCCAGGAAAAAACAACAGCAACTAGCTGGGATACAACAATACTCCAGCCCAACACTGTGGAAGTAGCACATGCAAACTGCAGAGGTCCATCAGCTGAAGGATAGCAGGACAGGACACTACTGCCATTGAGAACAAAAACACAGCCAGCAATGCAGGTACAGTTACAAAACATGTACAAATGGTGCAATTCATTAGGGATGCAGGCGCTGCAGCTCACATAACTGCTGCAAACAGAGTTGCCTTCATTAGCATGGCAATGATTAGCATTTATAACATGGTGAGAAAAATGTAAGCGTCCTGATTGGCTGACAGACCAGTAAAAGAGTGTAATTATGAGATAATAGTTATACTACTGAACTTCTTTTAGACCAAGAGCCTGTGTACCGCATCAAATCACTACACTCTATACCTGTCAGTCAAACTGGCAGTCACTATTTGCTGTTCTGGGATTCCCTTTCTGTTGAAATGGACTGCTTCATCAATCTTGCAATAATGTTAATGTTTTACTTATGTTAACACAGTATATTGTATTTTTTGCATAAAGATTAGAATGACATTTTTCTCACCCTGTTATCAATGTGATAAGATACTTCAGGGATGTGTAATTATGGGGGAATAATTGTACTGTGGTCTCAGTTGTTTAAAGGCACTTAGCTCCAACACCTCATGCCCAACAACATCCTTGAGCCATGCAGTTATTCTCCCATAATTACACACTCCGGCATGTCTTATTGCATACATTAGCCACACATCCTAAAACACTATAGCACAACATTCGGGAAACAAATAGTACAGTGTTTCTGCTGTACTAAATAAGGGGGTTCTCAAGCACCCTTTAAATAAACAGGACTGCACCAGGATGCAGTAGTGCCACAAAATGCTAATCGTATGGGTGTCTACAAACTGACAACAGCCCATCAGAAGAAGGAAAGGGATGCAGAGGTTTATTTTAGTTGTTTTATTTATAAATTATTCACTCAAAATAGTTCAGCTTAGATGCAGCATATTGTTTTCCATGGGTCCTACCTCTCCCTTTTACCACAGCTGGGTGGTCTGGAGCACTGGGGGGTTAAATGACTTGCCCAAGGTCACACAGTGTTATTTTGGCTCTAGCAGGGTTTGAACCTGTGTTCTTCTGGTTCCCAAGTCAAGAAACCTAAAGACTATAAAAGGTGTTGGTTTTCCAGGAAATAGACTGACTACTGCATAATGGATCACTGTGCTTTTAATGGTAGATAGTGCGTGCTGTTTGCCCATTCTGAATCACATGGTGCTTGCACTACTGCAGGCTTCTATGTAGTAGTACCTATGATGTCATCTTCTGTAGCCCAGATAACAAGATACTGACCTCATGAATTTCAATATGTCATGTGCAAAGCTGTACTCCATGGCTTTTGAATACAACTACTGAACCTGTTAGCAGTGCTCCTGTTGTTTCATGAATCTTGTAGCACTGCAGAAATGGTTGCGGTTTCTTTATTTACTGTATGCTACTGTCATCTTCATGAATCCAGCCCACAGTATGTTCTTCTGTCTACAGGTCTCTCTCCGGGGTGAAAAGGGGGCATTTAAATCCCCTCCAGAAATAACTGCTTGAGATATAAAGGGGTTAGGGAATGTCTTTTAATAGCTCAGTGCTTGCTGCCTTAGTCTGAGGCGCATACAAGCAGATTAAGCAATATGGATCCCATCCCTACTTTCATACAAAGCTCTCCCAGAGTGGAACTTAGACATATAGACATTAACAGCAGATAAAGGCTGCTGGGCCCACACAGTCTGCCTATTTTTATTATCTTCCTTTTTTGCTACAGATCCTACTTGAGCTGCAGTGCTGTCTCTTTCCCCACATTCCTTACCCCAACAATTTCCTTGTGCCTATACCAGGCATGTTTGAACACCATAACTGTTTCCTCTCCCACTACCTCTGCTGGAAGGCTGTTCTTGGAATTTAGCACCCTTTCTGTAAAGAAGTACTTCCTTACATCTCTCCTGGACCTGCCTACCTCCAGCTTCATTGCATGACCCCATATTTTAGAACACCTTTTGTCTGAAAAATAATCCCCGTACCTTATTAACCCCCTTGAGGTACTTTAAGGTCTCTATCATATTCTACCTTTCTTCTGTTCTCTAGGTGTACACAGTGAGCTCCTTTAGCCTCTTTTTATAGGGATTTTACTGCAGGCCCCTGCATCATTTTGGTAGCTTTTTTCTGGACCACCTCCACTCTGTCTGTCTTTTCTGAGATATGGTCTCCAAAACTAGACACATTCCTCAAGCTGGGGTCTTATCTGTGATCTCTATAGGGGCAACCCTACCTCCTTCGTCCTGCTGGTGATACCCCTACCTATGCACCCTATCATTGCACTAGCTCTCCTGACTGCCTTGTCACACTGCCTGGCCACCTTCAGGTCATCTGATATGATTAATCCCAGCTCTCTTTCCTGCTTGATGGTCGTCAATACCTCTCTACTCATTTTGTAATCTGCCCTTGGGTTTCTGTGCCCTAAGTGCATTATTTTGCACTTTTGTGCATTGGAACCCAGCTGCCTTACTCTTGACCACTCATCTAGTTTTCTAAGGTCTCTCTGCTCATCCTTTCCACAACCCCCCCCCCCCACAGTGTTCACCCTATAGCAGATTTTGGTGTCATCTGCAAGGAGGCAGACCTTGCCTTCTAGCTTCTCTGCAATGTCACTTAAAAACACATTAAAGAGGACTGGTCTGAGCATTGATCCCTGTAGCACCCCACTGGTCATCCTTCCTTCCTTCCTCGGAGCATATTTCATTTACCACTACCCTCTGTCTCCTATCCCCTAACCAATTTCTTACCAAGGTTAACACTTTATTTCTCATTCCCAAACTACCAAACCTACTTACCAGTCTCCTATATGAAAAGTTGTCGAAAGTCTTGCTGAAATCCAGGTAGGCCACATCCACTGCTCCTCCCTGATCTAACTCCTTGGTCACCCAATCAAAGAAACCAGATTTCTATGGCATGACCATAGAAACCCTGTGAATCCATGCTGCCTTGGATCTTGTAATCTATTTTATTCAAGATATTCCACAATCTTTTCCTTTAGTAGCGTTTCCATTAGCTTATCTCCCACTGAGGTCTGGCTTACATGCCTATAATTGCCTGCCTCTTCCTTGTTACCACATTTGTGAAGTCTAGGTTAATCGATAGCAACGTAGTCCCACTTCAGTGAAGTGGGACTACATCACTATTGATTAACCTAGATCACTTCCAAGAATTATACTAGAATAAAATTCCCAGTCCATCACAAAGATCAGACCAGGCTGACACAAATGAAATCTCATGAGTCTACTGTTTTTATGGCTTGAAAGAGGTAGTGACTGTTTAAGAAACTGTTGCAAAAGAAGCAACATGGATGCACAGGCTTAGCAGCCTCGGATTATTGGGTCCCAATGAAGAATTTGACTTGAAACCTTTTATTTAGGTCTCTAGGTTTCTTACGACAATGTCTATTCACTGACTGTCTTAGCCTATCTTGTCTGCTTCCACTCTGAACATGCCCTGGTGTGCCCTACGCTCCCCCTCACCACTGCATTTGTATATAACTACCTCCCTCCCTGAGGTGTATCTCTTAGGTTATGATCCCCCGTAATCCTGTATTTCTGCCTCCTTTCCATTCTGCACTTACTGTTGTTACAACATTATGTCAAAACTACTGTCTATGTACAATTGTATTCTCTGTACTATGTAACATGAATGTTGCTGTATGCTACTTTTACTGTATGACTTTTTTATTGTGTAATTCATGCTGACGCAGAACCTTTGTAAAAGAACCTTTGGTTCAAATGTATTTGTAATTTGTTCAGCCTATTTCTCAATACCCTCCTCAGCTCCTGCTTGGGCAATATGGTACTCTATGCCGATGATGCGGTTCTCCTTGCCTCCCAGCCTGACCCCGCATCTCTACAAGAATCCCTGCAGCACACATTCAACCAAGCCGAAAAGTGGTTCCTTGACCACCGGCTGGTCATTAACCTAAAAAAAAACAAATCTATGCTTTTTTCGCATCACCAGAATAAGGAAAAAAATGCCCCCCTCTGCATTCTCCCTAATAATGCTCACCCTCTTGAGCAGGTGTCATCCTACAAGTACCTGGGCATCACCTTCAACTCGGCTCTTATATTCCACACCCACATCAATACCCTGTCCTCAGCCATAAACTCTCAGATTGGCCTTCTCTATTGACACAGAGATTGCTTCCCCTAAACTGCTCTCTGACTGGCCATCTACTCCTCCGTCCTGTCCCTAGTGGACTACAGCCTACCTATCTATGCTGCGGCTGACAATACTGCCCTCACTAGAATCCAGACCTTGATAAACAAGGCCTGCAGGATCCTGACCGGTGCATCCCTCTGCACCCATATTTGCCTGCTGTATTCCACCGCCAACCTGCTCACCTTGGAGGTGCACCTATGCTACTAAACCTGCATACTTGCCAAAAATTCCCTGCTAGGACTCTCCCCCTCCCCAGGGGTCACTGCTTCCCTGTGGCTTGCATCCCCATCCATTGCCTCCCGTAGCTCAGTTAAGGCCACCTTTCTGGTGCCCTGTACCAAGACCTCCCTAGCCCAAAGGTCCTTCCACTATCATGCCCCCACATGGTTAAACTCCCTCCCACTCTCTGTCACTAAGTCTACCAAAATTGGTCCCTTTAAAGTTGCTCTCCGTAACCACCTCTTTGGTGTCCGAAAAGCTGTAGTTGCCCTTAATCAACCTAATGTTTGGGGTCCCTCCCCGTTTCTTGCCCATAGCCTTGACAATGTCTGTTGGACTGCTTCCCCCCCTTTTTTTTCTTTTCCTCAACTCTGTCCCCCCCCACCCTTCCACTTAGGTATTTCCACGGTATGACCAGGATTGTGACTTCTACTATTGTTATACTTTATACGATTGCTATTTATTGCATATAACATTATCCCATAAACCACTGTTATATTTTGTTCTTTTGTTATCTGTATTGCACCTGTATGTTACCACTGTTGTATCTCACACTGTAACCACGTCTACCCTCCATGCGACAAGGTGCCTTTGTAAATGAGTCCCTGACGCAAAGGTTGTAAATCCGACTTTCAAAAATAAATAACTAAATAATCCTAGTATTCAATAAATATGTTTTTTTTTTCTATGCATTGTGAATAGAAATTAGATGAATTTGGACCTGAGCAAATACAGACATTCACGAAATTTGTGTAAAACTGCAATAAAAAACAAAAGAAGATTACAGCAAAACAAAACAGTTAAATAGTATTGGACATCCTAAATCTTTTTGAACTCATTCAGGGATCTCCACTAACCCAAATTAGGAGAGGGAATTGAAAGGATTAAAACTAATGATAAAGTATTTACTTAGCCTCAATGAATACTTTACAAAGATGTCTAAATATAGAGAATAGGTGAACAATTCTTACAATCAATTTGTTGACGAACAGAGTTCCAAGTGTAAAAATGGATCTAAATTTAAATTTTTTCATTCAAGCTGAAAAGGACATTGGTAAACTTTTGAAGGAGTTGACATCTAACAAGGGTACAGGATTTGATAGACTTCATCCAAAACTTGAAGATTGCTGCTAGTCAAAAAACAAAACTTCTGGGGCCCGATATTCAAAAGATTGCCCAGGTGCAAATCCTAGTTTGGTTGCACAAGCCAGGTTTTGTACAGATATGCAATATTGAAAATCCCGGTTAGCGCGGGCAAACAGGGTTTGCACCCGAGCAATTTTCAGAGGGGAGCACAATGTAAATAAAGGGTCAGGGACCTGAATATTGGCACAGTCCAATTTTCAGAGTATGTGCGCTGTGCAAGGCCATATTGCCTGGTCCCCTTACACGGTGCACATACTGCCAATAGAAACCTCAACTTACTCTTGTGCAACCCTAGCAGTTAGCGGAAGAAGTGCATCAGCTACCCCCCTGACCTCCAACACAGTAGTCCCTGGTATCTAGTGGTCCCCACTGCTGATTGCCATCCTGATGTAAAATATCATAATTCCCTGGTGGCTAGTGGTCCCTCCCCCTGCTGATCCCTGTCCTGATTTAAAATAATATAATTCCCTGGTGGCTAGTGGTCCCTCCCTCTACTGACTGCTGTTCCTATGTAACGTATCATAATTCCCTGGTAGCTAGTGGTACCTTCCCTGCTGATTGCCATCCTAATGTAAAATCACATAATTTCCTGGTGGCTAGTGGTCCCTCCCTCCCTGCCGATCACCGTCCCGATGTAAGATATGTCTTTCCCTGGTGTCCAGTGGTCCCTGCCCCCACCTGATCACCCACCTGACATACTTATATTGTTTCCCTGGTGGCCAGTTTTCTCTCTTCCCAACAGATCCCCTGTAACATAATGTTACACCATTCCCTGGTGTGTAGCGGACCACCATCCCCATCCTTGATCCCCTATAACATAATATTACACTATTCCCTGGTGTCTAGAGGACCCCACCCCCCATCCTGGCAGGTAGTGTGCCACCACCCTGCTCCCCCTCATCCTAAAATTGAGCCGGCGACTGGCTCCGCTCACCACCATGGCCAGTTTCCAACTGAACTGTCAGTGAGTGTGTACTGTATACAGTACACACTTATCGACAGTCCAGTCAGTGGCCAGCCCTGGTGGTGAGTGGAGGGCTGTGCCATTTGCTGGCTTGGGTTTGGGATAGTGGGGAGTGGGGTGGCGGGGCACTACTTGCCTGGATGTGGGTTGGGGGACTGCTAGATACCAGGGAATAGTGTAACATTATGTTACAGAGGATCAGGTGGGGAGAGGGACCACTGGCCACCAGGGAAACTATATACAGTATGTATTTTGGGCAGGTGACTGGGTGTGGGGAAGGGACCACTAGACACCAGGTAAAGATTGCATCTTACATCCAGATGATGATTGCTGGGGGGAGGGACCACTAGCCACTAGGGAATTATGTTATTTTACATTGGGATGGCAATTTGTAGGAGGAGGAACCACTAGCCACCAGGGAATTATGTTATTTTACATCGAGATAGCAATCAGCCGGGGGAGGAATCATGAGCCACCGGGGAATTATGATATCTTACATTGGGACAGCAATTGGGGGGGCCACTATCACAGGCAATGTGTTTTTTAAACAGCAGTCTGGCGATCAGCGGGAACAGGGAACCGCTAGCAGCAGGGATAGCTCTCTGGGACTGGGCAAGGGGGGGGGTGGCACTGCACTAAATTTCAGGGCTACCCATGCAAATGAGCCCATAATGGGCATACAAATGGCCCCTTAGCACCTTGCATGCCCAATGAACTCTTTTGCAAGCATATGTTTGAATATCGAGAAGTTAGCCCAGGTGCAAGCCATTATGACACCCTGTTTCAGAGGCCATGTCTGCCCAGCACTAAATGGCTTAGCAGTGGGCCACAATGACCCTATATTCAGTGGAATATCACCGGTGCACTATTCCACTGGATGTAGAATTTTTGGGCACCCAGGCAAGAGCAAGGTGCAGCACAAATATTTGCTCTCCACTTTGCCCATTTCTGAATATTGGTCCCCTGGCATTCACTATAAATCTTTCACTGTGTGGTAACTGTGTATCTGCCTGTTGGAAGAATGCAATGGAAACTCTCATTTCTAAAACAGGAGACAGAGAAATCATGACAAACTGTAAACAATTTTAGTATAACCTGTATTATGTAGATCACAGAGAGAAGGGACAGGATCAGAACCTATAAGTACCTCACAGGGTAAATAGAGTGCAGAAGGGAAGTCTCTTTCAGAGGAGAAGCACCAGAACACTGGGGCATGCAATGAAACTTGGGGGTGGGGTACTTTAAGAAGGATGTGAGGTAGTACTTTACAGAAAGGGGTGTGGACACCTGGAATATCCTGCCAGAATAGGTGGTGGTGGGTGAAGACAGTGGGGAGCTTCAAGCATTTGTGGAATAGGCACTTGGGCATAATAGGTACAGGAGAGGGAGGAAGGAGGAACACCTGTGACCAAATTGGGTCTGGGGGTAGTAACAGGCAGAGAAAATAGGGCAGACTAGATGGACCTACTGGTCCTTTTCTGCTGACACAGTCTATGTTTCTAATTGCTTGAGAAGGTTGTTTTGGGGCAATTGTTCAAATACCTGGAAACTAATAATTTGTTTTCGATTGACCAGTATGGGTTCAGAAAGGGTTACAGCATGACAATGGCCTTGGTCAGGTTGGAGGGGACATTTGCACCAATGAAAATAGTCTCTTAACAGGGGGAAGTTTTCATCGACCAGACCAAGGCCTTTGACCTCATGAACCATTGCATATTGGTTGATAAACTTGAGTCCATAGGTTCAGTAAATATACTCTAGGTTGGTTTGCTGGTTATATGACTAAAAGAAAGCAGATAATGAAAATTGAAGTGTCTTTGTCAGGTCCACAGGGAATCAACTTGGGTGTTATTTAGTGTTCTGTCCTTGGTCCATAGCAAGTAAAATTAACAAATAAAACAAGAATATAAAGTTTGTAAAAATAACTCACAAATATGCTTTTCAACATCACAGAAAGGTTTAAAAAAAATATTTACATGTTTACACAACAGCGCACGTTTTAAGGTGGAGGTAAATGGTACTTCGTGTTAAAAGAGAGGACAGAGTAACCATGGCTACTGAAGGGGATTAGAAGATCCCTTACAGCAATATCAATTAAGCTCTGAAGAAGATGTCACAGCATCAGAAACATCAGCTCTACTGTGGTTAGTCCACAACAGGCAAAGCCCAGGATGTTAAACAAAATGGAACCAGCAAAAACAGAGTAAAAAAATTAAGAAACATGAACTCTCCAACTGTCAGTATTTATAAAAGAATAAATGAATGAAAGTTGAAAGAGGAAGCTCCAAAGGTCAGTAATGACTTGATTTAGGCAATAGAGCCAAGAACGTAAAAACATAACAAACGGAGCAGGGTGAAGGCAAGACCAGCCTTAAGAACTCTTTATGTGTGTTGTCATGTATCAATTCATTCAAAATTGAGCACTGTAACTTTTGTTTGTTCTCATGGTGAGTAAAGAGGACCGAAATGAATATAACTGATGTCTAGCCTGTCCTTTAAACAGAGTGCTGTTCAAATTTGTCACTGCTTTGCGACAAGCAATTTTTTTGGCTCTGACCAATCGTTATGGTCCCTGTCCAGGGTGGGGTTGTAGCTGCGATCCATAGTCAGTGGTCTACACTGGTGTGTTACATCAGGCTATCTGCATGGTACATATCAATGCTGCTCTGCATGAGGTGTTAAAACTCCTTTTATAGTGGGGTCAAGGGGCATTCTCTGGGTGTGTTGGTATTCCTGTGGTTTCAGCCAAAGCTCAATACTTGCCACTGTGCACTACCTTGTGAACCTGATAGTCCACCCTTACACTGTTGTGAATATGGTGGTGTGCATATGCTTTGAACAACATGCTGGCATACACACAGTTTACTTGGGGGGCTTCACATACTATATGCATCTTTTAGGATCAATGACTAAGCACCTGCAGAGGTTTGTACATTACATTTTCTCATATTTTCATATATTTTGACTATTGCTCCACAAATTTAGATATGTACTCACCCGATTTCAATTTTTATTTATGCATTTTATTGATACATTTTGTATTACATAGCTTTCACAGTAGTGTATATTTAAAAATAAAATATTTTCTTTGTTATAGTGGCATGATACTGCCACTAGAGTTAGGGTTGAGTAGGCAGTTTAATGTTAAACCCCTACATTTGCACTTTAATAGCTTTGCCTCTGTTCAACTGATTTGCACAAAATTCTGCATGCACAGTATTGGGAGAAGGTCTCTTGATTTGCCAAGTTTTGTTCCATTTGGATGTGGAAATCCCAAGATCCACCTAGTGAAAAAAGTAAAAAAAAATCAGTTTTTTTTTGCTGTTTCCTTGTCATCACCTAGCGCCAAGACAGTTTGGAATTTTGGTCTGAAATTTTCAGATTGACAGGGCTTGGCCCAGAGTGGTGCCTTTCATTGGTTTGCTGAAAAAAATATTAATCCATTACAGAGTTATAAGGATTTGAAATTTCGATTATGAGCATACTCAGCGTGCTCTTTTGGATAGCTATTTCATACAAAAAAAAAAAGAATTTGGTCATACAAAAAAGGATTCTGTTTAGTATGGGAGTAATCCTGTTTCATGAAAAAAAAATATTTTTTCATATGAACACCATCTTATTTCCATTTTATTTTTATTTTTTGAAAACCCTTAAAAATCATATAATGGAAAGACACCAACATGTATATCTTGCTAATCAGGACCCCATTAGCTGGATTCTGTAGTTAGTTTTTGGAAAAATGATGCAGAAATATGTTTTTAACATATTTAAAAAATTTTTTTTTTTTTGGTGAGATAATTGTCTTTTTTTGTATGGCCATACAAAACAGGAATAGGGCTGTAGGAAAAAAGATTACTGTCATACAAAAAAGGAACTTGGATATAGCTTTTTTCACATTTTTTTTGTATGAAGGAATAAAAAAATTGGGGCCATTAAAAAGAAAAACATAAAGATAACAAAATGAAAATTCCATAGGATAACATTGCAATTTTAGCAAGTCATAACTCTATCACTCTGTGGAGTTAAGGGAGAATATATTTATCAAAAAATGGTCTCAATGAGTACTACAACACTAACACATTGTAGCCATAAAAAAAAAAAATAAGGGCCATATAAAACAGACATGAAAATTGAAAAAAGGAAAACTCCCACAGGAAAACACTGCAGATTTAACAAGCCATAACTCCATCACCCTGCAGAGTTAAGGGAGAATCTGTGTATCAAAAAAAAAGGTCTCAATGAGCACTACAACACTAACACATAATACCCACCAAAACATTTAGGGATCATATAAAAACCATAAAAATTAAAAAATTAAAACATGAAAATTCCCATTGGATAACATACAACTTTTTTTGGTGTTGTCATTTGATCCCCCTTGCTCCATAGCCCTTGATCAGGAGGGAGCCCCAGTCCCATCCTCCGACGTCCACCAGCTGATGCTGACCATTTACCCACAGGGCTTACCCCCGTTGGGGTTGGCAGGGGTACCCCAACCCCACTGAATGCAGGATCCAGTTCTGGTCAGTACCATAGCTATTTGGGGGCGGGACCTGTTAGCTCTCTCCATCATCCAGCTAGGAACTTCCTTTTTTGCCTGTTTTCTCCCTCAGGGGTGGAGCATACAATAATGCCAGTGACAGTACTGTGCATGCCCCTGTGCACATCCCATCACACATCTGCCCCGCCTCTGATCACTTGTCAGCAGCATTGGTGTGCCAGCCCTCAACCTCCACTAGGGGCCAGGCATGCACCAACAATTGATTGCCCCATCTCCAGAGAAGGAAAGCTGTCCCTGGGATGCTTGATCCTTCTCCTCCCTGGCTGACCCCCGGCAACCTGCTCAAACTGAGAACATGGGTTGCTGGTGTGGCAGAAAGTAAGACAGGATGCTTCAGCCCTCCACACCAGTGGGCTGGCTATAACATAGCAACTTTAACAAGTCATAAGTCTATCAGTAATTGGAGTTAAGGGACAATGTATATATTACAAAAATGTATCAATGAGTAGTATGACACCAGCACATAATTGTCCACTAAACATTGATTAGGTATACACTGCATTTCAAAATTACCCTGAATATTCACCATGGTGCCAAATCCACAGTGAAAGTGTGATCATCATCAAAAATGCACCAAAGGTGCATCTCATCTTCCACTACAATCATAGAACATTTCAGAACAAACTGACAAAAATTTACTGACTTATGGGTAAGAAGGCGAAAACCAATTTTTTTGCCCATATACAGCACAATGAAATGCTAGCAGTTAAAAGGGACACTGAATATATTTTTTCCTTTGAAGTGAGTCCCACAAAATCAATTACAACCAAGCACATACATTGCACTTCTGGAGGCATGGAAGCGTAGGGCCAAGAGGGAACTGCACTTTCACAGCCAAATGGATGTGTGCATCTATGGATGGATGGATGGATAGAAGCACAGGGTCCAGAGGGCCCTGCACTTCCCTAGCCAGATGAATGTGCTCAGGACCTGTGTGAATGAGTATACAATTCTACTATTTCAAAAAATAAGGAAATTCTTTGCAAAAAACTGCATTAATGCATCAGTTAGGGTTCAGATTAACTTGCCAAAAATAGGAAATATGGTGTTAGGGTTTCCAACCCTAACTCTCCACCCCCACCCACCAAGCAGGAAAAAGAAAAAAAAAACATTTTGGTTTTAGCTACCCTAACTCTTGGCAGATCAGAGAGTGGGATTTTCCTTGGGGTTCTGAACCCTAATGCTCACCCCATTCCATTATCAAATAAGGTGGCATGTGCTTTGCTTTCTTCAGGCAGGGCCTGCAGGTTCTTGACAACATGTAGAAAGACACAGTTCTGTACATTTGAAGGCTATATCACAATAAGGTGAGCATTAGGGTAGAGAACCCCAGGAAGGATCCCACCCTGATTCACCAAGAGTCAGGGCAGTGAAAACTGTAATGCATTTTTCCTTTCCCTGCTTGGGGGTTGGGGCTGGGGAGTTAGGGTTTGAAACCCTAATGCAGCACTTCCCTACTTTTGTTGGTTTAATCTTGACCCTAACTGATGCATTTTTTGCAAAGAATATTATTTCTTGGTGACAAATGTAATGATTACTTACCATATTAGAAACACTGGATAGACTGCAAAATTATTTTTTTTAGTTCAACAAAAAATAAAATACTGTGATTGAAGGTTCAAGTCTGTTGGTCCATTTCTGACATAGCAACTAGAGCCATTTGAGAAAGGTATTAACATATTTTAAATCCAGCAGATTGTTTGTGAGGCTTAGTGACACCATTCAGTCCTGCTTATAGCCAAGTCAGCCATAGTTCTTTCATGGAGAGTTCCAATTGCATCTACTTCCCATGACACTTTGCATTATTGGGTATGTGTAATTTGGTATTTCTTTGGTACTTGACTTTACTGCCAGTGCCCTTCCATGACATCCCATTATATATTTTTCATTATCTTTACTTGGAAAACAATGCTGACATTTAGTGGTACCCTGGAACACTCAGGGGGTTTACATAGTTACTGAATACTTAGTGCATGAGACACTCTTCACAAAAAATAGTACGCCTCACACTAAGAAATAAGTGTTTTTGATCAGCTGAAAAGGTTTATGAATTTATAAGCAAGCAAGGCAAGGCAATTTTACTTATATGGCACTCATTCCTGAAGGCTCTGTGTGCCTCACATCAAATACAAATGACAGGCAAATTAAAACCATATAAATACACAAATAAAACAATATATTATTAAGCCAGACCAAAACTAAAGAGAAAAAATGTGTTTTTAAATATTTTTTAAAAAGGGCCAGAGAAGGAGAAACTCTTATTTCCCAGGGGAGAACATTCCATAAAATTGGGGCTGCCACACCAAACATCCTGTCCCTTAAGGATTTTAAGTGAGATCTCAGTACCATTAAGAGGTCTGCCTCCACTGACCGGAGGGTGTGACCAGGAGCATATGACAGCAGGAGGTCTTTCAGGTAGCCCAGGCCCAGACTGTTCAGGGCGTTGTAAATTAACAAGCATACCTTGAAATTGTTGTGTCACCATACTGGTGGCCAATGCAG
The DNA here is from genome assembly GCA_016271365.2 of Neoceratodus forsteri. Lineage (NCBI taxonomy): Eukaryota > Metazoa > Chordata > Ceratodontiformes > Ceratodontidae > Neoceratodus > Neoceratodus forsteri. The sequence goes on along the minus strand of CM057453.1, from coordinate 1,318,293,698 downwards.
AGCATGGGGCACTGGCATGATATGCTCTAACCAGGAGGTTTGAACAACCAGCTGGACTGTCGCATTCTGGACCAGCTGGAAGCGATGCATGAGTCTCATGGATAACTTAAGGTAAAGAGCATTGCAGTAATCCAACCTTGACGTGACTAAGGCATGCACAAGCATTGCCAGATCAGATGGCTCAAGACAGGACTTAATCTGGGGCGATGTTGCGGAGATGATAAAAGCCACTGCAAAGAGCAGCTGACACCTGATGTTCTAGTGTCAGCTATGAGTGCACAATGACCCCAGATTCCTAACCCTATCTGCAGCTCAAAGAGCTATGCTATGCAACAGAGGTAGTACGGTGCTACTACATGTTGCCACTGAACCTGACTGACCCAGCTCCACCAGTAACACCTCTATCTTCAAAAGATTAAGCCTAAGTCAGCTGGCCACCATCCAGTCCTGGATTTCCTTAAGGTACTTGCTCAGTTCCAAAATAGGCACAGCATCAGGTGGGGCACAAGACACATATGGCTGGGTGTTATTGGCATAGCAATGAAAACCCAAGCCATAGCATCCAGTGATATCCCCCCAGTGGCAGCATATACAGAGTGAATAACAGGAGCAAGGATCTATCCCTGGGGCATGACACAGCAGTGCATCACTGTCTTGATATAAAGGAGCCCAGTCACCTACTGTTCTCTGCTAGACAAGTAGGATGTGCACCATTGCAACAATGTACCTGATTTATAATGCAGTACCTGATAAGTGGCTGCTTGGCATGCATATCCCCTAAATGATCAATGCTCTCAAATGTTCTACTGTGTTGTCATACAGTAGTTATCAATCAGCAATTAGCTAATTACATTAGTCAGAGACTTTTAACAGACTGACTAAACCTAAGTTAAAGCTCTCTAACTCCTGTCAAAAACACAGAATAATTGTCTTTTATTACCAATCCCACAGGAGTTATTTGACCCTGACATCCTCCTTCCTTTTCATCTCCAGGGTTGTCTCACTAAGATGCTAACAGAGTCTCGCCAAATGCATTAATATATTGCCATATGCATACTGGCATTCTTGCACTATTTTGATATAGAATAACCTCAATGTACTTGAGCCACATTTGATCTCCTTGCAATACAAAAACACATTTCATGCAGAAATACATTTATTTTACACACTTTTTAGATATTTTTTCAGATGATTTATATATTGAAAGTGAAACCTTAGCAGGCCAACCCATTATTATAATGTCAAAAACAATAACGTCTATAGTAGCCTTGGCAATTGAAGCAATCTGGTCAATTGTATTTTCAAATGTGTGTAAATATTCAATAGAGAATAAAATATGTGTGTGTGTGTGTGGGTAACCAGAATTTTACAAACACCTGAGGAGTGGGATACTACATAATCCATAGAACGAAGCTCAAGGAGTTTATAAAAGCATCCCACACTGAGGGTATGTGTAAATTTTTTGTTTACACACACCCACCCGTGTCTTTTTTTTTTTCATAATTATTAGTGAGCATTTTTAATTACTGTGTCGGATGTGTGACTAGTGCTCATGCCAATCACAGCAGAAGCTTGATTGACAGGGAGAAATTACAACCACGCAGTTGTAGAGCATAATTACAATTGGTGGTTGTAACACATTTGTACAAACTGCTCATATGAGCATTAAAAATGCTCACTAGTAATAACTGAGGAGTGTTTTCTCTTATAGGGAAACCCAGTTACAATTCACCATTATAACCAGTTGGTTATAATGGTGAACATATGCTGAGTTTCCTTTGCTCCATGCATGTCCACACTGCCTTCCTCGTGCACACACTTCGATTAGCTCACAGTAGATTGGGTATGTTTCACAAACTTGTTCACAGAAGTTGCTTTTCAATTTGTTTCTGTCTACTTTTGGGCAAGCGCACAAAACAGAAAAAAAAGATAACATTTTAATTAACTCCGCTACAGCCCAACTGTGTTACCAGAACCACTGGCCATACCATTTTCTACAATTGCTGGGTAGTATTTTCAAGGCAAGGAAACACTACTGAACAGTTCTATAAAACAAAACATGGGGAGGCATGTAAAACTTGAATTTTATACACACCCTTGGTGTAGGATGATTTTTTAAACCCTTCAAGCCTCAATCCCCATTTTTTTTTAAACTTCATTTTTATTGTGGAAGTCAAAAAACATAGAACTTACATCACTAGGCATTGTTGCAGACAATTACCTAGATTCTTTCAACACATCATCTACAGTAGGTGTTACACAACATAAAATCCTCAATAGATGTATGGTAATGCAGATGGCTATTAATCATAGCTCTGTTTTTATATGGTGTTACATATCCTGAAGTAATTCATGATGTGATTCCATACCATTTTACACAAAGCACCTATACCTGAAAATTGGGTTAGAAGAAAGACAACTGTTGTCTGGAGCAAAATGTTCAACTCAACATGAGTTGTGGATAAGAATATACAATCTCAACAACATTCACATGGGTGCTATATTATTATTCACTTCTACAGTTACAGAGAGAACTCTTGGTTAGAGTTACATGTAGCTTATAGGTTTGATTACAAGCAGGGTGTGGGGAGTGAGGGGAGGTAAGGAGAGAGAGAGACAGACGGTTGGACAGAAAAGATGGCTGTGGGTACCCAGGCAAACACACCTATTCAAGGTTTCCTTCTTATACCTGGTCTCCTATGGGCATCTGTGGGGTGACCAGCCTTATCCACCCATTCCACAACTCTGTATGTTTCTCTATAGTTAACCTTAATTTTGCTGTCAGCCCCTCCATTCTTTCAATGTTGACTACCCTTGAAATCCATGAACTAAAGGAGGGGGAAGACTCCTGTAACCAATCAGCTGTAATTTATTTTTGTGCTACTAGACATAGACTCTGTAGTAGGGCCTGTTGTCTGTGGATGCCAATACCCCTGACCCTCAGTCCCAAAACCAAGGTGTTAAAGTCAAAGGGGATCTGAGCTTCCCAGAACCCGCTAATCTGTCTTGTGTATTTGAGCCCAGAAATTGTTTATCCTAGGGCAATTCCAGAATATATGGTGGTGTGTTCCCAGCTGTCTGCACCCCCTCCAACATAAATCTGAATTTCCCCACTTAAAATGTCTAGTGATGGTAGGGGCATGAAAAAACCTTGACAGACATTTCCACTTGAACTCCCACCAGCCCGGGGAGGCTGTCATTCCTCAACCCCTGCCTAGGCCAGTTCAGTTATCCCTGTGGTATTGGGACTACAGATTTATTCTCCCATTTTGCCCTCAAGGTCTCCAGAGTCTGGTCATCTGTGCCTTGAAGTACCTTATAGGTGCCTGCTGCTGGTCTTCCCTTCCCTCTAAGTCTGATGGCCCAGTATAAGAAATTCTCGAGTGGTGTCAGATCTCTATTCACCCTTACATTCATTTGATCCAAATGTAAATAATGCCTGATTTGGAGGTATCGATGGAAATCTTCTTTGGGTATGGCATACTGCCTCTGAAGATCTCCAAATGAGACAATGTTATTGCAGAACAGGGATTGGAACCATGCCAGAGAGGATCTGTTCCATCTAGCAAAGCCCATGTCAGAGTGTGGGGGTATGAAATTTGGATCACCAACTATTGAGGTGAGGGGTCCTATTTCTTTTGGAGTCTGCATGAGATTTATTGCTTTGATGAGAACTTTCAGGGTATGCCTGGTCCAAGGGTTTGGAAGGCTTTTCCAGACCTCCAGGATAACAGGAGCATGTGGGAGAGTATACAGAGGGATGAGTAGTGAGTGGCTGGCCTCTGTTTCCTGCCAGCCTGTATCTCCCCTTTGTTTGACCCATGCAATTACTGGCACCTACTGGGCGGAGAAGTAATAAAGCTTAAGGTTTGGCAAAGCTAAGCCCCTCTGTTCCCTTGGTCATGTTAGTGTGTGCTTTTGGACTCTACTCCTACTCTTGTTCCACACAAACGTCATAAGGTCTGTATTCACCTTTTTCCAAAAATGTTCAGTGATATGGATAAGTAGGGCTTGGAATAAGAAAAGAAATCAGGGGAGAATGTTCATTTTAATAGTGTCTATTCTTCTTATTATTAGAGAAAGGGGTAATCCCAGTGAGACAAATCAGACTCTATTTCTGCTCATAGCTTCTCACAATTAAGTTTGAAAAGGGTGGGTAATCGGGAGGAGATTCTGATGCCTAAATACCTGACAGTGTTGTTAGGGGCCCATTTAAAGGGGAAATTATGTAGCATTTCTCTTGGAAGGGGTTTCCTATTTTGATAATTTCTGATTTACTGAGATTAATTTTGTAACCAGAAATTTGTCCATAGATGTCTAATTCTTTCAGGAGAGCTGGTAGAGAGGTCCATGGGGAAGTGAGGAAGAAGAGGGAAACATCAGCATAGAGAGATAGTGTGTGCTCTGTCTCTTGCCCAGGCACCTTTGATGTCCTTGTTTTCCCTTACCACTTTTGCCATAGGCTTAATGCAGAGTGCAAACAATAGTGGGGACAGCGGGCAACCCTGTCTCATTGCTCTAGATAAATGCATCCGATCTGTTGTGAACCTGTTGACTCTGACTGTAGTTTGGGAAGAGGCATAAAGTGAGGAGACACTTTCTTGAAATTTAGGCCATAACCCCATTTCCTCTGATATCCTATGGAGGAACCTCCAGCCCACCCTAGCAAAGGCCTTCTCGACATCCAAGAAAAGGGCCAATGCTGGCTCCTGGGAGATCTGCTGACATGATATAAGGTTTAGGATTTGTCTGATATTGTCGTGGATGAGCCAGCCATTAATAAAATTTGTTTGGTGTGGGTGGACTAGGGACCCCACACAGCGTTGCAGTCGGCGAGCCAGGGTGTAAGTAAAAATATTTTGATCTATGTTTAATAGGGATATTGGCCTGTATGAGCTACGTAAGGTAGGGTCTTTACCTTGTTTGTGAATCACTGAAATCTGGGTGCATTGCCAGATGGGGGTGCTCCCTCTCTTTCCCGGACCCCTCTAAAGGCGTGACCCTAGTGGGGTGCCAGCTATTCCTTAAAGATATCAGAGAACTCTGCCACTAAGTCGTCTGGGCCTGGGGCCTTTCTCATCTTTAGGTCAGAAATTCCACTAATGATCTCTGTCTAGGATATGGGGGCATCCAGGCATTCCATATCCTCTTTGGATAGTCTGTCCAAGTTAACTTTTGCAAAGAAAGCATCCAGCTTCTCCCTATGATTTTCAACTGACTCTTGATGGCAGAGTCACTGATAGACCTCTTTGGTTGTCTGTGCTATTCTCATGGGGTCAGTAGTGTAGTATGGTGAATCTCTGGATTTTCTATCCTGAGAACTGTTCTTGATGCCACTTCCCTCTGGAGCTTCCAGGCCAGAAGTCCCCCCGCCCTATTTCCAGCCTCATAGTACCGCTGTCTAGAGTATCTCAACTGTCCGCCGATTTTTTCATCAACTAATTTGTTCAGTTTCTGCCTTTACTCATCTAGTTGGTCCTGAACAACAGCGTTAAGGACAGTGTTGTGCTCTGCTTCTAGGTCAAAAATTTGCATTTCCAATTTAGTCTGCTCTCTCATTCTAGTTTTCTTGAGGCCCGAAGCAAAACTAATTATTCTCCCTGTGACTACCACCTTAAATCCATCCCACCATATTGTGTGTGAGGTATCTTGGGCAGGGTTTGGGTTAATGTATTCCCCAAGGTATTCTTTAATCATCCCTTTATACTCCTCTAGACTGAGCAAGGAGACATTCAGTCTCCAGCAAGAGTTAGCAACTCCTGGGGTAACCCATAGTCTCAGACTAACCATGTTGTGGTCAGAGAGGGTTCTGGGGCTAAAATATGCCTCCTAAACTTTATGTAACCAGTCAGAGGAAATGGACATGAAGTCAGTCCTGGAGTATGTTTGGTGTGGGGCAGACCAGTAGGTATAATCTTTAACTTGGGCATTCAGATGGTGGCAGACCTCTGTCAGGCCGAACTCTTGGGCAATTTTGTTTAGGCACTTGACCACCTGAGGGTGGTGTCCATCAGTGAGTCCTGATCAATCCAGAGAAGGATACAAGAATGTGTTGAAGTCCCCTCCAACAATAAAGAGCTCACCTGATGGGGGAGCCACCTTTAATATTACTTTTCTTAAAAACTGTACATTTTCCTTGTCTTAGTTTGGTGTGTAAATTGTTAAAAGTGTGCAAGGCACTGATCTTTATTTCCCCTTTATTATTAGATATTACTCTTTCATATCCTACTGGGAGTCGAAGACTTCCAGTGGGCATCCCTTATGAATCAGTGTTGCCACACCTCTCCTATGGGGGTGCTCTAGGAAAGAAGCATAGTAAGCCTGCCCTACCCACATCCTCTTCAATTTTTGCTCTCCAGAGTCATAGGGTGGGTTTCCTGTAAGAAAACTACCTCTGCCCAGCATCTTTTAAGTTCATTAAGGACCCTCATCCTTTTAATAGGGCTGTTCAGTTCCCTCAGATTATAGATCACTATCGTACCCGCAGCATCTTGCTTTCACCAAGGTTGATCCTCTAGCGGTCCATAGCACCCATGCAATCACTATCTAGAACTTTTTTAAACAGTAAATGCCTAACCAAAACTATATACAAACAGTGTATCTCCAAGGTTAAATATGCACCGTGAGGGACTGATCGGTGTCAGAGGGCCTCTAGAGTGAGGCTGTCTGTTTGTGAGCCTTGTGCTACTCTCGTGCTTTCGAGTTGCCCCTACCACCTGTACAATTTTGGCAACTTTGGAAAAGCTGAAGCCTCTCAACATATTATATTCTATTCCCACCCCCCCCGAGAATTACTGCAAATAGGGGAGAGGCAGGACTGGTGCATAGGCTGGGGCAGCCCCCACAGGTGTCTTCTTCCCCATCCTTAGAGATTAGATATCCTTTGATCATCCCCCCTCCCCCTATACCCAGCCACTCCCCCTAGTGGATATCATTCTGGTGTGCCTGGCTTTCTTTTATTTGGAGGCCCTGGTCCCTCTAGCCCCTACATATTGCTGGTGTCCCTCTTCTTATTCTCTTTTTTGTGGTATTCACCCCTTTGGTCTCTCTTATATCCCATCCTCCCTCCTCCCCCACCAACTCTGCCATCAGACAGTTAGCCCTTCCAAGGTTAGTCTTACTTTTCTATTCTCCCTGCCCTACCACAGGCTGGACAGCCTTTGAATCTGACCTCTGTGCATTGCCCATGGGGGGGGCGGGAGGCCCAAGACCTGGCCACCAGCACTATATCAGGTTCCAGCACTATTTTTTACACAGGGAGAGACCGAGAAGACAAGAGCTCATGGTTCCCTTCATTCATCGATAACACCAACCTAAAACCCTGGGTGTCAAGTGCTGCTATTTTTATAATTAATATTTCTCAGTGGAAAAGTTAGTTTACATTTATTGTCCCAGACTCTCTCTACTCCAGGGCTGATTGTGGACCCTTAGGGTCAGTTTTCCTTTTCAGTCCTTATTGTTTCTCTGCAGAGAGAAGAGGACTCCACCGGGGCCCTTACCGGCACCTAAAAATATGCTTCAAACCCTCTCTCTCTCCCCCACTCGCTACCCAGCTCCTCTCGTCTTCTCTCAGTCATCCTCCCCATGGGACTGTCATCAATGGAGCCTGTGGCTCAGGGCCTCCTATCCTCCCTATTCGGCTGTTCATCAAACTGATGAGCTGTAGTCAGGTTGCCTCAGTTACAGAAATTTTATGATAAAACTGTGTCTGTTGAGCATCCCTGCTCACTTCACTAGTTTGCTTCTGGACTGCTGATCAGCCGTTCCCCTTGGTCATGAAGTTATCTTAAGATTCCGCTATTTGGCCCACTGTCTCCCCTTCCTGAGACCCCCCAACCCTTCCTCCTCACTCCCAGGCCACACCATGGGGTTGCTCCTTTTCATTAATATTAGCCACTGTCCCATCACCTACCCGCCGCCATACAATGTTGTCTGGTACTCTGTAGTGGCCACAACCACAACCCAGGCAATCACTAGGTAAAGGTACTTTCACCAGAGTGGCATAGGCTCAGAACATTTCTGATCCCAGTACTCTCCTACCCCCCCCCAGTTTTCCTGTACCACCTCGCTCCCAAGGTTGCCTTTGTGAAATAACACTAATCCTTATGTATCGGGAGGGAGGAGGGAAGGAAATTGCCTTACCTGATCTTGGTTACCTGTGCATGGAGACAAGGCAACATGGTTCCTGAACCCGGTCCACACTTCACCACTGATTCCAAGAGGTTATCCCTAAGGGTTGCCAGGGATGAGAGGCCACAATGATAGCATTCAGGGAAGGAGGCTTGACCTGCTATATCACCGTCGCCATTCGTATGCTTCATCTATATGGTACCGCGTCGTGCAAACTTTCCCTCTCTGCTCAACTGCTTGAGGCCATCGTCACCACATCAGAATCTGGGGTAGCAACAGGAGGGATAAAAGATCAGAGGAAACAAATATCAATTAAGTATTACCCCATAGCAGCAACCTCACCCCGCACCAAAAGCCCCCCCCAACTCATGTTATGGATCCAACCCAACTCAGTCCCCCTCACCATCCTATCTGAAAATAGATAATTTTATTAATTATGCAGTCCAACAGAAAAGGATATATATATATATATATATATATAAGAGAGAGAGAGAGAGAGAGAGAGAGAGAGAAGGCTGGTGTCCCTCTACATCATTCAGAGTCATTCCCAAGATGGCATCTTCTTCCTATTGCCAGCCGATCACCCCCTTCAAACAAAGTTTTTGCCAGACGATTTCCTCCTGGTTGGGATTAACTCTACTTTTGACTCCCTGCTGGAAATGCTGCTGTGTGGGAGAGACTGGCCTTGGATTCAGGTCCTTTTGGGATTGCCTTTGGAGTAGAGAGGGAGCAGTTTCAGGCTTCCTCCTAGGATTTGAGACCGTGGCCCAGGCTTCTTCTTCAAACAGGTTGTCGATGCTGGGGCTTAGGAGGGAAATCAGGGCTTGTGGGATGCCCAATCCTAGGAGTACTGAATTTGCTTCTGCTAGTGTCTGAAAGAAAACTGGCCCTTCAGGAAGAAAGAGTTTTAACTGTGCAGGCACAATTAAATGCATCTTGATGTTTTTTGTGATGAGATTTTGTTTTTATTTCCAGCAACACTCTTCTTTTTTGTTGAGTGAGGGGGCTATAATCATGATCAAAATAGAGTAGACTCTGGTGGTGCTGCGGGTTGAGGCGCTGGACACCACACCTCACACTACGCCAGCTTCGAGAATGTACTCGGGCTGCTGGGGGGGTGAGTTGGGGGAGGTAGAATTGAGCATCCCCATGGATGCTGTCCTCCTCCGGGGGGGCTGGTTACAGGGCAGAGATGCCCACACGCGTTGCTGCCAGTGGAAGCACAGGTGGTGAGGTGTAACGTCTCCCTACAGTGGAGCTTGGGGTGGGGGATGCTTGACAGTGACATGCGTAAGCACGCTGCCTGTCTGGATTCAATTCCTCTGCACTGGCGCCCTCAGGGGGATGGGACCGGGAGAAAAACCAAAAGGCAAAAAATCTCCCAGTCCCACGTGGAAAGATGCTGGGTCCACGCTACGTCGGCACCCAGCCAAGAAGACCTGAGGAAAGGATTCCTCAGGGCAGGAACCAGGAGAAAGAAAAAAAATAAAAAAATTAAAAAATAGAGTTGACTATACTCAAAGGTCACTTCTTTTTTAGTCCACGTAGTCTGGAGGACCACATTTTTTTTTTGGTAGTCCAAGAATTTGAAAATGAAAGATTGGAAGGCTGCTTTAGGATCCATTGTTTTTTTTGTCAAGGATCGATGCTCCTGTACTATATTGAGTATCAAGTCATCTGGAAGTCCCAGGATTTCTTTAAAAAACAGCTGCAGAAAGTCCTCCATACGGCCTGTCTCTGCGTCCTCGGGAAGGCTGTATATATCCATAGATTGTCTGTACGAGATTGGAGCTCAAAGTTTCTCTGTCAGCTTCCTATCCCTTTTCAACAAATATCTTATAGCTGAGTCCTGTTTATCCACCGCAGCCACTGCATCTGTTAGCTGGCTTCCAGGTCGGCCATGTGCTGGGTTACCTCCACTAGTCCTCTGGTTGTGTCAGCAACCATTTGTTCTGTCTTTGTCATAGTGATATTGATTTTATTCAATACCTTGAATAAACATTTAGACATGATTATAAACTCCTCTTCTGTTTCATGGTCGTTACCTTCACTATGTTGACTGGAGGTAGGTGGAATGTGGCACATACTCCAGTACCTGGTGTCCTGTGGCTCTGACATCGTTGTGGGTTTAAGATATTCCAACAGGGTATCTTTCCACCTATTTTTCAGTGGCATCTCCCCTGCAGTAAAATACCTTTCTTACTCTGCGGGTGAGGGAGGATGAGACCCGATGACAGGCTAGAATTATTGATGATTTAAATATCCCAGGGGTTGGAGCCATAATCACTTAGGTCTTCATGTATCTGAGGCAGAACCGGAAGTCCTCCACTCTCTGGCTTTTGTTGCATTCCACACCTTGGGTGTGTGTAATATTCTTGTTATACACACCTCTCTATGCATTATTCCATAAATTATTACTGACTTGCCTTGATTACACTTGGATAATAGTGGTGTAATTTACTGTTATAACAGGCTGGTTATAAGGACAAGCAAGAGACAACTGAGAGCTGTCAATTAAGCTTCAGTAGTATGAGTGCACTCTGTGCCAACTGCCAACTGCTGGAATAACCACATAAACCACTGACACAGTAAAAATCCTGACCATAGCATTATTGGATCCTGGACCCAGCTGTAAGGACCTTGAGACAAAAACATTTTTCCTAGCCCCATGACAGGCAATGGGGCTGAGATACAGGAAGCACTCAGTGCTCATCAAAAGACCAGGGCAGGAACATGAATTGGAGGTCAGTAAAGTCAGCAATTATCAAAATCAACCTCTGTGTAAGGATGTTTAATTTTTTTTTTTTTACAAACACCCTCAATGTGTGATGCCTTAATAAACCCTTCAAGTTTCACTCTTGGGGTTTATGAGGCAACACACCTAGGTGCAAGCAAAAAAATTACACACCCCTAGACATACATTCTTCTCCAGATACGGCCAATGGAGCAGTCTATTACTCTCAGTAATGGGACTACCCTTTAGCTGAACGGTTAGAGCAGCTGTCTTTGGTTTCAAGTGTTTCAAATACACTCTATTCAACTTCCTGATATGCTCGCCTTTAAGGAACACACAAATGGTGCATACAGGAAGCAAACATGGTAAAATGCTGTGAAACAAAGTTTTATTGTCTTCTGTTTACAAAACAGTGAAGCTAAGAAGCACTTTGAAGTTACCCCGTGCTTTGTACCAAGATATGGGCGATCATCTAAAACATGAACATAGCATCCTCCTAACAGGCCTATTCCCCACTCAAGTCAAAGTCCAACTGAGGACCATCGGGGACAGTTGGGAATAGGAAGTGGAATGAGATAGTTTATTAAGGTAATTTAGCCACCATGACAGCACTAAATTGATGCAGCTCCAGGTACCGGTACTGCTTCAGAAGGAGTCCAGCAACCACCAGCCCGAACTAGACCCAGCAATTCCCCACCAGCATCATTAGTGAATTATTCAAAAATGCGAACTACACTTCCAGAGGCATTCCATGGCAGGACCAATCTGCCACACAATCATCCAAGTTCTGGATGAATGACACAACTCATTTGTGAGATGAGGGCCCTTGATCTTCTGCCAGCCTGTATGGTAGAAGACACTGGGTTTTGAAGAGTATTGCTAGACATCAAGCCCAGATACAACATTCTATCATACTTTTTATTTTCTTGGTATGTTATCCCTACTATGTATAAGACAGTATGCATACAGATGGAGTAACAACTGAAGGATTCAGAGGGGTGTACTATGTATAACACTAGTGACATCTGGAGCATTAGTGCAAACCAAAGCTTCCTGAGTCTCACTTCCCATTGGGTTGTGTCCAAATCAGTCACCACCACCATTATTGTCCTACCACAACCTTCCTCTTTGGGAGTTCTGTTAAAGCAGTCTGCTTCACAGATACTTTACTTAATGAGTCAGTAATCGAGAGGAAGTACGGTGGGGAAACATTTTATGGTTCATCTAATCACTGCTAGACATCTGGATTTACCTCCATGATATAAATATGGACATTACTGTCATGAGCCCCTGGCCTCCAAACCTCAGGCAGCCCAGCAGCACCTCCTGTTGCAGAGACGATACCCTTTTTAAAGAACTCATGAGCAGGAGTAAGGGTTCCAGAAGACTTATCAGCCTTCATTTTCCCAGTGGGAGGGTAGATTCTGTAGTTTTGAGTTCCCTTGACTCTGCACTACTTTCAGAATTTGAATCCCACTAAGGCCACTGGCTGTATCTTGCCTAGGTAGTTTTATATGATAGCTGAGCGGTTCTATCTTGTCAGGCACAAAGTCTTTTCAAAACCCTTCTGTTTAAAATGTTAACTCACACAATCAGATCCCAGGCAGAGTTGATAAGAAAATCATAAAAGTTTACTTAAAATAAAAGCAATACAGAAAATTCTAGTGTGGAAGAACTTTGAAATGCAGACAATATCAAAAGTAAAACTGGATGATTTACAGAGAACACTAAATACTGTATTTCTAAACTATACCTTGTTTTGATGTTAGAGTCCAGACAAGATTTAAATGTTCTTGTGAAGGTAACAGTCATTAGGCAGCAGAGTTGTAGCAAGTTGTGTTCCAGTTATCTGGATGTCCTTTTAAAAGGCTCCACGTACTTCCTTGGTAAAAAAAAGTCTTGGTTTCCAAAATTCTGACTTAAAATCAGAATTTTCAGGTTCAGTATATGAGGAGTTAAACTTCCATACACTCAGGTCTGGTTTTAGAGATTTTTCCAGGCCTACACACATACTTCTGGTCTATAAGTATATGCCAGATGGGACCAACTATCTGACTTCCAGCTAAACTGCTTTCAACTGCTTTGCATTCAAAGTGTGTGTCTGATAATATACTTGAGGGTCATTTTAGGACACACTGACCTTATTTTTTCTCTGGGGTGGGGTTAATGATTCCAAGACAATACAGATATTGGGGTACAACAGTTTATTTTTCCCTGTAGGTGTCACTGTGTTTCCATGTCAGGTTTCATGTCAACCCCAGTGACATCTGGTTCATGCATTTGGCTTGACCCCTGTTCCTATACAATTTGAACCTACATAGATGGATATAGGCCTATCATGCGACATTCCTCCCTCCTAAAACAGAGCCTAGGGAGAACAGGCCCCTGTTGGAGGCAGTTCTTCTCAGTTCTATTATAGATCCAGTATGTGGGATAGGCCATCTGCATTCCCATTCTTGGATCTAGGCCTATATGAAATCTCCATGTCATAAGCCTGCAAGGCAATACTCCATCTCAGAAGTTGCCCATTGGTTTTCTCCATTTAGCCCAACCATATCAATTGGTTGTGGTCTGTTTGGACCTTGAAATGCCTCCCATAAAGATATGGGTCCAGTTTTTTTAATGGCAGCTCTGCAGACTCTTCGGCAATCTTAGGATCTCTGTCCTTTAGCCAAAGTTTTAAGTCAGGTGAGCAAATCCAATAAAACTGTTCAAGCAATACCACACCTTCAATAGCTTCAACAGAATCTGCTTTCACCCCTTCCCACCAATGTTTTAAATATTGATGCTGTTTTATGGCTACCTCCTCAAAGCTAATTTCCGGCCCCTTTTGGAGTTTCCAGAACCTTGTTATGTATGCATCAGGGTTGATCATATTTTTTTAATGAAGCAGTTTTTAGCTTGTCAAAATCTTTACTTTCAACATTGTCCATCTGCCCCAATGCTTCCCTCCCCTTGTGAATAAATAGTGGAGACAGGTGAAAACTCCAAGTCTTTTTGCACAGATTGGACTGGATACAGACCTTTTCAAATTAATTTAAAAACATGTCCATATCCTTCCCTCTTAGTAATTAATTTTGAATTTAGCTTGTACCCCAACGCTGGAGATTCAAACCCACCCCCATCACTTACCTGCTCAGGGATTGTTGTCGGCTGGAGCGTCAGCTTTTTCAGCATGTGTTCCCTCTAGTTCTGCCATTCTTACACCTCCACCTGGTGCTACCATTTTTTGGTCTCTCTCTGTTGCCGTCATTCCTCTGCCAGATGCTGTCATTCTTCGGCCTCTCTCTGTTGCCGTTGGTCCTCCATTTCCATCTTGAACCTTTTTTGCTCCATCTCAAACTGTTTCTCCTGTATCCACAACCTCCTCAGCTCAAGCTCTTGGTCTGTGGATGGCTCCTTCTCCTCTGAGCTCTGGACCTCCGAAGTCACCACCTCTGGCACTAAGTGGGGTGGCGTGTCCTCTGTCTCACCTGCCAGAAGGGCCTCCGTGAGTTGCCTTTTACTTTGTTTTTCACTAGGAATGCCCTTCTCCCCACAGATCTTCCTCAGTTGTGCCAGGTTCATCTTTCTGTACCGAACAGACATTCTTCTATGTACACTACTCTGCTCAAAAAAAACTCAAACAGGATAGGGTCTATTGTCTGCAAACAAATTTATTTTTCCCCTTTCCAAATTCTGCTCTTGATTGTGTGATGGTTTTGCAAGACCATTCAAAATCTCAGTAGCTGGCACCAAATCTGTCATGAGCACCTGGCCCCCAAACCTCGGGCAGCCTGGCAGGACCTCCTGTTTGCAGAGATGATCCCCTTTTTAAGAACTCATGAGCAGGAGTAAGAGTTCTGGAAGACTTACCAGCCTTCCTTTTTGCAGTGGGAGGATGGATTCTGTAGTTCTGAGTTCCCGTGACTCTACACTACTTTCAGTATTTGAATCCCACCACGGCCACTGGCTAAGTCTTGCCTAGGTAGTTTTATATGATAGCTGAATGGTTCTATCTCGTTAGGCACACAGTATTTTCAAAAGCCTTCTTTTTAAAATGTTAACTCACACAATCAGACCCCAGGCAGAGTTGATAAGAAAATCATAAAAGTTTACTTAAAATCAATCAATCGATCCATCACTTTATTTAACCAGACGAAAACACCATGAGCAAGCTCATTTTCAAAGTGGTCCTGGACACTTGTGCAAACAAAAAAAATTAGAATACAATACAATACAGTACAGTACATATTCACAGGTAAGGTATACTTAACAATAATGCAGACTTTGAACAAGTAGGATCATAAGGCTCCTAACACTGGCCTGCCACGGTATGGCGATGTGCAATACATATTATATTTTACAGAAAAAAAAGAGAGACACCAGTCATCCTGGAATCTCTTCAATGCAATGGTAGCGGATCGGGAGAGGGAAGGTGGGGAGTACAGAAGGGAGAGGATAGGGTAAAGAGGGTCAGGGTAAGGTATGCTAGGAGTGTTGTTGTCTCCCTACTTGAGGTCATAATGTACCACTTGTGACATCACAGTTACTCTCATGGCAATAGATCGTGATGTCACAACACAGCATTATGACTTGAAGTAGGGAGTAAGCTATATAGGCAAATTAACTTTAACGTAACAACAAGGGGTACAAATCATGTATTCGTGCACAATTTCTCAGTAATAAATAATGGGGAGGAAAAATCTAGAATATATATGGAATACAAGCAGAATTTTACCTAATTATTATGCTTTTCAAAGTTTTCTTTGCGGAATCAGTAGCTCTTTAAGGTCCATATACTGTTATCTTTATCTCTTGATGGAAACAATGTATGGTCCACCCATACATTATTTCTTATGTTGCTTCAGAAATATTTTGCCTTCTTACCGAGATGCATCACTTTACATTTTTTAATGCTGAAGAACCCCATGCTAAGATGCAGCCACCCTTCCTTTTTTGGAGTCATCAGCAGTTTTGGCAACCCAACTACTGGTGCCCACATCCAGATCACTTATATTGAAAAATGTTGCCCCCAGTGCAGAACAGTGATAGTGTCAAGAATATGGTATGCAGGATATTAAAATAACATTATCAAATGTAAACAATTAAGTGGGAGACATGGACTAAAAAGGTGGAACAACTGAAAGAGTGTTCTAAAAACTCAGACAAGGCACCTGCATATTTGCTGCAGTTTTGAGATGGAACTCGACTTAAAATTGGGACATTTGGAGCACAGGTAACTTGAGAAATTGTTAATTACCAGAAAAAAATACAGAAGGTAAAATGTGTTGATATATTAATTGAAATAGTTCCCAGGACTCCTAGATGATAAATATCTTGAATATAGAAAGGTTGCATAGAACAAGATCCACGACCGTGACATTTCTAAACTGCTGGACAATACAGCCAGTGTTGTTTTTCACTTGAAATCTAAAAAAGATGTACAGTATTAAAACCACAGACTTTCTATTCCATCTTCACTCAGCAAAAAAGTAAACAATTTACAGCAGTGTTCTTCAGGTCCCTGAATCAGTGGCACAATGTTCAAAATATTGCCTATTGTGTAAGAGACCCAGTTGCTTATGCATTTCCATTGTGGGCAGGGATTCTAGCACTATTGTCAATGTTGCTCACCCAGTGGGTGTGTGAGGAGTGCTCTGGCCATTACACAAGTAGTAAAATAAGACAGGACAGTTGTAGCTGCATAACACAGGTTTCTTTTTTAAACTCATGTTTATTAAAATACTAGCACAGTACTGTATATAAATCTTGAGAACATATTTCAGTGTGGTACAATGATTATGCATGGCTTAGTTTATTTTGTAATGCAACAATAAAACTTCAGAACAACAAACTTCAACTGGTGTGTGTTCACTTTGTTCCATACAGTAAGCATGAAATATGTGTATCCAGGATGTTGGTCCCCCAACAAAGGTGCCTTGAGCACTGAATGTGAACAGAGAGGTATTAGTCATGCTGTAGGAGGAGTGTTTTCTTTTTCCTCTGGCTCCCTATTTGCATATATGCAGTAGCACCTTAATCAATATTTGTAGCAACCATCCTGACATACAAGGCTTTTTTTCTGTTTGCATGCATCCGGGATGTGTTTACTATTCACGCATTCACTTTGTGATGAAATTGTCTGATGGGTAGGGGGTTCAAATGTGAATACCAAGGGGAGGAGAGAGGGTGGCACCACAAGGTTCCATCACCCCTACTTTATTACCTTTTCATGTTCCTCCAGTCCTTAAACCCTCAACTTATACTGTTACCATACTGTTTTTCATGAGCATTGGTGTCATAAAGAAACAAAATGGCTGTTCCCTGCACTAGCTTCACTGTTTCCTTGGGGGGTTAGTTTTTTTAAGTCCATGACTGGGGCCCAATAAGCCCAGGATGGGTTTGCACTAGTCCTGATCTACAGAAGGATGCAGAGTGGAGCTTGCTAGGTTCACCAGACCTGCAGGGCCACCATCATTGACTTTGCAATCCCACATATGTAATGATGGGACTCCAATCACTGGACCCACCAGTTTTACAACCCATCCCATTACTTCCCTCATATTCTTGGCGGTCCATGTTAGCACCCCATTGTCTTTACCTGGTGGCCCAATGGTTTCAGGAGGTGAAAGGTTCATTCATGTGTGCAGACACTCCAGCCCTGGCAAGGTACATGAAGGACGTTTTCCATGCCGAATGTAACTTGTGTGGGCAAACCACCAATGGGCCTGTCCATTTTTATCAAGTGTGAGCAACCCATGTTATGTATGCTGTGTGGACCTGGGCCAATTCACTTAGTATGGGTTTCTTATGCAACTCCATGTTTGCACAAGCAAACCAGGCAACTTACTTGCACAACTCCAAGTTGCACTTTTGAATATAAGGTCCCAGGACCTATGAAACTGAATGTGTTCTGGAACTTAAGGCCCACTGTATGCTGAATACCTTTGAAGGTCCTTGCAGGCCCTTAAAGAAAAGAAACTAAAGTCTGAAGCTGTCAAAGTATCTTGGGTGGTAGAAATTGTAAAAAAAATGCTTAGCAGTTGGCTACACCAAGGCAGAAATTAATGGAGGATCAGTACAAGAAAAAGGGAACAAGGACTGGAGATCAAACACTGCAATTATTCATGAAGCCTAATATCAAAAAAGAATAAAACCTTGACTTTTGGCATGCCTAAAGAATCATTGTTGAAATACAAAATTGAAGTTATAGGGGAGTTACAGATCCAAAACCTGACTGCATGCTGTGGTAAAACTGTAGCATTTTATTTGAGAAGATGAACATTGATTTTAGAAACAGAAATTTGGTGTCAATTGGAATTAGCATTAGAGTAGAATTCTTTAAAATGAATGTGTTGCTTCATCACAGGAGATCTTGCAGATGAACATCCTATATCTTTCTCAAAGGTTGAATAGAATGACCTGGCCCCGTGGCACTGAGGGCTGAGACATTGAATGCCTTACCTCCTATCATGCCGATGACCTATGTTCCATAAGTTCCGGAACAAACACAGGTTGCTTGGGGTCAGCGGGGTGGGAGAGGATCAAGCGTTCAAGGGACTGCTGTCCTCTCCTGGAGCAGGATGGCCAGCCATCTCGTCCTTTGACTGCCACTAGGAGGAGGCCCAGTGGTAGTGCAGATTAACAAGCAGCTCAAAGGGTGCGGCCACAGTTTTGCCAGATGTGCATGCCTCCATGTGCACATACTGCTATGTCATCTTGGTAGGGGGAAGAAGGAGAACAGGGAAAATTGGGAAGGGTGCGCTTCATGTAGCTTTGCCTACTCCCTCTTGGCCCACACTGCTGCTCGACTGCTGGAGAATCTGGATTGATTGATTGACTGGAGTGAGGACAACCCTTCCCCTCCTTGGCCTGCCACAGGAGAAAATCCAGGGAGGATTAAGCCCCTGGTGGGTTGAGAAAGGTGAACATTGGTCATGGGGAGGCGGGGACAGGGCTGAGATCCTACCAGTCTGCCTCAGGAGAAAACAAGTTCTAAAGAAAAAAAACAGTCAATTAGAACTTGGGAAGTAGCAGTGTCAGTCACACTTTCAGTGGGCAGGTCATGTCTCACTGTATATTGCTTTGCTCCTGTATTACTTTGTAATCATTTACCATGTGTCCCATCCTCTGTGCTGTGACCTCTTCTTCCTGGGTAACACCAGGAATAGGGTCTTGACTTAATGTGTCTTTTCCAATTACCGATTTCTAAATGAATGAATTAATAAATCAGCCAGTCAGTCAATCAGGCAAATGGCCCAGAGGAAAATACACAATTCTGAGGTGTGCAAAAAAGAGAGAAGAGTCCTTTACTTTTTGCAAAAAAGCAATAAAACTATGTAGAACTGGAGGAGAAACTGGCATAGAGAGAACATTAAAAAAAATGTAATAGCCCCAATGGAGGTAGGGGATTTGTTTCTGAAATGGGCAAGTAGGACTGTTTTTTTAGTTTAGAATGTATGTGCTTGGAAAGGCCCAATGAGCAAAAGCTCACTTTCAGGTACAACCTGGGCGCAAAGGAAGGTAAGTTAACTTCCTCAGATTCACATGGTATGCAAGTGGTGGTTGGGGGATTCAAACTCAGGTCTAATAGTGTATAATTAAGCAATAAGGCATGACAGGATGTGGTATATCACGGGATAGCATCACGCTTCAGTTGGTTGGGCACGAGGCCGCAGGCCGAGTGCGTCCAACCATCCGAGAAGTGATGATATCCCATGATATACCGCACCCTAGAGTGACTTATTGCTATTATGAACTGAGTTTGAAGTTTTATAAATAATAAAAATAAAAGAAACAGGTTTTAAAAGATTTTATGAATGAGTTTTTGGGTGGTGTAGGAGTACATTTTGAAAAAATAGTTCTCAGACAGTAGGTGGCGCTGGCTGGTGGAGCTGGAGCTTTTTTGAAACCGTGATGATGTAGCCCGATATCATCACGGCTTCAAAAAGCTCTTGGTCAATCAGATTCCTCTAGTTACGATCTTCAGTTCATAATTGTAAACATTATCCGATGGAAAATGACAGTAAATAATGTTATGGAAAAGTAAAACTTGATATTAACATTCGGGCAGGCAAAAGACAAGTACACCTCCTTATGTACTGAGTGTACCTGTGACCTATATTAAATAGTTGATTTCCCAGTACTCATCCCAAGTTTTCTTTTGCTGTTCTGCTGACATACAGTAGATAAGTGTTGATATACGCTACTTGAGTGCTGAAGGCTATAATTCAACACTTCTGTTCATAGTTTTCTTGGTTCTCATCTTTTCCTGAAATCTCTTATCTATTTGCTGTAACTACCATTATCCCATAGAACTGTATATTGTTAGGTACGGCAGCATTGAGTGCTGCCATACATGACCCCTCTCCACTCCTGTATCCAGTATATGCATTTGAGAACTGTTTTTTTTATGTTATCCGTGGTTGGTGTCATACCGTGTGAAATGTTTCCATGTCATAGAAGTAGCAGGATACCTTTTTAGTTTCTGGCTCAAAACTATACTCCATTATACAACTACTATAGTGCATGATTGTTCCCTAAGTAAAATTATTCTTTGTCAACAATTTTAAAGGTGAGCTTAGCATTTCCTTATTTTGACTGTAAGA
This sequence comes from Neoceratodus forsteri, assembly GCA_016271365.2. Lineage (NCBI taxonomy): Eukaryota > Metazoa > Chordata > Ceratodontiformes > Ceratodontidae > Neoceratodus > Neoceratodus forsteri. The sequence continues at coordinate 1,318,273,244 of CM057453.1, read as the reverse complement.
GCCTGATTGCCATCACCTGTCATTTTCCTTAAACACTAACCTTGCAGGTGAGTCACTGGAATTACTCATGATCAATGGTGCTGTCAAAGGATTGGATTCAGTCTATTTCTAAGTGTCTCTATGTAATGGGATTGGAATTGATCTGATGTTTTTTATTCCCCAAAAGGTATCACTAATTATTTAACTATAATATGACTTTGTACTTTGTTAATGATCCCTTGTGGCGAGTGTAACCTGTTCTGCAGAGGCCAGGTCAAGTGTCAGATTATCTGCACTCTCTCACTGATTCAAGGCCCGTGTACCTAGCTGATCTGCACTGTTGCAAGAGGAGCAGATGAGTTACACTGGTCCAGGTCAGGCAGTGTGAACAGCAAGGGGAGCATTGCACATGGCTCCATAGTGACGCAGGATGACCCCTGTTTTTCTGGGTTCAGGTACCACTGAAAAGCAATTTTGGCTGGCATGTAAACATGCCCTCTGCCTGCAATTGTACAGTCAAATAGACTATTACTGCTAAACCCTCTAATAATGGAATACTCCAGTCCATGCATAATCCCTTCTTCCATTATACGCTGGTGTACAGAATAGCCAGAGGTTAGTTTTTCCTTCTTCCCTCAAGTCCACACTTGCAGCACCTCCTCTGCCTCTATACTCTCAGTACACAGTTCAGGAGAGGTACTCAAACTGCAGTGCTTTTTTAGTCCGTTTATCATTTCAGTGTAGGGTAGTACTGTATTTCGATTTATTAATGCTGTTTTGTGTTGTCTCTAATACACACGCCCATCCACTGCTCACATGCCCACTCATACATTGACTCTCATACTGTTCGGCAAGTTGAAAACCAGAAGATTAAAAATGGCAGCAATTGAATGGCAGATTGAAAATGGCAGCAATAGCAAACAGTTTTTCTGCAAGTCAGTCAAGTGAAAGGGATACTTGTGTTTACTTCCTGACACTATTTGTACCAATTGGTGAAACTGTCCAAAGTCACACAAACAACATGGTTGCAATACAGCCATTTTAGCTTTACACAAAATATAAACATTGACTCAGCATATCCTTGTTATGTGCTTTGAAAATGTTTGAATTTCAGAACTGTCTGGGAAGTGATATCATGAGGATGTTAAGTGGTGGACAGAGAACTGAGTTAATATTAAACACTTTAAAAAGTTTACCAAAACAAGCATCCCCCAGCACATCTAGAAAATGCAAAGATTTACCCAGCATTATCATCTATCTAGCTGCCCAGAGACAATAAATACAAGTTAGGTTACTTACATTTGTCAGCGAAACTTCATTTGTTCTGTAATTTTTAGCAACGTGGCCAAGGTGTATTGTGGTAGACAAGTACAGAATGGACCCCAACCCTGGCAGAAATGCAAAATAAACGCAGAAAGTGTTCCTGCAATGATGCACACCATCAGTGTTAAAATGCAGCCCTGCAATGTTTTGGGTGCTGTGGTAACCAAGTGTTGCAGATAGCAGTGCACCAGTGGGGTAAGTATAAATGTGCCTTTAAAAGGAAGTGACAGATAGGGTACAGTAGTTGTCTGGAACCAGTTGGCTTCTAAACTTAAAACTGCATGCTTCAGTAAGGAGTGGGGAAAGGTAAAATGATAAACTGTAACTCTAGTGCTTACTTTTAAATTTCTGTGTTTGGAGAGCAAGACACTTGCAGAGATTTGCAGTGGTCAAACTGGGTAGTAACACAAGTTTGTTACCTCTTACAAAATTGCATGAGAGTCCCTGCATCTATGTCATCTTTCTCCACTGAATAATATAGTAGAGTTCCTCACCTAGAGATGATAGTCCTCCCACCTATAAATCTATTGGTGAAAGGTCTCCTACTTTAACATTCTCAATTTATCAACTGGAGATCTTAGGGGCTGGTCATAGAAACATAGAAAATGAAGGCAGAAGGGGACCATGTGGCCCATCTAGTCTGCCCTTGTTCCTACCCCCCTCCTTTAACTGCTATTCAGTGTTATGGTGCCCTTGTACCTATCCCAAGCATTTTTGAATGTTCCCACCATTTTCATCTCCACCATTCCCTGAGGAAGGCCATTCCATGCATCTGCCACCCTTTCTGTAAAGAAGAACTTGCATGTGTTGCCCCTGAATTTGCTCCCCTCCAGCCTCATATCATGCCCCCTGGTTCTGATGTGATTCTTGATCCGAAATAGGTCCTGAACCTGTACCTTGCAGTTCATGCATGCATTTGCACAATGGCCTCGGGGGAAGGCTCAGAATAGATCCATCCACAGCACACAACACAATTAATTTCACCTCCCTCACCCCTACCAGGCCCTTCCAGGTTGAGCGCAAAAAAACATATTCCATTGCTTCATTGTGTAAGTATCTGATGACTGGCCACATACAAACACACCTTTTCTGCTACTAACTGATGTGTGCATTCCTAGATTCTCTAACCAACCTTCTGATGCTTTTGCAGGTGAAGCCTGTGAAAGCTAGGAACAGCAGGGGGTGCTAGAGGGGAGAGAGAGGGAGAGATGATCACAATGTGATTAATGCTCATGTCTCCATCCTAATCAAATCTCTGAACCAAAAGCTAGGCCTTCTCTATTGTATCTGCCCCTTCGTCACCTTAGCCTCTTGCCATAGGATTGCATCTTCCTGTCTTCTCCCACTTCTATCTTATGGCACTCTGCTTCTGCTCCCAACTAACACTATTACCTTATTGCTCCTCAAACAGGCTTACCATAGGGTGGATAGGTTTGCCTTGGGGGTCAACGCCCGTCACCACCACTGTGATGTCTTCTCTTCCCTGGGTTGGTTATTGTATGAATCTAAATTAAGGTATGCCTCATTGAGTCTATTCATCTAAGACAACCTCAATGAACCCTGAGATCTGCCTCTCTCCCCTTCTTATAATGCCCAAACTGCGGTTAGCTGTTGCCCATATATCATTCACCTGTGCAGCTGTGTCTGTTTGAAACTCCCTTCCTCCCTTCATTCTGTCATGCTCCACCCTCCCTGAGTTCCAATCCAACTTGCTTTCTTTTCTCTCTGCCTCTACATCTTGCTCCTGCTACTGGTGATATTAAACCTCAACCCCAACAGCTTTGTCTATTTCTTGTCCTTGCTTTTCCCTTAATCCTGGCTTCTTACCTTGCCCACCATGCCTCACCTTTAAACATAACTGCCATTGGTTAGCCCTCTTGTATCTGATATCATTAGCTAACAATTACATATTTTAGTGCACTCTCTTGAATGTATCATGTACTTGTCACACTACTGTGTAACCTACCTGCTTGTTATGTCATAAACCTGTAGTTGTATTGTCTGTATCATAATCCTGTGGATCATTGAATGCTGTATATCAATTTTTCCATTGAACTGTCATTACTATGTTAAAGCACTGTACTGTATACATACTGCACTTCCAGGACGCCCCTGAAAAAGGGACTGCAATTGTCTCAGTGGACATACCTGGTTACCAAAACTCAAATAAATAAATAAATAATGGCATACAGTGAATGAAAAGTAAACTGCACAGTTTCTAATTAAATAATATGAAGCATCAGCAAAATGCAGAAAAAGTAATTATTTATTTAAATGTGTCATGTGATTTTATGTATTGATACAAAAAATTGTATTGACACAGTGTGTCACTACAAAAAAATAGTATTTGATACTATGCATCTGCCTTTTTTTTGGCTGTACTGCAACTAAAAAACATTTACAGTATCAAAAATAAACTTGTCACCACCTCTCCATGGGTTGCTATGCCTTTAAGACTCTCTGGTTCCTCAGACATCAAAGGTGCCCACCATCACAGATGGAGCTGGCATTGCCTTGTTAACAACAGGATTAGAAGTCGCCTGATGTGCCTATCAGTACCAAAAGATATGAGTGTACACCCTTACTGGACTGCCAATGGGGATCAGACTTTGTGCTTTGTGTGAAATGGGATTTTTGTGCAATGGGAGGGCTTAAGCCTGTTGTTCAATGGGAGGAAATAACTATGTCCACCACCACTACTTTAGCACGCCTCCAATCTCACTCAGTGTTCAGTTCATTTTGGACTGAGATGCTGCGTGGTTGGTGGTCATGCTTTGCCTTCCTTCTGCCTGGTTCTCCACTTATTTCCTTCTTGTCCTCCCCTCCAGGACCTTCCCATTCTCACCTGTTTCTTATGTTGCACATCCCTGCTCCCCTCTGCTCCCCCTTTGGCTGTCCACCTCCCCTTTCCCTCCCACATCCATGTCCCCCAGACACGGCCCCCCACTCCCCGCATTCTCCTGGATTCCCTTTCTCTGCTTCCCCCCTGGCTCTCTCTCTCTCTCTCTCTCTCTCTCCCCCTGTCTGTCCCCTGTCCCCTGCTCTATTTTCTTTTGCTGCCCTCGATGTGCCACTCTGTGGCTGCCCAGTCCTGTCACTTTGTTGTCTTCCCTTCCCCTCTCCTTCCCAGTGCCTTGTTGCACTCTTTGTTTTTGGGGTTGCTTCCCCTGGTCTCCCATTCCGTACCTGTATCACTGGCCCTGCTTCTCCTTCTTTGCTACTCCATTCTTTTCCAGGTGGTGCACTGCAACATCACTCTCCAAGTTCCTTTCCTCTCCATCCATCAGTCTGCAGTGCTCTTGTCCTCACTCACATGGAGGACTCTTCGTCGCTTCTGCTGCCGTTCTCGAACAGCTGCCCAAACTCGGTCCTAGGCTTCAGCTCTACCCTTGGACAGGAGCCCACTAAGTCTCCTCACTTCCTCATTCCTCTGAGGGCATTTGCCCAGTCCCTCCTGTCTGTGCCTGGACTTCCTTAAAGGCACAGGCCTGATCTTCCTTGTTTCTCAGCTCCATCCTCTTTTCTGACAGACTTGGCTCCCAGTGCTCACAATTGTACCTCCTCTCCTAGGAATTGTACCTCAGGATCGAGCCTCATCCAGATACTCTGCCTGATCTCCATGGGCTGTTCCATTGCTGGCCTGTCTCTAACTCCCTGCTTTGCCTTCCATCCCACAAAGGGTAGTGTGCCACCTCAGATCTCTGTGAAGTCCACCTTGCAGCTGCCTTCTATCTTGGAAGCGAGTCCTTGGCTTCCAGGTCCATCATTTTACTCCACCTCCCTTGGGATATCACTTTCCACCACCTTGAATCCTCAGTGGCCCCTTGTTACTCATAGAGATCTCCAGGCTCATTGTCTTTCATCCACATTGACAGCTTCACCCTCCTGCTGTTGACATTGCCAACCCTGGGGAGTGTGTATCTTTACTCCATCCTTCTTTGCAGGAATCACTGGCTCTTGAACAAAGGCTCTCCAAGCTTTTCTGCAGCTTGAAGGACTGGACTGTCCCTCGTCTCATTTCAGAACTCGAGACTGGACATTTCCCATTCACTCTCTGCAAAGAAACAGGAGTTGTTCGATCTGCTCCTCCTGGCTGAGGCCAAACCCAGCTCTACTCCACCTCCTGCATTGCTGTCCCAGCCTATTCCTGATGGCTATGCTGAAATCCACTCTCTTCTGACTCCATTGGCTTCCACTCTCTCTCTGATCTTCAGAATTGCCTTATAACTTTGGAAGCCCACCTTTATATCCAGCAGCCACCTGATCCTGCCTTAACGGACTTGCAGACCTGCCTATCAGCTCTCAAAGCTCAAATGGGTATACTGCCCATTCCCCCTGCTTCTGGACTGCCTTCCCCTTAGCCTACAAACCTCTCCAGCTCTTCAGCAGAGCTGCCCTCGCTCATCCTGCTTTTCATAATGCCAGTAGCTTCCGCTTCACCATCTGCTCCAGACCTTGCATCTTCCACCATGACCGCTCCTCTTCCTGTGACATCTGCCATTCACCTGGTTCCTAGTCACTTACGCAAAGACATCATCAAGGGCAAGGACGTTAACCTTATTTCCCTCCTGATTTACTCCCAAGACACCCTTGAAAACAGGGTAATCTCCTGTGGGGATGTCTCGGTGGTGCTTATATCTAAAGACCCTCGGCTTGCCAAGAAGCTGACCATCCCAGAATTTGTGCTGGCCTTTAGCCTATACAGGGACATTATATGTTCTGCTTTCCCTGCTCGATGCCAGAAGCTGGATTCCTACCTATATCTATTAGTAGAGCTGGGGGCCAGATATGGGGGTATGCTCTCTTATGATTACCACCACTCCTTCTTTGCCAAAGCAGCTGCTGCCTTGGCTCATTTTAATACCAGGATTGACTGGTCTACCCTGGACAGTGGATTGTTTTGCTGCCACTTCACCAGCCAATGAGCCCTATCTTGGCTGCTGTGCTGTGCATTTTCCCATTTTGCTTCCTTTTGCTCATTCTTGGTATCTCATTCTATGGATCCACCTTCACGAATCTCACTTGGGGACTCTGCTCCTGCCACCATGGGCATTACCCGCACCATGCCCAATCCTAGGGCTCTTCCTTGCTCCAGCTATGATAGCTGGGGTCAGCTAATGACCTTCATGGGACACCAACCAATTTACAATAACTACAATACCTCCAACTGCTTCGTCTATGAGTGTCATTACCACCATGTCTGCAGCTACTGTAGCGAAGCCCATTCGAATGTCAACTGTCAAGATTATCTCAACTGCAGTAATTGTCAACACTTTTGATTGTTCAATCTGTCCTCCCTACCAGCTCAGCAGCAGTTCATCATAGGTATCATCATCATAGGTATACCAAGCTACAAGGACACATGTCCACAAAGCTTGCCAATATGATCTAGTAATTTTGGTACTTAAACCTGTCCCCAACTGCTACATCTAGATTATTTTTAAATATATCCATATTAGGACTGTCCATGACTTCTGCTGGCAGCTGGTTTCATGTAGAAACAACCCTAAAACTGAACCAGTGCTTTCTATGTAGAGATTTCCATTTTGGAACATATAATTGTTTAGCGTGCCCTCTGGTGTTAAAATTTTTATCAATTTTAGCAATTCCTTGCTTATCGATGAGAGTAGTATCATTTAGTGCTCTAAATAATAAGCACATGTCTCCCCTTAATCTTCTATATTATAATGTATACAAATTGAGTGCCCTTAGCCTGTTTTCATAAGTCATACTTGACATACCCATAAGGGCTTTAGTGAACCTCCGTTGGACTCTCTCCATTTTTATTATATCTTCCTTGTGGTATGGACACCATACCTGTGCACAGTACTCCAATTGTGGCCTCACCAATGCTATATACAAGGGGAGTAGTACTTCAATCGTTCTACTAGACATATGCCTAAGTATACAGTTTAGTACTTGATTTGCCTTGCCCATTTGGGTTTTGCAGTGAGTTCTAAATTTTAAGTCGGGGTTTACAGTTATCCCCAAGTTGACTTTCTTCAGCCTTACTAATCATGCCAATTGCTCGATATGTCCAATGGAGGAACTGCATTGGGGTTCATTCATCTCCAGCTCAGCCCACGTGGGAGCCTCTCTCTCATGACCCCCCTTCTTCCTATCACCTGTGGTGGACCTGCATGGGGGTACTGCCATCCCTGGTCTGGCCCGTGTTGGGGACTCGCTCCTGAATTGACTCTTCTACACTATCTCTGGTGGCGGACCTAGGTGGAGGTATCACCATCCCTAGCCTGGCCTGCAGGGAGGGCTTCATTCACAACTCAACCACTCTGCATAATATCTAGTGGTGGACCTATGTGGGAGTCCCACCATTCCTGGCTTGGCCCGCATGGGGCCTAGTTCACAACTTGACCATTCAGCGTATTATCTGGAGGTGGACCAGTGTGGAGGTCTCACCATCCCTGGTTTAGCACATGGGTGGGGGTGCTCACCTACAAATCACCCATTCTGCATTTGAAGTTGTGGTGGACCTATGTGGGTATCTCACCATCCCTGGTTTGGCCCGTGCGGGGGGGGGTCCTCGCCTATGACTCACCCTTTCTGTGTTTAAACTTGTGGCAGACCTACTTGGGGGCTCGCCATCCCTGGCTTGGCCCGCAGAGGGGGCCTCACCTATGACTCACCCATTCTGCATTTGAACTCATGGCAGGCCTATGTGGGGGTCTTGCCAACCCTAGCCTGGCCCACGTGGGGGCTTCACCCATGACTTGAACCTTCTCCATTCTATCTAGTGGCAGACCTGCATGGGGGTCCCAGCATCCCTAGCCTGGCCCACATAGGGGCCTCGCTCATGACTTGACCCTTATCTCTCTATTTAATGGTGGACCTACATGGGGGTCCCATCTTTTCCAACTCGGCCCTCATGGGGCTTTATCTCCCCTGCATGAACATCCCGGATTCTGCCCTTAGCAGTCCTACTCAGGGTTCTAGCCAATTCCAATCAGGCCTCCACAGAATTTAACAATCTGTTCATCTACTCCAATTCCTTTCTGGCTGAATTACACAGATGTCATTCACCCCAGCTCAACCCACAAAGGGCCCCCCCAAAAAAGTAACACTTCTCAGGACTTTCTACATCATAGTTCATCAACAATCATGGACAAGGAGCTGTATCATATTAGCAAACTGCTCAATAGCACCCGCCCATGTCACTTGGATCACAAACTCATAATCCACATTGAAGAAGATTCCAGACAAGAAGACTTCAACGACCCATGTCCTTCCTAGATGGTCACCCTCTGAAATTCTGCGTCTGCATTTATAGCATAAGATCAACTCCTCCTAGTATGCCCAGAGGAAGGGCAGTTTGACAACCATGGTTCCTTAGATGTTTCCCCCACAGGATTTTTTTTCCTGTCCTGCATGCTTCCCTTCACACTTTCTGAGTTAGAGAAAGTCTTCATGGTACTTCTTTTCTGGGCCTTAATTTTTCCCCTTCCGCCTTTCGACAAAAAGGGGTGAGAATGAGTAAAACCAAATTAATACATACTCATAAGTTCACACAAACATGTTATTCCCTCACATTGAATGGGAGGGCTTAAGCCTATTGTTCAATGGGAGGTAATAACTCTGACCCCCACCACTACTTTAGCATGCCTCCAAACTCACTCAGTGTTCAGTTAATTTTGGACACTCTCCATCCTCCCCACTTCCTCCTGCTCAGTGCTTTTCTTACCCCTTCTCCAGGCCTTAATTCCTCCCCCCCCGATCCTGGCCTTTTGACAAAAAGGGGTGAGAACGAGAAAAGCCAAAGTAATACATAATCATAAGTTCACACATGCAGGGTATTCAACTGCATGTATGAACTACAAATCATCTGTCATGTTCAGCCACCTTTGACCCAGCTCACTATGGCAACAGGGTTGAAAGACACAGCTCAGACAACCTGGAGTGTTCAACAGGTTGGGGAACTACAGTACATGGGCTCATGGAGTACTGGTGGACCTCATTAATTCAGGTGTCTTTCCTCTGCCATGTACTTGAGCTCCAGGACTGCCTGCCTTGATTGACAGCACCAATGAATGAATCAGCATTTCAGTTACATGTGTGAAGTGCAGGGGCTGGATTGTTGGAGTAGGACTGAGAGATCTGAGCTGTGATGGTACAGACTGCATGTCAGTCAAGTGATGAACTGTGAGTGAGAAGCAGTATTTACTGCCAGAGACAAGGGAAACATTCTTGTGCTAGTCAGCACATTCTATGACACTGAACACTGCTAGATTAGGGAAGAAGAGAGAAAGAGATACAGCAGAGGAAGAAGTACCTTCCACTCAAGACAGCTGCAGAGTCCCCTAGCGGGTATTATAGCCCAGTGCCAGGCTGCTACCACCATGAGGGTTCGGAGGCCAAGAAGTGTGGAGGATCAGAGTGGATACACAGTTGCCTGATTAGAGGATAAACCAAACCTCTTCCCACATCACCTTCACAGATGTCAGTGAGAGAATGAAAGCATTGAATGGAGATCCCGAAGGACACCCTTAGGGGGAGAGCACCGAAATCTTTTGATGCAGACCCTGCATTTGGGAAGATCTCATATGCCCAAGAACTGTGCATAGGTTCTGGGCTTTGCCCTGCAACAGGGACTCATTTAAAATAGTTGTGAATCATTGAACTATATCTGGCCATCTAGCTGGGGATTTTCAAATGCCTCTGTTGAAGTCCAGTTTGTCATTGTAACTGGATGGCCTTTGGGTTTGAGATTTAATGAAGCACTGCTGCAGTTTAATGTAAAGTACACCCGTTCCTTCCAGCTAGCTGCAATATCTACATGCCTACACTGATTCAATGACTGGGTACCCAGTAACTTATTTGGGAGCTACCTTAGAGTGGTTAAAGGGTGATTTCAGTGGAACAAGTGAGAAAGGGTAGTGCCTCAAGTACAGTTAAATGAGATTAGTCACTGTACTGTGCACTAGAGTGGGAATAGATTGAGTGTCAGGGCTATGCCTAGCAGGGCAGTTTTAGCAGCAGGCCAGAAAGGGTTTATTTTGGCAGATGTATTGAGGGCAATAGAAGAGCAATTACTATTTGGAATTGACCTACATAAGGCATGGGAAGACTGCTCAACCTGTATATCTACATGATCTCATTTGTGCTCATGTCTTTTCACACTTAGGACCTATCACTAGTTTTTAAGCCAAACAGTTTAAAGGTTACAGCTCTTGAAATATAATTTCAAGCATCGACAGAGTGGAGGCAGTCCAGAGGATGGCAACTAAAATGGTGTGGGGTCTGCATCAGAAGCCCTATGAAGAGACATTTAAGGACCTAAACATGTACAACCTGGAAGACAGGAGGGAGAGTGGGGATATGATGGACCTTTAAATACCTCACTGGGAAAATAAGGTACTGCAGGGAAGTATTTTTCAGAAAAAGGTGCTCAAGGACAAGGGGGCATGACAAGAAGCTGGAGGGAGGTAGATTTAGGAGAGAAGTGAGGAAGCAATTCTTCACAGAAGAGTGGTGTGTTCCTGGAACAGTCATCCAAGAGAGGTGGTGGGGGTGAACACAATGGTTGGGTTCAAGAATATATGGGATAGGCATAAGGGAATCTTATAGAAAAGGAAAGGGGTGGGTGAATGGGCTGGAAATAGAGTAAGATATGTGGTGAAAGTACAGGCAAGGAAAAATGGGCAGAGTGGGTGGGCCAAGCAGTCCTTATCTGCTGTCAAATTCTATAAGTAATACAACTAGTTCTGTTTCAGCTGCAGGATCATTCTTTTTCAGAGACTGATTTGTATTGTAATAGCTCTCCTTAGAGTCATTTTTACTTTTAACCTGACAAAAGAGATATGTGCAGTCACACAAGCTTGTGAGAAAACTCTCTGTCTCTCAGTTAGATCTTTATAGGCAATTTATTTACAAAAATGGTTATTAATGTTACAAGTAATTAGCTTCCTAAACAAAATGTTGTTCAGCAGCACTTTAAATTTACTATTAGTACCTTGAAACATAGACTTCTCTAGACTGAAAAGTATTTGTATGTTGTCTCAACAACTGAACTAATAATCAGAGCGAGTCTAGTGTCAGAGTAAAGTAAATACCTCATAAAATTAATAACCTTGAGCTATCTTCCTTTAATACCAGCAAACCTCAAGAAATATTAAGGAATTTCAAAATTTTTAAGTAATTGTATTTTTGAAAGTGTTACCGAAATGGACTGTAAATTAATAATGTTAATAAAAGTGCTGATGAGAAAAAATACTGTAACACTGAAAATGAATAATTAATAACAAAGACATTGAATGCAAAGTCAGACAGAAATAGTAAACCTGGGTATCCACTGGGGATAAAAATTAACTAAATCCTAGGTTTTACAGTAGCCTTTTTTCTATACATTTTCAACCCCCATCATACTGACATGGCTGGATTTAAACAGCCACAAGCAAGTTAATGAAATGTAGACACATACTCAAAGCATTTGCAAATATGTTTTATGGTAAGCCATTTGTCTTTATCTAATTAAAAATCACACAAGTAAAACAGAATTCTGTATCTGTTACTCACGGATGACAGGAAAGCTGAAGACAGTGCGCATCTGCAATGTGTTTTTACTTTGGTGAAGTGATGCAGGACTTAATGAGCCATTTGATGAAATGGCATGGATCCTAGGGTTTTATAGTATAGCATAATTAAGGATAGGAGGACCTGATTTTCTAAGAATCAGAGTGTGCTCTAGGGGTTAGTGGCACTGTGGATAATCCCCTGGCCTTTCACCAGTAGAGACTCAATATCACATCTGGGCTCAGCTCTCACTTGAAATGAGTTTAATGGTTCTTGCTAGACACCGCTCTTCATTGTAGTACCATTATCAGCAGATTTCAATTAAAGAAACCAGGAACAGCTGACCTGATAGTGCAGCAACTGGGGGAGGTTGCTTGCAAAGGTAATGACCCGGGTTCTTGTCTTGAACCTCGTGTGTTGCTTGCATGCCAGCAGGAAGATGTTGGATGCATCCTACCAGATGCCATTCTCCTCTAAAAAGAGTGGGCTCCTCCACTACAGTGCTGCCCCATGGTGACCACAAGGGGCAGTAATTTTATTTATTTAGTTTTTGTTGACCGAGTACGTGCACTAGACAAATCTTGCCTATTTTCAAGCACGACCCGTGGGAGGGGGATACAGATGAATACCAAATGACCTTGAACCAGATTAACTGTTGGTGGTATTTTTAGTGAAAGAGGGAAATTTGGCCAGGACACCGGGGAAATTCCCCTACTCTTTTCAATAAGTGCCATGGGATCTTTAGCATCCACCTGAATTACCACCAATCCAGGCAGATGGGACCCCGGTTTAACATCTCATCCGAAAGACGGCACCTCAGAAGTGCAGCACCCCTCTCATGCTGCACTACAGTGTCAGTACTAGGATATTAACCCAAGTGCCAGATGTGGGAACTGAACCCACAGCCCTCTGATCTCCCGGCCTTAGAGGTGAGTGTGCTACCTACTGAGCCACTGACACTGACAATAGTGCAGTACATTCAGGGTACAGGTGGGGCAGAGTTGGGTGGTCAGTTTGGTCCACCCCTCCCTACTCTGCATCTAGATCTTTGAGGGATTGAGAGAAAATGGAAAAATAGGTGACGTAACCAGCAGATGCATTCTCTGTTTCTCACCTTCCCACTTGGGAATCTGAGAGCGCTAGGGCCTACCTATCTTCTCTTCTCACTAACAAATTGAATGTTGGGGGTTAAGCATACCACTGAAGTAAAAGGGCAAACTCCACTAGAGGAGGAAGCACAAGTGGACCTGGGAGTCAGTAGCATGGTATGGGTTGCTGGTGCTTGAGTTAGGTGTTCACCCTCCAGGGGAAGGGGATCTGGGGCACACAGAAATGTGAAAGAATAAAGAGCATTGAAACAGTAAAAAAAAAGAATCTAAAAAGAAAGTTCTGTAACAACTGAAAATAGACAGCGATGTTTACATTCTCTCTCAGGAAAAGAGACTGACAAAGTTCCTTAAAAAGGGTTTCAGTGGTATCTGGCCCATCCAGTGGACAGACTTACCAAGGACCATTAATTAGAATCAACTTTGGATCTTGAGTCATACAGGAAACAAGTCTAAATTCTTCCCTCACTGGTAGACGGAATCCAGCTTTTAAAGGGGCATACTCAACCCGTTTGGCTGCATATTAATACAAGTTTAACAAACAATGTGACAATTGCTCATAAGCTGTAGAAATTGTTGGTATATTTAGTTGTTTTCTATGTGTTTCCTTTTTTTTTTAGCAAAATAAAAACATCAGCTATTGGTGTATTCATATCAAAATGAGCTTTGTTTTAAATCTTTTGCTTTATTCTTACTGAACATTAGGAATGCCAACATACAGCCTAGTCACTTATGATGCAGATGTCTCCCCTCACAGCATTGTACATTGTACCAGGTCGCTGAAGAAGGCAGTACACTATACCTGTCTTATGGGCTCAAATAAGTTTGAGGGGCCTGGGTTGATAACTCCTGTGGGGATTATTTACCCAGAGCTGTTTGTGTGATGCTTTCACCAAGGAAATATACAGTATTAAGTGGGCTAGGTAATACAGAAGTATTGCCCCCGAGAAACAATATCAGTCCACTATGATCCCCACTGGTATAGCCCTACCAGCACCCATACAAGGCAATCTCACAACTGGCAAAAATAAATACTTTTGTAAATCACTAATAATATGAATACAGGTAATAATATAGCAACAAATCAGAAATTGTGAACAAATATATCTACGCATCAGGATTTGTGAACAAATACAGTATATTTACCAATCAGGAACTGTGAACAAATAAGAAATAGTTTATAGTGAGATCAGGTTCAAAATCCTAGTAAAAAGAAAAGGGTTAATGGGGTATGCCACCCTAACAGCAACATTTCTACGATGACATGCGTTGATAGTGACTACAGCACCATGCCACTGGAAGGGGGAAACCACTTTCTCCGACTTGCACCCCCTCCCCGAACTAACTCTGACCTGGAGTTAGAATCCTTTAGTTCAGAGGGGGGGTGCAGGGGGTTTGGGGGGCAAAGCCCCATGATGTAAAAAATAGATCCGAACAGTGCGACTCCATGCCGACTGCAACTTGCGGTCACCATGGAGCCCATTGCTGTATAGCTGGTAGCAATCTTTTTTGTTGCACCAGCATATACAACCCGGGGAATAGAAAATAAAGGTATTTATATAGGCAGCAGTGGTTACTGCCTGGCAATACTTCCAGTACCCATCTAGTCACAGCAAACAATATAGTGCAGACTGCCCCCAATAAAACAGTGTGGCTGCCAAACTGTGCTGTTGGGCAGCTACCACAATCCATGCTGGTACCAGTAAATTATTATTCCTAGTCCCAAGGAGCTCCCAGGGAAGCCTTGGTTTCCAGGTATTGGCTCAGTGTAGGCCTACTGTAGTTGCACTTGGTTGGCCAGTGTGGTGCTCTTCAATACCAAATAAACCCAATATTTGTAACCCCAGACAGATGACCTTGTCCATAAACAACTAGCCTAAATGTAACCATAAGTAACTAACAAGGTTGGGTTGCAGGACCTGTAGGCCCTGGGTCAATACTGACAGTTCTGAAATCTGGCAGACTACTGGATGCTAGCCTCTCTTCAGCTCTCATCCTGGTTTCACTTTCCAGTTTGTTCTCTCAACTCTTCCTCAGGCAATCATAACTTTCGAGCAGATCAGCACACTTCTGGCCTCTCTCGGTCAGTGCCTGGAAAAGTGGGAGGCAGTATAGCACAGTGGTTTAAGGCTCTGAGCTGCAAACTGGAAGACCTGGTTCTGAATCCCACAGCCCCTCACTTCATTACTGTGTGACCCTGAACAAGTCACTTAACTTCCTTGTGCTCCCAGGTCACACCTGGAAACAAGCTTCGGCTTAGTGTGCCTCTCCTGGTTAAACAATTTCCCCTTCCCTTGCCCCTTACAGTGCAGTCTTGTGGCACTCTGCTGATGGTTCCCTCTGCTCTCCTCAGCTGATCACTCTTTCTTGCACATCTGCAGATCAGCTGGGCTTTTGCTCTGTCAGTCTCTTGGAGTGTCCTGAGGATCCCAGGACTCTGCATGTCACAAGTATGTGGTGATCAGTTTGGTGGCTTTAGGACCTAGCTGGTTCTGTTTCCCATCAGACCACTCAGGTCTGTCTCTGGAACAGGTCTCTCAAGATGCACACTAAGTCTCAGCTGAAGGACGGCCTGCCACTGCAGTCTGTTGCCTTATACCACAGACTTCAGTGGCACTCTCTCTTTGTCTCTACATGGAGCAGTCTTCTTCTGATGTGTGACTATTCAAGCCCAGTGGATGCTTTCTAGTCCCTGACTGTAGAAACCCAAGGCAGTCCTTCTACATTAGAAGGCTCCAAAGCAGCACTGCACCCAAGCTGTCTATGAACCAGAACTGAAAAGTTTCAGAACAGCTCCCGCTATTTGCTGGTGAATCCTGCCCTCTGATTTGTTAACAGCCTCTGTCAGTTAGTAGGGAAAGTCTGTATGGCTATCACTTGGCAGCTAATTGGCTACCTCACTCTTGGGTAAATAATGAAATCCTTCACAGTCCCTTTAATAATAACAATAAACACAATTTCTAAAGCACCTTTAGAACTCTTCAAGGTATTATACATAGTAAAAATGCAATCAAATAATTAATTTTTTTTAAAAGCAAGCCTTCAGTTTGCTTTTAAATGATTCGAGATTGGAATATGCATGGATTGTGAAAGGACATCTATTCCAGAAACGAGGACCACAGATGGAAAAGACTCTGTCACCAAAAGTCACCAATTTGGAAGCTGGAATATCGAACAGAAAGCATCAGACAAGTGAAGTCAAGGAGTTGGAAGATAATGATGAAATAACTCCAATAGGTATGTTGGAGCTAGTCCATCACAACATTTGAATGTGAGCAAGGGTATTTTGTAGTTGATTCTGTATTCTACTGGGAGCCAGCAGTGAAGGGACGCTAGTACAGGAGGAACATGATCAAACTTCCTGGAACCAGTTAAACCATGCACAGTGATGTTTTTAACAAGCTGAAGCTGATTCAGGGTAAGAGTCAGAAGTCCATATAAGAGAGAGTTGTAGTAGTCCAGGCAAGAAAAAAAATAAAGCAATGAAGCAATTTCAGAACTTAAGTAGGAGGAAATCTTTGCAATGGCACGGAAGTGATAGAAGGTAAAACTGACAATAGAACTGACATATGAATCCAAATGCAGTACTTGATCAAGTAGAAATCCTGAGTTCCAGAAGGAGATGGCTGGATAGATGATAGAAGAACCATAGTGGAGACTGATGTCAGAAAGAATAAGAGATCTTATTTTTTCTTTTGTAGTGACATACAAGGAGTTTGGTTTTATTGACATTTAGGCAAAGAATATTAGCAGACATCCATGACTGGACATCCGCCAAACAGAGAAGCATTTGATTAAGAGTAATTTGTAGAGTGTCAGTGACTGGGGCATAGATCTGCATGTCATCTATATAGGTGTGATAAGACAGGCCATAAGCTTGAATAATTTCCATGAGAGGTGCCACATGTAACACAAACAGTAAGGGCCCCAGGACAGAACCTTGTGGAATGCCTGCAGTCACTGATTTGGGTAAAGAAGTTGTAGAATGGAAACTGATGGTTTGAGTATGACCAGTTATGTATAAAAGAAGCTAGGAAAGAATAGTTATTAATACCGAAGACCGATTTCAAATGGGCAATGTCTCATGGCTATGGTGTTAAAAGCAAGTGATATGTCCAGCAACAGCAATGCAGTGGGACTTCCCTTAGTAATGGATAGTAGAGTATAATCTGATACCCAAAGAAGGGTTGTTTCCATGCTGTGGGCACTCTGAAAACCAGACAGAGATTTAGGTAAAAATCTGTTTGAGGTGAGATAGTCTGTCAGTTGTTAAATGACAACTTTCTCTCTAGTATCCTTGAAAGGAAAAGTAGCTGTGCAATTGGTGGATAATATGCAAGAATATCTGGATTTAGTGTAGGTTTCTTTAGGATGGGAGAGATTTAAGCAGTCTAGAAGGAGGTAGGGAAATATTTGTAGCAAGAGAAGAATTGATAAGCCTAGTAAGCATTGGAATTAAAATGTGAAAGGAGTTTTTAATTAGTGGGGTAGAAGCAGGGTCTAAAGGAGAAGTCTTTGATGCAGATGTTTTCAATATCATCAGTATGTCAGCTTCTGAATGATGACTGAAGGATGAAAGGGATGAAGAACGGGCATTCACCAATTCAACTGTGTCAGAAATAGGGGGAGAGGTGTGGGGGGGTCTGATTTCAGTTTGTCATCAAAAATGCTGTGTAAGTCCTAGATGGTAAGGGATGAGACTGGTAATGCACTTTGGAGTATAGCAGCTGAATTTATGGACTGAAAGAATTTTCTGGGATTGGCTTTTTTTGAATGAGAATCAGCTCTTCATAACATTTCTTCTTATCATCCCTCAGAAGATCATTATAGACTTTGCAGTGATCCTGGTATATTTCATCATGAACTGTTAATCCATGATGAATCTGGTGAAGATGTTTTACATCAGAAATGTCAGCTCGTGCCATGGTAACTGACCATGTCATTGCCAAACCAGGACCAGGATGTGCTGAAGCTGCATAAACGAGCAGCAAAAATGAAAAAAAGTATGTGCACCCAGGTCCATAATAAGACCCAGTCAAAGCACCTGGCTTCCAGTAAAATTTAAGTAAATCCTACGCCCACCAAAAGGAAGATCAGAAGGAAAAGCCTTCTAATGGATTTAGGCAATTGAGCCTGGAAGAGGATGGCAGAAAGAAGTAAACCAGAGGAACCGCCATGAGTGCCAAGATTCAAAATGGACACCGTTTTTTTTATGCGCCAAATGTTTTGTTCATTGCATATAGTTTTTATTGTTGTCCACAGTAAAGTTACAATCATACAACACTAAAAAGAGCTTATCATCTATTAAGTTAGTGTTTTGGAGTGCAGCTCGTTTTAGATGGTCTTGCTGAGGCGGACACTCTTCTCTTAACGACAGTCAATCAATGCCTCGGCCATTTCCTCTCAAGCTGTCAATGTTTTCTCTTCTGTTTTAGTAAACTGGATGAGTACCAAGGATTCAGCAGATGAGAGGAAACCTTGTGTTTTCTAAGAGGAACAAGTTTAAGACTGCTGTTAAGATGTTACTATACACGTTCGTTAGGGCCTCAGGACATTTAATAACTTGTGAATGAGTAAGAAGCAATATCTCATCTGCTGAATCCTTGGTACTCACCTAGTTTACAACAACAAAAAAGAAAACATTAACAACTTGAGAGGAGATGGCAGAGGCATGGATTAATTGTTCATGATGAAATATACCAGTACCACTGCAAAGTCTATAATGATCTTCTGAGGGATGAAAAGAAGAAATTTTATAAAGAGCTGACTCTCCACTTCCTATCCACTCTGCCTCTTCACTACACTCTCTTTCCTCACTCCTCCTAAATTTCTTGTCTCACTCCTGCAACTGCACCTGATCCTCCCTCTGTTCCACTCTTACACTTCCTTCTTATACTTCATCCCCTTCTCTTGTCCCTCTCTTAGCTTCCACTCACAAACATTTAATGCACACTGCACCTTAATTGAACCCTATTGCTACACTCCTGGATGTACTCTCTGCAATATCCCATTCCAATTGTATATAATATTTATATAGAATGTCTGTTATATCTTGGTTATGATGCTTCTCCACTTGTATACATTTTTGTCTAAAAATTATCATACCTTGTATGTAAACTGTGTTTATCTATTGCTACTCATGTCCCTCCTTTATCCCCCCCCCATGACACATCTGGAAACAAGCCTCTTGACTCAGTATTTCTTTTCTGGTGAAATTTTTGAAAGAAATTAAATAAATAAAAAGCTTAATTCATTCATTATTGAAATTTATGTTGGTTTATTACTCTGAAAGTACATTTGAACTGAGTGGTAACCTGGTTAGAATGTGCAGTTAAAGTGGGTGAAGAATCAACATCAAAGCGAAATAGCAAATGGTCAGAAAGAGCCCAGTCATGGTGAGTTATTGGTGAAATGAGTTGTCCTTTGGAGATCACCAAATCAAACCAGTGTCCTTTGTTGTGCATAAGGGCATTCACATGCTGGGAGAGAATGAAAAGTTTGAGTAAACCAATGGCATAGTAGTCATTAAGTTGATCAAGAGGAAAGTGGAAGACATCAAGAATTAGGAGACATGGTGGCTGGAACTAAGATGAACAATAGTTTGAAAAATCCTAGAAGATGGTCTTTAGACATTTTGGAGAATGATCCACAAATACCAGATGGAGGTTTTGGAATGAGCATAACCAAGAGTTCAAATGAATCAAAAGGAGGCTGTCAACTCTAGTCACAGTTAAATGGTTTCTCCAGATCAAACCAAGTCCCCCTTCCTCCCCACAGGGGGCATTTCTCAGGAAACTAGTCAGGGAGACCACTCATGATGGGAAAATACTGGACCTGGTACTCACTAACAGGGACGGTATTGCAGACATCAGGGTGGATGGCCACTTGGGAAGCAATGATCACTGGACAGTGTGGTTCAACATAAGGACAGTGGTGGAAGCAAACTACACAAGAATAAGGGTTCTGGACTTCAGGAGGGCAGATTTTAAAAAAATGGGTAAATGCTTCAAAATAGAGCTAGCAGAGGGGATGATCTGGGTAGGGTGGAGGAACGGTGGGCTAAGCTAAGGGAAGGCATAGTGAAGGTTGCAAACCTCTGCACATAGGAAGTGAACAAAAACAAGAGGAAAAAGAGATCACTGTGGTTCTCAAAGGAAGTGTCTGACTAGGTAAAGGCTAAAAGGGTAACATTTAGCAGGTATAAAGTGATGCAGAGTGAAGAGGACAGAGAGGTGTAGGAGGAAAAGCAGAGAGAGGCAGGAAAGCAGTGAGGAAAGCAAAGGTGCAAACTGAGGAAAAAATAGGCCAAGGGGAAATGAAAGAGGACAAGAGATTTTTCCAGGTACATAAATGAAAAGAGGAAGACTAGGGGAGGGATTGTGAGGTTAAGGAGGGCAGGTAGGGACTGTGCAGAGGAGGATCAAGAAAAAGCAGATATCCTGAACAAATACTTTCATTTGGTTTTCACAGAGGAAGGGGAAGGGAATAGGCCACATAAAAGCAACAGAGACACTGGAGAGCATGAGGTATACACAAGTTCCTTTACAGAGGAGAGAATCCTGAAGGGACAAAGCTATGTGACAGACAGGGTACACCCAAGGGTACCAAGGGAGCTCAGGGAGGTACTGGCTGCACCTCTGTCAGTCCTTTTTAACAACTCAGTGGAAACAGGAGTAGTTTCAAAGACTGTGGTAGGGCAGATGTGGTCCCGCTTCACAAAAGTGTTAGCAGGGAGGAGGCTGGCAACTATAGGCTAGTTAGCCTGACATCAGTGGTGGGGAAGCTAATGGAGTCACTGCTTAAGGAAAGGATTTTGTAGTGTCTTGAATCCAGTGGGTTACAAGATCTGAGGCAAAACAGATTCATTGGGGGGGCCTTATGTCAGACAAATCTGGTATATTTCTTTGACTGGGAGACCAGGGAAATAGATCACAGTAAGGTGGTGGATGTCAGTAAGGCTTTCAACACTGTTCCACATAGGAATCTCATGGGTAGCTTAGGGTGGGTCCAAAGGTGGTAAACTGGGTAACAAATTGGTTAAAGTATAGGTGACAGAGGGTAGTGTTAAACAGAATTCAGTCTGGGGATGAGGAAGTTATCAGTGGGGTGCCACAGGGCTGAATATTGGGTCCATTTCTCTTTAATGTCTTTATAAGTGACATTGCAGATGAGCTAGAGGGGAAGGTCAGCCTCTTTGCAGATGACACCTAAATGTACAATAAGGTGCACACTCTGGAGGGTGTGGAGAGAATGTGTAGAGATCTGAGAAAACTTGAGGAGTGGTCAAGGGCATGGCAGCTGAGTTTCAACATAAGAAAGTGCAAAATAAGGCACTTAGGGCACAGAAACCCAGAGGTGGAGTACATAATGGGGAAAGAGGTATTGAGGGTCACCAAACAGGAAAGGCACCTGGGAGTAATCATACCTGATGATCTCGAGGTGGTGAGGCTGTGCGACAAGGCAGTGGGTAGGGCCAGTGGGATGTTGGTGTGCATAGGGAAGGGTATCACCAGCAGAAAGAGGAAGGTGGTGTTACCACTGTATAGATCACTAGTGAGACCACACCTGGAGTACTGTGTCCAGTTCTGGAGACCACATCTCAGGAAGGACATAGACAGAGTGGAGGCAGTCTAGAAGAGGACAACTGAAATAGTGCAGTGTCTACATGAGATGTCCTATGAGGAGGGACTGAAGGACCTCAATATGTACACCCCAGAAGAGAGAAGAGAGGAGGGGGGAGGGGGGAATATGATAGAGATCTATAAACATCATGTGGTGATAAATGAAGTACAGGAGGGGTGTATTTTTCAGAGGAAAAGATGCACAAGAACAAGGAGACAGGCAAGACAGCTGGAACGGGCTAAAGTCAAGAGAGATCTGAGGAAGTACTTCATCACTGAATGAGTGATAGGTATATGGAATGGTCTTCCAGTGGAGGTGTTGGAGACAAAACCAGTGGTACGCTACAAGCATAAATGGGATAGGCACAAGGGAATCTTAGAGGGTAGCAGGGAAGGAGCCAGAGATTGAGTAGAGTCTGCAGTGACAGAATAGGCAGGGAAAAAATGGGCAGACTGGATTGGCCAAGTGGCCCTTATCTTCCATTAAAGTCTATATTTCTATGATTCTATAACAGCTGCAGGGGTGACAGAGCTCCCATTTAGAGGTGAGAGCAGGAGAGACCAGCAGGTGCGGACAATGCTCCCTAGTTTAATTTGCAGCTGTAGGAGAGGTGACCATTCCAACAGGGTGTTACAGGCAATGACAGCCACAGGGGAGACAAAGCTGCCAGATTACAAGTAGAAGCAGAGGACAGACTTAGGTAGGACAATGCTCCTTAACTGAATTGGCAGCTGCAGTGGAGGCAATACTTCCAGTTGGATGTTACAATTAATGACAACTGCAGGGAGGACAGTGCTCCAGTCAGAGGTGAAGACAGAGGACAGCTGCAGGGGAGGACAATGCTCCTTAGTTTAAATTGCGGCCGCAGGCAAGATAAGACTCCCAAGCTGAAATGTCAGCTGTAATGGAGGACAGGCAACCAGTTGGTTAGATAGACATTAATCTGCAGGGGAGGCCTAGCTCTGAACTTAGTGATGTTATCAAAGTCAGCCAGAAGGGACATAACATTCCAGGGATACGATGAATAATAAAGTAAGTGTAGAGGAAGTAAATATGATTGAATTCTCTGCTTTAATACATACAGAAATAGACTAGTTGCCATATTGGTCCTTGTGAGAACAGATCCAGAAGCAAATGGTTTGATACCTTTTAATGGATCAACATAGATGTTACAAAAAGAAAACGGTGTCTAAGCTTTCAGACCAACCAAGTCTTTCCTTAGATAAGTCTCTGAGGAAGGACTTGGTTGGTCTGAAAGTTTAGACAACATTTCCTTTTTGTAACATCTATGTTGGTCCATTAAAAGGTATCAAACCATTTGCTTCTGGATCTGCTTTAATACAGTAATATGTAACTATGCTTGTATTACTGGATCATAGTTAACAATCAAATAGTGTAGTTGCAGTATTGGTCCTAGTAAGAACAGATCCAAAAGCAAATTATTTTATACCCTTTTATTGGACTAACATAGATATTACAAAAAAAGAACAAAGTGCTCTAGCTTTCGGCCAACCAAGTCCTTCTTCAGAAGTTTTATGACAGTTATTTAGGAAATCCCATACTATTAACACCCAGATAATGCATAAAAAAATAGAAAACATTTTAATTGGTTTAACATATTTATTTGAAACATAACAGAAAATGACATCAGAGAAGCTAATTAACACCAGTATGGTTTTAGCTGAGAAGCCCCTGAAGGTCAGAAGTGATCAAGAAATAGCAACAAGCAGAGTTCTTCTCATATACATTTTAAAATGTCTCAGCATGTTTCAAGTAAACAGTCTACTGATCACAAAACCTTGAAAAAATATTCTCCCAATTACATGTAAGATGAGCTTACAACTTTTATTGCACGTGTCCTTGTGTTTTAAAGAACAAAGTCAATGAGAGGCAAAATGCTGAAATGAGGCCTAATTGCAAGTTGAAAACAAGTCCCAAATTAAAATAAACAGAAATATCTATCTATCTATCTATCTATCTATCTATCTATTTATCTGTACACATATATACATATAATTACATGCACACACACACACACACACACACACACACACACACACACACACACACACACACACACATATCATATTTATACAACGTATGTGCTGGGATAAATGTCAGTATAAAAAGTGATATCTGAAGAAGACAGTGAAGATAACACTGATATCTTCATGTTCCTATACATCATCATGATATCTTTAACACTCCTATATGTCATCTTGTTCTGTAGTCATCTCCAACAAATCCTATTGGCCCCTCATAAAACTCCGCTGTTCTAAGGATCTGCCTCTCAATCACCTGACCCCCCCCATGTAACTCTTACATCTGCCATCAGTTTTAAATAATCAATAATTAAAAAAACACTTATCTGGTTGATCCTGCTGTTTCCCCCTCATCTTATCGAAAGTGTTTCATTTCTGATGTCCTACATTTGCAGCGTGACCGAGCGCTATCAATACATTACATTGAGTACCTCAAAGACATTTAAAATGAGACACTGTCACTGCAAAATGTTACAAATCCATTCTGTTTTTATTCATTTCGCTGGCCTTTGTTAGAAAAAAAGCTACTGACAGTAGAAAGAGGAGTGAGAGTGAGTCAGCATGTCGGCAGCTTCAGAGAAATGAAAATCAGCATGAGCAAGTGTTACTATAGCAACACTCGCTCATGCTCACATTCCCATTCACTTCTCTGAAGCTGCCGACATGTTGGCTTGCTCTCTCTTTCTGATGTTGGCAGCTTCTTTCTAACAAAGCCCAGCAAGATCAATAAAAACAAAATGGATTTATAACATTTTGCAGTGACAGTACCTTATTTTAAATGTCTGTGATTTAGTCAATGTAATATATTAAAGCAATTGGTCATGCTGCAATGCAAATCTAGGACATCACAAATGAAACTCCTTCGGTGAGATGAGGGGGGAAACAGCAGGATCAATCAGATAAGTTTTTGTGATAACTTAAATAAATTTCAAAAATCCACAGAGATTCCTATCAATCTACAGGGAGAGTACCATATTTTAAATGTCTGCCAGGTCCTTATTTTAAACCACTGAAAATCCTCGGTCATGCTACAGTTTCATAACACCGAAAGTGAAACTCCTTCAGTGAGACAAGGGGAATTGGCAGGATCAACCACATAACTTTTTTTTAATAACTACAGTGTGTTTTTACCACCTATGGCAGGATGAGAGCCACCGGGGTTGGGGAGGGGGGTGCTGCTGGTCCTACCTAATATATAAGATATCTGGAGTATTGTTTTAAGTGCCAGATGTTGTGGCTTGTCTTTGGGGGAGAAGGAGATCCAAAACATATCTGGGGGTCATGTTGGGGGCCCAGCACATAAGTTGTAGAAACAGAACATGACATGGCCTGACTGAAGATATCATATTTATCTTCACTGGAGGCCAATGACATCAAGATATCTCACTTGTGACTTTGCCACTCATGAGATATCATGATATCATTTGACTCTGGTGAAGATGAATATGATATCTTCAGTCAGGCCATGTCATATCCCATATGTACATATATATATATATATATATATATATATATATACACACACACACACACATATATACATATATGGCATACAGAGGGTTTAAAGTAAAGTTTACTCAAAGTGAGCAAATGTTTCACACAAAATGTAATATAGAACTTGCCTTGAGACATTCTCCCCAACTATACTCTCAACCAGTTAATACATGACATAAACTTTAAAGCCTTCAGTGTTGTAACAGGATTTAATGCATGATAATATCAACTGTAAGTATAAGTGCCAAATAAAAAAACAAAAAACAAAGCTACTTGTCAAGGTTTTCAAGAAATTGAGACCATGTGCCTGATATGTACAGATTTCAATACAGTATCAGTGTATAACAAACATGTACAGAATCAGTCTAAAGAATCTAAATAAAAACTCATAGGAATAAAATCCCCCAGCCCCCCCCATTCCCTGGAAAAGACAACTAGTAGGAATGAGACAGCATATACATCTCACATATATATCATGATCATCTCATGATATATAAAGGATATACAATGTTGAGCTGTCAGATAAATGATTTATCTGCAAAAGTGCTGTTTGACCTCGGGTAACCTCACAAGTGGTGTAAGCCATGAGTGAGGTGTCCGAGGTCAAACAGCACAAATGTAGATAAATCATTTATCTGACAGCTCACCATTGTATATTTCATTTATGCAATAGGTATGCTTTCTGTCAGAGCAGGGACATTTGCTTTTGACTGTTTATCTTTTTTTTAAATAATTTCTGGGACTTTTTGTTAACTTTTCTAGTGTATGTCAGCCTAATGTAGTGGTTGTTATTAAATGAAACACTTTGTGCTAAACAAATGGCATGCTCACAGTACCATGCTACTTTTTCATTTTAAAGTTATTTGCATGTGTTTGGTGAAAATGTGGATAACAATTGAAATTTCTACTTTTTTTGCTAATTATAAAAAAACTAAAAGGTAGTTATAAATGAAATACCACTCATTTTGTAGATATGTTTGTGCTGAACAACTTCTATGCTCACAGTACTATGCTAATATTTTTTATTTTAAAGTCATTTGTATTTGTTTGTCAAAAAGTGAACAAGAAAAATGGAATTTTCTGTTCTGCTTTTTTTTTGTTAATTATAAATAAATATATAAGGTATCTGCAAATGAAACACCACTTGTTTTGTAGATAATTTTGTGCTGAACAACTTCCATGCTAACAGCACTATGCTATCTTTTTTCATTTTAAAGTTATTTGCATTTGAATACAGTTAGTACTGGTACTGAGGCAACATTCTAAATGAGTTCTGGAGTGATTGTGACATATCTACTATGGCCCAGATATTCAAAAGGTTGAGGCACAACTGTGATGTTGCGCCTATGCACAACCCACTGATGCCCGGTGCGACATTTGGTAAGGGAAAAGCGCGCCGACAAATCCCGATGTGCTGGGGCGCATCAGTACGTATGCAGGCACAGGTGGGGGGCGCGTGCCCATGCATAAACTGCACAGCCCGATATTCAGCCCAGGCCATGCAGAGTTATGCAGGCGCAACCCCTACCTGCGCCTGCACAAAGTTATGCCAAAAAAAAAAGGAACAAGTTGAGGGCCACCCACAGGTGAGCTGCCACATTGCAGGGTGCATCACAGCAGCTGCCACCTGTGGGTTGCCCTCGACTTGTTCCGCCCGCACCTGGCAGCGCCCACTCATGCCCCGATCATGGGCATCAGTATCCCCCCCAAGTCCAGTATCCCTGGTGGTCCAGTGGACCGTGATTAGCCCGATCATGGGCATAACTGTACTCCCCCCATAGCCCGATCGTGGGCATAACTGTATTCCCCAGGTAGCAAGCCCAATCGTGGGCATAACTGTAACCCCCAATAGCCCAATCATTAAGGCGGAACTGTTACTCCCCATTAGCACAATGCGGGCAACAGTATCCCCCCAAGTCCAATATCCCTGGTGGTCCAGTGGACGACGAACCGATCATGGATGGCATTCCTCACCACTCCAAGTCCAAAATCCTGGTGATCTAAGTGGACCCCCCCCACACCACCCATGGGCCCACACCACCCGCTCCCCTCCCGTCAGCCGGTGGGCGGCAGCACCCCACCCACCTGCCACCCTGCCACCCACCAACTGACAGCTCGGTATGGCTGCATGCCCTTTGGTTCCAGGCATGAGCCAATGTGTGTGCAGCCATACCATACTAGTCAGTCAGATGTGAATAGATTCATTCACGCTTGGACTGATGTTATGAGCTGCACCCGTGGTACATGCTCTGAACAATGAACATCTGTCGATTTGACTGACTAGTACGTATGGGCGGCACACCCATTGGTGCATGCTCTGAACCACGGGCATGCAGCCATACTGAGCTGTGGGGTTGGCGGGCGGCGGGTGGCAGGTGGTGGGTGCTGCCGCCCACCGCTGATGGGAGAGGGTGGGGTGGTGTGGCTCCATGGGCAGGTGGGTGGGGATCCACTCAGATGATCAGGGATTTTGGACTTGGGGTGAGGAATGCCATCCGCGATTGCTCATTCGGTCCACTGGACCACCAGGGATATTGGACTTTGGGGATACTGATGCCCGCGATCAGGCTAATGGGGAGTTACAATCATGCCCAATCAGGCTACTTAAATACAGTTGCTTCTCCGCGCCGGGCTACTGGGGTGCCAGCTATGCCCATGATTAGCCACTGCGGGAATTACAGTTATGCCTGCGATCAGGCTAATCACGGTACTCTGGACCACCAGGGATTGGAGACATTCATTGTCCCTTATGGGACATCCCGCGATCGGGCTGCAGGGGGCATCGGTCCCCGATGGCTGCTGCCTGACAGGGCGCTAGGTGCAAGTCATCGGGGATCGGCACACCTGCATGCTAATGGCATGAAATTGGGGCTGTAATCAGATGCAAATGGCCCCTGTGTGCCTTGCATAAATTATGGCCCCATTTGCATGTCACCCTTTGAATATCGCAGGTGCTGTACATGGCGCAATGGAACTTGCGCCACCGCATCTCAATGCTCCACTCTGACCACTTGCACTGGTGCAGTACCACTCACCATGCACAGTGGGGGTGGCCAGGGGGCGATATTCAAAGCAGTTGCACCATAGCCAACTCCATTGAATATCACCCTGGCCACACCCCTGCACAACTATTTTGAGTGGTGCACAGGATTGCACCACAAACTGGTACAGTTTGAATATCTGGGCCAATGTGTATAAATCTGTGATGATGCATCTACTATGTGTATAAATGTGAGATTTCACATTTATCACATAGTAGCTCAGATTTATCATCTTAGGATTTATGTCCATGCCTATTGCATAAATCTCATTCCTACTAGTTATCTTTCCGGGGGCTGGGGGATTTTATTCCTTTTAGTTTTTATTTAGATTCCTTAGACTGATTCTGTACAAGTTTATTATACACTGATACTGTATTGAAATCTGTACAAATCAGGCACATGGTCTTAATTTCTTTGGGGTCCTTGACAAGTAGTTTTGTTTTTTGGTTTTTTATTTAGCACTTATACTTACAATTGATATTTTCATGCATTAAATCCTGTTACAACACTGAAGGCCTTAAAGTTTATGTAATGTATTAACTGGTTGAGAATATAGCTGGGAAAATGTCTCAAGCTAAGTTCCATATTACATTTTGTGTGAAACATTTGCTCACTTTGAGTAAACTTCACTTTAAACCCTCTGTATGCCATATATGTATGTGTAGGTGTACTGTATATATGTATATATATGTATGTGTGTATATATATCTATGTGTGTGTATGTGTGTATATATATTTATATACATTTCTGTTTATTTTAATTTGGGGTTTGTTTTCAACCTGCAATTAGGCCTCATTTCAGAATTTTGCCTTTCTGTTCTTTAAAACACAAAGACACTTGCAATGAAAGTTGTAAGCTCATCTTACATGTAATTGGGAGAATAGTATCCCAAGGTTTTGTTATCAGTAGACTGTTTACTTGAAACATACTGAGATATTTTAAAATTTATGTGAGAAGAACTCTCTGCTTGTTGCTGTTTCTTGATAACCTCTGACCTTCAGGGGCTTCTCAGCTAAAAGCATACTGGTGTTAATTAGCTTCTCTGATGTAATCTTCTGTTATGTTTCAAATGAATATCTTAAACTAATGAGAATTTTTTCTGTTTTTTATGCATTATCTGGGTGTTAATAGTATGGGATTTTCTAAATAACTGTCATAAAGCTTCTGAAGAAGGACTTGGTTGGTCTGAAAGCTACAGCATTTTGTTCTTTTGTTGCAACATCTATGTTGGTCCTATAAAAGGTATAAAATCATTTACGTTTGGATCTGGATCATAGAAGAAGCCAGAAGGGGAAGGAAACATATTAATTTCACTGCTTTACAGTAACTGGTAATTGTGATTTTTGTTATTAAACTCAGATTGTGGGCTTTTAGTGACACTGTAATTTCTTTGCTGTCTTTACTTAGAATTGTTTCTGGGCTGTTGAAAATTTAAAACGTAGTGGTGGTGTATTTCTTTGCTGTCTTTAATTGCTGCAAATTTAGTCTTGGCTTGTCTGACTTGCCCTATAGTCTGGGTGAGGGGTGCTAATTGTCTGGCCTCTGACCTAGCTATGTGATAACTAGAGGTGGGGCTTAGTCAGAGTTGAGGTAGCAAGTGATTTTTGTTTTCTCAGAAGGAGCCA
The DNA here is from genome assembly GCA_016271365.2 of Neoceratodus forsteri. Taxonomy (NCBI): domain Eukaryota; kingdom Metazoa; phylum Chordata; order Ceratodontiformes; family Ceratodontidae; genus Neoceratodus; species Neoceratodus forsteri. The sequence goes on along the minus strand of CM057453.1, from coordinate 1,318,243,487 downwards.
GAAGGGGAAGGAAACATATTCATTTCAGTGCTTTACAGTAACTGGTAATTACTATTTTTGTTATTAAACTTAGATTGTGGACTTTTAGTGACACTGTAATTTCTTTGCTGTCTTTACTTAGAATTGTTTTTGGGCTGTTGAAGATTTAAAACGTAGTGGTGGTGTATTTCTTTGCTGTCTTTAATTGCTGCAAATTTAGTCTTGGCTTATCTGACTTGCCCTATAGTCTGGGTGAGGGGTGCTAATTGTCTGGCCTCTGACCTCAGCTACGTGATAACTGGAGGTGGGGCTTAGTCAGAGTTGAGGTAGCAAGTGATTTTTGTTTTCTCAGAAGAAGCCAGAAGAGGAAGGAAACATATTAATTTCAGTACTTTACAATAACTGGTAATTGCTAGTTTTGTTATTAAACTTAGATTGTGGGCTTTTAGTGACACTGTAATTTCTTTGCTGTTTTTTACTTAGACTTGCTTTTGGGCTGTTGAAAATTTAAAACGTAGTGGTGGTGTATTTCTTTGCTGTCTTTAATTGCTGCAAATTTTTGCCCCCCCTCCCCTTCCCCCAACTCTTAATTATATGCCCTGTTAAATCTGATTGACAGGAGCTAAACATAGGGGATAGTAGGGGGTGTGGAATAGGAGGGGCATGAGGGGAAGAAGCCCACCCTCAGCACAAGTGTTTTGACTCATTTATTTATTTATTTTATTTTTAAAAGAAAAGTATCTGAGGATCAGTGGCAGGATTTTAGGACAGTAAATTAATAAAAAGGGACCTAGAAGAGCTTCAGTAACAGACAAGTAGTGGAACAGCAGTATAATTGCAGTATAATGTGGGGAGAGGTGCAATGCAGTGGCTGTGGGGTAGCCATATTCAGGCAGACCTTCTGGACACTGAGGTGCTGCCCTATCTGCATGCATCTCTCTGGACTGTGGGATGAGGTAGCCAGACTCAGAATGGAAGTAAACTGGGTCAGGAGTACCATCACCCCTATCCAGAGATCACCCAATCCAATGCCGCTGCCTCAAAGGATGCCGAGAACGAGGAGCACTTGGATGACAGTGGACTCAGGGAGGGTTAAGGTGATCAGGCAGAGGCACATCCCAGATCCTATTCCACTCAAGAACTCATATGCCACACTGGTAAACGGGGGCAACCAAACAGAGGTACCCCGAGAAGTGGAAGGAAATGATGTGGAGGTTAGCCAAGGAGGTGACCTCAGCGGGGAGAGCAGTGGACCCCAGAGGAGGAGGAAGTGAATCCTGGTGGGGGACTCCATCATAAGAGGGATCCAGCTAGGAACACAGGAGGGGGAGGACAGAGAGGTAAGGTTCCTACAAGGTGCCATGGCATGGAGGGATGGAAGGAAGATCCTGGGGATCACTGGGAAGGCAAGATGGGAAGGTGAGCTGGATGTCATTATTCACCTAGGTACTAATGACCTGGAAAATGGGGAGCCAAAGGAAGTTCAGGAAGAGTTTAGGAAATTGGGGAGGGGTCTCAAGCAAGTAGCTACTTCTGTCACCTTCTCAGAAGTACTACGTGCAAAATGCATGGGAGAGCATAGGGGTGCATGCACCAGGAACTTTAACTCATGGTTGAAGAACTGGTGCTGTGAGGAAGGGTTTGGATTCATTGGTGACTGGAGACCCACCTGGAGGGATGGAGTTTGTTCAAGCCTGGCGGCCTGCATCCATTCCGGAGGGGAATCCAAGCACTCAGTGATAAGTTTAAATGCTACATGGACAAGCATTTAAACTAGTCAAGGGGGGTGGCAGGCCAGCAAGGAAGGTAACTACTTGCTCACCCCCCACAGCTAGCAATGGAACCAGTGAACCACAGGAGTGGATATCTCAACAAAGCAGTGTGCAAAAGATGGAGATTAGTGCCCAAGAGGTGGATAGGCAGAAAAGGGACAATAGCAGCACTGAACGCCTGTGGGCAAAACAATGACTTTGGTTTAAACTGATGTCTCTTTCTAATGTTCTCCCATGTGTCTTCTCCTTATGGGGGTAGTCCGCATTGCTGTAGCAAACTTGAAACATGAATCTGGTCTATAATGTTATAGTCCCAGTCATTCATGTCCCATGAGATTTGTTCCTCTTGTACTTCAGCTAGTTCTATTGCAGGGACCCCTGTAAATTAAGTAGCTGTTCCTGAGTCTGGTTTTCTTCTAATTTACCCATTGTTGTATCTGTGTTGTTGTCTTTTTTATGCTTAGAAAAAAAAGTGTTTTAGTTTGATTTTTCTTACTACTGTAGTTTGAAAATGTCCATCTTGAATCTAAATAAATCAAGTTTTGGTGTAGGTGCAAAGGAAAAACCCTTAAGAAGTATTTTTTTCTGCTCTTAGGTTAATATTACATCAGTTAAGTTTATGATTGAAAGTATTTACTCCTCCGATTCCTCTGTGTAGTGCTGGTATTTTTGTTGGCATTTGCCTCTCCTTCCTCTCCTTGTTTTTTGGTATAGCCCCTTTTGGTGGTTTTGTTTTGGAGTTTTGATTTTCTGTATTCTCTGTTTTGTCTAAAAAAATTGTCAGGTGTTGCTGAGAGGTAAGTTTAATTAATTTCAGCTGCTTGGGCTGCACTGCTACTGCTAAGTGTGCTGCTAGGTATGTTAGAATCAGTTCCCTTTGAAAAGGTTACAGTGTTTTTTTTGTTAATATTAGTTTCTTTTTTTGGTTTCCTTTTTGCAGATTCTTATTCCAATAGCCTGTCCTCCTTGACCTATAGCATCCCCGGCTATTCAAGCAGCCCCTCCCACATGAACAGTTCTTCTTTGTTTAAATCCCCAGTATCTCTCAGTAGTTTTGTTCTTTTCTTAGCAATTAGTTCCTTCTCATATTTATTCACTTTTTTTACAATAAATTGTATTGAGAGTATCAAATTCTTTTTTTATCTTGATGTGTAACTATCTTTGTTTGCAGTTGTTTGATTCTCTCATTTGCAGCTGTTTGCAACTTCAAATCCCATTTAATAAGTGCCTTCATCCATTTGTTCGTGCATTCAGTTGCTGCTTCCTCCCATTCCTGTTTTAAATCCTGGTCATCAAAGCCAGACATTTGAGTTTTATCCAGTCATAAGTCCCTGGGTGAAAAGCCAAGCTCTAAGTATTTTTCAAGGGATATCCTGTTATAACAGTGATTTAGCTCTTTAATGTGTTCTTTTTCTAAATCCATAAAAAGAATCCTTAGCATTGGGTTTTCAGCATCCGTTCCTCCTTCCTCGAATATGGTGTGCCTTCTTCTCTCCCAGTGTCTGTCTATGTCTTCTGGGTCCTCCAGGCAGTTTAAATCTTCATCTTCTTCTGAACTGTGTTCTGAGGCTGCTTTCCACAGGTAAGGCTGGATTGGCACTCAGATTACTCATATTTTAAACAACTGCTAGGAATCACCCGCAGTATAACTTTGAATTGTTCAGAAAAAAGTCAAAGTTTGTAAGTTCAGCCACAAATACCATCAGTGGGTCCAATGGTTTCCTCCTGCAAACATGGTCAGGGGTCCAGTGGTTTCCTCCTGCAAACATGGTCAGTGTCCTCTGGCAGCACCACAAGGCAAATTCAGCAGTTGAGAGAAGAGGTGTGCACTGGAATCACAGTCAGTGCTAGAAAGGGCTGCCAGCCCAAAAGTTCATGAAGCACAACAAATTCAGCACTCATGGAGACCAAGGTTTGTGCTTAAATATGTGAAAATTTATTTGTTTCTACACCCAGACAATACCTTCTTCCCCAGTGCTTTGACCCTAACACAGGGTCTTCCTCATGGGGTGGGTAAGATGGACTGGCAGCAGCCAGTAAAATCACCCATCAGTAATGAGGAGTGCAGTGGACAATGTTGGGGCTGAGCAATCAAGATGGAGTTAACCAAAAGGGCATATGGATTCAGGTAGCCAGGCTGAGTGAACGGCTGAAGAACAGATGAATCAGTTGGCAGAAGGATCTGACAAACAACATGGTGTGGGCAACAGAGGAAGTCTGCAGAAGTGGGGAACAATCAACACAAAGCAGCGGACCAGGAGCAGTGGTAACTGAAGGAGTGAAACTGCAGCAGTGGCTCTGGTAGTAGGTCAGAGTGAGGTAGTGGCAGGCAGGACTGGTAGGACAAGTAAACTGTGAAAAAAATTGTTAAAAACTGATGTATAAAAATTATAAAACAAATGCTAAGTTAAATAACTAAAAGAATGTAAAATCACTTAAAACATTAAAGAAGCCTAGCATACAACATGATGTATGCACAGAGCAGCTGCTGAGCAACAATCAGTAGCTCACACTTAGGCACCATCTTTCTCTTTTTTGTTCAGTCCTCTGGCTCTCTGGTAGACTGCTGAAGCCTGATTAGCTATTGGGCTCCCCTCTGACCCTGTTACCATGGTAAGAGGGGTCAGAAGTTCCTTAATATGCTGTACTGTAGTCCTTGGGGGTTTGGCACAACAGTCTGTTTGTCTTGAGGGCTCCTGCTCTTGAACAATTATTATTTGCCCCAGGTCATTCACACAGGTTGTGCAAGTGTCCAGTTAATTTGGGGTGGAGATTGGAAATTCCCCACTGGATCATGATTGTGCCTCCATGAGTGGCAGTCAGCTGACTTTACTATGCAAGTGGGAGCTACTTAAACAGAATTGCATGAAGCAATGAAGAAACCCTTTAGGTTCTTTTTCACTCTCCTGGTGCCTGTTGGCAGTCCTGGGGACTAGAAAGCAGAATGTTGCTGGACTGAGCTTCGGTGCCCAAAGATGTGCCCTCACACACTTGGGAGGTACAGCATCACTAGTGACTAAACAGTGTAGGAGGGCTGCCAGGTTTCAGGAAGGATGTAATGGGAATAGCTCAATGAATGTAAACCAACAGATTTTTGTGAGGTAACACTAATGTGACAGACAGGCTGTTTTTCATTTTTATTAAAAAAGGAAACAGATCCAAAGCAACCAGCTATATTAATAACCTTGAAAAAAATTGAGACCTAAATGGGGCTGACAGTGTCACTTTGACCTTCCCAACAGTATGAGCAACCATACACAACAAGACTGTGTTTCCATTGAAGGAATGACATGACATCATAGGATCCTCAAGAGTGAAGCTCAAGAGGTCCTCGATGTCATCTGAATCCCGAGATGGGAACACATGCCTTTTTAAGTACGGTTGCCCATACACAGTTTTTAATAGTTTCTTAAAAAATCATACATGTACAACTGTCTGATGTATTGTAAGTGTGCTCCCCCCCAACACACACGATTCAGAAGTTGTGCACTTTTGTCCATTTGTTACTGGACCTTCCCCTGGTTAGCTTTAAAAACTGGTTTCATTACTTTTTTAAGTTCAGTTCTGTGACCTACCTCATGTCAGGTGTTACTTTTTCAGCAACCACACAGCTTTTCTTAGCAGCTGGGTACAACCGCCATTGACATGCTGCCCACTCACATAAAGGAATCTTTAACTAGCTACAAGTGGTGAAGCGTGTCAGTGGAGGGAGGCACTGTAGTCATAGTGTCCTCCATCTCACGGTGATATGATTCGGAGCCATGATCAATCACTGCTCCTACTGTTGATGCCATTTCTCCTGTGTTGTTGAAACACTCAAGTTGTTGTGGCATCATTGTGATGTGTCAGAATGATACCACAGCAACTTTTCATGACCTTTGAACGAACTGTACCACACTAAGAATATTGACTGCATGGAAATCCACACACAATAGGGGCTAACCATATACTATAATGAGATGCTTTGCTTGGTTCTTGTTAGCAGTAGAGGACCTTCTGTTGCAGCTTCTCATGTCTAGAGATCACTTTTCAAAGACTACTTTTTATGTATGCAACTGACATCTTTTTATTGGTTCACATAGCACATTCATTAACTCTATACCTTTCCCATGTAATCAATAGATGGTTTAATTATTTATTGACATTCCACTGTCGATTGATCACATTATTGATAGTAACATGCTATTACTTGCTTTAGCTGTGTAATCATAGAGATACATTTCTATGAGTATTGTGCTATCATGTATTTTAGTTTAGTAATCATACAGCAGGGCATAATGCAGTTACATCACTTGCTTTCTGGTTGCTGTTAGATGTTATTGGTCATAAAATCTTGATAATTAAATATGCAAATGCTTGTTGTATTTTTCTTGTGTAATGATATTGTTATTATTATTGCTATTGTATGTGCTGGTAAATTTCTAACCAGCTCCTTTGATTTACTGATCTTTGTTCATACCTGAAATGCAGTATATATCTACACACTGAGATGATACAACTGGTCTGAGTCAATACTCTCACATCCATAACACACCTATCTTCCTCCTGAATAAAACACACACTGATAACCCATATTTTTGGATGGTGAGTGGCAGATCAACAAACTTCAGATCTGGGCCTTTGTAAATATATAACGACTAGCCCAGTAGATGCAAGTTACTGCTATGTGGAACACTTAAGTTCAGGATTTTTCCCTCACTCACTGGACTGGGGAAGGACAAGGGTGTCACAGGAGGTGATGCACTCACTGTGTAGGCGGGGAAGGCTAGGACTTCCCCCTGGGACCAGGTTATGAGTGTAACATCAAGAGATCTAGGAAGAGGCCACCATCTGAACACCCCGCAGCCACAGTTGGGTGCACTAGCATGCCCTGTTGGTAACTTAAAGAGGGGCACTTCAACAAAAATAGGAAAATGGGGTATGTGGCCACATTAAAAATTCCAGCAGCATGGAACTGGCACAGCAGCTCAGCAAGAAAGGTGGCCTACTGGAAGAGTGAGAGACAGTGGCTCATTTCCATTGTACTGCTGGACTGGTTGAAAGTCATAGCTGTGACAGGCAATTTCCAGACTGTGATGTATCAGACAGGGAAATTACTGTCTGAACAACAATCCCTGGTTATGAAAGAAACCCAGGGAGGATTCTGACCAAGTCTATGTCATTGAATCAATACACGCCACTTGATTACAGTTTGCAGCGTAGGTCTACCCTGTATTGAAGATTGCAGTACAGTCACAACGCACCACCAACGCAAGAGGGTGTTGCTATTGCCACTGGTAAAAAGGAACTAATGACCAGTAGGGGAAGCAGATGGTAAAGGGGATTTTATAAGCTGGATGTTTTGCTCATAGTGGAAGGAAAATTCAAACACAAAGCCACAGAAGAATGCAATAACAAAATAAAAAAAAAAATAGAAGACATAGAAATGAAAGTAAAATAATGGAATAAATTAGTTCTTCCCAGGTTATATATGTTAAAAGGCATGAAACCTTCAGATAAAAGGAACAAATAAACAAAGGAATGGGAATTATGTCAGCACATGACCAAGGCCACTGATTTATAGTGTTTAAAGTAATGAAATTCCATTTTAAGACTTGAAATTCTGGGAACTGCACCAGTGATCGTTAGTCTAATTTCCAGATTGTACTGTGATTCTGCTGTTATTCTTTTAGTATGTGTGTAAATAATCAAAATGAAAGAAGGCTTAACATACAGAGCATTAAATGGAGCAAACTGAAAATGGTAAAGAAAGCAATTATAAGAAATACTCAAGTTCTGTGGATTTACTGATCTGGTATAACATGCCAAATTGCGTGAAATTCTTTGTTTTTATCAGGGTACAGGCAGTCCAAATTCTGGAATTCCACCGGGTTTTCCAGTAAAAACTGAAAACTAATGGGTTTGCACATGATCCTTACCCAACTTTTATAATATACTATGGAATTTGAATCCCTGTTAGAAATAGAATAAGTCTGAGGTTTGTACGGTAATTTATAACAGCTAGTTAACAGCTTTCTGCCATTGCTGCTCAGGCTTAGCAAGAGCAGTACATTTATTGAGTGCAATAATCTTACTACCACATCAAACACATATAGGGTCTAACAAACTGATGGGAAGCAAAGCCATGAAATTCTAGAGAATTCAGAATTGTGAAGCCATGAAATTCTAGAGAATTCAGAATTGTGAGTTACACAGACAAGTTATAAGTTGACAGACTTATAAAAAAATTTAGAAGACCATGATGAGTATTTCTTTTAGATAATTAACAACTTTGCTGCTTAGAAATATTTTTTGCAGGCACACAGAATGATCTACCACTCTTTGGTCTTACATGTGCATACTTTAACTTAAGAGCTGAATCAATTAGAAAGTCAGTGATTTTTAGGTGGATACCATCCCTGTTGAAATTAGTGTACTGTAAAGCTTTAATTCTCCTGCCGGGGAAGCAATTCAAACCTCTTTTTTAGGAGTTAGTGAGCATTTCTTCCAACAGAGGGAATTTTGTTATATTAAAACTGCACACTGCATCTTGATGGAGCAATGTGCATTGTGCAGTTTCAAGGCAGGACACGGTGTGAAGATACAGCTCCATGTTATAACCCGAGCAAACACATGCACTGCCAAAATAATACAGCCTAATGGTTACATTTAACAGACAATGAAAGGAGTAAGGAAAGCCAAAGATTTCAGTCTGAGCTGTTCACTTTGCAACCATGACCAAGTTGCTCCCCCATCCTTCTGACCTTATAAAGATCTTGAACAGGATTGTCAAAGGTTGAAAGTGCTGATAAAATTATGATTTTCACATCTGTCAGTATCCTCCCAATTGCGCCTAACTCGAGTGCCCTATTCTCAAAGATGCTTGAGTTTTTGTGACACTTTCTGTGACTGATGGCCTCTTGTGTTAAATAAACACAGGCATTATCCTTTTTGCCCCAAAAGATAAACCACCTTTTATGTGTTCTAACAGCATCAAAACATTTGACGCAATTGTGCAGTATTGTGCTAAAATCATGGTGGATTTCTTTGCCAATCCTGCCCATAGTCTCCCTCAACATGAGTACAGGTAGGATCCCACTGTAAAGTGATGTAATATGTTATTTGGATATCCTGAGTAAATAAATAAAAACAAATAATATTCAGTAGATGAATGACAGGAAGCTGTTTCATTTTCATCATGAAAGAATGCTGATTCTGACTGAGCCATCAAAATGATTAATGCCAATGTGTGAGAAATCCAGGAGTCACACAAAGTGGACAGACTGGCAGGGACTAGATACCTTTCACAGTCCTCCAGCTAAAAGGAAGAAACTGAAGAGACTACCACAGTAACATGTGAAGCAGTGCAGCCTATGGGAGGCACTGTGGTCTAGTGGTTAGATCACTGGCTAGGGAATCAGGAGAGCCTAGGTTTAAAGCCAAATACTCCTTGTGTGATGCATAAAGAACCTATACTTTTTATTCCTTTTTAGAATGTAATTTGTCTCCTGTTTTGTGAGATGCCTTTTCTTCTTGTTTCAAATCTGCTTTCATAGATTTTATACATTTGAAATGATTAAAGGAACACTCCATTTAGAATGGCTATCCCAAGGTTTTCATCTTTATTCTACCTGTTTTTGAGCACTCCTTGTCACATATGGACAGGGAGCAGTGTCTGCTGCATGCTAGTTCATCTAAGTCACAAGAAAAGGGATGCTGAAAAACAGCTGAGTATAATGATAAATACCTGGTGCAGCCACATTAAACAGACTGCTCCCTATATTATTAAAAATGTAATTAAAAAAAACTAAGGCAGATCTGACATGAGGCAAAAAGGGCTTCTTACAAGCCAAGAGAAAAAAGGCAATAAAAAAAATAGAATAAAATACTTATACAGGTACAATATTTCACCATAACTTGCACTGCTGCTTTAACCATGTAGTATTCTGGTCTGACCATCTGCAGAAAGAGGTAGAAACAGGACCCCACTGAAAATGAGATGTTGAATCTTTGCTGGATAATCCAGGGTAAATAAATTGGAAAAAAATAGCAATGGTAAACCTTCGGTTGCATAATAAACGACTCACAATACTTAGGGAAAACACCAACAAATTAGATATTTTTTTTACTGTATGGGCACCAAAGGTGTGGAACACACTACCACAAGAATTATTGGAAATTACTTCATTTAATACATTTAAAAAAGAATTATACAATGGCAAGAAAGAATGCTCGTCCCTGATTGGTCAGGCTGGGACTGGACCAGGGATGTTATCCTAGCATAACATCCTGGCTGTAGTCCCAGCACACTCATGAACACATCAAATGTAAAAAAAAAAAATCACTCCATACGATCAGGTTCCTCACAGCCCCTCACTGACAGCACGATTGGCTTTCTGCCTGGATAAAATGTATTCAACTCTTCTCCGGAGTGAGAGACTTTAAGTCTGCTCCTAGGTTCTCTTTTTTTCCCCCTCAAACAAAAAAATAACACAGCAATCCCTGTGACCAAAAACGGAGAGGAGCGAGGAAGCGCATCTGCTTAACAGTCAGCACGTGACCACTTTAACAGAGGCCGCTCTCCATTTCAGTCACTTGTTCTTTCACCATTTCTTTATTTTTTTAACAAAACACAGAAGTATTTTCCAAAAATGATTCTCCCTACCACCTCTCTACCTTGTCTTTTTATCTTCCCTACACTTCTTCACAGTGGCGGTCCCGGGTGGCTAGAAGTAGTGGTGACACAGCAGGAGTTCTGAACCTGATTCCACCAAGAGAAAGGTGTGGGTGGGGGGAACAGCCACAACATTACACATGGACACACAGAAGAACAGTTCCACCTACTGAAAAAACACTATAATTAACTATTTTTTAAAACAGTAACCTTCCACAATAAAAAAACTACCCAAAAAATAAATTTTAAACACTCTTTTTTATTATTTTTTTAAACTAAATGTAAACAAGCCAGTGTATAATAGGAATAATGCACTCCAAGGTGGATGATATGCTGGGATAACATCCCTTCTCAGGTGTTGGCCGCCTGTGGCCTTGGGCCCAACCACCTGAGGTGGGATGTTATCCCAGCATAACACCCACCATGTCGTGCTTTATTCCTTTACTAGATAAGTACCTACTGTCAATGGCAAACAGGACATGATATGCCCACTTGGAGTGGGTGACAGTTTTAATGGGCAGTAACTGCCTACTTCTGTCTAAAAAAACAAGTAAACAGAGTAAACATGTAAACTCAGTAACCCTGCTACAACAAGCAGGTCCTCAGAAGGCTCTGTAGTCCAGTGGTTACAGTATGAAACTATGTATCACAGTAGGAGACGCAGGGTTCAAACCCTGTCATAGCCTTGACAAATATGCAGTGTGGCTTTGGAAAAGTAACCTGACCTTCCTGTACTTAAGGGCTCACCAGTTAAAACTAGGTAGAAGTAGGATCCCAATCTAAACAAAACAGACCATGCCACTATCGACAGGTGCTGCATTTAGTTGGATAGATAGGGTCAATCCCTCAGTGCTTCACACACAATGGCACTTCTGCAGGGGGCTCTATCTGCATAGATTAAACATAACACTTTGCATCAGAAATTCACTTTTCTCATGCCGGCCCGGTGGCGCTGAGGGTTGAGGAGCTGGATGCCACACCTTGTACAACACCGGTGATCCGGGTTCAGGAACGAGCACAGGTCGCTGGGGGTCGGCCGGGGCAGAGAAGGATAGAGCACCTGATGGCAGCTCTCCTTCTCCGGGGGGGGGAGGGGACTGCAGGCTCCCACTGCAATGCTACCACCTAGGGGAGCCCGGGTACATAGCGCGGTAGATGGAGCAGCAGCAAGTGGATCGGGTAACTGTCAGCAGAGGGGCGGAGCAGGAGGTACATCTCAGCTTGCCTCTCAGCTCACAGCCCCTCATTGCATGCCGACATCAGGGGGAAGAAACCGGGAAAAACACCTCATCCCTTCTAGGTGATGACACCTCCCTAGGACTTCTCCGACCACTCGTCAAGGCAGACTCTGCTGTGTCAGATCTACACACACACATAGAGTGCTGGTTTGGAGAGGTAAGCACAGGGCATCTCCTCTCCTGCCCCTACCCGAAGGTATGCGAGGTCTTCAAGGGAGTGTGTGGGATCGAGAAACTCTAGGGGCAGACTGTGGGGGAATTGGGGGTCCACTGAGGATGTCCGAATGAGGGGAGGGAAGAGACAGGTCAAGCAGATAAATACAAGGTTAAAAAAAAAAAGAAATTCACTTTTATCAAGTGCTAATTTATCTTTGTTTGCTATAAACAGGACCCCCACTGCTAATGGAAATTGTGTTTCAGTTGGACAACCAGATTAGTAAATAGTGAAAATAAAAATAGATTCCAATCTGTTGGGATGGACATTGGAGAGACTATAAATGTATCATGAGCATTAATACCTGGCTGACTATCTTCCCCCTGATGATCAGACTCACAGAAAGAAATGTTCAGTTTTCACCAGCCTGCATCAAATGAGAAACTAGTCTGTCTGTGTACCCCCATAATGCCACTTGCCTCTTAATTTACTACATGGTACATTAGAGGCAGCATGGTACAGTGGCTAGGGCACTGGCTTGGGAACCCAAAAGACCAAGGTTCAAATCCCACCAGACCCACTTGCTGTAGGACCCTGAGCAAAGAACTTATCCTCCCAATGCTTCTGTCCATCAAACTGTAAAAATGAGTAAAAGCAGGATTTCACTGAAAATGAAATAGTGGTTCTCAGCTAAGCTCCTCTGGATAAATTATGAAAAAAAGAATAATGGGGCAGTATAGGTTTTGTACGTACGTTCCCTTGGTGGTGGTGAATGGTAAACCTGGTGGGCAGAAAATGCTGTTGTAAGCCACAAAGAACAGGCATGCCAGTACTCAATTGCAGGCAGTAAAAAGAAGGTTACAAAAAAGAATGAGATGGTTTTAGTATTTTAGATGGACCATTCCCATGTATCAAAAAAGACAGCTAGCACACAGCTGTGACATAGCAACCAAACCAGTACAAATGTATTTATTTCATGGGAAGGAATAGGAACTCTTAAGCAAACTGTGAATCTACCAAAAGGGGTGCAATGCAGATGAAATAACCTTAACAAGTCTAGAAGCAGGGAGCTGACCTTCAGTGATGTACACCAGTATGTTACATTTAAACTGAGGCTTGTAGGATAGGCTCTGCTGAGTTTAGCACATAAATAACTTGTTCATTATGAACACATCAACATCAGAAGGGATTTCTTCTACATGAATGTGCCTGCTGCCTGTGTCATACTCCCCCATTCTGTGTTACACAGGGCACTAGAAACACATTTAAAGGAGCAGGAGATTCAAAAAGGAGGACTTTACTTATATTAAAGGTCCACCCCCTCCCCCCAAAAAAATCTCTACTTTTGCATGTCAAAAATAAAACCATCGAATATATTATGTAGGCTTGAGACAATTCTTAAAACCTTCATTCTAAACCAAAAACATACACACATTCATACAAATACAGTATATATAAAAAGGAAACAAAAAGACCCGTGGTTCACTGAGTTCCTAATCTGAACTTCACCCTTGGATTCATACTTTTGATGTACATTGATATCAGACTAGTGAGATGTCTGTAGTAAGCCAAACTCCCACCACCCTTTTCATAATATTTTTTTAGGACCAGATTCCCATCTAATTCACTCAGCAAACTGGAGGAGCTGTGCTTGGAGTAAACTCCCTGGGCCAGATTTTCAAAAGGTCCTGAATGGCGCAAGCACCGGGTGCACTGAACAAATGGCGCACAGGGTTTGTGACATTCTCAGAGCTAGCAATCATCAGGATTTTCCCTCCTGTGTGCCAAGTGCCACAAGTTAGACCAACTTTTTCTGGTCTAGCTTGCAGCAATTCCGGGTACCCTGATACGGGGCTTGCGCAAAATATTTGATGCACACTGCTATAAATAAGGTAAAGTGTCGTAATTATGCCTGGCCTATTAAAATTGTGCGCAGTTGCGGCAAAGGTGTTTGGCATGGCTGTGCCCCCTCCTCCTAACCCCCACCTTCGGCCTTGCCAGCGGCCTAGTTGCTGGCATATATTTTCAACAGCTTTTTTTTCTTTTTTTTGCAATTGTTTAACCAGGAGTGACAGAGCACAGGAAAGTTAAGTGACTTGCTCAGGGTCACACAGTATGCAAGTGGGGGCTGTGGGATTCAAACCCACGTCTCCAGCTGCACTTGCCTTTCCTACTGCACTTAATTGCTGATGTATATGCCTATGTTCTCATTGCCAAATGTCTGTCTCTAGTTGTGTAGTATGTTAGTGCATCCATTCTTCGTTAACCCAATACTACTATGAAAAAATGTAACCAAAATGTTCTTGTCATCTTATATGTTGTGTTGAAGCCTGTACAATGTTAAGCTTGATTTCCTTACCACACCGCCTGTAATTGTCCTCCAGCTGCAACCCTCCCCCCAGGTCACACCGTGAGACAAGCATCTTGTTGCTCAGTGTGCCTTTCTTGGTGAAACATTTCAATAAATAAATAAATAAATGAAAATGGCTGTGCCCAAAAATGGGTTTGATGCAGAGCTTAATACAAGCCCTGCATCTCACTCTGAAAATCCACCCCTCTGTTTACTCAAGTACTTTAACAATGCTTACAAACACTGGCAAACTCATAATGGTTCAGTAGCCAGACTGCGATGCCTGGTAATACTCTGACAATTAAAAGGCTTTTCCTGTGGTTCGGTTAGGCAACGGGTGACTCGCACCACACCCCCAACTATAAAGCTTGCATGCCCTGAGCATCTTCTGAACACATAGAAGCATAGGCAATGACACCAGAAAAAGACCAAAGGTCCATCCAGTTTGCCCGCGTTCCTTATTGAGCCCTGAGGCCTACTGTTCCTCCAGGGTCCTATCCCTTCCCAACCCCTTCTATTCTTCTCCTTGATTCTGACACCCTGAGCAACTACTATACCCTTTATTCTGTCACAACCATGCTTAAAACCACAGTTATTGCACCCACCACCTCAGCTGGCAGCTTGTTCCATGGCTGCACCGCCCTTTCTGTAAAATAGTATTTCCTTATGTCCCTCTTGAACCTCCTTCCTGTTAGCTTCGACTCTTGACCATGTGATCACAAGCCGGTATTGAAGTTAAATAGTTCCCTGCAGTTCACCCTTTTAATATCTTTTAGGAATTTGAAGGTCTGTATCACATTGTCCCTCTCCCTCTCCCTCTTGGTCTCTAGGGAGTACATGTTAAGTACCTTGAGGCACTCCTTATAGGACGTACACTGCTGGTCCTGAATAATTTTTGTTACCCTGCACTGCCCCGTCTTAAGCCTATCCCTATCCTTCCTGAGATGAGGGACCCCAGAACTGGGCATAGTACTACAGGTGTGGCCTCACCATGGAGCTATATAGTGAAAGTATTACCTCTCTTTTAGTGCTATCAATACCCCTCCCAATACATCCAAGCATCCTATTTGCCTTGCTATAAGCCTTGCTTCACTGACATGATTGCTTTAGGGAGTTGAGTCCCCCACCCCCAACCCCTGAATCCAAGCTTCACAGACAATCAGGAGGTCGCGAGGGCTAGTGCAACGGCGCCCTCCCCCACCCCCTGAATCCAAGCTTCACGGATGATCAGGAGGTCGTGAGGGCTAGTGCAGCGGTGCCCTCCCCACCCCACCCCACATCCAAGCTTCACAGATGATCAGGAGTTTGCGAGGGCTAGTGCAGCGGCACCTCCCCACCCCACCCCTGAATCCAAACTTCACAGATGATCAGGAGGTCACGAGGGCTAGTGCAGCGGTGCCTCCCCACCCCAGATCCAAGCTTCACAGGTATGGAATAAAACACAGGGAACCACCGCGCGTGCTGTGCAGCGTTCATCTAAGACTTTGCTCTGCTACTGCAGTTTGAATATTGGCGCCATTTTACAGTCGGCGCAGATGTGGAGATAGTCTCCTGCAGGGGCCTTTTTAACTGCATGTTTTGGTATTTCATCTAAACTGAGTGGTGCCTTAAGAACTGCTCTGGCACATTTGTATAATATTTCCTGATGTTTCTGCACAAACGGAGGGGTGCTTTAAGTCCTACTCTATTTAAATACTTGGCGCCATTTTAACATTATACTGACTGGTGCTTTCAGTCTTTTAAGGCTTCTTATTTCTCAACCGGAGCCCTTGTGAAGCGCCTTAGCAGCAGTATCTATATAAAGTCTAAAGGGTGAAACTTGCCTAAGTGTCTGGTGCTTATGACTGGGCTCCCTGATTAACTTACGGCTTCTCCGGTAAAGCAACCTTTGATTTCACAGTTTGGATCGTTGTGACTGCCCCACAGAGAGCACCCTTAGCAGCAGTAACTTGCTCATTGAACTAGTCTCTGTTTTCTCAGTTTAGAGCAAGAGCAATTGTTAGTGGCTAACCAAATTTTATTTCCTGTGCTTTTTGTAAGCCATGCTACGCTAGATCTTAATAACACCTCACTTTAAGCTTGACCAATTGCATCTTCCCTGCTGTACCCCCTCCCCCTTTGTTCCCCAACAAATGATCGCATATAACTCCTTATCTGTCTTGCTTTCTCCACAGATGATCAGGAGGGTCGCGAGGGCTAGTGCAACAGCGCCTCCCCACCCCACCCCACCCCACCCCCCAGATCCAAAGCGTCACAGATGCAGATAAAATGCAGGAACCACCGCGCATGCTGTGCTGCTTCCATCTAAGACTTTGCTCTGCTACTGCAGTTTGAATATTGGTGCCATTTTACAGTCGGCGCAGATGTGGAGATAGTCTCCTGCAGCGGCTTTTTTAACTGCATGTTCTGGTATTTCGTCTAAACTGAGTGGTGCCTTAAGACCTGCTCTGGCACATTTGTATAATATTTCCTGATGTTTCTGCACAAACGGAAGGGTGCTTTAAGTCCTACTCAGTTTGGCCCCGTCGCCCCCACCACCCTTGGTGAGCACTCCCTTTTATAGGGAGCTTTAACCAATCAGCCAAGTTCTCCATTAGCAGCTTATATTGTTCTACCACTAGGGGCTGCTCTACTGCTTGTACTCCTGTTTCACTGCCCACCTCTGAGCTTTCAACTCATAGTGACAGGATGTTTACTATAATCCTGCTGCTTTGCCATTTGCTCCCCCTGGCCCAATTCCCTTCCCTGTCGTACCCTGTTACCCCCCCAACCCCCTCCTCTGCGGTTGGCCGCAGTCTGAATGCTTGGCAGATAGTTATACTTTGGGTAAACCTGAGCCCCCCATGACCCTGTTATAGGAGATTGGCAGACTACTTACAGTCCACTTTCTCACTATGACTGCCTGTCTAGTCACTCTACACTGGCCGCTCCCCTGGGGCTGTCCTGACTCAGAAACCTCAGCTCGTAACACCGTCGGCCTCCCTAGACTTTCACTACTTCCTTCAGGCCTACCATAAGGCCCATGCACTACCCATCCCGACCATCAGCACCACTATACCACATACCCTGTTAGCTTTCTCTGTTAAGAGGAAGTGTTATTGGTTCCCCTCTTCAAGGTTCCTGCTTCTCCTCCTCCTCCTATCGGGAAATATTCATCCTAATCCTGGACAACCAAATGGTCTGACGCCTCCCCAATGTACTCAGGGTCAGCTGCACATTGCTTCTCTCAATATTTGTAGCATCCTAAAAAAGTGGGACTCCTTCCAGGGTTGGGTACTACAGCACCAACTGGATATCATAGCAGTGTGTGAAACCTGACTCACCCCTCGGACCCCGGATTCCATTGTATCACTGCCCCGTTTATCCTTTACCATGCTGATTGACATGGTAGGCGAGGGGGTGGCTGTGCCCTCTACACTAAGGATACCTTACATGGTCACCTACTCCACTTCCCTCAACTGGGGGCTGGCACACAGGCCCTAACAGTCAAATTGGCACTGGGAAGAGCCCAAAACCCTTTATACATAACAACAGTATACATTCCCCCAAGGGACCAAAAATCAGCTTTCCAAGCATTACTGTTGCATCTGGACACACTACCGTCACAGTCGGAACTACTAGTACTTGGTGATTTTAATATCAACTGGCTAAGTAAGGATGCCACCCCACACACATTGATCTCGCCACAGCCCTAGACCTAACTCAGCTGGTCACTTCCCCCACTTGTTTGGATCCGCGTACTGGCTCCTCCTCCCTACTGGACCTCATATTCTCCAATCGCCCTGGCAAGATCACCAATGTTTCCGTCCCGTCCACTCCCCAGTTATCTGCTCCTGTTCCTGCAAAATCCCTAGGTCCCCTCCCAAAATAATTGTGCAACGTAAACTTGGTCCAGGTAAATTGGCACAACTAAAAGTGCACCTCAGGGTCATGGATTGGTCACTCATTTTGAACATGGTTAACGTAGACAGTGCCCTGGACCTATTTACACAGTCCTTCAGTAATATATGTGACCTCTATGCACCTTTCACGAAAAGAATGGTTAAAGGCAATCACGTGCCCTGGTTCACCGAGCAGCTCAAGACTTTAATGCAAACCAGAGACTCACTATGGCAGCTCTCCATTGAATCTGGCCTCCCCCCTTGATAGACAGAATTATAGAATGGCTCGGAACAGGTGCACTTGGGCCATTCGCAGGGCAAAAGTGGATTTCTATAAATCTGCCCTAACCTCGTCCTGGGGCTCAGGCCGCAAGTTTTGGAACAACATTAAGGAAATCTGTGGTAAGGTCCCCAACCTGGTCCCCTCCCAAGTCATGTCAAATGGGTCCTTGACCTCTGACCCTACACACATTGCTGCAGTCTTCAGTGATGCCTTCTCCAACCTTAGCCATGTTCTCCCCCCTAACTTTTATGATCCATCAGCTCCTAGCACACCCGCACCTCACCTCAGTGCCCCCCCTTTACTTCCGCTGCATCTCTCCTAAGTCAGCTGAACCATACCTTACCGCTGCCCTTAGTCATGCCTCCTCCAACGCCGACTCCCTTGATCTCAGAATTCTTTGGCTCTCCCTTAAGGAAGTCCTTGCTCCTCTCACCCATATTCTAAACCTCTCCCTATCACTAGGTAAATTCCCTACCATTTGGAAATCCACCTCTATCACGCCCATATTTAAAGGGGGTGGCCGCTCCTCTGCTAACAATTACTGCCCTATCTCCATACTTTCCCCCCTCTCCAAGGCCTTAGAGAGGATAGTTTCGGATCAGCTCACCGACCACCTCAATAAATATGACCTACTCTTCAAACAACAACATGGTTTCCATAAAGGTCACAGCATGACTACGGCCTTGCTTGAGCTAACATCACACATCCATTCTGCATTGGATAAAGGCTACATCACAGGTGCGGTCTTCACTGACCTCACTAAGGCCTTTGATACCGTCCACCATTCACTACTCCTAACCTCCTTGCTCAACTTGGGTCTCTCACAGGATGCTGTAGGATGGTTTTCAGACTATCTTACCAACCATACCCTTCAAGTTAAAATTGGCAATACACTATCCTCCAAATCTCCTGTCCTCTCAGGGGTCCCACAAGGGTGCATTTTGGGTCCCCTCCTTTTCATCCTCTTCCTAAACTCCCTCCCCACATCCTGCACCTCCAACATATTACTCTATGCAGATGATGCTGTCATTTTCTCCTCCAGCCCAGACCCCTCTCAACTCCACCACTCCCTCCAGTCCTCCTTCAATGCTGTCGAAAGCTGGTTCGCCTCACAACACTTTATTATTAACTATAAAAAAACCAAAGGTATGCTCTTCGCACATCCGCAGAACTCCAGGAAAGGGCTTTTTCCTCAAATACTATCAGTGTCCTTAACCCCCCTGGAATTTGTGCACACCTTTAAATACCTGGGCATCACTTTGGACACTGGCCTCACCTATCATGAGCATATACATTAATTATCCAAGGCCCTAAACATCAGGCTAGGGCTCTTGCACCACTATAAACATTGCCTTACCCCGGAGGCCCTTAAACTTGCTATCTCCTCCTCGGTTCTCTCCCTACTTGACTGTGGCCTTCTGACTTTTGGAGTGGCAAGCCCCTCAGCCCTTGATAGTCTTAGACTTGTGCTAAACAAGGCCTGTCATCTTATATTAGGGTGTGACAGACTCATCCATACCTGTATGCTATACAGTATAAGGACACTAATTGGCTTAATCTTGATAACAGAATCAAATTCCACACTTGTGTCTTAGCTAAAAAATCACCCTTGGCCTCTCCCCCGCATCACTCACCTCCTTAATCACCTTGGACTCTAAAGTTAAGCATACCTGTAGCTCTGATACCCTTTGTTTCTCCATCCCTCCCTGTTGCACAACTCAATTCCAAAGATCCTTTTGCTACAGGGCACCCTTGTGGATGAATAACCTACCCTCCTCCTTGCGTCTAGATCAAAGAATTGGTCACTTCAAAACACACCTTAGGGCCCATCTTCGCTCCTCAAGTGACTGCGACTGCATATGAACTGGTGCCCCTGTCCCTCTATTACTGACATTGGCCTCTGGCTTGCCTCTGTATACTGCTCTCAGCTCCACTAACTCAGAGATGTTAAGTTTCCAGTCTCTTTTTAACTGTCTCAAACTGCACTAGATCCTGAATGTTAGCCTAGCATTCCTGTTGTAACTTAACCTTACTCTGTAATAATCACTGTATTTGTATCTGTATCTGTACTAACTGTATTTGTGTAACTGATTTGTTATACAGTATGTGACATGGAACCTTTGTAAAGGAGTCTATGACTCATAGGTATTTCTGATTCTTCTGAAATAAATAAATAAAAATAAACTCCAAGTTTATGAAATAAATAAATAAATAAATAAAAATAAACTCCAAGGTTTCATTCCTCAGCTGTGGTACTAAGTTTCACCCATCCCATCCAGTACTCCGTCCTGGGGTTCTTGTTCCCAAGGTGCATCACCTTGCACTTTTTGGCATTGAATTTCAACTGCCAAACCCTTGACCACCTCTCCAGCTTTTGCAAGTCTCTCTGTGTTTCCTTTATTCCCTTGTCACTATCCACCCTCCCACAGAGTTTAGTGTCATCTGTGAAGAGACACAGCCTGCCCTGGATCCCCTTACCAATGTATCTGATGAACACGTTGAAGAGGACTGGATCCAGGACAGATCCCTGTGGAACCCTGCTTTTGACCTCTCTCTTCTGATTTATCCCCATTGACCACTACCCACTGTTGCCTCCCCTTTAGCCAGTTATCTACCCAGTTTGCTAAGACCTCAGCCACACCCAGATCCTCCATCTTCTTCAGCAAGCATCTGTGAGGTACCGAGTTGAAAGCCTTCAATCAATTAATCAAATCAAAATTTTATTTGTCAGTGCAATTCCAATAGACCAGAGCGCTTTGTATTCTAAAAATTGAAATGAATACAGACATCAATAATTAAAAACACAGTCAGCATAAACTTAATATATATAAAACCAAAAGGCAGTACAGCTAGGCTTAACCCTCATCAAAAAATGCCTGGCAGAACAAGTATGTTTTTAGTTCAGTCTTAAAACTGTCAACGGTCAGTCACTCTCTAATCTGATGAGGTAGAGCATTTTAAAGGGTCGGGTCACAAAAGCAAAAGTGCACACCCCAGAAGTCTTTAACTGGACCCTGGGAACCTCAAGCAATCCCTCACTGGCTGAACAGAGTGGGTGAAAGGGATGGTAGGGGCAGAATGAATCTTGCAAGTAGGCAGATCCCTGTCCATGTAGGGCCTTGTAGGTCAGTAGCCCGAACTTGAAGATGAGCCGCTAATTTACTGGCAGCCCGTGCAGACCATGAAGCACAGGAGTGATATGGCAAGATCTTGATAAACCAATCAACAACCTGGCTGCTGCAATCTGCACTAGCTGCAATCGGTGGATATCAGTCCCTGGTAGCCCTGGGTATAGAGCGGTACAGTAATCAAGGCACGAGGTTACAAAGGCATGAACCAGAGTTGGCAAATCACCAGGTGGAACCAGGTGCTTGATCTGAGTGATGTTTCTCAGATGGTAAAATGAGGTCTTTATGACTGCTGACACCTGAGATGTTAATATCAGGCTGCTGTCGAACACGATGCCCAGATTTTGCACCTGATTTGAGGTAAGCAGCTGGTCACCTCCGAGCCAAAGCCCAGATGGTTGACCTACTTGCAACCCCATACCTTGGTGACCTGGCTCTACTACCAAAACCTTGGTTTTGTCAGAGTTCAACTTCAGCCAACTGGCACTCATCCAACCCCGAATCTCAGAAAGGCAGTTGTTAAAGATCGAGACTGCCCCACCCTGCGAGGGCATAAAGGACATGTAGAGCTGAGTGTCACCTGCATAGCAGTGAAAAATCAGCCCATACCACCTTATAATGTCCCCCAATGGCAGCATATACACTGTGAACAACATGGAGATAAGATGAAGCCCTGCGGAACCCCACATGACAAGGGGAGAGGAGCCAAGGAATAAATCCCCGATACTACCCTCTGCATCCTGCCAGTGAGAAATGCTCTAAACCAACTGAGGACTGGGCCAGGCAGTCCACAGAAGATCTGCAGGCACTCCAGCAACACCCCATGGTCCACAGTGTCAAATGCCAAAGAAAGATCAAGGAGAATGAAGATGGAATGACTCCCTCAATCCCTCGCTATCAGGAGATCATTCAATACCCAAACAAGGGTGGGTCTCTGTACTATGCCTCTTCCAGACACTGGACTGGAGAGGATCATAGACATTATGCATTGTCAAATGATCATGCAGTTGTGCCACCACCACCTTCTCAATAACCTTGCCCATGAAAGGCAGGTTAGAGACAGGTCTGTAGTTTGCTAAGCAGTCTGGATCTAGAGAAGATTTCTTAATGAGTGGTACTACTACCGCCTCCTCCATGGGGTCTGGAAACACCCCTGTCTCCAGTGAACATCAGACTATCCTGACAGGGACCAGGCCGATGAGTTCAACACACCCCATTAGGAGGTGTGTTGATCCCGGGTCAAGACTACAGTAAGCGGGGTGCAGTCCCTGGATGACCTGCACGATGTCTACAATCGCCATCTGGCCAAAGTCAGACCAGACACGCTGAGTGCTTGCAACCTGTTGCCCATCACTGCAAGGCCCATTAGAGGGTGTTGATAGGATCTCCAACCTGATGGTAGCAATCTTATCAGTAAAGAACTGAGCAAACTCATCACATCTAACCTGTGAAAAAGCTCCCCATGACTGAAGGTAGGCTGGATTGCACAACCTGTCAACAGTCCAGAAGAGCTGAGCTAGTTGATTCTTTGCAGCAGCAATCTCTTTGGACAGGAACTCAGCCTTACAGGAGATTACAGATTGATAGTCTTTATAATGGACCATCAATCTAAGTTTGTCACCCTCCAGACCAGATTTCTGCCAATGCTGCTCCAACCTTTGTCCCCCTCACCTCATCTCCTTCAAAGTCCCATCAAACCATGGGGACTTCAGGTGAAGGAAGACGAGGCGAACACGGATAAGAGCTAAGGAGTCAAGGGCCGCAGCAACTGCCCTATTATAGGCTAGTATCAGTTCCCTCAGCTCCTCGCATACACTCGTCAAACCTGACAGGCCCATTACCTCCATAAGACCATAGAATCATAGAAGCTTGACAGCAGAAAAGGACCATACCGGCCCATCTAGTCTGCCTTTTTTTCCCCCGTACACCTCCCCCTTCCTGCCAGCCCCCGCCCCTCCGATACTCAGCCCCATATGGTTGTCCCATGCCCTCTTGAATTCTTCCACCGATTTAGCCCCCACCACTCTGTCTGGTAGTCTGTTCCAGGGCTCCACCACCCTCTCCATGAAGAAACGCCCTCTCACATTGCCCCAAATTTTTTCCTTGCAGTCTGAGGCTGTGCCCTCTAGTTTTGACCCCCTCCTTCCTCTTAAGTAAACCCTCTTTTTCCACTTTACTGAGCCCATTTACATATTGAAAAGTTTCAATCATGTCTCCCCTTTCCCTCCTTGTCTCCAGCGTGTACAGATCCAGCTCCTTACACCTCTGCTTGTATGACTTTCCCTGCATACCTTGCACCATCTTGGTTGCCCTTCTCTGAACCCTCTCCAATGCATCTATATCCTTGTGGAGATGTGGCCTCCAGAACTGAACCCCATACTCCAGGTGCGGCCTCACCACAGCTTTGTAAAGAGGCATCATTACATCTCTCTTTCTGCTAGTAATGCTCCTGCCTATGTATGCCAACATTACACTGGCCTTTCCCACCACCCTCCTATATTGGATTCCTACCTTAAGGTTCATGGAGACTATGATCCCCAGATCCCTCTCCTGTTCTGTTACTTTAATTTCCTTCCCACCAAGGGTGTACCCTGCTCTTCTGTTCCTACTCCCCAAGTGCATCACAGTGCACTTCTTGGCATTAAATTTCAGCTGCCACATCCCAGACCATTTTGCAAGCATCTTTAAGTCCTCCTTCATGTCCTCCACCCTCCATGGGGTGTCCACCCTATTGCACATTTTTGTATCATCATCAAATACCGATCTGGGCTCAAACCCCCTTAAAGGCCCAGTACCGGACCATCTCCGTAGGGGCAGGTCTATTAGGGGGTGCCTCGAACCTGAACCTTATAATATGATGGTCCAACCAACTTCTGGTTCCACCACCAAATCAGTGATCACCATCCCCAGTAGGAAGACCAGATCCAAGGAATGACCGTGAATATGAGTTGCAGAGGTAACCACCTGTGTAAGGTCCAACGAACTTATTAGTTGGAGGAAGTCTTGTCCAAATTGCGAGAGTTCATCATTGACCCAGCCATTGAAATCACCCAGAATTATCCATCTGGGGGATTCCATCACCTGGTCAATGATGAAGTCTGTTACTTCCTGCAGGAATTCCTTCCCATCACCGGATGGATGGTAGATAAGAAGGATCCTGCAACTTACACCTGTAACCACAATACATTAAAATGATCTGGTCTTTCCCACCAGGGTGGCTACAAGGCCCAGGTCCGATTTAAAACAAACGGCAACTCCCCCAACCCTACAATCCTTTCTCTGGCAGTGTATCACCGAGTACCCAACTGGAATTGCTGATTCCAGTACTGGGCCAGCATTCTCATCTAGCCAGGTCTTGGTAATGCAAGCCAGATCAATTTTACCAAGACGATCAGTGATAATTGCTCTTTTGTTTTTTACAGATCTGGCATTGTACAACACCGCCCAAGAAGGATAGGTAGACCGCGCGCCTTGCCCACTTAATGTGGAGCCCTTAGGTATGGGAAACAGGCAAGGTGGTCCCCTCTCCTGGACCCATTTCGCCCCAAGGCATCTTCTCATCCCCACCACCCCAATCCATCCACCCCACTCCACTACCCCACCAGACCTAGTTGACCCCCATTTTCTCCCCCTTCTGACTATCCCAAGTGCCTGGCAAAGCCTGTACACTTCAGCTGACAAAGGGGGACAGTCAAAAGGATGGAGGTCTCTGAGCCTGGTGGGAGAGTAGTGCCTGACCACTGGTGTTCTCTGCCAGCACATCATGATTAAGCTACTTAACTAACAGCAAATGAACAACACACAACCACTCATTCACACACACCCCACAATAATTCACGCACACACACACACACACTCCTAGACAAACACGCAGAACAATAACTTACAACAACATCAAAATAACTCCCCCCCCCATCCACCAACAATGTACTTAAGGGAGAATTTATGATCATAAAATTTCCACAAAGTAAAGTCCAACTTGATAAAGGAGTTCTTTCTTTCCAATTGCCTGATTAAGAGACTCGCACAGATCCCGAATAGTCTTAATATGGGGGCCTTAGCAACTCTCACCTTCCATTGCTGGAGGCCAGAATAAACACTAAATCAGGAAACTCTCACTTTCATGTTCTTTGTGTTTCCAGTTTTTAACAAGTAAACATGATACTTGGCACTCTTACTGCCACCTTTACAGTCCAAAACATGAAGAATGACCAACCTGCCCGAAATCTACTACCAAAGTTCTTTGAACTTGTTGGATGTCTTCTCTTCTCTCTGGAGCCTCCCGTTGATTGCTTCTCCTCCACAAATTAAGCTGGATAGGTCTTCAGTGAGTCCCAGTTCACCCTTGGCTTAGCTAGACACTGGCATCTGCTACCTATGCAGCAGGCAACCTGGTCACCCCTCCAAGTTACAAATGGGTTACCCACACTCCAGTGCTTCCACACCCTGCCTCTAGAAGCAGCCCCAAGCCCAGCACACCTTCTGGACCAGGCCAAAGTTGTGACCACCCCCCCAGTAGTCAAATATGGAAAGTGACCAGACCTGGCAACACCACCTCCAGAGCAACTTCAATAGGTTCTTTCCAAAACTTTGTGATGAAGGAAGGCTCCCCAACACTTGGTCCACTTCCTTGGCCCCAACCAAGCTGCCAACCGCCTTCTGGCAGCTGACTCACAGACCTCACCAGAGCTGCATCCCAACCTGGAAGAACCTCTCCCACCTGTCCGCAGATCTTAGCACTCCATCCAAAAACAGATCAAGTCACTGGGCAGTAGGAATCTCAACCTTCAGCAGAAGTGATTATCCAACAGTCCAAGGCTCCCCATCAACAAAACCACTCTCCAGTCTTCACAAAGTCCACAGAGTTCTCACCTTGCTAAAGTCGAAGTAGAGCAAATCCACAGTGTGACCCCTATCCAATTCCCTCATTACCCAGCCAAAGGAAGCTATCAGGTTTGTCTGACAAAACCTCCCTGCCATGAATCTGTGCTGGTTCCTATCCTGGAGACAGTTGTTCTCTAACTAGTCCAAAAGATCCTCTTTGACCAGTGACTCTATTGCTTTCCAACAGCACAGGCAAGATTGACACATCTGTAGTTCCCTGCTTGTTCCTTGTCTCCCCCTTATGGAGCATAACTATGCCTGCCACCCCCCAATCCTTTGGAATCACCCTTGTCCTTAGAAAGCTGTTGAATAGAGCTACCAGGGGATCAGCCAGTTCCTCTGCCAATTCCCTGAGTATACTTGGATGAAATCCATCTGGTCCTGGGGCCACATCAGCCTTTAGAGCTGTCAGCTTTTTCAGGACCCTTTTGCTACTAAATGCTGGCAGCCTCATCTCCAGGACCCCCTTAATGTCCACTTTGATGTCACTCTCTGGCAAGGGCCCACCGTCCTCCCTAGTGAAAACACAGCAAAAGTAGTCATTAAGGTTGGACGGCCTTTTGCCCGTCCACCTTAATCATCATATCTCCCTCTCTTATCCACACAATTTCCCTTCCTTTCTATGTTTTTCACTAATATACCTGGATAACTGTTTTTCTTTGCTCTTGACCCCCTCCGCAATATGCACCTTTGTGTCTGCTTGTGCCTCCCATACCGCCCTCTTTGCCTTCCTATTTTTCAGCAAGTATTTTTCCCATTCTCCTCCCCTGCTTTTCTTTAACTTTATAGGAGGCCTTTTTCTTGGCCCTCACTGCTTCCCTAACCCTTGCTGAAAACCATAGTGGTCTCTTGAAACTCTTTGGTTACTGTTCTCATGCATACCTCCGTTGCTCTGAGAATAGCCCCCTTAATTGCCCCCATCTCTCTTCTACCCCATCTATGTTGTCCACCCCTTCTAACTTATCCTTGACCAGCTCTGTCAGCCTATTGAAGTATGCCCTTCTAAAATCAAGGACTTTAGGTCTTGAATGTGGTTTACCAGACCCAAGGGCCAGTTCGAACTAAATGGAGTTATGGTCACTGTTCCCAAATGTCTCTCCTACTCCAACAGCTCCTACCACCTCTGAGCTGGTGAGCACCACATTGAGAATTGCAGTCTACCTGGTGGGCTCTTTAAGTAGCTGTACCAGTAGACAGTCCAGGAATGCATCCAGCGATACCTGCCTTCTGGTGCTCCTGACCACTGGAACATCTCAGTTGATGTCTGGCAGGTTCAGATCACCCACCACCACTACTTCCCTCTTAGCTATCCTTCTTTCCAGTTCTTCCCTGAGCTCTCTGTCCCTTTCCTCCCCTTGCCCTGGTGGTCTATAGATCACCCCCAAGTGCAGTTTCTTTCCTGAGGCTGCTGTGTGTTGCACCCAAAGTGACTCAATCTCCCTATCACTACCCCGATGTACCCATAATCTGTCATCTCTATGCCCTCCATGATGTAAAGGGTACTTCCCCTCTATCTGTGCCTCTATCCCTCCTGAGCATCGAGTACCCAGGGATTGTCAGTTCCCAGTTGTTATTTTCCAAAGCCAATATTTCCGTTATGGCCACAATATTCATGTCAGTGTCTGCCATCAGCACCTGGAGCTCACTGATTTGATTACTTAGGCTGCTGGCATTAATGCATGCCCCCTTCAATCTACAACTGATCCTCCTTTGCTGCCACCCTTGTGCTTTACGTGTCCTCTCATCCCTTTGTTTTTCTTGGCACTTGCACCCTTTGTATTCCTTCTCTCCTAAGTCCCTTCACCTACTCCAATATGGGCCTCAGGTTTCTTTGTACCGGCTGTGCTACTACAAGATCCCAGATGGGGGAGTACTAGCTAGGATCCCCTTCCTCTCCCCTGCCACTGAGGTTCCCCTAGTCCCAGTCTCCCCCGCAGTCAGTTTAAATGTCCGATATGGACATCAAACTTCTGCACATCACAGGTTTTCTTTGCTCCATCATCCTAACCTTCTCTGGCAGCTTACCATAATTTTTTATGTGGATCTTCCCTAATGTACCTCGAGTCTCAAGAGAACTCATTTTTGTGGCACCTCAAGGGGTGGAACCCTTCTCTAGAGGTTCCCTATACCTTCATGATATCCTAAAAGTGAGGTAGTCCCTCTAACAGTGACAGAGAGAGGGAATGGCACATTTACATTGCTGAAATACAAGATCTTACCTACAGTACCAATCATCCTACCTACCTACCTACCTACCACTCCACCTACATTACCCAAGCATATCATACTTAGCTGCACACTGGACCATTAAATTAAACTGCAAGCAGTCACTGGAATCCTACAATTTCCCAGACACAGAATTGGTCACAGAACACACATCCTGCTGCAGAGTTTCTATAGTGCAGCAGAGTGCATTATACTTAGTGCTATATTTAATGTTTAGAACAGAGGAAGGCCATGTGCCCCTAGTGTCTGCCTTCCACCTTAGTGGGTTCAAGCCATCTCATTTTTTTCTAATATGTGTATATCTAGCATGTTTTTAATTAAGCAATAAAGCACAACAGGGCATTGGTTGTACTAGGTTTACCCCACAGTCACGGGTGTTGTAAGGCTCGAGGTGAAGCTGAGTGCCTTCAGCCTCTGACCATGGGGTAAACCTAGTACAGCCAATGTCCCTGAAATGCCTTATTGTTTATATAAAATGGGTCATGAGGCAACTTTTAAAAAACAAACACTCTGAAAGTTTTCAAACCCACAAAAATTATAATAAAATGTTGCTAAATAATATAAAATAGTCCCGGCCTCCACAGATGTTTTTCACCTGTCAGTCATCTATCTTTCTTCATATTCAGTACACTGTGGGATTGTTTACCATGGAATAGAAGAATTCAAAGTTCTGCATTATTCCAGCAGTAGAATGCACCCCCCCCCCACACACAGGGAATGCAACATGGAATACATGAATTCAAAATTCTTCAGAGTTCCACTGGAATACACACACAGACACACACACACACAGGCCTGAAGTGGAGTCACAACCTTAATTTTATCTGCAGCCAGGTAAGGAGCAGTGAGTTCTCTGGCAAACTGGTGGGGGACAAGAGGAGGATTTTTCATAGTCATCAAAGAAACACAGCAATGGAAACTCTAAATAGTACTTGATTTTTCTAAATGAGTGTATGTGTGTAAGGAGGGGCTCTTGAGTGAAAATAACATTAAATTATTTATTTACTTTAGTTAATTTAATGAACTTTCATTGTCAGGGCCTATCTGATGGTTTCTATATATGAATAAAGGTTGAGCCATGTTTGTGATGGAGATTAGGAAGCAAGTGGCTTATGAATTCTGTGAGTTGCCCCAGCTGGTAGGGACTCATTTTTTAGCCACTGGTAGTGCTTTTTTAAGGCAATGGCTAGAACCAAGTCTCAGCCAATCAGAACACAGGGATTTCCTTGCCCATTTTATATAACTAGTGAATGTTTTAGCTTCCATGATCTTGGCAATCTGTTTCATAATCTTCCTGCTCTTTGAGTAAAAAAAATTGTCCTGTTGTTTCTTTTTTAAAATTCAAGTTTTGTTTATATATCCTGCATTTCTATACTCATGTCATTTCTTAAATCATTATCATTCATAATCTTATGAAAGTTGTAGCGTATCACCCCTCATCCTTCTCTCCACCATATGAAACAGTCCCAGTTCTTTCAACCTGCCCTCATACAGTAGATCTTTCAATCTAGGTACCATCTTTGTTGCCCTTTATTGAATTCTATCTATTATTACTATATATTTTTTATGATATGGGTTCCACAATTGTGAGTAATAATCCAAATGTGGTATGGTATATGTTTTATACACTGGGACGATATATTCTTCTCTTCTTGTGATAAAGGTTCTTTTAATGCAGCCAATGATTTTGTTTGCTGTCATTGAAACCTTATTGCAATGATTTCCAAATTAAAAATAATTATTTATTACAACATTATTCCTAGGTCTCTTTCTGAGTCTACGTTCCTTAATTCTTTCCCATGTATTATTTTTTTTAAACTTAATTTTTATTGAAATTTTCCAAGCACATAGGACATTGCAACATAGCAGTTTATATATGTTTCTTTGAAACTGGGATTTACTGCCAGTGCCCTTTGGGGTAACCCTTGCCTCAGTGCTTTTGCACTGAGGTTCTTTGTCTCTTAGCTTGTTCTTTTTTTTGGGGGGGGGCTCACAATCATTCAAACTCATAAGACCAACTTAGGGCAGGTTCATTTCCCCTGGGGTGTGATACAGATGAGGTACACTGATGAGTTCTGGGTAGGACAAAACCCATGTCTGTGTTTTCTATTTGCACCCTCTGCAGATTGTATGTGAGACTCTTTGGCATCATGCATTCCTGCTTAAAGCTGAACCAGCCTAAAATTTCATGGTGATTTGCATATACATGCCATGATGCTTTGCATTATGGTGCTACGTGTGATTTTGTATTTCATAGTGAGTATGTGTGTGTGTGTATATATATATATATATACACACACATATATTATGGTAGCACGGTAGTGCTATCATAGTTAGGGTTGAGGAGCCATTTCTATGTTAAACCCCAAAATTTTGCACCTTAATAACTTTGCAACCGTTTGACGGATTTGACTGAAATTTGGCATACATGATCAAGAACCATAGGCATTGGGATCTTCCAAGTTTTGTAGTGGTTGGATACACAGCTGCAGAGTTATTAAGCATGATCTGTGCGCACGTTTACGCTTTTTCTGGAATTCTATGGTCGCGTGTACAGGTCGCACAGTTTGTGTGACCGGCACAAAATCTTCCGGGAACGTGCGGCCAGGGTCCCTGATGTGTCTTTCAAAGATCTGGTGAAAAAATATTAAACGGTTCAAAAGTTATTCAAAAAACAATTTCCCGTTATAAGTCAATGGGAAAAGTTAACAAAAAGTTTGACAGTGTCGCAAATGCATTTTTACTTTTGCAAATGGCCCTGTTACTTTCGCAAATCTACCATTTTGTTTTCAGTTGGTGATCAGAAAAATGATTGGCATTTAAATTTGGGACCCTCTAGCAACCTAATTCTTTTTGTATTCACCTAGTCGGACACTGAGGATGCTAGCCATGTCTTTATTTTGGGGTAAAACACCCCAGAAATATGTTTTTCAAATTTCTGGAAAAAAGTACTTTCACAAATTACTTTTGTGCTCACGAAAGTGTCAAACTTTTTTGCGAAAGCTTTCGCAAATTGCGACAGTAGTTTTCTAGTCTGTGGGAAAGTGACAGCAATTCTTTGGCACTGCGCTGCAAAAGAACGGTTGGGAGTTTTGGGCTGCAATTTGGAGGGAACGCAGCCGACATCTCACAGATGTACATTTCAGTATTTTGGTGAATAAATATTACATGGTGGCAAAGTTACAGCACTCCAAAGTTGACAGTTTTTCCCATAGGATAACATTACGGGGGCCCGACGCATTACAGGAATCGTTTGGCACCCTGCTGCAAAATAACGGTTTGGTCTTTTTTCCTGAAATTTGGAAGGAAGACAGCCAACAGCCCACAGATGTGCCTTTCAGTGGTTTGGTGAACAAATATTACAGGAAGGCAAAGTTATGGCACTCCAAACTTCTCTTTTTTCCCATAGGATTACATTACGGCGTTCGCCGCGCCTTTCAGGGCCTGTATCTCGGAAATGGTGCGAGATACGGACTTTTTGTCAGAAAAATGCTTAGCCCCCTGATGGGGGCTAAGCTCAAAATTAGCCAGGACAGTTGTAAATCATATGACTTTTAAATTTTTTTTCTACGTTGTACGCTTCCTGAGATATAACCTATTTAGTATTCCAGGTCCTCATTTTCTGCTCCGATACCCATTATTATGCATACATTCTTTGTACTCACTGTCTTTCTCTATGCAGGTTTTGGGGAAAACCAGCCTGTGCGCTTACATTACTGTTACTGTTGCCCTTTCCGCTTGCGGTTCCGTACCCGTTTCACTTACTGTTGACGTCTGCTCCACCATGTGCGTTATCCTTTGCGTTTTCATTTGCGTTTGCATTTCTGTTATTTTTTGCCATTTGGTCTACAGTACTGTTTCACTTTCTGTTTCACTTTGCATCACCATGCCCATTGACATTTCCATTTGTAGGCACCATGTTACTATGTGACAACACATCACGTGGCAGACCATTCACGTCTATGCCACCGTGTGTGTTACCCTTTCTGTTCTCATTCGTGCTTGCGTTACCATGTGCGCCACTGTTAGCACTTCTGTTTGCGTTGCTGTTCCTGTTACTATGCCACAAGACATCAGGCCCCGCGCTCCCGCTGCTGCATTACATTCACTATTTCTCGTTATCATTCTCAAAAAGAAGGGAAATTAGAAGCAAAAAACTCCGTTTAATGCATTAGTTAAGGTTGTTCCACAGCGACAAAAGTGAGGAAATTCACTGTTAGGGTTGAAAACCCTAACTCCGATTCACCCCCCCCAGCACCACACACACACAGACACACACACACACACACACACACACACATGCAAGTATGGGGGAGGACCAAGTCAACACAATTAATGACAGACATCCAGCAGCAGGTGACAGAAATAACAAGCAATTGTCTAAATGTACTACGAGACATCCCCACCCACCTGACCAGGTACTGCATGCTCAGTGGAGATCAACAGCAAAACTGAGGCCATGTACACCAAATGTACACATCCCTGATTGCAGCTGCATACAACGTACCATACTTAGTAGTTGCATGGCCTTACCTAACGATGTCCCACACCACACCACAACTGGTACTGTGCCGTTAGTCAATATAAATGCTAAAGGTGCATGATCACAGTTGTAGAAAGGTTTTAACACTAGTGAGTATACATTAATTAAAGAGTACATAAATTAACTACAAGACACTAGCATGCTCAAGATAAAAGTAGTGTTACATTTAGTATGTGATTTTCATAGTAGTACATTTACTGCAACTGTTTACTGAAGATAGAGAGGCTGATGTAAACGTATGGAAAAGCCTGTACAATGCTGTGAAATTCGTACTGCCAGTATCAGATGCATTCTTACTGATGAAGCTGTACTGCTAATGTACATACATAAACCTTCAGTGTGTTTCAATACTAAAGATGCAGTAAGTATTCTTTGTAAGAAACAGTGTAATTGCATGGATCAGGCCAAGCAACTTCTAAATATCATAGGACTACTGAGCCAACAATGACGTACCTGTATCGGAGATGTCTATAGTATAGATTTTCCTGTAGGCACTTACTCAGTTGTTGTACCTGATAAAGACAATCTCATTGCATCTGTGATGACTAACTTATTCAAATAGTGATACATTTACTATTGTTGCAATGAGTGATCTATGCTACTTATGGACACAGCGTAATTTTTTTAACAGTTGTTTCATACTCAGGCTGTATACATAGTGTTTGGGTCTGCCATACTTCTGTCACTGATGCTATCAAAGTGATAACTATGTCAATTGTGGTACAACAGCAATCAAGTAGGTATAGTGTAGATATAAACAGAATGTCTTTTAGTATTGATTTAACTCACAATGGGATGTGTACTAGGACGGCAAGGGTTAGTCTCTATCTCTGACTCTGTCAGTTATAATCACACTAAGGTTTCGATGACTGTAATGATCAAGTTACACTGTTCATCTTTATGAGTTCATATTCACAGCCATTCTCCAGTAAGTAGACAGAGTATGGTGTAACTGGGTGTGACACTGTGTTGCAAAACTCCTGCAGTGCCTAGCAGAGGGAGAGTATCTAGTCATAAAGACAATTAAGCAATAAGGCATGACCAACGGTTATGTTAAATGGTCTGTTAATCACCATGTAGGGGTTTAATGTTGAATGAGGCGTAGCTGAGTGCCACATGTCGCTAGACAGTGATAAACTGACCATTAACATAATACCTGGGAGTGGCTTATTGCTATCATAATAAAACTTTTTTTTTAAACAACATTAAAGCATCTTCATCATATGGCTAGGCTCTACATGTATGTTAATAAAAACTAAACATAAGGCTGTTACAATGTTTACAGTCAATTAGAAAGCTGCATTTCTCAAACCCTTGTTATAATCAGAGATATTATACCTGTACAACTCCTTGGTTTTGCTCAACTCTGTTGTTCAGGTGGCCCATCACATGTGGTGTCGTCTGGTGTGGGGCATCGGTAGGTAAGGCCATGCAACTACTAAGTGTGGTACGTTGTGTGCAGCTGCAATCAGGGATGTGTACGTTTGGTGTACATGGCCTCAGTTTTGCTGTTGATCTCCACTGAGCATGCAGTACCTGGTCAGGTGGGTGGGGATGTCTCGTAGTACATTTAGACAATTGTTTGTTATTTCTGTCACCTGCTGCTGGATGTCTGTCATTGGTTGTGTTGACTTGGTCCTACCTCATACTTGCATGTGTGTGTGTGTGTCTGTGTGTGTGTGTGGTGCTGGGGGGGGGTGAATTCAGAGTTAGGGTTTTCAACCTTAACAGCAAATTTCCTCACTTTTGTCGCTGTGGAACAACCCTAACTAATGTGTTAAACGGAGTTTTTTGGCTCTAATATATATATATATATATATATATATATATACAGTATATATATAAATATATATATATATTATAGGGGTGCAGTTGTGCCCCTATAGTTAGGGTTCAGTAGGCACTTTAATGTTAAACCCCAATTTTTGCACATTAATAACTTTGCAACTGTTGAACAGATTTGCATGAAATTTGGAATGTCTGGTCTCATATGGTAGATCGCTTGATTTACTAAGTTGCACCCCTATAGTTAGGGTTGAGTAGGCACTTTAATGTTAAACCCCAATTTGTGCACGATAATAACTTTGCAACTGTTCAACAGATTTGCATGAAATTTGGAATGCGCTGTCTCATATGGTAGGTCTCTTGATTTACCAAGTTGCGCTTTGAGCGGACTTCTATATTTTGCACAATGAAGCACTGAAAAACATGTTTTTTGCTACTTTTAACACATTTTGTGCCCATCGCTCTGTGACCACACCGTTTGATATTTTGTTCTGAAATTTGGAACACAGAAAGAGGTTGGGTTAAAGAACAATCCAGCATTAGTTTGGTTAAAAAATATTAATCCGTTCCAAAGATATTTAATTTTTTATTTTTGGGTGCTCAGTTCACTCCAAGATTTATATGTATATTTTGTGAAAGAGGATTGAGCTCATGGTCAAGGATATTGTCAGCTCACGAATAAGGATTTAAAAGAATCCTTGTCTGTCAGATAAAATTCCTTGTCTGCGAGCCACCATCTTGTTTTCATTTTTTCCCCAAACAAAATGTCGTAGCTTCCTCCATAGGTGACTTCTTGTTGTAATAAGGCATGTGTTTTGTTCAGGGTGACACCCTCTACAAACCCATACCTTTGGTTTGCTTTGTTTTGTCCAAAAAACGTTCATTTCAAATTTAATAATAATAATAACACTTTTATTTATACCGCACCTTTCCATTTTCAAGGCGCCTTACAATTTAAAACACTTAAAACAGACTTTAAAATCCAAAATCTTAACATAAATAAAAAGACTCAATCAGAATACAACTCAATTTCCCACAAATGCCTCTTGCCAAAGATAGGTTTTTAATCCCCTCTTAAATTCCTCCTTAAATTGAATTTAAAAATTCTTTGTCTGTGACTTACTTCTGATCCCCTTTCGCGAGCTGACAAAATCCCATTCTGTGTACAGATCTTTTTTTGCGAGGTAGCAAAATCCTTGACCATCACTTAGGGACAAGATAGCCCTTCTCGTGGACAAGGATTGACTGACAGTCAAGGATTTTGCTGCCTCGCGAAAGAGGATTGGCTCATGGACTAGGATTTTGGCAGCTTGCGAAAGGGGATTGATTTTTTGAATCCTCTTTCATGAGTTGACAAAATCACAGTCTGTGAGCTGTCAAAATCCTAGTCCGCCGCCCGATCCTCTTTCTTGAGGTAGCAAAATCTTTGACTGTCATTTAAGGACCAGATGACCAAAATCTGATGGTCAAGGATTTCTCACAGACAGCGATTGTGACAGCTCACGAACGGGGATTGCTCTGATGGTTGGGGATTTTGCTACCTCACGAACTAGGAATTTTTAAACTTTTAAAAAAGTTCCCACTACACTGTAAATTAATGGTTTGGTCTTTTGACTTGCAATTTTCAGGGTATTAAGGGGATGCTCTAGAGATGTGAATTATGCTGTTTCAGTGTTGTAAACCTAAGCAGTTCCATAGATATGCCATTACAAAGTTGATATCTTTCCCATAGGATAACACTGTGGCACCCATTGAGCTTTCCAGCACCCGTATCTCAAAAATGAAGAGAGAGATATGGAATTTTCGCTACTTGCAGCTTACATCATCTTTAGGTGATGTAAGCTGCAGGAACAGGATTGGAAACCGTAGACTACACCTGCAGTAGAATTTGTTTCCTAGGTTGAACAGTTACTGAGATATTGGCAAATTAGTGTCATAAGGGTTCCAAGGATGCCCTTTCAGTGCTTTTTGGTGCCCACATCTCGTAAACAATGTGAGATATAGGTTGAATGGTTACTGAGATATTGGCAAAATAGTGTCACAAGGCCTCCAAGGGTGCCTTTTCAGTGCTTTGTGGTGCCCATATCTCGTAAATGATGTGAGATGCAGATTTTGTCAATTTATCTCATGTGGACGTCTTGCTGTCATGATTACAATGACACTTTAATTTTTTTCCTAGCTGCTATGGTTCCCAAGATATTGGCAAATAAGTGTTGCAAGAATCCCTTGCCCTATAGGTCTGCTGTATGACTCTGTAGCTATGTGTAAGAGGGAGTACAGGACCCAGGGGGCTTGTGCTCCCACAGACGCATATCGTTATGCAGAAATGGGCAGCTTGGTGGGAACGCGGGGCCCACCAACACATGTTATTTACTAGTTTTATTGCACTTTTTCAAAAAGTAAGGAAATTCATTGCAAAAATCTTCCTTTAATGCATCAGTTAGGGTTAAAGTGACAAAAGTGGGGAAATGAGATGTTAGGGTTGAGTCCGAACCCCCTCATCCTTCACAGACTGACAGATGCCGGGGTGTGCCATGGGGTCTTGAGGCCTAACTCTCACCCCATTCTCCTTTACTGCAGCATGTCAACCTGTCTACACATGAAATGGGATGAGAGTTGGGCCTTGTGACCCCTTGGCACACCCTGGTGACTGTCTGTCTGTCTGTGGAGGATGGGGTGGTGGGGTGATGGGGGACGTTAGGGGCTCAACATTAACATCTCATTTCCTCACTTTTGTTGCTTTAACCCTAACTGATGTATTAAATTATGTTTTTTGCAATGAATATATATATATATATATATATATGCAATAGCACCCCTATAGTTAGGGTTGAGTAGCCTGTTTAATGTTAACCCTCAAATTGTGCACATTAATATCTTTGGCTCTCTTTGATGGAATGAGCTGAAATTTTGTATGTATTGTCTAGGATGCAAAGTCATGATGTTTGGACATTTTTGTGATGGCAGCTTGTGTGGTTTCTGAGATCTGCATGTATCATTTATAGAAAAACAAACAAAAAATGCTTCCTATACTTAGCATTTTTTTTTGCTTTTGCCTATAGCCTACATGGAAAGGAACTGTTATCCCAAACTTGCTGGGAACATGTGTCATGTCCCAAGGTAGTGTCTTTGACAGGTCTGGTGAAAAAATATTAAAGGGCTTCAGAGTTATAAGGCTTAAAGTTTTAGCGTTTTCCGACTTAAGTGTGTGCAGTAGGGGTTTTGAGGTAACGTTTTGTGGAGAAAGGTAAATTTTGATGCCACAAATTCTATTTTGCTTTCACACCACTTGTTTGGCATGGCATCAAACATGTTTTTTGTACTGTGCCAACCGCCATCTTGTTGACCTTTTCCATGAACCAACAAATGTGGAAAATGCATAAAACTGCTGAGATTTTTAACAAACATCAGAGCCTAGCTTAATGGGACCTGTTTAGCTAGATTCTGATGTTTGTTTTTTAATATTGTAACCAGTAATATGTTTTCTGGCACCCAAAATCCCAGGTGCCCAGCTTAACAAGAGGAGCACTTCCCCGGCAGTCTCTGTATGAGAACACCTGGAATTTCTTAACTTCTGCAGCCACAGCTGAAGTCGTGCTGCCAGCTGCAGTATTAGTTGTGAGCCATCCTTTTCCCTGGTGTCTAGTGGTACCCCCACCCACCAATCACTGTCCCTGGTGTCTAGTGGCACCCCTACCCAATGATCGCTGTCCCTAGTGTCTAGTGGCACCCCCACCATCTGATCGCTGTCCCTGTTGTCTAGTGGCACCACCCACCCACCTATCACTATCTGTGGTGTCTAGTGGCACCCTGCAGCTGCTGATCTCTGTCCTTGGTGTGTAGTGGCACCTCTACTCTCCGATCACCATCCCCTAATTTTTATTTTATTCTGCTCTCCACCCCACAGCCCATTGTTGTATTGATGTTGCCAACATTGGGGGGCCCAATCCCTGTGTCGGCATTATAAGCTACCACCCCCTAGCAGTGTGGGACACTGGGGAGCCCACCCCCAGTGTCCTGAAATATGTATTTTTATTTAGTTGTGACTGAAAAAAGAAAACAGTCCTCAAATGTCTTTTTTTAACTTGAAAAAAGAAAACAGTCCCTCATCGTCCCCGCCATCCCCTTCCCCATCACAACCCTTCCACTGAGCACACACCATACCACACATCGTTACCCTATACTTACCATCTGAGGTCGAACGCTGTCATCTTCTGTGGACCTAGACATGTCTGCACTCTTCAAAGCTGAACCGTGAACTGAGGAATGAAGGTAAGTGCAGTATAATGTATTTCAATGGTGTTTTGAACTTATCTTCATAACTTTGACATTTGTGTTTCTTTTTCCACCAAATTTTCAACATGGTCTTTTTGGAACCCCACCTCATGAGCACTGCAACTGTCATTTCATTAATTGGGCCCAGAAGGTGATTTTGTGGTTGCTGTGTGAAATCATCTGTTGGGAATGAATAACTAATTTCACCACTAGTGTTCATGAAGTGGGGTCCTAAAAAGGCCATGTTGAAAATTTGGTGAAAAAATTCCTAAAAATGGTTGAATTATGTGCATTCATTGAAATTTTTCTATGCACTTGCATAACTTTGGTAGTTTTCAATATTTTAACTCCAAATTTTCAACATAGCCATTTTTCACACCACCTCATGAACAGTACAGCTGCCATTTTTCACATCCTGTTGGAAACATGTTTTCACACCTGTGGAGTGGAATGTCATTTTGGCATGTATTTGAAAATTTTAACTTATGGGGTTTATGAGGTGAGGTCATAAGAAGACTATGTTGAAAAGTTGGGGTGAAAATATGAAACAATGTGAAAACTATGACCATTCATTGCAATTTTGCTACACCCACTCATAACTTTGGAAATGTTAAATATTTTGACCCCAGAATTTTAACATAACCTTCTTATTACCCTACCTCATGTATGTCACAGCTGTCATTTTTCAAATCCTACCCAAAATGTGTTTTCGCACCTGTGGCACTGAATGGCATTGCAGTCACACAGAATTGTGTTTTTGCAGGGATTCAAAAATTTTCTGTACTGAGTACATGAGGTAATGCTGACAATTTGGTCATTGTTGTCCTATATATGGAAGTGCAGGGCCCGGAGGGCTCTGTGGTTCCACAGCTACATACATATATGCATCTATGGAGGGATGGGAGCATAGGGCTTGTGGGGCCATGGACTCCCACAGGGAAATAAGGATACGATTATACTATCTCAAAAAGTAAGGAAATAAATTGCAAAAAAATGCATTAATGCTCTAGTTAGGGATAAAACTACAAAAGTAGGGAACTGCAGTGTTAGAGTTTCCAAAGCTGACACCCCACTCCCATCGTACACACATCAACAGGCATTGGGGTTTGTCTTGGGGTTGTCAGCCCTAACGCTTACCACATTCTCCTATACTGTACCCATCTCAGCTTATTTATGATTAAGTAGGGTGTTTAAATGTTAAACCCCAATTGTTTGCACTTTAGTAACTTTGCAACCATTCAATGTGTTTGCACAACATTTGGCATGTACTGTCAGATACCCAAGGTCTCTTGAGATGCCATGTTTTGTTCTGATCGTCTGTGTGGATTCTGAGATTTGGATAGTGTAAAAAGTGAAAAAATCAGATGGTTTGGAATTTTGGTATGAAATGTTCAGGGTAGAAAGGGCCTGGCCCACAGTAATGCCTTTCTCTGGTTTGGTGAAATAATAATAATCCATTCCAGAGTTATGACATTTTAAAATTTTGGTTCTGAGCATGCTCAGTAGGCACTTCAGGAAAGGTGTTTGGAACGAAAAAAGGATTTGGCCATGCAAAAAAGGATTCCTTTACCATATGGGGCCAATCCTTTTTTCATGAGGAAATATCCTTTTTCATTCGCCACCATCTTGTTTCCATTTTGTTCAAAAAAATAATTTTTCAAACCCCCCCAAAATGACATCCTCCATAAAGACCAACACATGTATCTTGCTCATCGGGATCCCATTAGGCGGATTCTGCACTTAAATGTTGTAAAAATGACCCCAAAATGTTTTTTTTTTCATTTTTAGATCTTTTTTCATGACTCACTTCTGCTTTTTTGAATGGCTGTACAAAAAAGGAATTTGACCATATGAAAAGGATCCTTCGAATGAAGGTTTTGGACTTTTTCTCAATTTTTTTCATTTGAAGGATCCTTTTCATATTTTTTTTTTTGTTCATATGAAAAGGATCCTTCATACAGAAAACAATTTTGGACTTAGTTTTTTTCCTGATTCTTTTTTTGTTTGAAGGGATTACATTTTTGCATATTTTTTCTTTCATACGAAAAAGAAAAAATTCAAATGAAAAAAGATTTTGACTTAATTTATTTTATGATTCTTTTTTTGTTTTAAGGGATCCTTTTTCTTATGCTTTTTTTGTTCATATGAAAAAGGATCCCTTCATGCAGAAAATGATTTTGAACTTAGTTTTTTTCCCATTTCTTTTCTCGTTTGAAGGGATCCTTTTTCATGTGGGTTTTTCATTTCATAAGATAAAGGATTCCTACAAATACAAAAGGATTTTGGACTTTTTTTTTTTTACACATTTCCGCTTCAACAAGCCATAAATCCCTCACTGTTTTGAGTAAAGGCACAATTTATATATCAAACCACAGGTCCTCACGAGTACTGCAAGCATAGCACTAATTCCCCCCAAAATATGTAGGGGTTATATAATAAACTCAAATATTAACAATTACAAATTCCCATAGGATAACATGGGAATTTATGTTTCTCTTTCCCTGGTGTCTAGTGTCATCCCCTAACCCTCTGATTGCCATCCCCATAACATCTTTTTTATTGTTGTGGTGTCTAGTGGCACCTCCACCCTCTAATCACCATTCCCATAATGTTTTTGTCCTTTCCTGGTGTCTAGTGGTGCTTCCCACTCTCTGATTGCTGTCTTTGTAATGTTTTTTGTCTTTCCCTGGTGTCTATTGGCATCCCTCCCTCTGATTGCCATCAACATAATATCTTTCTGTTTCCCTGGTGTCTCTCTCTCTCTATATATATATATATATATATATATATACACACACACTATACTCATGAAACATACACACTTGTCTCTATCACTTGTCTGCTTTTTTGTTACTTCAATGGGGCAAACATTAGGGTTGACAACCCCAAGGTAGACTCCACCCCTCGCCCTCCAATCACCATCCCCATTATGTTTTTTTGTTTCCCTGCTGTCCAGTGGCATCCCCCACCCTCTGATCACTGTCCCAGTCTGAAAAGAAAAAACTGTCCTTCAGTTTTTTTTAACACCTGCAAAAAAAAAAAAGGTCCCTCATTGATCTGCCCCCCCACACTTCCCACTCAGCACCCACCACCCAACACTCCCCATACACCCCCACACACCCTCACTCACCTGAACAGGTCACAAGGTGAAGATCCACTATCTGACCGAAGACACATCTTGCTGCTGTAACCACCGACTGGACAATGAGAAACTAAGATAAGTTCAGTTCAGTGTATTTCAATTGGGTTTTCAACTCTGATGCATATCTTTGTCAGTTTTGCATATTTTTACCCAGATTTTCAGCATGACCTTTTTGGGACACCCCTTCATGACAAATGGTGGTGGAATTATGTAAATCAAGCCTGAAAGGCAATTTCTTGGAAGCTTGGTGAAATCACATTTCAGGCAAGATTTGAACATTTTCAACCCCTTTGTTCATGAGATGGTCTCATAAGTAGGCTATGTTGAAAAGTTTGGGTCAAAATATATAAAAATGGCAAAGTTATGCGCACACATTGAAATTTTACTATGCTCTTTCGTAACTTTGGTAATTTCACATATTTTAACCCACATTTTCAACATAGCCATTTTGTACAACACCTCATGAATGTAACAGCTGTAATTTTTCAAATCTTGGCCAAAATGTGTTTCCACACTTGTGGCACGGAATGATGTTTCAATGCTGTGGAACAATGTTTCAGTGGGGATTTGAATATTTTCACTATGGGATTCAGGAATGGGTGTAATAAGAAGGCTATGGTGACAATTTGGTTGCTGTTTTGGCACAAATATAATGGACCCTGTGCTTCCACAGCAACATACATGTACGCATTTATGGCAGGATGGGCCCAGCGCTCCCACAGGCAAATGGGGATATGATTATACTATCTCAAAAAGTGAGGAAATTTAAAAAAATGGTGTTAATACAA
Organism: Neoceratodus forsteri; assembly: GCA_016271365.2. Taxonomy (NCBI): domain Eukaryota; kingdom Metazoa; phylum Chordata; order Ceratodontiformes; family Ceratodontidae; genus Neoceratodus; species Neoceratodus forsteri. The sequence continues at coordinate 1,318,200,406 of CM057453.1, read as the reverse complement.
TGGTTAGGGTTCAGAGTAAACAGACAAAAGTAGGGAAATATGATGTTAGGGTTTCAAACCCTAACACCCCTGCCCCACCCCTGAGGCAAATGAGGGGTGGAGTCTTCTTTAGGGTTGTCAATCCTAATGCTCACCACAGTCTATAGACTCATGAAACATACACACTTGTCTCTATCACTTCTCAGCTTTTTTGTTACTGCAATGGGGAAAACATTAGGGTTGACAACCTCAAGGTAGACTCCACCCCTAATTTGGCTCAAGGGTGGGGCAGGGGTGTTAGAGGGATGGTGCAGCTGGGTCTGACAGCTTGGAGCCCAGACTACTCAAACTAGCTGCCCCAGTCATTGTACTCCCTGTTACCCTCCTCATTAATAGATCATTCCTTGAAGGCAAAATCCCAGAAAATGGAAGATAGCAGCGGTGCTTCCTGTCCACAAAGGTGGTCAAAGGGACCTTGTGGAAAGCTACCTCCCCATCTCCCTCCTTAGCCCATTTGCTAAGGTATAAGAAAGGCTAATCCAAGACTACCTGAAGTTGCCCCACCTACTTACTGACTGGTAGCATGGCTTTAGAAGGCATCATAGCACCAGCACTGCCCTGATTAGACTGACTGTAGATGTTTTGGATGTCACTGACAAAAAGGTGCCAACTGGAGCTATCTTTATTGATTTAACCAAAGCATTCAACTTAGTTGATCATAATTTACTCATCTACAAGTTGAAATGTTTGGGACTTGCCAGCCGCCCACTGCAGTGGTTCAAGTATTACCTAACCAATAGATACCAGGAGGTTAAATGGCTTGGTGCTCACTCCTGCTTGAGGCCTATTACCGATGACATCCCACAGGGGTCTATCCTGGGTCTCCTACTTTATTTTTTTCATATTTATCAATGACCTGCCCAACCATTGAGGGGAGGGACTCTAATTCTATATGCTGATGTGTTTCTCTACTGAAGTTACTTCAATGCAAACCTGATCAATTCCCAGCTCAGCTCTGGTTATGCTACACTTGAAAATTGGTTCCATGACAATAGCCTTGTCCTTAATACCACTAAAACCAAGGCAATACTCTTTGGCCCCAAGCATCTTGGCCTAGTCAGAGAGCACCAGCTCTTGCTTACCACCTCAACTGGTGTACAAATTGAAGTGACGGACAAGATAAAATACCTGGGAGTCTTCATAGACCAGGAACTCACCTTTAAACCCCAAATAGATCAGATTACCAAGGCTTTACACCAGAAAATTGGTCTATTATATTGAATGGGCTATGCCGTCATTCTGGAGTCTAGAATTGCCATTGCAAATTGTGTCCTGCTCCTCACCCTACTTTACGGTGCCCTTATACTCAGTCCCTCAAGAGCTCTGAGACTAGTAGGCTCAAGGTTCTTTACAATAAAATTAGCTGCTCCACTGCTGGGGTCCCCAGGAAGTATCACTGTAAGGTACTATCCTCCATGAGTTGGCCCTCCATGGAGGGGCGAATGATGTGCCCCCTGTTATGCCTAGCCTACAAATTCATCTCACATTTTACCCCACCCAACCTTTCTGTCTTATTAATTCCAAAGCCTGAAAGGTGCCTCGTCTGGGTGTCTGGTCATAAACAACTTGAAGTGCCCAGAGTCAAAACAAATTTTAGGGATGAGGTCTTATACTTATTCTGCCCCCTGTCTCTGGAACTTCCTACCTCCTGAGCTTCAAAACTCCCCCTCGCTTAAGTGCTTCAAGAAAAGGCCAAAAACTTTTCTACTTGACAGCTCACATTGCATTTGCTATTGTTGATCGCTTGCCCTTTTTTCTTTTCACTGAACCCCTTAATTTTTCTATGCTGCATTGTGTGCTAGGTATTCTGTTTATGTCCCTCCAGATACTTGTTGTCATGTATGGTACTAGTCAGTTAACTAATATTTTCAATGTAACATATTCACATTATCTCTATCCTCTGTCTGTAAATTGTATGTATTTTAAACCCATGCTGTATGAAATATTGAATTCTATATTCCTGCTCACTGTATGAGTTCATGCCTGTAATTAACTCTGGGTCACCCCTGAAAAAGGGACCTCTGGTTCCAGTGGGCACACACGGTTACCAAAATTCAATTAAAAAAATATATATATATATATATATATATATATATATATGTGGGTGTGTGTGTATATGTGTGTGTATATATATATATATATATATATATATATATATAATTCTATGTCATAAGGGCGATTACAGAATGGCGATCGTCCTTATGGTGAGCGTACATAGCCGAAATTCAATTTCGGCGATGTATAACTCCGGTGACAGTGAAAGCAGCGCAGAAAACTTGTTTTTTTACTTTTATATATATATATATATCTTCATCATCAAATGGCAGTATTCTCAATCATGTTAGCATATTATCCAGGTAATTCCTATAGGGTCTATACAGTGAGTCATAGAAGGCTGATGTGTATCCATTCCTGGAGGGACCCATCCTTTTCATGAAATGCTGCTACCTGTATGCCAGGAAGGTCTCCCTTCCCCCTCCCCACTCTAACTTTATATTTGGGGAAAAGGCCTGACAAGTTGTTTAGGGTATAACCTCGAGTCTTTTACCCATAATATGGAGGAGCCATTTGTTCAATTTATTCTGATGTTGGGAGTCTCATTTTTATATCTTTGCAGTGAGGTTCTCCATCTTGTAGACATCCCAAATTGTATCCTCCCACTGGCTGATTGTAGGTGAGTCCAGCTTGAGCTATAGCCTGGCGATTACCTTCTTCCCTGCTGCCATAAAGATCCTCAATGAATATAAGTATTTTTTTAATGTGTGGAGGGTAATAGAGGAGTAACACTGCTTCAAGGATCAGGATACCATAGTTCAAAATCATGGCATTAATTTCTTTCTTCACCATCATCCAGAATGTGGTGAGGGCCGAGTAGGACCAGAAAATATGTGTATGTGTTGCCACCTCACCGCCACAGCCTTTACAGCAGGAAGAGTCTCGTGTGGTCAGAAATTTTGCCATGATTTCAGGTGCACAAAATAATTGAATTTCTGATTTCCAACCAAATTCCCTACATTGGGGGGATACAGTAACCTTATGTTGATGGTGCCAAAGAAGCATCCATATCGACACTGAGGGGGTTATGGAGAGTCCTACTTCCCATGCAGTCTGTGGCCCCAAAACATCTGCCAATTGGACTTCCTGCAACCTCTGGTAGCAGAGAAAGATAAAGTGTCCCTCCAGGATCATGCAAATGAAAGATATTAAGGGGAGCATGTTAGTCTCATCTATGCTGTTTCCTAGTGTGGTAGTGAGGTAGTCATGAATTTGCAGGTAGCGATAGTGGTCCATGCCAGCTAGGTTATATATGCTTTGCTGTTGCTCTGCCCACTTCATAAAACTGAAATGAGTGGGCTAAGCCTCTGTGCATCTAGAGTAAAGATTTAGGATGTATAGTATTTGGGGAGAAACCCACATAATGGGGCCAATTCACAAAGCATGGGTGGCCCACACAGGCCACACAGATGGAGCATGCAGAGCACTATGTCTGTGCAGCATGTGGGGAATGCACAGGCAGCATGCATGAAATGTGCATAGTGCTGTGTGCCAGCTACAGCTGCAGAGGAGCATGGTTGCACGGCATGAAGTGAGCGGAGGGGCAGGTCCGTCTAGTGCGCAATGTGCCCCCATTATGTGTATGCATGACCACACCTATGACAAGAGGGCATGTGGGCACACATGTGTAAATGCATGCCATGAGTAGGGCTGCCATAAACCCCCATGTGCGTGCACAGGATGATATGGGACCCCGTAGGAGCAAGCCAGACACTGGCAGCCAGCAGTCCCCCACCACACAGCAGTCACCAAACAGCACAGCTGCCTATGCAGCCCCCCACCACACAAATAGGACAATGCACACCTGAACGTGGGTGGCCTGAGGCCCACTGGCAGGCACATACGCTGCCAGACCGGCCGCATAACCCAGAATGCAGGGATGCTCTAGACAGAGTCCAGAGACAGACCACTGCCCCATGAACAGGGCCTGAATGCAGTCACACAGTGGTATGAGGAAGCATACAGGACCACCACACAGGGCATTGACAGACATGTGTGTGCCACAGAACACACAACCCTCAATAAGCCCTGACAAGTGACATACACTGTGCAGACCAGCAGCAGTAAGAGTACGTGCCCCTGACTGTGGGCCATAGACCCCATGAACAACATGCTAGTACCTGCAGCAATGTCACAAGAGCATTTGCTACATGCGTACCACACAGGTCCCCCCAGCTGGATGCCATGCAGTGTGAGCCGGAATAATGACATGCACACAGGGCATATGTGTATCAAACCTTTAATCCACTCCTTATTCTGTACACAGTAAAGCCCCCATAAAATGCATCACACATCCCCTCCGAAGACACTGTGGGTGTGCATCTGGTGGGTGGATGGAGGGCCAGGACCAGTCTGCGGAGTGGGCCAGTGTATTTCTGCAATGACACAAACAGACAGACAAAGAGGGGCGTGAGCAACAATCTCGTGAATCCCCAAAGTCACCCATCCAACATACCCACATCATATACCACTTACCTGGGAGGGCTCCTCCACTGCCCACAGCTCCCTGATGTCATTCTTGTGGAAGATGTCAGCTGAGCTGACCCTTAGGAACATTACCTCAGGTATGGCCTGGGGCCATCTCCTCCTCATGGCCACCATGGTCCCAACTTTCCCTGGCCCTGACCCCCTCCACTCCAGGGTTATCTCTGGGGTTTTGCTGCTGAACTTCTGATAAGACAGAAATAGAAACAGGTCATGAGCCACTAGCCCCATGCTGCCATGCAACTCTCATGCCACCCATATGCATCCCGGTACTCACCCCCACAGGATCTGTCACCTCCCAGATTCCCCCACCTGCCTTGTTGTCCTGGTAGATGAGGGCCGCATGCCTCCACAACTTTTGGGGGTAGTCTCCCAAGTGTCCCATGCTTGATGTGGTCTACTCAGCTGCCCACACCATTTTGGAATGTAGAAAAGACATGGCCACTTAGCTGATGCCCTTTTGCGACACAGAACACCCAGGCGTGCACAGGAAGAGCCACATAAATAGCCATGGAGTGGACCCTCGGAGAGACAGTACGTTCAGTATACCCTGCCATGCTGTACATTACACCACCACAGCACAACAGGATTGACAGCACCCAGTAGTTGTACCATGTGCCCAGGACCGCTTCTGAATGCCATCCTGCTGGATGAGAAGGTGGCGTGGTTATGGCAGCACATGCATGCCCCAAGCCAAGAGCATTCTACAGCAGACTACTGTTGCAGTCCCTTAGGGACACACATTGCATACAGCGGTTCAGGCTGGACCATGCCTCCATTGCACAGCTATGTGACATGGTACGGCCATACATTGCACACCACACCACACCAGATGCTCCAGGACAATGACCGTTGAAATAAAGGTGCTTTGTATCTTGGCATACCATGCCATGGGCTCCTTCCAGAGGGTGGTGGGTGATGTCACTGGTGTGAGCCGATCATCTGTGTCCCATGCCCTGGACCAGGTCACAGATTCCCTGCTATCCCATCTGCATGCTCTCAACACCTTTCCTACCACCCCTGTGGACCTGTAGGCCACAAAAGGAGAATTCTATGGCATGCATGGCATGCTGAATGTGATAGGTGCCATAGACTTCATGCATGTTGCAGTCCTGGCCACACAGTTGAGGAGGAGGCATACTGTAATCACAAGGGGTTCCACAGCATAAACTGCCAAGTCATATGCAATGCAGATGGCATATTTGCAAACATGTGTGCAAAATACTCATGCCATGATGCATTCATCTTCAACAGGTCTGGGCTGGGTGCCCACCTTGGTGAATGTGGAGGTGTGGATGGCAGGCTGCTCAGTGGGTGCCGCAGAGAGGGCATGTGGTGCATGCCTGTCCAGCTATACACATTAACACTGCATCTCTCAGTCTAGGTGACAGTGGATACCCACTGTGACCACACCTACTGACACTGTACCTGGAGCCACGGGGCAGGCAGAGGAGGCACACAACATGGCACACAGGAGAACGTGGACGGTGGTGGAATGCATGATTGGCCAGCTGAAGATGTGGTTCTGGTGCCTGGATCACACAGGTAGTACAATGATGCTTGACTCTGGGAAGGCATGCAGAGTGTTCACTGTCTGTGCAATGCTACACAACATCTGTGAACGGTGACGACTGCACATAACAGGCAATGCATCTGTGGACATGCCACTGTGTGATAACAACGTGCCTGTATGTGCCATGGGTCGTGATACTCTATTGGGTTTTGCAGTGCGGCACATGGTGACACAGGGTATGTTCAGCCGGTAGATGTGTGGGCCAGGTGGCACTGTGATGACATACTCCTCTGATTGCATCTCTGCCAGGTGTGGCATACGTGTGTGTGTTATGATAGCTGCACCTGTGTGTTGTACCACAGGCTATACACCCCTCTTTTCAGGCTGCATGGGCAATACTTGTGGGTGGACATGTGTTGGGAGGTTGTGGAGTGCTGTGCACATGTGTGTGGAAGGATGTGGCATGTGTGGGGAAGTAATGTTCCTGTGTGCTTTGTGGATGAACACAAGTGTGACTGTTGTGGTCACAGGTGTTATGGGAGTCATATGTGGGGTATCTGTGGCTTGTGTGGAGCTTCGGGGTCCTTTGAGTATTGTGAGGGGTTCTGTGCGGTGCTTGTGGTGTATGTGCTATACATGTTCTGTGTTGTGGTGTGACTGGTGGATGTGACCTGTGGCATGCTACATGTATTGTGCTGTGTACCACCCAGTGATGGCCTTCCTGTCTGGGCTACCCATCACCATGGTGACATTGTCAAATTATCGTGGTCAGCTGTCCTGTCCTGTCCTTTTCCCCCTGCATCATCCCATGTCAATGCCTCCCTTACCCCTGGTGGCCCATGGTGGTCATCCATGCACTGGCACAGCTTCAAGTCTGAGGTCCCCCCTGTTGCCGTGTGCTCCCACCATGCCCTGCACAGTGCAGTCCCCCCACCCATTTAGGTGGCCTGTGTATGCACTATTGTAGCATGCACTGGGTGTATGCACTCAGCCAAGCTCTCCAGGATATCCCAGATCCTGTCGTTACCCTGGTGCATGTCCCTTGCCTCATTGCTGAGGTTGCACAGCACCTCATGGGTGTCCTGATGTGATGTCAGGTGATCCCATTTGAGCTGACTCAGGTCATGGTAATATGCCCTGCAAAAGGCACAAGGGTGGGGATCACCTGGCATGCCTTGGCAGACATGAGGCCAGCCTCTCATCCTTGCTCTCCTTGCCATGGCAGGGGGACACCTGCTTCTCTGTTGTGTGCCACCCAGTGCTTGTGCCTACTGGTGGCATTGCCTTGGGGAAGATGGGCATGGGCTATGGTATCCAGTGCTGTGTCCCTGCCTGTGCGCACCAACAAGTCTTGTGTGGTGTGGGGGCACAGGTGCACTAGGGTGGTCCTGCACAGCTCTGCTGGTCGGATGTGTCCACTTCCCCCTTTCCTGGATGTCCAATGCCCTCTGGTCATCCTCTCGCTGTGCCACACTGTCCTCCACTGGCATCATGGCCTGTTCCAGCTGCCAACCTGTGGATGACAAGGTGGGTGATTAGTATCAGTGGTGCTACAGCCATGGGTATGGCACTCCATGCATGCTACCTACTGCACATGAGTGGTTGCTCCCTTGGCAGCCTCACTGGTGTGGTATTCCCTGCAGCTCCCAAGGTATGTTGGGATGTGTCTGTGGGTGCAACACAGGGTAGTTAATGTTGGCAGAGTGACCACACTCCCCCTATCATGTACATGGTGCCCACATACCTGATATCATGTCGATGCCCATGTCCTTGCCGTGCCAGACCATATTCAGGATTGTCTCCACCACTACCCTCTCTATGGGGGTCAGGTGTATGTCCTTGGTGGGTAGTCCATCCCCAGTGGCCACCTGTGCATGGCTGCTAGCTGCCAGATTGCACCACAGGTGCTTAATGGCACTCAGTGTGTGAGCCTCTGAACTGGCAGCATTCAACAATGCCTGTATGTCAAGCCACAGGTGTACCTTCATTTCAGTGGGGACCTTCAGTGAGTCCACACCATACAGTGTGGTGTACTCTACCTGTATGTCAGTGACCAGGGTGGCTACTTGTGGCCCAGTGAAGTTAGATGACCTGAACTATGCAGAGGTCATTGATGGTCCTGGGGCACCTGTGTCTCTGCAGCCATGCCCCTCCACATGTGGGTCCTGCCTGATGGGCAGCTGTGCTGCAGCTGCAATGTCTCCCAGGGTTGCACTGTTGACGTTGTCCTCCATGTTGCCATTCACTTCCGTGGATGTATGCAGCAGTGTGGTTGTCCATATATGGTGGGGTCACAGGGCATGGCCGTGGTCCCGCACTCCACCTGGAATGCCTTCACATGGCTCTGTGCATGTCTGTGGGTGCCATCTCCAGCCTTGGCTGTGTGTGCGCCCCGGTTGTGAATGCAGGCATTAGTTGTCGTACTGTGTGGTGCGTATGGGTGCCCTGCTACAATGTCTCATTTTGGTGCATTTCACACACATTTGTGAATAGGGCCCATTGAGCAGGAATACTAAGTCAATGCATATCTCGTCTAAACCTACTCTAATGGAAAAAGTTCACCAACATTTAATAAGGGTGCTGGTAGTAGTTATTAAGCTTCTTCGAGAAAATGAGCAAGGCCTGGATGAAGGGAGGCTGGTCAATGTAGTTTACTTGGATTTTGTCAAGGCTTTGGATACATTTCCCCATGCCAAGTTAATAAAATGCCTGCAGGACATAAATCTTGACATCAGAATTATAAAATGGAGTAAAGAATGGTTGAAAGATGGGCCACAAATTGTTAGGATAAATGGAATAGACACTGAGCTGAGGGGTGTGACAAGAGGGGTTCCTCAGGGTTTAGTGTTAGGGCCCATCTTATTCAACATATAATTATTCAACATATATGTGAGTAGTATGAATACCACGAAAGGAGGGTGGATCAGTAAGTTCGCGGATTACATTAAAATATGTTGTCTAGTTGAGACCAGTGATCATATCAAAGATTTCCAAGAGGAACTAAACAATTTATACACACGAGGAAAGGAAAAATAGATGAGGTTCAGTCTGGAAAAATATGTAGTGATGTACTTTGGAAAAAAAATGGGGGAGAGGTATACTCTAGGAAATTCACACAAAGCCAAATTTGTGGGGCTCTATTCAATTATAGTGACCAATTTGTTGCACATAGCTATATGAGCCATGAAGCCAAAGGAAAGGAACCTCAGTTACACACACAGAACATTACTGCACAAACCCAGAGCATCAGACTCTCAACAAATTAACAAGACGTACTGTAGCTTACCTTAAGTATTCTTTATTATGTGATTAAGGTGTTTATTCTCGTACTCATAAAGTGAAAAGGTGGAGATGGGGGTGGGGGTGGTGATTTCCTTAATAAACTTTCACATTGTGAATGTTTCTGGATTTACACATTGGATACTTTAACTCCAAGAGATTTTAATGAGGAAATACCTCTGCAGTGTTATTTATGAACAGTTTTTATGTATATATGTTTGTGAATGTGTCAAGTTTTTCATCTGGCTACACCTACTAATTGAATATGCATGTGTGTTGTGTATAAGAGTGAATGAGTTCAGTTAGCCAATCAACTCTGAGCAAACCTAACAGCGAAATGTCAGCTGATTTGTGCATTGCACCATTGATGCACATTGTTGTTCAAGCCGCTGGCACAGTATGCTGCTTCGGTTGCACCTAAGGGGTGCTGGCATGCCTGTTGTTTGTAAGTGTTTGCTCACGATGTAAGACGGCTGCCTTTAACTTAATTTTTTACACTTGCACTTTATGGATATGAGAATAAGTACCTTAATCACATAAGTATATAACTATTAAGTATATAGTTGTACATTATTGTGTGTTATTATATGGTTGTTTGTTTTATTGTATAGCACCCAGAGTCCTTGGAAATGGGTGCGTTTATAAATAAAATATCTATCTATCTATAATAAAAAATTCTTAAGCTAATGTAAGTTACAGTATGTCTTGTTCATTTTTTGAGAGCCTGGTGCTCCGGGTTTGTGCAGTAGCTTTCTTTGGGTAACTGAGGTTCCCTTGCTTATACACTAGGAAATCACACTCTGAGATACAGATAGCGAAAAGGACCTGGGGGTGCTGGTGTCAAAGGATCTTAAGCACAACAAGCACTGTAATGAGGTCATTGTGAAATGCAATAAAATCTTTGGGTGTATCTGGAGGAATATTACGAGTAGGGACAGAAATGTTGTGTCTATTTACAGGTCCTTGGTGAGACCTCACTTGGAGTACTGCAGGCAGTTCTGGGCTCCCCAAGATGTTGGAAATATTCAAAGACTGGAAAGTGTACAAAGGAGAACTACAAAAGTAATTACTGGTCAGAAACACATGCACTATCATGCTAGACCGAGTACACTGGGTCTTTTCTCCTTAGAGATGAGGCAAATGAAAGATGCCCTAATAGCAGCTTTTAAGTCTCTAAAAAATCCTGATTTAAGGCAATGCCTAGGTATTCATCTGAAGGACTGTAGTAGAGATACTAGGGAGCATAAACTTCAGATTAAGGGGGAACATTTTAAGACAACTAAAAGGAAGAATGAGTTCACACAGAAGGTGGTGACTCACTGGAAAGCTTTACCAGAGGAAGCTGTATACAGTTCAAGTTTAGCTACATTTAAAAACAGACTAGATAGGTATTTACAAATGGGTAGGTTTGTCAGTATCATCCAGTAACCATATGCGGACAGGCTACAAGAGCTTTTTTCTTTGCTCCTCCTGTTGTTCTTTTCTTATGTACTTATTCGTATTGTGATTTTTGGATATGGTCAATGAAGTTGGGATCCTAAACAGCAGGGACTCTAGGGGCACATCTAACAAACCCATTTCCAGATAGACCCAGCTAGAAGCTGGGAGAGAGCTGTCCTTTTTATGTTTGCTTGCACGCAAGAGCAAGAAACATAGTGCAATCATCAAAATGCAGTGCCGTACAGTTGAAAGGAGAGCTCCTTCAGTGAGTCTTCCCCCACACACACATGCGTGCTCAAGCACGCATTGTCACGCATGGCTCATGCGCTTCTCCCCCACGCACACACATGTATTGCCGGGACGGGGTGCCCAATCCCCTGTTGGCTTCACGTTCCCCTGCAAAAAGCTTTCCAGGTGCCACGCTTGGAGCCCACCCCAGCGTGGCAAAAATTGTTATGGCCGACGGGGGTGCCCAATCCTCTGTCAGCTCCAGGCCCCCCCAAATAGCCTTCCAGCTGCCACGCTGAGAGCCCACCCCAGTGTGGCAAACATCCACATCATCTTCTTAAAAAAAAACCTGTAAACAAAAAAAGTTCCCTCGGCTGTCTCCTTGCCCACCCGCGCCCGTCCTCTGTGCACTCTGCCTCCCCACACCCACACCTCACCCCATACTTACCTCCGGAGTCTGGCGTGACGATCTTTGGTGGACCGGGAACACGTCTGCACTCTTCAAAGCCGACCGCGAACTGAGGAAATGCCGGTAAGCTGTATAATGTAATAAACAGGGTTTTTTCAACTTTGATGCATATCTCAGGCATTTTTTTGAATTTTGGCACCAAATTTTCAACATGGGGTTTTTGGGACCCCTACTCATGAATTCTTGAACTGTCATGGTGTTAAATTGGGCCTGAAGGGTGATTTCACAGTCACTGCATAAAATCACCTTTTGGGACCAGTTAAGGAAACAACAGTGCCAGTGTTCATAAGGTGGGCTCTCAAAAAGCCTATGTTGCAAATTTGGTGAAAAAATTCCTAAAAATGACTGTTTTACGAGCGCGTGTTGGCAGTTTCTATGCACACTCGTAAGTTTGCGAATTTGTAATATTTGAACTCTGAATTTTCAACATTGCCATTTTACCACACCTCCTTATGAGCAGTACAGCTGTCATTTTTCACATCTTGCCCAAAATGTGTTTTCACACATGTAGCACACAATGGCGCAGTCGGTGTGCGAAATCAATGTATGGGACACATTAAGAAAATCACAGTGATACTGTTCATGAGCAAAGGTCTTAAAATGGCTATGTTGAAAATTTGGTGAAAAAATTCCTAAAAATGACTGTTTTAGGAGTGCACATTGCGCAGTTCCTACGCACGCTCGCAAGTTTGCGAAATTTTAATAATTGCACACCAGATTTTCAACATTACCATTTTATCACACTTCCTTATGAACAGTACAGCTGCCATTTTTCACATCTCACCCAAAATGTGTTTCTGCACATGTAGTGCACAGTGGTGCAGTCAGTGTGCGAAAGCAATGTTTCGGACAGATTAAGAAAATTACAGTGACATTGATCATGAGCAGAGGTCTTAAAATGGCTATGTTGAAAATTTGGTGACAAAAGTCCATAAAATGACTGTGTTACGAGTGAGCATTGTACAGTTTTCACACACCCTCGTAAGTTCATGAATTTGTAATATTTTCAGTCCAGATTTTCACCAGTGGCATTTTTCCACACTTCCTTATGAACAGTACAGCTGTCATTTTTCACAACATGGCCGAAATGTGTTTTCACACTTTCAGCACAGAAATGCGTGGTCGCTGTGGGAAATCATTGTTTGGGACAGATAAAGAAAATAACAGTGACACTGTTCATGATCGGAGGTCCCAAAATGCCTGTGTTGACAATCTACTGTAAACAAATCCCTGAACTAATTATATTACTGGTGTGCATTACACAGTTTCTACGTATGCTCTTGACTTCACCATTTTTTTTAATATTTTCACTGCAGATTTTCAACATTGCCTTTTTTTACACCTCCCCATGAACAGTACAGCTGTAATTTTTCACATCCTGTTCAGAATGTGTTTTTGCAGCTTTGATGACAAATGCCATAGTCGCTGTGCAAAAGCAGCTTTCAGCTAACAAACTGATATTGCCACTGTTCATGAGGTGGAGGTCACAAAACGACATGTTGAAAATTTGGAGTGAAAATACTAACGAATGCCTGAGGCGTTAGGGTTTCTGACCATAATGCTCCACCCTGTAGAGAATGACAGGCATCAGGGCTGTGACTTGGGATTGTCACCTGCAATGCTCATACTATTCCACCCCCACCCACACCCTGCTGCCACTGAGAGGCATCGAGGTGTGCTTTGGACTCTTTGGCCCCAAAGTTCACCCCATTCTCCTATACTGCACCCATCTCACCATATTTCCTGATAGAATGGGGTGCGCATAAGGGTCAAAGACCCCAAGGCACACCGTGACACTTGTCAGTGTCTGCAGGGTAGGGTGTGGCAAAATGGCATGGCTGTTATGCTTGACAACCCAAAGGCACACCCCAATGCCTGCCACTATCTGCAGGGTGGTGATGGGGTTGGCTTCAGTTCAATACTTCACTGCCATTCCTATTATGCAGCTCTGTAACTCCTGCACTAGAAATGCCAATGCCAGCAAGCAAACATTCTTCATTGACAAATGCTTGTTAATATATGTCTCTGCTTTCTGCTCATGCATAGAGAAGAAGATGAGCGAGTGCTAGCTCTCCTTTATCTTTTGGTAATTGGAGCTTACTGAAAGGTATATGCAGCCTCCTACCATTCCAAAGGAAACGAGACAGCCATTCATTCCATTTATTAGTGATGTTCTTATCTGAAAGTAAGGGTAGAGTCTGAAATAAGTATAGGAACTGGGGTAGCATGTTGATACGGTGAGACTCTACTCTTTTGAATAAAGTAAGGCGAAGCAAGGGCCATCACTGTAGATCGGTCTGTGCCTTCTGCTCTATTTGTGGGTAATTAAGGGTATAAAAATCTGTAGTTGAGGGACCAGTATGAATTCTTAAGTATTTAATCCAGGACCTGCCCCATTTGTATGTATATTGTTCCTTTAGATTCTGTGTAGGAAAGTATTGAATTTGGAGGGCCTCTGTTTTATTCATATTTATTTTGTAGCTGCAGGCTCTTCTATTTCCTGTAAACAGGATTTCAGGGCCAGGATAGAACTTTCTGAGTCTGCCAGGTACACCAGGAGGTTGTCCACATAGTATGCTACTTTATGCTGATAGCTATCTATGTCTATGCCCTATAGGGTGGTGGTCTGTCAAAGGTATTGGGCATTAGGCACTGCATAAAAGGCAAATAAACAGGGTGAGAGAGGGCAGCCTTGATGCGTTTCCCTGGAGAGGTCAAATAAGGGTGAGAGAGATCTATTGATCTGAACCGTGGCCTGGAGAGATAGAATAAACAAATCAACAAATGTGTTATCATGCATTTGGGAGATGCACATATCAAACATCATTATACCCTGAATGGCAATACCCTGAATACAGTTCCTGATAAAAAAGACCTTGTAATTATTTAGTCAGGTCATTAATAAGATTAATAGAATAATAGGCTGTATTAAGAGATCGTTTGTATCAAGAAATAAGGATTGCATCCTGCCCCTTTACAGAGCATATATAAGACCACACCTGGATTATTGTTCTCCATTGTGGAGCCCACATTTGAAAAGAGATGTATATAGGTTAGGAGGGTTCAGAAAAGGGGTACAAAACTTATAGCTAACGTGCAATATAAGAGCTATGTTGAGAGGCTATCAGAATTAAATCTGTATCCTTAGGAGCTGCAGAGAACTAGGGGTGACCTACTCCTTATGTTTAAAATGTCAGGAGACCAGGAACTAATGTCAGGGCTGGGTATGACATATGATAAAAGGGATTGTAACTTAAGAAGCCACGCATACCAATTTTTACTAACTTATCCCAAAAGGGATAATATATGCTTCTTTTTTACTCAAAGAATAATTCCACTGTGGAACTCACTCCTAAAACACATAGTTGAAGCCAATAGTCCTGAAACCTTTTAAAAAAAATCTAGATATCTATTATCTAAATCGTGGGTGATCTGGTTCCAGCTTGCTGGAGATGTACTCACATGGGCCACAACCTTCTGTACATCTATCAATTCCTAGTATAACCCCTAGTATAATAAAGGCCTTGCATTAGGTCCAAGAATGGGATTTAGTTTTTGTTTTTAATGTTACAATAAAAAAGGTGGTGGTGTAGCAATATATGCAAAACAGCAATTAGACATTAAAATCTTACAAAATGATATGGATTTCCAGGGTATTGAAGTACTAACAATGGAATTAGGATTTCCTTTTTCCTTACCCATAGTGATACTGGGTGTATATAAACCTCCTAAGATTCATCCATCAAAATTTGGGATCTTGTATGATTATTTATACAAATTTAAAACTACACATGAAATATTGCTGATTGGTGATTTTAATGTGAATTGGGAACACGCTACAATTGATCATGAACTTGTTGATTTATCTAATAGACTTGGTTTAAGTCAGCTAATTAATCGGGTAACTAGAGTTAATAGTAAAGATAGTGAGATTTCCTCAATCGTGGACTGTTTTGTTAGCTACCTTTAGTGATCATCAGGGGGTTGTGTGTGTGAGAGCTAAAGAAAAAGGAATCAAAACTGGATATTGGGTTCCCAAAAGGACGTTTAGGCATTTTGATTATATTGCCTTTATGCAGGATTTGGAAAAAGTGAATTGGGAGAGAATAGCTTTAATTCCTACCATAAATGAGGCATGGCAGTATTTTCAGGAGGAATTTGAAAATGTTTGTAACCAGCATGCACCTATGAGAAAGGTGTATCGTGGGCCAAACAATGCTATCTGGTATAATGGGAACTTGCATAATTTGCGTAAAAAGAGAACTATCCAATGGCAAAAGGCAAGGAAATTAAAGACACAGGTGGATTGGGATAGTTATAGAGCCTTAAGGAATAAATATCTTAAGGAAGTTAGGAAGGCAAAGGCAGATTATTATAAATATGTATTACATGATACACAGTTTTCACATCCTGGTAAATTTTGGAATTTAATTTATAAATTACAAAATCCAGGTAAAAATGATTATCCAAAAACTTTTTGTATTAATGGTAGAGATATGGAACAGTGTTCAGAGGTGGCCAACTGTTTTAATGACCTATTTGTAAATACGGGTGCTGAAAAGGATGTTATAGATGATGTTACCTTAACTGGGGAACAAAAGTTTTTTAATAACAAAAGGGAGTCAAATCGGGTGTTTGATTTTGGTAATATAAATGTAAATGAGGTGATGTTAGAACTGCTGCATATTAATGAAAGAAAAGCAACAGGATTAGATGAGATTAGTAGTAAATTGTTGAAATTTGCAGCCCCGGTTTTTGACTATCCCCTGACACAAATTTTTGAGTTATCATTACATTCAGCCGAAGTACCAGATGAATGGAAACTTGCTAAAGTAATTACAATTTTTAAATCTGGTTCTAAGCAAGAGATTAGTAATTATCGTCCAATATCTTTGATACCAGTAGTAGCAAAGATTTGTGAAAAAATGGTAGCTAAACAGGTTAAGCAATATATAAAAGAGCAGGGTATTTTGCATGGTAATCAGTCAGGTTTTAGAGAAAGATATAGTACTCGAACTGCATTAATAAAAGTAACAGGAGATATTCAGATTGCTATGGATAATGGATTACTAACAGGGGCAATCATGATTGATTTGTCAAAAGCTTTTGATTCTTTAAATCAAGACATACTGATTGATAAATTGAAAAATATGAGGTTTTCAGACAATGTTGTAGCTTGGTTTTCTAATTATTTAAGGGGTAGAAAACAAAAAGTGTTTCTAAATTCATGTTCCTCAGATTTTAGGCAAATAAGACAAGGGGTACCTCAGGATCAATCCTGGGGCCCTTTTATTTAATTTATATACAAATGATTTAGAATTTAAGCAAGAAAAATTAGCATATCATCAGTATGCTGATGACGTTATTATGTACGTCTCAGATATGGATATTTATAGTATACAATACACATTACAATTAGCTTTTGACGACATACAGGAATAATATGTTAAGAATAAACTAGTATTGAATACTACTAAAACCAAGTTAATATTATTTCAGCAAAAAAGTAAAAATTCATATATATATATAATAAAAAACTTGGAAATAATAGTGAGAGATGGTTCCATATTACAGATGGTAGATGAGTATAAATACCTAGGGTTATGGATGGACGTAAACTGTAAGTGGTCCATTCATATAAATAATTTGGTCAGGAGATTAGGGCAACAACTGGGGATGCTTTATAGAATAAGAAGTAATTTTTCAAGGAATACAAGGCTCCATGTGATTAATACAATGTTAGTGCCAGTGATTGATTATGCGGATATAATTTATGGGGGGGGCAAATAAAGCTGATTTGAAAAAAGTAGATAGTCTATATAATAAAATGGCCAGGTATGTTACAGGGTTACATAGACTTACACATCACTGTGAGTAGTATAGAAATATAGGATGGGATCATCTGTATATTAGGAGGAATCAACATATAACTAAAATTATATGCAGGTTTATTGAAAATAAATTACCTGAATGTATTTCTAAAGATTTAAAAATTAAACACCCAATTAAGGATTTGAGATCAATCCAGTATATAGAGTTTGAAGTGCCAAAGTATAGGACAAAATGTGGGTGTGCAACTTTGTTTTATTTGGGTCCAAAATCTGGAATAATCTGCCTTTTGATTTAAGATCTTATGGTGTTAAAATAAATTGGACTAAGATTAGACATTGGTGTCATAAGCAAAGTGAGGAACCTCATGAATGCTGTATGGCATTGGAAAATGGATAAATGTTTAATAGATGGTTAGTTGGTGTCTATTGGGATGTGATTTAAACATGTGGAAATGTATTTATTGAGTATATGTATATTTGTATTTTTTGTATTTTTGTATGTCTGTAAAATTTTCTCCTTATACTGTAACCAGGTTATGCACTTTAGAAGGTGTCACTTGAAAATGAGTGTACTTGTGTACTCAATGGGATTGTTTTACCTTGTTCATTATAATGAATAAAATCATTACTACTACTACTACTACTACAATTACCCAGATGTAATACAACACATGTGTCTGCATTGAATTTCATTTAGTTATTATTTGCCCATTTTTCCATTGTGTTATGGTCCTGAGGGAACTTTTCCCTACTTTTGGTGGTGTCCACAGGTCCTCCTAGTTGTGTGTCATCAGCAAATTTTACCAGCCATTCATTTACATGCTTATTTAAATGGTTAATGAACAATGAAAAAAGTACTGGATGCAGCACAAACCACTGAGACATGCCACAAGTCGCATTCCCCGTATCAGACATAATTTACTTTATTCTTACCTGCTGTACTCTATTACATAACCTGTTTTATACTAAATTCACAGTTTTCTTATCCATATGCCTGTCTTCATTTTGTTTACCAGTGTAACGTGGGGCACTGTGTCAAAGGTTTTTCAGAATTTCAAATATAATATGTCTGCAGGAATGCTCTTGTCCATACTGCAGTTGCTCTTTCATGGAATGACAACAGATTGGTGGTGTATGATCTGTTTTGGTGAACCCTTGATGTGATCTTAATCCTTTAGATAGCATGTTAGTTTCTGGACTAATGACTGATATGTGACTCTGGCAGGCAAAGTAGGAGAGGTGTTGCAACTGCCAAGGAAACACGTTATTTTTTCTTGTTTTGAGGGAATGGACTTTGTTATCTGGTATAGTTATTTGGTGTACGAGACTGGACTGCAAGTCCAACATGTTCTTCAGTGGGAAAGAATGCTTTGAAGTAGTGCTGAGTCAATTTTTGAAGCAAGATGTCTGCAGGGCTCTGCCCACTGCAGTCATAAAAATGGGACCCAACGTTGCTTTTGCCCAATGTTTGGGATGTCCTTAGTGTTATAAGGCTTATAAGGTTTGTTAAACAAATTAGTCAGTAGACCTGCAATTATTTCAATGGCCTTGGGTGAAGCTGGTCTGGTCCTGCTGATTTACTAATTTTGTAGAGAATGTTCAGCACCTTAAAGGTGATAGGAAACAGTTTTTACATCTCTAGATGCCCTCTAGTTGTTCTTTGATTGTTTACTCAGTATCGTGATATGCTTTTGACCTTTTATGTTAAATTAATAGTCTAATTGTGCTGCCTTTGTAACCACCCTGAATCCCTTTCTCCTCAGCAGTTGCTGTTTTCTCTTCTCATACTGCCTGGACATTCTATGACATCAATAACACCATTCCAGACCATTCAGATGGATAACATGGAATAGGAGATATTGATGTCATAGAATGTCTCAGAAATATGAAAAGAAAGAGCAGTAGTTGGTGAGGAAAGGGGGACTCTGTGTAGATCTGATGATATCCCAAAACTAAACTATTTATTTATCAAAAAATAATCAAGGCATATCAGAATACATAACTGGCATGGAAAGGAAAATGGAAGAGCAGTTAACTATGTAAAACTAATTTCCTATCTCCTTTAATTGTTTCCACAGTGCTAAACAGTTTTGAGACGGATTAGTCAGGCAAGGTAGTTTCTGATTTTCTTCCTCATGTTGCTGCTCTTAATAAAGATAGAGGAAAAGTAGTCATTGAACTTATTGTATTCGCTATTATTATGGTGATTTTGCTTTTAAACCCACAGTTTTTCCATAATGCCTGATTCATAAGATTAGAGAAATCACAGACAGAAGTAAATTTATTAGCCTACTGTGACCATCCCTAACTATTCAGTACTTACTACACTGAAGATATACCTCTTTCATGTATTTGTGTAGATTAGTCTGGAATGATTTTGGTGTCTTGCCCTCAACCAGCTAGGAGCCAGTCTAAGCCCCTGTGCCATTGCCCCAGAAGTTGGGGAATTGATAGGGGGGCTCTGTATGTGGGGTCTGGGGCACAAAGGACAGGGGATGCCATAGAGGTGTTGGGGAGTGAGTGGGTATGCTGGGGGGGGGCTGATCATGCACCCAGCAGGGGTGCTGTTATTATAGCAAATCATACACCACTACTAGACTGGTTATAACAATGGCACTCCCATATGGCATCCCCTATGCCCCTTCTGCCCCCGCACCCTTCCTGGCATTGTTTGTTTTGTTGCATCAGGTGGGGGGGCCAGATCACTGTAGCAAGTACCGCAGGTGCACCTATTGTTTGTGGTGACTCCTAGGTTTTTGGTGCAGGGACCCCTGATTTTACAGAATCAGGCACAGGGTCCCTGACACAACTGGACTGTACCACAGCCCTAGATCACCACAACTTGCAGTGATCTAAAGGCTCTTTTGGAATCAGGCCCATTGACTGCCTATCTGCTCTCTTCCCTATGCTTCCTGCATCTCCCCCTTTTATATTCTCCTATACATGCAGTGGAAAAGAAGTGGAAATGTGGCATCCCATAATCCCACATTTGGGGATTACATCTGGGATCCAAACAGTTTTGATTTTGTCTTACTTTAATTCAAGATTAATCTGTTGTTTTCATACCAACTTGAGATGTTAAGTCTTGTTGTAGGGCAACAGTGACTTCTGATACACTTTAATAGGGGTACTGAAAGAGACAATGGTGTCATCTGCATACATATGCAGGTGACATCTCTGACTGTGTCTGGGTAGGTCATTAACAAATATGAAGAAAAGGAAAGGACCCAGGATAGAGCCCAGCAACACTCTCAAATTCAGGACTAGACATGGCCCCATTCAGACATATGAATTGAGTGTGGCCACTGAGGTACTATATTCCTTAAACCAGTTGACTGCAAACTGATGGAATCCCAGTTAACTATACCCACTGGCTGCCAGGTCAGATATGAAGATGGTGGATGGCTGCTGAGTTGCTATGAGCTGTGGAGTAAGCCCTCATCAATAAAATGTTTTTATGCATTTTTCTCTTATAAAAAAGCATGCCATTGTTGCCTTATTTGCACTGATAATTTTAATGTGCATTTTTATGGTCTGTTAGTGGGTCACTCCAGAGATGTTTTTTTTTTTGCAATTTTACAGACTGACTTGCAGTGCCTGAGCTGGGATTCCTCTTACCTGTGGCATTCTCCTAAAGAGCTGGGTCCCTCATACAGTGGAGCTGGACTGAGAAGTGATGCATTGGTGAAGGAAGAAAGGCACTGTGGAATTTTTTGCTTGATTGAGTGGCAAGTTGGTTTGTGGATATGCATGCTTTTTGTGAATTCTACTACACACTGAATCCACTTACAGTACTTGTCAGATTGTGTTATGTTCTGCAGAGACTGAGTGTTGTCCACACTTAGGATCTGTCTCCTTTGTGTCTCCCCCACAACAGTGTTGTTGATAGTAACCATTTCATGATGAAGAATTGAATCTGACGAGCCCATGGAGTCTGGGGTGCAGTTCGGTGGCTGGAGTTCAAGGGAAAAGGAGGGAGCCCTATAAAGCTGTACAGGACAGGGAAATTCATGAGGAGAACATAGAACTGTGGGCTAAAATATATGAAAACTATTATAGATAGAACTGCATCAGAAATTAATAGCAGTTAGCAGAACAGACTTCGGGCCGATGTGCTTCTTTTTGAAAACCTGTCATTATGCGGACATAAATGCAGAGCATTTCTTAGAGAAAATCTCCTTTTTTAATATATTTTTGGGCTTACTTGGTCTCTAAAAGTAATCAACAATACAGCAAGACAGTAGCATTAGGTGGCTGGTGTAAAAGTGACGGCATACAATTTTGTGTTGAAACCTAACTACATGACTATTTCTATATGCATTGATTACTAACAAAGTCTTGATAGAAGATTAACAAAATTTATTTTTTTCTTTTAAAAACTTAAAAAACATATAGAAGTATCTTTTTAAATGTCGTGCCTTTCTGACATAGTGACGTCATTATGTATAGCACAAATATAAGTCAGAAGGAGCACAGCACTTCAAGAGAGAGCGGGATGCTGCATGACAGACATTTGTGTCACACTTAGCATATTTTTTATCATTGGTTTGAATGGACAAATGAGCGGAGCATTTTTGTTTTGTGACACACATAGTGTTGCTTAATTCTACAGTATTCAGATAGAAAGTAATATTATTATATGACTGTTATACTGCAAATACAGCACTTCAGAAGGATAAATCTTATGAGACTTCCACTGAGTAAATTAATACTTCAGTAGCCAGAGTTAAGTGCAGCACAACTTCTCTTTTTCTACATCTGTTATAAGCAAATATGCATGTGCAGTGTTATAGCACCAGAGAAGAATAAATAAATCGAAATTGCAACACTACTTTTGCTCACATGTAGCAGTAATAGTTGCTAGTAAATATTTCTTAAACTAAGAAAATTGCCAGCATGAGGACTAGAATACACTGGGACCTCACATGTGGGAAAGGCTTCCCATTCATTTTTGAGAATCACTTGTGTGATGTAAGTTGCTGACTTTTACACAGTATAAAATTATCATCTTTTTTGTAAATAACTGAAAAGGTATTTTGATTTGTTGTAATAATTTTAGGCATGTGCACTAATTATGTAGTGTAATTGTTGTTTATATAGGATGTATTGGAAGCACTATCATCTGGGTCAAACTTGGAGATACAGACCAGAATTATATTTAAGGGCATCATCAACTATGGAAACATAAGAACAGGAACTGTAAATGCAAGCATTTAGGACATTAATAAGCTCAGCAAAAGAATTTAAGTAACTGCTTTTAAGTTCTGAACTTCATATAATATTTGCACAGCTTACTCTCATAAGATTAAAGCATGAAAAAGTTACTCGGAAAGATGTAATGCTGCCCAGGACACTGAATAATTTGAGATTTTTTTTAAATTCTTTCTGCTTATTTATAGACATGTGCTATTAATGTTATTATTGCCTACTCCTGTACCAATCATTAATCAATGTATTTTAAAATCATTATGGGGCTAACTAAAATAAAATATGGAAGTTAAGTAATCTAAAAAATGTAATAAAACAAAAGATAATAAAGTCAAAATAAATCTGTCAATAACCCCTGTGGTGATGGTTTCAGTTCCACCCTCAGAGCATTAAAGTGCTGTGCCATTAGGGCACCAATCGGCAATGTCACTGACCACTGTTTTTGCAGGTGGGAGCTGTGCCCCATGCACCCACTCTTGTGGGGAGCAGTGCCCCCCACACGTCCTCTAACTATTGATATCAACTTTGGGAGGGGTGGACCTCAGGAAATGGGCATAAAATCCCAATGTTGGTGCCCTAATTGCATGGCGCCCTAATGTTGGGGCCCTGACTGCCTGCAGTGGATGGTTTCTAGCACTAAAATTACATTTTTTTAATCTACCAGATGAACATTGGCATTAAGGGGAAATAAAAAATATTAAGGTCTCACTAAACTGCAGAATGACTTCACCTATGACAAATGATTTACAGCACACACAAAATCCTTTACTGTCTGCAGTTAAGGCCCTGGAGGAGCCTGGAAATATTAAAGAAATAATTTCAGAGCACCTGTTTGAATTAGCGCTCGTAATATACACAGTTGGCGGCTGGCCGTGGAGGTGAGAGGTGGGCTGTGCCAGTCACCAGCTGGGGAAGGGTGGGAGGGCCACTAAACTACCAGGACATTGAAGATGCTTATTTATTTTATTGTGATGGGGTGTGGGGACCGCTAGACTATCAGGGATATTAATAATAATCAAATACAAATGAGTGGGACACTAGACTACCAGGGATATGTGCAAGAAATATTAATAAACATACATGGGGGCACTAGACTACCATGGATAAAAAACAGACATATTCATTAAATACTCATTGGGAGGGCAACTAGACTACCAGGGATAGAAGGATTGCTATGGACAGTATTATGATGGGGAGGGAGCCACTAGACTACCAGGGATAATGGAAGTAATGTTTTTTTATTCAGAATGGGCAGAACCAGGCCCCCTGAGCAAAACCCACCCTTATATTACTTTGTAGGGCACCACTGGGCTACAGAAAACTTTTTTTGAAATCTGGCCATCTCGTCCCTCGCTCTTTGTTCAAGAGTGAGGAATGTCTTTGATCGCGAATCATGCATCAGGAGTGAGGGATGAGATGGCCAGATGAAAAAATCTATTTTCTGAACTCAGGGGTGTCCTAGGAAGACAAATGAGGGTGGGTTTTACTGAGGGGGGCTTCGTTCTGATGAACCATGGTGGTGGTTTACTGCAATTGTGTTAATTTTGTAAATTACACAACTTTAATTTTGTAAATTACACAACTTTTTATTCTTTGGTCATGACCATGCAAATTCTTTGATCGTGAGATTCTTTGATCGCGATCATACATTGTGAGTGAGGGACGAGATGGCCCAATTTAAAAATCAATTTTCTCAGCACAGGGGTGTCCTAGGAAGTCAAATGAGGGTGGATTTTACTTAGGGGACTTCGTTCTGTCAAAACATGGTGGTGGTTTACCACAATTCCTTCAATTTTTTTATTTATAAGGTTTTTAATTCCTTGTTCGTGACCATGCAAATTCTTTGATCGCAAGCCTGCAAATTCTTTGATCGTAAGATTCTTTGATTGCCATCTTTGATTGTTAGGGCAGGACAAGATGGCCTGATTTTTATGACTGTGAGTGGAGCCTACAGGAGTATTGCATGTACAAAAGGAGCGATGTCATGTTTTCTGTCCGTGGAACTGACTGAAGATGTAAATAGTCTCCTCCGCCTTACCCTCCTCCAAGAAATGTTTTCAGACCTCAAATAAATACACTTTCATGTTAGTTTATGGTTGCAGAGTACTATTTTCTTTCTTAAATGGGTGGTACAAGAACTGGAACCTGAGTAGTGGGAGACAGCATTGTTTTTTTGGGGGAAGTAAGGTCCACCCCACCTCCACCCATGAAGCTCCAAAAGGTCCATCCCACCTCTTTTTTATTCATGTGGAAGGGGCATGAGGTGGATCTATCATCCTGAAAGAAGACTCACATGTTTGGGATGTGGACCAAGGAACAGAACAACAAGTCTGGAGTCCCTGCATTTTGTTAAGGACTGGAACAGAAGATACTTAAAATGCTTTCAAACTGACTTAAAAAATCCTTGGAACAAATGATTATCAGAGTCACCTGGTGTATCAAAAGGAAAGACTAAGAAATGTCTAAAAACTAAGGAAAATAGACAGCTTTCAGATATTTCTTAAACATTTATATACTAAAAACAAAGTTCAGCTTTTGGGATTAACAATATTTGTTTACCATATTCTATCTATATATATATAGTTTGTCTTTTTAGTAGTTTCAAAATCTTGAAAGCATTGCCGTTATTAATGCATTTAGAAATACATGTTTTTAATTGTCTTTATAGATAAATCATGCATGTTCATGTGAGGGCACATTTTATGATGAAGTGTATTTTTCTTTTTAAAGGACTAGTCCACCCAGAATGTGCAAAAAACATATGTTATGTAGAGTGTTTTGATATGCATGTGAAATCCTAGTGTGTCCTTCCCTTTGTCTGCTATTAGGAGTTTTTCCTAAATTAGCTTGCTAGCTGTATGGTAGTTTTACAACCCCTGGGGATCTCCATAACAAATAGTTTTATTGGCTTTCTTTCTCCTACGTCGCCCCCTGTCTCATGTGACAGTGATGTAGCCATGCCCTTAGATTTAGCATGTGCACTTCTTTAAAATTAGTTTAGCAACAGCAGAGCCTTGTAACTGTTCTTATCCAGGGAGCACAAATGTCAACAGTTAGTTTAGCAGATACCTGAGAGAAAGCTAACTGCGTTTCTGTAAGACAACAGCTACTAAATAGCTCTAATTCACTATTTTTGTTTTCTCTGTTCATCAGGTCTAGCTAGCAGGAGTGTTTTAACATCCAAAACACAAATAATGAATTAGAGCTATTTAGCAGCTGTTTTCTTACAGAAACCCCAGTTAGATAGCTTCATATAAGTATTACTACCAGTTTTGAGTTCTCACTTCAATCCAGTGTTTTGTTTCTGCCTAGGCTGTTAGAGGAGTTTTTCTAATTTTCCCTGGGTGTTTTATGACATCTGGGGGCTGTCATTCAAGTTTGTTTTATTGCATCTTCTCCAAGTTAGTCTTCACAGCATGCCCTTTGGTTTGATGTCTAATAGCCCCTACAGCAGGCCAGTGTCTTGTTACGGTATCTTGCTTAGCCACAGCAGAGAAAACACACTGCAGCCAGGATTCACAGTGCTATACAATATACAATAGAAAGTTACATGTTTAAACACACACACACACACACACACACACACACACACGCACCCAAGCAAAACACAGCTGGATAAGGTGCCAGTATTTAGGAAACTTGTCATCACTAAGCCATATACAGTGTGATATGGGTAAAACCCAAATCACCAGACCAGGACCAGTGCTGTAAAATCTGCACTGGGCACAGCTTGTGCAAATATTGTTGATCCAGTGGATCAAATAAATATATGCAAATAAATAAATAATCATCTTCGCCTCATGCTTCAACCCACCCCAGGAGTGATGATATATAAGTAATAATACCCAACAGGGTGGGCGTTATTGGGATATAACAGACCACCCAGGGGTGTAATGAGGCCTGATGCCGTAGGCAGAGGGCCTTATAGCCCCTGGAAGGTCCGTCATATCCCATAATGCCCACCCTGGAGGGTATTATTACACTTAGATAATGGGGTTACATTAGTTTTTTTTAATAATGTTTTTATTTAAAAAAAATTCAAATATTATTAAAAGGAAAGAGAAATGTGGGCTTGTAAAATAGTCCCTTGCCACCAGAGGGTGCTGTCATTTTTTTTATATGTAGGAAGGGACGCGAGTGTGAGTGTGGTCGACTGAGTGACTAACATGGCACTTAGTAATCAGAAGAGGAGCGCAACTATGAGGTATTAGGAGCTGCAGTAAAGTTTTGTTTTTTATTTAACAGAGAACAAAGAAAGGGAGTTAGGTGTTTGCGGATGAACGTTGTAATAATGAAGGTGAACTGGGAAGTGAGTGGGTGGTGAAAGGATGTAATGTACATACAGTAAGTAAAAGCGGAGTCGGTAGACTACCCGAAATGCTGTTGGCAGTGAAAAACAGAGCAGAGCTGTGAGGCAGGAACATTTTTGTTAAATATTTAATTATTTAGTTTTTGGTGCTGTGGAGCGGTTTGTGTTGAAGGCGAGCGAGTGGAATGAATGCAAAGTGACTTATGTCGGCGGGTCACTTGCTTAGCGATGAAAAAAATGGCGGTGGCGAGTTTTACATTTGGAGCTTGTGTTAGAGCGGGCCGTTGTTAAGAAATAACAGCCCGGGTGGTAGGGTGTTTGAACCAATCAGGAAGTGAGTTTTAGTTTCGACATTATCTAATACATGATAACACACACCCTGTCATGCCTTATTGCTTAATTATGAACTGGGTGCCAAGAATCAAAGAAGCTGATTGGCTGAGAGGTCTTTGAAGCCGTGATGATATCGGGCTACAGCATCACAGCTTCAGAAAACCTCCGGTCAACAGCCTCCTCACTTACCGCGTAGTGTGCCTCATATTGCACAGTCAGAGTCAGACCTCCAGTTCGCCGCTATTAAAAAAAAAACCTCAACTGTGCCCATAATGGAACGCAGCACCACACAAGCTGCTAGGAGGAGTGATGGTCAAGTTGCCCACAGCATCTTCCACATCCTGCCCTTGCATTCCCCACACAAATGTTAGCCAACAGCCAGCACTCGCATGCCACTTGTCCTATCTAACTACAAGACAGAATGGCACAAGACACGCCTTCAGTGAGTATTTAAAAAAAAAAAACAACAACAGTAAAGAATCCCAAACTGGCCCCCAACTTCTTTTCTAAACACTACTAACATCCAGCCAAACAGTAGTTTCAGATTTCCGGGTGACTTACTAGGAGATGTTCTTCACATTTACAACACTGCTTCCTGCTTGCCACACATAACGTTTTAAAAAAAAAAATGCACACATCTTCACTGAGCCAGCAGCACCACATCAAAGGCAAGAAGAACAGAGTTCACTTCCTGGTGCTAAGAGAGACACATAGTACACCACTCCTCCATAAACTTGACTTACAACAGTGCCACCTGCAGTCCAGAGCTCTCCAGGGGCTATTTTATTACAAAGTACTCCTCCAACACCTCAGAAAAGACATTTTCAGAAGGATTTAAACATTTTTTTTACTGCTAAAACTTGTATTCCAGTTCATAATAGCAATAAGGCACTCCAAGGTGTGGTATATCATGGGATATCGTCACTTCTCGGATGGTTGGATGCACTCGGCCTGTGGCCTCATGCTCACCCACCTGAGGCGTGACAATATCCCATGATATACCACACCCTGTCATGCCTTATTGCTTAATTATATAATGGCAAGAAAGAATGATGGTCTCTGATTGGTCAGCCTGGGACTGACCCGTGATGTTATCCCAGCATAACATCACGGATCTAGTACCTGCATACAGAAGACCGCATCAAAATATAAAAAGAAATCATTCCATCCTGAATGAAAGTGAAAACCATGCTTCTGATCGCTGTCCAATCGGTTTCACAGCACTGACAATCCCTGCTTCCCACAACAGAGAAACCAACCTAAAGACACCCACAGCCCTCAAACATTCTGCCAATCCATGAAAGTTTCTTCTTCTCATTTAAGAAAATAGCTGAAACCCATCATTCCCAGTGGCTTCACTATCAGACTGAGCATGCCCAGCAAGTAAACCAGCAACTGCGTCTTCAAGCAGTCACCGCACATCGGTCGCCTGCTCGCTCTTCAACATAGTTTCTTCAGTTCTTTTTCCAAAAGTAAAATAACTAGAAATATTCTCCCTACCATCTCGTTTTGTATTACCGTATCTACAGATATCCTCACAGCACCAGATGGGTTGGCGAAGTCAACAGCGAAGGGCAATCTCTGAGACTCCGATCCAAAAACAGCAGCATAAACAGTGAATCTGATAAACACAAAGACAGGAAAAGAAATTCAAACCCCTGAGAGAAAATACAAGGACAAAAAAAAAACACAAGGGCACATAAACAAAGATTAGTAGCACAGAGAAAAGGTTGCTATGGAAAGTGCACAGCCAGACAAAAAAACACAGCAGCTCCACCTTCTGGATGAAACAAAAAATACGCATTATTTTGTTAATAAAAATAACCCTATCCACCCAAAAAATGACAAAAAAATCCACTTTAAATGCAGGTTTTTCATCTTTTTTTTTGTTTCTTTGACAACGGAACCATTGTGTAATAGGAATAATGCACTCCAGGGTGTGTGTCATGCTGGGATAACGTCACTTCTGGGGTGATTAGTCACACTCGGCTTGTGGCCTCATGCCTAATCACCCCAGGCATGACATTATCCCAGCACGACACACACCCTGTTATGCATTATTCCTTTAATATGCCCTTTCTCAATGTTCTATACTTTGATTCCGTTAGTGTATGCAACAGCCTTCATGTGAACACTCAGGGCTTCTTGTTGACTCCTGATGTCTATTTACTTTAGGTATTGTATATTGTTTGAACTGCTTTGGTCTTCTTGATGTGGAGCCTGTGTGCCTAAACTATGTAATATGTTTATCTACTGCTACCCATGTATCTCAGTGAATGATTGTTATAACTGTTTACTCTCCGAGCCATTGTTTTTGGACTTGATGTATGCTGTCTTTGCATTAGTTTCATTGAGGTGCCTTTGTAAATGAGTCTCTGACTCAAAGGTTTGTAAATCTGATATTTTTTAAATAAATAAATAAATGTTTATGTTTAAGCCCATGAAACACCTTTATCTAGTTAATGCATTCACAGTCATAGTGGCTCTTCCAGAGCTTGTTTATAATGGAATAGATAGGGAACTTGTACTAATCTTTGATATTGAATATGTTGGAAATGGTTTGGAGATTTGGAGGGAAGAAAGGCAACATCCTACAGATGTGGCTTTTGGTGATTTGGTCAAAAAATATTACAGGGCGACAAACTTACGGCACTATGAAATTGATACTTTTTCCCATAGGATAACATTACAGCATCTGCTGCATTACAGGAATTCTTTGCCGCCCTGCTGCAAAATAACGGTTTGGTATTTTGGGATGAAATTTGGAAGGAAGGAAGCCAACATCCCACAGATGTGCATTTTGGTGGTTTGGTGAACAAATATTACAGGGCAGAAAACTGACAGCACTCTGAATTTGATGCTTTTTGCCATAGGATGACATTATGGCATCTGTTGCACCTTTCAGGGCCCATATCTCGGAAACGATGCGAGATACAGACTTTTTGTCACAAAAATGCTTACTCCCAGCAGGGGCTAAGTACAAAACTAGCCAGAAAAATCATAATTCATACAAAATTTTAATTTTTTTTTACTTCGTATGGTTTCTGAGATATAAGCAATTTAATATTGCAAGACGTAATTTTGTGCTCCGAGGTCCATTATTATGCATACACTCTTTGTTTTCACTGTGTTTTTCAATGCAGTTTTTGGGGAAAAGAAGGGTGTGTCCTTTCGTTACTGTGCCAGTTAGCATTTCCAGTTGCGCTTCCGTTACCATTCATGTCACCATTCCTGTCTACACCACTGTGTGCATTATGGTTTGCGCTTTCATTTTTGCTTGTGTTTCTGTTTTGTTTGGTGTTATTGTTGCTGTTACCATTATGATTTGCATTTGCAATTGCGGTACCGTGTCTGTGTGCATTGGTGTATTTTATGCTTCAGTATTTTAGTTGTAGTTTAGTTTCCATTTCTGTCTCCTTTTGGTGTTATTGTTGCTGTTACCATTAGCATTTGCATTTCCAATTGTGATACTGTGAACATGCGTGTTACCAGTTGTGTTTTGTATGCAATTCCGTTTGTGTCTCCGTTTCCGTCACTGTTTGCTTTGGCATCACTTTGCGCTTGCATATCTATTTCCGTTTATGTCACCATTTACATTTGGAGCACCACATGCATAACTGTCTGCACTTGTGTTTGCATTGCACTTACTGTTACTATGTCACAGAAAATCACGTGGTGGCTCCCACCAACTTGTGCAGCTTTCTACTTTTCTATTCTTTCTTAAAAAGTAAGGAAATTATATGCAAAAAAATTCATTAATGCATCAGTTAGGGTTCTTCTACAGTGAAAAAAGCAAGGAAATTCGATTTTGGGTTCCCCTTGCACCCCACCCCAGCCCACCCCACCAACAGGCATCGAGGTGTGCATTGGGGTCCTTGCTCAACTCTCACCTCATCCCATGTAAACAAGCTGAGGTGGTGCAGTGTAATAGAATGGGGTGAGAGTTAGGACCAAAGACCCCAATGCACACCATGATGCCTGTTGGTGGGGGCAGGCTGGGGAGGGGTGCAAGGGGTGGGAACCCTAAAATCGAATTTCCTCACTTTTTTCACTGTAGAAGAACCCTAACTGATGCATTAACAAAGTTTTTTGCATTATATATATATATATATATTAAACAGAGAAAGGAAAGAGTATGTATACAAAACAACAGTTAAGGGGCCACAAATAAGACATGATGGGAGTGGTGCAGTGCAGTGTCTGTGGAGCAGTAGTCTTCTGGAAGATATTCTGGAGAATGTGGTTGCTCATCTCCAGGCTGAGTTGTCCAGGATTCGGATGACCTCCTCTCTCATCCTAGGGACCTCCAGGGCCACCGCCACTGCCTCAAAGGTTGCCAAGAAAGAGGAGTGGCTGGACCATAGTGGGCTCAGGGAGGGGGAGGGGGAGGGTGGTGGAACAGAGGTGCATTCCTCCAGTTGTACCTCTCCACAATTCATATGCCATTCTGGTAGAGTGTGGTTCCTCTATAGAGGCACCGGCAGTGGAGACTAAGGAGGATGCTGGGAACCTCCACAAAGGAGACCAACAGGAGGGTGGTATGGGGCCCCACATGTGATGGAAACAACTTCTGGTGGGGGACTCCATTGTTAGAAGGGTAGAACTGGGGGAGGGAGGTAAGGTGCCTGCCTGGCTCCATAGCTTGGAGGGACAGGGAGTGAATCCTTAGGATCATGGAAGCAGCTGCATGGGGGAGAGAGCTGGATGTCATTGTCCACTTAGGAACAAATGACCTGGCTTGGAAAGGGATCAGAATAGTGGAGGAGGAGGAGTTTGTGGAGTTGGGTAAGGGCCTTAGACAAGTATCATGCATGATAACCTTCTTGGAGGTGCTGCCTGTCTATGGCATGGGTGAGACTAGGGTGCTTCACAACATGGGATTAAATCAATGGTTAAGAAACTGGTGCAGAGCTCAGGGTTTTAGCTTCATTGGGGACTGAGGATCCACCTGTAGGGATGCAGGCCTATACTGGAGTGATGGTCTGAATCTGTCCAGGAAGGGAACCAGGATCCTAGGTGATAGGTTTAAATGCTTCTTTGGCAAGCATTTAAACTAGCCAAGGGTGAAGGCACTGAAAAGGAGAAGGCAAATCCTAGACTCCCCACAAAATCAGGGTAGTTAGTGAGGTAAACACCAAGGTAGAGACATCAATAAGGAGAATGGCAGGTGTAAATGGAGAAAAAGACAAAGGCAGTAAGGACAGGGATGGGGGCAAAAAGGGGTAAAGCTATCAAAAAATGGAGGGTAATGAGCACCAAGGCCGACAGTCTAGGTAACAAGCTCCTTGAACTGGTGGCCTTGATGGAAGAGGGATGCCTGGGTACTGTGGCAGTCACAGAAACATGGTAAGCAGAGAACCATGACTGGGATGTCAACATACCAGGGTACACAATCTACAGGAGAGACAGGGAGGGTAGAAGAGGAGGAGGAGGAGTAGCTCTCTATGTAAGGAAGGGGATCAAAGCAATGGAACAAAAGGGTAAACAGGGAGGAGAGGAGGCACTGTGGGTCACCCTGGAAACTGGAAATGGTACCACAATCCATACAGGGGTTGTATACAGACCCCCATCTCAGGGGAAGGAAATGGACAAGTAAATAATGGAAGGCATCCTTAGGATGGCAGAGAAAGGGGAGATATTGTTGATGGGAGACCTGAACATGCCTGATGTTAACTGGAGCACCTTTGCTGCAGCCACATCCAAGATCAGGGCCATTCTCGATGCCATACAGGGGGCATGCCTCAGACAGCTAGTGTTGTAACCCACTCGGGAGGGAGAAATCTTAGACCTGGTACTCTCCAATGGAGATGGAGAGAGGATCTCAGATCTAGAAGTGGGTAACCATCTGGGAACAAGTGACCACCAAACTATGGTTCATAATAAACTCAGCTGCAGAGTTGAGCCACGCAAAAGTGAGGATACTGGACTTCAGGAGGGCTGACTTTGTCAAAATGGGAGAGTGCCTCAGAAAAGCACTAGCAAACAGGCAAGAAGGAGGGGTGGAACAACAATGGGGAAACATCAGAACTGCCATCACAGAGGCAGCAAGCCTTTGTGTGAAGCAAGAAACAAATCAAAACAAAAGAAAAAAACACTATGGTTCTCAAAAGAGGTGGCGGGGAAGGTTAGGGAGAAAAGGATAGCATTTAGGAAGTATAAGGTAACACAGAAGGAGCAGGACAGAGAACTGCACCAGTTAAAGCAGAAGAAAGAGGGGAAGGCAGTCAGAATAGCAAAGGCCCAAACCAAGGAAACGATAGCCAGCTCTGTTAAGAAGGGGGATAAAACATTTTATAGGTACATTAGGGAGTGTAGAAAGACAAAGGGAGGGATAGTGCGGCTGAATAAAGGGGGTGGTGGGTTGGCAGAGAGGGACAGTGAAAAAGCAGGGATACTGAATGAATACTTCTGTTCAGTATTCACAAAAGAAGAGGAGGGGAGGTACCTAATCCAATCAATAGAGCACTCTGGATAGGGGGTTTGATCCTACTCCTTTCACAGAAGAAATGGTTCTGAAAGAACTCCTTAAACTGAAAGTGGACAAAGCAATGTGGCCTGATGGGATTAACCCCAGAATTCTAAAAGAATTAAGGAGAAAACTAGTGACACCACTGATTAACCTTTTTAACAAATCATGGGAAGATGGTGTGATACCTGAGGACTGGAGGAGTGCAGATATAATTCCTCTTCACAAAAGTGGGAGCAAGACAGAGGCAGAAAACTACAGACCTGTCAGTTTGACATCAGTGGCAGGGAAAATGATGAAATCACTTCTGAAGGAAAGAATTGTTGAGTACCTAGAGGCCAGTGGGGCACAGGGCCCAAGGCAGCATGGATTCACAGCGGGAAGATCATGTCAGATAAATCTAATTGATTTCTTTGACTGTGTGACCAAAGTAGTAGACCAGGGAGGGGCTTCGACACTCATGTGGTTACTCAAGGTCACAGGCTACTGTACAAATAACTTGGTTATCCCACAGGCGCCCTACGCATATCCCTTATCTACACAACATTGATAACTGGGCAACAGTACTAGCCCCAATTTTTACATTAATTGCAAATCATTTATATAACAGAAGGATTGGAGCATAGGAATAATCATTCCAGTATTTAAAAGAGGTATTCATGAATATTCAGCATGTTATAGACCTATAACATTATTACTCGCTGGGTTAAAAACTTATTCCAGACTAATTTTGGAAAAAGTGGAAAATGTGCTGTTGACAATTACCTCATTTCAAATTTTCAGTGTGGTTTCCATAAAAATCATTCAACAATGGACTTGGTTTTCACTTCAAACTATACAGTATATCAAAAACATATGTTGTGCTACAGAAGAAAAATATTTATGCATGCTTTATAGATATAAAAGCTGCATTCAGTTCAATACAAAATACATGTCTTCTGGGACAAGTAGTAAAAATAATATTGATTGAGATGGCTTGCTACTTTAGAATTGTTACACACTGATACTCATGCCAGAGAATGATATAATAGGGATAAGGCTCTCACAGATCCAATCTGATATAATAGGGATAAGGCTCTCACAGATCCAATCTGATATAATAGGGATAAGGCTCTCACAGATCCAGTCTGATATAATAGGGATAAGGCTCTCACAGATCCAATCTGATATAATAGGGATAAGGCTCTCACAGATCCAGTCTGATATAATAGGGATAAGGCTCTCACAGATCCAGTCTGATATAATAGGGATAAGGCTCTCACAGATCCAGTCTGATATAATAGGGATAAGGCTCTCACAGATCCAGTCTGTTATAATAGGGATAAGGCTCTCACAGATCCAATCTGATATAATAGGGATAAGGCTCTCACTGATCCAGTCTGATATAATAGGGATAAGGCTCTCACAGATCCAGTCTGATATAATAGGGATAAGGCTCTCACAGATCCAATATGTATTTTCTGGGGAGTCAAGCAGGGATGCATTTTGGCTCCATGTTTATTCAATCTATATATTGACAGCTTAAGAAGCTCTGTAATCACTGTAGCTACTTCTCACCTAAAATTAATAATGTTGATATCAAATTATTAATATATGTGGATGATGTGGTTGTGCTATCACAAACACCAGTAAGAATTAAAAGAGGCCTAGCAGCCATTATGGAACATCTAATTACATTTGAGTTAGAACTGAATATTACTAAAAGTAAGACTGTCACATTTGGAAACAGGAGTAGGTTCAAACATAAGTGGAACATTAATGGGAAAATCTTTGCAGAAGTAACTAAATTCAGTTATTATTCATCTAGTTCAATAAACATAGTTGGAATATGCAAGTAAAAAAAATTTAAAGAGAATGCAAGTAAAATGATTTTAGGACTAAACTGATTTGCCACAAAATTGGCAGACAACTCATATTATACTTTGAATGTTTGAGGCAAAAGTTATTAAACACATTTTATGTTGTGGTGAAGTATGGGGAATAGCAAAAGATATCATGAATTAGAAATTATATACAATTTTCTTATAAGAATCACCCTTGGACTACCAGGGACACCCAATGGAACCATTAAAGGTGCAATCAGGTTGTGGAAATGTATGATTAATACAGATAATGGCAGGTTGCCGAAATTACTTTGGTTAGATGTTCAGAATAAACATGGAAAAATGGTTTTATAATTTAAATAAGATTTTAGTAAAAATTGGAATGTATAGTATTTGGTCCAAACTTGAGCAAAATTCCCCACTAAGATATGCCAGTAAAGTGGAACAAAGATTAAAAGACACCACTACCCAGTGTGCTCTAGAAAGGATACAGTACATAATATTGACAATATAGATCATTCTTCCAATATAAGGGATATCTTAGGAATTGAGAACTGTATCTATATTCTGCGAAAACAGTTCACACAGAAGTCTGTTGGCAACTTAAAGGGATGGCATTTTGCTAGGTTATCTCTCAAATATTACAAGCAATTTTAGTAAAAATTATATAGCAAATTGAACTCATAACAATGGGAAGCTTATCAGAACTAAACAATGTTTCACTGTTCCACGTTCCAGTGAGAGATGGAAAAAATAATTTTCCTGTTATTTTATAAAAAAAAGTACCCGTCAGAAACAAACAAATAAAAATAGAGTATTTTTTTGCTTTCCATAATAAACATATAATTTATGCTATTACACAATTTGGCAGCACAATAATGAAAAAAAAAAAACTGCTGAAAGAAACCTGAATTGTATATTGCAGTTCAAAATTTTAATTGTTATTGTATGTTTATTGCTGTTGTGATAATGTAAATATTGTTTTTTTATCTTATACTGTATATACTATATTAAATGTGACAAATCTATGGATTTTAATGTATTTTAATAAAAGTAATTTGAACAGTTAAGGTACACTTGCAACCCTTTTTACATTGTATTATTTCTAGTTAAAACACCACATTTTATGATTGCTTACCTTCTGTAAATTCATTGATGTTGCTGGTTGTATTATCTGCCACCTTTCTTAGTGGAACTGAAATGTATGCTAACAGATGTTTTGTTTCAAATCCTTGCTCTACCCCATTACGTACTTCATGAGCATTAGAAACACCCCAAACAGTGTAGCCTCTCATGGTGCAATAGTCTTCTCTACTCCTAATGCATATTTAGTGGCTAGACTGTGTTGGGGGTATTCCCAAAACCAGGAAAGATGCAGTGGGAGTTGATCAAGAAATGAAAACAAACTTTTTTTGTGTGTGGTAACACCAATATGGTGGGCAGTCCAGTCTATTTTTCACTTTTTAAAAGAAGAAACTAATCAGAATCAAACTACCAGCTGCATCAGCATTCTCTAAAGACTGTACTGGTGCGCAGGAGTTTGTGATAGTTAAACTCTTTTTAACAGAGTTACTGGGGTTAAGGAGTGGTCACAGAAAATCCTGCAGTGTGAAACAGGAAAAGACAGTCTTTCAAGTGAGGGTGGTGGATCTAGGTTTACGTTTGTTTGTTACAATTCATAAGATTTTCAGTGCAGGAAGAGTTTAAAGCACAGCTGACTTATTTTGGGGCTGACAGCTCTCAGAGCACAAACCACCAGGCCTGTTTTGGGGCTGGAAAGGTTTACCTGTGTCTGACTTGGATGTGTGGATTTTTCTCTGTTTGATTAGCAGGGTATTTCTCTATCAAATTGTTGTGTAGGGCATCTTGCTGGCAGGAAGGCACTCATTGCAGCAGTGGGTCAGAGCTTTTAGCTGATTGTTTTGTGAGAGCACAGTTTAGGCCCAACCCTTCCCACCCCTCACCCCACCCACCCCTGGAAATAGTTCCTTTATACCTGGGGTTCTGACATCATTTCTCAAGAGTGCAAGGTGCATGTCACTGTCATATCCTCTCTAGCACACTGCACTGACAATATAAGCATACACATTGTATATTATAAATATATATTTCTATATTACAAACCAATCACACACACACAAAAATGTGGGAGTAGTAATGTAATGGCTGTGGGGCAGCAGTCTTCCGGGAGTCTTTCTGGAGGCTGAGATGCTGCCCTATTTGTAGACAACTCTCTGCCCTGAGGGAGGAAGTTGTCTGTCTTCAGGCCACACTGGACAGTAGTACGGGGACCTTCCCCCAGGCCACACTGGACAGTAGGAAGGGAACTTCCCCCATCCAGGGAGCACCACAGCCACCACCACTACCTCAGAGATTGTGAAGAAAACACAGCAGTTGGACCACAGTGGGCTTAGGAAGGGTGAGGATGGTGGAATGGAGGCACACCCAGTCAGTTGTTCCACTCCACAATCCATACACCATTCTGGGGGAGCATAGCTCCCCTATGGATGCACCCACAGAGGAGACTAAGGAGGCTGAGGACAGCTGTCACAAGGGAGGCCCACAGGAAGGAGGCAGAGGACACCACAAGGAAAGGAAGCAGCTCCTGGTGGGGGACTCAATTATTAGGGGGATAGAACTGGGAGGAGCTGGGAAAACTGAAGTAAGGTGCCTGCCTGGTGCCATGGCTTGGAGGGACAGGAAGCACATCCTCAGGATCACGACAACAGCTGCAAGGGATTCTGAGCTGGACATAATTGTCCACCTAGGGACAAATGACTTGGCTCATCATGAGGTTAGAGCAGTGCAGGAGGACATTGCAGAGTTGGGGAGGGGCCTAAGACAAGTAGCACACACAGTATCCTTCTCAGAGGTGCTGTCTGTCAAAGGCATGGGTGAGGAGGGTAATTGGCACCATGCAGTTTAATGAATGGTTGAAAAATGGTGCGGAACACAGGGTTTGGCTTCAATGGGGACTGGGGTTCCACCTGAGGGACAACAGCCTATACTGGCAGGATGGTCTGCATCTGTCCAGGAAGGAACAAGTCTTTTGAGCAATCAGTTTAAATGCTTCATTGGCAAGCTTTTAAACTAGTCAAAGGAAGCACTGACAAGCAGCAGAAAAACCCCAGCCTCCCTTACAAAACAGGGTACTAAATGAGAAAAAACAAGGTAGAACGGTCAGTGGGGATGCTGCAACAGAAGGTAAAGCCATCAAAAAATGGAGAGCAATGAGTACCAATGCCCGTAGTCTAGGTAACAAGCTTCCTGAATTAGTGGCCTTGATGGAGGAGGAACATCTGGATATCGTGGCAGTCACAGAAACATGGTACACACAAAACCATGACTGGGACATAAACATACCAGGATACATTATCTACAGGAGGGACAGGGAGGGTAAAAGAGGAGGAGGAGTAGTTCTTTACATAAAGGAAGGAATAAAAGCAACAGAACAAAAGGGTAAACAGGGAGGAGAAGAAGCACTGTGGGTAAATTTGGAGACAGGCAATGGCACCATTATCCGCACAGGGGTTGTATACAGACCCCCTTCT
This sequence comes from Neoceratodus forsteri, assembly GCA_016271365.2. Lineage (NCBI taxonomy): Eukaryota > Metazoa > Chordata > Ceratodontiformes > Ceratodontidae > Neoceratodus > Neoceratodus forsteri. The sequence goes on along the minus strand of CM057453.1, from coordinate 1,318,161,378 downwards.
CAGGGGGAGGAAATGGACAAGGAAATGATAGAAAGTATACTTAGAATGGCAGAAAAAGGGGAGATACTGCTGATGGGTGATCTGAATATGCCAGATGTTAACTGGAGTGCAGTTGCAGCTGCCACTTCGAAGAGTGCAATTATTCTAGATGCCCTACAGGGGGCATGCCTTAGACAGCTAGTACTGGAGCCCACTCGAGAGGGAGCAATATTAGACTTGGTACTGTCAAATGGAGATGGAGAGAGGATCACAGATGTAGAAGTGGGTAGCCATCTGGGAACTAGCGACCATTGAACAGTATGGTTCACAATAAACACAGTAATAGAGTCAAGCCACAAAGACAAAAGTACTGGACTTTAGGAGGCTGACTTTGCCATAATGGGTGAGTGCCAGGAATGCAGTAGCAAATGGGCAGGAAGGAGAGGTGGAAGAACAATGGGAATAATAAAACTGCCATCACAGAGGTAACAAGCCTTGTGTGAAGCAAATAAACAAAACAAGACGATGTAAGAAACCACTATGGTTCTCAAAGGAAGTGGCAGTGAAGGTTCAAGAGAAAAGAAAGCATTCAGGAAGTACAAGGAATCGCAGAAGGAGCAGGACAGAGAACTGTATCAGTTAAAGCAAAAGGAGGCTGGGAAGGCAGTCAGAACAGCAAAAGCCCAAACCGAGGAAAAGATAGCCAACTCAGTTAAGAAGGGGATAAAACCTTTATAGGTACATCAGGAGCGAAGGAAGACCAAGGGAGGGATAGTGAGGCTTAATAAAGGGGAGGAGGGTGGGCAGAGGAGACTGTGAATAGGCAGAGATACTGAACAAATATTTTGCTCAGTATTTATGAAGGAAGAGGGGAGATACATAAAACAAACAGTAGTAACACTCTGGATACAGAAGTTGATACCAGCTCATTTACAGAAGAAAGGGTTCTGAAAGAGCTCTTAAAATTGAAGGTGGACAAAGCAATGGGGCCTGATGGGATTCATCCCAGAATTTAAAAGAACTAAGGGTAGAACTAGTGACACCACTGACTACCCTTTTAACAAATCATGGGAGGATGGGTGGTACCCAAGGACTGGAGGAGGGCAGATGTGATTCCCCTTCAAAAGTGGGAGCAAGGCAGAAGCAGGAAACTATAGACCTGTAAGTTTAACCTCAGTGATAGGGAAATGATGGAATCACTTCTAAAGGAAAGAATTGTCGAGTATCTAGAGGCCAGAGGGGCACAGGACCCTAGGCAGCATGGATTCACAGCGGGAAGGTCATGCCAGATGAATCTGATAGATTTCTTTGACTGGGTGACCAAAGTAGTAGATCAGGGAGGGGCTGTGGACATGGCCTACCTAGACTTTAGCAAGGCATTTGACACAGTCCCACACAAAAGATTAATATACAAGTTAGCCAGCCTGGGAGTGGGTCCCAAGATGACAGCCTGGGTAAAGAATTGGCTGGAGAATAGGACACAGAGAGTTATAGTAAATGGAGTCCACTCAGAAGAAAGGAGGGTTACTAGTGGGGTACCGCAGGGTTCAGTATTAGGACCGGTCCTCTTCAATGTCTTTATAAGCGACATTGCAGAAGAACTGGAAGGAAAAGTATGTCTCTTTGCAGATGACACTAAGATCTGCAACAGAGTTGATGCACAGGGTGGGGTGGAAAGGATGAGAAGGGACTTGGCAAGGTTAGAGGAATGGTCAAATGTATGGCAGCTTAGATTCAATGCTAAGAAGTGCAAGGTAATGCACCTGGGAAACAAAAACCCAGGGGAAGAGTACACAATGGGGGGTGAGATACTAACAACAACAAGAATGGAAAGGACCTGGGGTAGTCATATCAGATGACCTAAGATGGCCAAGCAATGTGAAAGGGCAGCAAGGAGGGCTGGGGGATACTGGGATGCATAGGGAGAGGCATCACCAGTAGAAAACAGGAAGTTATTATCCCTCTGTACAGACAGCTGGTGAGACCCCATCTGAGTACTGTGTGCAGTTCTGGAGACCCAATCTCCGCAATGAACATAGACAGGATGGAAGCTGTCCAGAGGAGGGCAACTAAAATGGTGCAGGGTCTGCACAGTGTCATATGAAGAGAGACTTATGAGCTTAATATGTATAGCCTCGAGGAAAGGGGGGGAGGGGGACATGATAGAAACTTTCAAGTACCTCAAGGAATCAACAAAGTCCAAGAGGGTAGCATCTTTCAAAAAGAGGTGTGCAAGAACAAGAGGCACAATTTGAAGATGGGGGGTGGCTCGAGGTAATTTAAGGAAGTATTTTTTCATGGAGAGGGTTGTGGATGCATGGAATGGCCTTCTGGAGGAGGTTGTGGAGTCAAAATCAGTGGGGGAATTCAAGCATGCATGGGATAGTCATAAGGCAATTCTGGGGGGTTGGGGTAGGAAGAAGTAGGCTGCTGGTTAACTAGGATCTGCAGCTTATCCAGTAGGTAGGGAAATGGGCAGATTGGGTGGGCCAAGCGGTCCTTATCTGCCATCAAATTCTATTTTTCTATGTTTCTATGTTTCTATATGTAGACAAACATATCATGTGTTTTTTTTAACTTGGGACTCTTTGAGGCCTAATGGGGATGGCAGTGTCCCTTTAACTAAATTTCTTGCTGTTAGTTTTTAATTCAGTTCAGTAGACTGCCATTTGTTCTCTTATTAATTTATTTTTTATTAATGCCTTAAGTGGTATCATATACAGTAAATTGCTTACTGAAATCTAAAGTATTCTGTGTCTATGAGTTTCCCATAATACAAATTTCTACTGATAGATTCAAAGTTGTTCAGCTAATTAGTCATACAGGACCATCCCCACATGATAAAACCATGTTGACTTTTGTCTATCATGCCCTCGCTAACCAGATAATTTTTTATGCTCCCCAGTTTCCATTTTTTCCTGTCTCCCCTGGTGCAGAGGAAGGGACACACAATGGTGCCAATGGTGGTACTGCATGCACTGTCACATGCAGAAAACTGGGTGTCTGCCCCACCTCCACCCCCCCAAGTGTAGTGTCAGTGTGCCAGTCTCCAACCACTGCTAGGGACCAGGCTAACATGGGTTACTGAACCCTCCCTCCTGGAGGAGGAGAGCAGTTCTTGAGATGCTCAATTCTCCTCCTCTCCGGTCAACCCTCTGACTCCTGAGGTCGCTCCTAACCTCCAGTCATCAGCATTGCAAGCAGTAGTGCTACCACTGTGCCAGTGGGCAAGCTAACCAGATATTTTTTAAATGCTTTCCTTTTTATAGCTTTCCATCATCTTCCTCTCAACTGATGTCAATCCATAGTTTTTCATGTGTCTCATATCTACTTTCTTTTATAGAACTTAATACCACTGTTGCATCCTTTCAGTTTATTGGGAGCTTGTTTTCTATTAGTGTTTGGCTGAAAACCTCTGAAATTGGTTCTACCAGTTCATGCTCCAGCTCCCTTAGCACCCCTTGGTATAGCTCTTCAGGTACTCTCTTCCACTTTTTGTGCACTGTAAAGCCTCTTCTTCATGCTCTGCATTTGATGTAATTGATAACATCACAACACATCATATATGAACACACGGAGATGCCAGCAGATTAGGCTCAATTGTCTATCATGTCTGCTTGAGATGCAGCTCACAGTACAGTCACTACTGCTGCTTCCCCTTCCCCTCTTCCTTATCTTGCTCCAAGGTGTGCCAACCCTGATTACCTCTACTGGTTGCTACTTCTCTGACCTGCACCTTACCCATGTACCTGTCCCATCCCTTCTTGAAGCTTCCTACTGATTCCATTGAAATCAGATCCTCTGATAGCATGTTCCAGGGAGCCACCACCCTCTCTGTGAAGTAATGTTTCCTCAGTTCTCTTCTGTACTTACCCTGTACCAGTTTCAAGCTATGTCCCCTCGTGGTCCCCTCCCTCTTTAATCAGAACAAACCCTCAGGGTTCACTTTATTGATTCCCTTCAAGTATTTAAAGGTCTCTATCATATCCCCTCTGTCCCTTCTATCCTCTAGGTAGTACATGTTCAGCTCCCTAAGTCTCCTCATAGGACTTTTCCCCATTTTGTGGATCATCTTAGATGTCCTCCTCTGGACTTTCTCCAAGAGCATGACATCCCTCTTTAAATAAGGCCGTAAGAACTGCACACAGTACTCCAAGTGTGGTCTAACCAAGGAATTGTACAATGGCAGGACGACCTCTTTCCTCCTTGAAGTGATCCCCCTGGCTATGCACCAAGGCATTCTGTTTGCCTTTGCTGCCGCTCTCCTGCACTGTTCTGAGTGATTCATTTTGGCATCGATCACCACCCCCAGAAATTTTCCTCCTTCAAGGCCATTAGCTGTACCCCCAAATGGTAGCTGTACCCTGGATTTCTAGCCACCAAATGCAGTATACTGCACTTCTGAGCATTAAACTCCAGCAGCCGTGTGTGGCCACTTTTTCAGTCTTTGCATGTCTTCCTGGAGTGTCCTCTTCCCTCCTTGCTCCTAACTTGGAGTAATCAGCGAATAGGCTCACTTCACTCCTAACTCCCTCTGCAATGTCCACTATGAATGAATTAAATAAGACTTCACCCAAGACAGATCCGTGCAGTACCCCACTAATGACCCTTCTGGGTATTGAAAGTTCCCCAATCTGCTACTGTCTGTTACTCAGCCAGTTACCAATCCACTCTACTATCTTTACCTCAAACCCCAAACTTGCCTAATACATGCAGCACTGAGTCAAATACCATGCTGAAGTCCAGATATAGGACATCGACTGGCCATCCAAGATCCAGAGATCTTCTCACCCACTCAAAAAAGTCAACCAGGTTAGTCTGACAAGATTTTCCTTTGATGAATACATGTTGCCAGACATCACAAAGGCTGTTTACTTCCAAAAACTCCACCAGCCTTTCTTTCTGGATGGTCTCCAAGAGTTTCCCCACTATTGATGTCAGACTGATCGGTCTGTAATTTCCCAGCTCATCCCGAGGTCAGCTCATATGGAGTGATATCTTCACAAACAGCCAAATGAGAAAACCATGCTGCTGAAGCCTAAGAGCCCTGCTGAAGAAATTTGGACTGAAGGGTCAAGGACAACTATTGGCAAGGCACTGGATTACAGTCAGGATTACACCCTCTATGGGACAGAATAGCATGAGGTGAAGTCAGATCAGTTCTTGTATGGTGGGTATTTGGGGGAAATATTCATGAAGCTGAACAAATAAAAATAAAAAAAACAAACCCTTCCAATTCATAAGAATCATAAAATCATTGGAATCATTACTTCCCACTCTCCACTTCCTGCTCTGTCCTCCTATACACAGAAAATATTGCCAGCTCCTGCCACTTTGCCAGGAGCTAACACCATCTTTAAATGTAATCCTACTCCATAGACCACCCCTAGACCCAAAAGTATTTTTATTCAGTAATCAGTTTCCCTTCTTAACCTCTGATCCATGATGTGAGAGGGCCAGTAGGAGTCAACATCCTGGCTATTTTATCCCCCTTTGCTAAGCCACAGTGTGCTACCATAATGGTATACACAGTCATTGTTTAAGTGCACAATGCTCAGAAGGAAGGTGGTACAGTGATATGTGTTGGAGATTGGGGGGTGGAGCAACTATTGAGTGAAGATCTTTTTGGGACCTGGGGCTGGGCAAAGGGGGGGGGATTGAATTTAAAGATGGTGGCTGCCAGAAGCCGACAAATTATTTTAATAATCTGCTTATAGGAGGATGGGGCAGGGATGGAGAACAAAACATAACTGGGATTGGGGAGGGGGGTAGCTAAGGGACTAACCCTGGCCACCTGGGGAGGGAACACTTTTTTCCCATGTATTTAAATTTATTTTTAGTTGGCCAAATATTGAGCATTGAATAATGAATAGCCAAGTGTCTGGGGTGCTGAATACTTGAAAACTACTTGTACACTCATAATAAATACATCCATTTCATGGCATGTTATGCCCCTTTTAAAAGAGAACTGTGCTGAACCTGTAAACTATTTTCCCAGTAGAAGCAGTTTTTTTAAGTACTGGTTCAAGTTCTGTTACTGTCCCATTTATATACGTCTGTTAGTAACCTCAGTGGTTGTTTCTGATTTGCACTCTGGTGTTAAATACCATTTTAGTACTGTGTGATGTAGTTTATGTCCCCCTCAACTGCAGATTTTTATAGTAGAACATGGGTGCATTGTTTCAACAATGGAAGAGCAAAGCAAGGGGCATAAACTACATCATGCCATTCTAAAATGGCACTTGACATCAGAGTGTAAATCAAAAACCTCCAGTGAGATAACTAGAAAGCCTGTAGTGATGTAACAGTAACAAAACTAGAACAAATATTTAACAAACTCTAGCAAGAGCCAATACGGCTGCAGAATAATGGCATTGTGGGCAGTGAGACATGCGTAAACTACCAATTTTTGCATTAACCACTAAGCCACCTAATTGCACTTTCTAATTGTTCTGATACACACACACTGACTAATACATATACACATATATGCATATATATTCCAGTGTAACATAATTGCACTGTCTACACACAGTTTTACAGATAACAAAAAGACATTGAGGGATCATTTTTTTTTTTTTAGGCTCCGAGGGACATTGGAGGTGGGGGGTTGCCACTAGACAACACATTGAAATCAGCAATGACATGTATAAGGCTGAAACTGATCTAGATAGTGAGGGAATGTAGACTAACAATTTTTGCACTAACCACTGAGCCACCTAACTTCACTTTCTAATTGTTGTGATATACACTCACACTGACTAATACATATACACATATATGCATATATATTCCAGTATAACATAGCAGTGCATTGTCTACACAGACACACACGCACAGCATTGCCACACACACACACACACACACGTGCGCGCACACACACTAACACACATACACTGCTTTATATGGTATTTATTTACTTATATATATCTAACCCTAACTTTTACATACTTAGGATAAGCACTGTGTTTTGCACTAACTCTTTGTACTAATCTATGGCATGACTGGGTAACTAAGGTAGTGGACCTGGGAGGTGTCGTGGATGTGGCCTATCAGGACTTCAGAAAGGCCTTTGACACTGTCCCCCATATAAGCCTAATTAACTGCACATCCTAAGGGTGGATCCTAAAATAGTTCTGTGGGTGGAGAACTGGGTGAATGGCAGGAGTCAGAGGGTAGTGGTTAACAGGGAGTACTCTGGAGAGGGAGAGATGATGAACAGGGGGCTGCAGGGGTCAGTGCTGGGGCTGATCCTCTTCAGTGTCTTTATTGGGGACATGGCAGAGGGACTGGAGGGGAAGGTATGCCTCTTCAAATATGATACAAAGGTATGCAATTGGGTGGACACTCCAGGGGGTGTTGAAAGAATGAAGGACAACCTTATAAAACTGGAGAAATGGTCTGATGAATGGCAGCTGGGATTCAATGCATAGAAGTGCAGGATCATGCACATAGGGCACAAGAACCCAGGGGCAAAGTATAAACTAGGTGGAGAGGTACTGACAGTCACAAAGCAGGAAAGAGACCTGGGAGTTATTATCTCTGAGAAACCAAGAGAAAGTAGGCAGTGCGATAAGATGGCTGGAAAGGTAGCCAGATGCTTGGATGCATAAGGAGAAATATCATGAGTAGAAAGAGGGAGGTCATCTTGCCCCAGTAGAAGACACTTGTGAGACTGCACCAGGAATACTGCATCCAGTTCTGGAGGCCCCATCTGAGAAAGAACATAGACAGGGTGGAGGCAGTGCAGTGGAGGGCAAGTAAAATGGTGCAGGTCCTGTGGGATAAGACCTATGAAGAAAGACTAAAGGAGTTAAATATGTATTCCCTGGAGGAAAGGGGGGGCATGATTGAGACATACAAATACATCACTGGTATAAACAGAGTACAGGAAGGAAGCATCTTCCCAAGTAAGAGATGCCCAAGTCAAGTGGCCACAAAATGAAGTTAGATGGAAGGCTCAGGGGAAACATGAGAAAATATTTTTTTATGGAGAGGGTTGTGGACACCTGGAATAGCCTACCAGAGGGGCTGGTAGGGGCTAAAATGGTCACAGAATTTAAATGGGGCCTCACACTAGATAGGGATTAATAGGGTAGACTGGGTTGTGATGCAACTCCCACCCCCTCAGCTCGTCCTCCCGCTGAGCACCCACCACTCTGCACCCCCAGACTCTGTCACATACTGTCACTCACCTGAACAGGTCTCAGTGTGAAGATCCACTCTCCCATTGAAGACAAGTCTTGCTGCTGGACTGGGGACTGTTATATGAGAAATAAGGTAAGTGCAGTTCAACATATTTCAATGGGTTTTTTAACTGCACTTACCTTATTTCTCATATAGCAGTCACGATTCCAGCAGCAAGACATGTCTTCCATGGAACAGTGGCTCTACACACTGGGATCTGTTCAGGTGAGTGACAGTGTGGGACAGTCTGGGAGATGTGGGGTGGTGGGTGCTCAGTGAGGCCAGGTACTGGGGTGTGGTTGCATCAGATTTAAAAAGACATTGAGGGACCACTGTGTTCTTCTTTTCAGGCTCTGAGGGACATTGGAGGGTGGGATGGGAGTGGGGTTGCCACTAGACACCTTATTTAAATCAGCAATAACATGCATAAGGCTGAAACTGATCTAGATAGCGGGGGAATGTAGACTAGTAATTTTTGAACTAACCACTGAGCCACCTAACTGCACTTTCTAATTGTTGTGATACACACACACTGACTAATACATGTACACATATATGCATATATTTATTCCAGTATAACATAGCATTGCACTGTCTACACACATTTTTACAGATAAAAAAAAGACATAGATGGGCCATCTTCTTCTTTTCAGTCTCTGAGGGACATCAAGGGTGGAGGGTTGCCACTAGACAACTCATGTAAATCAGCAATGACATGCATAAGGCTGAAACTGATCTAGATAATGGGAATGTAGACTAGCAATTTTTGCACTAACTGCTGAACCACCTAACTGCACTTTCTATTTGTTGTGATACACACACACTGACTAATACATATACATATTTATGGATATATATTCCAGCGTAACATAGCAGTGCACTGTCTACACACATTTTGACATATTAAAAAAGATACTGAGGGTCCGTTTTCTCTTTTTTTCAGGCTCTAAGAGACATCAGAGGGTGGGATGGTTGCCATTAGACACCTCATTTAAATCTGCAATGAGATGCATAAGGCTGACAGTGATCTAGATAGCAGGGGAATGTAGACTAGCAATTTTTGCACTAACTACTGAGTCACCTAACTGCACTTTCTAATTGTTGTGATACACACACACTGACTAATACATATACACATATATGCATATATATGTACCCAATAAGACATGATGGGGTGTGCATGGAACAGATTTTACTGCTTGTCCAGGGGCATAGTGAAGCACGAGGCCACCGGCTGAGTGCCTTCAACTCCTGGAAGTATGGCAAAATCTGTTCCATGCACACCCCCGGAGTGCCTTATTGCTCTTATAAAATTGGCTTCTTTTTTAACTTTTTACAGTTGGGAAAATCATGTTTATATGGAGAAATAATAGATTTACTTGTGTGCATTTATGATAAAATAGTCCTTCAATCTACTGCAAATGATGTAGTTAATGATGTCATTGTACTATTGCCTATTTTCTTCTTCCTGTTTTTTCCCCTGTTTTTTCCCCAAATTCAAGATATGGAATGTTTACCATGGAATACATGAATTCAAAATTCTGCTCAGATCCACTGGTAGAATGTTCCACTCCTAACATACTGTACACAAGCACAACAAATGCCTCTTCTAGAGCCAAAGACTCAATTATCTCATTGTCAGGGCAAGCAGAAGAGATTTCCCCAATGAACAGGTAAGGATATAAGAGGGATTTTTCATTGTCAGTAAAGAAAGAGTTGTAATGAAAACCATAAATAATACATAATGCTTTTGATTTGTTTATGTGTGTAAGGAGAGTGTGATGATCAGTGAAACAACATTTAACTAATTTATTTTATTTTTTATATAAGGTAGTTTTCTTTTTAGGGCCCAGTTGAAGGTTTTTTTACAGTGTAAAGGTAACAACCATGTATGTGATGGAAGAGCAATTCTGGTTGTAGGGTGACTGATGGAAGATAGTACTGGTTGTAGGAGGACTGATTTGCTCATTGTGTGATTTAATTTAGGACTAGGATGACTGTGCATGGAACAGATTTCATGCACGGTCACATGATATGATTTGACCAATGAGACTTTCTTATTTTTGATGACCATTTTATAATCCAGTATAACATGCAGTACAAGTCACATTAAACTGTCCTTCCAACTCACTGGTTTAGCATTTTTCAGTGAGTAGCTTAATGTGTGCACTGCTCACTACAATGAATTAATAAAAGTTTCTTAATGGTTTATTTCTAGCTGCTATTCAGTTTCAGCTTGCTGTACTTTGCAGCTCTCTGGAAACTTTTATCAGTGCAGTGCATGAGCAATGCACATACAAATACGCTCTCCAGGATGAAGCACAGTGTCACAGATTTACTGCATGACAAAAGGTATTACCTCCCATTGAAATTGCATTGTTTACTGCAGTAACTCTACTGCAGAATTCTGCAGCACTGCACTTCATCCTGGAGGGCTTCACTAAAGGGACACTGTCAGCTTTTTGCAGCTATGTTGAACTTGTGTGACCAGTGTGCCTGCAATAACATTTATGGTAAAATAAACTATTCATGTGTCCCAGTATGAGTAACAATAAGATCTGTTACCTAACTTTTAAAAATATATACTTTAGCTCGGGTCAAGCACATTATCTTAGCGCTTGGCTGATCTTTTGCCACTGGATGCCTCTTCTCAATGTGAACATGAATTGCACATGTGCAAATTTCCTGATCAAGTGTAAGTGATAGTTGGGGCTAAAAGTACATGCTCTTCTAAGCATGGGGATCTTTGTAAGAATAATGAAGAGCTTTGCAAGTCTTACTTTTACCACCTTGAAAAACAGGTCTGTGACCCTGAACATGCATGTCACATCCATGGCAATGTCACTTGCATGCTCAGGACTGTGGTCTTGTTTTTCACAGTGGTAAAAGTAAGACTTGCAATGTTCTTTTTCATTCTTACAAAGATTTTTGTCTATCCCAAAATGGTATCTAACAGCATTTGGCTAGTGGGGCTCGTGCCAGTTTCAACCTCTGTCCATGAACATCCACATGTGGTCACACAAGTGACAGTAGAGGAACACCCTCACAGTACACACACACACACACACACACACACACACACACACACACACACACACACACACACACACATCAGAATAAGCAACATATACAATAAAAAAAGAGCTGGCCAATTGGTGCATTGGTTGGATTTCCGCTTGTGGTGCCAGTGGCCCAGGTTTGGGAATGAGCCCAGAGCTGGAGGGTCAGCTGGGGGGAAGGAAGCTTGAGCATCCCAGGGACAGCTCATCTTCTCTGAGGGAGGGGGGACCAGGGCTCAATGCTTTTCTGACCGAGGGTGAATACCCGCAGTACAGCAAGCCCAAGCCACTAGCAAGGGGGGTGGTGTGATGAATGTCGGCACTCAGCACCTTGCTGTCAGAGCAAACATCATGCCTGGAACACTGTAAAAATCACTTGCAGCACTCCTGGGGAAATGGATCACCAGGCCCAATCCCCAGTGCCCCTACCTGTCCTGGCGATGGCATCCTGATGAAACCAGAAGACTTCAGGGTGTAAGGGCCTCCACCTTGTACCCACCTGGGGGGAAAGCCATGGCTACATGAGGATGGACCACTCGGGGGTCCAGGTAAGAGGGCCGGGACTAGAAGGCTATAGGTATCTCCTGAAGAGAGTGGAGTGCTGTGGGTAGGGGAAGCATAAATAGAAAGTAAAAAAAAAAAACAATAAGAAAAAATGCACAAAATACTTCAACACAAAATGACACCATATCCAAACACAGCTCCTAATAAACTAATATGAAGCACCATCAAATTATGATACCAATGGGTGCACATGTGCACCTCTGCAGAGCTCCCCCCATACACACAATAAACAGTATGACTTTGACTTAATATAGTTCAGAACTGATGAGTACAAAGACATATTAAAAAATATAGATAGATCATTTGTGATGCAGCATAGGTCAGTGAGTTGCTGTTCAATATAATGGGGGGGTGGTGGGCTATTACAGATTTTATGAAGGACTGGAATACCTTTGTGTTGCTAAATAAAACAGGCAATGACCCCTAGATTACAGAGAAAGCAATGATTAGGTATTAATAATTAAAAATACTACTCAATCCAAAGTAAGTCTTCGATTTATGTCATCTTAATCAGAACTGTCATTCTCTATGTCAGAATCAGATGCAGCTTGTGCCCACTCACACTGATTAACACTGGATACCGTGGGCTGAAATTGGTAAAGTTGGATATTAATATCAAAGTTTAAATGTATGTCCTCAATATCTTTATATTCATCTACCTCAAACATGATGAATTTTGAGCACAGGCACAGTAAAGATTGTTGAAATCCAAAGGTAAAAAAACACACTCCCTGTAAAACAGCTAGTTTAGCTAATCTAAGTTTTCAGGAAGAAGGCACACAACCAGCACATACCCATAAACTCATTTGTCTATACTTTAGCAACAGACTTTCAACAACATAAGTTTTAAGATGAAAAAGTGCATATGAACAGTCAATTTCAAACCGCCACTGTAAAAACAAAACAAAAACCCTGTAACTTAAATGAACTGTGTTTAGGGGTCCTTTAACTTTTCTTCAGTGAGAGTTGTGACATCAACTGATTTACTACATAAAACATTCCATTCTGTGACATTTGTCTTACTCACTGCTAGTCCCAGGGCTATCTGCTTATCTCTCTTTATAGCTGAGAAAGGCTGACTGAGCTGACACGTTTATTAGCTATGAAACTTTGTTGAAAGACAGTTCTAACCAGATTGAAGCTTAGCACACAAAGTAATGCTTTGAAGCACTGCTCAACTGAACGAAAGTGGAATAATCCCACAAACCCTCTACTTTTATCTAGTCCATCAGGAATCAGAAGAGCTCCCTTGTTCTACTGTAATAGCAAAACAACTGCAGGGCTCTGACCACTGCAGCCATAAAAATCAGCTTCTACATAGGAAATTTACTTACAGGTTCAGTGCAGTTTTTCTTTAAAACAGCCCAGCATTTGATTTGCTTTACACACTGCCACTGCACATTGCTTTGACAGCTTCCACTTTTTATCAATGATGACCCACCCTCCAAATCTTTTTCATGTTATGTTGCTGATCGATGCTTACAATTTAAATAGTACAACTACCTGAATAGTTTGGGCCTAAGTGAAGGGCATTATGCCTATCCACATGGAATTATTTCCACTTGCTGAAATACTCCACCAGTTCATTTAAGTCCACTTTGTAGACTGTCTTCCTTATTCCAGAAATTTACCACCTTTTTTGGTGACTTTATAGATTTATAGAATGTCATACCTAATTTATATGGAAAAGTTTAGAACTCATTGAAATACTTGAGATTTTCTAGATCTGTCCAAGCTTACAGCTCCTGGAAAAGCTTAGACTTTTTCAGAACATAGCAATACTTATACTCCCAGTTTTTCTCAGCTTTTCTGAAACCTGGGTGTCCAGGAACAAATATTTTTTCTGGGGATAAATACAGTGCACGTCACCTCTACAATCTTTTTTTACCTATCCAAGATTTTTGAAACTGTTGCCTGCCACTTCTACTAGCACACTCACCTCTGGGCCAGAAGATCATGGGTTCTAGTCCCACGTGGAGACTGGCCTCCTACCATAAATTCTGGACCACAAGCACAGCACAATGGAGGATGTTACACTGTCTGGGTGTACTGTCCTTTGAATTAGAAAATAAAATGGAGGCCCCTTCTCATCTTTGGTACTGTTCTGGTGGGTGTCCAGGTGGAACTTAATGAATGTAAGGCAATTTTGACAGACTACAGGACTTTCGCCAGTGTCCTGGCTGACATTCCCCATCCCATAAAACCAGGGTATGCAGTTGTCCAAGGCTGTATGTGGGTGTCGATATTTGAAATGGCTGCCACTACATGTTTACAGTCACTTCACTAGCAGCCACTCACTGCTTGTAAAGCTCTTTGGGATTCAAATAGCATGAAAAGTGCAATTTAAATGCTAATTCCTCCTCTTTTTTATTTCCTCCACAAAATCTATTAGTAAGATTAGAAAATCCCCCTTAGTGAACCCATGTTGACTGTCTTTTAACAGCTAGTGCTTCCTTCCTTCCTTCCTTTTCTTTCTTTCTTTCTTTCTTTCTTTCTTTCTTTCTTGAATTAACTTTCTGAACTGGCAGCATTACATATCCTGCATACTCAATGGAACTTTGTTTCAGTCACTGATCCTTTTGTTATGGTATCACTTTGATGTAGCTCACCATTTGCATGTCTGATCTCTCACTTTTAATAACATGGGGCCTATTTTCTAGTAGGCACTTGCACTGTATTAAATTATTTTGTTTACACCCTCCCCTTTGTTGAGCAATCTGGGATGTACAAACTCTTTTATGTATTCTGAAATGCTGGTTTGTTTACTCCGTGCCTGATGAAGGGAGTGGAGAGGTCTTGAAAGCTTGTGTAAAAATTCTTCAGTTAGTCAAATAAGAAGTATTATCACAAAAAAGTGTACTAGGTTTTCTTGTGACTAACACAGCACCACTGACCAGCAACATACTAATAGGTATACACTAGGGATGGATGAACTGGCTCTGCCACACTTCCAAACCCCACTGGACCAGGCTGACTTGGCTCTGACTGGGAAAACTGAGACATTTGTGTCTCAACCAAAATTGCAGAGTTGGCCCAGTTCAGAAGTGCGGTCTGTCCAGGAATAACACTCTCACCACCAGTACTGCATGGAAAAGGCAGGGCAGGGTGCAGAAATAAAAAAAAAAAGAATTTCCCCAATGTCTGATAAATACTTCAGAGTCCCTGGACTGTCACATGACCAACAAAGGCAAACACTCATGATCCTGGGGCACTGAAGGGAGCCAACCAATGAGAGTCTCTGTTCTGTGAATGACTGATGTTGTAGTCAATCCTGTATGTCAGCCACCACAGGGACATCCCTAGGAAGCAGTGTATCGAGTGCATTTGGTGCTTTGCATTCAAGGGAGATAGTCATATATGTGTGTGTGTGTGTGTGTGTGTGTGTAGAGAGATCCCCCCCCAAAAAGATGAAAATGAAACAAAATGTTTTTTCATTTTGTTAGAGAGGGAGAGAGGTAGAGTAGAGACTAACAAATTCAACAGCAGACAACAGCACAGTTCAGACACTGCAGCAGAATACTCTGTAAAAAAAAATGTTTCCATTAGAAAAACAGAGCAGAGAGAGAGAGAGAGAGAGAGACAGGCAAATTAATTCAACAGCAGAGTGCAGAGTAGACAACAGCAGAGTGCAGACATTGCATACTCCACAGTAAAAAATGAAAAAAAAAACAACACCCATTTTTGTTAGTCACAGAGAAAGAGTAGAGAGAGAGAGAGAGACCAACAAATTCAACAGCATATGAGACATATGAAGAGAGATGAAAGGAGCTTAATATGTATAGCCTCGAGGAAAGGAGGGAGAGGGGGGACATGATAGAAATGTTCAAGTACCTCAAGGGAATCAACAAAGTCCAAGAGGGTAGCATCTTTCAAAAAAAGAGGTGTGCAAGAACAAGAGGGCACAATTTGAAGATAGAGGGAGGGGGGCTCAGAGGTAATTTAAGGAAGTATTTTTTCACAGAGAGGGTTGTGGATGCATGGAACGGCCTTCCGGAGGAGGTTGTGGAGTCAAAATCAGTGGTGGAATTCAAGCATGCATGGGACAGTCATAAGGCAATTCTAGGGGGTGGGGGTAGGAAGAAGTAGGCTGCTGGTTAACTAGGATCTGCAGCTTATCCAGTAGGTAGGGAAATGGGCAGACTGGGTGGGCCAAGCGGTCCTTATCTGCCATCAAATTCTATGTTTCTATGTTTCAAATTCTATGTAGCAGCCAACAGCAGAGTGCAGGAAAAAAATTTAAGGGGAGCAGCAGAGTCAGATAAAATAGGAGGACTTTGTCTGAAGGTCACAGTGCTTCAGTAATTTTGAGGGGGGTTAATGACATACAAATTTTGAAGGGGGGTGTCACCCACATCTCAGTGTCTGTGTTGCCCATCTCTGTGCCTGAACTACTACTAGGTCATAGTGCCATACAGATTGTGAAGTGGGGTGGGGGTGGGTTCAAGTCTAAGACTCTGTGTTGCCCATCTCTGTGCCTGAACTACTATTAGGTCATACTGCCATAGTGTAGACGCTGTGTTGTCCATCTGAACACTACTAGTTCATAGTGCCATACAGATTGTGAAGGGGGGGTAACATCTCAGATTTTGTGTTGCCCATCTCCTTGCCTGAACTACTACTAGGTTATATTGCTGTAGTGTAGACTGTGTGTTGCCCATCTCTATGCCTGAACTCCTACTAGGTCATATTGCCATACAGTTTGTGAAGGGGTGTGTGTCACATCTCAGACTCTGTGTTACCCACCTGTGTGCCTGAACTACTACTAGGTCATATAGTGCCTCACGTATTTTGAGAGGGTGGTGTCATGTCTCAGACTCTATGTTTTCCATCTCTGTGCCTGAACTACTACTAGGTCATATAGTGCCTCACATATTTTGAAAGGGGGTGTCACATCTCAGACTCTAGTGTTGTCCATCTCTGTGCCTGAACTACTACTAGGTCATAGTGCCATACAGATTGTGAAGGGGGGGTCACATCTCAGACTCTGTGTTGCCCATCTATGTGCCTGAACTACTACTAGGTTATACTGCCATAGTGTAAACTCTGTATTGCCCATCTCTGTGCCTGAACTAGTACTTGGTCATAGTGCTATACAGATTGTGAAGGGGGGGGGTGTTATGTCTCAGACTCTGTGTGCCTACCTCTGTGACTGAACTACTACTAGGTCATATAGTGCCTCATGTATTTTGAGAGGGTAGTGTCACATCTCAGACTGCATTGCCCATCTCTGTGACTGAACTACTACTAGGTCATATAGTGCCTCATGTATTTTAGGAGGGGCTGTCACATCTCAGACTTTGTGTTGCCCATCTCTGGATCCAAACTAATAATGCTAAGTAAGCAATTATGTTGGACCCCCAAAAATGGATTCAGAATCAGAGTCTGTTATGGAAATGAAATATGTGGCCAATACCAGCAGCATGGTTGAAATTGGTACAGCTAACAATAAAAATAGCTCCCAAATCAAATTCAGAAAAAAAGGGAAATTCACTGCTGAAGAAATATTTAATACAATTGATGAAAATGAAGCAACGCAACCAGAAAATAATGATGCAATACCACCAGAAAAAGTTGAAGCAACACAACCAGAAAAAGAAAAGAATGTTGGTGAATCCCTGATTAAAGTAGTGCACCAAAATCAGCATTGCCAGAAAATAAGACAAAAGTAAAACACAGAAACAGGTAGCCAAAATGCTTAGACCAAGAAAGTCAATGATTAAGGAAAAGGCTATATCTAGTACCACTAGATGTGGCACTCCACGATATTCCACTCATGCGTATTGGGCTCCTTCATTGGAAAGCAGTGCGTCTGATGAAGAGCAGGTTGTAAATGTACAAGAAGAAGATAATGATCATGATGTATCACAGTAACGCTCTTCCAAAGGTGATGAATCAGAATGTGATACTGATGAGGAAGAGGATGACCTAGGTTCCCTCACCCAAAAAAGAAAAAACACATACAGCAAGCAGTACCAGTAGCCACAGTCAGTAGTGGAAAAACAATCAATAATCATGATAGATCTTCCAGAGACAGCCACATTGTGCATGAATCAGGGTCAGAAACAACTACCACTAAAACTGCTGCAATTCCTGGCATGATGACAAAATGTTCCACCTCAGTTGTGTGGAGCTATTTTCATATAAGTCCACAAAATGAATGTTTTGCTGTCTGCAACTTTTGTCATTGGGACGTTAGCAGGCAGAAAGTGAGGGGCCAGTTTGGGACATCACTAGAAAGGCATTTGCAAAGAGCACAAAAACCATTCAGCTGGGCAGCAGTCCTGAGCAAGAAACAAATATCGGTGATGAAAATAATCCTACAGACAATAGTGATGGTGAAGAAACTGAGAGAGGGCAGAAAAAAAAAACATATTTAGCTTCCCTGATAAAAGTATTTGGACAAACTACTGCTTTGCCACTGCATTACAATGGTTTTTGCCATTACTGCAATGCTTGAACAATAAACTGCCTACAGTAGATAATATCCAGTCACATTACAAATTAATCAGTTAATAGCTGAATTTATTGCCAAGGACCTGCAACCATGTTCTGTGGTGGAGAATGATGGTTTCAAAGCCCTTTTAAAACAGATTGCTCGATGTTACAACATACCAAACTGTAACTATTATGCAGCTGTTGCTATTCCCAAAATGTATGAATGTATGCTAAGAAAAATAAAATTCGCTCTTCAAGACAGTGAATGTTGTTCTGTGTACCTGACCACAGACATGTAGATGAGTTCTCAAACTACTGATTTTATATGCATCATAGCACATTGGGTGTCATGAGCGTCTTCAAATGTCACCACAAGCAGCAGTATACAGGAAGGAAGGCAAAGCTCTTTGCGTTACCATGTTTGGCAAGCATCAAACTGTTAACAATATTTTAGAAGATTTGTGTGACAATTTCTGAGTGGTTAGAGGCTCTGGAACTCATTGCTGAATTTGTGGTTTCAGACAATGGTGCCAACATTGTTAGTGCATTGAAACATGGTGGCTTTACTTACATTCCATGTTTTTCACTCATTAAATCTGTTAGTATGAGCTTTGTTTTCTAGTGACAACAGTATAGTAACAGTGGGAGCTGCAAAGAAAATCTGTGATCATTTTAGTCACTCTGTAAAATCATGTGGTATCTTAGCTGACCTCCAGAAAAAAAACAGCTTGCTAATACAGCAACTAAAACAAGATGTTCTGACAAGATGGAACTCAATGTTTTACATGTGTGAAAGACTTCTCATATGAAAGAAAGCAGTCCATGAATATACCATGGAGCATAATGTAGCAAATGGTGTGTTGAACTCATTGCAATGGAGCCTCATGGAGCACCTTACTTTGCTCTTGACTCCCTTTGAGGAAGCAACTCGACAGATTAACAAAGAGAATGCTACTCTAAGCCAGGTTATTCCCATCATAAACTTATTGAGCAAGGAACTCAGGAGGCTGCATAGAGGTTTTGAACAAAAAGGAGACAAATCTGGTGTATCCCTCATGGTCTGGCTGATACAGCAATTCCAAAACTGCAGAAGACTTCACAATATCATGACAGACAAAACATTCCTTCTTTCCACTCTTCCTGACCCTCAGTTTAAGTTGCAACAGCTGTCTCCTTCAGATTTTGGTGACTCTTATCAGGAATACAAAAACATGCTGATTTCAGCAATTGCACGTGAAAAGGAAGGAACTGTATTTGACAATACAAGTGAATCACAGTGATGTGAATGCTGCCTCTCTGATGATGCAACATCTATTGGTGGTGACAGCAATAATTTCCACTTAGTGCCACCATGTATTCCTTCATCAACACTGGGTAGTCCTGCACAGAGTCCTGTTTCACGGCTCCTGAAAAAGGCAAGTCATTCTGAAAAGCATACAGATGACTCTCGCACTTTTTTGGCAAAACTCATGGAAATTGATAATTCAGATGTGTCTGTCATGGAGACACCTTCTTTGTCTTTGCCTGATATTGTGGATGCCTATTTATGAGAACCAGTATTACTGATGGCCCTTTTGAGTACTGGCCGAAAAGAAAAAAACATCTGGCCTGCACTATATGCCTTTACTAGTAAGCTTCTTAGTGGCCTCCCACTAGTATTTACTGTGAGGTATATTTAGCACAGCTGGAAATGTTGTCTCCGATGGCTGCATGAGGCTTACTTCTGGAAATGTACAGCACCTTACCTTCCTAAAAGTCAGCCTCAACAAATTCTCTTACCAGTTCAGTGAAGAGTGGCAGGAACTTAAAAGCGATGGTGATGAACAGCTGCAACAGGTGTCTCCTAATAAGAGTGTTTCCTTGGTGGTGTTTAAAGATGATGATGATAGTATTTAATTTAATGATTTATTTCTTTGAATTCAAGGGCAAAGGTCAACAATCATAACAGAAAGATCAAGTAAAAAAAATTCCTTCTTCTGAGGTCACAGTGTATATGACCTCATATGTATTGCTCTATGTGTTTTTCATATTCAAATTGGGAACCACATGAAGTGTAATTTGTTTATTCAGCAAGTTAAAAATACAAACAGGGCACAGGCAATGAAGTGCTGGACCTCTGGGTTGAAGGGTGTGACCAAGGAGGCATCACAAAGGAAAAATACCTATGTGCATGCAATGCCACTGTGAGTGCCAGCCCCAGTAGTTCTCAGGTCCTGCACCATGCAGATCCCTGCTGGCTTGACTGTGGGGGAGCGGTGATGGGGCTGGAAACTGGCAGGTGGCCTTCATGGCAGGAGTAGGTGATGGTCAGGGCCAAACAGCTCTTTATAAAAAAAATGACTGCAATTATTAGTTGTGGAAGCTTGTAGGATATATCCAGAAACTGCAATGCCAGGTGTGAGAGGCAAGGTCAACCACATAAGTTACAAAACACAAGTGATAAATTATAATTGGCCATTCAGGAAGGAGTGTGTGGTATGATTTGGGAGCCATTATGCTTGCTATAACATGAAGTTGGCAAGCAAAATAATTACAAATAAAAAAAATAACATTTCAAGTCAAAAAGGGTGGGAGGGATGGCTGGGGCCCCATCACTTATCCTGCTCATGCTGCCTGTCTCCCAGCCTAAAGCATGGTAGATTCAGTGAAGGTCTACACTTTGCTGATGTGTTTCTGCTGTTGAATTCATTGGTCTCTCTCTCTCTCTCTTTCTCTCTCTCTCTCTCTCTCTCTCCCCTTCTCTCTCTCACTTTCCAACGTCTGACACACAGCCTCCGTTCACTGCAAAGCCCCAAATGACCTGCATACACTGGGCTGCATTCACAAACATTTTTTGGACTAAATCCCACACCACAACTCCAGTTACAGACCGAAATCTCTGAAGATGCAGAGATTGCTATTCACATCCCTAGCAGCCATGGAAGATGCTACGGCTGGTCCCACCAGCCATAACATTTTCCAGCAGCTGCAGGGATTTCCACAGCAACACCACCCACAAGCTGCCATAAATTTGGAGCCAGTCATAAACTGGCTCCACTTTTGAGAATACTGTAGCCATGGGAGAAATTGTGGGTCCACAAGTGGCAACCCACTTGCGTCGAAATTTCCCCGCAGCTGTGGGATTTTCAAGAGTTTTGTGAAACCAGCCCACTGTTTCCTATGAATGTCATGTGGTGGCTGATGCACAGGGTTAGCAAGAACAACAGTCAGTTTATTTTATTGCTGTTGGCTACTTGCTGAACTTAAAAAATGACATGAAAAAACTACATGAACATACCAGACACAATTTTTATTTTTAAAAGGTAAATTTTTATTTTTGTTAACAGAGGGCTCTAAAAGAATAATACTGATGCAGTTATCATAATCCAATGGACTAAAATAGGTCTACAATTCATCAGAGTAAATCAGAACCTTTTGGAAAAAAATCAGAGTCAGAATCAGAACTGGGTCCCAGCCAATCCATCCATCCATAGTATACACATCCAAGTGTTATCCCTTATAAAACAATGAATAAGACATTAATTTAACATTCATTTCAATGTTTTGAGGTAGGATATAACAGCAAGCATATAGAACAATTTAGTACCACATATAGGAAGGTAAAACAATATAGTATTACATATAGGAAGGTAGTAAGGCTTCATATGTGATTATACATTGCACACATACAGTATGTTTGATAGTCACGGACTACTGCATCTATGTTGTTTGAGTATATATTTCAGCCCTTTTCATACTCTAACATTATTGGAGACAAAAATCAATAGAAGTATTTCAAAACATTAGCCCTTGATTCAGGCATCAACCTTCAGATCCATGTAGTGATCGCAAGGTAGATGTCTCATGAGCTTCTTCTGTATCTTCATTTTCATTTCATTTTTACTGTTTTATCTGGTAAGCAGATTGGCAGGAACTGCCATTTTTCACAGTGACAAGTATACATAAATAACAATAAAAGCTACAACATACAAATATAGAACATTATATAAAACACGAGCTATCTGGACCTATAGCATGCTATACAGTTGGGTTTTAAATGCAATAAGTTTTACACACCCTAGCACAGATTCAGGCAAATTATTGTAATAACTGACAACCTTGTATTTGAAAGCTGGTTGGCCAAAGGAAGATACAAACAGAGGAACTGAAAAGACAAATCTTTTTTTGCATTCTGGTAAAAAAATGTAATACTTCTATGAAAGTTTTTTATTACAGAATGAGGCATAATTTCCAGTGTAATCTTATGCAAGAAAACAGAAGATTTGTAAGTGAAACGATCCTTCAGTGAAAGACAAGTATCTTCCTCTGTTTTATTGACCAATTGAGGTTTTCAGGCATAATGCAGTTTCAACTAATTGATGTGCACCCATTTAAGTACAGTTTTATAAATGCCCTTCTGGTTAATCTCTGTTTAGTAGGCTACAGAGAACATGTTGTCCTTAATGACATAATGGCCATTCCAAGTCTGTATACATTTCTTAAGCTTGAATTTATTCATGCTACAATTAAAACAGAATGCCATATTCTCAATCTGATATTCCTTAGGAGTTGTTTTTTCTGTCATAATAAGTCTTAGAAGCTTTCAAGCATCTATGTTTCTTTGTGCAAATGCAAAGACTTCTTGAAGATGCTCTTAGTTGGGTTACATATTCATGTGCTGCAGTAGCACCAGTTAATGTTTCATGCCTTTTTGGAAACACGAGGTGAAGTGGAAGTATCATCTGCCACCAGTCATCATTTGAAAAATGAGATTCCTATAGATTTTACTAGGGGTTGGCCTTATCACCATTGAAACGAGAGGAAGTTTTACATCCCCAATATTTTCCAGAAGTACTAACATACTTCTTTAGGATGCTCACAGTGGTTTGGTTTGCATATTCCACTTCTTCAGAGGATTCTAGATGGTAAGCAGCACACATCTTCCTTTGTATGCCCAAGATTGTCTGTTTTCGATTATCTTTGCTGTAGAATGGGCATGTCTGTCAGATTATATTCCCAGTGATAAGCCCCAGTGAAAAAGTACACAACTGTTGCTTTAGCTGTATGACGTGGAGCTGGTACTCATTCAAACCACTTTGTAAACAGACAGGTACTAGTGATGAGGTACTTGTTGCCTCTAGATGACCTTACAACTTGACCTACAGTACACAATCTGTCTGAATATCTGACTAGGGCATAGTAATGTCCTATGTCTCAGTGATAATGGCTGGAATGTGCAACAGCTTATACATCCCTTGATGTCATCTGTCATGTCTTTCTTCACGTATGGCCAGTAAGCCACTGTCTTCAATGTTTCTACTGTTCTCTAGTTTCTCCAATGAGTTCCAGATGACTCTTCATGAGCATGTTGCATCATTACTCCTCTGTAACTTAGAGGGACTACCTGCTTATGTTCCCATGGTGTTTTACCAGACTTTACCAGTAGGCTGTTCCACAAGTGGACATTATTCTTTGTACTATACAGGAGGTTCAATTCATTGTCAGTGTGTAGGTATGTTGTTTCAATTGGGGTCCTCCATGTATCCATACAATTTGCCTAGTGTTTTATCCTCTAGTTACATTTTAATCAAGTCTAAATTGTGTTTTTTGCTATACTGTTGTACTACTCAGCCAGTTTTGCATCTCCTCTCCTCTCCTCTCCTCTCCTCTCCTCTCCTGTTGTCAGGTAACCACTTCTACACTAGCTAGTTTTATAGGTGTAATATCCCAAGGTTCTCCATTCAGTGTACCTTCTTTTGCTAGTCTGTGTGCTAGTTTACACCCCTGTATATCTGGTCCAGGGATTCTGAAATGGTTCTTTACCTTTTTTCAGTACATAGTCAATCCTTGTTCCTGAACTAACTGCTCTGCAATCAGTATAACTTCTGCATGTACAACACTTTTACATCTCAAATTTGTCATACTATTGGCTTTCTAGTGTGGTAGATAGATAAGAACATCATGTCTAGCATAATCAGAATCTGTACATTTCACTAAGTCACATAAATTTGATTTTCTCTGTACTTTGTGTGGCTGAACACATGGGCTGTCAATTCTGAGTATTGGTTAGACTTTGGGACTAATTGGTACTTGAAGGGAAGAAATAGGAATGTCTTCACTCCGTACTACTTCTAAACCTGAATGTAAGTTCCCATCTTATGGAAGGTACACTTTCATCATAGTTATGAGGTCTATGGGCCTTCAATGCAGGATCCAAGGTTGAGGATGGTTCAGTATAGCCTAGAGGTTAGAGAAATGAGCTGTGAGTGAGCTTGGTACATTCTGCAGAAAGATCTGTGTTTGATTCCCTCAACCTCTACTTGTATACTGTGTGACTCTAAGCAAGTCACTTAACCTCCCCAGTGCTCCCGCATCACCCCTGAAAACAGGCACCTGTGCCTAGTGGGCCTTACCTGGATATCTAAGAATAAAATAAATAAATAAATAAATAAATAAAGTTCTTGCACTGAATGTTCCTCAACAGTACAAGAATGTAAGTCAGTTATTTCTAGGGCCACATCATTCTTCTTGTTCTCAGCATATCTTATTTCTAAGGGTAAGTGATGAGGTGTCAGAGTCCAAGCTTCAGTTCTGCTACTTGACACATCACTAGATTTAAGTTCTTGGCTCCCCAGAAATGCAACAGGTTGGTAACAAGATTTCATTTTTTTTCCCACAGATATACTTTCTAAAATGTTGTACTGTCCAAACAGTAAAGAAGAGTGCTTACTCATAATCTGAGAATTTATTTTCAATGTCACTCAGTGATTTGCCAGCATAGGCCATGAGACGGTTGTCTGGGTCATGTTTCCTTTACAGTATTGCACTGATACTTTCGTTAGTGTACCCTGTTTTAAGGTAGGGCTCCTTACCCTTTTGAGGGTAAGCAAGGCATGCAATCTTACTTAGGCTGTCTCTGAGTGCCTGCGCAGCTTCTTCTTGCCCTTCTCTCCACAACCAAGGTTCTGCTTTCCTCAGTAACCTGGTGCGATGGTGTGCCATCTCAGTATAATCCTGGACTAATTGGCATTAATAGTTATCGAGTCCTAGGAAAGTAGGTAACTTCTGCAGAGTTTGGGGTGGCTCAGTTGTTTCGATTGCTGGTATTTGGTTGTGCTGAGTGAGTAACCCATCAGTCCAACCTCATAACCTAAGTAATTTACCTTATCCTTGAATAATTATCCTTTGGTTTGAAAGAGTTTGGCACCAGCATTTTTCAGTTGATTCAAAACATAGAGTACTTGACGTCTTCCAGGTGATCCTCAAATGTGTTGAATATATTGTCCACATATACAAGATTTTCCTGGCTTTTGGCATCAGGCATGGCCTTGTTTAGAAAGATGTTAAAATCTGCTACAGAATTCAAGTACCTGAATGGACACCTGTTCTACGTGTACTGTCTCTTATCAAATGTGAAAACCAATCTAAGTTGGTCTTTGGGATCAACCTTAAGGGTCTAGAATCCATTTGTTATGTTTAGGGTTGTAAAATACTTTGTGTCCTCAAATTTTGTTGGTCCAGGTACTGTGTGTCATCATGGGCCAGTGTGATAATAGTACTGTACTTGTTTATTCAGTTGTTGATAGTCAATTGTGAGACCCCCCCACCAGTTTTCTGTTGGTTTTAGTACTGTTCAAATGGGTAACTTATAAACAGAATTAAATAAATAAACAGGGAGGCAGTATAGTGCAGTGGTTTAAGGCTCTGAGTTGCAAATCTGGAGACCTGGGTTTGAATCCCACAGCCCCTACTTGCACAGTGTGATCCTGAGCAAGTCACTTAACGTACCTGTGCTCCCAGGTTGCACCTGTAAACAAGGTTTCAGCTTCGTGTGTCTCACATAGTTAAAAAATTGGAAAAAAAAAAGAATTGACTTCCCTTATAGTTCCACACTCCTTTAACGTATCCAATATCACTTGTATGGACTCATAAATGCCAGTGGTATTCTGTACTGACATACGTACCCTGGGCCTTTGGTTGGGTCAGTTGGTATCTTAGTAACATGGAGGTCTGTTACCCCACAGTCATGGGCAGCTTTTGAGAACATTTCTTAGACACCACAGAACATTTTATATGTGCTCCTTGTCTGTTTCAGTTTCAGGTTTGTTATTCTGAGCAGCTTTGTCAATTTGTTCCTGAAACTCAGGGTAAGCTAAATTTTCAGTTTCTACCTGTTGTTCAGTTATATCAAAGAAACATTTTCAGTTTCGATCATCATTGCCACTTTTCTTATTTCCCCTGCTTCAACAGTTGTAGACAGTACAAGATCATTCTTTCCAATCTGGACGAATACAGTTCTTCTCCATCAAATGGCCAGATTACTCGGAGGGTAATTAATCCACTAGGTGAGGACCTAACGTTTTCCTGTTCTTCTTCATCCTTTGCATGTTTTCTGGTAGATTACCAATAACAGGAAAGGTAAGAATTAGATCATTGAATGATTGAGCAATCATGGTTCCTAACCTTGTGTGGGCTCCTATAGTAATGGCTTCTGGTGTGGGATTGAACACCAAAAGATTTGCAATTCTGTTGGTTGTATCCAAGCAGGATGTGGAATGGATCATTAAATTTAACTGCCGGTTTGACTGAAACAGTGCGTAAATGTCAGGCATTTTGGTAGAAGTGCCAGCCAATAAGGGTACCAGACTTCAAAGCCGCCGGCTGCCATATCATTTTTTATTGCTAACCGGGAACCCGCAAAAATCAAAATAAAAAATGAAAACTTCCCTTGCGTTTATTTCTCCATTGTACAATAGCAATATGCCACGATATGGTATGGGTAATGACAAGATTTATCCACTTCTGGTGTAGTTTCCTCACTCGACTGTGCCTCGTGAACAAACCACACCACCCATGGGTACATCCTGCTATCACCCATACCATATCATGCTATATTGCTTAATTCTAAACTTTTCCATTTTTGCTTACCTCACAATGTTGTGCAGTACAACTGTAGCACAAACAATGGCACATACACGTTCAGGCGACATTCGCATTTCACCATGCAGACAATGGAACCTTTGCTTCCATACACTGATGCATCTTTCAGTAGTGTTCCTTGTCTGCATCTGAGAAAAGTTGCAACACTTTTGAGCAGTAGATCTTGGGTTTAAATACGGTGTAAGAAGCCATGACTTCAAGGGATAGCCACTGCCTCCAAGCAGAAATCCCTTAACATATCCTCTCTCAAACCCTTCCCAAACTTCACTGTTTTGCAGTATGTACGAATCATGCATGCTACCAGGCCACTTCACAATGATGTTGGTGAACATCAAGTCTGCATCACAAATCACTTGGATGTTAACAGAGTAGAAATATTTTCTGTTCACATATATACTCTCTTTATTTATTTAGCTTTTGTTGACCGGGTAGGTACACTAGACAAGTAATATGCCAATTTTCAGGAACGACCCGGGAGTTTACAACAAAGGGGTACAGAGAGGTACAGAAAAGATACAAGTGATACAGGTACATAATGACAGCACAACAACATGTGGAAGTACAATGAGTAACATCATCAAAGAGTAACAGGTCATAAACAATAAAATATATTTCATTTTTGGCACAACCAGTATATGTGGTCATGGGCAATAATAAACACAGTGAAGTGCACAGGTACTTGATAGAATCTAGGGGACAAGCAAGGTTTGGCAGGCAGTTCCTGCGAGAGCAACAAGGGTCCAGTTGACAGGAGATGTTGCGCTAATGGGGGCTTGGGGCAATCACACGCTGAGGCAAGTTTCAGGAAGCCCCACAGGGATTTGCGAAAGCACTGATGTGAGGGGGCTGAGCGAGCATATTCAGGAAAGGAGTTCCAGAGTCTGGGAGCACACACGGCGAAGTCCCTGTCTCCCACGAGAGTCTGGGTGGGGGGAACTTTTAGCCTGGGAACTGAGTTGATAGGGGAAGAGGTCTGCTGGGGGAAGAATTTGTGCCAGCCCTGGGGGGGGGTGCCAGTTCTAATCACTTTGCCCGCGAGGCATCCTACCCCAAAGTCCCGGCACTTGGCTGGGGAGAGCCAGCAGAGCTTTTTGTATAGCTTGCAATGGTGGGTGAGATGAGGGGCGGCCAGGGCAAAGCGGCAGATGTTGTTATACATCGTGTGCCACTGCATGAGGTGGGTTTTGGAGGAGTGAGTGAATAGGTGCATTCCATAACTAAGAGAGGGAAGGAGAACACCTCTCGCAAGAGCCAGTCGAGCCGCGGGTGTAAGGTTATATTTGGCCCTGTAGGCGAGGTCCAGTTTGCAGTTCACTCCTCCGCAGACATTTAGGATGTAACTCCCCAGGTCAAGTTGTGGGTCAAGTGTCACCCCAAGGTACTTGACTGAGTGCACAGTTGGGAGGGAAGTTCTGTCCGGACTGGTAATACCCAGCGGGGCTGGTAGGGCTTTGAGTTTGGCTGCTGAACCAAATAGCATAGTCTGTGTTTTTTTCAGGTTCAAGACCAGTTTATGTTTTGTTACCCAGGCCAGGACACTGTTAAAGTCCTCAGACAAGCGCTGTTTGAGAGTAGTGATGTCCCAGGAGTGAGACATAATAACCAGGTCATCTGCCTATAGGGTGGCATTGCAGTTAGTTGCTGTCACTGGGAGTTGGTTAATAAAGAGGGAGAAGAGAAGGGGGCCCAAGACCGAACCCTGGGGGATGCCAGAGGTTACCAGTAAGGGCTCAGATAGGACTTTGTTGAAACTAGTCCTCTGCGTTCTTCCTTGCAGGTAGTCCATGAGCCATGTCATAGCAGGGGGGGAGAGGCCAAGTGTCCTCAACTGTGAACAAAGCAATGCATGATCGACAAGGTCGAAGGCTTTGAACAGGTCAATAAATATGACTCCAGAGAGTTTGCCCTGGTCCATGGCTGCTCTGATGCTTGAGGTGACAAGCAGGTGCTTGAATTCTAATATGAGTGCCACCTACTGCTTCAATCATGTTAGGAAATCTGGCAATGTCAAAAAATGTTGACTTTGTCTGATGAACCAAGGCTGGATCTTGTGGGAATTTTACAGATTTGTTTATTTTTCTTTGCAGTGCTAATAACACTCTCCTAACAATTCTGCTAGCTATAGGCTTGTGGATTCCGATGAAATTGCCAACCACATTTAGAAAAGAGCCAGTAGCATAATATCTAAGAGCCAGACATACTCGCAGCAATGCTGGTATACTGGGATTCCGGTGTGTAGGTGGCGCTATGTTTTCTCTAACTAAGCCCACAACCTCCAACACATGTTCCTTTCTGAACCTCATTCTCTCAAAAACTTCAGTGTTGGAAAAGTTTTCCAATGGGTTTGACCTGTCATGAAATACTCTCTCTCTATGAAGAGACCATTCAGATATTCAGCAACAATCATGTGTTCTGCCATCTTCACACACTCTCTCCCTGACTTCAAAAAAATGATCTGTTTAGTTTCTATAGGAACTTAGTCCAAAACCAAGAAATAAGCCTGGTACCAAGCAGGCTTATATATGTCATCTGATAAGTCCCCCAAAACACAAGTAATTTTTTATGCAACTGACTTAAACAATTTAAGACTAAGTAAATATTTTAAGTCCAAAAACAAGGTTTAACATTAGTCTAACTACTTTTATGCAACTGGTCACAAACAATTTGCAGTTCTGTTGGTTGTATGCAAGCAGGATGTGGAATAGATCATTAAATTTAACTGCCGGTTTGACTGAAACAGTGCATAAGTGTCAGGCATTTTGTGGCCTTTCTGAATATTAATCCTAAGGGGAAATTATTTCATACTACCAGGAATAAACTAATTTACTTCTTAGCATACTTTTTTTTATTTACTCTGCTTTATCCCCAGCTGCCAGCTGGCCCCACTGGTTTGTCCCCTCTACCCAGCCCCATCACCTGCCTTCTCTAGGACTT
Source organism: Neoceratodus forsteri (assembly GCA_016271365.2). Lineage (NCBI taxonomy): Eukaryota > Metazoa > Chordata > Ceratodontiformes > Ceratodontidae > Neoceratodus > Neoceratodus forsteri. The sequence goes on along the minus strand of CM057453.1, from coordinate 1,318,131,301 downwards.
ACCTCCCTCCCTTCTCCAGAGTGCACCTTGGCTTGCCCCCCATGGTGGGGTCATTGGGGGAGTGGCTACTCCTGGGTGGAGACTGGGTCAGTGTTCTGGGAAGGAGTGTCACAGTTGGTAGTGTGCTACCTGTGGTAGGGGGGTGGTTGTCCTCGTCCTCCTCAGCTGGTATTTTACCTGGTTCTCCCATTTCCCTGGGACACCAGGGAAGCTACACAAGACATGCACACTTTGGTGTGCTCTCTTGTTGGAGTGTGGCAGCATCCACCCTTCCAGCTGGTTGGCTCTGATGCACTGCCAACTGCGGCCACCCAGGTGGTGGTGGAGCAGCAGAGGCTGAGCACCCTCCCTCCCTGAGGTAGAGAGAATTCAGTAGGATGCTCATCTCACTTTTCCCAGCCAGCTCTCCAGTGACTCAGGCTCATTGCCAAACCCAGGTCATTGGTATTATGAGTGGTAGTACTACTACTGCATTAGCAGGCTGGTCCCGCTGCTTGGCATACTTGAGGAATGATCTGCTCTGATCTTAAGACCTGCAGGGTCAGCCTTGCTGGGTGCAGGTTTCCACTTAACAGTGACCATGGAACATTACTGACTAGCTCTACACATACAGCTTGTCACACGAGGATATCCAACCTTGTGCACATGGGGGACTTTAGACCTTCTACCACATATGTGTGATGCAATCTAATCTTTTTTTTCTATCTGGAGGCTTACAGCACAGACTTCCATGCTTTAAAGGCTACCTTCATGATCCTGAACATCCTTCATCTCATTTTGAGCCATAAGAGTCAAGTCTGGCTTCCACCTTTTTAACATCTTGTAGAACAGTTCACTGATTAGACAGTTCTATACTCAAGGCATTACACATAACTAAGTTCTATGCTTTGACTTGTATCCTATAATCACCCTCTTTCTCTTTATTGACTTTATAGAAGAAGTATGGGTGATTTGTTCGGTTCTCAGTTCCACAGTCCTCTGTACGGACTATGTATTCATGGTCTCCCGGCTTGACTACTGCAATGTCCTGTACCTAGGGCTACCGGGGGTTGATATCTGCCGCTTGCAGCTATTTCAGAATGTGGTGGCCAGGATGGTGACTGGTACTTCTAGGACCAGTCACATTATGCCTGTGCTCCATGGACTGCACTGGCTGCCAGTACAGTGGCGAATCACCTTCAAGGTCAGTTTGCTGACCTATAAAGCCCTACATGATCAGGGACCCCACTACCTGCAAGATCTCCTTCACCCCTTCTGCCCCACTCTGCCCACTCTGAGCCACCTACGAGAGATTGCTAGAGATTCCCAGGGTGCACTTGAAGACATTTGGGGCTTGATCTTTTGCATTTGCAGCCCCTATCCTGTGGAATTCTCTACCTCAGGTTAGAGAGTGCCTGACCATCCAGAGTTTTAAATCGGCCCTCAAAACTTATTTATTCCATCTAGCGTTTCCCGATGAGTTTGATTGATAGATATTTTATTATATAATTGCTGCTGTAAAAAATGTTAAATGTATGATTTTGGATTTTAATGTGTTTGTTACTGTATGTATATTTATGTTATGTACAGCACCTTGATCTTGGGAAAGGCGCTTTATAAATAAAATTGATTGACTGATTGATATTCAGAGGGCAAGTCCTCTGCCTCAGGAATAGTGTGAAACTCTGTGAGTGTAGAGATGATCTCTTCTTTTGAGAAGAAAGTCAAACCTCTGGTGGCAGTTTCAGATTTAATCACATCCTGTTCAGTTATGCAAACCATGTGGGCCTTTTCTTTCCACCTGGCCAAATTTTCTGGATTACCTGTTACAGGCAAGTTAGGTATACCTAAATGTATAGAATTCAGTCTGAACACTGAATTCAGTTCTCAGTGAAGCAGGACTCTGTTTGCTTAGGACCTGGACAACTTTTCCCAGATATGGTAGGCCATTTTACTTATGACCATAGAACTCTGAAAGTAGTCATCAGTTACTGCTCTGAACCTCTTCAGAAGATCATTTCCAACCAGGAAGTCACCAGGTGTCTTACTGGTAGAAACATAGAAACATAGAATTTGTCGGCAGGAAAGCAACGCTTAGCCCACCCAGTCTTCCCAGATGTTCCCTACCTAATCTGTTTCCAGTGACCCTTCCCTTCCCTGCATATTTTACTAATATTCCCCTATGTCTATCCCATGCATGCTTGACACCCCTACTGTTTTCACTACCACGACTTCTGTTAGCAGTCTGTTCCAGGCATCTACCACACTTTCAGTGAAGTAGTACTTCCTCACATCCCTCTTAAACTTCCTCCCTTCAGCTTCATTGCATGCCCCCTGGTTCTGGTGATCCTTCTCATTTGAAAGAGATTCCTCTTCTTCACTCTGTTCACCCCTGCGAGGTACCTGTAGGTTTATATCATGTTCCCTCTTGCTCTCCTCTCTTCTAGGGTATACAAGTTAGAGTCCTTAGTCTCTCCTTGTAGGGTGTTTTGTGCAACCCCTGCACCATTTTAGTTGCCCTCCTCTGAACTTCCTCCACTCTTGTCTATGTTCTTTTTGAGTTGCAGTCTCCAAAACTGGATACCACACTCCAGGGGGGGTTTCACCAGTGAGTAATTCTGTGGCAACATCGGCTCCCTCCTCCTGCTGGAGATACCCCTCCCTATGCCCCCCTTCATCCCACTAGCCCTATGCACTGCTTTGTCACACTGCCTGTCAATTTTAGGTCATCATTTATGATAACCCCAAGGTCATTTTCTTGTGGTTCACCCATGTTAGTGCGACAGTGAACCTGCCAGTGTCAATAACAGTGGAAGCATTTTACTGACAGCAGAAACATTGGCGGCCAACTTTCTCATCTGACACTATGTGTGAAGTGTATCAGCATGGAATGTAACTGAAAACAAACAAAATGTTATGCAAGTGACTCCAAAACATCACAACATATAGAAACCCACATATGCACCTACCTTCTGTATATTGCGGGAGGCTCCGTCCTCCGCACTCCTCAACTATTATTATAACAAACTCCAGGTCATGGCATGTTTGAGATACAGCTGCAATACTAACACCTTGCACACAGTGGATGGGGGAGTGAAAGGAACACATGAGGCAGAGATTCTAGATACCACACCACCCGACAGTACACTGTCAGGAAACCCAGAAGAGATAGCACTACATAAACATCCCAGTTACCTTAAAGAAGAACACCTGCAGCACATTTACCACCAACACACACATTCACAACTTCAATTACATCTCAGACATACACCTGCGAACACTGCAGTACTTGGCAGCACTATAAATACACCATGCTATAAAATATCACCCACAGCCTAGCGACCAAAACACTGAACACTGAAAAACCAAACTTGTAAAAATATCATTAGACAGAATGCTTTCACTCACATCATGGTGACAACATTGAGTTATCCTCCTGACAATATACCTTTTCTAGTTTGGTGACTGACAGTACCTCCCCCCATCCTATACTCCGCTGCTGGGATCCTGTGCACTAGGTGCATGTTTTGCACTTTTTGGCATTGAACTCCAGCTGCCATGCTCTTGACCACTCCTTGAGTTTCCAAAGATACCTGCACAGTCTCCCTATTGCCTTCTGAGTGTCCACCCTATTACAGCTTTTGGTATCATCTGCAAAAAGGCATACCTTCCCTTCCAGTTCTTCTGCAATGTCAGTTATGAAGACACTGAAGAGGACTGATTCCAGTACTGAGCCCTACAGCACCCTGCTGGTTCATTCTTCCATCATTAGAGTGTGTGCCATTAACCACCACCCTGTGTCACCTATCTGTTAATCAATTTCTTTTTTTTTTTAACTTACTGTTTATCCCCCGGTACCTGGCACAGCTCCACTGACCCATCTTGGTCGCGATCCACTGGTCAGACACCCCCATGAAGCCTTGGTTTTCTCCCCAGGTTGGGTTGGGGTGGAGGGAACCCCCAAATCTTTCTTGTTTTCATCGGGCCCCCATTGTAGCCACACTGATTGAGTGGTGAGGGGCGCCATTCTCGTCAGTGTGCTCCGCCAGGTCCCGATTTTTTCCCCTGTAACCCCTGGAGTCATGGCTGTGTTGTGACATCAAGGCACTTATGCCGACTTCCTGCCATGCTCCTCCCCTTCTGTGGCATCAGGCTGCTGTACCTCTAGCCTCCACCAGAGATCAGGCCAGCACTGGGCTATCATCCCCCCTTCCTCCCAGGGGAAGTGAGCTGTCCATTGAACGCTCAAGCTTCCCCTTCCCGACTGGCCCTCCAGCTCCTGGACTCATTCCCGAACCCAGGTCGCTGGTGTCACAGATGGTAGCACCACTGCTGCACCGGTGGGCTGGCTGTTAATCAATTTCTATTCCAGTTCACCACGTTGGATCCCACCCCATTGTTGCTCAATTTCTTTAACAGTCTGCTGTGTGGCAAAGTGTTGAAGGCCTTGCTAAAGTATAACTAGGCCATGTCCACTGCCCTCCCTGATCTAATCCCCTGGTCAGCAGTCAAATAAATCCATCATATTCATCTGGCATGACCTCCCTCCTGTAAATCAGTGCTGCCTGTAGTCTTGCAGCCTCTTTGTACTAAATATACTCCACCAGCCTTTCCTTAAGCAGGGTTTTCATTAGTATTTCCCCACCACTGAGGTAAGGCTGACCAACCTGTAGTTGTTAACCTCATTCCTGCTATCACTGGTATGTAGAGGGACTAAGTCTGCTCTTCTCCAGTCCTATGGAATCACACCTGTTTCCAGTGAAGTGTTGAATAAGGCCATCAGTAGGACAGCTAGCACCTCCCTGAGTTCCTTTAGTACCCTTGAGTGTATCATTTCCAGTCCCATAGCCATGTCCACCTTTAGAGCTGCAAGTCCCTTTAGCTCTTTCCTCTGAAATTGGACTTGTGTCCACCTCACCTCCCCCCCTTTATTCCTGCTACTCCACTGCGGTCTACACCCTCCCTTCACTGTGAAGTTTGAGCAGAAACACCTGTTCATGATGGCAGCTTCTTCTTGGTCCTCTTCTGCACAGTCTCCTCCTGCTGCCCTCCTAATCTTCACTGTTTCTCCCCTTGCTTTTCTCTTCTCACTTACATATCTGAAGAAAGTCTTATCCCCTTTAGCTACTGCTTTGGCTATTCTTTCCTCTAACTGTACCTTTCCTCTTCTCACTGTTTTACATCATTCCTTCTGTTTTACTTGGTATTCCTCCCTGTCCTGCTTCTCTCTGTGTGTTTCCTTATACCTCTTGAATGCTACTTTTTTTCTTTACTACCTTGGTAATGTGCACTGGGTATTTGGCATTCATTTTACCAAACCATAGATAGAGATGTTGTGAAGTTTTAATTCACCGGTGAAATTAAGATAAAGTTGCCAAATTCACCTCCATGGATAATTTTATGATGTTTTTCTATTTAACTCATTGCCTCCACAGGAGCTCTCTGAAGTTGCACCACTTGTCTCCTGTATACTGTTAACAGTAAATCATGGGCCTTTCAAAGCAAAATCATGCTATAGTCAGTATGCCACAAACAAATCCTAATAGCTCAAGAACTCTAAGTGCTAGATGCAAAGTATGAGTGGCAAAGTTATTCAGCACAAAATTACCTTTCCAATGGTGGTATGCAAATAATAATATGTAATTTAGTTTTTTTTCTATGCTGTATGAAACAGCAAAGAAAATATTTTTTTTCACTAAAACAGGCAACATAAGCCATACACACCATACCATAAACAAATGCGAATAACTCCTAAAGTACATGTGATATACACAAAATATCAGTGGCAAAGTTGTTCAGCACAAAATTACATTTCCAATGATGGTATGCAAATAATAATAATATGTAATGTAGTTTTATTTTCTTTGCTGGTTGAAACAGCAAAAAAATATTTTTTTCACCAAAATTAGGCAACATAAGCCATACACACCATACCATAAACAAATGCGAATAACTCCTAAAGTATACATGATATACACAAAATATCAATGGCAAAGTTGTTCAGCACAAAATTACCTTTCCAATGGTGCTATGTAGTCAAATATATATTGTATTCTGTTACATTATATATTGAAATATATAAGTGACTTCTCCAGACATTGCAAGGGCACACTGGAAGTCAGTAGTTGACTTCTGCAGGCGTCCTCAGGACACACCAGTGTATTTTACTGATGACTACAGGCGTCTGCTAGGAGACAATGAGTTAATAGGAAGTTTGACATTGGTAACTTCACCTGTAACTTCTCCTTAGGGTACATCAAGGAGAAGTTGGATCAAAATGAAGGTACTGATATACAAAAGTCTCAAGGTCCACAGTCCTTTGTTCCCTTCACTCTGCAGCCGGAAGACCCTGTGCCACCCCCACCACCCCGTGGTACCACCACAGGCTGCATCGACTCATCACTCTTAGTCAGGAGCAATTTTAACATTTTTTTTGACTGTCTGTGATCCAGTTACATTCTTCACAGTCAGTGTAAAACACTGGCAAATACCCAGAGTGCTGCTACCACTGCAATTGGGCTTAGTACAATTTCCTCCCAACCAGAGTCAAATACTACCCCAGGACCTGTGCCTAATGTGCTGTAATGCACAGAAAGGAGCTACCAGCTGTTTGGCCACTGGTCCACATATCCATACTGGGGATCTATTATGAAGATCAGGCTCAGTGCCACCACCACCTTTTCAGTTGGCATTTCTTAGGGACCTAGTTTTGTAGTACTCACTGAGAGCTTTTTTTAAAATATAGCGTGTCTCTTAACTCCAGAGATTGATGGAGTTCCAACTTGTTAAAGTTGCAGTGTTATCCAGAGTGCTAGAGAGTCACCAAACAAGACAGCTGTGTAGATCTTTAGCTTCACACTAGGCTTTTAAAAATTGGCCAAAATCTATCAGCTAACTAGCTAACAAGCTGCACATCTTATTATCTCAGAATAGAATCTCTCCTGGTCATTGTGCTGATAACTGCTACTGAAGGTATTTCTCTGCTTATCCAGTGGAAAATTTGATCTTCATAAATGGTACCAACTGGCAGCCTTCTAAAGTGGGAAATGGTGTCGGCTCAGAATCTCACCTTGGTTGATGTAACAGATCTCTCTGATATAAAACATTTGCTCCAGACACTTATCGCTGATATTCCTCATCTGAGACAATTGATTAATCAGCTAGAGGAGCATCTGGAAGCTGCAGGAATCCCTCAAAGTGGATACAGAGATTTTACTATGCAAGTTGAACCCCTCATGGCCGACCAGGCCGCAAGAGTGACCCAGCTTGAACAGCAAGTGAACTATCTGTTCCAAAAAGTTGATGACCTTAAGAACCGCCGTCACCAAAATAACCTCCAGATAGTGGGAATACCCAAGGGAATGACATGGTATCATTTCTGCAAGCCATGCTCCTGAAATCACTCAGTTATTACTGGGACCACCCTCTGGAAATTGCATGGGCCTACCCGCTCACTGACTCCACAACCTGTGACAGCTGTCCTACATGCCTGATTATAGCTATTTTTCTCCAGTATAGTGTGAAAGAGCACACCCTAGAATTAGACAGACAAAAAAGGACCTCTGGCATGGAATGGCCCACAATTTATGTGTTCCAGGATTTCTCCAAAGAACTTGCCGATAAACAGAAAGCATACTCTGTAATCAAAAAGGAACTGGCCCTAAATCATGTTAAGTATAGTATGCATCACCTTGCCATTTTGAAGATCTTACAGGTGAATAAGTGGCAGACCTTCCAGTCTCTCCAAGAAGCTCAGATGTTTTTTAAAAACATACTGAAATACCAGAGAGGAAAGCATGGCTCTGATAGGCAGCCTCTGAGTGTATTAGACTCCCATAAAACCATGCTGACAGGTGCTGACACAGAACCTTTAGGCCCATCTGCTGACCCCAGGCACACACTTCTTCAATAGGTGCCTTTTCTCTCCCTCCCTCTCTCTCTCTCTCTCTCTCTGGGAACCCTGCCACACATATAAATCTATACAACAATGATAAAGTGGGAGGGACACCACCCGGTTAACTGACTCTCCACTACAGCACTAGCCGAACAGAAGCAGCCATAGCACTCCTCATGCCTCCCCAAGCTCCAGCTCACCATCATGAGAGTCAGAGCCCCCAAGCAAACTTCCCAAAAAACCAGTGGACACAGAGGACAAACTCATTCCTAACGCAGAACAAGGTGACCTTCTAGTAGCCATGGACTTAATGGTCAAAATCCCCCCCCCAAAAGTTGAAGTGTCCCAGATACCAGATGAACAGACCTAGTAAATGGAGTCCCACAAGGTCAGCTGGACTTGATGACTGCAACCCCTTCTCTCTGCCCCATAGGACCTCCTCACTGAAACTGCTTACTTTTTCTCTTGGGACTCTTTAATTCTCCCTCCCCATGTGGACTGTTAATACCTCCTTTTTTATTCTATTAGTATCAATGTAAAGTGCCATGACTCACTTTATATTGCCCTTTTGTTGCTGCTTTCATGACTCACTTATGGGGGGGGAGCAGCTGAGAAAAAGAGCTCACTCTGTCTTGTGGTTATGGGGATTGGATGAATCACCACTTAAGGGGCTACAAACTTGGCATGCTTAGGTACTCCCTTCACCTACATTGAAGTCGCTTCTTCACCTTAGTCAATGATTGCCTCAAACTATGGATGAGTTCACACCAGTCGGGGACATCCTAGCAATAATGCCAGCATCCCCTTTTGTCCCCTCTTCTGCTCTGTTATATAGATGAGGAGACAATTCTATCTTCTCAGCACAAGTGGCATTACCTCCCCCTCAGCAGGTGACCTGTCTCCTGCATCACAGGACCACATTTCAGGTTTAAGCTTTGGTCACCCCCACTGCTGTAGTTTTCCCTTTAAGAGCACCCTCAGATCCCACCCCAATCAAATATGGAGCACGCCTTGACATTCCATTGCCTACAAACCCTGGTGCACCAGAATGGCCATTCCTTGTGGAACGGATTTAGCTTATCCCTCCTTTGTTTTCTCGATAATAGAGCCTAACTGGCCTCTGCTGCTTACCCCAAATATATGCCTGATGACAGGGCTGTATACTTTTGTGTCTCTCATTCTTGACCTGAGCACACTTCTAAATACTGCCTCTCTAACCTGGCACTCTTAGGAGCCTCATACGGTGTCCAGCTCCCAGGTTATCAATGCCCATTTTCACTTGGAAGTCAGCCCACAATACTGGAAACCAGCATCCCATCTAGGCACCCGAGGGCTGGTACATTCTCTCATACTCCTCTGTATGGGTTATCTATGGAGTTTAGAATGGCCATTTCCCTACCCCAGGATGATTATATCCCCTCACTGTTGTAATTTTGCACCAATACACTAACAGTAGCCTCACCCTTGAGGCAGCCCTAGACAATTACTCATAGCCTAGCTGGAGCTATTGCTAAGTAGGTACCTACATTCTGTTCTTACCCAATCATGTCCTCACAATTCTTCGGTGGCTATTGCAGGATGGTGGAAGGCAGGAGGTTGGGTATGACACCCTTTGAGTACTGTTCCTTCCACCCTCAGATTTTTTCTTGTTATTTGCTGCACTGTATTTGTTACATGTTCTTTTACACAACACCTTTTACATTACCTTTCCATGTAAGCTATACCTTTTGTAGGTACATATTATTTAGCCAAAAGTACTCTGCTCTACATCCCTAGGTAGCCCTATGAAGAATTGCTCATGCTTTTATTTCCCTTACCACTTGGCATGTTTTATAAAGGTTTCTACTATTGCACAGCTGCAGATTCTCTGCACCCCACAACCATGCCCCCATGGGCAGTCGGGCCCATACTTTCCCTGGCCAACATGAAACTAGTGGGAAAACATCAGTCATGTGCTGAAATACCCTCTCTTCTGCAGGCTATGTCACAATATGGCTGACCAAAGATCATTATATGGAATGTGCATGGCAGAAATCATCCAATTAAATGAAAACAAAATCCTTTCTTTCCTAGGAGCTGCCAAGTGTGACATTGCTTACTGCCTCCCTTAGAAAATGTGTAAGCTAGTCCGAGTCTGGGTTGGGCAAGAATTTGCTTCTCACTACACTCACAAAAAGAGGGGGGTATTAATTTTACTGTGGAACAATCTACCCGTGGTAGTAACCCAAATCTGGAAAGCTACAGACAGCAGATGGATCCTGGTGCAGGGGAAAATCCAAGTCAAAGAGATCTTACTAGGTAACATACAGTATATGCTCCCAACCAAGATGACCAGGATTTCTTCTTCAGTCTTCTGCAACATACTGTATGATGGAGCTAAGCTCCAGTGACACCTCAGTCTTTCTTGGGGGGGATGACTTTAATTTCACCTGGGATCCCCTTCTAGATAGACATTCCCAGACTGCAGGCCCTCCCTGTCATGTTTGTAGCAGGCAGGTGACCACTTTTCAATGAACTTTCACTACAAGACTGTTGGCAAATTCAGCATCTCTCAACTTTGGACCTCACCTACAGATCCCCCAGGTTTCTGTCACATAGTTGTCTGAATTATTTTCTCACCAGCGCAAAATATTCCCATGAAATCATAGACAGCTCCATTCATCCTCACAGCAATTAAGCAACTCCCTATTAACAAGGCCCCTGGCCCTGATGGCCTCAGTGCTGCATTCTACTAGTCCTTTGAGGATCTCGTGACACCTCTCCTTTTTGGAATGTTTATGGAATCCCTGGCTGCCAGCTCTCTCCCACCTATACTTCAATAAGTAGTGATCACAGTCTTCCAGAAGTCCAGAAAAGATAAAGCCCAGTGTTCCAGATATCCCTCATAAACATGGATACAAAAATACTTGCTAAAATCCTGGCTAGCCATCTGAAGCAGGCCCTTCCGTACCTGATAAATGGCTCTCAAGCCTGTTTCATCAAGCAGACACAAGGCACAGACAATCTCTGCATGGTAATAAATCTGTTATATCAGTCCCAAACTAGGCAAGACAATGCAGTGTTCATGGTGGTCAATGCAGAAAAAGCTTTTGACTCGGTGGAGTGGTAATCTTTATGGAATACCCCTTAATAAGGCTGGCATTGGCCTCAACTTTATTAAATGGGTTTGAACTCTATATTCCTCACCTAATGCAGTCACGTCTTCATTTTGACAGTGGAAACCCTGAATGCAGTGCTTCGGTGACACCTAGACATTAAGGGCATCCACATTAGGAGCAAGCCATTCACCACATTACTTTATGCTGATGACATTCTCACCATCTCACTAGTAGAGCAATCCCTACTTGCCACTTTTCAGAATCTTTCAAATTTTGGTTCCCTTTCTGGTCTGAAAGTTATCTGGGGCAAAATTGAACTGCTACTGATTAAAGATCGCAACCCCAGCTGGACATAGTTGGTTCCCGTGCCCCTTACATGGGCCCCGGAAGGTATCAAATACCTTGGTATGTGCATCCCCCCACACATACCACCTTGCTCTCATGTAACCTTCCTCCCCTCCTGGAGGAAATCAGACAAGATATGCATAGATGGTAAAATCTCAGTCTTTCTTTTACAGAATGTATTGCAGCATTAAAAATTATGGCTTTTCCTCACTTGCTATAGTGCCTCAACAACTTGCCAGTAAGAATTTCAGAAAAAAACTGGCATCAAATATAAATGGTTGTATCCTGCTTTTTATGGGGCAAGCAAAGACCCCAGTTCAGAAAAAAAGACCCTATGTGCCCCCATGTATAAAAGTAGTTGGAAGTTACTGCATATGAAACATTACCACATTTCTCACCTGTTTGGCCAAACCCTATTCTGGATGCATGGAGCTGGTAAAGACTCTCCTCTGTGGTTAGAAGCTGAGCAAGGTGCCTTGGGAGACACACCCATTAGTACACTACTATAGACACCAAAGGACAAGGGGCACTTTCTTTCTCCCACTATGATGTAAACTAGATATATTTGGAATTAACTCATGACAATGAGAGTTTGGAAGGGACTTTTAATCGGCCCCTTGGAACCCCATGGCTTAACCCCAGCATCACTATTGAGGGCAAACCAATCAGATGGTGAAGATGGGAAAATGCAGGGATTCAGACTCTGGCTCATCTAGTATGCCCACAAATGAGCATTCTTAAATCCTTTGCACAACTGCAACTAGAGTTCCACCTCCCTCACTCAGAACGTTGGCTATTTCTACAATTGTGACATGCCCTGAACCAGAGATTCAATAAATACTCCGTCCTCCACCCTAATGATATTTCCATTACTTTATCACACTGGTTTCACAGCCCCAAAATCAGGAAAAAACTGATATATCAGCATTGTAAAACTCTCTCCCAACTGAACTAGGATTCACATTGAATGAAATGGGAACATGATCTACAACTAGTCATCACCCCAGAGAGCTGGAACAGATGCTAGGTAAATGCTCATGTGGGTTCTCTGGACCCCAAACTCCAGCTTATTCAGAAAAAGATTTTAGGCCATTGGCACACAACCCTGGCAAACCTCACCAGATTAGTTGGCTGAACAAGCAAGGACAGGCTAGGGCGCACAAGCGGGGATGTCCGGGCAGCTCTCGGATACCTTTTGGGAAGAAGGAGCAGTATTACCTGAAAAGGTTTACTGATACATTCTGGCATTCTTGGGGGTGTGGGTAGCAGGAAGGAGTGTGGGGACTGATTCCAACATAGATATTTACACAGCTGAGATAGTGTGTGTGATCTTACTTGTGGGTTGTTTCCCCCCACTGAGATAGTGTGTGTGATCTTGCTTGTGGGTTGTTTTTTCCCCGTCTGTACTGGCTAGTGATTAATATTGTATTGTGTGCTCCTTACTTGTTTTTTCCTCATCCGTACTGGCTATTTAGCATTATGCTGTGTGCTCCACACTATCTTTTATTCCTTGTTTGGCTCCAGGTGAGGTGGTAGTGGAGGGGTTATTGAGCTAGCTACCAGAGTAAGCTGATTGTTTCTGGGACCAGAGGCTAGCTCCCACTCACCCCTAGGGTCCTCTACCATTATAGGCTTCCATTAAGGGGTCATGTCCTCTATACAAGGATACATGGCTTATCCAATTGAAATAAAGCAACACAGTGATTCATAGGATTGAACATTCAACAGGACAATTATATATATATATATAGATATATATATATATATATCTATATATATATATATATATATATATATATCTATCTATATATATATATATATATATATATATATATATATATGTGTAGAGGAAAGAAGGGGGAGAGAAACATTTTTTTATTACTTTTCAGCCAATCTTTGTTTCTGGCCACACTTAATGTCCTGGGGAAACATGAACATCATAAACTACCAATGGTGCAGAGCATCCTTTCAGAGAGCACTCATACAGGGCCTTGTGCACTGCCCCACATGCTGGACCATAGGGGATTTAAAAGCTCAGCTCAGAGAAGTCTGGGCCCACATCCTCCACCTTCAAAACCTACTACTCAGCAACAAGGCCTTGGGATCTCCTCCGCTGTATCACCTCCAGCAAGAATAAATCCCACTCCTCCAGAGAAATCCTAATTCTGAAGAGTGACAGGTGGTAAGGAGGGGCAGAGGCAAACCACACAGGCCTCAACAGCAGTTCCCAACCATGCAGCAACCATCCAAACAACTAACAGATTTGCATCTTTAGCCACTGAGCTGGTCAAGGATAGCTATTCAGGACCAATGAATCATCAGTTACAGGGTGGAGAAACCAAGATGCCTGATATTAGGAGTAACAGGAAATTACTCATTTTAGGAGATTCCATGATCAGAGGTGTGGAATCTCAACTATACCAGGATACTAGTACAAATGTAGTGGTCAGGTGCCTACCTGGAGCTTCAACTAAAAGGGATATCAAGTGTATCAATAGGATTCTAAACAAAGAAGGAGAGTGCACAGGTGTTTTTGTCCATCTAGGTATAAATGATCTTGCAGCTCAAACAGTGGAGGAGACCAAAAAGCACCTAGCGCTCTTAGGAGACAAACTGACTTTTCACTCACCTGCCATTGCCTTCTCAGAGGCCCTCCCAGTATGGGAGAGGATGGAGGTGTCCAAAAAATCTGTAAAAAAGAGAGAAATTAAACGCATGACTTTAGGGCTGGTGCCTGGAGAAGGGCTACCATTTTATCGGGAATTAGAGGGACTTCTGGGACAGATAAACTGCACTTAACTAGGGAAAATGTAAGAGCACTGGGGCCAAAATTTGACATCTTTGTGGGATGTTTAATCTAGGCACTGGGGAGTAGGCAGCAGCTCCACATGGCCCTGTTGCCTCTCCCCAAAACACAGGTTTTTCCTTTTCTGCGAAAATAATAAAAAACAGAAAGAGCATTCATTAGATGAAGGACCAAAGGGTGCACCATAAAAGGGTGCAAATGAAAGACATGACACTAAAAGCAACATATGTTGGGTTTGGAGAGCCATGTATACCAACGCATGGAGTCTCACAAACAGGGTAGCAGACCTTACTGCAATAATTACAGAGGCAAATCTAGACTGGGTCACCATCATTGAATCCTGGTATAATGATAACCACGACTGGGGAACAATGATCCCAGGACTCTGTCTCTTCAGGAGGGACAGGAAAGGGAGAAAAGGGGGGGGATGGCGATGTACAGTACGTAAGGGAGGGAATAAACACTACAATGATCCAAACTGCTCAGACCAAATCTGAAGCATTTTGGGTTACACTGGAGGCTGAAAATGGCTCAGTGACTCAGATAGGAGTAATTTACAGACCTCCAGTGCAGTGCTTGGAGGGTGACAAAGATATCATCTAAACCATGCACAGGAGACTGACAAAGGTGAGGTAATCATGGTAAGTGACTTTAATTTGCCTGATATAAGCTGGAGTACCTATACAGCAGTATCAACAGTTATCAAAGACTTCCTGGAAGCTCTGCAGGGCAAAGGCCTAAGACAACTGGCAAGAGACACAACAAGGGGTGAAGCTGTCCTAGCCCTAGACTGCTACTCACCAATGGTGAAAATATCTTAGCAGTAGAAGTTGAGAGCCACCTGGGATCCAGCGACCACCGTATGCTGTTGTTCCAGGTAGGTGTGGCTGCTGAAACAAGACACTCAAAAACTAAAGTACTAGACTTTAGAAGAGCAGATTTTGCTAAAATGAGAGAACGCCTTAAAAACAACCTTGTAAAGCAAACAAGTGAGGGGGGGAGATTGAGGGCTACTGGGTACACATAAAGAGGGCTATAACAGAAGCATCAAATCAGTGTCTAAAGAAGGTGAGTAAAGCAAAGAAGAGAAGAAAACCACTCTGGTTTTCTAGGGAGGTAGGCACCAGGATCAGGAAAAAAGAATTGCTTTCAGAAGATACAAGGAAACTGGATGCGACAAAGACAGGGACACATACAGGGTGAAACCGAATGAGGTAGGCAAGACAATTATGGCTGTGAAGGCATCAACAGAAGAGAAGATAGCTAAGGAGGTCAAGAAGGGGGACAAACCTTCTTTAGGTATATATGAGGAAAGAGGAAGATGGGAGTGTAGTCAGAATCACAAGGGATGGGGGGGCAAGCCGAGGACGACAAGGAAAAAGTAGAGATCCTCAGTGGATACTTCTGCTTTGTTTTTACACAGGAAGAGGATGATTGTGTACCCACACTGAGTGGAGACAGCACAGTCAATTATGAAGTTGACCCAAGACCATTCACAAGAGAAAGAGTCCTTGAAGAACTGAGGAAACTCAAGGTGCACAAGGCAATGGGCCTGGATGAAATTCATCACAGGGTTCTCAGGGAGCTATGTGAGGAGCTTGCAGCACCCCTGGCTGAACTATTTACCCTATCACTTGAACTGGGTGAGGGCCCGAGGGATTAGAGAAGGGCCAATATTGTCCCTCTTCACAAAAATGGGAGTAAGGAAGTGCCGGTTAGCCTCACCTTTATTGTAGGCAAAACAATGGAAGCACTGCTCAATTCTAACCTATCTAGAGGAGAGTGGTAATTTGGACCCAAAGCAGCATAGTTTTACCACAGGAAAATCATGCCAGACAAACCTAATTGACTTCTTCAACTGGGTTACCAAAACAGTGGCTCAAGGAAGTGCTGTGGACATAGTATATCTGGACTTCAGCGAAACCTTGGACGCTGTACCACACAGAAGGCTACTAAACAATCTCGCCAGCATGGGAGTAGGTCAGAGAGTGGTAAATTGGATTAGAAGGGTTCCACCCACTCGCATCGACAATGAAGTTGTTGAAATGCAGCTTGGCAAAATCCACAATGTCAACAGGCAAAATTTCGCCAGTCAGACACTGAGTGTTTTTCTGCAGGGGGATGGGCCCCCCATGCCTCCCATGCAGGGGCTCTGCCCCCGCAACCCCCAAATCTAAAGATAACAAACTCTGAGTCAGCGTTTGTTCAAAGCGGAGGGACACACTTGTGAAATGGCAAATTTTTGCCAGTGGACCATTACAGTGACAATTTCAAATCCTGTTGAAATTGTCACTGTAATGAGATTCACCATTGAAACTTCGTTGTTTTGACGGTATGCTGATTAGAAGCTGGTGGAGTGGGAAAACCCAGAGGGTACTTGTGAATGGCACATTATCAGAAGAAAGGGAGATGACTAGTAGCATGCAGCAGGAGTCGGTGTTAGGTCCCATCCTCTTTAATGTCTTTATTAGAGACATAGCAGAAGGCTTGCGTGGTAAGCCTGTTTGCTGATGATACAAAGATATGCAATAGGGTCACCATCCCTGGAGGGGTGGAGAAGATGAAGGCAGATCTCAAAAAGTTGCAATTGTGGTCAAAAACCTGGCAGCTGAAATTCAATGCCAAGAAGTGCAAAGTCATGCACCTAGGGGAAGGCAACCAGGGAGAGGAATACCACCTGGGGGGGGGGGCAAGAAACTAGAGACCACAAAGCAAGAGAGAGACCTGGGAGTGATTATAAAAGATGACCTAAAAAAGACCAAGCAGTGTGAAAAGGCTGCACTAAAGGAAAATAGGATGCTGGGATGCATAGGATGGGGAATAACCAGCAGAAAAAGAGAAATTGTAATGCCACTGACTTGATCACTGGTAAGACCACACCTGGAGTATTGTGTTCAGTTTTGGAGACCACATCTCAGAAAGGACATAGATACTGTAGATTAGAGACCATGCAAAGGAGGGCTACAAAGATGATACTGGGCCTGCATCAAAAATCATATGAGGAGAGACTGAGAGGTCTCAACATGTATTCCTTGGAGCAACTAAGGGGAGGGAGGAGACATGATTGAAACCTTCATATAAATGAAGGGACTAAATAAGGTTCAGTTCTAGGATCCCCTTTCAGGTAAAGAGCCATATGAGATCAAGGGGTCATGATAGCAAAATTGGTGGGGGGGGGCAAGTTCAGGAGGAACACTTGTAAGTTCTTTTTCACCTACAGGGTGGTCGATGTGTGGAACAACCCCTTCCAAGGAGTGGTGGAGGCTAAGATGGTTGGGGCTTTCAAGAATACTTGGGATAGGTACAAAGGCACAATAACACTGAGTAGCAGTTAAGGGTGGGGGGTAGGATCATGTGCAAACTAGATGGATCATGTGGTCCCCTTCTGCCATCACTTTCTATGTTTCTATGTTTCTATGTCTCTATGTAACAGCCCCTTCACACCCTGATAGCTGGTGGAGATGTCAAAAATCCTCTGCAGACATCGCATGCATAATGTGGGCTTGCAAAGTTATTCAACCCTTCTAGAAGTCTGTCATGCAAAGTTTTGACAGCATCCTCCAAGTCCAAACCCCTTCACACCCCAACTCTCCTCATCCTAAGTGACCCAGCCCAATTAGCAGGCATTCCAAATCCCATGAAGGGATTCATACACCAGGCTGCCATGGAAGCAAAGAGATAGAGCTTGCTTAAATGGAGCCAACTGCCCCCCCCAAATTACACCAGTGGGAATCTAATCTCTTGCAGTCATCTGCTTACCTTTTGGTCCTACATCATCGCATAGGTACCCCAGCCAAATTTAAATAGGCCTGACTCCATGGTTGCATCATATGCTACATACCCCTCATAGCCCTGGACCACGAATCTCCTTCCCACCTGGAGTAAGTTAGGAGCATACCCAGACATCCTTTCAATCCAGCACCAGTCTTCTTTACCATCTAATGAAAGATCACTGGTATCCCTCCACATTAATTCTGCTTGCACAGCATTACAAAGGCCTTCTTCCATACATTCAGTGCAAAAAGTTATAGCTGATGACTTTTTAATTTTGAAGAAAATAAGGTATAGCTTCTTTAGAAATTTCATTTTGTGTATTGATTAGTTAACAAACTTGTATTGATACAGATTAGATATTTTTGGATGACTCCTCCCATTTTCAAGTTTCTTACCATATTCTCATTCTTTAGATGTGGAGATTTCCCCCTTTCAATATTCCATGACTTCATATGTGTTACTTTGTTCACTTAGTTAGGAGCACAAAAAAAAGCAAAACAGCCCATACCGTGGCTCCTTTTAGGGCATAGTATAATATTTTAATCTTCCGCTGTTGTTGACTTAATTGTCTAACTGTTTCTTGAACTCAGTTTTATTTGTACTCGATATTATATTTAATGGAAATCTGTTCCACAGGTTTGTTTATCATAATGTGTAATAATGTTTTTCATTTAGTTGTTTTAAATTTACATAAATTAACTTGTAATGGGCAACTTCTCGTAGCTTATGCATCATTTTTATGTGTAATATTTAAGTCATTCATCATTACAGGATCATTCATGATATCAAAATAAAATAGCATGTCTCCTCATTGTCTTCTCTATTCAAGGCTATAAAGGGCAAGTGTTGCTACTCTATCTTCATATGAAAAATTATTTATGGCTAGTATGGATTTAGTGTACCAGTGCTGAACACTTTCTATTTGTTTAATATCTGTTTTTGTATGAGGGCACCATAACTGACTGCCATAATCTAAGATTGATCTTACATATGAATGATAAAGTAGAAGAATAATTTTTTGATTTCGACTTTTTATATTTCTCTTTGTTGCTCTAATGGTGCGATTAGCTTTGGATATGACAGATGTAGAGTGTTCTTTAAATGTAAAATTTTTGTCAATACTAACTCCCAGGTCCTTCTCCATTGTTTTTTGGGGAAGTGCATTTCCATTTAGTGTGTATGTTACCTGTTATTTCTCCCCATATGAATAACACAGCATTTATCGATGTTGAACTTCATTCCCCATGTTTCTGTCCATAACACGATTTTATTAATATCTTGCTGTAATAGTTCTATTTCAGAATCTTGATTTACATGGGCCACAGAGTCTGGTATCATCAGCATACTTGATAATATTGTTATTGATGTTGTAGTCTAAATCTGCAATGAATATTTGGAAAATGATGGGTCTGATCACCAGCCCTGAGGTACCACACTTGTCGCTTGTTCCTCGACTGATAAATGACCCCTGATGGATACTACCTGAAGTCTATTTTGTAGCCAGTTTACTACCCAATTGATTAGATGTATGTCAATATTATATTTATGTAGTTTTGGACTTCTAGCCCAGTGTGGTACCATATCAAAAGCTTTACTGAAATCGAATAGTATATTGTTTACTGGGGTAGCTGTGTCTAACATACTGCTACCTATTTCATAATATGATACCAGGTTTATAATACTAGAATGGTCCTGTGTGAAGCCATGTTGGCCAGTGTCAAATAAGAGAATAGTTTTTAAATGGTCTAGTATTTCATCTTTTATTAATGATTCTAGAATTTTACATGGTCTTGAGATCAAGCTGATAGGCCTATAGTTGGATAACTCTGATTTTTAACTTTTTTTGAAAATGGGTGTCATTTTTGATTTCCTCCATTCATTTGGTATTTGTTCAGTATTTATGGATTTCTCAAAGAGGATTTTGAGTGGTACTCAAATATAATTTTGCATTAGTTTTAACATCATTGATGTGATGTTGTCTAAATTAGGTGCTGAATTTTTTTTTATTTACTAATGAGCTGTATGATGTATTTCTTATTAAACTGCTGGGATCCTACACCATTAATGTTTAGACTATTATTTATTGGTAACTCTTGCTTATTGTAGATGGAACAAAAATAATTATTAAAAGTGTTAGCAATCTTGAGTGGATCAGTAATTGTTTCATTGTTTGTTGTTATATTTGTCAATTCCTCTTTATTGTTTTTTAATTAGTTAATATAACCATAAAATTGTTTGGAGTTGGATTTTGTGGCTGTTTTTGCAAGTTTTATTTCAAATCTTTTTTTTGCTCTGTTAATCTTATTTTTGCATTTACGTTGTGTTTCTTTAAATGCGGTCCAATTTAGTTCATTTTTATTTGCTATGTATTTTGAATATGATTTATTTTTTTGTTTAATAAATTTAATAATGCTTGATTTGAACCATTTTAGTTTTCTTCTAGTTTTTTATATTTCTTTACATGTTTAACATTTTTTTAGTTATGTTTAATATTTAATTTTTAATAAATTCCCAGGTATTGTCTATAGACAATCCATTGAGTTCATTGTACCAGTCTATACTCTCTAGATCTCTATTTATTTCTGCCTTGTTAGCTGTTTTATATAAGTAAAACTCTGTGCAACCAGTAATTTTAGGAATATCTTGATTTATTATGAAGAATACTGTCGAATGATCACTGTTCCCTATTGGTGCGATGTTTTTGCATGAGGAAATGGTGATATCTTCTGTACTGATAACTAAGTCCAATATATATTTTCTAATCTGGTTGGAGAGACAACATGCTGTATTAAATTATTTTCATTACAGAAAGTGAGAAAATCTTTGCTTTGTTTTAATTTAGCTTTTCCCAAATTCCAGTCAATATTTGGATAGTTAAAATCGCCAACCAGAAGTAAATTGTCATGGTCCAAGGCCCTATTAATTTCATTAATTAATTTGATATTTGTACTTGTATTTGTGTCTGGGGGCCTGTAACACATACTTAGGACTTGTTTTTGCCTGTTGCCAGTATTTATTTTGATCCACAAGGATTCTGTCTTGTCTGTACTTAATTTTATTTTATCAGAGATGTCAGTGTATGATACAGTTGAGGATAAGTAAATAGCAATGCCCCACCAAATCTATCCTTTCTATTTAATTTGATCACATGGTATCTATCAATATTGTAACTCCAATTGTCTTTTTCATCTAACCAGGTTTCCGTTAAGAATGCAATATCAATATGATTTGTGTCGAGTAATGTTTGTAGTTCTGTTACCTTATTGAGTAAACTCCTTATGTTACTTAGGATGATCTTTGTATTCTCATGATGGATGTTTAGGTGTGATCAGGGGTTTGTTAAAGGATTTATAAAGTTCCCACCCCCCTCCTTTATTAGTTTAAATAGACGGATTCCATTTTGTCAATGATTCATTTACCTAGTAGTTTGGCTTCAGAAAGATTTAAATGCAGCCCATCTTTACCATAGAGATTGTTTCTCCTGGGTTTAGTGTCTCCAAATGTTTAGGGATTTCTAATACCGTGGCAAGGATGGACCCCATTCTTTAGCCAGGGCATATTCAAAACTCAAGAAATTAGTACTGTATTAATCTTTGATGTTTGCTGAGAGCGCTCTTCTCAGCACATGCAACGTCCTCAAAATGGCTTCCTTTTGAAGTTCATAAGGTGTCACAAGTATTGGTAGCATATTTAAATGTGCCTGAAAGTTCTTTTTGATTAGTCCCATTGCTCCAAGCACTACTGGAACAATTTGTGTGTCCTTATTCCACATCAGTTTGGTTTCTGACTGCATATCTTCATGGACACTGGTTTACCATGATTGAGAAAGAGCAAATTCCATTTTGCACATTGGAAAAACCGGTATTGTCACCGGTGTCTGTTAGTCCAAAATCTGTTTTTGCCAGTGTTTTGTTTTGGGTACTTTATTTAACAAGTTTTTGCTCTGCTACCATGCATATTAGCAATTTAGACGTCCACTATTGTACATACATCCATCCTTGCACCAATTTTGTTATTTTGATAGGTACAAGATGTGATGGCAGCAGCAGCACAGTCGCGCACAACCCTCAAGTGCGATGGCAGTGTCAACAGCATTATGGCCTCGCTCTGTCCCTCAGATACTGCACTGTAGCCCCCACCCTCTATTGCGTTGTCTGCAGAAGGACTATGGCTCCAATTCCTCAGGTGTTACAGCAGCAGCAACAGCACTATGTCCCTATTCCTCAGGTTTGACTGCAGCATGACCGCTTCCCTCAGATGTCGTGGTGACACCAACACAGCCAACTCCTTCAGGTGCCAACACAGCTTCTCCCCATGGTGCCCCCCCAGATGCAACAGTGTGCACAAATACAGCCAATTCAGTCACCAAAAATTGCATGCAATCAGCTCTCCCCCAAGCACCAACACAGACAGCCCTGAACATACAGGATAACCACTCATACAACCAAATCCATGGTTTAATTAATTTCCCCAGCCCAGTCACCCATTTTCAGTGGGTTCTCTACTGAGCAATGCCATGGAAATTCCCTATTAGGGAGGGATATTTTCCCAAAGCCCCCCAACCAGACTCATGCCCCTCTATGACATTGGTACCATGACTTTGTACTTTGGTCTATGTGTAATACATCAAGGAACCTTTGCTCTGCGTGTCTTGTCATATCACTAATTCAGAAACAAATAAAATTAAATACAGAGAACAGCTGCATTAAATAAAATAGCATTTATAAAAAATGTGCAGAAAGGAGTAAATAGAAATACAAAAACATCCATACAGTAAAAATATGCAAAAGTATTAAAAAAAGCATAAAAAGGTGTGGGTGTAATATGAGAAACCAAATTCTATACAATCTATACAAAACTGTTATAAAATGGTACACTGAAAGTGTAGAAACAGTGGAGAACAGACATTTGAATGGAAACCCAAATACGGTAGAAATATAGAATGTGAACATATAAGTACAGCAATTAAAACTAAAGCTCTATCAAAGAAAATGTAAACCTGACTATATAACTACAGTGAAAAAGCAAGTGAACTAAAACTTACAGTATATAAACATATGGTATCTAACCAACTATAAATACATTAAATGTGCAAAAGCATATATGAAATGTGGAAAACTGTGCAATAGTATAAAAGGTGTTCCTCTGTATTAATGTAGCAGTGATGGGCGGTGTACAGAGAACCAAGACATGTATGCATAGGATAGGTTGCACCAGAGTTTATAGAGCTCAGGGATTCTAGAGAAAATCTGGGACAGTTAATTATGGAAAGATATAACTTAAAGCAGGCAGGGTGATTGTGTGGGTGTGGGCAGTAAGCCGCCCCACCATGCAGAGGTGTCCATCAGTCTCCAACCCCCAATAGACAGGCAGAAGGAGGAGCAATCAAACTCTATTCCGCAAAGAAGGGAGGGAAAGGAAGACTGTTAAGGAGGTGGGTACAGCAAGGGTCAGACTAGGTGCAAGTACTAAACAAGTACTGCTGTTTAGTGTTTACCAGTGATGGTGGGGACAGGGGTCCAACTTTGGGTGACAAATTATCCTGGGGAAGAGTGACAGACAGGGCACATGCAGAGAGAGAGGGAGCTCAACATGTACAACCTAGAAGATAGAAAGGAACGGGACATGAGTGAGAACTTCAAGTATCTAAGAGGCCAAAAAGAGGTAAGGACAACAGGGGCAACAGTCTAAAGTTAGAAGGAGGAGCCAGTCCATTATTTCATGGCGAGGGTGGCACTGGTGACTGGCTTGAATACGCTAATAGAAGTACAAAAATGGGCATCAGACATGTGGAAAGCATGCAAAAATATATAATCCAGCTGCTTATGAGCTGGAATAGCAGTTTCAGATTTTCTACCAGCAGGTTCCTCCTTTGATCTGTGTGGATCTGTCCATATACAGGGAAGGATCTCTCCACATCTGCACAGGTATCCAGATAGTTTGTAGAGCAGCTCTGGAGAGTACAGTTAGTTGTGACTGCCTTGAAAGCCAGTACTGCCCAACATCCAACTCCAATATGCTTGGAAGTTCCCTTATATCCTCCCTAGCATATACATCCCAGTCATTTTGCAGTTCTGTTTGGCTGTGCAGTGCTAACAGAGGAATGTCACTGGCATGCCGTGTCAAATTCCTATTCAGTTTTGGTAAATTTCTGGGGTCCAAAATACGGCAAGCTTTAAATAATTCAATTGATGGGTTTGTGTCCATATGCTTAGAAAGCTTGTTTAAAGTGACACCAAATGCTCCTTGGAAAAGGGCAACATTTTCTTGCTTGACCTGTGGCCTCATAGCCTGCAAGTACCCGTCAGTTCTGTCACCAAATCGTTTGTCTTCAACATTTCTGCTTCCAAACCGCTTTTTGATTTTGCTAATAATGTCATACAGCAAACAGCCAAGGGCTTTTCTTCTTGCTTTGCAAAAAGCCTCGATTGCATCAATAAGGTCAGTGCAGTTTTCAGCAATGAATGCAGTTTGAACCTGCAGCTCTGTGAACCATTCTTCAAATAGTTCTTTTAAGAACCTCATGGAGTTGGCATCACTGGTTTCATCATTGAAGAACTCTTGCAGGTGTTCCAGATATGCAGAATGGTATTTTACTGCTTCAAACCAGGTGTTCCAACGGGTCAAGACAGGAACAGGAGGCAATATTTTTTTTTTCCGCACCCCTCTCCTCCAGGAATGCAATGTATTCTCGCTTATGTTTTGGTGATTGCTGAAAAGCATATTTTATAAGTGCCACAAGCTTATTCACCTGATCAAAGTGGTCAATCCAGGTATCGCCTACCAATGATAAAACATGTGCCCAACAACCCACATGGACTACATGGTCACCAATTAGGCCACGTAATACATCATTAAAGCACTTTGTCATGTGACGTGCATTGTCACTAACAAATGCTACCACTTGTCCCATCTCCACACCATATTTATGCAAGGTCTTTAAAACACTTTGGGCAACAGTGGAGTGGTTTACGCTGTTAGCTCTATGGTGTCTGCTATTACAGATTTTGCACCCTCCATTACAAAAATAATGTTCATTACACAGCGGGAGTCTGCATCAGTTGTTTCATCGCACATTACTGCAAGTGTCTTGCCTCTTACCAGCTGGCTAATTCCCTCCTCCATTTCCCTATTTAGTCGGGGCAAGTAATTCTGTCGTAAAGTGTCTGCCTTTGGAAGCGCTCCAATTCCTTTGATATTCTTCCCCATCCAGTCTCTCAAGCAGGGTTGATCCAGCTTTTCAGTTGGTATATTGGCACAACACCAAGTCCTCAACGTGTCCAAAACAGTTTCCTCCCTTGCAGCAGCTGCAGCTGTTGTGGCATTGAAACTGGTGTGCAGGGTCACCTGTCTGCTGTTACTCTTCTGGCTTGTGTTCTTGGTGTGTTTTTTGATTTTACAGTGATCCACCACTGTGTCCTTCCTGATGTGGTCAACAGGGTGATCACAGAAGTGACAGAACATCTTCCCTCCATCTTCATACATGCCATAGGACTTGAATTGCAACGCACGGTCTTTAGCGGTAACAGATGAGATTTTGGCCATTTTACTTGGTGGTGGTGTTGCCATTGCTACACGTGTAGTGTGGATGACTCCCAACAAACTA
Organism: Neoceratodus forsteri; assembly: GCA_016271365.2. Lineage (NCBI taxonomy): Eukaryota > Metazoa > Chordata > Ceratodontiformes > Ceratodontidae > Neoceratodus > Neoceratodus forsteri. The sequence continues at coordinate 1,318,105,799 of CM057453.1, read as the reverse complement.
AAATTGAAACAGTTGGGAGATATAGAAAATATATTTACAATTGTGCAGCACAACCATTCAAATTTCACAACTAATTACTCAATCTCTCAAATCAAGACAAAAATAAGATACTACATCAGCATTAGAATCTCACTGGTCATTCATAGCCGTAGATGAGGATGAAGGATGATGGTCAGGAGGAACAGCTACAGAAATCATGCTGCCCTTCAAAGTTTACAGTCCAGTCTAGAAATATCTATAGTAAGAAACAAGCATCCAGATCTCTCTGCTAATGGTAAGACCATGTCTACGAGAGTGGGAAGGAGCAGCTACAGATTTTACGTGACCTCAGCCACTTAAATTCCAGACTACAATATCGCTATTTATCTATATCTATCCCATTCTCAGCCAGTTACTGGCCACCATTTCAGAGTTAGGAATAGCTGACAAAATCATCACGCTGACCTCAGAATGTCACAGTACAGTAGCAAGAGTACAAGACTGGCATTTGAAACATGTCCCAGCTAATAATTCTTGTCCAGGTTTGAGAGTGAGGAGGAACAGCTACAGAAATCATGCTGCCCTTCGGAGTTTACAGTCCAGACTAGAAATATCTATAGTAAGAAACAAGCATCCAGATCTCTCCGCTAATGGTAAGACCATGTCTACGAGAGTGGGGAGGAGCAGCTACAGATTTTACGCTGACCTCAGCCACTTAAATGCCAGACTACAATATCACTATTTATCTATATCTATCCCATTCTCAGCCAGTTACTGGCCACCATTTCAGAGTTACTCACATATCTCTGCCAAATCTCACTGCTAATGTGAGGCTATGTGGAGAAGGGTACCAAACAGAAACCACTGTGATGTCAGAAACATACAATCTAGACTTTGAGTCACTGTTTGTAAGTGCAAAGAAGTACAACAATACCTTTTCAGAAGGGCAAAGACTCGCAGCAGCAGACCATCAACAGCACTTTCACAGTTTGACCTAAAAAAAAAAACAAAAAAACAAACACAGTAAGTCCTAACTCTGCAACACCAACAAAGCATTCACATTTTTAGCATAGAAGACCCACTAGTGGGCAAAAAGAAAGCAAACTGTACCTTTTACAATGGAGGATAGTAGCCCTGCAGCAGATCACGTCCAACAGCACTTCAAGGCCTGAAATCATAATTGAAATGTTTACATGTGGCCCACAGAAAAATGTACACATAACTGTTAAAAAGATCATCATCATCATCCACATCCTCATCCTCATCAATGCATTCTCCAATCACAGCTTGCCACCAACACCCACACCTACTTACTTGAAGAGTGGTGCAAAGGGACAAGCATGAGGCGCTGGTAGCAGTGCTGGCAGGTGGTTCCACATCAGAAGGAATCTGCAGCAGAGCAAAGGCATGATGTTCATGAAGACTTCACCTTCCGACTCCCAGCAAGATGGGTGGCAACAGCAGGTTCATCGATTCTCCAGGATAGACAGCAGCAGTAAGTGCAGCCCCCACCCCTGTGGTGTGATGGCAGCATGTGCAGCCCCACCCCGCAGGTGTGATGGCAGCATGTGCAGCCCCCAACCCCGCAGGTGTGATGGCAGCATGTGCAGCCCCCACCCCCACAGGTGTGACAGCAGCATGTGCAGCCCCCACCCCCGCAGGTGTGACGGCAGCATATGCAGCCCCCACCCCCGCAGGTGTGACAGCAGCATGTGCAGCCCCCACCCCTCAGGAGTGATTGCAGAGGTAGAATGACAGAATACTCATCCAAAGCCATGTACCAAAGCTTGACAGAGCTCAGACGTGAATTAAGCTGAACCACCAGACACCAAGGTGGATTCCGTCGGTTCAGTCCCTAACATCTAGCTGCCTGGATTGGTTTATTTATATGTCAACAAAGTGCATCCAATTAAAACAAAAATCCACAATGATTAATGAGGATTGGGATTGAGGATGCTAATGGAGAGAGATCAGCAATCTGTACTGAAGAATAAACCAATCAGGAATTGCACCAACAGTTAATTAATTGGGCTCTTTCTAACTTGGTCCTCATGAAAATGGAGCCTCTTAGTTTTCAGGTCAGAGCTCAATTGATGAAAGGTGTTCTACCGGCAGAGGTAAAGCCATAACCACTGTGCAGCTTGTAGCTTCATCTCTCCTATCCCCCCCTGCAGTCAACAGAAAAAAATCTATTTTTGCTCTCAAGACAATCACCAATTTGAGTGATCACTCAGGTGCAAAGACAATTTTTAATATAGTGCCTGCAGGGGAAGCAAGAGGTGAAGCCCCAATCTACAGTGGTCAGGGCTTCCCCTCTGCCGGTAATTCACCTTTAAGAACGTATCAATTCTCTGTAATTTCCCAACACTTACAACAATATTCCATTAGACATTCCTGCAAAAGCCAACCTGAAAGGTGATAAAATTATTATTAACATGCAGTTAGACAGTTTAAATCGATTTTTCTTCGTTTACCCCCTAGGTAAACCAAGGAGGAAAATCCGAAGTTTCGACAGTGGTTTCGACATGGTTTATTCGGTTTGATGTGGCTTAATAAAGTTATTTTGTCTGACTATGTCTCTTTTTTATTATCATTATTATTCATTCTACGTGCTCACAGACAGAGGCACACACACACACACACACACACGCACACACACACACACATGAGGCAGTCCACCCAGCCTGCCCATCTGCCGACCATCAAGCAACAAACCACTGGAGCGTGGCATGGACCCAGCAGACTGGTGCACATGCTGGAAAAAAATGGTTCTGTGCCACTCTGCCAGTCCACCCCTCCCTCCGAGGCCAGAGCCATTTTTTCCCAGCACGAGCACCAGTCTGCCCAGCCTGCCCATCTGCCGGCCATCAAACAACAAACCACTGGAGCGTGGCATGGACCCAGCAGACTGGCGCACATGCTGGAAAAAAATGGTTCTGTGCCACTCTGCCAGTCCACCCCTCCCTCCGAGGCCAGAACCATTTTTCCCCAGCATGTGCACCAGTCCGCCCAGCCTGCCCATCTGCTGACCATCAAGCAACAAACCACTGGAGCATGGCACGGACCCAGAAGACTGGCGCACATGCTGGAAAAATGGTTCTGTGCCACTCTGCCAGTCCACCCTCCCTCGAGGCCAGAACCATTTTCCCCAGCATGTCACCAATGCACGCCAGCCTGCCCACCTGCCGGCCATCAAACAACAAACCACTGGAGCATGGCACGGACCCAGCAGACTGGCGCACATGCTGGAAAAAAATGGTTCTGTGCCACTCTGCCAGTCCACCCCTCCCTCCGAGGCCAGAACCATTTTTCCCCAGCATGTGCACCAGTCCACCCAGCCTGTCCATCTGCTGACCATCAAGCAACAAACCACTGGAGCATGGCACGGACCCAGAAGACTGGCACACATGCTGGAAAAAAATGGTTCTGTGCCACTCTGCCAGTCCACCCCTTCCTCCGAGGCCAGAACCATTTTTCCCCAGCATGTGCACCAGTCCGCCCAGCCTGCCCATCTGCCGGCCATCAAGCAACAAACCACTGGAGCGTGGCATGGACCCAGCAGACTGGTGCACATGCTGGAAAAAAATCATGTGTGCCTAAAACACATTCACATTAGCCATTTGTCAAATAACAGTACAACAGAGCAAAATACATACATCAAGTGCACCTCACATATTAATGTACACACTTTTATATCCATCAAGCAGCCTTCCCACAGGAGTAAGACACAGCTGGGTCATATTTAAGTTCATTTATTCCTCTTTCAATCCCACCACTACCACAATGTTTGCTTGAAATAATGAAAAAAATGCTTAATCATAGATAGTTTGTGGTGCTTCTGCTTTAGTTGTGCAGTATTGCTTGGACAGTTGGGTATTTATTTTTTATGAAATTACAAGCAACCACTTCTGAATCTTTTTGGCTGCCTACCTGGTTCTTGACTCGACTGGTCACCGACTGGCCTAAGCCTCCCCCATCTCCTCCCTTCTCGGTTTCATTTTTCACAGAAATTCATTGAGCACAGGAGGAGTATGGTTGAAGGTGACAACTGCAATGAAGATCCCACACCCGATTCCGACTTAGACAATCTGCTTCACTCTCAAGCTTGCTCATCATGGGGTGCTTCCTTGTAACGCCCTCCTCGGCCTGCACAAACCCACCCTACTCCATTAATCCAGGACTGACCTGTCCATCCTGTGGATTGCGCACTGGCAGTGGGTGCAGATATTCCGATGGCTGGGTGGGCGCGGGTTGCGAGGAGGTGAGCGAGTAAGCGGGACAGACTCTCATGCGACCGGCACTACACAGTGCTGCCTCCCCCAAAAGCTGAGCAAGGGACATCTAGTGATGGAAACATATTACATTGGCAGATATCTTACTCTTGGCTGTGCATTGATGTTACAGATGTAGCATCCCTATACACATCTGTACCTGGAGGCACTTCAGACTGCACTCCTGTCAGCATCCATTCATGGGCCACCACCTTACCTACCTAACAGTTAAAAAATGGGTGGCATGGAGAGCAGAATTCTGTAGAAGTTCAAACTTACCGTAGTTTTCAGCAGTAGTCAAAGTGGATACGTTTCGGCAAAGATGGTGATAAACAAACACTCGCTATGCAGCTAGAAGAAAAAGATGAATGGCATACTTGCTACCCTGCTATTTAAAGCACTGTGTTCACGGAGACAATGAGAACAAACGCTGTTTCCGTTTTGGTGCCGTTTTCCTGCTAGCCAATCAGAATTCCGCTTTTCTGTCCGCGTCACTGCATATGCGGTAAACCAGTGTCCCTGCATATCTTGGTATTTCATGATTTTGTGTCTCTCTGTACGCAGCACACTGTAGTCACTAGGGGTGGCTATTTCAATCAGTAATGCTACCTTTGTTCTCTTTTCTTGTATTACAATATCGGGTTTTCTTGCTTCCACTTTCTTGGCTGTTGGTATTGGGTGATCCCATGTGATCATTACTTCTTCATTCTCTATGATTCTTTGTGGTTCATGTTTCCAGTGTCTCTCTACTACCTGTATGTTATAGTGTTTGAACAGTTTCCAGTGGATCAATCTTGCTACATTGTTGTGTCTTTCAGTATACAGGTCTTCTGCCATGAGTACTTCACATCCAGCCACGAGATACGCAACTGTTTCTAATTCTGTACTACAGAACCTGCACTTGTCTGTTTCTCCTGTTTTTTCTATGGATTTTGTGAACCATCTTGTGCGTAGCCCACTATCTTGGGCTGCCATTATTAGTCTCCCATCTCATGGCCTAAATTCACCTCTTTTTAACCACTCATGGGTCAGGGCTTGATCGACCTGTGGTTGCTCCAGTAGCTCCTGTATTTTCCACTATAATTATGGGCTTTCCAATTGTTTTTCTTTTCTGTTGGTCTTTATCCTTATACTCCTTTTTCTGATTCTTTGCATTTTCTGTTGCTGACAATTACTTATCTACTTGTGGATTGACATCAATCTCTGCTACCCTTCTGAAGGCTTCTCCTAATTTGATGAGTGAAGTCATTTTAGGCTTATTTTCTTTATGATGCAAGACCTTGACTATATTTGGAACCAAGGATGTCAGTAAGTATGTATGTGGCCCCACTATTATGGATCCATATGTGTAATGAATCTCAATGAGGCCCATGCCTCCCTCTGCCCTTGGGATGTATAATCAATCAATCAATCAATCAATACTTTATTTATAAAAGGTGCCTTTCTAAAAACCAAGGCACCTGTACAACATTGATAAAACAATATTAATAGACAATAAATTAACCACACTAATAAAATATTAAAAATCATTATATGCTTGTTTAAAAATATATGTTTTAAGTGCTCCCTTAAAAGTTTCGACAGCCGGGCAATCTCGTACCTAACGAGGTTGAGAATTCCCCAGGGTCGGGGCCACAAAACTAAATGATCTGGCCCCAGAAGTCTTCAAACGAACCCTGGGAATCTCTAGCAATCCCTCATCAGTGGATCGGAGGGGGTTGGGGGACAGTAGGGATGAAGGAGATCTTTCAGATAGCTAGGTCCCAGATCATGTAGGGCCTTACAAGTCAGCAAACCGACCTTGAAGGTGATACACCAGCATATTGGCAGCCAGTGCAGTCCGCGAAGCATAGGCGTTATATGACTGGTCCTAGAAGAACCTGCCAATAGCCTGGCTGCCGCATTCTGCACTAGCTGCAAGCGGTGAATATCAACCCCCGGTAGCCCAAGATACAGGGAATTGCAGTAGTCAAGATGGGAGGTAACAAAAGTGTGGACCAAAGTAGAAAGATCATCAGGAGGAACCAGGTGCTTCACCTAGGCAATGTTCCTCAAATGATAAAAAGGGGCTTTGACAACTGCCAACACCTGTGATTTAAGTGTCAAACAGCTGTCAAAAACAGCGCCCAGATTTCGCACCTGATCTGAGGTAGTTAGCTGGACACGCCCAAGTCATAAGCCTGACGGAGATCCAGCTAACAAACCCACCTGCTGGCGACCTGGGTCCACGACCAACACCTCGGTTTTTCTTGGATTCAACCGCAGGCAACTCACATTCATCCAGTCCTGGATTTTGGCAAGACAGTTATTAAAGACCAAGAGAACAGCATCTTGGCCAGGTGCAAAGGACATGTACAGTTGAGTATCATCTGCATAGCAGTGAAAACTCAAACCATACTGCCTAATGATCGTTCCCAACGGCAGCATGTACACAGCAAACAACATGGGTGCCAAAATGGAGCCCTGCGGTACCCCACAGGATAGGGGGAATGATGTTGAGGAAAAAATTCCTGACACCACCCTCTGAGTCCTACCCTCGAGGAAGGATCGAAACCAACTGAGTACTGTACCAGACAGTCCACAGATAAACCGCAGGCATTCCAACAGCACACCATGGTCCACCGTGTCAAATGCCACAGAGAGATCAAGAAGGACCAAGATAAAGCACGTCCTTTGATCTCTCGCTATCAGGAGATCATTTAGTACCTGAACCAGAGCCGTCTCGGTACTATGTCACTTCCTGAATCCGGACTACAGAGAATCATAGACATCATGGCTGGTTAAATGATCATCCAACTGCATCACAACCACCTTCTCAATAACCTTTCCCACAAAGGGTAGGTTAGAGACAGGTCTGTAATTAGCCAGACAGTCTGGGTCCAAGGATGGCTTCTTAAGGAGGGGCTGAACCAAAGCTTCCTTCAAGGGATTTGGAAAAATCCTCTTCTCCAAAGACCTCCAGACTATCTCAGCCAAAACCGGACTGATTTTATCTACACAGCCCACTAGGAGACGTGTAGGGCCCAGATCCAGACCACAGTTGGTCAGATGCAGTAATTGGATGACCATCACAATGTCATTGATTGTGGAAAGGCTGAAGTCGGACCACACAAAACCGGTGTCTGACATCTCTTGTCGACCACCACTACTCCCACTAGAGAGTGTCAGATGGACGGACGTCAGACCTGATCTTGGCAACCTTATCTGAAAAGAATTGAGCAAGCTCCTCACACCATTCTTGAGAAAAAGCTGTTCTGGGCTATAGACAGACTGGATTGCACAGTCTGTCCACAGTCCGGAAAAGCTGAGCTGGTCTATTCTGAGCAGCAGCAATCTCTCTGAACAGGAATTCTGTCTTTTTACAAAAGATTGCTGGTTGATAAACCACATAATGGTCCATCAATCTAAGTCTGTCACAATCCAAGCCAATCTTGGCATGCACTGATTTTTGTACATTAATTTGTTTCTCCACAGAGATGTTGCCAATTATTCATGTAATCAATTGAATTATTCTTACACCAGTTTTGTAGTCTTGTGTTTATATGTATGATTGTGTCATTTTTTTCTTTCACTGCCCTTGGTACAGGGAGGATGGCTGATATGACAACATGGACACCTTCTTGTTTAATATTTTTTGCAGTTTCTGTAAGTTCCCAGCATATATCTTTTTCATGTGATTTTCTGACATAATTTGTTCCAACATGTAGTGTGACTGTTTTATATTTGATTTACTAATAACTTTTTTCACTTCATTATTGATGTCTGATATTCTTGTACCTGGATAACAAAGAAGCATTTTATTCTCCTTTTTATCTGTACAAAAGGTGGTGTCACAATTCCTAATGATTGAGTCTACCATAACTATCATATTTACATTACTCCTTACATTGCCACTATGCATCAGATCTCACAAGTAAGACTCCAAATACCAGATTTTATCACCTTGTTATTTTGAGAGTAGTAGCCTCTATAATGGCTCTCACTTATTTATTGTACTCGGTCATTGTTTATACTGTTTAACTGCAGTTATCCTAGTGTTCACAACTTGATATTGTTCACTGTTTTTATTGTATTCAAATTTCAATAAAATTTGCTATAAAAAAGTTGCAATGTTATGCTATGAGAATTTTCATTTTTATATTTTTTTATATGTCTATTTTCAGTTGGTATTCCTTAGGAACTTAGTCTTACAGTACTCTTTGAAACTTGTTTTTCATACATAGATTGTCTCTTAACTGCAAAGACTGATAGAGTTATGACTTGTTAAAGTTGTAGTGTTATCCAATGGAATTTTTCATTTAATTGTTATGTTTTTATGCCTATTTTCAGTTAGTATTTCTTAGGGACTTAGTCTTGTAGTACTCATACATACCCAAGTCCTCTCTTGTGTGGTCTTTGCCACTTGTGTGGTCTTTCTTTACCTATGACCCTACTGAACTTGCAACCTACACAATAAACTTGATCATCATGGGAAGCAGAGGACCCACATTGATACTAGGGGCTAGAGGACCCCTCTCATGGCAAATTACTGGGCTGAGTGAGAGAAAAAACAGAGGGAAGCAGCGAGTGGTGGTGGTGGAGGTGGTGGCCTGCCCATGCCAGCAGCAGTTTGTGGAGGGCATAAGGGTAGTTCCTATATCATGGTGAGGCAGCAGACATGCCCTGTGGAAGCGGCAGCACCCTCTCTTGAAGTTCAAGCTCCTCCAGAGCCAGCATCACCAGCAGCATCTGTGCTGTCACCAGTTCTTCCCTTTTTTTTTTTACAGAAGCGATACACAACAGGGATTTCGAGGACTAAAGGGGCACATGCAATACACAACAAATCAGGTAATTATAACAACATTACTATGTACATGAAAAAAGCTAATGTCTATGGAGTAAACAAAAATTAAACAGCGACAAAAACAATTCAGGGAAACACACATAATTTGTTCTACAAAACTAAAATAACAAGCCTCAGAAATCAGAAAAAAAAATCCACACAAAACACTGACTACAACAGTACTGAACCAAACTGAAAGGAACAAGAGTTCCAAGAGAACAAGAATGCAGCAGGAGTAGCTGACTGAGAGAAAGGAGCACAAACTACAGCCAGGAAGTAGAAAAATTGAAATACTGACCTAGAAAACTGCAAGAGGCACAAAATAAACAGAAAGTGAAAAAGCGCAAGGAGAAAGTGGGAGACAAACACAGGGGAGAAAGAAGGGGGAGGGCAGAGCCTCTGGCTGCAGCAAAGAAACAGTGATAATGAGTGACACTGAAGGAAGCTGGCTTATATAGCTGATATATGCGTATATACCCCCTGCGGACATGGCTAGCTGCTTCTGGCCACTGAACTGTTATACAGAAAACAACCTAATACTCATTTATTGTATGTTTACATATGCTTTGTTGCATTTATATTTTGACACATTTACTTGTGGGACCCATTATATCAGTGCAATATGACACTCTGCTGTGTGATGTATTGGCTAATAGGTGCACGTCCCAGGTACTAAAGACACTCAGCCCAAGTGCTTTGCGGCTCATATTGCATCTGGAGCATGCTTGTCTCAGGCAATATTCCACACCTCAGACTGTCCTACTGTGTACATATCATAGGGATACTGGAGTGTCATACAGATGAGGCACACTGATGAGTCCTGGTAGGATGAAACACGTGTCTGTGTTTTCTGTTGACACCTTTTGCAGACTGTGTTAGAGGCTTTTTGGCAACATACATTTCTGCTTAAAGTTGAACCAGCATAATATTTTATGGTGATCTGAATATATAGCCCATGATGCTTTACATTATGGGGGTATGTGTGATTTTGCATTTCTTTGAAACTTGGCTTCCCGGCTAATGTCCTTTGGGGTAACCCTTGCCTCAGTGCTTGTGCACTAAAGTTATTTGTCATTTAGCTTGTTTTTTTGTTTTTATTGGGCTCACCACAACCCAAACCCAATAGACCAACTTAGGGTCGATGGTTCATTCCACTGGGGTGTCATACAGATGAGGCACACTGATGAGTCCTGGTAGGATGAAACAAGTGTCTGTGTCTTCTGTTGGCACCCTTTGCAGACTATGTGAGAGGCCTTTTGGCACCATACATTTCTGCTTTAAGTTGAACCAGCATAATATTTTGTGGTGATTTGCATATACAGCCCATGATGCTTTGCATTATGGAGGTATGTGTGATTTTGTAGTTTTTGAATCCTGGCTTCCTGGCCAATGCCTTTTGGGGGGGTAACCCTTGCCTCAGTGCTTGTGCACTAAGGTTCTTTGTCTCATATCATACAGATAGTCACAGATATTACCTACCTCGGGTAATATCATATAATGGCCTACATTAGGCACTGTCCATGGGCAACATATTATGTCCCTCTCTAAATGGTGCTTGGGTGGATGATTAGGTCTGTGGCCAGGGGACATCTTTCATATAATGCACATAGTATATGCACCACTGATGGCTGTTGCATATAAACAGCCCTAGGCAACAGCCTAAGGCATCTCCTGTGCATTTATTCCTGGATATGACTCTCATGTTAGTGTCTTTGTAGCTGTCCGCTTGCTTGTTGGTTATAGATGTTCACCTAGGTTGGTATACCTGTCAGATCTCCTTACACCTGCAATCCCAGTATGCTCCCTCTGCTCCTCCACCAAGGGCTTCCTAGTGGTACTGAGGGCCAAGCTGAAAACTTTGGGTGATTGTTCATTCAAGGTGGTTGGCCTGGTCCTCTGGAACTCACTCCCAAGATCTTTGAGGGAGGCCTCATAGGTGGAGGCATTTAAGAAAGCCTACCCTGAATATTTAAGATGATTTTTATATGATCGCTTTATCTGTTAATTTATTGTGTAATTTATATGTCTGTATGTTGTCTGTCTAACCCTGCTTTATTACTTGTAATGCACCAAGAGCCTCCAGGATTGGGCATCATATAAATAAAAATTTACTTACAGTATATTCTTGATTATCCGACCCCCCCATTATCCAAACCTCTGGGTTATCTGAACTCGGGCCATGTCCCCCGAGCTAACAGCTATTTTTAATCACGGTTATACTGTAGTCATAGAGCCCTCCAGGGAGCTGCTGTCCTGATTCAAACTCCGTTGTTAGATAAATTCAAAAAGAAAACAAAGTTGATCCTGCTACCAAGTATCAGTTACTGTATCGCCACACAATTAAAAAGCATCCCACCTGATCACCTCTCCATGTTTATTTTTTAAAATCATGCTCTCACACTGTGTAGTTAGAGAATGCTACCCAATAACTGCAGCATCAACCTGTTTCCAGATTGCTGCCTGCTTAACCTCCATGACTGCCTTCCTGCTTGCTCAAGATGCCGTTCTGTAAAAACTCTGAGAAATGTAACTTACAGATGCTGGGTTACACTGACTGTTTGTATGTAAGTTACCTGTTTTCAGTCTGAGTTTTTACCTGATACAATTTAAAGGAAAACCTTGTTTACTGCTCACTCTTACACTCCACAGTTAGGGAATGCAACCTGATAACTGCAGCTACAACCCTGTTCTCCCTGTTTGGGGCAGTGATCGGAGGCAAATCAGGTTAGTTAGTGTAAGATGCTCCAGGTGTCCGCAGTCAGCAGCTACCTTGTTAAGCTGTCCCTGTGTTGTTTGAAGACTGCAGCTGTTTCATGGAGTCTGGAGACAGAAAGTGATGTCCTCTTTGGGGAAGCTGTATTTTGTTAAAAAGCAAGTAGCACCAAAAATAGCAGGCAGAAAAATATTATTCTTGTTTTTAAGTAGCATGTTTTGTATTTCTGAAATATTTTTCCTCTTCCATTTTCTCATTATAAGATTTTTACCTTGGTAGTATTAGCAGTGATGTAAAGAGCAGTACTTTACCTGGAGATGAACATTTTTAGTTTTATTCCTGTTCCTCTTCATACCTTATCAGCATTGTGACCTCATTTATTGTGACATCGTAAGAGACTGATCTTGCTGCCAGCAATTGACTCTTGGTCAGTTGTGCAGGCTGGTAATGTATAAGGAGAAATAGAACTAGCTGTGGCAGCCTCCAGGGAGAACTATTCCACAAATCACAAATCACACCAAAAGGTAGAAAATCTTCTAGTCAGGCAAAAGGGAAAAGTAAAGTTACTTCCAGTATAAGAAGCAATAGCTCACTACTTTCGAAAAATAAGTACTAGCTCTGTAAGCACAGCTTCCTCTACCATGACATTACTTTCTGTCAGCAAAACAATATGGTTATATTAAATGCACACTGAAAATAGAGTTATTTAATAAATAAAATGAATAAATAAATAAGAGCGAGGACCGGTCAGTGTGCAGTGCTCTATATGAATATTTGGAGTGTGCTCAACTGTGAAACCATCTCAAATACTGTATTGCCAACACTTAATGGCTGTCAATACAGTACTGTGCACTTGTTGTTTAGTATATAGCAAACTGCAACCAACACTCCAATTCATTTCAATGGGACCCTCAGTTTTACGAGCCCCTCGATTATCTGAATTAAACTGATGCCTCCCAGTGAGTTCAGATAATCATGGTTATACTGTGCTTGTTTAATCCAAAAAATAACAATTCCAGCTGCAATCTACACTGGTGTGCTCAGCAAAATCAAAAACATACAGACAGTGGGATCCATCCTAAATCCCGCCCTCAAAAATCCTGCATAACGAAATCCCGAAAATAAAATACCGACGACTCAAAAAACAGACAAGCCATAATACTGAATGATGGTCAACAGAAACATTGAAATCCTGCATTAATACATAGCATACTATATGAGAAAGGTATATAACTCACCAAATTGTAGCATAAAGTTAGTGTGAAGTTTCATTTCAGTGCCTTCTGGAGCGTGAAGTTTTATTTCATCATAAAGAAAACACACCATTAAAAGTTCCGACTTTAACTGCAAGTTTAAAATTACCTCTGTATCTCTCGTGGGATCACATGGTTTAAATACTTAGATTATGAGCAATACCTCTTAGGAAATCCAATGTTGATCTCTGTTCTTTCACTGTGATGACATTTTGGATTTTTTCCTCCTGCTTGCAGTATTGCTTTTTAGCTGGGGACTTTGGCATACTCCACAATATCTTTTCGCATGTAGTATCAGTGACTGCAGCCTCTTTTTGTAGTTGTTGAATGAATCTATATGTTCCAACATGAGCTGAACTAATTTAAACACCAAGTCGGTGGTGCTGACCACCGTGCATCATGGTTATCGCATGCCCATGACAATTCTTGGACTTGCTGCTCTGGCAACACCAGTAGTGTCTTTCTCCCTGAGTCTTTTCTGTGACCAGCAAGTACCGCCCAATGCAAAGCTTATCACGTCCCTTCTGAGATGGGACAAGTCTGCACACTGGATAATCTACTTCTGCTCCTGCCATTGCTACAACGCTGACAAATGTTTGGAAAAGTCGGGTGCAGTAACCAAGATACCTTAATTATCCTGGATCACAGACTTGCATCTGCTCTGTAACACCGTCTCACCTATACACCTGTTCAGCCATGGTACATTGTGAGTGTGATTGGTGTAATGCACTGTACCTGGCACTGAAAAATGTTTAATTGTGTAATTCTGAATCCACTGAATTTTTTTCTTTGTTATTTCTGTATTTTGCAATTCGGGATTGGCAGCCATCTGTAAAATGTTAATTCTGGAAAAAACATTTGGTATTTTAATGTTCGGTATTTAAACGGGTGGGATTTAGTACCTAACCCACAGGCAGCAATTACCAGGACCACCAAATCCAAATGCTTTCAAAAGACTTTATTACAATCCAAAAAGGATCTTCCTGATGACGTAGAATGCCTACGAAACTGGTAGAGGTGGTCTGTGAGCCCAAGCTGTTGTGGTATTCGTTATCCTTTTGAATTATAATACTTACTTACTTTACTTACCTTTGTGTATTTTAGGCTCCAATGCCTGCTGGATGGGCTGCTGGATGGGCCAACTGGAGGGCTGCCAGACTGGTTGGTGGTCTGCCTGAGTGGCTGGAGGGCTGGCTGACTTGCAGCCTGGCCAACTGTCTTGCTGGAGGTCTGGCTGGATGGTAACTACTGTCACTGGACTGTGTGGGTTGTTGCACTGCCTGGGAGCCTGGGTTGCTGGTGAAGGTGTTATCTTGTGCCAGTGTTGGTCCATGTCCATGGGACTGAGCAGATGAATGGATGCTGACCACTTGTGTCCTGGCACAGTGTCCAGCTGCTGCAGCTTCTGCCCTTATGTTCACCTGTATGGGTATGGCATCCAGCATGCTATCATCATCCACATCACCATGCGCAGCATCCACCTCAGGCATGTGTAATCTGTGTGCAATTGCAATGTTATGCAGGATGTGGCAAGTTAGGAATATTTTGCATGTCATTGTGGGTGCGTATTGCAGTGCCCCTCCTGATTTGTCAGTGCACTGGAAATGCATCTTCAGGAGTTCAAATGTCCTCTCAGTCACTGAGTGTGCTGTGGCATGTGCCTCATTGTACCACCAGTCACCCTCTTGCCCCACCCCAAGGAAGCCCTAGTCAAAGGGTAATACATAGGGGGTTTTAGTGCACCCCATCTTTTCTTGGCAACAAAGTTATTTTTTTTTCATGTTGAGTGTTCTACTTACTCCTTTTTATGGCTGCAATGGGCATAGCCCTGCAGACGTGTTGCTATCACATTAGAAAAAGGGAGCTTACTGGATACTGAAGAGACTTTTTAAAATTGTAGGTGAACAGCAATCATTTCGCATCCACTGCACTACTTTGTTGGCCAGCACAGTTTGCTGTATCCATGATGGCCACTGGAGCCTAGTGCATATGTATAATGACTTGTGCATGTGCTCTGGGTTCCACAAAGTCAACCGTGTCCAAGATGTCCCCTGCAGCCCAGTGTGCTTGTGCGAGTTATCACGTATGTGCACTGAACTCCTGAAGTCATCTTGGACATGGCTGACAGTGCCATGTTCTGCTGTGATCTCAGCTGCAGCCTTACCAGCTCTGGGTAGAATTTGTTTTGTTTTGTTGGTACTTCTGTACAGCTGATAGCAGCACCTTTGGTGGGAATGGAGTGCTCGGATTTCTCTTTTTTTTTACACTTTGTTTATGGATGTCTTATTGGTGTCATCAGCCATGGCTGCAGTGAGTACCCACTGTCACCTGTGGTAATAGAATGCATTCATTAGCCATTGTAGCATGTATGTATACAGTCAACTGTGCACTACTATATTGGCTGACCAATCTATGCCTGACCTGCTGCCAGATCATTCATCTCTGCATGTGGCAGCCCCATCACCACCACTGCTGTTCATTGCCTCTCTTCTGCTCCTCCCCACAATCACCATATGGTATACATGCTGTACCTATGAATGAGACACCTGCTGCTGTGTGTGTTATACTGGCACATATTCATAGCAGGCTGCTTATATATGTCAGTGTACTATCCACACTCTGGGTCTGCAACAGATGGCCACATAGTTCACTTGTGGCTCACGTCACCAGCATGCCATGTGCACAGTACTGGTTGTGACAGTGATGCCTGTGTGTCCAGCTTTTCAGGGTCATACTACAGAGGTGTATGGGTCATGCACTTATCTAGTGCATGACCCATAGTCATCCATCCATCCTGTACATCTTCACATACCAGTGCCTTGCACAGTCTACTGTGCCTGGATATGTATGCATCATGACATGATCCAGGGTACTGGGCAACTGCATCCAGGATGAGATATTAGCTATTGCATACCACTTGCATATTCATAGAATGGTACCCCTTCTTGATCACATATGCATCCTCATCAGTTGTCAGTGTTTTTATGGCAATATACATGCTGTCTATTGTGCCCAAAACATGTGGGAGGTGTGCAATGCCATATAACCCCTGCTTCACTGCCTGCTGCTGCTTCTGTGTATCCTGTGAGAATGTGATGTACTTCTGCATTTGGTGTAGCAGTACCTCCAGGAATTGTTTGATGCACTAGGGCACAGAGAATTGTGAGATTCCCAAGGTATCACCTGTTGGTGTTTGGGAGGTGCCAGTAGTCAGGAAACATAGTGCATCCCTGACCATCATTGCCATTGGTATGGAAAGGCCTCTATGTGTTCTGGTCTGAAGATTCCTTTGAGCTCACTGCACAGCTCTATGATTACTTTCCTGTTGCACAGGTATCATGCCATGCACTGCTCATCTGTCAGCTCATTATATGATGTCTGCTTCTGGTATACCTTCGTGGTATATCACCTATGAGGTCTCTGCTGTATTTGTCACTTGCCCTGCCAGCATCTCTTGCTTGTTGCTGGTCTTATCTCTGCCTCCTTGCAGTGCTAGCCACCATGAGGGTCATTATGGCCACTACTAGTGGCATGTTATCAGGTTGCACAACTCTGTGGCTTGTGCTCCTGCAGTCATGACTTTGGAGTTGTGACTCAACTCAGCATGCTGTTGGCTTATTTATATGCCCTAGTGACACATAGAACATCTCAGGCTGGCCTAACAGTGGCATACACTGTTTGAAACAAAGGTATGACCAATGTTCTATGAAATTCCCAAGTAGGGGATAGTGCAGTATTTATTTAATAAGGCATGCTTTGGCCATGGAGCAGGCAGTTTCTTTGACATAGGCATGTGTCCATCTTCATCCAGCAGGTTTGATGCATGCAACACATTATTTGTTGCAGGCACTGTTGGAAAATCAGAAATGCCACAAGCATAGGCATGTGGTGACTCTTGCAGCATTTCTTTTTGATGCAAGCACCGTGAGTCATACTATGTGCCCTTCGAAAATTTGGCTCCATGTCTTCTAAAATACCAACTAGGAAACCTAAACAGCCTTCAAGTGCCTGGAACCAACCATGCCTATGAAAAATCAGCATGAGGTAACTGTTTTTAATTTTTACTTGTGCAAACATCAAGCCATTGGGTTCTAGGTTTTATTGTGATATTTATCTCATATTCCTATTAAATAATATTCTCTCTGCACTTTAGTTGGAGACTACAGTTTCAGTGAAAATCTGTCATCATAATCAACACCATCCTCCTGACCACCATCATTATACTGACTATCATTGTCAGCATTATTAGTGTTGTCATTGTCATCATGTTCTCCATCATTATACTGACTATCATTGTCAGCATTATTAGTGTTGTCATTGTCATCATGTTCTCCATCATTATACTGACTATCATTGTCAGCATTATTAGTGTTGTCATTGTCATCATGCTGTCCATCATTATACTGACTATCATTGTCAGCATTATTAGTGTTGTCATTGTCATCATGTTCTCCATCATTATACTGACTATCATTGTCAGCATGATTAGTGTTGTCATTGTCATCATGCTCTCCATCATTATACTGACTATCATTGTCAGCATTATTAGTGTTGTCATTGTCATCATGTTCTCCATCATTATACTGACTATCATTGTCAGCATTATTAGTGTTGTCATTGTCATCATGCTCTCCATCATTATACTATCATTGTCAGCATTATTAGTGTTGTCATTGTCATCATGTTCTCCATCATTATACTGAATATCATTGTCAGCATTATTAGTGTTGTCATTGTCATCATGCTCTCCATCATTATACTATCATTGTCAGCATTATTAGTGTTGTCATTGTCATCATGTTCTCCATCATTATACTGACAATCATTGTCAGCATTATTAGTGTTGTCTTTGTCATCATGCTCTCCATCATTATACAGTATGCACCACTGATACCGTTCACACATAGGCCGGATGGACATTTAGACTGGTCAAATCCTGGATGCCAACACTTTTTTTCATAGGACTCCATTATAATCCCGCTGGCTATAGCAGATTAATGGCACCTGCTATAGCAGATGCTGAGACCCATTAACACCTCCATAAGAGCTGTCAAGTAGCCTCTATAGTACTTATTGAGGCTACCTGACCACAGCTGTGGAGGTGTTAATGGGCCTCCATGGCACTACCTAACTGCTGAAACCTTGCTAATAAATTTGTCAAATGCCAGCTGCCCCATGTCTTGTCCTCTTCCCCTCCATTAAAGCAACTTCTTCTTCCCACAGTTTAGCTTCCCATGTCCCCTGATTTTCCTAATCGAGCAGCTGCCTTAAGTTAACTTATTCTACATTTTCAAATCCTCAGGACCTGCTTTTTTAAAGACTTACACTTACTGGAGCGAGAGTTGAAGTGGGTGATGCAGCCATTGCTGTGAGTGGCTTGGGAACTTTGGGGGAAATTTAAAAGTAGGACTGCCTTTTTCTGACCTGCCTCAGTAAGTCAATGTAATGTGGAGGGAAGGCAGACTGCAAGAAACAGGCTGAGAGAGAGCAAGATTATACACCACGGGCTGGATATTCAAAAGGGTTGCACCTGCGCAAGTCTGAAATTACGCCATTCTGCCATATTCAGCAGGAGGCAGTTGCGCCCCCCCAAGGCAAGCTGAGCAACAGTGCAATGCAAATGAATGCATGCTGAACTGGAGGGGGAGGAACCATGCATAAACTGCACAGCCCAATATTCAGTGGGCTGTGCAGAGTTGTGCAGGTGCAACTCCCAACCTGCGCCTGCACAACTTTGAGCCCAAAAAAAAAGGAGTAAGTTGAAGGCCACCCACAGGTGAGCTGCCACATTGCAGGGCACAACACAGCAGCTGCCACCTGTGGCTGGCCTCAACCTCCCTGTGCCCCATGGCCAGATCGTGGGCAAAGTGTAAAAAATCCCCCCACCCCGACTGGCCTGATCGCGGGCATATGTTTAAACACCCACTCCCTCGACTAGCCAATCACGGGCAAAGTGATAAATAACACCACCCCCACCAGCCCGATTGCGGGCAGCAAAATGCGCCCCCAAGGACGCGCCTCCCTGGTGGTCAGTGGACCGTGAAGCTCGATCATGGGCAGCAAAGTTTCCAACCCCCAAGACCAATCCTGTTGGTCAGTGGACTGCTAAGCCTAATCATGGGCAGCAAAGTGATAAGCTCCCCCAAGACCATATCCCTGGTGATCTGTGTCCCCCACCCACCCACCATGAAGCCCCACCACCCGCTCCCCAGCAGCTGGTGGGTGGCAGCATCCACCCGCCTGCTGCCCTGCCACCCACTGACTGACTGCCCGGTGGGACTGCACGCCCATGGTGCAG
Organism: Neoceratodus forsteri; assembly: GCA_016271365.2. Classification (NCBI taxonomy): domain Eukaryota; kingdom Metazoa; phylum Chordata; order Ceratodontiformes; family Ceratodontidae; genus Neoceratodus; species Neoceratodus forsteri. The sequence continues at coordinate 1,318,086,463 of CM057453.1, read as the reverse complement.
AGCAAGAGCCAATGGGCATGCAGCCCATACCGTAGAAGGCAGTCAGATATGTGAATGAATTCATTCATTCACATATCTAACCTACCTTATGCGGTATGAACTGCATACCATAACTCTTTCCCTCAATATTGCCTACGTGGATCAGTCGGCGGCGCGGGTGGCAAGTGGATGGATGCTGCTGCCACCGACTGCCAGGGGAGGCGGGGTGGTGGGGCTTCATGGGTGGGTGGGTGGGGACACTAGATCACTAGGGATATGGTCTTGGGGAGCTTATCACTTTGCTGCCCGTGATCGGGCTTAGCAGTCCACTGGACCACCAGGAATTTGGTCTGGGGGGGCTTTCATCACTTTGCTGCCCGCGATCGGGCTTAGTGGTCCACTAGACCACCAGGGATTTGGTCTTGGGGGGGAGCTTTCATCACTTTGCTGCCCGCGATCGGGCTTAGTGTTCCACTAGACCACCAGGGATTTGGTCTTGGGGGGGAGCTTTCATCACTTTGCTGCTCACGATTGGGCTTAGCGGTCCACTGGACCACCAGGGATTTGGTCTTGGGGGGGAGCTTTCATCACTTTGCTGCCCATGATTGGGCTTAGCAGTCCACTGGACCACCAGGGATATGTTCTGGGGGGGTGGGACTCTGTGCTGCCTGCAATCGGCCTGGTGGGGGGGACATTTAACAATTATGCCGTGATTGGGCCAGTTGGGGAGGATTTTCACACTTTTGCCTGCGATCGGGCTGCAGGGGGCATCGGTCCCCGATGGCGCTGCCTGGCAGGATGCCAGGCACAAGTCTCGGGATCGGCAGCCTGCATGCTAATGGCATGCAAATGGGGGGCCATAAATAGATGCAAATGGCCCCCATTACCTTCCATGAATTATAACAGCCCCATTTGCATGTCACCTTTTGAATATGGAAATTTGTGCATGGTGCAATGGTACTTGCGCCACCGCGACTTGAATGCTCCACTCTGACCACTTGCGGTGGCACAAGTTCCACTGCGCCATGCACAGTGGCTGTGGCCAGGGGGTGAATTTCAAAGGAGTTGCTCAATAGTGCAACTCCTTTGAATATCACCCCGACCACACCCCTGCACAACTATTTTATGCAGCGCAAGGGCTTGCACCACAAAATAGCGTAGTTTGAATATCCAGCCCCACATGTTTCTATTTCACCATGTTGTGACTGCCTGAATACTGTGGGTCTGAATTGCCTGAGGGGCTGACAGGGCTGACTTTTTTTCAACATCACGCTGATTATGGGCCTTTTCATGACTCTTAGAGTGCTATTGTCTTTTTTAAAGCTGTGTTGTACAGTATAATTAAACACTAGATCTTGCTTACAGTCACGGACATTACAGGAGCAGGTTTTGGAGGGAAGCATACGGCTATGGATCTTACAGGAAAGAGGTTTACTAAATGGCTTACTAACTGGGGCCATGATGCTGGTCTTTGCAACAGCTAATTTAACTGCAGTTTTGTTTTTATTTTATTAAAAAAAACAGATGGGGCTTACTGTGGAGCCAGAAGTCACAAGGAGTGATGAGATGAAGGAGACACTCAAGAGAACTGCATGGTACACTATCGTAGTCTGCTATGACTCAGAAAGCTGTGGACCAGAGGTAGAATTTCTATGTGTTAAGGAAACAACAGAATAAATATAAATAACTTGAGACACAGATCATCTTGTGTGAGCAGGCAGTATTGTAGAAACGCTGTGTATAAATGCTGTGTGTAAAACTATAGTGCTGGTATGCATTTTGGAAAGCCCAGATGGCAGCTTATAATGGACAAATGAAGGTGTCACAGACCAGTCCATTATAAGTGGCTTGCACTGTATTAATTATCAGCATCATCATTATCTTAATTATGACCACCATCTTACTGTATATTGACTATAATTTTCAGCATCATTTTCATTTTACCTTTATTTTTCAAAATCAGTAGACAGTTTAGATGAATGGAAAATCACTTTTGTCACCATCTTGTTAAGATGTTAGTACTTTTAGAAAGCTTTCATTGTGAAACAAATTAACTGAAACTAACATGAAAGGAAAATGGAAAACAATGTTAATGAGCCACAAAATAATGTACTGACAGTAGATGCACATTCCTTAACAAATATTTGGTACCTCATACTTTTACAAAGAAAAATTGAGAATTTGGAAAACAGTTTAAAATATTGTACCTTGCAGATGCTCTAATGACAGTCAATATGGAAAAAGCATTTGACTCAGTTGAATGACCATACTTGTTCTAGGCCTTGCAAAAGATGGGCTTTGGTGCTTTGTTTATTTCTTGACTTCAAAGGTTTTTTTGTAAGATAAAAACTTACTTGACTGGCGATCTATGGCGGTGTAGAGTTGGAATAATAAATTACCATATATGGCAGCTGAATTTAGCTAAGAACAACAATTTGTGAAGGTAAATCATATGCTGGAATTAGATCCCCAGTCACCTGTTTTGCAGGTGTGGCATAACCTCTACATCATAGGGACTGAAAGTCAGTTTCCTGCAGCTCAGTAGCACCCTGAATGTGTGTTTGCTTAACAGGCAAAGAAGTTGTGGCTTAAATTCAGGTAGACATAGTTTAAATCTTTGAGAGGACTTAAACACTTTTTTCAGCTTTTCTGTAAGATGGAAACTGAGTTTAGTAGCAATTCATAGTGGTGTGGAGTGGAATAGTAAATGATATGAGAAGTAAATTTGACTAAGAATAATTTGCAAAGGTAAATTGTCTGCTGGGAGAACATCCCAGGTCCCCTGTTTTGCAGGTTGTGACATAACCTCTACACCATGGAAATATGACTCATGTACCTGCAGCTCAGTGGTACACTGAATGTGTTTTTGCTTAACAAGTAAAAATCAGTGGTTTAAATTTAGGTGGACATAGCTTGAGTCCTGGCAGGGGACTTAAACACTTTTTTTGTAAGATGGAAACTCAGTTGAGTAGAGATTCATGGTGGTGTTGAGTGGAATAGTAAATTACACAAGCAGTAAATTTAGCTAAGAACAACAATTTGTGAAGGTAAATTGCCTGCTGGGATTAGATCCCCAGTCATCTGTTTTGCAGGTGTGACATCATTTCTATATTCTAGGAACTGCGACAACATACACATGTTCAGTGGCACACTAAATATGTGTTTGCTTAGTAGGTAAAGGATCAATGTCTCATATCTGAATGAGGGACTTAAGCATTTTTAAATTTCTTCATAAGATGGAAACTCACGTGAGTGGTGATTCGTGGTGGTGTGGAGTTAGAATAGTAAATTGTATGAGAAATAAATTTAGTTAAGAACAACAATTTTTGAAGGTAAATCACCAACTGGGATCCCCAGTTGCCTGTTTTGCAGGCTGTGACATAGCTTCTACACCATAAGAACTGCAACCTGTTTACCTGCAGTTCAGTAGCACACTGAATGTGTGTTTGCCTAGCTGGCAAGAATCAGCAGTCCAATCCTGGCATGGGGTCTGAGGTGGAGAAAGACACACTGAGCATGTGCATGTGTTAAGCAGCAAGAGTATTGGTTGCTCTGCACCACGCATGGAAATGCAACAGTGTTAGTACAACAATGAACTTTTCTTTTGAAAAAAGACCATGCGGCACAGTTACTTGGCTGTTGGAACAACAGTCAATACATTTGAAACAGTGAACAATGAGCTATAAAGCTTAATCAGAAGAACTAATGTTGAGAAGCGAAAACTCTACTGGGAGATCTGAGTGGAAAGGGGAATTGAGTAGCAGTCAGGAATTCCATGACCCTTGTTTGTGCTGCTGAGTACAAAATGGTTTTCCTCAACAATGGCTGCATGTCACAGTACTGACACCTTGCCTGTTGTTCCCTGAAAGGCTGACAAATAATATGTTGAACCTTGGGATAAGAAGTTCTACTTTACTCCACTCAGAACTGATTTCATAGTTATTATGGATGTTCATGATAGTCAAAAATGCCACAGCTTAAGAGTTCTCATCTCCTTACTAAACAGTTAAAGAGATCAGACATTATGGAAGAGAGTTTTTACCTTGACCTCTCTCTCTGATGCCCATTCTTGAATCTATGCCAGACAGGGTCTGTAAACCTGAGCCCTCAAGTTGACATTTCAGGTATCAAAAGATGCATGCATTTGCTTAAGTCAGCCTATAATGTATCTGAGGTTGCACACAGAGGTTCTTTGTCTTTTAAATTTTTTGTTTTAATTGGGTTCACCACAACATAACCCAGATAGACCATCTTAGGGTAGATGGTTCATTCCACTGGGGTGTCAAACAGATGAGGCATACTGATGAGCTTCTTCTAGAGGAGGTTCTCTGCTCTTTTGTGCTGGGTGTGGCTGTGATACAGATTGGCAACAGCAATCTACGATTGCCCCTTAAACCCCAGAAGGAAGTGGCAGAGGTGTATCACAACAATCTGCTTCCTCGTCCTCCACTTCTTTCTGACTTACTTCAATCATATCTGCACCACAGTGTGAAGTGGAGGAAGGGGAAGGATATCTTTGTTACCTCCTCAGTTGGAAGAAATTACCTTGGACAATTGGGTTATAGACATTGTCAGACTGTTTTATACACTGAAGTTTGCTGCTTTGCCAACAGACAACCCAACATCTCAAATCAGGCACTCACAGGAGCATTTAATCACCCTAAGACATGAAATGCAGACTCTAATTGGAAAACAAAGCCATTCAGGAGGTTCCATTACCTGAAAGGGACTGGGGGTTTAACTCCAGGTAATTCCTGCTGCTCAGGTATACCAGAGGGTTTGGGACTATACTGGATCTGAGAGCTCTGAACAAACATATTATTTACAAAATATTTCACATTCTCTCTGTAGCAACCCTGCTGCCTTTGCTGTCACAGGGGAACTGGATATGCACCCTAGATGTGCAGGATGCATATTAGCATATCACAAATTTGCCATTTGTGTTTTCTGAATTTTTGCAGGGTGGTATCTTTTGGGATGGCCTGAGAGCCATACGTCTTTAGCAAATGCTTTGCAACTCTAACTACCTTTCTCCACAGATAGAACTTCTATATCTTCCCCTATCTTGACAACTGGCCACTGAAGAGGTTGTCCAGGGAATCAACAGTTCACTCCTTGCTCTGCCCTCAGGTCCTTTTATCCCAGTAGGGTGTGATAGTGAAGGAAAAGAAGTCAGTCCTGAAAACTTGTCAACATCTGCATTACATAGGGACAGTTTTGGACCTGGTTTTGGCAAAAGCATTTCTACTGGAGTATTGTGCATGAATGCTGACAGTACAAGTATGACTGGCAGGCAGCTGCAGTTCTGTATCAGCCAGGGCAATGTCCCAACTAGTACTACTAAGTGCTGCAGCTATCTTTGTAGTACCTCTGGCTTATCTTTGCATTTGAATTCATCAATGGATGCTGCAGATGCAGTGGGTCCTGGTGATACATTTTTCAGATCCCCCAATTGGGCTCTGTGTTTCTCTGAAGGACGCTCTTCTACTCTAGTGGCAAGGCAGCTCAAATTTTCTGGTTGGGGCTTGGGTTGTAGCTCCCTCTCACTGGGTCAGTTCAGACAATGGATCTATCCCACCGTGGGAGGGGTAGACTTCCACTCTCTGCAGACACGTGGAATCTGGTGAGCCAAAGAACATCTCTCCACAAAAATGTACTGGAGATGAAGGAAGTTCTTTATGATCTCTATGTCTTCACCTAAAGTATCAGTGAACAGTCTCCAATGGTACAGAGAGACCAATGGTACAGAGAGACAATTATTGTGTGATGTTGTACCTCATCAAATGGGAGGAACTCACTCCTACCCATTATGTCAGAAGACTGTGTAATTGACTGGGCAGTAGAGTGTAATGTTTACCTTTAAACAGCCTATCTGACAGGAGAACAAAATGTTCTGGCAGAAACACTATGCCACTCTGCGGCTCATATGCAGAAGCAGTAACTCATGTATGAGGTGTTAGAGCTGCTGGTCACAAAGTGGAGATGCCCAGTGTTGGACTGTTTTGCATACCTATGGTAGGTAGAATTGGGGATTTTCTGCATGCTAGGGCCTGGAGTTTTGTTTTTGTAAAATGCATTGTAACTCTCCCGGACAAGCCACTTTTTCTATGCCTTTCCTCCAGTTCCCCTAATACAGAGGATACTGGTGAAACACAGGTAGAAGTCAATCTCCATGATTTTGGTGACTTCATTCTGGCGCAGTCAAATTTAGTTTCCTCTGCTGTGAGATCTGGCAGTAGTGCCTCCTTCAAACTACCACTCAAAGCAAACCTGCTGTCTCAGTCTCTGGGTCATACACTGCATCTGGATCTTCTGCTGACAAAGTTGCATGCTTGGATCCTGAATACATAGAACTGGCTCAGTATGTGGTTTCCTCTGCATTGTCAGAAATGCTGGTGGCTGTTGGGACACCTACGACTCAAAAGACTTAAGTGGAAATAGAAATGGCTTAGCCTTTGGTGCAAATTTGAGGCTGAAAAGTCCTTTTTTAGCCCTGTTCCATTGGAATTGAGTATCTGCTCAACCTCCATGAATTAGGCAACAATGCATGACAGAGGTGTGTGTCATGCCAGGATAATATCACACCTTGGGTGGTGGGCATGAGGCTGCAGGCAGAGTGAGTCCACCACCTGAGAAGTGAAGTTATCCACACAAAACAAACCCTGGCGTGCATTATTGCTGTTATATATTGGCTCATATTTATACAGAATGAAAAAAATAAACATTTACTTAAAATAGTTGCTACTTGATATCTTAGTAATTAATCAATCAAGAACACCTTCATACAGTGAGGAGGAGAACTATATAAATCAATGCAAACCTTAATAGTAATGTTGTGCTGGGGCCACTGACCAATCAGGATCCAGGATGTTTTTTTACCATTGTATAATAAGGATTTCAGTACTCCTTTACCAACGTTCATTTATCTGCTGTGTTGGACTTCCATGATCACATTGCTAGGAAGCCAGTTGCACAGTTGGACGTATCTTAGATATTTATAAAGCAGATACTTCAGTTGGTATCACCATTTCATAAACTGCCACATGATCTCAGATTTGTTTTGGGGATTCTTATTATGCCTCCACTTGAGCCGACAGCTAGTTGCAGCCTCGGATTGCTGTCATGGAAAGTGATTTTCCTGGTGACTACAGCTGTCCACGGGGCACAGTATCTTAGTTGCAAGCCGTAGAAACATTAAAACATAGATAATGGTGGCAGAAAAAGATTGATCAATACATCCAATCAGCCCTTAATACGCTATTGTACCCTGAGATGTGTTATCTATGCAAGGCTTTTGTCCACACTACCCACCCCCATGTTCCCTGCCTTACTGCTACCCCCAGGGTAATTATTAAGTCCCTCACTGTCCCAGTCATTGAAATCATTAATGGTTTTGGTAGCTACCACCTTAGCTGGCAGGCTGTTCCATGACAGTTCAAAAAAGAAAGGCTGCTCCACCACAAGTGGGGTGTGCACAAAGTGAACAAAACTTCAGTCCCAAAGAAAAAAACAGCACCAAACCTCCAGTAGCAGCACAGTACTTTTATTTTGCAAACATGTTGGTAGTGCATGGTGCAAAAAACACAATACAAAGTGCAGAAAAGTAATCTCGTTACTTACAAGAGATGCTCTGATACAAATGATCAGTTTCACTGTAGCAGTAGCAGCAGGAATCCCAGGTATTTTGAGTCTTCTCTTTTTTTTCCATCATCTATTTTTTGGCCCTGGCCAAGGCAGGCTTGGCTTTCATGTGCCCAGCCCTACCAAATCCCATGACCTACTCAGGCTTACCTTGATTATTCAAGTACCCCCACAGCTTTCCTCCTGTGGTAGGGTCAGGAGAGGGAGGGCCATCCTCCCCCCCAAAGTCATAATCTAATGTGGCCAGTAGGTATCCTGGTGGTGAGGTAGGTGTGGGCTCAGTGTGGGGCGTCACTGATGCCTGCATCACTGTAGTTTCCTCCTTTTTGTACCTCCCCTTAGCCATGGCAACTCAGGCTGCACATATGTGTGGAGGCATGCATGTGACCCATAAACATGGCCCCCCCTTGATGCACATCTGCCACTTGTGCATCTGTGCTAATACCAGACCTACATCTGGTGGCAGCCAGCAGCGAAACAGCCAGCCACCCCAACACAGGACAGAAGAGTTGCCTGATGGTTGCTCAGTCCATTCCCGGCCCTTCCCTCAGCCAACACCCCCAGTGACATGTGCTCATTCTGATACTTGGGTCACTGGCATGGTGAGAGGTAACATACATAGTGCCTCAGCCCTCTACATCACCAGGCCAGCTCCAAATAGAGGCTTTCTTAAGTGACAATGGAACAAAGAAAGTGCAAAACAGCTACATGCCATTGGTGGTTCAGGCACTTGTCAGGGGTGTGCCCGCACTCTGCACAATTCAGTAAGCTGTGGAGTTGGAGCAGAGTGCCAGGTGAGGGGGGCACAAGTTACGCAAGGCTGGACCCTGCTGTAACTTCTATGCGTCCCCCAACAGACACCCACCAGCAGTGGCAAACCAGAAACCCCCTCCACACAGCTGCTCCAGCCCACTAGACTGACAAGGAGGGCTGGGATCTGCTATTTGGACACAAGCCCATTGTGTTCCAGATTACACTGGTGCCATTTCACATGAATGTGTACAGTACAACATTAGTGGCACGCATACACTTACAGTAAGTCATGTTCATACAGATGTATCCTGGAGTGGAGCCCTGATGCACAGCATCAGTTTCCATGAATGTAACAGGGGATGTGGTGCAGCTAGTGTTGTAGAATGGTAACTTAGTAATCGTGTCCACTATTGTGGTTGTATTGCATCGACATATAGATATATGTTATGGTATGCTGTACAAACAGTTTGTGTATGAAACCACAATTAAAGCCCCCCCCCCAAAAGGGGAGGCTGAGGGTCCATACAATCCCTACACATTCCACATACTGTGCTTACAGGAACTGTGAATGGCAGCTGCCCTATGGCTGCAACTGTGTTATGCTATTGTGTTTTCAATACAGCTACATATTTAAATATGTTATGGTATGCCATTACACCCATTATCTGTATTGAAAACACAATCGTGGGCATGGATACTATGGTATAGTTTTACTACACTATGTGTACTACATCCCCTGTTGCATTACTGGAACATGACACTGTGCATCAGGGATCCAGTGCTGGACATCTGTATAAACCAAACGTACTGTTGGTGTATATCAGTGACGCTGCTGATGTACCATACGTGGTGTGCTGTCCATTGATTTTCTGCTTTGTGGATTATGCCCTAGTAGCGTGATACATTGTGGTTTGGTACCTTAGATGCAAATGTGTATATTGTGCACACTCTGTGCCATCCCAGGATCCTCTGCTGGTACGCAACAGGGAATCCACTATGGGGCCTATCTGTAGCCTTCGATCTGCCCCCCATGGTTGTGCATGCCAGGGGTGGAGGGTGGGACCATGAACAGGTGCCCAGTATTGGTGAGTACTGGCCACTGGGCATCTGTTCATGGGCGTGTAACTATGTGGGCTGGTTACATGAGTATCAAGTGGAACAGCTGCACCTTAGTGCATAGGGGCCATTGTGCATGTTTATATAGAAAATAATGGATGGGGAAGGGTTTGATATGAGAATTTAATGCACACACGAGTTGTGGGATGCCACATAAACCCTGAGGGCAAAGCCTGAGGGGTTTATCAAAGCATCCCATAATGAGGGTGTGCATTAAATTCTTATATGCACACCCTCTCCATCTTTTATTTTTTATAATAATGGGCCAGCAATTTTTCTCCAGCCCAGTTTCTGTAACCCTCAGTGTCAGTGTGCACGCACACACAACACACACACACACACACACACACACACACACACACACACACACACACACACACACACAATGTACCTCTCATTATTTATTTAAAACCTTTGTTTTGTTATTTTTTTCCACTTACATTTGATGAGATCTGTCCTGATCGGGCTGGTGCTGTGTGTGGTGGTGTTGCCGTTCTGAAGCGGACATAGCCAGATAGAGTTTGAAATGGAAAAACAAATGGCAGGATCAACCAGGTAGTGTAAAATAAGTAAAATAAATAAAAAAAAAAATGCTAGTGTGAGATCATTGTGGTGGCAGCTCCATAAGCAAGAGATGGAGCCGCAATGTTTGTGAGACTGTTTGGCCCACCCACACATGGAACGTTGGCCAATGAGGCAGCAGCATACTTTGATTGGCATGGCTCATGAATGTCATAACGACCAGCCAGTTGTTAAGGGAAATATCAACCTGGTCAGTACATTTAGAGAAATTGCTGACCAGTCATTATACTTTCTTAAAAAGCTATTGTACTGCCTGGAATTAATAGTAACTTTGGGAAGTAGTCAGCTACCCCTTCTTATATCTAAAGCACTTTTTAATTTTCTGCTAATTAGAAGATTTTCTACCTGACAGTACTAGGTATGAATGTGATGTGTGGGACAGCACTCTACCTGGAGGCTGACATAGTCAGTTTTATTTCTAAATATACATCATCAGCATTGTGACCTCATTGATTTTGACATCACTATCAGTGAAAAAAAGCCAGCTTCCTGCTTCTGTACTTGTAACTTGAGACATAATGTACCCATCAGGCAGCAGGGCTTGTGATGAGACAATGAGTGAGGTACCATGCTGATGGCATAGATGGTGGAATAAAACTAGATATGTCTGCTTCAAAGTAAAGCACTGCTTTTCACAGCACCCTCAATACTAAAAACATCTATTGAGCACATAGAAAAAGAAAAAAAAATAAACTTCAGAAATCAAAAGTAATAAGAGACTACTTTTTAGAATTACTAACACTGTCTGCCTATTTTTAGTTCTACTAGCTCATTAAGTGGTTATACAATATAAAAATGGTCACTGAAATTCTCAGATCCTGAGTGGCTACAACCAGTCACCTGACTGTGCATGAATTCAGTACTACCCATGGTCATCTGGTATTTAGCCTTATCACGAATCACTATGCAAGCATAGAATGCAAGCATAGAATTTTAAAATAATGCTTTGCAGTCATTTTTTTCTCACTCACTAAAGAGAAAAACATAAACTGCAAAACAATCAAGTGCCATAAATCCCATCAACAATGTGCCCCCCGCTGCACCAGAAGAGTATAGCCATACTCCATAAGAAAACTGATTCACTTTTTCTCTTTAGTTTGTTAGCTATTTTTTTGTTACAGTTTTCTTAGCTGACCTGAAACTCCAGCGTTTCCCTCTATGCAAAATAATACAATCCAGCAGCCGCGCATCACAAAAATGATTAATAATGCAGTATTTCTCTTATTTTAACATATGAAGTATAACTGACTTTCCCATTAATTTTTTCTAAACATCACAGCAGTTCAACCTGTCATGCCTTTGGACTTGTTCCTTTTGTATGCCACTGTGATCATTCTGCCATGCGACTACGTATTCCCCACCAACCCACTCTGGCTTAGGATTTCCTTTCATAAAAATAATTCCCCCACCCAAAAAAAATAAACAAAAGAAAAGATGCTGGGGAGTGCACAATCTTGCTCTCTCTCTCTCTCTCTCTCTCTGTTTCTGTCTCTCTCTCTCTCCCTTTACCTCACACTCTCTCTCAGTTACATTACCGTAATAGAACAGACTTGTTTTATTAGTGTGTTATTATGTTCATTCTGCTGTGTGACTGCATAATCCACCACGAACCCACTGTGGCTTGGGAGGGGTTTCATAATTTTATAAAAATAATTTCTGCAAATTGGTGTACAAGAACACACTTCCTGACCTGGACTGCATGTCCAGGCCACCTGTCTTCTCTCTTTTTCCTTCTTACTCTCTCGCTCTCTGTCTCTCTCTCTCTCTCTCTCTCACACTCTCATCCTTTCATTTGCAGAGTAACCAACTGGAAAACATTAACAGTCTTGTTTTAAATATGACCTGGGTGGTCAAGCAAGGAAGCGGATGTGTGAGTAATCATGGGGTACGATGGTAATGGTACCACAGAATTTGAAGAGAATCTCCTTCTTTCTTGCAGCACTCATATTCTTTTTCTCTCACAGGTAGCACTGAAAAACTGGCCTCGGGGCAAAAAATAAATAAATAAAAGAAAGAAAGAACAGGAGAACTTACTGGGACATATTCACAAACCAACAGGAAAAAAAAAAACAGGAACTGGAGGAGAGAGTAAAATATCGAATCACCTGCCTATTTTTTTTTAAATAATTGTTCAGTATCTGTTTCTTGGCTGGATTCGAAGGTGTTTAGTGTGGTGGGGGAAGGGAGGCTAGCAGAGCCCATTTTCTCACTAAAAAACTATAACTATGGAATCTCTATTAGATCAAAAGACCTAACGCAAAGCTATAAATTAAATATAGTCCCAGTAGGTGGAAGGACTACTTTACATAAAAAAAACATATTAATTTAAACTTTTTTCCTTGTTAAAATGTCTGTTCTAATAATTATACTTACTTTAAATGTAAAAGTCCATTTCATAAGTGCAATAAGACATGGCTGGATGTTGTTAGTGCTGAGATACCTGCATATCCAGGGGCTGAAGGCACTCAACTTGCAGCCTTATGCATCACTATGCACCTGGGTGTGTGGGTATCTCAGTACTACCACCCAGCTGTGTCTTATTGCTTACTGATACTGTTATGAACAGCCTGATCACCATGATGCATGATTTCTTCCTGTCAGCATTCCATCCTCTAGCACTGCTGAGTGACTGGAATGATGCAGTCTGACTATGAACCAGCATTTTGCAACAGCTGGTAGATTATTTTATAAAAAATGTCCCACTCAGTGGGGTAATTATTTGAAAGGTACTCTTCTAACACTTTTCTTTTGCAATAGTTTTTATAAATGCAATAACACACTTACAGGAGTTAGATTAATAGTCAGGTAATCACACCCTAGGGGTAATATGGCACTTGGCTGTGATTTGTGCCATATTATGCACCTGGGATAATTTACAGACTGTTAATCTAACCCCTGCTCATGCCCTATTGCTTAAATAATTCAACTACAACATGCAGAAACATCAAAAATGCACTGATTTCAACCCCAGCACCAAGTTAGAGCAGAATTAGGGGAAACTAGTTTGGCAGCTTTAATAAAACTAGGGTCCTCAGTTATTGGATTAAAGTTACTTACATGGATAAAGAAGCCTGTTTCAGTGTTCAAAGAAAACATTTAGACTGAAGGAAAGTAACTGTAATAGAGAATGAATCTCATTTGTTATAAGACGGCTGCAGGAATATTATTTGTGGAACTATTATAAAATGGAATACAAATAAGCCATGCAATACAAAAGAACTATAGCAAAATGAATAAGGGATGTAAATAATCAAAACAATTTAGCAGTGCTTAAAGAGTCTTGAGCAATCTCTTGGCTTGCTGCTAATAAATTGGTGCATATACCTTTCAGTAATATATGAAAAAGTTATCAAACCACGAATATAGAAAGGTTATTACTGCATTTAAGTTTGGAACCTTTCTGAATAAATTTGCAAAGCTAACTTAAGGAAAACAACAATGGAGCTACGTTGTGGCTGTAGCACTGGTGATATAGAAACAAATAAGCATGTCATAATATCTACTAATGGTACAGCAAAATAAGTGATAATTGTTTAGGAAATATTCTACCAAACACCTATAAGCCACTGGAAGAGATAGTTTAGTTTTTTTTTTCTTTTTAACATCAACCAGTCAGGCAATATTAAAAAATATGGCACACGTTTTAACAGCTGCAACTAAAACAGGAAAATGAAAATGGAAACCATTAAGAAACAGATAAGTAATACAATGTGGCTTTGATCATTGGGGTAAAACTTGGGCATTGAAAACCTCTTCTTAACATTTACAGTGGAGCCTGTCAGAATGCAATGCAGTGTCTTAGGTTACTGCATGACAAAAAGAAATGAATTGCCTTTGAAACTGCCTTATAATGTGTGATAGAATGTTGTTATATGCAGAAATCTACATTTTTATAACAACGTTTTACTATCAATGTGATGTCATGATGTTGTTAACCCATCGATGGTACATCACATTAATGGGATAACAAATGGGAATGATCTGCACATACATGCAACTTTTTTCACATGAACCAACAGCCTTTCAGAAAGGAGATCAGCAGTGAGAGCATGACCCAGAATGGCCGCAGCAGTGACTGAAACCTCAAGAGTAAGGAACCTTCTTCATTTTTCTTTGGTCCATACACTAAAAAATATAATGTATGGTCCCTTTATCAATAACCAGTTTGTGTAATATCTCAAGGTTGCCATGGTGATGTAAACCTCTCAAGCTTCGCTCTTGAGATTTACATGGTCACCCTGGCAACCTCTCGATGGTTACCAAACTGATTAATGATAGAGGACCATACATTCTCCTCTATGTTTATTGTAGTAACTCTGCTGCAGAATACTGCAGTATTGTGTTGCATCCTGGCAGGCTCCACTGTACTGTTGTAGTTCTGATGTCTGGTGGTATACAGATCAATGTTATCAAAATGAATTTATTTTAAGATTTGTAGATGTACGGTCTTTAAGACTGTCCCTGATTTAATATGCATGATACAGTATGTATATGAACTTCACAAGTCTATATACTATATACTAAACTAAGGGGTGGTGCCCAGAGACTGGAGGTCAACTGATGTGGTTCCCTTGCAAAAAAAGTGGTAGCAAAGGATAATCCAGAAAACCATAGACCAGTCAACCTGAAATCAATAGAGGGAAAACTGCTTGAATATATTCTAAAGGAAATAATAGTACATTTCTTATAAACAGACATTTTCTGGGGCAACAGGCAACATGGGCTTAGGAGACAAATCTGACTAAATATTTCAATTGGGTTACAAGGGCTGCTGACAGACGGCAGGCAGTTGATATACTGTACCTTGAGATTAGTACGGCCTTTGACTCACAGGAGGTTAGTCAAGAAACTAAGAGAACTTAGCATGGAAGAAAGAGTAACAGCATGGGTAGAAAACTAGGTAAAGGGATGCACTCAGAGGGTGGTTATAGGTAAAGAATTCTTGGAGGTTGAGGACGTGACTAGTGGTGTACCACAGGGTTCAGTCCTAGGGATTGTCCTCTTTATCACTTACATTTGTGAAATAGTGGAAAGAATAAAAGGATAGATCTGCTTATTTGCAGATGACACAAAGATCTGTGGAAGCGTGGACAGTGAGGAAGGTGTCAGAACATTGACGGAGGGCTTTGAGAGACTGGAACAATGGTCCACGATATAAGAGATGAAATTCAACACCACTAAAATGCAAAGTAATGTATACTGGGAGAAAAAATATGGGAACAATATCATATGGGGTGTAGTAATGGAGAGAACAGTTGAGGAATGGGATCTGGGTGTGCTTATTTTGGAAAGCCTCATATCATCTGCCGAGAGTAACAGAGCAGCAAGTAAAGCAGATATGATGCTAAAATGTATAGGAAAAGGAATCAGCAGTGGCAGAAGGGAGGTGATCGTTTCCCTCTACAGATCTCGGGTTCACCCACACCTACAGTCACAGCCAAAGACATGGGCAGATATTTCCTGAAATGCATGGAATATCTTTAGAGAAATTTCCTACTTTCTCCAGTTCCACAGTAGGGGCAGCAGAGGTAGAGTACTGAGCAAGATTGTGGAGCTCACACTTTCAAAGGACTGTGTCAGAGTGGCGGCAGTGCAGAGGAGGGCAGCCAAAATGATCCAGGGGTTATGGAAAAAATAATTTGAGGAAAGGCTGAGAAATCTAGATATGTATGCATTGAAACAAGGGGGGGGGATGATAGAAACATATAAATATCTACAAGAGATTAATAAGGTAAACTGGAATGAATTGTTTATTTTAAATGCATAACACAAACACAAGGGGGAATCCACTGAAGTTGGTTGGAGGAAAATTCAGGAGGGATGTCTGAAAATACTTTTTTTTTATTTTATTATTCTTGTACACCTCCTCTCAGATCTGGCAGGTGGCTTGGCCAGTCCCTCGGAGGGGACTCATATCTCTGGTGGGCTTTTTCCCACATCCACCCCCACTAGCCATCCCCCATGAGTTGCCCCCCGTGACAGGGCTGGTGGCGAGGGGCGCCAGCCTCCCCCCACCCCTGGAAGCTAACATCTAGATTTCTGGGGGGGGGATGCTCAGTTGCAGGCTGCCATCATTGAGCCTGCCAGTTCCGAAACCCTTTTTTCCCATTTTCTCCCCAGATCCACACACTTGCAATGGTTGGGGCAACTGTCTCCACCTCTGCAGAGGCAGTCTTACACCCTGTTGTGGTTCTGCCATTCTAGCATTGCACCTGTGCTGACCCACAGCCACCACTGGGCATCAGTCTACAGCGTGATGCTGGGACCCCGTCACCCGAGGAAGGATTGCTGTCAGCAGATGCTCTATTCTTCTTCACCCTGGCCGACCCCCAAGCGACCCAAGTCCATTCCCAAACCTGTGTTGCCAGCATAGTGTGAGGTAAGACGTCCAGTGCTTCAGCCCTCTGGGCCACTGGGCTGGCTAGAAAATACTTTTTTATGAAAGAGTGCTAGACAGATGGAACAAATTGCCACACTAGATGGTACATAAAAAAACAGTCTGGACCAGCCTTAAGAATAGGCGAAGTAGGCAGCTGCCTGGTTTACCATCAGTAGTGCATACCACCAAACACACGTTTTCATATTTGACCACTTTCACTTTAGAAAAAAATGCTTTTTTCTCCTCCATCTGTTTGACACAGTTGTTGTTACTAGCATTTGTCTGAGACCCCACCTCTGCATCCAACAGATTTCTATTTTAGGCCTGAGTGCAGATGCAGAGGGAGGAGGCTGCCTAGAAGGAGGGAGCAACTGGCGGGTTTTGGTTGTAGTATGTGACAAACAAAGATGTTTGGGTGGACTCTGAAAGTGCACCTAGAGTGTTGTGGCAATGGCGCTTACAAATGGCTATGGATCTATGGTACAAGACGGTCCAATCACTGTGTCTAAATTTAAAAAAAAAACCTTTAAAGGTCCAGTTGGCTCACCAGCCCCTCTGTCCAGTTAATCAGGCAGCCATGGGCAAATGGTCATGCATTCAGATGGTGTCAAGTGCTGCTGGAGCCTGGAAGATGGCCAGTGATCATGCTGTGGTTGATGGGGGGTGGGATGTACCAGCCCATTGACTCTACTGTGCTGCCTCTGACTCCTCTGAGAAGTGGGAGGAAGAGACGTGAGAGGCTCAGTTTCCAGAGAATAAAGTGGTGGTCGGGAGTAGACTGAGTCAAGAACAAAAAAGCCAGCAGGTAGCAGCAGCAGATAACCTCTTGTAAGAGGTGAATCAGTCTAAGCGGGCAGCTAGAGTAGTGCCAATGAGTGAATGAGTTGTCCGTTGATCAAATTAAAACATAACTGGAGCTGCAAATGCCAGGGTCTTCAAGAAGGTTGTTCAACGCAACCGTAGCACCAAACAAAGCACACTGACCAGGTGAATACCAATAAGGTCAATATTTTAATATTGCAATAATCGGCCAAAAGATGGCTCAAATGTGAAGCAAAAAAACTAACATATCTCCTGGTGGGCTGCCAGGCTTTCTCAGAGTTTACTTGGTTTACTTGGTTTCAAAGGACAAAAGAAGGCTACTGCCCAACGAGATTGTCCCCCACCGCCTTGGTGGGATAATTATACCTTGAGGTTATTACACTCCAGCCAACAATCCAACCCTTTCTTAAAGATTATATTAGAACGGCTATCTAATAAGTGTTAAGGAAGAAGATTCCACAATTTAGGTGTTCTTACTGTAAAGTAGTTTAACCTTTTTGTTGTTCTAGTTTTTGAAACAAAAATTTGGTTGTTATGGTACCGTGGAGAAGTCCAACTAGTTGAAAAATGTAAGCCACAGTGATGCATCAACTCCTGGGAATTCTGAATTTTATATAAGAGGAGTAGATCTCCTCTGGTACGTCTTGCACAGAGTGAATGTAACCACGTAACCTTTAATCTTCCCTTATAGTCCAGTTTGGATAGATATGGGACCATTTTTGTAGCTCTTTTCTGCACCCTCTCAATTCTATCAATATCCTGCATTAAGTAGGGATTCCAGCAGGGAGATCCATAGTCCAAGTGGGGCCTAACAAAAGCTCTGTACAGTGGAATTACACATTCCTGGGTCCTTGAAACAAATGAACGTTGGATCCGAGTGAGCAAGGCATTAGCTTTCCTAGCTATCATCATACAATGATCGTTGGTAGATAATTTGTTATTAATAATTACCCCAAGATCTCGTTCTAATGGTGACACATGCAGGGAAACATTGTTCAGTAAATAAGTCTGCTTGGGATTGTTCTTACCAAAATGTACAACATGGCACTTGTCTGAATTGAGTGTCATCTTATTTAAAACTGCCCATTCTTCAATAGATTTTAAATTGTTCCTCATAGATTCTCTATTTAATAATGTAAGAACAGAGCCACACAGCTTGGTGTCGTCAGCAAATTTCGAGAGAACATTATCAGGGCCAATCTGCAGATCACTGATAAAGATGTTAAACAGGGTCGGTCCCAATACAGATCCCTGTGGGACCCCACTGGTCACACTCAATGCCTGAGAAAGAGTGGCATTTATTCTAACTTGCTGATGTCTTTTATTCAACCAATGTGACACCCAATTGACTATATAATGTGAAAAAACAATTTTTTCAATTTTATCAAGCAGGATGTCATGAGGAACTTTATCAAATGCTCTGCTGTAGTCAAGAAGTATTACATCCATAGGAATGCCACTGTCCAGACCCATACTGACATGATTATAGAAGGAAACCAAATTAGTGGTACAGAAATATCCCTGTCTAAAATCATGTTGTGTAATATCAGTTATGTTACCCAAGGTAGATTCATAATCTAACAATTTCTTAATAACTTTCTCCATGAACTTACTTATAACAGATGTTAGACTTATAGGTCGATAATTTTCTGGTTTAGAGTGGTTACCTTTCTTAAAGATTGGGATTACTGTAGCCATTGTCCAATCCTGAGAAATGACTCCTTCATATAAAGATTTATTAAAAATAATTGAAAGGGGTTTAGTAATTGCAGCAGCTGTCTCAATTAAAAATCTGGGATTGATGTTATCTGGTCCTGGACTAGAATTAGGCTTTAGGGACAAAATTGCTTTTAGTGTATCATCTTCGGTAATAATGTAAGAGGGAGGAACATTATTTAAATGCCTAAAGAATTTAGGAACTTCTTTCTTAGTAAAAACGGAACAGAATTGCTTATTGAATGTGTCAGCTATGTCCCTATCCATAGATATAATTGTGTCATTTACGCATAAGGGCCCCATATACCTATTATTCATTTTTTTATTGTTGAGATAGGAAAATAATGATTTATAGCTGTCTTTGGTATGGGCCAAATGTAACTCAAGTTTCTTTTTAGATTGCAAAATGGCTTGCTTTAGTAATTTTAAAGTTTTCCTATATTGAATGAATAATAATTCTTTAGTGTCTCCCTCACTGTTTTTTACACGTGAAAAAAGCCTCTGTTTATCCTTAATTAAGACTTTGATAGAAACATAGAAACATAGAATTTGACGGCAGATAAGGACCGCTTGGCCCACCCAGTCTGCCCATTTCCCTACCTACTGGATAAGCTGCAGATCCTAGTTAACCAGCAGCCTACTTCTTCCTACCCCTACCCCCTAGAATTGCCTTATGACTGTCCCATGCATGCTTGAATTCCACCACTGATTTTGACTCCACAACCTCCTCCGAAGGGCTCCATGCATCCACAACCCTCTCTGTGAAAAATACTCCTTAAATTACCTCTGAGCCACCCCCATCTTCAAATTGTGCCCTCTTGTTCTTGCACACCTCTTTTTTTGAAAGATGCTACCCTCTTGGACTTTGTTGATTCCCTTGAGGTACTTGAACGTTTCTATCATGTCCCCACTCTCCCTCCTTTCCTCGAGGCTATACATATTCAGCTCCTTAAGTCTCTCTTCATGTGTCTTCCGGTGCAGAACCTGCAACATTTTAGTTGCCCTCCTCTGGACAGCTTCCATCCTGCCTATGTTTTTGCAGAAATTGGGTCTCCAGAACTGCACACAGTACTCCAGATGGGGTCTCACCAGCTGTCTGTACAGAGGGATAATAACTCCTGTTTTCTACTGATGATGCCTCCCTATGCATCCCAGTATCCCCCAGCCCTCCTTGCTGCCTCTCACATTGCTTGCCCACCTTTAGGTCATCTGATATGACTACCCCAGGTCCCTTTCCATTTTGTTGTTGTTAGTATCTCACCCCCATTGTGTACTCTTCCCTGGGTTTTGTTTCCCAGGTGCATTATACACTTCTTAGCATTGAATCTAAGCTGCCATACATTTGACCATTCCTCTAACTTGCCAAGTCCCTTCTCATCCTTTCACCCACCTCTGTGCATCAACTCTGTTGCAGATCTTTGTGTCATCTGCAAAGAGACATATTTTTCCTTCCAGTCCTTCTGCAATGTCGCTAAAGAGATTGAAGAGGACCGGTCCTAATACTGAACCCTGCGGTACCCCACTAGTAACCCTCCTTTCTTCTGAGTGGACTCATTTACTATTACTCTCTGTGTCCTATTCTCCAGCCAATTCTTTACCCAGGCTGTCATCTTGGGACCCACTCCCAGGCTGGTTAACTTGTATATTAATCTTTGTGTGGGACTGTGTCAAATGCCTTGCTAAAGTCTAGGTAGGCCATGTCCACAGCCCTCCCTGATCTACTACTTTGTCACCCAGTCAAAGAAATCTATCAGATTCATCTGGCATGACCTTCCCACTGTGAATCCATGCTGCCTAGGGTCCTGTGCCCCTCTGGCCTCTAGATACTGACAATTCTTTCCTTCAGAAGTGATTCCATCATTTTCCTATCACTGAGGTTAAACTAACAGGTCTGTAGTTTCCTGCTTCTGCCTTGCTCCCACTTTTGTGAAGGGGAATCATATCTGCCCTCCTCCAGTCCTCGGGTACCACCCCATCCCCCCATGATTTGTTAAAAAGGGTAGTCAGTGGTGTCACTAGTTCTACCCTTAGTTCTTTTAGAGTTCTATACCCCAATAGTTTTATTAAACCACAAGGGTATTTTCCCCTTTTATTATACTTTTTTGTAATAGGAATGTGTACATTTTCCAAATAATAAATGGAAGATTTAAAATGGCCCTAGGATTCTTCCAGGGAGAGAGGAGATAATATTGTATCCAAGGAAATTGAATTTATTTGATCGTTAATAGCGTTAAAGTTAGCTTTATTATATTTCTTGAATTCAGTAAAGTTGGTGATATATTGACAGAATAACAGTGAAAAAGAAATTGTGTAATGATCACTTGTTCCTAGTGGGGCACCGACTATAACCTTGGATATTAGATTCCTTATATTGGTAATAACTAAGTCCAGAATATTGACACCTCGCGTTGGTTCTGTAATAATTTGTTCAAGTCCCATGTCAACTATGAGTGCAATTAAATCTTTCTCGGCCTGCGCACTACCAGTTAATGAATTCCAATTTATAGTAGGCATATTAAAGGCACCCAGTATAAGGATATTTCCTTTAGAAGCCATATCTAAGATCTCATTATGTAGGCATATAGAATATTCTCTATTGGACGTTGGGGGCCTATAACATGTCCCTACCAGCAGTTGTGGGTACCCCTTAAACTGAATATTTACCCAGATAGTTTCAATATTACTGGTAATAGGGAGTTGGAATGAAAATATGTCATCCCTAACATAGAGACATACCCCACCCCCCCCTTCTGGCCTTGCGATCCTTATGATATAGTTTATACCCAGGAATATGCTGGATCCAGATAGTATTGGGATCCCACCAAGTTTCAATAATAGAAATTAGTCCGTATTTATTCAAACGGCACATAGCTTCCAGTTCAGCCATCTTAACCTGGTTTAAGGATCTAGCATTTAAACTAAGTACCTCACACTCAGTAATAGGTCTCTTTAGAGAACAGAATCTTTTGTCACTGTTCTCATCCCCGGTTTTTAGTTTAAAAGTTTATTGATGGCTGTTGTGAAGCTTTTACCCAAGAGAGAGCTACCCCTACAACTAAGGTGGAGTCCATCCCAGCAGAACAGTGAGTCTTTTAGGTAGAAAGTTTCCTAATGAGTAAGGCAAAGAATGTTCTGTTGAAGACACCAACATCTCAGCCAATCATTAAAGGCCTTAATCTTAGTTGTAATAACATCAGGAGCTCTGGGTACAGGAAGAATTTCTGAGAAACGTACAAGACTATCTTTTTCAGCTAACACATTACTGAGTGCTATAATGTCCTGTTTAAGCTCGTCTATACTACCTCTATTTATATCATTAGTATCTGCGTGTACTATAAACAATTGGTTTTCACCAACCCCCTTCAGTATATTTTTCACAGTAGAAGTGATATCTGATACACGGGCACCTCGCAGACTGGAGCAGATATGGCTGAATTTGTCCACGTTACATATAGGGCGATCCAGATGTTTAATAATTGAGTCGCCAATAACAAAGATTTGTTTAGGTGATGGATGGAGATCCATATTACTAGGAGTAGGTAACAAAGTAACCAATTCATGATTTTGGTCTCTTATTTGAGATTTGTTTTGTTTAGGTGTGGGGATTATAGTATTACTATCTACCCTTTTACGGGATGGACTAAAATCTAAAGGTTCACTACAGGTGATATTAATGAAACCATCATGGGATGGGACATTTGTATCATGTTTGAGGGCATCATATTTATTAAATAAGGGTAGGGATGGAACATTACAACCAATTTGCCCCCCCCACATTTAGATTTGCCCTTGGGCACCACCGCCCAATTGTCAGAGTCCTCTAAAGTTACAGCAGGTGTTTATGTTTAAGTCTCCTATTTTTGACATCATTGTCATTTCCACAGGAACAGATTGCAGTGCCACAAACAAAGGAACGGTGATGTCAGATGTAGATAAGTAGCCAGAGCAGATACAGCCTTGGAGACCATGATTCTGTTTTCCTGTTAATGTGTATGGTTAGGAAGAAGAAAACCAGGACTCTAAATATAGAGAATATTATAGTGGTGTGGTAGCACCACTACAGTTAGAGTTGAGTAGGGAGTTCAATGTTAAACCCCTAACTTTGCACATTAATATCTTTGGCATCATTTGACAAAATCAGCTGAAATTTCCATGTGTTGTCTAGTAAGCAAGGTCTTGGTCTGTGAAAGTTTTTGTGATGGAAGTTTGTGTGTTTTTTTGAGATCTGCATGTCATTTTTCTGTAGAAGGTAAATTTTTTTCCTATACTTAACATTGGGTTTTTTGCTCTCAACTACAGCCTACATGGAATGGCATTTTTTCCTCAAACCTGCAGGGGACATGTGTCACATCCTAAGGTAGTGCCTTTAATAGGTCTGGTGAAAAAAATTTAAATGGCCCCAGAGCTATAAGGCATTAAAGTTTTGTGTTTTCCATTCTGAGCATGCGCAGTAGGGTTTTTGAGTTAACGTTCTGGTGCAAAATGAAAAATTGGATGTCCCAGTACCCTTTTTTGGTTTCTCACCACTTGCTTCTCACAGCAGGAAGCATTTTTTTGTGATGTGAGAACTGCCAACTTATTGCTTTTCTCCACAAACCAACAAGCATGGAAAAATACATAAAATGCTGTCATTTAAAAAAACAAACACCTGAACCTAAATAAATGGGCCCCGTTTAGCTAGATCCTGATGTTTGTTTTTTAAGATAAGGGCCATAAACATCTTTTCTGGGCACTCAAAATCCAGGGTGCCCAACTTAACAAGAGGAACCATTCACCCACGTTTTCTGTATGAGAACAGAGGGACTTTCTTGACTTCTGCAGTTGCAGCTGGAACTCATGCAGTGGGCTGCAATGAGAGCAGTAAGCTGCCTTTCCCCTGGTGTCTAGTGGCACCCCCCACCCTCCAATTGCACTCCCCATAAGGGACATTTAATTTTTATCTGGGGTCACATTTGCAAGGTTCTCCCAGTTCTTTGCTGCTGCCTTTTAAGTCACATCCTGAACTCAAAGATCTCCAACAAACCATCGCGGATTGCCAACAAGCAGTCACTGAACCAGATACTAAAGCAGGCTATGTCAATTGGCTGCTGCTGGAAGCCTTACAAAAAATCCAAACCCTTACTGCCAGTGTGTGGATGTAGAAGGGTGTTTTGGGTGAAAGAACATCAGACTATATGGTTTCTGAGGGGCTGCAGAGGAGTCAGACTTGGTGGGATTCCTCAAAACTTTTTTCTGCCAACAAATCAACCTGCTCCCCCCAATTATCCCTTCAATATCGTGCACTTGGGCCCATTCTGACTCACAATCAACAGTGATGCTGCTCAACCATTTTACAGTTCTTATCACATGCTACCAAACAAACCATCCTAATGGGGCTATGGAATGAGAAAGAGTTGTACTATGAAGGGAGCTGTATCTGTGCAGATAATGACTAAGACCCCGCTGTTATGTAGCTAGGGAGACAAATGGGCCCCATCTTAGCAGCTCTCAGGCAGGAGCATCTTAGGTTCCTTACTTCCTTTCCAGCCCAGCTAAGAGTTCTTTTTCTGGAGGGAACTTAGATGTATAATGGCTCCAAGGAAGCCATGGTCAAGTTAGTGAAAAAAGAGGTTTTGACTTTCTGACCAGAAATTGAAAAGAACAAAACACAAGGCCATTCTCCCTGCTTCAGAGCCGAAAGGCACAAACAGTGACTATGGTCCAAAACATTAAGGCCTTACTGTAGAGTTTTGCTAAAACGTGAAGTAACATCCTAATAGACAAACTGCACTTTTATGGACAGATAGTGTACATAGTTGCTGATGGTGTTTGTTCTTCTCTGAAAGGGAGGTCCATACATAGCCTAACAGAAGTTCCTCCAGTAGGGGTTAGAGTACTATTATTCTTACCTTGTAAAGTGTGGTTTAACTTTTACTTGTTTTCTCTTTCTCTTTCACCACCTCCCCTTTATTGCATATCCAAGGATATGTCAGCTATGGAGAGAAACCCTCATGCTGATGCAACTGTCAGAGAAATGAGTGTCAATGACCTTGCTTATAAGGCAACCCATTATCAGGTGTGTGGGCTGGCATCGGGAGGGGTAATGATGCTATCAGGTGAACAAGATTTCCTGTTTCAACCTGGGCCATGGTGGTGAAAATTAAGTTGACTGTGCATAAAATGTCCAACCTCTATATGACAGAGTTTGCCCATTAATGCTCTTTGACTGGGGGGGGCACTCAAATGCATCATGGGAATCCCTGCAAGGGCAGGCGAGATGCTCCCCTACCTCAATATACATATCAAAAAGAGTGAGCTGAAAGTTACAGGGCATACATGCTGAACTCAGAAGTGAACCAGATTGACTCCTAAGAACTGAGTGGAAGGCTGGACATGCACAGCATTTGTTGCGCCAAGGGTCACAGGGACCTGCAGTAGTCACATGAACTTAAAACCACTAAGCACTTGACTGAGACCACCTAGCTGTGGGCTGAGGGGGAGAATGAATGCTCCACAGAGTGGGGGAGGTATCCTCTGCTCTCCCTCTCTCGAGCACAGCTCCCACATCTACCTTAGTTGAAAACTGGCACTCTTTTTTAATCAGGACAGCATACCCCCCCGCTTAGGTGGAGGTATACGGAGAATGCACCTGACCTTCTTTGACAATACAGTGACTCAGAGGTGAGTGGCTGGGCAACACAAACAGTCAATCAAATGATGTCCAAGTTATTTCTTTGATAATTAGTAGTCTGCGCAAGGTTCTAATCACCCGCTTATATATGACAAGGACAGCATGACAAATTAAGAAATACTCAGTGAAGCCCCTACTAACATGTCAGACTTTTCTACTGCACTTTCTGGCTACCCAAACTTATTATTGTACATAGTGGATGTGCCCTGTACATAATAAGTGATTCTCTGACATTATAGATAACATAATAAAATATCCTCTCCCCTTCCTCAGTTTAAGTCTTGTCTGCAAATTAACCTTAGGAGATGGAGAGCATATGTTTGCATAATCCTATGAATAGCATTCTCCTTAGAAAGCACACTGTCATTTTGGGCTGCATAGATGAATTAGAGTGCCACTTGCAGGGTTGTTCCCCCCCACTTGAACTTGCACAGATTGTTTCATCTGAAGGAGAACTTAGAGCCTTGAAGGTCTCACTGAGCTCTCTGCAATTGTCACCGGGACCACATGCTCCAGTAGCGGACTGTAACTACAGTCCCCCTACCTTGGAAGTCACTCGCCCCTCTTTAAGGAGCACCACCCTGAAATAACCCCCCCAGTGAGGGGCGATTCCTCACTTATTTTAACCCTCTTTAGATGCAGAGACAATTGAGAGGTTTCCCTCATCGTCCATGCAACACCTCCACACATAAACAGAGGAACTATAACAAAACAAAAAAAAAAAAAAAGAAACTCTGTCCAAACGGCTGATGCAAATCATCTGCTAGGATCTGATCTGTTCAGTGGCTTTTGAAAATGCTGGCATCTGACAGCATGACCTAAAGCTATTACTGCATTAGAAATAAAAAAAATTGTGTCTCTCATGAAATCACTGATTGACTCGAGTCAGTCAACCAACAAGTCAACTCTACTGCTACACTACATGCAAGTCCAGAATGCACTGGATCCTGTCACAGGCTTACTAGTGGGATGTTATTCCTTCACTGACCTCAGAAGCTGTCTGGAACAGAGCTGACTTGGTGAAAAAAGTTTAAATTGCCGTTTCGTTGAAGAGACACTTACCAAGACACAAATCTGCTATTTATGTAAAAAAAGACCACAGTAACCAAATGATTTCTTTTTAAATTTTACTTTTTATTTCGCTGCCATTGAAAGAAGCTTTGGCAGAAAAAATTAATTATTATATTTACCATTGATCTTTAATGTTTAGAAGATCATGTTCTTTAATGTTTAGAAGATTGTTCTTGAAAATAAGCATAATACCTGTCTAGTGTACTTACCCGGTAAACAAAAGCTAAATAAATAAATAAATAAATGTCATGGCTCTTGTTATTCATCCTTGTTGTTCTGTGACATCTCAGTTGCACACATATAAATTTTTTGGTTCCACGACAGCTGGTTGGCAAAAAATTTGCTGACCGACATTGCATGAACGGCTTTATGCTGCCGCAATCGTGGTGACATAAAGGTGTCAGGCAAAAAGGTTGTTTTTTGCAGGGGGCTCTGCCTCCCACACCCCTTGTATTTTATTATAATCAACTTTGAGTCAGAGCTGATTCGGGGAAGGGGTGCAAGACCTGGAGAAGCTATACCAGGGTCCGAGTGAACTTTACAGTGATATGTCATTGTTGTTGCTGTCGACAACATCACTGTAAAGTTTTCGTTGGGCAGCAAACCAGTTTTTTTAATGCAAGTATCAAGGGGTAAGATCATAGGTATATGGAGATTAAAAATAGAGACCCTTGTAAATGGAGCACAGCTTTTCTATTCCCAAAGGTGGACCACCAGGTCTGCAAGCTGGTCTTCTTTAGGTCCTGACCTGCTCTCAGAATGGAGGGACTGTGTCCAAGGAAGATTTCTCTATCTAATTGAGAGAGATGGCTTAGATGATACCAACTAAAATATAGTCTTAGAATGTCAATGGGTTGAATAGCCCTGTGAAGAGGCGCAAGACACTTACTACAATAAAAGAAATCCCACCCATCCATTATCTTATACAGGAAACACACCTTTCAAAAGAGGAGCATAAGAAGTTACATAACTTTGGTTACATGATGGTGGTCTCCTCAGACTATAGTAAGGGCAAACATAGAGGAGTGGCAATACTGGCTCCTAAATCAACCCCATTCAGACTGGAGAACTCTTACTCTGATCCTCAGGGCAGACTTGTGGTAGCTATAGCATATTACCTGGGCAAGGCAATTACTGTAGCCAGCTTATATTTTCCACTGGGAACAGATACCCTCACAGTGAACCTGCTCCTGGGAACAATTTTGCAACTCCAGCAGGCACTGTTAATGATAGGTGGAGACCACAATATGGTGTACGATCATATGGATATCACTACTCCCCTCCTGCCTACAGTATTGAGGGCTACACAATGTAGTAAAACATTTCTTAAACCATATGAATGGATAGATGCATGGCATACACTGCATCCTTCTACAGCCTACGTGCATTACTCAACCCCACACCAGTTATATGCCCATATCGATTATATGGACAAATTCACTGAGTGCAGAAATTCAATCCAAAACCAGATTAGGCTTTTTCAAATTAAAGCTCTGAACCTTCCTAGCATCTACTAGTAGCTGTGATTGTAATGACTAACACTTTAAACGGAATACATACATACATATGCACTTACTGGTATGCCTCCATTTCAGCCCACCCACACACACTGTCACACATATACCGTCCCTGCAAGACACTACCTTCCCATCCCCCCTCCATCTTAACTGGTTGGCTCCACACCTATCAAGGTCAGCACTCACATCCACCCAAATTATCCTGCTTATTTCTCAATGCTAACCTCTTACCCATGTAGCTCTGATAGCTATTCCACTCTCCACTACCTCTATTCATACCATCTTCCCCACCACACCCCTATCCAATGTAATCACTATGCTACATTCCTCACCCTCTTGTGCCCCTCCTAGGCAATCCTGATCCCTCTAATGTCCTCCCTGGCCCTCCTCTCCCTCCCTTTCTCCTTACCATTTCATACCTTTCTGTATCTGGTCCAAGCTCACCCATTACTAAAACTGTCTTACATTATGACAAAATCTGTTAATCAACAGGTTGCTCCATTCTCCCCTCACCCGTATCCCCTGTTTAGTGTATGACTATGAACAATCAATGTATGTTAATTTGCTACAACTAACTGTTTGATATCTATGTTATGGAATTTGTTAACTTGTCTGCTTGTATTTTAATGTCCTTCTCACTAAGTATTCTTGTCTTCTCTAATCTGATGTGGAACTATTGTAAATGAGCCACTGGCTTAAAGGTATTTTGTAATCCAAGATTTCAATAAATAAAAAAATAAAATAAAATCCATATTTCCAAGGAACACTTGGGTGCTGTAGTGGGTTATGATGTCCTACCAGTATGTCTTTCAGATCATGTTCCTGTAGTCCCTATCTTGCAATGGGGTGCAAAGAAACCTATCACTCTATGATGATTTAAAAAACTTGATTCTAAACTCGAAAGAGGCCTGAACCTTTATTAAACATAAAATCAAACAAATCATAGGAAATAATAAATGTTCAACCTGACATACTATGGGACACCATTAAGGTGGTCTTGTGAGGAGAGTTAATCAGTTATACCTCTAGACTAAAAAAGCAAAGAGAAAAAGATTATTACAACTTCAACCACAGTTAATAGAAACACAATGACAACATATGACCAGTGGTTAGAGATGTTGCAGGAGTATAGGGGCAAATAAGAAAACTATTGGGGGGGTAGCATTTTGGGGTACTGTGTACACAACTAAATTTGCTGGCTACAATGCTTTCTGTAATGTTTTAGCCTTTTTCTGGTGTCTAGTAGCACACTCCACCCTCCGTTCACCATCCCCATGATATTTTTGTCTTTTCCTGGTGTTTAGTGGCACCCCCACCCTCTGATTCCCATCCCTATAATGTTTTTGTATTTCCTTGGTTTCTAGTGGCACTTTCCACCCTCTGATCACCATCCCCATAATATTTATTGTCTTTCTCTGGTGTCTAGTGGCACCCCCCACCCTCTGTTCACCACCCCAGTCTGTAATAAACAGTCCCTCAATGTCTTTTGTTCACACCTGTAAAAAAGAAAACAATCCCTCACTGATCTAACCCCCTCACCCTGACCTCAGACTGAGCACCCACCACCCCACATCTCCTCTCCCCCCACACCCCCTCACTCAGCTGAACAGGTACCAAGGCAAAGATCCACTCTCCAATCAAAAACACATCTTGCTGCTGGAACTGCTGACTGCAATATGAGAAACCAAGATAACTGTGGTTCAAGGTATTGTAATGGAGTTTTCAACTTTGATGCATAACTTTGCCATTTTTTTATATTTTGAGCCCAAATTTTCCACATGTCCTTTTCAGGACCCCACCTCATGAATGATGGCAGTGGAATTACACAAATCTGTCCTGAAAACTGATTTCACAGTCACTTGGCAAAATCACATTTTGGGCGGGATTTTTCCACCAATCTTGTTCATAAGGTGTGATCATAAGAAAACTATGTTGAAAATTTCGGGTCAAAATATGTAAAAATGGTGAAGTTATGTGCATACATTGACATTTTACTACGCACACTCATAACTTTGGTAATTTTAAATATTTTGACCCAAAATTTTTAACATAGCCAGTTTTTTACACCACCTCATGAATGTGACAGCAGCCATTTTTCAAATGCTAGCCAAAATATGTTTTCACACCTGTGGCATGGAATGACGTTTCCAGCCATGGAATGATGTTTCAGCAGGGATGTGAAAATTCTCAGTACAAAGTTCATGAGGTGGGGTAATAACAAGGCTATGCTGACAGTAAATCAGCCAGTCAGTCTGACCTCAATCGTGAGCAAGCTCATGGAGACCATGCTTAAGGAAAGGTTGGTAGAATATCTAGAGGAGCATGGTCTCCAGGATATGAGGCAGCATGGGTTCATGGGGGGAGATCATGTCTGATGAATCTGATTGACTTTTTTGACTGGGTTACTAAGACAGTAGACATGGGCCAAGCGGTAGACATCCTCGATCTGGATTTCTGCAAGGCCTTTGACTCTGTGTCTCACAAAAGGTTGATCAGGAAGTTGGCAGATCTCAGGGTTGTGGATAAGATGGCCAGAAGGGTAGAAAACTGGCTGAGAGACAGAACCTAGAGGGTGGTTGTGGGGGAAAGTTAGCTGGCACCAGAGAGGTCACCAGTGAATCCTACAGGGCTCGGTGCTGGGGCCGGTGTTGTTCAATGTTTTCACCAGTGACATTGGGGATGGTGTTAAGGGCAAAATGTGCCTATTTGCAGATGACACCAAGCTCTGTGGGAGAGTGGACACCGCTGAAGGGATACAGGATCTACAGGGTGATCTTGAAAAGCTGGGGAGGTGGTCCAGGGTCTGGAAGCTTGACTTCAATGCCAAGAAATGCAAAATTATGCACATTGGAGCCAAGAATCCCAGGAGGGAGTACTATCTGGGTGGAGTCCAGGTATCTGCATCAGAAGAGGAGAAGAACCTGGGAGTGATGATCACTAGTGACCTGAAGCACTCCATACAGTGCAGAAAAGCAGCAGCAAGGGCAAAGAAGATGCTGGTATGCATAGCTAGGGGGATCAGCAGTAGGAGAGAGGAGATTATACTGCCCTTGTACAGGTCACTGGTGAAGCCACATCTAGAGTATGGAATTCAGTACTGGTGTCCACACCTGAAAATGGACATTAGCCTGCTATAGAAGGTCCAGAGGAGGGCTACAAAGATGATAATGGGTCAGCAGGGTAAGACATATGAGAAGAGGTTGAGGGCACTGAACATGCACTCCCTGGAAGACAGGAGAGAGAGAGAAAGAAAGAGAGAGCAAGAGAGAGGACATGATTGGGACCATCAAATACTTGAAAGGGATAAATAATGTGGATCAGGTAGGTCTCTTTAAGCTGAGTGGCAACCATAGCATGAGGAAGTACAGTCTTAAGCTGGAAGGGGGGTGTAGGAGGGAGGTCAGGCAGCACGTCTTCATGGAGAGGGTGGTGGACACTTGGAATGCACTGCTGGAAGAGGCTGTCTCATTGAAGACAGTGGGCAGCTTCAAGAGACTGGGATAGGCATAGGGCAAAGGTAAAGATCATGGGTAGGAAGGATTGGAGGAGTGGGGAAGGGGACAGGGACAGTAGCTTAAGCTGTGGACCCTGTAATATGGGCAGACTAGATAAACCAAATGGCCTTCTTCTGCTGGATTCTTCATATGTTCATATGTAATTTGGTTGCTGTTTTGACAGAAATGAAAGCACAGGGCCCAGAGGGCCCTGCACTCCCACAGGCAAATGAGGATATGACTATACTATCTAAAAAAGTGAGAAAATTCTTTGCAAAAAAAACTGCATTAATGCGCCAGTTAGGATAACTTGTATAGAGTCTCTGGAGTCTTGGTGAATCCATGACAATCCTTGGGGGCTGTCAACCCTAATACTGACCCCTTCCCACCAGCTGCTAGCCTCCAATCTGAAGCATATGGTACAGCTCCAAGCCACTGCCTCATAATGATACACTCTTCAAAGGTAGAGAGGTATTACTCACCACAGGTTGCCAATACAGTTTATTGTACCTTTCTTCACATAGGGTCCTGTATGCAGAGAGGAGATGACATGTGAAGTTGGTCACTCATGGAATGGGGTGGGCATTAGGGTTTACAACCCCCAAGGAAGACCCTACCACTGATTCACCAAGACTCTGGAGACCCAAAACCATAATGTTTTTTCCGGTTGCTGCTTTGGGTTGGGTGGGTGTTAGGGTCGGAAACCCTAACACCACATTTCCCTATTTTTATGGCATTAAGTTACCCTAACTGGTGCATTTACACAGTTTTTTTGCCAAGAATATAATACATATGCTGAAATATGTCAAAATTTTTTTTTAAGTTTCTTTAGTGACATAAGAGGCTCTTAAAGGAGTATTCACAGATTTTATATTGTGTCATCTCCTCTGTCCCAGCTTTGATTTTGTTTAAATAGACTGTGTTTTAATCAATGTATACATTTGTAGATTATCTTTGTGGTCACAAGGAATCTCCCCCAGCTCTAAAGACTTATGAAATTGAAAAAATTAGCAGTATTTAATTTTTCATGTTGAATATCCTGGCCTTTTTACTTTACTGGCTCATGTAAAGTCAAATCTTGATTTATTTTGTGAAGATACAGCTGCTATCTCTTATTTTTGCTTGGAAATAAGATAAATTACAAAAGAAAGGTAAAAAATAAAGGACAAAAATATAGTGTGGAAAAATAAATGATTGTAGAAAAAACACAAAACAGAAAGGTAAGGTGGCTAAGGCACTAATTGACCTTTCAAAAAGTGTACTCAAGGCAGCATATTGGAAGCAAGCACTAACCCAGGCACATACCCTATTTGTGCCTGCAAATTAGTAAAGGGAGAGTGGGAGTTGGTATATTCTAATATGCACAGTGTAAGGTTTGCTGGGGCTGCCTTAGACCCTACCCACACCGAGCCATCCCCTTCCTTTGACAGTAGAACTGAAGATCTGTGCCCACAGAAACTGTCCAAAAGCAGTCCTAATTGAAAAACCACTGAGGCCATTAGCTGTAATATGCATCGTATATAATATAGCACCCTTTTTCCTTGTTTCTGCAGATACGGATGCATATGTACCTCCCTGCCCATAGAGTGCCACCACCAGGAAGGTTTGCAAGTGCAAACAGCTTTCAAATATACTACATGACACAAAAGAGGAAGCACAGCCAGGTCTCTCACAAAGCAACCATGTGATCACACTCAAAAATGACCTGTCAGCATGCCCCCATAGTGTGTAGAAAACTACAGAGCACAACGGCCCCTCTGAAAACCCCATAGTACCCAATCACCCCAAAGTGTAAGCATGTCTGCAAAGGAGAGATCCCCTGTTTACATAAGAAATTGAATGAAATGATACAATAATCACTTGACAAATTAATGTCCACACAAGCCCCATGATAGCAGTTACAAGGTACAACCCTAACAGGCTTGTGCCTCACCAGAAATTCCCCATATTGGAAGAAAAAATACAAATGAACCCAGTCATTATATGTGTTGCAGACTTCTTAATGACTGCAGTTTACATGCATTAAGCATCTAATTAAAGAACTAGTATACTGCCTAACATAAATTTTCAATAGTACTCAACCATTGCTTCTTATAGCTGAAGTATTTTTTCATTTCCTTTTTGCTCATTAGAAGCTGTTTTACATGTCAGTACTTGGTGAGATATAAGCAAAAGTTCTTTACTTGGAGGTTGACATAGCTAGTTGTATTCCTCTTCATACCTCATCAACCCTGTGACCTCACTGACTATGCCATCACTGCTGAGCAAGAGCCAATCACCTGCTGCAAGACTGGTCACTTGTGATGTCATAAGTGAGATTACATTTAGCAGTGCTTGGATGCCCCGGGATCCATTCCATTATGCAGCCAACAGATTTCTGAAAATTCCAATTCTATTTTTGGTTTCATTCTGAGACTGATTACACCATCAGAAACAGAATCAGAATTTCCAATTCTGGATCTAAAACAAACCTGCAAAATAAAACCACCCTCCACCCTGGAACACACAAGTTAATCATTGTCCACTGGTGCTTCTGACCTCCCTTCTTCCCCCTCCTTGTGTTCCCCCCATCCTCTCCAAATCTACTGTGTGTATGTTGCTGTATACCCAGCATCTACCTCACCTTCTGGCAGCTGGTGCTCAGACTGGTGGGTCAGTAACTAGTGGTGGTGGTATGAGGGTCTGACTGGATCTAGTGTCCTCCAGTGGTCCAAGTTCCATTCTGTTCAACACTAACACCCCCAAACTGCCACTGCCAACCTGGCACCTGCTTTTCCCATCCCGACTGGTGGAGTTCAATGACCAACCAACCGGACCAATGCAGAAACTTAAATTTTTTATTAAGGGCCACCTAATAGCTAATGCAAATGTCATAATACAGCCAGAGTAATCCACATTAGGTGGCATCCTCTTCTGACCAAGATGAGAGACAAGCAGGCAGCTCTTGGTGTCAGCTGGGAATGATAAATGGAGTAGTGTGGTCAACATGCACCAAAACCTGTGCTATGAAGCCAGAAGTAGACCTTGCAGCTGCAGCTCAACATAGGCTAAGTCTAACCTGAGGAACTGTGTTGGTTGGTCAGGCCTGGTGTTGCCAGTCACCTCCCACTCATTCAGAGATTCATCCTAATGTTGAACTGACTATAGATGGACTGGCTGGTGGATGTTTAGTAGGAGCTGTGGCAGGATTAGCATGTCAGTGGGGGCCTGGGGGCACTTGAGCAGTAAAAGAAAAAATAGGCGGCTGCTCAGGACTAGCAGGAATCACTCTTTGGGACTCGGCGGTGACAGCACATTGACAGGAGGTGGTATGGAGACAGACTACAACATCTGGGCTACCTGGCTAGTAGCCTCATTGCCCTACAGTTCCTGCAACAATACTACACCCCACCAACTGGAGGATCAAGCCAGGCTAGCAAGTGGCATTGGCAAGTGAGCAGATTGGAACCTACAGTAGGCAGCAGTAGTACCTCAGTCTCATGAGATAAAGGGGACTTCTTTAATGTTTAGAGTCACTTTTATTTCACTGGGTGGGGATTGTGGGGGGGAGGTTTTGAATGTTTTAGTAGTGTTGTCAGATGCAGGATTCTGACCCTTTTTCAGAATTCAGATTTTTGGTCCTTAAAGTTGAAAATACGAGTACAGAAAAAAGCCTGGAATCTGATATATCCTGATTCCATTGGATGGACTCCGAGCAACCCTAGTCACAATGGTAATGAGATATGAAGAAGACTAGAACTACATATTTCAATCTCCAGTTTAAATACTGCTCTTTATATAACACCTAATGCTACCAGATAGAAAACTTTCTAATGAGCAAACGGAAAAAGAAAAATACTTCAGAAAAGAAAAGTAACAATTGATGACCTCTACAAACTAATAAAAGTTTATGCATGCTATTTTTGGTGCTATGGGCTCTTAAAACAATGACTGTTCAAAATGTGCTGACAACATTGAGGAAAACCTTGCAGCTGCCATATTTAATGATGCATACCATTACTTACCTCACATCTTAAACACACTAAAGCTGATTTAAAACCAAGAACAGTGGCATCTTAAAGTAGAGGGGAAAAGTAGTGATCTGCAATGAAATAAAAAAGTATGGCACAATATTTTCACCATAACAGGAGTAGCTTTAAAAGGCTCTATTCAGGAACGCAGCAACATTTAACAATAGCACCTAGTGCAGAGGGGTGATACTCTTTTTGAATGCATAGTCCTGGAGATAAGCCTACTCCCAAGAAGAATGTGAGAGAAGCCACATGTGGTAGTTCACTAAGGTACAAATAACCTAGCTGGCTATGAAGTGGAGACAATGCAGGAGAGGTTCAGAGTGGTAGGGCAGGTTTGTAAGGAGGGAAGCTAGGTCAGTAGTCTTCTCAGAAGTGCTGCCAGTGTCTGGAGCCTGCACAGCTAGAAAGCATAGGATAGACGAGTTGAATGGCTGGCTGAGGGAATGGTGCAGGGAGGAGGGATTTGAATACATAGGTAACTGGGAGAGACCTAGACTAATAAAACCCTTTATGCACTTGATAGATTGCACTTAAGGAGGAGGGAACCAGGCTTCTTGGGGACAGGATTAGGGAATATATCAGCAAGAGCCTAAATTTAAACTGAATAGGGGATCATCAAGGGTCACAGCACCCAGGGGTTCTGGGTGGTGGGGCGGACAGGCCCTCCCCAGACAAAAACATAGAACAATCAGAAATGGGAGGGAATGGGGTGAATAGAAGAGGGCTTGGGGTGGGGTTTTGTAGAGGAGGGGCAATTGACTGTCCCATCAGGTAAAAAGCACAGGAGGGTCAATAAAGGGAACGGGTGGAGGGAATAGGATGGGGCTAGGGGAGGGGAAAAAGCAATGGGGCATACCAAAGGAAGAAGAAGAAGGGGGCAGGGGGCCAAACAAGAGAAGAAGGATGCTCTTGGTTGAAAAGTAGGGAAGGGTGGGGGGTAGTGTGGCAGCTGAGATTTAATGCCAAAAAGTGCAAGGTCAAGCACATAGGAAAGAACAATCCAAGAAAGGAGTATTACCTAGGAGGCAAAGACTGGTAGCCTCAAACCAGGAACAAGATCTGGGAATCATAATCTTAGATGACTTGAAGGTTAGTAAGCAGTGTGAGAAAGCAACATTGAAGGCCAACAGAATGCTGGGCTGCAGTGGGAAGGGAATCATGAGCAGGAGGAGAGAGGTGGTACTACCACCGTATAGATAACTGGTCAGGCCTCACCTGGAATATGGAATCCAATTCTGGAGGCCTTGCCTCAGGAAGGACATTGACTGGGTGGAAACAGTACAGAGAAAGGCAACAAAAATGATTCAGGTGGGTCTGTAATACATGTCCTATGAGGAAAGACTTAGGGAACTGAATATGTACTCCCTGGAGAGAGGACATGATTGAAACATTCAAGTACATAAAAGGCATCAACAAGGCACAGGAACTTTTTCACTTCAAGAAGGGCTCCAGGACCAGGGGACATGACCCCAGGCTGCAAGAAGGGAGGTTCTCAAGCAACACCAGGAAGTTTTTCTTCACGGAAAGAGTGGTGGATGCCTGGAACATCCTGCCCTAAGATGTTGTGGGGGGTCAACAGTGTGAGGGATTCAAGAATGCATGGGATAGACACAAGGGAGCTCTGACTACAAAGGGCAACTAGAGTGTCAAATAGATCTAAAACAAATGGGCAGACTAGATGGCTCTAGCGGTCTCCTTCTGCAGTCAACTTCTATGTTTCTATGTAGTGTCCCTAAATGCTAGAAGTCTCAGAAACAAAATAGATGATCTCTAGGCCATGATGGCAGAGGAAAAGGTTTATCTGGAGGTGGTCACCAAGATCTAGGCTATCCCAAATCATGATTGTGACCTCTTTCATTCCAGGGTATGCCCTTTATAGGTGGGACAGGGAGAAAGGGAAGGGGGCATGGGTGTGTACAGTGGTTGTTACAGAAAATTTGATGGTACTGCGGAAATTCCCTCAGTACCGCGGTAAAAATTACTGCGATTTACCATGATACCACGGTAAAATCTCATTGAATACCATTGGGTTTTTTACCGCGGTAAATAGTGGTAATTTTTACCGCGGTAGCGGGAATTATCGCGGTACTGTCAACTTTTCTGTAACAACCACTGTATGTCAAGGAGGGCATAACTGCTACCAGGGAGGAAATAGGAGAAGGGGAACATAAAGGCATATTGGGTACAGATCAAAACTGCAACAGAAAGGAAATTGAAACTTGGGTATTGTGCATAGGCCACATAACCAGGATGAGGACAAGGATAGGAAGTTGAGTACCATGATCAGGATGGTGACTGAAAAAGGCAAAGCAGTGGTAATGGGAACTTCAATTTGCCTAAGGTGGATTGGAGTGTCCCATCCACCACCTGTGCCTGGAGCCAATTGATTCTGGATACAGTCCAGTACAGGTTCCTGGTTCAGGGGGTGACTGAGCCAACATGAGAGGGAGCCATCCTGAACCTGGTATTAACTAATGGGGATTAAGTCTGGGACATCGTGGTGGAGGAGCCCTTGGGGAGCAATGACCACTGAATGGTTTGGTTCACAGATGACATGGGGAAGGAAGTACTAAGCATGAAGAAAAGTGCTACACTTCAGAATCTTGAGGAGCACCTGGCTAGCCTTAAGGATGACATGAATGTGGATCAGAAGTGGGCAGTTATCAGATAAGGAACAGCGGCAGCCACTAACATCTGCCTTAAGCAGAAGGGGAAGGACTCCAACACCAGGAGGCCAATTTGGTTTGGTAGGGAAGTGAGCCAAACAGTGAGTGATAAGAGGGCCATATACAGGAAGTTCCAGAAAGACAAGGATGAATGGGCCTACTTGTAGAAAGATAGGGAGGCCAGAACGATAGACAGACAGGCCAAGGCTAGGAAGAAGCTGCAAATTGCAGAGGGGATTAAGGTGGGAAAGAAAGCTTTCTTCATGTATATAAGTGAAAAGAGAGACTTGAAGGAAGGCATAGTGAAACTAAAAAAGGAGGAGAGATGAGTGGAAGGCAGTAAAGAGAAAGCAGAGGTGTAGAATGAATACTTTTGCTCTGCCTTTACTAAAGAAAAGGATGGACCAGTGCCACAAAGGGAGGAAGAGGGAAGAAGGGGGGAACATGTCTGAGGACAGGATAACCAAAGAGAGGGACAGGAAAAAGCTCACATCCCTAAGTGTAAACAAGTTCCCTGGCCCCGATCGCATGCATTCAAGATTGTTGAGGGAAGTGGTGGCTTAATTGGCAGGTCCTCTGGTGGATCTTTTCAACAGCTTTGATACTGGTGTGGTACTGCAGGAGTGGAGAACTGTACATATGGTACTGTAGCACAAGACAATCAGCCTGTGACATATGGTTTGTGACAGACTGGTCCTTCTCATACTCAGCCTGTACTATAGTTATGTTTCTCAGCACTTTAGTAGCTACCACCACTCAGCTTAGACACTCTTTTGCTCACACAGTACAGTGCTCCTTGCTCAAAGTCACACAACCCACCACTCTCTTTCACAGCTGAGAGCACCTTACTTTAACAATAGGCTATGGTAATGGTAGCCTTCTCCTCAGTGATGGAAATACAGTTATTGTCCATTATAAATCTGTTAACTGTGCCCCAAAGGATTCAGTCACAAAGACAGGAAATATATATATAAAAAAATTTTTTTAATATTTCAAAATAATCACTCAGATACTACAGGATACTACAACAATGCTCTGCTTCCCAGAAGTGAAACCTGGAAACTGAAGCAGTACCCCAGGGCCACCAGAGGCCTTACAATAATGTTACTTCTACTGTCTGGTAATGTTCACCCCAACCCAAGACGCTTCTGGTAGCTTTTGGTCTGGCACTAGCAGCCAAAGACTACTGAACATAGTCTCCCTAAATATGGTAGCCTCCTACCTAAATTTGCCCAGTTCAAAGCCTGGGTTGAGTTAGTGCAGCCAGTGATTTGCCTAACTGAACCTTGACTCAGTCCATACATACCTGATGCCACTATCTCATTGCCAGGCTTCAGCATCTTCATGGAGGATAGACTAGGCAAGTGAGGCGGGGGCTGCCTTACCTAACTCAGATCAGACCTGCAAGCCTCTAAAATTGTGATCAAAGTCCTACAAAGGGACTGTGAATGCCTAACAATAAAGCTATTGATATGGTGAGGGCACAAATCTTGTCAACCTGTCTGTATACACCACACTGGGTTAACAGAACCAGGGCATAGAGCCACTTACTCACTACTTCATGCAGCTCAGTCTGAACTGGGAATACATTGTTACTGGTGACTCTAGCATCAGTTGACATGCTAAATCCAGAACAGGTCATAGGAATAAGATGCCCAGCATATTTCTCACACAAATGGTCACTGAGCACACTAAGACCAATTATAAAACAGGCATCATGATGCTACTTGACGGGATACTAATTACACACCCTGACAGGGTTAATTTGTCAAAGTTTTGCCAAATACCCTAAGTGACCATGCCCTAGTGCAATGTCTATGGGCAGTTAAACAGACAAGGCCTATCCCCCCCAACTGGATCACAGTCAGCCGAGTGCTTAACATAATGAAGCTGCCTGAATTTAAATCTTATTTTGCCCAAATTGATTGGAGCTTCTTAGATGTCATTCCCATTATTGACTCAGACCTAGAATTCTTACTTGCCTGTAATAAATTTTTACTCTTTAAAAAATGCAAGTCAAGAGGAACACCGTCCAGATTGATCATCCCTGAACTCATTGCCTGAATGAAGGAGAGAGACAATCTGTGGGTACTGGCCAGGGAAACAGTGCACTAGTGTGATTAGAAGGCCAGATCTGATTTAAGTCTGAGCAGACCCAAAACCTGAGCAATGGCAAAAAATTCTGGGACAATGTCTTGGGGCTCCTTGCCAATGGAGTTGAAACCATGCCTCAGCTACTCAAGGTGGAGGGTTGAGAGGTCCTTGGTTCCACCGAAATTAGCAATTCAAGTTTCAAGTTCAAGTTTATTTGCAGGAAAACTCCAATTACGGAAATTGCCAATTACTTCAACACAGCCTTTACTGACATCAGTTCCATCATCCCCACAGAGTCTACCCAGACACTCTGCTGGAAACTCAGTCCTGAAGTCTCCCAGATGGTGGGCTCTGAACCAGGGTAGGCTAAATTGCACTTTAAGGCTGTTTCAGTCAAGGATACCTTAAAATACATCAGTAGGGTACTTGGCAAAACTAGGTGTGGGAGTGATTTGTTTGATATGAAACTTCTTGTCCTGGTGGTAGAGAAACTTTCCCACACCATCTCTAGAATTTTTAGCTTTCCCCTGTGCTACACGCAATTCCCCGAGAAGTGGAAATTTGCACTGGTTACATCAGTTTTCAAAAGCGGAGATCACACCTGCCTTGAAAATTACTGATCCATTCCTATTCTCTCCCTCCCTCCTCCCCATCCAAGGACCTCGAGAGAATAGTTTCTGACCATCTTGTCATACACCTTGAAAAATACAGTGTCCAGTGTGTACAGCAGCATGGCTTCTGGAAGCTCCACAGCACCAACATGGCATCATTTATTCCAAACACCCCAACATTGACAGCCTTAATGCCACTCTCCAAAGTAACTTTAGGTCACTAGAAAGCTGGTTCTTCAACAACAAACATGTCCTTCATTACAAAAAACAAAGACCATGCTCTTCTGTAGCCTTCCACTTTCCACCCTCTGTCATCTAAAACAGTCAAGGCCAAAACCTTGAACAGATGGAGGCCTTCAAATACCTTGGAGTAACTCTGTATGACACCTTATCTTTTGCTCCCCGATGTAGACAATCTGGTGGCCAAAGTTAACAGAAGACTGGGTGCCCTGTACCATAACCAGAACAATCATACTGGGGATGCTAGATGCCTCACTATGGCCAGCTCCTTTCTGTCACTTACAGATTATGGCCTCCCTGTCAATGAGGCTGCCTGTGACACGGTAGTAAACAGAGTAAAGCTGATCTGGGTGGTAGTAGTAGGGCTGAAGGGGGCCTGTCAGTGGCAGGAGCAAAAAAATAAACTGATCTATAATAAGGTGTACCACTTAGTACTTGGTGCAGATAACCGCATTCATAGTTGTACCCTTTACGCTCTCACTGACTGGCTACCTTTACCCAGCAGAATAAAGCTCCAGACATGTTTGCTAGCCAAAAAACTGCTCCTGGGCCCAGCACCCCCTGCTTTTACAAATTGCTTCTGCATTGTCTCCAACCTATACAGCATGAGGAACATGACCAGAAATGCCCTTAAGCC
Source organism: Neoceratodus forsteri (assembly GCA_016271365.2). Taxonomy (NCBI): domain Eukaryota; kingdom Metazoa; phylum Chordata; order Ceratodontiformes; family Ceratodontidae; genus Neoceratodus; species Neoceratodus forsteri. The sequence goes on along the minus strand of CM057453.1, from coordinate 1,318,044,462 downwards.
TCCTTTCTGGCATACTCAGCTGGATAAATGGTCATTTGCTGTCAGGACCACTAACTGGTTAAGAAAACTGCCTGATAATAATGATTAATCTTGGGGAAATTCAGCAGTGTAAGAGCTCTTTGTGGTCTGCCTTTGTAGTACAATGTAGTTGTAACCATTAAACTGTTTTATTCAGTTTCCCTCTGTATATAACCTATGAGCTATGACTTTTTACACAATGATCTGTATGGATTTTTTTCAAAACTGTATGTAATTGTTCTGTCTTAAGTGCTTTCAGCCTGACTCAACTGCATTTCCTCTGGAACTACTTATTGTAATTGTAATTTTTTTTGTGACTATGCGTTTGATGCGGAACCTTTATAAATGAGCACTTGTGCTCAAAAGTAATCTCCAAAGTTTTCAATAAGTGAATAGCAAGAGCAGGCCCATGTATGGCTTAGGGAACTGTAGGCCAGTCAGTCTGACCTCCATTGTGGGTAAACTGATGGAGACCATCCTGATGGAAAGACTAATTGAGTTCCTTGAAGTCAACAGGCTATAGGATAACAAACAGCATGGGTTCATGTCAGAGAGGTCCTGTCAAACCAACCCAATCCACTTCTTTGACTGGGTAATGAGAGCAGTGGACAGGAGTCAGGAGGTTGACATTCTATATTTGAATTTCAGCAAGGCCTTCATCTTGGGTCCCACAAGAGGTTGATCAGAAAGTTGGAGGACCTAGGCCCTGGAGCAAATCAAGCAGGTGTGTGGCAAATTGGCTCAGTGGCAGGACCCAGAGGATGGTGGTGGTGGGGGAACTCTCAGGTACAAGGGAAGTTATAAGTAGTATCACACAGGGGTCAGTGCTCGGACCAGTGTTGTTCCACGACATTGGGGATGGCATTAATAGTAAGATCTGCCTCTTTGTGAATAACATCAAGCCCTGTGAGAGGTGGACACATGCAAAGGGATGGCGAAGCTGAGGAGGTGGTCAGGTATCTGGCAGCTGGGGTTCAATTTGTAGATATGCAAGGTCATGCACATAGGTAGGAAGATACCCAAGGGCCATGTACAGTCTGGGCGGGATCAAGGTAATTGAATCAGAGGAGGAAAAGGACTTGGTGATAGCCACCACCAGTGACCTTAAACAGGCTCCACAAGTGTAGGAAGGCAGCAGCCAAGGGAAACAGAATAATAGGCTGTATTGCTAGACAGTTCATGAGCAGAAAGGAGGAGGTTGTACTGCCCCTTTACAAATCCTTGGTCTGCTTGCTCCTGGAGTATGGTATGCAGTACTGGGGCCCCTACCTGAAAAAGGGTATAACCTGCTCGAGGCAAGTACAGTGGAGGGCAACAAATATGGTTCAGAGAGAGCAGGGCAGGGCTTATGAGGACAGGCTAAGAAAACTCAACATGTACTCACTTGATGAGAGGAGGGAGAGAGAGGACATGATAGAAACCTTCAAGTACCTGAAATGTATAAACAAGGTGGATATCAGGGAGCTTTTCTGTCTCAGTGACCACCAGGAGGCACTATTATAAGCTGGGGGGAGATTCAAGAAGGAGGTCAGGAGAGTAGGTGGTGTTGGGATAGAATGAACTCCCACCTGAAGTTGTCACTCAAAAGATGGTGGCGGGTTCAAGAGAGGATGGACAGAGTGAATGGAGGGGTCAGGGTTGATGAGGGGGGTGGGGCCCACTGTAAATCTCTGCATCGGGGCACCACAATCAAATAGGTTCAATAGACTATAAGGCCATCTTCTGCTGGCTATATCATATGTTTGTAAATTTTCAGGATTGATAATTTCAGGTAATATATGATATATTCCAATAGGTTCCATGTCATAACAGTGATTGTACATCGCTGAAAATAAACACTGGTGATGTACACTCGTGGTGACTTCAAAAGCGGTGATGGGACTATAACATATGTGGCGGGGCTATGCCCCACCCCCCACACTCCCCTAACTAAGGATTCTCAACTCTAGTGGGGGGTACATGTTGGGGGGGTAATACTTAAAAAAATTAAAAACTCAGCCCCAACACAAAAAGCGACGCCCACCCCAGAACCGAACCTGGCACTCTCCCAACCCCAGCCAGCCACACTCATCACCACGCCACATGGCCAGCTCAGCAGCTGACTGCCGCACTACCTCCCACTTACCCTCCCTCCCCTTCCTCCACTCTCACGATGTGGTCCCCCCATGCTCATGTACAGTTCCTGTCACCCTCCTTTGCCCACCGTGGTATGCATGCACCGTGACTGAGTCGCTGTTTTTGCATTCGCTCAATCACAGTCACCGTGTTCACAGGATACCATTCCAATATTTACTTCAGTAGTTACACTGCTTTTATTCTGTATGTTATCTGTTAGCCAGGTGGGACAAAAATAAGTGACTTGACTAATCACAAAATATGTTTTGCAAGTTTAACATTTTAATGATCATGTGCTTCTGTTTTAAGTATTTATCATCCTCTAAACCCCAAAGGGATACCATGGCTGATAGTAAAAGTGTTTCTGGCCTAAGTAACAAAGAAAAGACAGTAAAACATGTGTGGCCTAAATAACAAAGAAAAGATCTGTGTTTACCAGTGTTGCTGGACAGAATATAGTGGGGTATTCACACTGTTTGAATGTAGGCAGCCTTCCATCTCCAACTGGTGCTATAATACCCCAAGAAAAACCCACTGATCAGTAAAAGTAACTAAAAAAAGGGTGCAGACATTTACATTCTCTACCTTCTATTTTTGGTGCTACAAGCTCTTTAAGAGGGCACCATTCCTCCCACACAGTGACTGAAGGCTGCATTCTATCAAGGTGAATAGAAACCACAGAGTGCAATGATGTGATGGGTCAGTAGTTCTGGTCAATTGGAAACTGTTGCGTCAGACTTTAGGCCACTACTAGCCATGCAGCATGTTGACATGCATGTCTGTACATGGCTACCAAAACATTGTACAGGAAGCCACATTGCCAAGACAGTTCATTGAGAAGTCAAGAAATCTGCTCAGGGTTACACAGTGAGCATTTGGCAGTGCAACTGTGATCTTCATTTCCACTGTCCCACAACACCCGCTGGAGAGTGCTAGGGTGAGCCAGAGTGGTGTTTGTGCGGTGTTGACACTTGCCTTTCATATGACAGATTAGGTTTGCATGGGCTCTGCAGTCATTTGAAAGTGGTTAAGACATGCTTCCAGCACTCTGCATTTTAGCAGGCACAAATAGGACGTTTGTGAGTACATTTTGTTTCCAACATTGCTGCAGTCATTGTTTTCATGACTCCTCCTGTCATCTGCATCCACCAAGGCCCTACATTTGTGAGCAGGGGCTAACAAGATTATGCTCACAAAGAGTATGTTTCCAATATAGCCTTTCCATTGCAAGCTGATGACAGAGTGCTCACAAACCCAGTTTAAGGTGCAAGCACAATTTGTCCTAATCTGCTGCCTCTGGTGTTGCGATTTGATTTCAACTCACAAAAAATGTGTTTGGTGATCTTAGCTCTATTTCTATTGGAAGCTTGTCACATATCCATAGATTCTGCACAAGTAAGCAAGACATTGTGCCACAATGTGCATTGACTGAACCACCTTCAACCTTCTGAGCAGGAGGGCTTCAGCTCTCAGCACCCCAATCCTAAACCTTTCTTTTTTATTCAGTCTTTCTGTTTGGCCCTCTGAGCTGTTTAACCTATTCCTCCTCCTAGGGTCTTGCTGTGTGCTGCTGGTGACCCATCAGTCCTGTCGGCCCCCCCCCCCCACCATTCCAGCTGGTGGGCATCTGCATGAAGCAGACCCCAAAGATCAGTCCACATTCTTTTTGTCCCCAGTTTTCTTCCTTAAGTCCCTCTTGCCACTGTGTGGTGTGAAAGGTGCCTATGTTGGCCCCAGATGTCACAGTGATCATGGGGTGAGAATGAAGCTCCTTTGGCCATCTATGGGGGGGGGGCACAGTGGCACTGGAATTCGCCATCATTCCTCCCTGAATGAGGAGCATGGTCAAGTGGCATCTGCATCAGCCTGGCCTGTCCCCTAATGTTGTAGCCTGAGTCTGGTCTTGAACTCAAGTTGCCTGCACAGCAACATGACACGCTGCCACTGAGCCAGTTGGGTGGCTATATTATACCTTTGTGAAGCACAAACTTCAGGTCCCAAATTTTACATAGGTACAAAACATTTTTTTAAGAAATATATAGTTTAAAAAGGGCAAAAGTCTTTATAATTGAAAAAAATGATGTATTTGTCTTGTTAAATACAATATCTTCAAATAAGAAAGAATGCTAAAACATTAACGCTCTTGTTTTGCAGCACACTTTAATCATTTTTGGTTGCAGGCCTTCTTTTGTTCTTTCCAGCAGTGTGACCTGCTTCTTATTTACACTGGTGCTGCTGCAGTGATGTTTGGAAGCGTTGTTCTGTAAATAACTACATTTTTCATGGATGCCTTTTAAAATAGCATCTGACATCATTATCAGCAGATGGAATGACATGCAAATGGGAGCATAAACATTCATAAGAGGTAGACAGAGAAATAATATCATATCAGTGAAGTGCCCCATGACTATTGTTCATCAAACAATAGAGAAATCATGAAAAAGGAGGTTAGGGTAAAATGAAGCTGAAAATTGCTGAGTAGAACTCTGAGGTCACATTGCATAATTGGAAGACATTTGGTGCTCCTCAATCTGACAGTGCCGAATTTCCCCCATTTGTAAATGTTATCTCTTTTAGATTACCATGGTGCTGACTATTCTGGAAACATGGAATGGAAGTCTGTGTTTAGCTTATCAAAATACAGATTATCGTTGATTCACAAATGTAAAAACATAGTGGCGGCAATGTAGCTTGATGCTAGTATTATGTGTTACAACTGCTTAATTGTTGTGTGATCCCTTCAGTGTGGCAACCTTCAATTTTCTCTGACATTTTCAAAAATAAGATTTTATTCAACTGCTGTACAAACAGCACAGGCATTCATTCTGTGTTTGGAACACTGCTCTCCATTTATGTTTAAAAGGGCTATGGGGGTTAACAGTGCCACATCAAGTACAAAGGGAAGCTGTGACCAAAAGCAATGTTTTTTTTTTTTTTTATTTACCACAGAAGGTCTTACTATTTTTTAATCAGATATTGTATGGATGGGAACTTGGGGTTTTGTATAATACCCTTATGCTGATTATGTATTTATTTAGTTGTTTAACCAGGAGTAGCACACTAAGCTGAAAGCTTTTTTACAGGTGCAACCTGGGAGCACAGGGAAGTTAAGTGACTTGCTCAGGGTCAAACAGCATGCAAGTGGAAGCTGTGGGATTCAAACCCAGGTCTGGTCTGCTACCAGATTTGCAGTTCAGAGCCTTAAACCACTGTGCTGTACTGCCTCCCTAAAGCAGGGTTACATGTGATGTGTTCATGGTTCGGTTATAATACTGTTGGGATCATTTGTGAGATGGAGAGAGAGAAAAAACAGACTAAGACCCCACTCCTGCTGATTTCTGCTCAGTCTTCCGAGCCATTTGTGATTCATAGGAGAAAGAGTTTCTTATATAGTAGAGTGTTTTACTGTTCAAAGTTATAATAGCTCTAATCAGTTTTAAAAATATCACCATATCCATTCAGTAGAAAGTAAAAAAAAGAGAGCCTTCTCTGCATGGCTTAAAAACCTCATTTAGTTGCTTACAACCTTTAAATGTTGACTTTTACCAGCCAATATCCCTTTTTAGTAACAAACATTGGTTGCATGACAGCTCACAGACCTGTCATACAAGCAACTTCCCTCCCTGAGAGAACCATCAAGGAATTGTTAGAATCTTTTTTTTTCCTCAAAGAAATCAACCCAAAGTAGAAACATTGATTTGATTTTAATTTACCAGTAAGAGGAATGTCATCCTTCTCCGTTTTCTCAGAGTTTAACGAAGTGACAGGGAACTAACGGACATGATTCAGATCTAAGGACAAATTTAGCTGGCTAAGATGAACAATTACAGGAAACAAAAAAGGGAAAAAAGCGCCTAAAGATTTTTCATTACGGCCAGCTAATTATCATGAGTTCTGGACTTAACTGTTCAGGCATAGAATTAAAAACCTTAATTATATTGTCACCTTTATCCCTCAGTTCTCCTGCCCACAAATGAATCCATTTACTCTAATTGCCACTGATGGGAAGAAATTGATGGCAGTCCCAGCGAGATGGTAGAGAGAAGTGCACCAGTCAAAAGGGAAAAAAAACCCCTGAAAGGCAACACTGTCATTGTTGCACAGCTGGGTGACATCTACTTTGCAGGACAGTTGCACGTATTAAAAAAATTAATGAGACAAACACAGGTTTGATAGCTCTCATATTCCACCTGCTATGGGCACTGAGCTGCTTTTATAAAACCAATGCAGAAACTAAAAATATGTGAAACTGACATATGGTTTAGGAATTAGTTATAGCTGACTAGTGCATGAGGCATATGCTGTCCACAGGACAGGAGTTAAGTCCTAGAACAGCAGGTTGGGGTTTGGTAGGAGCACCAAAACATGAACAGCAGCATGCCAAACCAAAATAAAGATGTCAGTCAGGGTTTCAAATTTTGAAACATCCGAGCCAGATTTTTTTTCAGTCAAAGAAACTGAGAACCACAACGCTGTACCCCAGCACTTCGAGTCTACTGTGGGACTTTTTGTCAGGGGCAGTAACAGATATGTGTACAGTAACAATCAAATGCATGTGCAAATATTAAATTATAAAAAAACAAAAATGCAAAAATGTACTTATTACATTATTTTCTGAGGAAATATGGCTGGTACTAAGGGGAGAAAGCATTTGGCAATTAAATAACAAGACACTAAAATAAAGTAAAATATAAATTAACAAGGCAAGGGGGAAAGTATGAAAACTGATTGTGGGATGCAATGTACAGATTTACAAAGTATGCTAAAATAGAGAATATACAAAAGACAAAAAATGTTTTAGGTAAACTGCATTAAGGCTGGAGTTATTGTGTTAGAGGAGGCAAGGAATTGCTCGCTGTTGTGCCAGTTTTAGATAAATGATCCGGCAGGAGTGGTTTGCTCTTGATGTGCTTGGCTCCCCTTGTACATGAGTCGTCAGCATCCCAGGTAGCCTCCGTGGTCTAGGACCATGGAGTCAGTAGGAAATTTAGGATTTGTTAACAGAACATTTGGATTCTAAATCTGACCCCAAGGTACTGATTTTTAAATATTTAAAAACTGAGGTTTTGAGTTATACCTAACAAATTATGTGTTTATATCAGGCCAGAAGAGCAGATGCTCTCTTATCTCTTGGCTTTGGGAATTGGAAGCACAATTAAACAAGCAGTTGTTAATGTCAAATGTTTGCTTGCATGTTGTGACAGACAAAATATGGGCCCCATCATCACTACAGCAAAATAGCTCTGAATAACGCTAGTGTGAAGAAACAAGGTGCTTTTCTGTTCATACAGTTTTCCGTCACTGACATTATCATTATATTAAGACTATGATAAAGTTCATGTGTAAAAAATCAGATTAGTATGTGGGGCAGTACCTCTGGGCAGCAGGCATCTTCTGTATGAGGATCAGTGGAGGATCTGCGTGACAAACTGAGTGATGCTTCCTACTAATGGTAATGGGTGGCAGTTCAGATGTCAGATATACAGTACTAGTGGAGGATCTGAGTGCTAAACTGAGAGTCATCCCTGCTTGATTCCCTTCTATTAGTAACAGGGGCAGTTGAGATGTCATATACAGTACTAGTGGAGGATATGAGTGCTAAACTGAGAGCCATCCCTGCATGATTCCCTTCTAATGGTAACAGGGGCAGTTGAGATGTCATATACAGTACTAGTGGAGGATATGAGTGCTAAACTGAGAGCCGTCCCTGCCTGATTCCCTACTAATGGTAACAGGGGTAGTTGAGATGTCAGATACTAGTGCTGGATCCAAGTGGTAAACTGAGAGCTGTCTCTGCCTATCTCCCTACTAATGGTAATGGGAGATAGCAGCTGAGATGTCAGATGCATTAAGTTGAGGTACTGCTAATGCCTTCCCTCCTGAAGTTTATAGGTCAATCGAAGTAGTTATCTACAGGTTTAATAATAGTGACTAAGGCTTCTATATATATCTCTTTTCTGGCCACCTGAGTTGGTGGCATTCAGCGTGATTCTTACTGTCTGGCTGCCCCATCTCCACATCTGTGGCACTGGCCAGTGGGAGGGGCTCCAGTCCAGAGATGATCAGGATCTGAGTGCTAAACTGACAGCCTTCTCTACCTAACTCACTACTATGGTAACAGTGGGCAGTTGAGATATCAGATCCTAATGCAGGTTCCAAGTGGTAAACTGAGAGCAGTCTCTGCCTGACTCCCTACTTATGTTAATGAGGGGCAGTTGAGATGTCAGATACTGAGTCATCCCTGCCTTACTCCCTACTAATAATAATGAGAGGGCAGTTGAGATAACATATAATACTGGAGGATCCAAGTACTAAACTGACAGCTGTCTCTACCTGACTCCCTACTAATGATTGGGGGGCAGTTGAGATGCCAGATGCATTAAGCTGATTTACAGCTAGTGCCTCTCCTCCTGAACTAGGTTAGTCAAAGTAGTAAATTACAGGTTTAATAATAGTGACTAAGGGTTCTAGACTCACCTTCCTTTTCTGGCCACCTGAGTAGATGGCATTCCGTGTGATTTTTTACTGTCTGGCTGCCTCTTCTCTGCATCTGTGGCACTGGCCAGTGGGCAGGGCTCCCCCACCCTTGGGATGTTGCACCCTGCTGCAAACTGTCCCCTGCACCATCAGTCATATCTGCTGCACCCAGTGCTCCTGCTGCCCACATTTCTGCCCCCACAGTTTGGGTTGCTGTGCCCTGCAGCACCATAGAACCCCCAATCCCCTGTCTCCACAGTTGGATCTGCTGTGCCTTGCTCCCAGAGTCGGCACTTTTGCCTGCTGCCCATGTCTTCTTCCCCAACATTTAGGGCTGCTGCACCCTACTGCTCCCTGTCCCCTGCCCCACAGCCAGGGCTGCTGCATCCTGATACCCCCGTCTCCTACCCCACAGTCAAAGCTGCTGCACCCTGCTACCCACTGTCTTCTCCCCCACAGTTGGATTGCAGCACCCTGCTGCCTTCATCCCCTGTCTGAACAATCAGAGCTGGTGTACCGTGTTGTCCCCTGTCCCCTCCCTGAACAGTTGGGGCTGCTGCAACCTGAAACATGCTGCAAACTGTCCCCTGCCCCCACAGCTCGGGCTGCTGCACTGTGCTTCTCTCTGTTCCTACCCCCAATGTTGGGGCTGCTGTGTCCTGGTGTGCCCCGGAGTCCTTGTTCTCTGCCTCCACAGTTGGGGCTGCTGCCCCCTTCCCCCAGAGTCAAGGATTTTGCTGCACCCTGCTGCCTACATCCCCTGCCACAATAGTTGGGGCTGCTGCACCTGGCTGCTTCCTTTACTCTGCCCCACAGCCAAGGCTGCTGCCTCCTGCCCCCAGCCCCATCAGTTGGGATTTTGGCCCCTGTGGACCTCTGCTTCCCTGTTTTCTGCCCCAATAGTCAGGGCTGCTGCACCCCGATGCCCCCTGACCCTTTCCTCTAAAGGGGGGCTGCTGCTGTGCTTTGCTGGCCCCTGACCCAGAGACAGGGCTGTTGCACCCTACTTCCCCTTGCCTCATCAGTCATGTCTGCTGTGCCCTGCTGCCCCCTGGCCCCTCCCCCATCAGTTGGAAATGTTGGGAACTGTGGCCTCCTGCTACCCTACCTCCTGCCCCAACAGTCAGGGCAGCTGCACCCTGCTGACCCCTGGTCCCTGCCACACAGTTAGGGCTGCTGCACCCTGATGCCCCCTGTCCCTTGCCTCTGCAATGAGGGCTGCTGCTATGCCCTGCTGGCCCTTGCACCCTGCCCCCAGAGTCAGGTTCTGCTCCCTGTGCTGCCCCCTTCCTGTACAGTCAGGGCTGCTGTACTCTGCTGCCCCCTGCTTACATAGTATAGCCTGCTGAACCTTGATGCACCTTGCTGCATACTCTGCAGCCCTCTGTCCCCTGCTTCTACATTTAAGGCTGCTGTGCCCTTCTTTCCCCAGTCCCCTTTCTGAACAATCAGGGCGGCTGTGCCCTTCTGTCCCCTGTCCCCTGCCCCCAAGGTTTGAAATTCTGTGCCATGCTGCTCCCTGTCCACTTCCCTCTGCCCCCACAGCATGCATCTCATAATAAGTGAGCTGCTGCCAGTGCTATTCTGTGGGAATTGTAAAGAGTTTGGGGGGATTAGCATATGCTGTGCACGAACCACCACCTACTGTACCAACACAAAGCAAGAACTACTCCTTGGCCTCCTCCTGCAGCCCCTGTTCCCAAACAGTGTGTGAGCCTTGTTATTCTGGACCCTTTGCAGCAGATCTCTGTGTCTTCTCTGGGCCTCTCTCTCCCCTCCTGCTGCATCATTCGCACACATGCAGCCTGTAGACTAGTTACAATACAGGCTACAGCCACTCTCATGTTGGCACTGCATCAGTTTGATCACTGACTTTCCTCTTGAATCCCAATTCCATCTATCAAGACCAGCATATGGTATCCTCAGCTGGGGACAGACGATGGACCCCTCTGTCTCCCGGAGTCAAACAGAGTATGAAAACCCAGCCACCATCCAGGACTGGGGTGTTAGTTGTTTGTAGTTAATGCATGTCCAGGTTCATTATGAGGCACAAGGCACTTGCACCAAATGCCTTTAGCACCTGGAAGTGCATTAGCAACAGACAATCAACACCCCTGGAGTGTCTCATTGCATTTATAAACTTGGTCCACAAGCCACACTGTTTGATTTAGAAATGAAAAACTAAAACAATTAAGGAAAAAAAAATGTTTTCAACTGAAAAGAAAAAAAGTAGTGTCTGTTTTATGCTATTGTGTGTGTGTTCCCATAATGCATGTGCGCCACTATGTGGTGCTGTTGTATGTGGATATTTGTACCTTGGCTACTTTTTTTTTTTTATTTCAGTTTTGTTTCTTCAGTTTCATTTTCTTTTTTTTATTGATGAACTATAAATAGATATGTGGCCAGCCATCAGCCAAGAGAGAGAGGAGGGAGCGGAGAGAGAGAGAGGGAGGGGGAGAGAGAGAGAGAGAGAGAGAGAGAGAGAGAGAGAGAAGCACCCTTGGAGACTAAGTAAGAGCCTTGTGCAGCCTGCCACTACAAAGGGAGAAAGCACTGTGTTGCTGGCTGCATGATCATCACTGAAAGATGTTTTTTTTTTTGAATTAAACTTGACTGAGAGGCTGTCCAAATGAGCAGTGATGGTGGGGACGGGGATGGGAGTGACTTAGTCATTTTGGCCAGTTGGTCTGGCAGTTGATTTAATCAGGGTGGATAGAAGAAGTGTGGAGGCAGGCAACAGCCTACTAAAGTCAAAGATTGGTGGCTTAAAGGCCTACTTATAAGCAGACAACAGAACAGAAAATGTGAGAGATGCTATCTCATCGGATTTCAGGATAAATATAACTTTTTGGCGATTGTGGGAGTTTGGGAAGTTAGAAAATCTTTAAAAGTTTCTTTTTGTGACAGTTATGTCAGGTTTAGAAGTAACCTCACAAACATGGCTGCCCAAAATTTCTTTTAAAAAATTTCTGAGAGGCATAGATATGTAGGGAATTTGAGCCTTGTTGCCAGAAGTGTTCCCCACCTGCTGGCTGTCTGTCCATAAGAGCATGGGTCTCTAACCTTCTTGGCCAATCAGAGTGCAGCATTATTTCTATCCATTTTATAATCCTGCAATAACCCATGGCTGAGGAAGGACATTTATTAAAAAAAAAAACAAAAAAAACCCCATAATTACTATAAATAAGTTTCTAAATGTGTTTTCGCATGGGTCCATTGTATAAATGCAAAAAGCACTCTAGGATGTGGGTAATGGGGGAATTACCCACTTCTCATGTTGTTAAGTCACTCTGCTGCACCATCTGGCACACCACATGAGGTGTGGGTAAATCCCCCAGTAATTAATGCCCTGTCATGCCTTATTGCTTAATTACACATGGGTTGCATGTGAGATTTAGACAATTCTTATACTACTTGGTTAACATATTATGTGCATAAACTAAGCAGATTTTTTGTTGTCCTTCTTACTATAAATACCAAAGACCCCAGTCACTAAGAGTGACGCTAAGTGGTCAGTTCTGGTGACTTTGCCACCCCATCAAATTATGCTAAATGGAGGTTGTTACTCCTTCACAGACTGCTATAAATGGCCCCTGTGCACCCAGTTGTGGTATCTTTCACGTTCCCCAGTTTCCTGTCTATTAACAACTGGTAGTCATGGGGGCACAGCACTGAGACTGGGCACAGTAGCCCACAGAAAGATGCATCTTTTGACCATGGATCTACTGAAAGCAGGAAAGGGGACTCACTGGGGCTAGAGAGTTGGTCTGATTAGATGTCAGGGACTTTTCATGGGTAGTATAGCATGCCAGAGTCAATTTTACTGCCCGGGAGTCTGAACAGTTTAACATATAGTGAATAGAAGGCTGATCAAGTAGGAAAAGACAAAGAACCTCAGTGCAAAAGCACTGAGGAAAGGGTTACTGCAAAGGGCATTGACAATGAAGTCAAGTTTCAAAGAACTACACAATCACACATACCCCCATAATACAAAGTGTCATGGGATGTATATGCACCATGACATTTATGGCTGGTTCAGCTTGAAGCAGGAATGCATGCTGCCAATGGGCCTGACACACAATTTGCAAAGCGTGCAAACAGAAGACACAGACACATCTTCCATCCTACCCAGGATTCATCAGTGTGCCTCATCTGTATCACATCCCAAGGGAAAAGAAACCGCTTCTAAGTTGCTTTTACAGGTTTGGGTCATGGTGAGCCAAAAGGAAAAAGCTTAAAGACAAAGAACCTCAGTGCAAAAGCATTGAGACAAGGGTTACCCCAAAGGGCATTGGCAATAAAGCCAAATTTCAAAGAACTACAAAATAAAACATACCTCCATAATGCAAAGCATCATGGGATGCATATGAAAATCACCATGAAATGTATGTCTGGTTCAGCTTTAAGCAGGAATGCATGGTGCCAATGATCCCTCACACAAGCTGCAAAAGGTACAAACAGAAGACACAGATATACATTTTCTCCTGCCCAGGACTAATCAGGTTGCTTCATCTGTATCACACCCCAGGGGAAATGAACCAGCCCTTAAGTTGGCCTTACAGGTGTGGGTCATGGTGATCCCCAAAATGACAAAAAACAAGCTAAAAGATAAAGAACCTCAGTGCAAAAGCAGTGAGGCAAGGGTTACCTCAAAGGGCATTGGCAATAAAGCCAAGTTTCAAAGAACTACAAAATCACACATACCCCCATAATGCAATGCATCATGGGATGTATATGCAAATCACCATGACATTTATGGCTGGTTCAGCTTTAAGCAGGAATGCATGGTGCCAAAGGGCCTCTCACACAATCTACAAAGGGTGCAAACAGAAGACACAGACATATGTTTAGTCCTACCCAGGAGTCATCAGTGTGCCCCTAACATGGTCTTACCATTTTCTGTCATGGTGAGCCCCCCAAAAAACAAAAAAGAATCTGAAAGACAAATAAACTCAATGTAAAATAAGTATGTGTGATTTTGTAGTTCTTTGAAACTTGGCGTTATCGCCAGTGCCCTTTGTGGTGATCCTTGCCTCAGTGCTTTTGTCTTTTAGCTTGTTTTTTTGGTGGGCTCACCATGACCCAAACCCATAAGAACAACTTGGGGGCTGGTTTATTTCACCTGGGCTGTGATACAGATAAGGCACACTGATGAGTCCTGGATAGCATGAAACACATGTCTGTGTCTTCTGTTTGCACCCTTTCCAGATTGTGTGAGTCCATTTGGCACCATGCATTCCTGCTTAGAGCTGAACCAGCAATAAATGTCATGGTGATTTGCATGTATATCTCATGATGCTTTGCATTATGGGAGTGTGTGTGATTTTGTTGTTCAACTGGAAAAAAGCACAAAGGTGGGTTTCCGAGCAGGACACCCATCCTCTCTCTGTGGCAACCAACTTGCTACATGCCATTATTCTATGCACCTGGGACAATGTCATACTACAATATGATCACAACAAAAACAGTTCAGTACATTGGTGGGTGCAGACCCCACTGGCACCCTATTACATTTGAATTGTGCTTCTCTCATTGTGCCAAGCTTTGTGTATGATGCTTGCAGGTGATGGTTCAAATCTCAAGACAGCCACTTACTCCCAATATGAACCTGAGAAAATCATTTAGTCTCTCAGTGCTTCAGTCCACCAACCTGTAAAAATATGTTAAAACAGGACCCTACTGAAAATGAGATATTGTATCTCAGTCGGGCTTTCCATAGTCTAGGGTGAATAAACTGTTAAAATGTTGTCATGCACTTAAAATGAACTGTTCCAGTAAAGTGAGAAGGTTCCAGAAGGTTGCAGCACTGATCATGTTGTTTCCTTTATTTATCTACAGTATTTATTCATATATTTATTTTTAATGTTTGACCAGGAAAGGGACACTAAGATGTGATAGCCAATTTACAGGTGCACTGGGTCACATGGATCTACTTCAGTGAGAGAGAGCGAGAGAGAGAGAATGTTGGCCATGACACCAGGGAAATTCACCTACTCTTGGAAGGGGGTGCTGCTAGCCACTTCTGAGATGGAGGAGGCAGAGGAAGCAGTGCATGGAGAGCAGCAGGCTGTGGCCTTGTCCTCTGACCAAGCTGGTGGAAGAAAGGAGGATGATGAGATTGTTGCCCAGGCTGAAGATGTTTTTGATGAAGATTCGGATGTGGAGACAGACAGTGAAGAAATTTAGGATGAGGAAGAAACTAACCCTATGGAGGGAACTTCAAAGGATCTTGTGGTAGCTGCATCATCACAGCTGGAGAAAGAGATCAAAAGAATGCTGCAGACTTTTATTAGAGATGCTGGCGGTACAAAAAAAATGAAAGCAGCTTTAAATTGCAGGCTGCAACATACATCCCCAAAGCAGAAGCAGAAGCAAAACATCTTGCCAGAGCTGAAGAAAAGAGACTTTCAGGGCAATGTAAAACAACTGGAGGATCAATGGATACAGAAGAGCTGTACAGGACATGAGAATGAGGCCAAAACTGACAAACAGCTGCTGGTGGAACATGAAACACTGCTGCGGTCAGTTAGAGATGTTTTAAAAGCCACTTTTGGAGTTATGGAGCAACTGGAGGAAATTCATGAGAATAGTGTAGCTCGGTCACCAGAACTGGCGCTACGAGGGGCACGGTGGATCCAATAAACTGATGGAAAGTGGATCTCTGACCCTGAATGGGAGCTGACCAAAATGACTAACCCTGAACATGCAACTATTTTGCCAGGAGGAGAAAAACCAAATGAAGCATACCGAGACAGGTAACATATGAAATATTACTTCAGGCAATACCGACAGGGTCAGTAATTTGGCACCGGGGAAATGTGGCAGTTTTGGAGGAGGGAACAAAACAAGGCACAAAGGTACCAGAAGTAGTTAATTTTGAAAATGACAGCCAGGGGCAAATACTTGATTCTGTTTTTAATGCAGAGGAAGAGGTACTACCACATGAACAGAGGCAGAGAGAAGAAGAGGACCCTACTATGAAAGAAAATACTGTGGAGATAGAGGTGGAGAGAAGAAAGAAAAGGGTAGAAGCAATACAGGACAAAAGTGGTGGACATATGGAGGCAAATGCCAAGAAGGGAAATATACAGTATAACGGAAATTATAAAAATACTGCTTCAAGGAGCACTGAACTGGTGGACAATCAAAACCATTTCAAACACAGGTTAAACACCCCCCACAGGCCCCCCAAACACAAAGGCCTAGATATGCAGATCTGTTCCAAAGAACTGAACCACTACCTAGGTGTAATGCTGTAAAGTTATGCTATAAAGGAGGATTAGATCTGAGACTGGATTGGATTTATGTGGGCAGAAAACTGTTAAAAGAAAATATGAGATTTTCAGCATCAGTCATCTACGCTTTAATACATATCTCAGGAGAGGGACACCTTTGATACAAGTTTCGGGCACCCAAATAGCCTGGAAAGATTTTGGTCAATTTATAATCAAGTTAAGTTTTCTACAGACATAAACTGGGGTATTCCAACAGCAACATCAGAAAGGAGCAGGGAGATATTGAAATCAATACAGGATCACTTCTACAGCAGCAAGTGAGAGAACCAACAAGGTGGGGGGGGCTACATTGGACCAAATTATGAGAAATGGAGACAGTATAGAGGAGGGTGTGGGGGAATCTGGGGGCTAGTGACCATAGAATAGTCAGGTTTAGTCTTAGGATGGGGACAGATAAATGCCATGCCACCACAAAGGTATTGGACTTCCAGAGGGCAGATTTTAAGAAAATGAGGGGTATCTTTAAAAGGGAAATGGAGGGAAAGGAAAATATGGGGGACACTGAGGAACTGTGGGTCATAATAAAGGGAGGAATCTTGAGGGCAACAGAGCAGTGCATTAGAAAGGTGGGCAAAACAAAATGCAGGAACAAGCTACTTTGGTTCACTAAGGTGGTGGCAGGTGCAATAAGGGAGAAAAAGAAAGCATTCAGGGCTTACAAAACTACTCAGTGAATGCAAGAAAGGGAAACATACAGAGAAAAGCTCTGTGTGGCATGACAAACAATCAGATGGGAAAAGTCTGAAACAGAGGAGAAAATAGCGAGAGAGGCCAGCAGGGAGGACAAAACATTCTTCAGATGTATCAGTGAGAGAAGAAAGAGCAGGCAGGGTATAATGAAGATAGAAGAGGAGGGGTGCTCTGTTTGAGCAGGATGAAGATAAAGCAGATGTGCTAAACAAATACTTTAGCTCATGCTTCATGATCAAAAAAGAAACAAAGGGGCCCAGAACTGAGGGATAGGGGAACGGAGGGCAGGGAGGTGGACACAAGTCCTTTTATGGAGGGTAGGGTATTAGACAAACTAGGAAAATTAAGGGTGGACAAGGTGATGGGTCCTGATGCAATACATTTTTTGGGTGCTCAGGGAAATGAAGAAGGAGCTTGTGGCGCTGCTCACAAAGCTGTTTAATCTTTCTTTAGACAAAGGGGTAGTCTCAGGTGACTGGAAAAGAGCTGATGTGGTGCCATTGCACAAGAATGGAGGAAAGGAGGAGCCAGGTAACTATCAACCAGTCAGTCATACCTCAGTGGTGGGTAAGTTGGTGGAGACCCTCCTAAAAGAAAGATTAGTACAGTATCTGGCAGAGGGAGGACTGCAGGAAGACAGCCAGCATGGGTTTACAGGAGGTTGGTCATGCCAGATGAACCTGATCGAATTGTTCAACAAGGTGATGGAGATATGTGATCAGGGAGGGAAGGTGACAAGTGGGGTACCCCAGGGGGTCAGTATTGGGTCCAATACTGTTTAACACCTACATTGGGGATATAACAGAGGGCCTAAATGGGAAAATGTGTCTATTTGCAGATGGCACAAAGATCTGCAATAGGGTGGCTACACCTGGGGGGATGCAGCTCATGAAGGAGGATCTGAGTAGGCTGGAGAAGTGATCAGGGAAGTGGCAATTGTGCTTTCATGCAAACAAATGCAAAATAATGCACATAGAGCACAAAAATCCAAGGGTAAGATACACACTGGGAGGGGAAGAGCTTGGACAACAGAGCAGGAGAGGGATCTGGGGATTGTCATTTTGGAAAACCTTAACATGGCAAATCAGTGCAACAAGGCAGTGGGTAAAGCAAACAGGATGCTGGCATGCATGGGGGAAGGGGAATACAAGTACCTGTAGGAGGAGAGAGGTGCTTATGCCACTCTAAAGGTCCATGGTTAGACCACACCTGGCGTATGGGATACAGTTCAGAAGGCCTCGCCTAAGGGGAGATATAGATAGAGTGGAGAGGGTCCAGAGAAGGGCGACCAAAATGAGATCATATAAAGAAAGGCTGGAAGAGCTTGACCTGTACTCTCTGGAATCAGGGAGAGAAAGAGGGGATATGATATAAATTTATAAATATTTGAGAGGAGTAAACAAGGTGAGGGAAGAGAGCATCTTTAAGTTGAGTGAGAACACTAACACCAGGGAACACAGCTTAAAACTGGAAGGGGGCAAATTCAAAGGAAATGTGGTGGGACAGTACATCACTGAGAGGGTGGTGGGTCCCTGGAATAAGCTGCCAGAATGGGTGGTGGGAGCAAACTCCGTGGGGGAATTCAAGAGGGCATGGGCTAATTACATGGGATTAGGAAAGGGGGGAAAAGGTACAAAACCAAAAGGGATCAAAGGGACTGAAGACTGCACTGGGGGGGGGGCAAAAGAGAGGGGAATGCAGGGGTAGGACAAAGGAGCCTATGAGAGGAAAAAGTGCAGAGTAGATGGGCCAATGGGTCCTTTTCTGCCGCCAGATTTCTATGTTTCTATGTTTCCTTTATGATCCCCATTTGTGGCCATTCCCTTAACAAATGCTCTCATTAAGACAGTGACTATCGTTTCAAAATGAAAGTGTACATGTGAGGGATATACACCACTGCCTATAGCAGAAGTGCACAGTTTTAAGTTCTCACAAGCCGCTATTGACACAGAACAGATTTGGACTGGTGGCTGGAAATTCACAGTCAAACTTAGACAAACACCAGAAGACATTTTACATGTGTCAAACAGCTTTTACCTGGGCAGAGACATGGGAATATGTTTCTACTCAGGACAACCCAAAGCATGCTACAAGTGTGGGGCAAGAACACATATGTCCATTGTTTCTGACAGATTAAGATGTGGAATCTGCAGAGAATCTGGGCGCATAAGTATGTAGTGCGCAAATCATTGTAAATGTAATTTATGTGAGGAGCACAGACACTTTTTCCAGGACTGTCCGTGGGCAACCCATAATCAGAGGAACCCAATTAATCCAGAAATACTTATTCAAGAGGCACAATGGCAGGAGGAAAGAATTCTTGACACTGACTCACTGGTGGTTGACACAAGACTATTAACTTTGGAAAATGAGGATTTGGAGACTGAGCAGGAAACAGCTTCATCGAGTACAAATGTACTGGAGGATGAACAAATGGAGAGTCAGGATGGATTACAAAGTCAGCAAACAGTTGGCCCTGTGCTGCAGCAACTCATGATGTGACTCCCATTCAGGAGGCAACTGAGGGGGACCCCCCCGAGATGCCCCCCACCCCCAAAATGGTCCATGCTTTCTGTGAGGAGAAGAAGTACTAGAAACCTAAAAACATTACCCCAAAATGAAGAAGTTGAAACAAGAAATAAGTTTGAGGTTTTGAATACACCAGTGAATGGGGACCCAGACACAGAAGAACACATTTCAGATACTTCATCTCAATCTGAAATGCTGGATACGGAGGAGATTAAACAAACAGAAGGAAATAAAACAGGAAAAAAGAAGAAAAAGAAATATGAACTTAAGCTAATTCAATGGATGAGTTTACTGTTTCCTCGTTGAATATGTGTAGCATAAAAAATGCAGGAAGAAGAACGGCTATTTTTTCACTGTTAAAGAATCTTAAGTTAAATGTTATTTTTTTTGCAGGAGACATGGATGGATTCCCTTTTTCATATGCAAGCTACAAATAAAGGCTGGGTATGGGGACCATCTTTTGGTCCTTCAGGACAGACAGGGCTGACGGAATTGAAATCCTTTTCTCAGGGCAAAACTTCAAATGACAGAAGTCAGTGGACTTCATTCCAGGCAGGGTCCTGATAGTAGATGGTATTTGGCTAAACAGGCCTAGAAGATTTATTTCGGTATATACCCCACAACAAAAAGCAGAAAGGGTGGGTTTATTTTCTCAGTTGCAGCCATTCTTAGCTACCGCTAAAGATATTTATTTAGGGGGAGACTTTAATTGCTCAAAAGATGTGACAGGACGTCAGGCTATTGGTAAAAAAATATATTGTGATTTGCATGCCTTTAACAAATGCATTGCCACGGCAGATTTGATAGATTGTTTTATGAACGTTGACCCTAAAATCACCCATACTTATGTCAGAAACTCACTGACTACAAAAATTTATTGTATTTTTGTGTCTAAACAGTCAACTATAAATAATACCTCAACAATACCAGTTGAGTTTTCTGATCATTTATTAATAAAAACAGAATTAAGAATTAACACCGACCTGGCAAAAATAAATATAAGATGGAAAACGAACACAGCTATCATTCATGAACATGAGGAAAAGTTGAACATTTGTACAATTATTACAGCTAGAATCTCAATTTTGCGTGTATATGACAATGTAGGATGCTGGTGGGTGGAAAAAAAACCCAAGACATTAAGGATTGGTTTTCCAAATATGTGAAAAAAAATCGCAGAGTAATTTCCTCACATATCTGGATTTACGGGCTCAACTTTATAGACTTTATTCAGACATGTATAGCAAAAAATATGATTTTTCAGATCAGATAAACAACATCAAAACTGAAATGAGGAAATTCCAATATGACTGTTCCTCTTTTCTAAAGGCAAAAATGTCTTTTGGGACACAAAAAAACACCGTGGCTCAGATATTAAAAAGGGTTGCACATGGCGCAACAGTGTTGTGCTGTGCACAACCCACTGATGCGCCCCAGCGTGATATTCAAAAGGGAAAAGTGTGCAGCACAAATCCCGATGTGCCAGAGCTCATCAGTAATGTATGCAGGCACAGGTAGGGGAGGCATGCCCATGCATAACCTGCACAGCCCGATATTCAGCCCAGGATGTGCAGAGCCAAGCATGTGCAACCCCTACTTGCACCTGCACAAAGTTAAGCCAAAAAAAAAAAGAACAAATGATGGCCACCCACAGGTGAGCTGCCGATTTGCAGGGCACAACACGGCAGCTGCCACCTGTGGGTGGCCACCTGAGTTCCTACCACACCAGGCGGTGCCCCCCATGCCCTATCGCAGGCATCCATGTAACTAAACCCCCCCTCCAATATCCCTGGTGGTCCAGTGGACTGCACTCTGCCTGATCGCAGGCATCTGTAAAACATAAAATAGTCCTATTACCCTGGTGGTCTAGTGTACCCCCCTTCCCACCCACTCACTGAGCCCCACCACCCCGCTTCCCCCCGGTCAGCCGGCGGGCGGCAGCACCCAACCCACCTGCTGCCCGCCGCCACCGACCGACAGTTCGGTAGGGCTGCACTCATTGTTTACAGCGTGAGCCAATGGGCGCAGAAATGATAGTATTGACATTCCAGATATGTGAATGATTCATTCACATATCTGGAATGTGTAGTATCAGGCGAGCACACCCATTGGCTCACGCAGGAACCATCGGGTGTGCATCCCTATCGAGCTGTCAGTCGGCGGGCGGCAGGCGGGTGGTGCTGCCACCCACCGCTGACCGGGTGGAGCAGGCGGTGGGGCTCAGTGGGCGGGTGGGGAGGGGGGTGCACCAGACCACCAGGTAATAGACTATTTTATGTTTTACAGATGCCCGCGATCTGGCAGAATGCAGTCCACTGGACCACCAGGGATATTGGATGGGGGGTGTGTGATTTACACAGATGCCCACAATTGGGCAGTGATCGGTCCACTGGACAACCAGGGATATTGGAGTGGGGGTTTATTATACAGATGTCCATGATCAGGCACATAGCGGTCCACTGGACCACCAGGGATATTAGACGAGGATGTTTTGTTTGACAAATGTCCACGATTGGGCTGCAGGGTGCGTTGGTCCCTGACGGCTGCTGTCTGGCAGGGCACCAGACGCAAGTCGTTGGGGATCGGTGCACCTGCATGCTAATGGGATGCAAATGGGGCCATAATGACATGCAAATAGCCCTATGTGCACCTTGCATAAATTATGGCCCCATTTGCATGTCCCCTTTTGAATATTGCAGGTGCTGTGCATGGCACAATGGCACTTGCGCTAGCGCATCTCCATGCTCCACTCTGGCCACTTGCGCTGGCACAGTGCCACTGCGCCATGCACAGTGGGGGTGGCCAGGGTGCGATATTCAAAGCTGCTGTGCCATAGTGCAACTCCGGTGAATATCGCCCAGGCCACACCCCTGTGCAACAAAGTTGAGCTGCACCCAGGCTTGCAACACAGCCTGGCACAGTTTGAATATCCAGGCCCATATGCAGATCCTTTTGAGTGAGGCCTGTAAAGAAAAAAGAAAAAAAAATTCCAAATCACTGTGTTAAAAGATTCAACTAAAAGATTCAACAGGAATCTTGCTTTACTTTTCTCTGGAATTACAACACCATTTAGAAGAACATTTGAGTAGTTTTAATACTGAAGACAAGGCTACAAAGGCAGAGATATAAGACTTTTTACAATATATTCAGTTACCACTATTAACTAAAGAATTAAACAGAGATCTAATAAAGCCTCTTACAACCCAAAACATTTTAGACACCATTAGTACTCTAAGACAAGTAACATCCCCAGGCAGAGAACGTATCCTAAATTGACTTTTATAAATCATACAGAGACATTATAGCTCCATGTTTTATTATGGTTTACAACACTCTGTTGATGAATCCAGAAGAAACTCGAATGCCCTTTTTTCAGGAGTATCATAACTTTTTTTATTTAAAGCAGGGGACAAAAGAGATATAAATAACTGGAGGCCAATAAGTCTACTTATTTCAAATTTCAAAATTTTAACTACTATTTTACAAAAAAGATTGCGGAAGGCAGCACAACAGCTTATACATCCAGTGCAAACTAGCACAATCCCAAAGAGACAGATACAGGAAAATCTATCCATTATTCGAGATGCTTATGAATATTGTTCAAAATATAAAGTCACAAGCTTCTTTTTGGCTCTTGATCAGAGAAAAGCTTTTGACAAAGTAAATCATGAATATTTGTTTCAGGTGTTAAGTCACTATGAGATTCTCCAAATTTTCATACAGTGGTTAAAAAAAGTATACAAAATAGCTGAAGTACCACCATTAATTCAGGGTCATGAGGGTAGGAGAATACCGACTAGGACTAGGGTGCATCTGGGAGGCCCTCTAAACCCCTTGCTTTATATATTGCCTTAGACCCTTTAGTAAGAGAAGTAATAACAAATCCAAATATTCGAGGTTTAACTGAGGCGCAGTCTCTGGATGAGTTAAAGATTATTGCTTATGCAGACGATTTTTGTGTGTTTGTTAAAGATGAAAAAAGTGAGGATAATTTGTTAATAGAGATGGCGGTGTATGCACAGGTATTAGGAGCACAATTAAATACTGAAGAAAAGAAAGGTCTGGTTTTAGGGCCCCAGAACCCACAGTGTAGACTGATAGCAGGGATTCAGTTATATGAGAAACCATTAAAAATTTTAGAGATACATTTTGGTCAGGGGCTATGGCCCAACTAAACTGGGATGAAAGTCTGCGGGTATGTGACTCTAATGTCCAGAGATGGAAAGGATGGCGCATATGAAAACAAAAATGAGTTTATATCATTAAGCAATTTTTGAGACCCACTTTGCTTTATGTAGGTACCGTATTTCCCTTACCAATACAATATGAAAAAGGCTAATGAGTATATTTTTTCAAATGCTGTGGGGAAGTAGGCTCAACCCTATAAAAAGAGAATTTACATTTCTTCCTAAACAAAATGGAGGGCTAAATATGGTTGACCCCATATTTTTTTTCATTCACTGTTTTGGACAAAGTCTTTAATTTAACTTTACAGCAGAAAAAAAACCCAGGTTCAGACTTGGAGTTGTGCAATCTTATCCGAATATCTGCAGGTTTGGCAAAATATACCCCCAAACTTACAAAACATTTAAAAGTGCCTGACTATTTTAAGTCAACAGTACAAAGGGTACCAAAATGGAAAACTGAGAAAGAAATCTTAATTCAAAAAGTCTAGGACATTTGTTTACCAGTTGGTTTTAGGACATGTGGGAGCTACACAACCTGAGTTTAAGAATTGCAGACCTTCAAAAATTACATTAGTATGTAAACAACTAGTAAATAAGAGGGTCCCACAAAAAAAGTGGGGTATTTTATGGTTATGCTCATATGAAAAGCTTCAGGTAAAAGGGACTAACAAGCATAAAGCTATTGATGAAAGAATGTGCTCATATCCTGATTGCATAGTTCAAGACAAAACTATGGAACATTTTTTATTCCCCTGTAATTTTGTCAAGCAATTTTGGATTCATGCAGCTAGAAAATGGAGATTAAAATGGTTGAAACACCTCTTTTTAACAGTTGATATTAGGGGATTTCCAAAATTTAACTAACTTATATGACAGCAGCACTTTAGAGTGTTGTTTGCATTTTTAAAATGTTATTTACGGCAGGCTAGAACTCAGTTTGTCCTACAACAGCAAAGGATGTCATACAAAGTACTCTGTAAATATTGTGAAACTGCTCTCAATGAAGTGTTTATTGCAGGTTAAAAAATTAATCTCAAATTGAAAGTAAATATATGGTAGAAAGGTTTTACTTTTTCAGAAGTATCAGTAAAGGACTTAGGAAAGGAAGCACTGAAGGTCTAACAGACAGTAGGGTATAGGTAAAATTTAATAAGTGAAGGTTAATTTTTTTGGGGGAGAAAAATGATGAATTTTCTGCAGGACTGTGTTTTTGTTTGAGGGGAGTATTGTCTAAGATTTGTTTGAACATGGGCCTCCCCCACATGACAACAATGGGTGGAAGGGGGGAATATTTTTATGTACAGTATGCATCAAATACTTATCTTTGTGTTATATTATGATTTGCATATTATTTTGAACATGATTACAATGTGATATTTTTTGATTTGTTTATGAATTATTAATAAATAAATTCCCCTACTTTTCCTGCAGGTGGCATTTGTGTTGCACATTGAGGAGTCATGGAGTGGAGTCGTGGAGAAACGTGTGTGTCTACAGCCCAGGTGTAGGAGCCTGTCTCCCCCTCCACTGGGAGTAGCAAGAAGATGACCGGAATTGATATTGAGCTGGGGAGGAGGTTATGTGGATGCAGCCCTTCCACTGAGAGTGAGGTGCGGGTGTTTCTGACTCTGCCATGAGCCTTGGATACCAAGGAAAATGCAGCTGTGCTGCCACCTGCAATGGATTCCTGCACAGAAATGCACTTGGCTGCAGACTCTGCAATACAGGATTTGGCACATGACTACCATTTATGAGATATCCAGGACCAACGCCTGCATTTAATTCGACTTCTGGAAGCTGCTGATACAGAATATGTGGCTGCTTTACAACAATGCAGTGTGTATTAGCTTCTGTCTGAGAACAGGCAGAGCAGCAAGAGGAAGGAACTGCTGTTATAACTATACTTCTGTACTGGGACTAAAGAACTAGAACTCTACTACTGGGACCTTCAATTTAGGGTAAAAACAAGACAAACACAGAGTTAATGTGTTTGTCTGAGTTGGCTGAAGTGAACTGTTATCTGTGCAGTTATCTAGGTGTTTGTCTCAGGTGACTGAAGGGAATTGTTACCTGTGCAATTAACTACGTGTAGAAACAGCTGTATAGTAGGGGGAGTGGCTTAGCTAGAAGGAAGCCAGGTTAAAGCCAGATTTAAAAACTGCCCTAGATAGCTTCAGTCAGAGAACAGGCAGAGAACAGCAAGAGGAAGGAACTGCTGGTATAACTATACTTTTCTACTGGGACTATGTTGCCCTCCTTCCCTCCACCCCCCAACCCTAAGCCAGTTCTGCTTTTAAAGACACAGGATTTGACTGACAACAGGAACGTCCTGTTTGTGAGCAGGAAGTGAGTGATCACAGAGCCACAAAAGACTCACCATCCTAGAAGGAAAAAAGTAGCTCTCCACCACCACCCCCAGCTGCTGGATGTCTGACTCTGAGCAAGTAAGGAGACTACTGAGAAATATAGAAACTTCTTGTCTCAGACCAGGAAGATCAGGAGCTTAAAGGGCACAGAAGTAGTACATAAGTAGGACATTTTTTTTTATAAAAATACATAAATAAATAAATAGAGGAAAGAGTAAGTATTCAAAACAACAGTTAAAGGGACAGAAATAAGACATGATGGGAGTGGTGTAGTGCAGTGGCTGTGGAGCAGCAGTCTTCTGGGAGATGTTCTGGAAGATGCAATATTGTCCCATCTGCAGGCATCTCTCTGGGCTGAGGGAGGAGGTTGCTCATCTCCAGGCTGAGTTGGCAAGGATTTGGGGGACCTCCTCTCCCACCCAGAAACCACCAGGGCCACTGCTGTTGCCTCAGAGGTTGCCAAGAAAAAGGAGTGGTTGGACCACAGTGGGCTCAAGGAGGGTGAGGGTGGTGGAACAGAGGCACATTCCTCCAGTTGTTCCTCTCCTCAATTCATATGCAGTTCTGGCAAAGTGTGGTTCATCTATGGAGACACCCGCAGTGGAGACCAAGGAGGATGCTGGGAACCTCCACAAAGGAGACCCACAGGAGTGTGGCATGAGACCTCACAGGAGAAGGAAACAACTCCTGGTGGAGGACTCCATTGTTAGGAGGGTAGAACTGGGGGAGAAAGGGGAGAGGGAAGTAAGGTACCTGCCTGGTGCTATGGCTTGGAGGGACAGGGAACTAATCCTCAGGATCGCTGGAGCAGCTGCACAGGGGAGGGAGCTGGATGTCATTGCCCACCTAGGGAAAAATGACCTGGCTGAGAAAGGGATCAGAGCAGTGCAGAAAGAGTTTGTGGAGTTGGGGAAGGGCCTTGGACAAGTAGCATGCATGGTAACCTTCTTGGAGGTGCTGCCTGTCTATGGAATGGGTGGAGCTAGGGTGCTTCACACAATGGGATACAATCAGTGGTTGAAAAACTGCTGCAGAGCTCAGGGGAATTGGCTTCATTGGGGACTGGAGGTCCTCCTGGAGTGATGCAGGCCTATACTGGTGTGATGGTCTGCATCTGTCCAGGAGGGTAACCAGAATCCTAGGTGATAGGTTTAAATGCATCATTTGCAAGCATTTAAACTAGCTAAGGGGGGAGGCACTGGAAAGGAACAGGGAAATCCTATCCCCCCCAAAAAAAAATCACGGTAGTAAGTGAGGTAAACACCAAGATAGAGATGTTGATAGGGAAAAGAGCATGGGTAAATGGAGAAAATGACAATGGTAATAAGGACAGGGATGGGGCAAAAAGGGGTATGGCTATCAAGAAATGGAGGGTAATGAGTACCAAGGCCTGTAGTCTGGGCAACAAGCTCCCTGAACTGGTGGCCTTGCTGGAAGAGGAATGCCTGGATATCGTAGCAGTCACAGAAACATGGTACACAGAGAACCATGACTGGAATGTTAACATACCAGGTTATACAACCTACAGGAGAGACAGGGAGGGGAGAAGAGGGAGAGGAGTAGCTCTCATTGTAAGGGAAGGGATAAAAGCAACAGAACAAAAGAGTAAACAGGGAAGAGAGGAGGCACTGTGGGTCACCTTAGAGACTGGAAATGGCACCATAATCCACACAGGAGTTGTATACAGAGCACCATCTCAGGGGGAGGGAATGGACAAGGATATGATAGATGGCATCCTTAGGATGGCAGAGAAAGGGGAGATACTGATGATGAGGGACCTGAATATGCCAGATGTTAACTGGAGCACCTTTGCTGCAGCCACATCTAAGAGCAGAGCCATTCTCAATGCCCTACAGGGGATATGACTCAGCCAGCTAGTTTTGGAACCCACTCATGAGGGAGAAATCTTAGACCTCATACTCTCAAATGGGAACAGTGAGAAGATCTCAGTTCTAGAAGTGGGTAGCCATCTGGGAACAAGTGACCACCAAACAGTGTGGTTCACGATAAACTCAGCTACAGAGTCAAGCCATACAAAAGCGAGGGTACTGGACTTCAGGAGGGCTGACTTTGGCAAGATAGGAGAGTGTCTTAGAAAAGCACTAGCAAACAGGCTAGAAGGAGGGGTGGAGCAACAATGAGGAAACATCAAAACTGCCATCACAGAGGCAACAAGCCTTTGTGTGAAGCAAATAAACCAAAATGAAAGAAAAAGTCACTATGGTTCTCAAAAGAGGTGGCAGGGAAGGTAAGGGAGACAAAGATAGCATTTAGGAAGCATAAGGAAACACAGAAGAAGCATGACAGAGAACAGTACCAGTTAAGGCAGAAGGAAGCAGGGAGAGAAGTCAGAATAGCAAAAGCCCAAATGGAGGAAAAGATAGCTAACTCAGTTAAGAAGGGGAATAAAACATTTTATAGGTACATCAGGGAGCATATAAAGACAAAGGGAGGGATAGTGAGGCTGAATAGAATGGATGGTGGGTGGGCAGAGAGGGACCGTGAAAAAGCGGTGATACTATATGAATACTTCTGCTCAGTATTCACAAAAGAGGAGGAGGGGGAGGTAGCTAATCTAATTAACAGAAGCACTATGGATAAGGGGGTTGATCCCAGTCCTTTCATAGAAGAAAGGGTTCTGAAAGAACTCCTAAAACTGAAGGTGGACAAAGCAATGGGGCCTGATGGAATTCACCCCAGAATTCTAAAAGAATTAAGGGGAGAACTAGTGACACCACTGACTACCCTTTTTAACAAATCATGAGAGGAGGGTGTGGTACCTGAGGACTGGAGGAAGGCGGATGTGATTCCCCTTCACAAAAGTGGGAGCAAGACAGGGCAGGAAACTACAGACTTGTCAGTTTGATCTCTGTGATAGGGAAAGTGATGGAATCACTTTTGAAGGAAAGAATTGTTGAGTACCTAGAGGCCAGTGGGGCACAGGACCCAAGGCAGCATGGGTTCACAGCGGGAAGGTCATGTCAGACGAATCTAATAGATTTCTTTGACTGGGTGACTGAAGCAGTAGACTAGAGAGGGGCTGTGGATATGGTCTACCTAGACTTTAGCAAGGCATTTGACACAGTCACACACTAAAGATTAATAAATAAATTAACCAGCCTGGGAGTGGGTCCCATGGTGGTAGCCTGGGTAAAACATTGGCTGGACAACAGGACACAGAAGGTAATTGTAAATGGAGTCCACTCTGAAGAAAGGGGGGTTACTAGTGGGGTACCACAGGGTTCAGTACTGGGTCCAGTCCTGTTTAATGTCTTCATAAGTGACATTGCAGAGGGACTGGAAGGAAAAGTATGCCTCTTTGCAGATGACAAAAAGATCTGCAACAGGGTTGATACACAAGGAGACGTTGAAAGGATGAGAAGGGACTTGGCAAGGTTGAAGGAATGGTCAGAAGTATGGCAGCTTGGATTCAGTGCAAATAAGTGCAAAATAATGCACCTGGGAAACAAAAACCCAGGAGACGATTACACAACATCCCTCTCCCAACACCCCCTCTCTCACTTCACTATATATGATCTAAAGATATAATATACCCATCCAAATCTCCCCGAGCACCTCTTTTTTATTAATGACATCACCTATGTAATCAATGCAATCAATCATTTATTCAAACTTTATAGACTGCCTGGTTCACAAATTGATATCAACAAATGTTGTGGGTTACCTATAAGGAGTCACATGACAGTCCCTTCAGATACAGTAGTCATCTGTGTATCCTCTTCTCCAATAACATTTTGTGAATCTATTTTGGGACTGATGATTTGGCTACTTTTAACTGGGAAAAGTTGCTCAAAGTGGAATTTGTAAAAGTAGCATGGTGGAAAAATTGGCAATTTTTAAAAAAGAAAATAGTCATTGCCTCAACAATCTGAGCCCAAATGACTTTGTTTATTTTTTCAAATGGTCTGGGGCAGTAGACTTAACCCCATAAAGAGAGAGATGCCTTGTAACTATTCTTTTTAAGTATGTTCTTTCAGTACAACATCAGACCTTGATTTAACGCAGGGACTAAATCATAAATGTCATGAGCTGTGACATAGATCCCTTGAAAACTGGATGGCAGAGACCCTAGACCCAACTTCAAGAAAAATGCCTTATCGCCTTCATTTTTGGAGCCTCTTATAAAATTGATCATGAAAAGGATGATTTCCTGGGACATGATAAAAGTGGGCATGGAAAGAATTTTATGACTCTGTCCTTCCCACTGAGGTGGAGGTATTTCCAGGACTAATGGATTCCACCAGAACGTGTGCCTTAAAATATTAAACTGATACACATACTGTATTCAAGTACAGTACTGGGATAGTAAAATGACGAACAAAAGGGCACACACACTGCAGCTTGGTCTCACGTGTATTTATTTAAGAACACATGCTGCCAGAAAGGCCAAACACCCCAGTGAGGCACCTATTAGCACAGACTTCATTAGGGGGCCTGTTCTGGGATACTGTGTCACTTAGCTACAATGGAAGGCTCAATGTAAAGGACAATATGAAACATGAACGTGTTTTAGAATGTTTTTGTCCTAGGACCAGTCAAATTGCACATTTTGAAACCATACATCACCGTTTTCTGAATGCCTCTACATAATCTTTTTTGGGCCTCTGTTATGCGCCACATGGTCAGAACCTTTTTGGCCTTTTGGCCCTTGATTACTTATGACATTCTAATATATGGAAATCTTAGTTCTTTGCCTCATAGGTACAGCTGCTCCAAAGTCCTAATCTTTCTGTCATGTATTAGATATATGATTTGGCAAATGTGCTGTAAATATGTCATACTACAAATTTCTCTTGATCAAACTGCTGTAATGTCTATGATAGAAACTGCAGTTAAATAAATATGTCAATTAGAATCCCAGAAAATCTCAATGTGACCTTTAATTTAACAGGTGGAAATCCTTTCCATGGGCTATACAATAACTTGTGATTTATAATTTATAACACTGGCTATGGCTTCCCTGTTTCATCTTTAAACCTTTTTGTTTTCTTAAATCTTAGTGTTAGGAATGGACAGTGAACAGCTACTGTTATTAATTTTGTTTGTTATTTTCCCTTTTTTGCATCTGTATTCCTTTTTGTTTTGATCTCACTTTCTTGTATTTTATTTATGTACTGATTTGAAAATTAGTAACTGGGAAAGGCACACTGAGCCAAGGCTCATTTCCAGGTGTGACCTGGGGGAAAGGAAGGGGAGTACAATAATGCAGCGTACACAGCATCAGTGAAATGGTACAAAGTAAAGTGCAATTAGTGTACTAGCTAACATGATAAAGTACAATAACAACAGAAGAAGTCAAACAATTTTTGTTTAGGTGGAAGTTTAATCAGGATCTAAAGATTTGAATCTCATCATATGGGTGTGTAAGCACACCAAATGTATTGATTCTAGACCACTGTGGACCCTGAGGAAGTGCCCCCCTGGGTTACAATACATTGGCCAGGAAAATATTAGTGGCACATCTAATACCTTAGAATACAAATAAAATATTTTGTAAAACATTTTTAGGAGTTTCAGAGTCTTCCTCAACACATCCACAAATTTCTTTGATTTTTGTGCTACAGAGGAAGTCTCCTCCGACATACTCTTATTAAATATTTGGCCAACAGTATTTAGGCCAGGTGAGTATCCAGGTCCCCCCCCCCCCAATACATTTAGGCTTAAAGGGCATTTGCTTTTCTCCTGCCATCCATGCATGTGAAATAGAATATTAAAGGTTGATATTTGAATTGAAAGTGATGAAATCATTCCTACAGTAAGCTGAAATTGAATTACTTCACACAGGAACAACAGAGCACAGAATTGGACACCTAGGAGACCCTGTGTGAATTAAACTGGATCCACTTACTCACTGTGAAATCTTTTTTTGTGATTTAAAATTTTAGCACTTTGTTCTCCAGCCCTTGCCCCAATCCCCCAGTCACTTTCCAGCTCCATTACCTGAGGTCTGATGCTCCATAGTGGGGCCTTTACGGCGGTCCCTCCTCCGGCACAGTTTCACACAGTGGAAACCTCCTTGGAAATGCAGCAGTATAGGGCCATGAGCACTGGCTGGTTTATTCTGCTGGGCTGGGGCTTTCATGGTTTTACGAGGATCCACAGCCTGGGATGTCAGTGGCTAGGGCGCCAATGTGGAAGCATGTAACCTCACTCCTGTTGAGCCAGCCAGTGCTCTCCTTCCCAGCTGTACAGCATAAAGTACCTGTACACCTACTTATTAGTAGAAAATCAAAAACTTACCAAATCAATGTTTTGGGCAAACTCCTTCCTCCAAACAAGGAGAGGAAGGGCTTTGTCTGATATGTTTCTGATTTAGGCATTTTGTTCTGCTAATAGCATCAATAGGGGACAGGCACATACAAATGCACATAGATACACCGTACTGGATTGTTTCTCCAATGAATCATGTTATAAATGTGTCACAAGCACATCACCGCTACCTACGTCAAGGACATAGCACATCAGGGAATCTCAGAGATTGTTTTTACAAAGCAATGTATTGGTTACTGTTAGTACAGGGACTATAGAATGGAACCAAATAGCTTACAGTAGAAGCAAATAGAACAGGGACTGATGTAGTGCCTTTCATATACACTGTATCCTAACGTGCTTTACACAGCAATGAGTTAGACACAAGTAGTGAGGGGTCTGTAAAATAGAATATAATTTGTATCTACTGTATAAAGCATCTTTGATACACACTATATCCCAAAGTGCTATACAAAGTAATGAGTTAGATAATGGTAATGCATGGACTTTAGAATAGAATAGAATAGAATAGAATCTGGATTCATATAGCTCCTTTCATACACACTTTGCTTTATAAGTCGGTGAGTTACATAATGGTAGTGCAGCCAACAGGGACTGTGGAACAGAATAATCTGAATTTTTCATAGTGCCTTTCATACACGCTGTCTGTACTTTACAAAGCAATGAGTTAAACAGGTAATGCAGAGACTGTAGAGTATAATTTGTAACATGAATA
The DNA here is from genome assembly GCA_016271365.2 of Neoceratodus forsteri. Taxonomy (NCBI): domain Eukaryota; kingdom Metazoa; phylum Chordata; order Ceratodontiformes; family Ceratodontidae; genus Neoceratodus; species Neoceratodus forsteri. The sequence goes on along the minus strand of CM057453.1, from coordinate 1,318,011,779 downwards.
ATCCTTGCATGGACCTACAGTATTTGTCAGTAACTGTAAAGTAGTTCACAGTGGTCGTATATGTAATCTGTTGATGTTTACCATTATGTTCCAGACTCATGTACACTGTACAGTATTACACTCCACAATTGTTGCATCAGTGAATGGATTTCAATTGCTCAATAAATCAAGGCCCATGAGTGTTCTGGGAATAAATGCTACAGTGGGAGGAGTGAAGGATTTCAATTGTGAACTCACTACAATAAATTGCTGCTATATCCTCCTACTACTGTATGTCCTGCTCAATATTATTGATCATAGGTGGTGGGGCCTGGGGTCCAGGGGAACACAAGCCTCCCACTTTTTAGCTGGGGGGGGCAGTAAGAAAGCAATAAGACCTGATAGGGTGTGGAGTGTTTGGGGATAGCTGCCCACCCCAATGGTATGGAGAAAGGTGAGTATCCCCTACACCCTGAGGGGTCCTACTGCACTTTGGAAATAGGTTATACTGACCAGGCACAACCCATTTTTATATGTAGTGTGATTGGAGTGTTGTGTGAGAAATGCTTTTTGAATAGTGTGGTGTAAGCAGTGGTGAGCAGAGCAGAGCAGAGGGACTGCAGTGTTGGCAAGGTAAGCTGCAAGCAGGGAAGTGTGAGCCACATACTAGCTCTTTTTATGGCTGGGGGCAGAGTCTACGTCAATCTTGCTATCTGTAGCTGGAAAATGGAATATCGTGGAACACATGTTTTGGACTTTTCAATGTATCCTTCCATGCCAACTGAATTAAAATAATCCCTTCTTTCTGTTAAGAATGTTGGAGACATAACTCCAAGCTGCTTATCAGATGCTATTAGTAAACTGAAACAGCTTGTCAAATATTTGTTAAATATTGGTTGCCTATTAAACTGGAGGAAACGTGAGGAAGAATTTCTTCACAGAATGGGTGGTGGACAAGTGGAACACCCTGCCAGAGGAAGTGATGGGGGCTGAAACAATCACAGGATTTAAGAATGCATGGGATAGACATAAAGGAATTCTGGAGGTCAGGGGTAAAGGGCAACAGACTTCTAGAAAAACATAAACTGAACTTACAAGCTCAAATGGGCAGACTGGGTGGGCCATAGGCCCTTATCTGCCGACACTGTCTATGTATCTATGTATCTATGTATTTGTTTACCCCCTTCAGAATGCAACAACTTGCACATTTAAATATTTAGCATTTAAACAGCTTCTTACTACTAGTTTAACTTGGGAATGCATTGTCTTTCAAGAAAGATTCACACCTCAGAAATGTCATCCCTTTCCCAGCAAATCTATAATTGACACTGTTTTTAACTTCTAAAGACACTATCTGGTAAACACTGTCTCAGACATATGCCAGGTCTTCAGTGAACTACCCAGACTAAATATGTAGCAATCAGCAGGCATTTTCTACTATGCTTTTTGGGAAAAAAATATATTGAGCTACAGCAACACACACACACACACACACACACACACACACATACACGCACACACTCTGTACACACCATCCTCATGGCCACAACATTCAAAATAAATACTGCATTCTAATATGTTACAAAACAATAAAGAAACTGTTTATGTCAGTGAACACAATTAAGTTCAGTTTGGAGTAGATTTCCTTTAAATATTTCTTATCCTATATTTTGTATCCTGAACAGCACAGGGGAGATGTTACATCTCATTGTCATAGGGATCTTCATTTACACATTTTTGCATTGTGTTTACTCAGGCTGTCCCAGATTAGATGAAATATTTTGTTTTCAGTAGGGTCATGTTTTTACCATGTTGATAATGTGTTTCTTCAGGATAGCCTAGTCCAGGGCCCCCACATGCAAAGGAGAAGCACGGCACATCCTGGCAGAAAAGGGAGATGTGCTGCACAACTCCAACAATGCACCACAGTGTGATATTCAAATATGGGGGATGCATTGGTCACAAGGGAATGGGCCAGTGTGCACACAAATAGTATGCTGTGCAAGTCAAGGGTGCATTCCCAGCATACTCAGTGGGAATATGCCCCTCACAGTCCAGAGCAGCACGGCCCATAGTTAGGCCATGAATAGCTGGCCTAACTTGGCCAGCCACCCACAGGCGGGCTGCGGAAGTGCACCCATGTGCACAGAAGCCTGGCAGCCCTGGTGGACTAGCGGTACCTCCTCCCATCCCTGATCGATCCAACTCCATCCTCAAAGAGCTCCATAGTGTAGGGTCCCCCACGGACCCAATCACACCAGAGGAAACCATGGTCCATATCCATAGCATAGAGAACCCCCACCCACTGCTTTGGTATGTAGACACCCCTGCTTCACCCATGCCTGACCTGTTGAGGAGACTGGCACTGCCCTCCACACGCTGCCATGGCCAGCCGATGACTGCACTGGACTCGGGCCGGGGACCTGCACTCCAGAATGAACCAAGTAGCTGTACCATGCATTGGGGCACTATGCAAGCTGTGGACCCAACAGTGTATGCAGCTGTGTGTATGTTCCTGGCAAACTGTAAGAGGGAATTGACATACCTCCAATGCATGCACTGTCGATGCTGTATCTTCCTGCTGTCATACACCGCTGCAGGCCCACACTCTCCCCCGTTCCTCTGTGTAGCATGCCACCCTCTGGACTACTGAGGTATCCTGGGTGCCATGGGGTGTGGTATCCTGCAATGCCATTTGCAATGTACACTCCAGGCTATGAACAGTGCGTTCACAGTTACCCGATTGTAAAAACGAATGGGAGGTCAGCTGTAACATGCCTGTTCCAGGACCTGTGTAAGTGGGTACAGCACCGGCTGTCACCTGCACTGAGCAGTGCAATGGCACTGGGATGATGGATCCACATGTGAGCGCCCGAGGTGTATGGCCACTGGGCGTTATCGCCTGCACACAGCTCGTGCCTATATATGACACATTCCAGTGTCCTACTGCCAGTGCTCTGCCACCCAAAAATAAGATGCCATTTCTTCTGTGAACTGTCCAAGTTAAATATATAGCAATCAGCAGGCATATTCTAGGAAAATACATTGTAAAAATGTGTAAAAGGAAGACCACATTGAAACAGCCTCTCAGCAGATCTGCATTGTGCAAATTCATTAGAAATAATGGGTAAAAGCATCCCAAAAGCTCTCCACAGCCATATCAACTCTGACCAGTGTTTGTTTTATTTACTGGGTGGGATTGCCTGTAAATGTAGTGGCAGAAAATGCAATCAGCCAACTAGGCTTTATACACACTGCTGAACCAGTTTTGAAAACGTTTTCTAAAATGTTTTTAAACTTACTGCAGACGTCTGTCCATACTAGTGTTAGATTTTTTCACAACCATGTTTAAACAGAGTCACGCTGTATCCACACTGCAGTTCTCTACCATTTTTTACTTGTCATTACCAGAACAGACTCCAGCATGGATCAGTGCTACTGGAGCTTCCACTATGATTGGCTGACCCTGCTTGTCAGTCCAATAAATGAATATTAATTAACCTCACTTGATGCACTATAGGCTCCCTGTTTTGGCAACTAAAATTAGGTCCCTTTAATTTCCCCCACAAGCACTTTACAATATCCCAGAAGCCCTAGGCAAAAGACCCACAAGTCCTGGCTTCCCGATTGGCTGTTGCTGCATTAAAATGGCTGCTGAACACACAGTCATTCTGCAGATTCACCACAGTCCCAAATAAAAGTCCTGGTACAGCCAGAATGGTCACTTTATTTAATTATTTGCCCCACAGTTCAACAGTCTCTATTGTGCTCTATTGATTGCTACCCAGCTTAAACATTTTGCTACAGTCTATAACCTGTTGTTGCTGCTGAAATTAAGTGCTCCCAGGCAGCAGGTAAGCTTTTATCTGAGTCACAGCATTTTGATCTGGTGCAGCCAGGTTATTTACTTTACTAGGTTACCAGGTGTTTGAGACAAAAGAAGGTCGAGGCCCATCGAGGTTGTCTTCCACGTCTGTGTGGGTGAATTTGTTGTGACTTATGCCCAGCTAAGAGATTTTTTTATTTTTTTTTTAACTCTATTTATCTCCACTCCTGGAGAACTCCTTCCAGCATCCTCGGGTAGCCAGCCTCTACCTTCCCCCATGACTAGTCCTTCTCCCTCTTGCCACCGAGCACCACCTCTGGGTCTGAACCCTCTGGAGGTAGGGCCACCCTATCTGACCAGGGCACTCTATCTATAGGGCAAAGTGCTCGGCACATGAGTGGACCTGTGGAGAGGAGATAGCCCAGCATTGGAAGTGTGGGCTGTTGGGCAGATGAGGTGTCTTCATCTGTCCCTAGGAATGTTTTTTTTCCTCTCTTTCTTTTCCATGTTTCCTGACCTCCACGGAGTGCGGCTTATCAAGGAAACGCAGTCGCAACTCCGTCCCCAGCGTTTGCAGTATCGCTATATCGGGCACACCAGACAGCCACCAGAGGCCACTCTGTGAGCAATCTCATCCCAAACCCTCCCCCAGGAAGAGAGAGCAGTCCTACAGATGCTAAATCTCTTCCCTCCTGCTGAACCTGGGTCGCTGGCACGGCGCGAGGTGTGGTGTCCAGCGTCTCAACCCTCAGCACCACCAGCCGGCTCACCAGCTAAGAGATTTGTCAAGTCTTGTTTTAAAAATGTTGAAGGTAGGAGCTTCAACTACAAACTGAGGGAGCAAATTCCATTGTTTGCTGCATGTATAGTGAAAACTTGATCTTGTTTCTTCATGTTCACCCTTGGTATGAATAATTGTAGCTTATGGCTCCTAAGATTAACATTGTGATTTGTGAACTCCAGCCCACATTGAGTTTTTAAAGTAAGGTTATTAAGTATTTTGAAGAGATGAAGGAGATTGCCCCTTTTTCTTCTATATTCTAAGGTAACCAAGACAGTTCTTTGTAGTCAGGTACTGTAGGGGAGATGTTTTGGAGACAGAATTAATTTAGTCACTCTATGTTGGACATGTTCAATTAGATTGATTTATTTTTTTGAGGTAAGGGTTCCAGAAAGGGGAGCAGAAATCAAATTGCGGCCTGATATATGTTTGGTAAAGCAAGATGATACATTGTTCACTTTTGTTTGCTCTGGATAGGGGGGTCAATACCATTCCATTCACAGAAGAAAGGGTCCTGAAAGATCTCCTAAAACTCAAGGTGGACAAGACAATGGGGCCTGATGGGATTCATCCCAGAATTCTAAAAGAACTAAAGGGAGAACTAGTGGCACCACTGACTACCCTTTTTAACAAACCCTGGGAGGATGATGTGGTACCTGAGGACTGGAGGAAGGTGGATGTGATTCCCCTTCACAAAAGTGGGAGCAAGGCAGAGGCAGGAAACTACAGACCTGTTAGTTTGACCTTAGTGGTAGGGAAGATGATGAAATCACTTCTGAAAGAAAGAACTGTTGAGTACCTAGAGGCCAGCGGTGCACAGATTCCAAGGCAGCATGGAGTCACAGTGGGAAGGTCATGTCAGATGAATCTAATAGATTTCTTTGACTGGGTGACCAAAGTAGTAGACCAGGGAGGGGATGTGGACCTGGTCTACCTAGACTTTAGCAAGGCATTTGACACAGTCCCACACAAATGATTAATAAACAAGTTAGCCAGCCTGGGAGTGGGCCCCAGGCCAGGGTAAAAAAACTGTCTGGACAACAGGACTCAGAGGGTAAAAGTAAATGGAATCCACTCTGAAGAAAGGGGGGTTACTAGCAGGGTACCACAGGATTCAGTACTGGGGCCAGTCCTCTTTAATGTCTTTATAAGTGACATTGCAGAGGGACTGGAAGGTAAAGTATGCCCCTTTGCAGATGACACAAAGATCTACAACAGAGTTGATACACAAGGAGGGGGTGGAAAGGATGAAAAAGGGACTTGGCAAGATTGGAGGAATGGTCAAAAGTATGGCAGCTTAGATTCAATGCAAAGAAGTGCAAAGTAATGCACCTGGGAAACAAAACCCAGGGGAAGAGTACCCAATTGGGGGGGAGGTACTAACAACAACAAAAATGGAAAGGGACCTGGGGGTAGTCATATCAGATGACCTAAAGGTAGGCTGGCAATGTGAGAAGGCAGTAAGGAGGGCTGGGGGATACTGGGATGCATAGGGAGAGGCATCACCAGTAGAAAACAGGAAGTTGTCATCCCTCTGTACAGACAGTTGGTGAGACCCCATCTGAAGTACTGCATGCAGTTCTGGAGACCTCATCTCTGCAAGGACACAGACAGTACGGAGGCAGTCTAGAGAAGGGCAACTAAACTGGTGCAGGGTCTGCGCCACAAACCATACTAAGAGAGACTAAAGAAGCTTAATATATATACCCTCAAGGAAAGGGGGGGGGACATGATAGAAACTTTCAAGTACCTTACGGGAATCAACAAAGTCCAAGAGGGTAGCATCTTTCAGAAAAAAAGATGTGCTAGAACAAGGGGGCACAGTTTGAAGACAGAGGGGGAATGGCTCAGAGGCAATGTGAGGAAGTATTTTTTCACAAGGAGGGTGGTGGACGCATGGAATGGCCTTCCTGAGGAGGTTGTGGGGTCAAGAACAGTGGGGGATTTCAAGAATGCATTGGACAGACATAAGGCAATTATAGTGAGGGGTAGGAGGAAGTAGGCTGTTGGTTAACTAGGATCTGCAGCTTATCCAGTAAATAGGGAAATGGGCAGACTGGGTGGGCCAAGCGGTCCTTATCTGCCATCAAAGTCTATGTTTGTATGTATGTTAAATATGCTTGATACAGTTTAGGATCATGTTACTGGTTTGTGTGATTTGTTTTTTGCTGTGGTTGATAGTAGAGAAGGAATTGTTTAGGATAATCCCCAAATAACTTTCTTTAGAGACTAGCTTAAGGGGGTGGTTGCCAATATGATAGGGTAAACGGGGGTTATTCCTGCCCATGTGCAAGACAACACATTTGGTTTGATTCAATATAATTTTATTATTTTTTGCCCATGCCACAATCCCCTCAAGATTGCGGGTGAGGGATAGTTGTTTATCGAGAGTATCCATTTCTCCTCCTATTTTAATGTTGTCGGCATATTTAACCAAGAGGTTCTTGATGTTTTTGTTTATGTCACTAACAAAAGGTTAAACAGTGTTGGTCCAAGGACCGAGCCTTGATGGATGCCGTGGATAACCATGCCAACTGGAGACAGTTCTCTATGTCATCTTTAATGACATTACTGTTCCCCCTGACTGATATCTCCCTTAGTGTCCATGGGGGAGCTGCCAGCACACACACTTATTTACAATTTACAAGTGGCAGCAACCCCCAAAAACTAACAGCCTTGAAACATTGAGCGCATGCGCTCATGAATATTAATGTCATTCCCTCGTTAATATTCATAATGCTAGGTTGGAAACTTCAGTGCATGCGGCACTCTTTATCTAATTTAAAGCAGCAGTGCAAGAAAATGGTGAACATTTTGACATCTACTTTTTATTCTATTTTAGATTGCCCCTTATCTCCTGACTTGTATGATACCCTTCTTTCCACAATTTGAGTCTGCTGTAGCACTTCTTTTTACATCTGAAATAATAAAAGGAGTGCTGCTTTTAATATAGCTTGGAGCAGGTTTTCTTCAATGTTCTTGAATGTTTTTGTGCATCAATTGTATTAAATTACTACTGTTGTGACTAGAATGAACTAGCATGCAGCAGGCTGTGCTCCCTGACCTTATGGAACAGCAGGTGTTAAAAAACAGCTGTGAATGGTGATGAAAAATTGGTCCAAGACATATTAAAAGGAGTGCTCTTTTTATTATTTCAGATGTAAAAAAAAGTGCTCAGCAGATTTAAATTGTGGAAAGAAGGGTATCATACAAACCAGTAGATAAGGGGCAATCTACAGTAGAATAAAAAAGTATAGGTTAAAATTTTCACCATTTTCTTGTGCTGCTGCTTTAATTTGTGGCTCCCTCTAGGCTTCCAGTCACCAATCCCCACCCTGCAACTACCGGGGACCGGGACCACTGAAGGAGCCAAAATGTTGACTGCAGATGTGGTCTAAATCAAAAGCGCACCTGTTGCGCTCCGGAGGGACCACCAGCCTGCCTATCCACTGGCGGCCCATGATCCTTAGTTACGAGCCCAGGAGGGGCTGAAGTGGCAAAGGAGCCACTCGGGGATCCCTGGGGCACCTTGACAGTGCAATAGCCATCTGCTCAGCTGTGAGTGAAGGGAAGAGGTAGCAGCTCTGAAAAACTCCAGAGGAGCACAAACAAGGGCAAACAGAAGGATGGGTCTCTCTGGGAATTTTGGGGCACCCAGAGACCCGGAGCTGTGGCGATGAAACTGGGGGGGCCTAGCAGGCATCAGAAATCGCTCCTATGGTGGGAGCAATGGAAGAATGGCAACTGAGGTAAGCCCCGTTTGGGGGGCTGCACTTACTGTGTCTGAGTATGAGAAGGGATGTGTAATTTTGTGTTTCTGTAACATTCTATATTAACTACAAAAGAGCAAATTGAATTTTAGACACCATTAGTACTCTAAGACAAGTAACATCCCCAGGCAGGGACCGTATCCCAAATTGACTTTTATAAATCATACAGAGACATAATAGCTCCATGTTTTATTATGGTTTACAACACTCTGTTGATGAATCCAGAAGAAACTTGCATGCCCTTTTTTCAGGAGTATCATTACTTTTTTATTTAAAGCAGGGGACAAAAGAGATATAAATAACTGGAGGCCAATAACTTGTGAAATATTGCACCTGCTGCTGTCATGGTTCAGTGGTAAGTGTTACCTGTAATGCTTATGGAGTTTGGCACTATGGAGAGAAAAAAACACCAGTGATGGAAACCTCTGGGAACACAGGCAAAGAAATCCTCCCTTTCCTCCCAGGCATGTTTATTTTGCTACACTATGAGGCACGATCTTTGTGACCCTCCCTTCTACCAATGAATAACAGTGACTGCTGTATTCAGCAATATTGTTCTGCACTGCATTCAACAATGAGGACTTGTTTTAGGCCTATAGTAATGGTGCACCAAGCAGAAACACTTGTGGTGCCCCCTTCCCACTCCTACTGTCCCTCTCCTTTTTTCTGACCCATGCTAGATCCAAAAAGTGATAAAAATTCTCTCTAAACACAAGGGTGACGAGAACAATTTTGTTTTTTATACTGATGCTGTTTGCATTTCAAGATGATCTATGCTTATTCTCTTTGCTTTAGTGCGCCCCTTCTGTGCTGCCCCCCAGATGGCCTCTAGGTTTACTTGTGCCTAACATCACCTTTGTCAGCAATATTTGTTTCCTCAAGAAATGTTCCCCTTGTTGATGAACTGAAACTCTATTGCATGACCAAACAGTCATTTTCTTAATTGTCCCTCTCTTTTTGCGTGGTCTGAGCTTGTATTGTTGATTTTTTCTCTTTAATCTTATGTTTTTTTTTATCTGACACATAGGATAGTCCCTCCTCAAAAACCGGTGACTCAGTAGGTAGCATGTTTACCTCTGGGTCTGGAAGATCAGAAGGCCATGGCTTCTAGCCCCACTTTAGGTATTTGGGGTAATACCCATAACTGACACTGCAGTGCAATATGAGGTGAGTGCTGCACTGTTCAGGAGCCATCCTTCAGATGGAATATTAAATCAAGATCCCTTCATCCATCTCTGCTCATTTTCAAGGTGGAAGTTTGAAATTCAATGGCACTTATCAAAAAAGGCTAGGGGAATTTTATTAGCAAGAAAATATCATACCAATCACTGCATTAGACAGACCAAACAGAAATCAAATACACAATAAAAAATACAATAAATCCTAAGAGCAGGGTGAAATCTAGACAACTACTTTTGAAACATCAAAGCAGGAAAAGACAACCTGTCCTTCCTGTACATATGTTGCAACTCGGAGTGTACCATCCATGCAACTGCAATGGGCAAAATCACTTTCAGTTACAACGTAAAAACACAACGGGCCCACCAAAGATCATATTTACACATAGCAAAACAAAGCTGCGAAGTGCACTGTGAGAAACCAGATCAAGCTGGGGGATAAATACCATGCACAACAATCTCATACGTGACAGTGGAAAAAGCAGGGAGGTGCCACATGGTGCTAAGGTGCTACCAAAAAACATGACTAAAAGGGCAGTCAAAGAAAAAATGGGACTGCATCACCATTGCACAAGTGATCCTAGGACACATTCTATCAGTCACAGATTTATGCTTCAAGGAGACTTGTACAGCCAACCTACCATGGAATCTAAGTCAAAGAACATCCCGCATATAATATGGAATGTCAGTATTAGTCAATTGAGAAAGGGCGGTTTAGTAGCTAGGCAAAATTTTAATTCCAAATGAGGCATGAAGTTGCAACCCAGGATATGGCAATAAAAAGCCTTTCTCTGGAAATCAACACAGTCTTCAAAAGACAGGCACTAGGAGAAAATTTTCTTAATAGCATGTATACCTAGGAACTGCATGGGCAGAGGAACAGCCCGGGGGGTCGAGCACCATGAGTATCCTAAATGGGTAAGAAAGGAACCAACCAATCCTCCACCAAGGGAACCCAAACAGCCTTATTGCCCTGAAGTATAGGTGCAAAATTACTAGAGAAAAATATGCGAAAGTGAAGAAAAACCAGCAGGGTTCTCCATGTGGAGACCACCCTTGTTTTTAGGCAAATAAGTGATATCACATTTAACTGGATTTAGTCTAGAACTCCACAACCCATGGAAGAACAAATTGTACAATCTGGTTTCCAGTGAGGGAGGAGGTGGAAAAACATAACTAAGGTAGATGAAACAGGGCAACAACAGTGATCTGATCAACTAGATGTGCTTCAAGTTGGCCAAATTCCTGTGTTGCAGAAGAGCTAGGGTTCCCTCAACATGCTGTAAGTGGCATTCCAAATTAAATGTAGCTGCGTCAAAGTGGTTAAAATAAACACCCAGCAACTTCACAGGGGCAGTGCTAAGTGAAACTCCAGCAAAAGACAGGGAGTGGGATTGGGCAGACCCACCCAAAGGGATGGCGACACTCTTATTAAAGTTAATCTTAGAGCTAGACCAAGATGAAAAGTCTTTCAAAAGAGATTTTGTGCGGTCCCCAGAGGCAGAGTCCCACAGGAAGACAGATATGTCATCTGCATAAGCCAGCAACCAAAGTGCAGGGGCACCGGGAGCGATTTGTATGCCCTGAAGCAAAGGAGAGGCATTCAGAAGCCGAAGCAAAGGGTCACTAGAAAAAACATAAATTAACAGGCTCAGCTGAAAGTCCTGCTGTACTCCTCTTCTATGCATAATGGGGGATCCCAATGCAGAATTAATGTAGGGGATTAAATGTGCAGCAGAATACAAAAAGCGAATCCAAGACACAAAAAGGGAATGAGACCATATAGCAACAATACCTTAAAAAGATAGGGAAGGGTGACTCTGTGATAAGCTTGATCTTGATCAAGGGAAGAACAAAGCCCTTGCACTGTTCCCTCTTAACCCATTCAAATACTTCTAGCAGCAAAAGCAAGTTCTCAGAAATATGCCAGGAAGGAATGGCAGAGCATTGTGATTGAGAAATAAAAGAATCAGCAGCCATAGTGAGCCGTTTGGCAAACGATTTTGTGAGAATTTTATAATCCGTGTTTAACAAACACAACAGTCTCCAATTCTCAAGTAGCATCCTGTCTCCCTTCTTGTAAAGGAAGATGAGAAATGACTCAGTCAGGGAAGGGATAATGAACCTGTACTCCACAAGTGAGTGCACAGGACCTGCAGTGCAGGAGCCAAGTAGTCCACAAAGGTTTTATAAAATTCAGGGATGAGACTGTCCGAACCTGGGGCCACATTGGAGGGAAGTCCTTTAACACAGTCCACAATCTCAGACAATGAAATAGGAAGGGTCAAGGTCTCACAAATGTGTAAGAGCAAAGGAGGGACATCCAAGGGAGGAACAGAAGGGTGGGAAGAGCCAGGAGGAACAGCAGTCCCAAATTTCTGATTGAGGTAGTCATGCACGACATTCAGGATACTGCTCAGATTAAAATGAAGTCATGAGCAGAGGGATGAAGAGATCACATACATCTGCACTGAAACCGGGCATGACATGTTTTAAAAATGTCCAGTGACTGAGAGCGCCCTTGGGTGCCAAATTTAGATTCACATTCTAAGCACTTTGACCTATCCTACTGCTAAGACAGCATTTGAGATTTAAAGGACTTAATGTCAACAGTGAGGTCGACATTTGAGGAGAACATACACAAAATATGCTTCCACAGTCAGTATCATAAATTAAGGTACTGCAAATATCGAGAAGTATAGAGAGATCATGCAAATCGATGAAAAACAAAAATCACAAAAAGCATGTTTACAGTCCTCCCACCAGATTACAAAATCCTCATACATGTTCAAAATTGACCAGCCAGCATAAAATTCCTTCAACCTGTGGAAGAGAATTATAGTTAGCCAACAGTTGATTATTAAGAGGCCATGGGCAAGCAGCAGGGGAGAGGGGGTCCCACCGCATAGGAAGAAAAAAAGCCAAATGATTGGAAGTCTCCACAGGATGCACAGCTGACTGTAAAACTCAAAAAGCCTGGGAAAGAAAAAGAAAATCAATATGGGTAGAAGGGGGCCTTTCATAGAGGTGAAGTCTGGGGTTCCTCACCTGACTAGCACAGAGGCATGCACTGGTAACCATAGTCTTCAGGAAAACAGAATCACAAGCTACCTTAGAGGTTCTCCCACCATGATCCAACAAACCGAAGCCACAATTGAAATCACCCTCTAATAGAACCAACCGGGTAGTGTAAAGGAAGGGCATAATGGTCTAAAAAAATATACCCAGTCTGCTTTAGACTGAGGGGCATAGATGTTAATAACCCACAGGGATAAAGGGCCTACAAGGAGGTCCAACAATGCTCTCCCTGGGGACAGTTCCAGCAACCTAATCAACTTCATGTCAAAACCCTAAATGAGTATCCCAATCCCATCACACTAATCAGGGTCTTGAGACCAATCGGATGGGCCATGATACCACGCCTGTTGAATCACAGTGAGCTCATAAGAGGTTTTAAGGTGTGTGTCCTGCAAAAAAATAATGTCTCCTGGAAGAGAACTAAGGACAGAAAAGTAAGCTGTCTCTTCCTGTAAGACTTTGTGCTGTTAGCATTTAAGGACAAAAATGGAAGGTACATGGGAAAAGATTACAGCAGCTTAGGTGGGCAGACCCCCCTCCCAGTTATGACTGTATGTGAGTTCGACCCCAGACCCATTTTACCGATTGCAAACCCTGTCCATCCTCCATATCAGAGGGGGCATCCCTCTGGGAGGCAAAGAGGGAGGCATCAGAGATTCCATCCTCATCCTCCATATCTCCCCAGTTGGAAGAGGAAGCTTCTCCTTCACCTTCTCCTTCAACATATGGCCCCTCTTTTTAACCAGGACTGGAGTGAACTCCATATCTTGAGGTGGAGGGGCATGGGAGCAGGGGGATCAGTGCAGCATAGATGAGGGCAGCAACGGGGAAATTCCTGCAATACCTTAGCAGTTAACTGTGGGGCAGAGTCAGCCGTGTCCCTAATGGAGAGGGCAGGAGAAGGAACCAGGGCAGAAGAATCTTCAACAATCAGGGATTGCTCCTTAGCAATAATAGCATCCTGGTTAAGGCCATCCATGTGACTGTGGGAAGTCCAGGGACAGAGTCTAACAGAATGACCCTATTCCTTGCAAAGATTGCAGTGGAAGGGGTTAGGGCAGTTATGAGAAAGGTAGCCATACTCCAGGCAACTATTACATCAGACTGCATCACAGATAGAGGTCAGATGGGTGCAAGAATTGCACTTGTGGCAGGTCTTGGGCTGGCCTGGATAAAAACATATACCCTTATCCCTGCCAATGAGAAAGCTACCAGGGAGGTGACTAATTCTGGCAGTAGTCTGCTGTAAACGAACACTAATCTTCCAACCCCCCCCATCCAAACCTGTTCAGAGTTCTTTATGGGTACATGGATATCAAACACCTCAGAACATTTTTTAACCCAGTAAAGGACATCAGAAATATTGTCACATTCATTGCGAAACAAAAAAGTGACTGTCTTCACCGTGTGCTTAGACAGAGTTATAGCAATAAAAGGGATCCATAAAGGGGTCTTTTTTTATTTTCTCATATTTAAACCAAAACTCATCTAAGAAAGCAGAGGTACAAAAGCAGTCATGAAATGTTTCCTCCCCAGCAACATGTATGACAGCATAAAGACTGGAAGCAACATAACCAAGAGACTCCCTAAGCAGTTTCCTAATGACATACACCCTATCAGGGGGAAAATCCAAGCCCCCACGATAACGAAGGCGAATGACATTTCTCCTCAGCACAGGATCTCTGACTGTTTGGAATAAATCAGACATTTTAAGATTAGGCACAGCAGTATGAGAAACAAAAACAATATGATGTTCAGAATGCAAAGTTCCAGCCTCTGAAGCCATGAGGGAAAAGGAAGGTGACCCCGGAGGAACAGTAGCAGAATCAGACATGACAGTAGGAAAAGAAACAGTCTGAGTGTCCTGTCCTTGTTGCCTATCAAAAAGAAGAGGGTTCATAATAGTAGAACAGTACAAAGGGGGTGCAGGGACCCAAGAAACACCATCTTCCACCCTCATCCATCCCATAGCCTGCAGGGATGCCTCAGTGGACCACTTGGCAACAGATTTTCTAGTGGGGGCTCACTGCTATCCAGTAGCAGGAGGGGAAGAAATATCCAGTGGGCTCAACCCCCAAGAGGAGGATGGGGTATCAAAAAGCAGTGAAAAAATCATACCCCAGAACTCTGGGGGTGGACTCCAAAGTGGCAGCAGCAGGAAGAGAGGAGGGTGCTGTACATGCATCAGAAATAGATTTATCCAAGGAAATGGTAAACACAGGTGGATGGAGCTTAAAAGAATTTAGGGAAGCCCCAGCAGCTGAGGACAGTCCACAACATCCAGCCAGGTCCCTGGCAACAGGTGTCACACACCTGGAGGGTGAGATTGAGCAGTCTGAGGAAGAAACAGTTATTTGGGCCGCTGGAGCCATAGAAGCCATAGAAAGTGCCAGAGTGCCAGTCCCAGGAGTGGGGTAACTTGACAACAAGACAGGTGGAGCAGAACAGCACCACACAGCTTGAGCCACACTGAAACCCAGCAAATTCAAAAGAGAGGGAGAAGGCACAGCAATTTCCGGGTAGGGGGGAAGTACACTGGAGTGAGAAAGACATAACAAAGTAGTCACCAACTGTTTTCTTTTCTGCTCATAAATCCAGTCCTCCTCTGCTAATAGTGCCAAAAGCTGTCCCTTCCTGGCATCACAAGCAAGCTCAGCTGACTCTCAGCCAGCTGTACAGGGTCATCCTCAGGAGTATAAACTTCAGCAAACAAACCAACAGCAGACTCAACAGGAGAACACAGCAATGAATCTTCAGGTAAAGATCCAGATACTTGCATAGCTTCTTGAACAGCAGAAACAGAGGAGGAGGCTCGCTTCCCTGCTTCCAGCATCTCAATGTCATTTAACAGTGGAGGAGCAGCCATCTTGGCAAACAGCCAGATGGGCTAAGGAAACCCCTATAGGAAAGCAGGGTAATTTTTTTTTTAAACAAAAATAATGACAGAAAAAGAAAATACCAATAAAATCAATATGGGGCTACAAAAGGAAAAAAAGGGGAAAGGGAAACAGAACAAATCAACATACATACAGTAAGTTCTCGTGACATAAAAAATACACACACATCAACAAAAATCCAAAACCAACCACTAAAGTAGCTTATATTCCAGTTATGTGTTACTGCTAACTTCTTCTTATAAACCTGCAAACTGCTCCATCCCTTCTAAGAAGGTTTAAAAATCTCCCCAAAATGCCCCCATAATTTGGACAAAGTACCTTTCGCTACCATTTGACAACCTTTCCTATTCACTTCCTTTAATGCTGAGTCTACCAGAGATACAGTAAACAGATATGGCATCCTACTTTGTTGTAGCACTAGTTTGCATCTACTGTAGCTTGCCACAGATAAAATTTAAGGCAGGCCATCAAAACTCTCAAAATGCTAATATTGTACTTCCATAATGTGGATGGAAAGTTCCCTAGAAACAGACACTCATAGGAAAGTGTTTCCAACCATGGAAGAGTCCAGTTTTATGCAGCATAATTCCAAAAACCATGACTAAATGTACAATATAAGTAAAATTTGCTCCATTGATTCCACTTCAGCCATACATTCTGGAAATGGACAAGAACGTTCTGAAATGGCTTTGTGCTTATGGTTACCCCTAACATTTATTTTACCATAAGTACAAAGCCATACCACATCCCACATTCTCTCTGGGATTCAGAGTCCAATAACTGATCAATAACCAATAGAATTTTATACTGCTGACAATTTTTAAAACCAGGTTCTTGTAAATAAATCTTCCTCAGTACTGTGAAATAAATCTGTTTCCTATGCAGAGTTAACACCTGTGATTTCCCTAGATTCCAGCTGGCTAACTTTTGCTCAGAGGATTTAAAAAGTGGAATTTTGAATTTTTGCGAACATTTTGGAGGGACCTAATTCCAACAAGAGAAATATTGTCATTAAAAATATTTCAGTCAAACATTTTGTTGTGTAACCATATCCTGTAGTGCTGCTACAAAAGTATGGGACCAGAATAATGTATGAAAAAATATAATAGGGTGAGGCATAGCTACACCACTTTTTTTTTTGGTAAATACAAAATATTCCTCTTTATCAGATTAAGGCAACTGCCCCAAAACATTTAAAAAAATATGTTATACATGGTGGTTTCTAACTGTACTGGTAATGGAAATACATAACTCACATACAACAAAATTGGCAATATACATTGCTTAAGCATCCAAATTCTTTTATGCTTAGAGAAAGGCCCATTCTTCCACATTTGTACCTTCCGGATACATACAGCTATTTTGCCTGACCAGTTTAAAGAAGCTAAATCCCCTCTTCCAGATTTAATACTCCAAATTTTAATGGGTTCTGTACTTATGGAGACCCCTCCTGCTGTAGTTCCCTCCCTATCAACTTCATGTAGTGGGATACCAATACTTTTGCGAAGGGTCAAGGATGCCTCTGCAAATTTGGAAAATTCTGCAAAAATCAGAACTAGAGCAGGTCCACAGTTAGCATTCTGTAAGAAGATGCAGATATTGTCTGCATAAGCCAGTATCTTCAGAGTCAAGACACCATGAGGCCAGGACAGACCTTGTACTTTAGGAGAATCAATTACCTTCCTTATAAAAGGATGAAAAAAAAACACATAAAGAGAGCTAACTGGACAGTCCTGTCTCACCCCACTGTTACTGTGCATTAGTTTCTGAACCTAGTATTCCTTAGTTATAAGAGACTATACAGGCAAATTTGTACAAAATAGTTATCCATTTTACAAACTCTGGGAGAATACCATATCTTAATAAAGTATGAAACAAAAGTTTATGATGCATCGCGTCAAAGGTCTGAGAGTGGTCCAAAAACAGCATAAATCCTGTATTTTGTTGTTCCTGATAATATACTAATACATCTCTAATAATACCCAAATTGTTCCTAACATTCCTTCCAGGGATGGAGCATGTTTGGGCAGGGTGGTTAACTGATGGAGCCACCGTGAATAATTTGACATTCAAGATTTTTGTCAAAAGTTTATAATCTGTATTTAAAAGACAATAGATCTTCAGTTTTCTATATTATTTTTTCTCCCAATTTATATAAGAAACTCAAAAGCCCTTTCATAAACACAGGTGGTAACCTATCCTGTGATGATAAAAAATTATAAACATCTGCCAACCAGGGGGCCTAAACTACTGAAAATGTTTTATAAAAATCATGAGGCAGCCCATCCCATCCTGGCAAAGCACCAGACTTCAGTTGACCAATCGCTGCTAAAACCTCTTTTGTAGAAATAGGTTGTATGAGATGGGTACAGTCAGTTTCAGGTATTGGAGGTATCTGGTCTGAAAACCAACCATCAGGTATTTCTACATCTGCCTGCAAACCCCCAAACCAGGACTGAATCTGAAGATCTATTAATTCTGAAAGTTCAAAGGGATCAATTATTACGTTCCCTGAGTTGTCTTTCAAAGTTGAAATGTGTGAGGTCGCCACTTTCTCTTTACAGACAAAGCAGGGGTTACCACAAGGTCCACTTTGTGTCCCAAATTTTAATTCCGCTTCTAATGATGCTGCCCTATCATACTGATACCACTTCATTTGGTCTTTGATACTGTGAATTAATGAATTTACATCTTTGTGATCCAGATTTGCTAAATTGAGGAGATGTTGGAATTGAGTTCTTGACATTAAGTACTTCATGTAATCTAAATTTCTCTTAATTTTCCCTTGCAAAGTAAAAAAGGATTTCATTTCATTTCTTGTGTCATTCCACCAATCAAAAAAGGGAAATCATAAAGACGGAGATCACGTGATGAACTAGAGGGGAAAAGACATCCCATAGAATGCTCCTGGCCGTGTCGAATATTGCATTATAAAATTACTATTTGGGATCTCACCAGTTCGCTTCTAACTGGGATTCCTGCTGCCTAAAGTGGTAAAGGCTGTGTCTAAATTAGAGGAAGCTCTGGTGGAAATTATTCAGACTCAAATCCCGACATTCCAGGATGAGACTTGCTTAGCCCACTTGTAAAGTACTATATGCAGGAATAGCTCAGCTAAACAATGCTAGGAGGAACAGTATGAATATAGCTAGGGAAGAATTCTTAACTGGGGCCATTAAGTCATTACTCCCTTTGGAAGGTTCTTCTAGCGAGTTGGACAATGAGATCAGAGACCTAAGAGATGAAATGAGAAGCGTGATGTATATTAAGATAGATCGTTGGCTTTAAAGATTAAATGCTTAATATTTAAACCAGGGAGATGTGCCAGGTCGATTTTTGGCTAACAGAATCAGGGAATGGGAGGCAAAGCGGATGGTTCCTGCAGTAAAATATAAAGGGGGCATTATTACAGACCCTCAGGGAATGGCTGATGCTTTCGCAGACTATTATGCTGGGATCTATCAAGAGGGGGTTAATAGTACTGAAGAAGAGATTAGAGGGTTTTTAGCTAAAATTCCTCTACCTAAGTTAGACCAGGAACAGACCCAGGTCTTGGCAACCCCAATTCAAGAAGCGGAAATAGTGGCAGTATTTAAAGCATTGCCCAATGGTAAGACATCATGGCCTGATGGTCTTTCAGCTAAATTTTATAAGGTTCATTTAATGTCTATATTCCCTCTACTGAATTTATATATTCTCACTTATTATGCAAGATGTTGTTCCCCATCCCCCTTATATCAGGCTTATATTACGCTTATCCCAAAGCCAGATAAGCCTAGGGATATGCTTGGCAACTATAGACCCATAGCTTTAATAAATCAAAATATTAAAATCCTTACAAGGATCCTGGCTAATAGAATTCTAAAAGTCACTCCTTTATTAACTAGTCAGGATCAAGTAGGGTTTATGCCAGGTCAGGGGGCACATGACGCATTAAGGAAGCTTCATCATATCCTGGCAGGGCTTCAAATTCCAAGTCATCTATGGCATTGATTGCGCTTGATGCTGAGAAGGCATTTGACAGGGTTTCCCATGCTTTTCTATTCCTTTTGATGGAGAAAATGGGCTTCCCTGATGGCTTTCTCAGAGGTCTCAAAAACCTTTGTGCTGCCCCCTCTGCCAGGGTTCTGTGCAATGGATATCTTTCCAGAGAGTTTCTTCTGATGAATGGGACTAGGCAGGGATGCCCCCTCTCACCAATCTTGTTCAATATCTATTTAGAACCATTATTAAGAGCAATTTGCATAGAGCCTGAAATACAAAGGATTAAGGTTCATGGGACGGAGCTTAAATTCTCGGTTTTCACCGATGATGTATTGTTACATCTATATAAACCAGCTAAAAGCTTTCAAAAAACCCTGGAAATCATTAAGCAGTTCTCTGAGGTCTCCAATTAGAAATTAAATGTAAGTAAAACGCAGGTTCTTCCTCTCACCCCTTATACATACAGAGCAGATTTTGAGTGTTGCAAATAAATTGGGCCCCAATCAAGATTAAATATCTGGGTATTTGGGTTATGGCTAAAGCAGAGGAGGGGGTAGAAGCCAATATTGACAGTCTATTGTCTGTAATTAGAACTGATATTTTAAGGTGGAATAATCTCCCCCTGAACTTCACTGCCAGACTGGGACTGATCAAAATGAACCTCCTGCCGAGATTGCTATACCGGATTCACTTACTGCCCTATAATATTTCTATAGGACAGTTTATTACAATCCAGAGGGTAATCTCTGCATTTCTGTGGAATTCAAAACCCCCAGGAGTAAACATGCCATTCTATGCCTTCCCCACCTTATGGGGGGCATTAAACTCCCAGTCCTAGGTATGGTAGAAGGGGGAAACATCCCAACCTGGTTGCAAATTGAGAGACACATTTTGAAGGACCTGAAACTTTTCCCAACAGCATTGCTTTTCTCAGATCCTGAGGGCCTACCTAAGAAGGGAAGGCAGACACCAACTTTTAAATCAATGTCGGCATTGTGGAAGTTTTTAAACCCCACACAGAGGAGAGACCAAATGAGAATTCAGGACCAGCCTGTACTGGGAAACCCTAATCTTTGCCTAGGGGGACAACTAATTACTGATAAGTGGGCTCCACACTTATCTGACCTAACTTTGATGGATTTTATAGTAGAGGATAAGGTGACCCTCCCACCACAGGCTAGGGATTGGGCCTTATTTTAAACTATTCAGATTTCAAATATGGTGCAGCAATTTTTAAGAGGGAGCAAAGATGCTGGAGAGACCCCATTTACTTGGGATCAACTGAGGAAGATGGATTATTCTCAACATCCCCCTCACAAGTTTACAAAGTGTTGTTAGATTATGTGAGCTTTGGCTCCTCTGCTCAAGTTTTATATTGGGAGAAAAGCATAACCCCTCCCAAGGCCTGACTGGAAAGGGATTTGGAAGAGTGTTAACTTTCTGCCTATATCAAAATACAAGACTATGCAATTTCTATTTTCTCAAATATCTACTACACCCCTGCTAAGCTATGTTCCAGGAGACTCAGACAGACAGATCTGTGCTTTAGATGTCGCATGCTGCCAGGGGACCTGATACATGTGATGTGGGATTGCCCCAAAATACAGTCATTATGGGTTCATTTTGGGCAGAACATGGATCCCTTATTAAACTACTTGGAATACATTAAGCCGGAGATCTGTGTTTTGGGTGATAAGAACTCAGTTGTGAAGGAGTCAGCTAAGCATCATGTGGCATTGATGTCTGCCCTGGTTAAGGCATTTGTCCTAAGACATTTTAAAAGTGACCTTATCTATACTTATGATCAATGGGTGAGAGATCTGTTACATATATTAGATAGACTCAAGAGACAAATGTTTATGGAAGATAGAAAGAAAATCTATGATAAAAGGTGGAAGGCATTAGAGGCAGTGTAATCAATACAACTTAAGAGTACTCAAACCCAGATCTGTCTGTCTGTCTGTCTGATTGGGATTAGCTTGAAAGTGATGCTTAAGAAAAAGATAAAAAGAATTCTGATTATTAAAGAAGAATGGAATTTTTTGCCTGGAAGTATTCCTTTAAGAGAAGTGATTTTTCCCATTAGACAGTTACTATGGTGGTTATAAGAAGTCTGCAGCATTAGGGTGGATTAGGATGGATTTTCTCTCTCTCCTAGGGACACAGTTTTAAAAGATTGGTTTAACTGACATACAGCCACTTAGAAATCTCTGTTAGTATTAATGGGAGACAGTCAATTGGGGAAGTTTACTAGGTTCACAGTTAAATTAGAAGATGAGAGATCTGAACTGCATGTTAGGAAGTCAGCTGGACACTGGCTAGAATATTATATGAAAACTGTGCATGTATATAGTTATGGGGATGTAACCACATTCAGTTTGGGGATGTGGGCTCGGGATAAACCTGGACTATATGTCTGTATGTATTATTTGTATGTCTCATAAACTTTAATAAAGAAGTTTTATAAAAATAATAAATAATAAATAAATAAATAAAGACAGTGAACAGACTCCCTAGCTGGCAGGACAGTTTTAATGCCATCCTGGAGAGAGGGAATCTGTAGAAAGGATACATTTAACCTCCATCTTTTAAAAGGAGGGTCGATTCGGAAATGTTAACTTCATAAATAGTAATGCATGATCTGAAAAAAATCTGTGGCAAAAGTTTGAGACACCATTACCACTAAATTAGAACAGAGAAAAAAATAATCAATTCTGGTTTGTGAGTGACCTCGAAAATAGGTAGCACTGCCCTTTTTATGAGGTCTCTGGAACCCATCTGTTATTCCTGCAGTATCTATAATACCATTTAGTGCAATAGCATCACAATTCACATTCCTCCCACTCTCATGTTGTATAAAAAATTCAACTGAACAATTAAAATCGCTTCCAAATGTAATATGCTGGGAAGTAGCTAAATATGGTTTAATTAAATTAAATATTGATATACGTTCCGTTTTGACTTGAGGTGCATAATCATTAATGCAGTGAAATTTCCTAGTATGAAAAACTAAATCGAGTAATAAGGCCCTACCTGGTGCCAAATCTTCACGCCTCAAAACCTGGAATTGGGATCCTGTTAAAAGAATGCCCACATCATCTGCTTTATCTTAGTCAAACGAACAAAAGGAAGGCCCCCACTGCAAATCCTTCTTCATAGCACCCATTTCTGACAGAAAGGCTGTTCAGGTTTCTTGTAAAAATATAATGTTGAAATTTTCCTGCTGTAAGAGTGCATACAATGCTATCCATTTCTTTTTATTTTTTAAACTGCATACATTTAAGGAAGCGATTTTAAGCTGTCCCTTGGGACCAACCTAAAAGAAACAGGTATCCCAGCAGGTCATAAACTCCTAAATCAAGTACTGTAACTCCCTTCCCCCCAACATTCCCCTTAGTAGTTCCTAAAGCTCTTTTCCTCTTTTTTTTTTCCTTTGATCTGGAGATTTCCTCTTTTCTGGGGGAATAGATTTTCTAGAGGCCTCAGAGTCAATATCATCCCAATCCGAGTCTCTCCAGTTTTTGGATAATTGCAAAACATCATACTTGTTCAAAGACATTAAAGTACTGTAGAATCTTTTCCCAGTTGTTTTAAGGTTCTTGTGCTCCATCTGAGAGGCAAGGTTTTTGCTGCTGGGGGAGACATACTGATGTCTGTAGTTGGGGGAACAGAGGTGATTTTTGTTATTCCAGATTCCCCTTCCACCTCCATTGTGGGGGCAGGGGGCTTAAGTGAAGGAAACAGATGCCTCAGGAGGTAATATCTCTGGCTCAGGAGTTGCCAGTGCTGGGTCCTCCGGGTTGGGGGTTGTGCTAGCATCAGACTGCGAGGTACTCTGGGAACAGGTGCTGGCTTAGTTGCTGGTATAGGCCTAGGTTTTGGACAAGGCTCCTGAGGCCTAATAAATGAACTAGCTTTCTGTGTTCTGTGCACCAAATTTGTTTGGTCAAGTGTACTGGACTTATTTGCAGCAGCCCAAGGGCAATCTCTGAACATGTGGCCCTTTGATTCACACAAACTACAAACATTCTAGTCTTGGCTGATCAGACCGATATGCCCAACCCCCACTTAAGCCACAGCATAGCTTATCACAAGCACTTGATAGTGCGATCTGTTCCCACATTTATAGCAGGCCTTAGCTTGGCCTGCATAAAAACAGATCCCCCCTTCCCAGGAAAAAACTATTCTGTATACGGCAAATACGGATGGTCCCAACTGTAACCGGACTTTGAACCTCCAGCCCCCAGTCCAGTAACATTCAAACTCTATTATGGCTTATGGTGGTTCTAAAATGTCACATTTCTTGCTCAACCAGTAATGGATATCTCCTACATTCTCATTCTCATTCTCATTCTCATTCTCATTCTCATTCTCATTCTCATTCCAAAACATCATAGTCACTGTGTTTATTAATGATTTGGTGAGGGGGAATGGCCAGGAAGGGTGACAATAAGGAGACTTTCTTGATCTTATCATACAGCGACCAAAAACATTCCAAACCAGCTGGTATTGGAAAACTCACATCAAAGTTTTCTTCTCCTGATATATGTATTAAAGCAAATACTTCGGATGGTATAAAGTTTAAAGAATCCTTCAGGAGCACTTTCCCAACATAAATTCTAATGGGTTTGTCAGCTAAACCCCCAACACATCTTAACCTCACTGCATTTCTTCTTGGCAATGTTTCAGGTTACTGTTTAAATAAATCTACAAATTTAGGGCAACGGGGGGCGTTCTCTGTTATTCAGAGTCCTCTGAAGGTGAGTCATCAGCTCTAGAAGGACTTGCAGGGAAAAAAATAACTGATGCAGCTGTCATCATTTCAGGCTTGTAACATGAGCTGAAAGATAAGACTGAAATACTCAAATTAGATTGGTCAAAATGTGTCACCTGATCGAAATCCAGCAGTGATGAATCCACCAGTAGAGCCCGCTAGCGCTGTACCAGAACTAGCCACATGGTGCAGCACTGAGATGGCAATGAGGAACTGCGAGACCCAACACAGGGTGACCAGCAAACACAAGCACTGTCGACCAGTTCCAGAGATGGAGATGTGTCGGCAACCAAGCACGCGGTGATAGTGTAGATTGTGACGAGCTGTCGACCACTGGCAGACATGGTCAAGTGGATAGCTGGCTTCGAGCTCTGTGGAGTAAAGGGAATAGCGCAATCAGTCGAGGATACATATGCATGGCGATCGAGATGACAGTTATAGAGCTAAAAGTAAGTTACATATGCAAATGACTGAGAGCAGCACGAAAAGAGACAGCAGACTTCTGCTACTAGAGTGTCACAAGTGAATTGTGATGAACTGTCCGCTTCAATGTCATCCGCTGTAGTAGTGGCAAACTAATCATTCTTGAAAGTGTCACACTGTGAAAATTTGTGTTTGTAGTCCCAAACAAATTGTGACATAAATAAATGTTGTGTAAGCAACCGGAGTGCGTGTCGTACAGTACTGAATGAAACCGTAGATCTTTACCGCTGTCACCAAGCAAGATGACACAGATAATCGCAAACCTATTATGTCGTGCCCATGTTACAAGGGCATTAATCACCTCCAGCATCAGGCTCTACTTAAGCATTAATGACCGACAGAGGAGGGCTCTACCGATGGATTAATGCCCAGCTGGGGGGGGTGTACGAGGCTGAAGGCCAAGTGCTTCCAACCACCCAATGGGCATTAATCCCCAGTACAGCCCGACGTTGGAGGTGATTAATGCACTTGTAACATGGCAAGTGCAAGACAAATAGTGTGCGAGTAGTGGTTGAGTCCAAAATAGAGAGCGCTTGCTAACAGTGATCATGTTTATTGGTAAACTATGCTAGATTTGCTTGATTTCAACTCAGTGTGCTGATGTGACAACGTGCGTGGTCACGGTGCATGCTGTACATTCTTTTACATAGTATCGGATTTTTTTAACTCGAGAGCAGCAGAACATTACTGTGTGACAGATAGAATATGAGTCTAATTTTGGGATTCCTACCTACCGTTTGCATGCTGTGTCGTTCCATGTTATCTACCGATCACTAATGACAGCAGTGCAGTGTGGGACAAATACCTAGTCATACTGCCACATGTTGACAGAGTGATCATACGTTTATTGCTCTTATCTACCTTGTGTGCCATGATGCCTCCATCTTTTATATTTATTTCCCTTGCTGGCACACTTGAAGAACTCCTCTACTGAGTCAACTGTACACCGAGTCCGTGGGTAGCTGTGCGCGATTGTACCGGCGAGGTCCTCAGTGTTTTCTCAACATCGCAATGTACTGGCTTGCAGGCATGTCTACTAGTCCTGTGTGTGAGTGCTCCCGGTGCACCCCCGCTTGTTTGCATGAGTTACCTGAGTGCAATGTGATAGTGGCTTCTGAGGGTAGTGCACCAGCGGGCTCTAATAATGCTTACTTGTTGGATCTGTACCCTGTTTATTCCCGTCGCAGTGCTGCACCATGTGGCTACTTGTGGTAAGGTGCCAGTGGGCTCTACTGGTGGGTTAATCACTGCTCGTTTTGCATCACCTGATGCATTTCAACCAGTCTCTGCTCTCCATTTTAGTATCATTTTCTATGCCATGTTACAACGGGAATTAAGGCCTGCTGGGTGGTTGGAAGCACTTGGCCTTTGACCTCGTGCACCAACCCCCCCCCAGCTGGGCATTAATCCACTGGTAGAGCCCTCCTCTGTTTGTGATTAATGCTTTCACAATGTTTGTATTATGAGTAGGGACAGAATGTACTTCTCTCTCTTCAACATTATCTTGTTCCCCCACTAATTCCTCCTCAGTACTTACAGAGACCGATGAGCTTTGTAGTGCATGTGTCCCCGGAATTGTAGACATAACAATGTTCTCTTGGTGTTGTGCAGGTAAAGCAAACATAGAGGTACTTTCTTGTGGCACCCATGAAGTAACCACTGAACTTATTGTAGGAGACCACGTTAAGTCAGGGAACCAGGCTCTTGTTTCATTCTGAGTCCAACTGCTGCACATAAAGCTGATTCCAGAGACCAATTCTTCTCATTTCCTACAATCTGTGGGATTTGAAAAGCTTCTTTGATCCTCACTGCAGCAGTCAATGGCTGTGTTTGAAGTTTACTAGTGTTCATTCCATGCATAGCACTAGTACCTGGAAGCTCCTCTCCCTAAGCCATTGCTCCCAATGTAGTCATCTCAGGGGCGGTGAACAAAACTGAACCAACCTCTTCTTCCATCATGGAACTGTCTGAGGTCTCAGAGTCAGAATCCAGGTGAGCACCTTCTGGCACATGCTCATCCTTATCAGTATTACGGACTTCCATCGGCTCATCCTCCAATTTTTCAGATACGGTAACAATAAGCTCAGGAACGGTGCTCTACATTGCAAAAATTATGGGTACTGAGGTACAGAGCATATTCTCAGCCCTCTCCTGACCATGCTCCCCCTTCCAAGAGTAAGCGAGTTTCAGTTCCACCATTGGAATGTGCCCGACTGAGTGCACCTGTCATTAGGGCACCAGGATTTAAATTCGCTGTCCACTTTTTTATGCGGGGGGCTGTGCCTTCCCGCGCCCCCCAACTAAAGATTCTAGCTCTAGGGGAGGTGGACCTCAGGGAAAGGGTGGCATATTTTTAATTTTGTCGCCCTATTGATGGGCGCACTCAGACCGGTTCTCGGATGTCTGGCAGTGGGGAGTTTCCCCAGCGTCATGGCCAATTTTCTTTCTGTCAGTGAAGTAGGTCCATGTAATCCGGTGCACCTGGAAATGGGCTATTGCAGCTTAGTGTTCCTTTTCTGGTAAAAAATATAATGTCAATAAATAAATAAATAAATAAAGAATATAGTTGAGGCTTTAGGATAAAAACATTATCTGTGCAGCAACCTTCAGGAACCCTCTCACTTTACTGGAACAGTTCACTTTACATGCATGAGAATGTTTTCACAGTTTTTCCCTAGACTATAGAAAGCCCAGCTGAGATACAATTGGCTCAATTTCAGAGCCTTGAGAATGCTGCAAGGCCCTGGTGTGACAATTATTTGGCACACGGGGCTTGCAGCATTCTCCCGGCCAGCGATTGGGATTTTAATCCCGTGGGCTGTATGCCGCAAGCTACATCAGCTTTTCCCTGGTCTGAATTGTGTCATGTGGGGGACCCTGTTTATGAGGCTTGAACCAAATATTTGGCACAAGCTGCTGTAAAGTGTGCAAACTGTTGCAACAGTGCCTGATGTACTAAAATCGAATGAGGTTGAGTCAAAGGAGTTTGGTGCAACTGCTCCAAAGAATAGGCTGTATGCAGGGCTTGATGCAAGCACTGTATCAGCCTTTGAAAATCAATCCCAATGTCTCATTTTCAGTGGAGTCCACTTTGACATATTTTTACAGTTTGGTGGACTGAAGCACTGAGAGACTAACTACTTTTCTTGGTTTCATATAGGGATGAAGTGGCCCTATTGGGATTTGAACCATCACCTGCTAGCACCGTACACAAAGCTTGGCACAGCAACAGAAGCACAATTCAAATTGCAGATCCAAATGTTACAGGGTGCCAGTAGGGTCTGCATCCACCAACATGCTGAATTCTTCTTGTGATTGTGTTGTAGCATGACATTGTCGTAGGAGCATGGAGCAATGAGAAGCTGCAAGTCAGTTGCCAAAAACAGAAGATGGGTGTCCTGCATGGAAATATGCTCCTCCCCAACCCACTCTTGTGCTTTGTGTCCCAGTTGATCAGTGGTTCCAAATTCTATATGGTCAAATGGCCAAACTCCCAGGCAGTACAGTTGACCATGACTTGCTCTCCTGCCCAAAATAACTCCCAGACGTCCAGTCAGACCACCTCTCCAGCCCCAGCAAGTCCCCTCTCCTATTTTAAGGTGATCCATGTTCAAAAGATGCCCCTTTTTGTGGGCTGCTGTTCCCACTCTCTTTTTAAAAAAAAGTCCAGTAAATCTGCTGGTCTCTATTACCATGGAATTAAGGGAAATGAGATCAAATAAACTTCACGATCCCATTGCATGACCAAAATGTACAATTGACTTTAATATACGTGTATCACTCTTGCCCTTGTGAAAACATTTTTATAACCAGGTTAGAACCCAACAAAGATGTGAACGCTAAAAAAAATAAAAAAAATTGTGTAACTAAAATGAGACTGAGTGTATATTCTTGAGGTACATCTTCTTGACAAAAACAAGAAAAAAACGCCAGATGCTTAGGAGCCACTAATGGGATGGGTCAGTAACCCACTGTCTGCTGGGAGAGGACTGATCTACCCTCCAGCTACTCATAAAATGCATAAAAGACAACAAAACCCCCACTAGTTTATCTGTCTGGAGATGGAGGTCAGTGGTGATTTTCTCCATGCGGTAGATATGTTTCACTATGGGGGGGGATGGTTGGGGATAGCGATCGTCTAGTGATAGCTTTGCAAGCTGCCACCAATAGAATGCCCAAGAAAGTTTTTTGTATTTTTGAATGCCTACTTTTGGGGAGTTTACCTCGGATCAAGTGTTTAAACCCTGGTGTTCGTGATGGTCACGCCATCGTACCATACTTCCTGTCTCTAGCAGCCCAAAAAGACTGGATCCATGAGCAGCCACAACAGGGGAAAGGGGACATTGTTTAACCAGGAGTAGCACACTAAGCCAAAGCTTGTTTCCAGATGTGACCTGGGAACACAAGGAAGTTGAGTGACTTGCTCATGATCACACCGTATGCACCTAGGTGGCTGTGGGATTCAAATTCATGTCAACAGATTTACAGCTCAGGGCTGTAGCCCACTGCACTATACTGTCTACAACAAATGTGATAGGGAGTGCCCTCCTCCCTGCACTCCCTCCAGCATCAGTCTGAGTGTCCCTGTGTGCAGTGTTTTGTCTTAGAAGGGTAAGGAAGTAATGACTCAACACCTTCCATCGAAATTCTTTCCAGTTACTAGAGGCAGAGGTACAATACACTCCTTCCCAAACTGACTTCCACTCTTGAGAAGAGAGACTTATCCCAGATTCCTTTTTCCAAGCCAGTTGAAATGGGGGCAGGGGCTCCCCTTTATACTGTTGAAAAATATGGACTAAAGTTGAAATGTACTTATTGCATGGACATCCATCTACCGTCTGGTCAAGAACTGTAATTGTTGTGCCCAGTCTCAATGCTGTGCCCCCATGACCACCTGTTGTTAACAGGCAGAAACCTGGGGAAGGTGTAGGAGGCCAAAACTGAGTGCACAAGGGCCATTTATGCAGCCCATGAAGGAGTAATAGCCTCTGTTGAGCATTGTTTGATTGGGTGGCAAGGTCACCAGTACCAATCACTTAGTGCCAGTGTTAGTGACTGGGTCCTTTGGTATTTACAGTAACAAGGACAAAAAGAACACTGCTCTTAGTTTATGCACATAATATGTTAGTCAAATAAAGTAGGACCCATCTTAATCTCATGTACAACCCAAGCATGTTTAAGGAATAAGGCATGGCAGGGTGTGGAATATTGGGGGATTTACCCATGCCTTGTAGGAAGTGGGCAGTTCCCCAATTTCCCACATCTGGGAGTGCCTTGATGCAATCATGCAATGGACCCATGTGTAAGTAAATTTAGTAATGTATTTCTTTTCTTTTTTTTTTTTTGTACTAAATGTCCTTCCTAAGCCATGGGTTATTCCAGGATTATAAAATAGATAGGAATAATGCTGTATTCTGATTGACTGAGAAGGTTAGAGACACATGCTTTTATGGACAGACAACCAACGGGTCAGGAACCCTTTTAGCAACTGAGATGCAGCGCCCCTACATATTTGTGCTCCCAGAAATTGTTTGAAATAAATTTCTAGCAGCCATGTTTGTAAGGTCAACTCTAAACCTGCCATAACTGTAAAATAAAAGCTTTTAATGATGTCCAAACTTCCCAACCTCCCATAATCACCATAACTTTTACATTCACCCTGAAGTCTGATGAAATAGCATCTCTCACATTTTCTGTTCTGTTTTGCTGATGTCTGCTTTTAAGCTGGCCTTTAAGCTGCTGTCTCAATGCTACAGGACTGTAGTAGGCTGTTGCCCACCAATCCTACAACTCCACTAAATCCTGATTAAATCAACTACTGGACAGGCCAGCCAAAATGACTGGGTCACTCCCACCCCCGTCCCTGCCATCCCCACTTGCTCACTTGCATAAGATCCATAAAAAGGATGCTGGGTGAGAGTACATCTCCAAATTGTTTTTTTTTTTGGTTTTGTTTGTGCATCTCACCAACCCACATGCATACTGTTATAGCCCCAATCTCAGTGCAAGGTATAATGCAAAACAGACTGCCAAGCCTTCACCAGAATAGACATTGCCTTTTAAACAGACTTGCACATCTGATCTAGTACAGGCTGAGAATGAAAACCTGAGATATTTGGGACTTTACAGTATCATGCAGTCATTGTCTCAGCCCAGTATGAACCCAAAAGCTGAGAAAGTGATGTGCACTCATCCGGTGTCCGCTCGTGGTACTGCTGGGGTATGAGCCCTACCCTAATTGAGACAACCAGCAAAAATCAATGCACTTTGGTGAGAAAATATAAAATAATAAATTGACAAACAAGCCTCAAAAATGCTTGGAAAAATAGTTGTTCAGCAGACACTGTATTCTATCTAAGTTTGGTCACTTCACAGTACATTTTTCAAAGCATTTTGTGGCTGGTTTGCCTGTTTATTATTTCATGTTTTCTCACCAGAGTGCGCTGATTGTTGTTGGTTGTTTATGGTCTGAACTAAGCACCTACCCCGACTCAAGGGAATCAGCCATTTAGCACATTCAGATTTAGAATACTGACTGTAAAATGTGCAGAAAAAGTAGTGCATTAGATCCATAAAATTGATACTAGGTGAGAAGCAATATACAAACTATTTGCTGCTTGTATTGCTTTCCAAACAACACACACACATACATTAAAGCCTTAATCCTAATTTAAAGTAGTGTGGGTATAGAACTCCTTGTAGTAATTCTAACTCTAACTTCACAGCTGTTTGGGACAAACCTGACTCATATACCTACCTATCTATCTATCTATCTATTTTTTTAATGTTATTGTTGCTTATTATGCCACAAAACATATTTAAGAATGATCTTGATTTCAGGGCATAGCAAGTATTGTTACATATCATATCATATCATATCATATCATATCATATCATATCATATCATATCATATATCACATCACATCACATCACATCACTCTCATATCATATTGGATACAATTTCTATCTTTATTTGTCACTGAAAGTGTGGGGTAATGGGGATGAACAATATGTGATAGTTTATAGAAAGCAGGACCATGTCCACTTTGCAAAAAATGTAAAGTAGATAATGTCCTTGAGCGCAAACACTCTAGAAGCCAACAAGTGGCTTTGTGGGTCCAGGAATTACTAAAGGTGTGATAAGCACAGGTGAAATGTCCATGTTTTCTTTCACATGCCCCACAATACCATCAAACAAGAAATTCTGTCATAATTAAAAATAACAACACTGGTTAACAGGAGCAAGATTAAGTTGCCCAGCCGTACCAATGAAAGTAATCAGGTAACTTCAGTACCCTACTTAGAGAAACATTTAAAGGGTTAGTTAATAATAAGACTGTGGAATGTCCCCTTTTCAAAACTAGTGGAGTAAATGTTAAAGCTTTCCCATTTATCAATACTAAAATTTCTACTTACTGTACAACAAAGAATAGGGAGCACTCCATCTGATTCGTAATGCTGCATGGGAGAAAGACGGTCTTGGGCTTTTGTTCCTTTCCTTGTTCTGGGCCATGTGGTTGCGACCATCTCAAACCCACTTATTTCCACCATCCAAGTTCAAAAGACACCTTAGAATCCAAACTCACTAACCAAGGTGTAATCTTTAAACACCCACTTGCCAACATCCCATCTGCAATACCAACACTTTGATAAATAAAGGAAACTCAGAGTAAGGTGTGCTCAACTGCAGTAGTACTATATAAGACAGAACAGGTACTGTACAGTGCAATCAAAACTTGAAACACCGAGTTAGATTTTAGATACAACACTGTCCCAGGATATTAAATTAGTCGTTAGTGCCTGAGGCCTGATGTTCCGTGGACTGGCCCTGTAACCATATAATGTACCTATGTCATCATCCACTGGCTCCAACTGTCTAACTGTTCATGTGTGCACAGTGGGTCAACTTGACCTAGGAGAAACAATGAGTTTCACTCACACCATAGCAATGTACCCATGTCATCATCCACTGGCTCCAACTGCCTAACTGTTCATGTGTGCACAGTGGGTCAACTTGACCTAGGAGAAACAATGAGTTTCACTCACACCATAGCAATGTACCACACCACAAGCCTACATGTCCTTATATGGATCTAGCAGAAACCAAACTGTAAAATGCAATCAAAACAGGTCTAGACAAGTTCTGCTTAGATGCTAATAACAAAATGATTTCATTGGTACAGGGGTGATTTTATGCTGAAGGGAGGGGGTAGAGATGATGTGTATATATATATATATATATATATATATATATATATATATATATATATATATATATGCTTGCTTGCTTGTCTTAGGAGAAGAGAAAATGTAACATCAACAGCTGTATAGCACCACGCTAAAGTAAACGTATCTTTTACTCTTCCGACTGCGTCTGTGTCATCTGTATTGTAATGTACAACTAGGTCCCGAGGTAATACGTAGCCTGGAGGACCCCCAGCTATAAGTCCTCCGCTACAATTGGTGCCGTGACTCGGATCACTTTTAAATGGGGAACACCGAACCAGGACCTCAACGTAGTCTGTCCATGCCATAAGAAATTGCTCTGAGTGCATTTAATTCTTGGAAAGTTTGGTGGCATGGGAGAGACTGATCACCTCAACCAACCATGGGGCTCCACAAGGTAATGTATGCTCAGAGATTAAACAAGTAGACAAATGTGAACTAGAGATTGCTGTTTGAACTCATGAGGCAGAACTCTAGGGGACAAGATATAGGCTAGAGACCACTGTTACTTGCAAGACAGGGCTCTAGGGGGGTCATAAGACTAGCCCGTACAGGATCATCACTGGTGCACATGGGGATGATACTTTGTCAGAGTTAGCAGACGGATAAGTATCAAACCGTGGGGATAGTACCCCACAGAATTAATCTGTAAACACAATGCAATATAGTTAGCAATGGAGGTAGAGATACACAAGCATCTGGGAAAAAGATGCAAGTTAGGGGCATACGATGCCCCTCCAGAGGGCAAGTCAGACTGAGAGTATTTTAACATGCTAGTGCTGGATAGTAATTCAGCAACCAAAAATGAAAAAGAGAAGCTAGCGAATGCTGTTAATGTTTGCTTTATTAGCATAGCCTTGGGATAAAGAACACATTGCAGTTATTTACATGAAAGGTTGTTTTCATTTCCTATGCAATTTAACATCCACTTCCCCTGAGAAGACTAAACGTACTGCTTTTCCTATGCAGTGCATCAATACCTTAAGCTATAATGTTAAAAATAATGTTGCTACCATCCAGCAACATTCCGGTGGGAAAACCCACTTTACATTTGATGGGGGAGGGGATAACCTTGATTCTGAAAGCCCCGTGGCTGTGATATTTTCAGCATCACAGGCCACATTGGGGGGGGGAGGGTTACAAGTTTGATTTCTGAACCTGAGCTGACAGCTGTCTCAGCACTACTTTCTCCACCCCTGATGGCCACTGAACCACAATCCATAGCTGGAGAACTATGTGCAGCTTAAGCACTCATAGACACCGGAGCAGCCGTATCAATTACAAATATCAGCATACCCTTAGACCTCAAAAGACCACCAATGTATATAGAGGGATCTACAGGACATACCACAGAAGGGTATTGGTCCCAGCCACAACACATAAGGCTGGGAGGTACACCGGTGGGTCACCAAGCCTTCACATGGGCAGAGGAGGGCTCACGGAAGGCAATATTATTGGTAGCGATTGCCCAATAAAACATCAGCTTGTTGTAGATCTTAGTAATCAATGTTTGTGGAAAGTAAATGTTAAAAGTTTTAAACCAATCACTGTTGTGGAAAGTTATGCTTTAGCCTCTGTAAAAACAAAAGAGGACCCCCAAAGTAATTACAAATTTAAAATCAGAGACAACATCCTGTTTAGACAGGCGGAGGCTAAAATACTAAAATGGATACCTCCAAGTCAATTATATCATGATATTGTCATGGAAAACCACCACTGGTGTGGCCATGGGGGGGTCCAACAAAACCATGCAAATTATCAAATCTAAATACTGGTGGTCTAATATGGATAACACAATCACAGACAGTTTACATCACTGTCTTATATGTTTGCAGCAAGACCCCAAGAGGGGCAATCCAAAATTACAACCATTGCCGCTGGCAGGTGGCCCCTGGGATGCATTACAAATTGACTATGTGGGGCCACTCCCAATGGCAAAGGGGGGATATAAGTACATGCTGGTTACTATAGACATGTTTTCTAAATGGGCAGAGGCATTCCCCACCAAAAACAACACAGCAATAACAACAGCAAAAATCCTATATAACCAGGTGTGCACTAGGTGGGCTTCCCCAATATTATCGAATCAGACAGAGGCACACATTTTGTAAATCAAGTAATGGCCACAATGTGCCAAATAATTGGGGTCCAGCAGAGATACTACCTACCATACCATCCCCAGTCATCGGGAATGGTGGAAAGAATGAACAGAACACTTAAAAATGCCTTAAAAAAGTGCATTTTAGATGCAGGGAAAGATTGGGTGGATCACTTGCCCAGTATTTTAATGGCAGTCAGAGGAACTGTCCAGGCAAGCATGGGATTATCACCCTATGAATTAATGATGGGGTGAAAGATGAGGTTAATGCACCCAGCAGATGTGTCTTCCCCAAGCGGCCCTATCAGTGATAAGGTAAAACATGAAAAGTTCCTGTCCGGGGTACAATTACAATTGAAACAGTACTTAGGATTTGCCGCTCAAAACATGGCCAAGGCACATGAAAAGAATGGTAACTACAGGCAACCCTTTACGGGATGGGCCACCCCAATAAAAGAGGGAGACACAGTCATGGTCCAAAATTGGGAACAAAAATCACCTTGGAAAGATGCCAATTGGCTAGGACCCTATACCGTGCTAAAGAAATTGGGCGAGACTGCAGTATATGTAAAGAGAATTACTAAAGAAATCAAACCAGTGCCCCAAGTTGTGCAACAACAATATGGGGGACAATCAACATTTGTAAACAAAAAGAAAATACAAAAGACCAGGCCAGAATTATGGGTCCATGTTGACCAATGTAAAAAGGTATCAGATAAAGCTGACTAAACAATGATACTGCATTTGATTTGTCTTTTTAGGTTGACACCATGCTTACATTACTACTATTGATGGTGGCGACCCACTATAAATTGTCTTCTGACATACAAGTAAACGTTGAGACCAATCATGTAGCCGTAGATTATGAGGACACTGCCCGCTTGAGAATAAACTATACCAGAGACCGCAATGATGCTACAACCTATGTCTGAGATATAACCTGGATGCTAAACAATACGCAGATCAACATCTTGAGGTTTTGCCCTGAGAGAGAGAATGGGTCAGTCAATGAACTGTTAAAATGGAAAACACCCTATTGTGACCTGCCTTGGTCACCCCACCGAGGATGGATTAAACCAGATACCGGAACCCTGGTGTTAGAAAAGGTAGCACCTGAAGATTCAGCCACCTACACAGTGACTATTTCAACCTATACTTTAGTTACCCAAGTAAATGTTACTGGTATCCTGGGGGGAGTTATCCCCCATAAAATTAACCCTCGAGAGACTAGTGCACAAGTGACACTAACTGTTAACCCTGCCACATGTCCTAACCTCACTGCAGGGCCAAACAGTGGACTGACATCAACACCCACTGATCAAACTCTTGTAAAGGATGTACAATACATTAGATTACCTGTTAGGTTTGATTTTTCTAGTTGGGACTTAAATAGTACAAGTGATTGTGCCAATACAAATGTATCAAAATGTTATGCCACCATGCTATTAGATATGGTCAGTGCTTTCCATGCTCGAGAGGGGGGGTTTGTGACTATTAATCAGACCCATGAATCACTTAAAAGGAAAAAGAGAGGCCTGTCGGGTGACATAACAGGACTCTTTGGCTCTGGAATGAGTGTCTGGAATCGAGCCGATTTGGAAGTCATTAGAGAACATCAAAATACTGTAAACCTACAGGAGAAGAGAGAAGTTCTCCTACCATTAGCAATCAACCAGGCTGGACTGGCAGCCAAGGAACGACTGACCGTATATAATATGCATGAGATAGCTAAGCTTTTGAAACAAGTTGGAAATAAAATAAATGACATTATAGATGAGCATAATGAGGAAGTAGGGCACCGCACTATAGGAAAAGCTATAACCTGTTCTGCTTACGGATCTTATGTACTAACTACTGTAAATAAGTTATTATGACAATTAAGCAACAATAAATTGCCTGATCAAATATCAGATGCCCAAATCAAATTATGGTATTGCCCCATGTGTCGGGATGTCAATGACTCCCACTGTTTAAACCCTTGTGCTTACAATAAAGCCCCACCCATTTGGTGGGTAAGAAAAGTGGCCAAAGTATAGACAAGACAACAAGGGTTCAGGCCAAATAGCACGCTAGCAGACACAATGAAGGTACTCCTCACTGTAAAATTACCCCAAGTACAGTATGCCGAGCAAAGGTATACTAGTGTTGTCAAGGTCCATTCTCTAGGTCAACTCCAGGGGGATTACTACGCATACCGTGTGAACCCACCTAATATACTAGTGCAAAATAAAAATGGATCCTGGGTAGCGCCAAATTTACATTGTTGTGAGGAGATAAACAACCAATGGATCTGCCAGTGCAATGTTATGTCACAAATTCAACCAGTTTGTGGTGAACTTTCCATAAAGGAAGAAAACAACAATACTGTCTGGTGTCCAGTTCAAATACAAAAATGGACCACCCAGCGTGTAATCTCCACTTATAACTGTACTAACCAATATTGTATTGTAACAAATGTTAAAACATTAACCCATCAAGTCAAAACCTGTCCTATTACCCAACCTAACTTCTGCTTTGTACCTAATAGTGATGTACAAATTGGAGACTATACTTTCCATCCTATATCACATCATAAGTCATCTCAAATTAACATTCAAACTCAAACTCCCCATCAGGCATCTCAAATTAACAACTATGCACCTGCATTTAAGGCATCAATACCGCCACTTACTCTAAATTTACAGAACCTGCTAGACCGTAAGGACACACATCTGATTAACATTGAGAATTCAGCACATAAAATACAGCTTAAGGTTCAATAATTACTTAGTGATGCAGATAATGAACACTTAATATACAGTACATTGGGTGGGCCATGGGGTGTGATAACCTTTAAATCCCTATAAATACTACAACTGGCATTGGTAGCCATTTTAATGTTTAGTGCATGCTGCCTAAAACGTACCATAAGAGGCATGAGGCAGGAACTGCAAACACTGCATGGAGCAGGACTGGTGAGAGCAGCCATGTCGTAATTAATAAATAGTCTCCGGACTGCATACTTATAGGAAAAGCCACCCAGAGGGTCCCTAATAGGGCCCTCTATCGGAGGACTTCCACTACTGCACAGGAGACCTACATTTTCCAAAATTAAGTGGCTGTCTCCATAGATACAAGGGGGGATTGTAACCATATAATGTACCTATGTCATCATCCACTGGCTCCAACTGCCTAACTGTTCATGTGTGCACAGTGGGTCAACTTGACCTAGGAGAAACAATGAGTTTCACTCACACCATAGCAATGTACCACACCACAAGCCTACATGTCCTTATATGGATCTAGTAGAAACCAAACTGTAAAATGCAATCAAAACAGGTCTAGACAAGTTCTGCCTAGATGCTAATAACAAAATGATTTCATTGGTACAGGGGTGATTTTATGCTGAAGGGAGGGGGTAGAGATGATGTGTGTGTATATATATATATGTATATATATATATACTTGCTTGCTTGTCTTAGGAGAAGAGAAGATGTAACATCAACGGCTGTATAGCACCATGCTAAAGTAAACGTATCTTTTACTCTTCCGACTGTGTCTGTGTCATCTGTATTGTAATGTACAACTAGTGCAACTAGGTCCCGAGATAATACATAGCCTGGAGGACCCCCAGCTATAATTCCTCCGCTACAGGCCCTCAAAATCCTCCTTAATCTTGTTCAGTTCCTTGCCTGCCTCCACTGGATCAGTGAATAAGAATGTTTGACATGCATATAACAAACTAAGGTGGGCAGGAGACTGAAGGGTGTGTGATACTCCCAAAGCTTTCAGGCCAGCACACTTGGCATCACAAGGTTTTTGTCTTTGGTATGCAGAATAACTTTATGTGTCTTGTCTTGTACCAATAGTTGTCTCTTTAGTTATGATGCCTCCAACACTCGGTCACAGACATGAGGTCCCACAGTCACTGCTGATATAGTTTGGGGAGGGCCTGTATTCTCCAGTTGTTGCCATAGGTTAATCCTATATGCCTTAAATATTTGTTCATCCAGTGCCAAATCTAAAGACAATTGTAGTAATTCAGTGACAAAACTTATACAGTTAGAACCTTCAGGCTCCTCCAGTATGCTGATGATCTGTAAATTTGACATTCGAGCCCCATTTTCAAAGTGTTTAAGGCATAACCAGAGTAGTTTGTTTTCCTGTAGTACCCCTAAACAGAAGTCACTGATTTATTTGCTGAAGGAGTAGTTTGTTGTGCCCCAGAGGAGATGTTATCGAATTTATCTCTAATGGTGTGACCTTTGTGGTGAAGGAATCATTTTTTCATCTACAAAATCCTGCAGGTCCTTTACTGCTTTTAGGACATGTCCCAGCATTTTTTTTACTGGTCCTGCTCATCTTAGAGTCTGCACAGCTTGGCCCTTGTACATCTTGAGGTTTACCCTGTTTGCTCTTGCTGGACTCTTGTGGCACCATCTGATGAGGGTTCCCCATCTTTGTTAAAGCTCAAGGTCACTCCATCAGGTGAGTCAAACTCAGTCTATCAATTGATGATAATGTGCAAGAAAAGTTATTAAAACCACTAATTTAGTTTTTATGTAAGACTTTTTGTAGAGCACGAAAAGAAGCATGTGTTCCTGTTGTGTGCTAGTCATGTCCCCCTCCTGCCTCAGATATTGATGATGTACTCAGCAGTTTTCACTCAGAATTCACAACTGTTCAGGACAAATACCTCTCTTTGGAGGGCCCATATAAAAGAAAGCTGACAAGGGTGGGGCCATAGTTATTATGGATCATGAGGACTATCAGAACAAGTGTTTTAGTCAATTACAAGATACAGAAACATACACGGAAGTACCTGAGATTCCTTATGAACAATTACATCTAGAAATAGAAGAAATGGTTAGAAGTGCCAAAATGCACAAATTGATGTTAAAGGAATTATAAACAAAGCTTTATTTCATTCATTTGACTCACTTGTGTGTTGCCTTGACCCCTTGGCAGTTGATCCGCTTTGAGACCGCAATTCTGTAGTTTGTTCCTGTGTAGAGATTTATATTTTAAAGACCACATTTTACTGACTCATTAGCCTTACATTTTCACCATGGACTCGTCTATACATGGGAGCACGCACTTGTTGATGACATCATCTGAGCGCTGCGGGGTAATCTCGGCAATGCAGTAAGTGCTTTTCTGTGCAATGTGGTATATAATAAAATGTTATTTTTGGGCCAAAACAATTGTTTGTTTTTATTTCTTCTCCCCCTTTGGTGCTGCATCATTTTCTATCTCATTTATGAGACGCTGTACATCAAAAATCAATGTTTTATATTGCAGTACTGCACCTGTACTGCATTCCAGGCACAACAGCATGTTGCGATCCGTATACCATTGCTGCAGTGACTCCCTGATCAGCACAGTGACAGGAATCAGGAAAAATCCATCAGTCGCTGTGGTGGTCTGTATGGCGATTGGGACTGCCTTGCTGGGTGTTTGCCACCCCCCCCCGGTCCAACTCTGACTCAGAGTTAGAATTCTAGAGACTGGGTGGTGTAGGGGGATTCAGGGTGCACCGCCCCTCAATGGATACTTGGAAGCATCCCCAACACTGCAGTACTGACAGTCAATACTGCGGCTGTCGCTGTCGGGGATGTCTCCATGATGACTGTCGCTGCGGCATGGGTAAACCGTTGTGATCATGTTGCATTTCTAACAGCACAGTGGTGATTACTGTTTCCCTCTGTGGAGTGTCCTAATGTTTTTTACTGCTAATTTATGTCCCCTTTTGTATGAATTGTCTCTCAATTCATGAAATGCACGAAAAGTAACATAAGTACATAAAATATATTTTTCCTGCAAGTGGTGTCCTGTGTTACTTAGCTCCCCTGCTGACATACTGGATAATATGCCCTATGTTGTCAATCTATAGGTTTGGGTGTTGTAGTGGGTAATGAATCATGTATGTGAGACAGCTGTGTGATTATGCATCACATTTCTACCTCCTTCCTTATTTTTTTTTTTATTATTGTCACTCCTTGACAGTCATTGTTATCTACGTGGAACATTTTATTTGTTTTTTTGTGGGAATTATATGGTGTATCCACTATCCATGGATGTGGTACAATATCTAGTTATGCTTGTGTGTGCTCTTTCATTTCCATGGTGCCACTGTAATGCCTCAAGATGTTTGTTTCTAATTGAATTACATTTTTATATATTTTTCTAAAAAACTAAATATAATGATGTTGCTGACTGGCAATAAATGAATTAAATCCATGTGTTGTTTTTTTAGTTTTGTTTTCATTCTGATCACCTTTGACCCATGTTTTTTTTTGAGGGAAAACATCTGCCCAGTCAGCCTGTGATGCTTCATTGTCTTCAACAGAGTGTAGATGGATACCATCAACAGTGATTCAATTACTTTGTGCATTTAACCTATTATTTGCAGTTTTCCTGTTTAGTGAGTCAGATACTATTATTGTTACAGACAAGTACATATGCTAAATTGTCAATTCTATTATTATTTGCTGCTAAGGAATTACATGCAGCATGCCATATTGTGTGGTCTACGGCTGCAAGAATGAGAACACAAGGGGTGCGGTTTGCATTTTTTTCAATTCCTGACAGATAAGGCTACGCGTAAAGTATGGGTACACTTTTGTAGGTGGAAGGACTATAAACCATCACAATACAGTCAGATCTGCTCAGCACATTTTGAGCATTCATGCTATGATCGTGATCCCATCAAGTTGGCTGCACTTGGATGGGCTGATGTGAAACCAAAGTTGAAAGCTGGCAGTGTGCCATCAATATTTGACACTTGCAAGACTTCATCTTCTGTGTCTCCAGATAAGAGAAAGAGGAGTGCCATCCAGAAGTGTAGCATGTTACAGGTATGGTATGGTTCCTTCACTCAGCTGGAATAAGCGGACCTCTGGTGACAGGTGGTGTGTGAGATTGCACTGCAAGCGCTGAGTTTGCTGTGTGCTAAAAAACTGCCTTTAGTATAAATGCAACTTTAATGTGA
Source organism: Neoceratodus forsteri (assembly GCA_016271365.2). NCBI lineage: Eukaryota > Metazoa > Chordata > Ceratodontiformes > Ceratodontidae > Neoceratodus > Neoceratodus forsteri. Next base: position 1,317,969,734 of record CM057453.1, on the reverse strand, counting down.
ATCCAGGACTCTGTCCTTTTAATCTGCTGGTGTTAATTAAATACTTGATAGAATTGGGGGTCCAGACACTCCTCTATCCTGTTCTGGGCAGTATTTAACCACCGCTATAGCGAGCGGGGTGAGCATGCGCGGGGTCGTGCGCGGAGACTCGTGCAGAGACAAGCGCATCTTGCACGTGTCTGCAGATTCCGCAGTGGGAGACTGGGAGTGTGGGACACAGAGTCATTTCCCATATAGCAGGTATTGAATTGTTAAGTTCACAAAGTTGATTCCTTGATCTGTGTATAGAGTAACTATGTAAATATCTGTTAGGGGTGTTGATTGAGGCAATTCAGTAACTTAATTAAATCTTAGATAGCAAGCAGATTTTTTCATTCAACCACTCTGCATCGTTAGGAGATTGTTTTGTTAGGGACTAAGCAACTCAACACACTTCTGCTGGTGTGCATTAATTAAAGATCGGTGTGATATTTAGAGCACTAGAACGTTTTTGTACTAGCTAAGTCATTATTAGTGCCTCTAAGTGAGTTGGTTGGTTTAAATTCTAAATTGATTTAAACTGGGATTTTTAGTTAACAAATTTTGTAATAATTATGGAAATCATAATGACTGCAGGAGCCATTCTATCTAAAGATGGGGACTTATTGGTACAATGTGCAAGTTGTAAAATGTACATTTTGGAAGAGGAAGGGGTAGATTATACAGCATTTAGATATGAAAAGTGTATACAGAATTTAGAACTAACAAACAATATTGCTTTAATTAGTGAAATGTTAAACAAAGTGGATAATAATCAACTGCAGTTGGCTGCAAAGTTGAAAGTATTATGTAGTTTGAACAAAACAGATGTAGACAGGGAAAAAGGGGAACCCACTAATAGTTTGGGGAAGAGAAAGATAGAGGGAATATGTGGCGATAATGAGAATGCTGATTGGAGTGAAGTGACATCAGTTAAAAGAAAGAGAAGGGGAAGAAGCCCTCTTCAGCCAATTCTACATAATTGTAATAATGAAAGAATTGAACTAGAGAGTGGGAATTATAGCGGACCTTGTGATTCTGTGAGTGAAAATAATAGGGACATGGGAACTGAAGTAGACAATTCACATTTTAATATCCCTTTGACTAACAGCTTTCAGCCACTTGTAGAATCTATACATTTTTCTGATCATCCACAGGACAGTACCTTGGAAGTGCATGAAGCAATAGGGAACCCTGACCCAAGACATGTAATAGCTATAGAGGATTCAATCATAAAATATACTGAGAAGTATATTTGTGAAGAAGATAAGGCTAACAACATGGTGAGTTTTTCCCGGGTTGGGGCAAAAGATCGGTATAACATGGTGGATAACATATTTGCAGGAGCAGGAATTAATCAAATAGCAGTAGTGCATATAGGAATTAATGACATTGAAAGAAATTCCCTGTTAACCTTTCAAAAAGAAGTAATAGAATTCATTTGCAAATTGCGGGAAAAGAACAGTGAAATTTTGATATCAGAAATTTTACCTGAACCTAGAGCATCACCTTATAAAGCAAAAAAATATATCCTTAGCCAATGCATGGTTATATAAATGGTCAAAAAATCAGGGGATTTTGTTTATTAAACATTGGGATAGTTTCTGCAATAATAAAGAACTTTATTGTAGGGATGGATTACATTTGAGTTTCAGGGAAGTAGAGTATTGGGAAATCAAATATGTAAAGAAATCAAAAGACATTTAAACTGAATAAAAAGGGGACGAGTGGACTACTCAATACATTACATGGGTCAGTATTAAAAAAAATAAATAAAAACAACAATAAGATAGAAACAAAGATCAATGTCTTAATGTTTAATGCTAGAAGTTTAAATAAGGATGAAATGGCAGAAATGGAACCTCTACTTGAAAAATGTGATATAGGGATTATAGGGGTAGTCGAAACCTGGTGGAATTTAGACACTGAATGGAATCAACATATTCATGGCAATCAACTTTATAAAAGGAATAGATTATCTAGAAGGGGGGAGGAATCGCACTGTGTATTAAAGATGAAATTAAATGCCAGAACATTAATATTGAGGAAGATTATGGAAATATAGAGATAATGGCCCAGATATTCAAAAGGGTTGCACCATGCGCAATAGGGTTATGCCTGTGCAAGTCCGAAATTGCGCCATTCTGCGATATTCAGCAGGAGGCAGTTGTGCCACTGAAAACATGCTGAGCAACAGCGCAATGCTAATGAATGCATGCTGAACTGGAGGGGGAGGAACCATGCATAAACTGCACAGCCCGATATTTAGCCGGGCTATGCAGAGTTGTGCAGGCGCAACCCCAACCTGCGCCTGCACAACTTTGAGCCAAAAAAGGATCAAGTCAAGGGGCCACTCACAGGTGAGCTGCCGCATTGAGGTGCAACACAGCAGCTGCCTCCTGTGGCTGGCCCTCAACCTACTCCTGTGTCCCCTGCAGCCCGATCATGGGTAAAAGTGTGCACTCCCCACCCCTGACTGGCCTGATCGCAGGCAAAAGCAGAAAAGTCCCCTCCCCGACTGGCCCAATTGCGGGCATAAGCTTAAATCACCTCCCCACCAGCCCAATCGCGGGCAGCAAAGTGTTCCCCCCAAACATATCCCTGGTGGACCAGTGGACCGCTAAGCCTGATTGCGGGCTGAAGAAGTGTAAACCCCCTCAAACGTATCCCTGGTGGTCCAGTGGACCGCTAAGCCCGATCGCAGGCTGCATAATGTGGTGAAACCCCCCCACCCCAAGACCATATCTCTGGTGATCTAGTGTCCCCCCACTCCACCCACCCGTGAAGCCCCACCACCTCTCCCCTCCGCAGCCAGCAGGCGGCATCCCACCTGCCTGCCACCTGCTGCCTGCCGACTGACTGCCGGTGGAGGCTGCGTGCATTGGTGCAGAAAGAGCCACGGGCATGCAGTCCTGTAAGTTAAGACAATCAGATATGTGAATGAATGAATTCATTCACATATCCTTACTGCCTTGTACAGTATGGGCTGCGTGCCCATTGGCTCATGCTCTGCACCATCGGTGTGCAGTTCCACCGGGCAGTCAGTCGGTGGGCGGCAGGGCGGGGCAGGTGGAATGCTACCACCTGCCAGCTGCGGAGGAGCGGGTGGTGGCTTCGTGGGTGGGTGGGGGACACTAGATCACCAGGGATATGGTCTTGGGTGGGGGGTTTCGCACATTATGCAGCCCATGATCGGGCTTAGCGGTCCACTGGACCACCAGGGATATGTTCTGGAGGGGGTTTTACACATCTTCAGCCCATGATCGGGCTTCCACTGGACCACCAGGGATATATTTGGGGGGGTTTACACTTCTTCAGCCCACGATCAGGCTTAGCGGTCCACTGGACCACCAGGGATACATTCGGGGGGGTTTACACTTCTTCAGCCCGCAATCGGGCTTCCACTGGACCACCAGGGATATGTTCGGGTGGGTTTACACTTCTTCAGCCCATGATCGGGCTTAGCGGTCCACTGGACCACCAGGGATATGTTCGGGGGGGCACTTTGCTGCCCGCGATCAGGCTGGTGGGAGGGGTTATTTAGGCTGTTGCCCGCGATCAGGCCAATCAGGGAGGAGGGGGGAATTTGATGCTTTTGCCCACGATCGGGCCAGTCAGGGGGGTGGGGGGATTTTATACACATTTGCCTGCGATCGGGCTGCAGGGGGCATCAGTCCCCGATGGCTGCTGCCTGGCAGGGTGCCAGGTGCAAGTTCTCGGGGATCGGCGCACCTGCATGCTAATGGCATGCAAATGGGGCCATAAACAGATGCAAATGGCTCCCTGTGTGCCTTGCATGAATTATGGCCCCATTTGCATGTCACCTTTTGAATATCAGAAATTTGCGCATGGCGCAATGGTACTTGCGCCACCGCAAGTTGAATGCTCCACTCTGATCACTTGCGGTGGCGCTAGTTCCACTGCGCCATGCACAGTGGCTGTGGCCAGGGGTGATATTCAGAGGAGTTGCTCAATAGTGCAGCTCCTTTGAATATCGCTCCAGCCACACCCCTGCACAACTATTTTGTGCAGCGCAAGGGCTTGCGCCACAAAATAGCACAGTTTGAATATCCGGCCCAATTTCTGTAAACATAGTGGGTTTGAAAGGTAAACCCTTTAAACTAATAGTGTTTTACAGACCACCTGACACTACGGTGGGGGATACAGTGGTATTTACGGACATGGTCACTACTCTGGCAGGGGATACAGATATAGTACTAATGGGAGTTTTGAACATTCTTGAAATAGTTGAAAATAAGATAAAAGGAAACAACTTGTTGGGATCTAGAATAAATGAGAAACTTATATCAGCAGGTATTCTGCAATGCATAAATGAACCAACTAGGGGCAATAATACCCTGGATGTTATTTTAACTAATTTTCCAATGATATTGGAAATATCAAAATAGGACCACCAATAGGATCTTGCGATCATGGAACTATCATGTTCACAATTAATAAGAGTAGTAAAATTACCAAGGGTAATACAACCCAGATAATTTATAATAAAGCAAACTATTCTGAAATAAGAAATCAACTGAATGCATTAAACTGGAGTAGACTAATGCATAAGTTATCTACTGAAGAATCCTGGGAAGTTCTTATAAATACAATAAATAAAGTAACATTAGAACATATCTCTACAAAAAAGTATATAATAGTAGGGGCCAAAAACCTTCTTGGATCAATACTAAGATTATTAAACTATTTAGAAAAAAGAAAACATTGTATCGACAGATGAAACTATCAGAATCAGGGAATAATTGGGTAAGATACAAAAGAATACTAAAGAAAGTCAAGTATGAAGTAAGAAGAGCAAAACAACAGGTAGAATATAAACTTGCTACTTCAAAAAACAATACAAAAAGTTTTTTCGCTTATGTGAATAATACAAGGGGGAATGTTAGTGCTGTGGGGCCACTTCTTATTGATGGCGAATTGACTGATAAACCTAACAAAATGACTAAAGAATTTAGTAAGACATTTAGTAAGGTGTTTGTCAAGGATAATTATACAAGACACAATAGGCAGGGTGAAATATGTAATGGGGTTTATAACAATATAGTCACCATTGACAAAATTCAGCAAAGAATACAAAAAATTGGGATAGATAAATCCGCTGGTCCAGATGGGGTTCACCCAAGATTTATAAAGGAATTAGGTGATGTGTTGGCACCTGCAATCCAAATTATAAGGCAGAAATCTCTGGACGAGGGATACGTACCAAAGGACTGGAGAACAGCATATATAGTCCCGATATATAAGAGGGGAAGTAGATCAGAGGCAACAAATTACCGATCGATAAGTCTGACTTTGGTGATCTGTAAGATTATTGAAGGCATTATCTATGAAGAGACTGAAAAACATATCTCGAGTGAGGGAATGATCGATGATGCCCAACTTGGGTTTGTTAAAAATCGATCTTGCGAGACTAATCTAGTCAGCTTTTACGAACATGTTGGTAAATTAATAGACCAGGGCAATAATGTGGACATGGTAATGCTAGAGTTCAGTAGAGCGTTTGACACAGTTCCCCATGGTATAGTGATTCAAAAACTTAAAAATCTGGGTATTATTAGCAAAATTATTAGATGGATTAGTCATTGGCTTATGAACAGAACTCAAATAGTTAGGATTCAGTGCTCTTTGTCAGACGAGGTTGAGGTGTCCAGTGGCGTACCACAGAGGTCTGTGCTGGGACCGTTACTGTTTGGTATTTTTATTTCTGATCTAAATGTAACTGGTAATAACAAACTAGTAAAATTTGCAGATGATATTAAGATGGGAGGGGTTGTTAACACATTTAATGATAGATTACAGTTTGGGCAGGACCTGCTTTATATATCAGAATGTGCAAATGTAAATAAAATGTGTTTCAATCTAAATAAATGTGTGATAATTCATATGGGGAAGGATAATATAGAGCAAGATTATTGCATCCAAGGTGTAAGACTTAAGAATTCAGATTGTGAAAAAGATCTGGGAGTATACATTAGTTCTAATTTAAAAAAGGGCTATCATTCTAGAGTAGTGGCAAATAAAGCCATGCATCTGGTTAACTGCATTAGAAGAAGTTTCCATTCCAAAAGTAAAGAGGTGTTACTGCCTCGCTACAAAATTTATGTGAGACCCCATTTGGATTACAGCTTTACAGTTTGGAGTCCCTATTTAAAAAAGGACATAAAAATGGGTGAAAAACTGCAAAGAGCTTGCACAAAACTAATTAAGGTGGTTAAAGACAAAACATATGAGGAGAGGCTGAAGGACCTAGGGTTGTGGTCACTGGGCACTCGACGCGTATGGGGAGACTTATTATTGTTATATAAAGTCCTAAGTCAAGAAAAACTTAAAAAAGATCTTGGCTTTCAAGTTAGAGATCATAGCTATAATTTGAGAGGGCATAAATATCAACTGAAAGAAGAACTGTGAATGACAAATCTTAGAAAATATAGCTTTGGACTGAGAGTGGTCTGATTGTGAAATAATTTGCCCGCTGAAATAGTGGACTCCTCCAGCTTTAATATTTTTACACTTAATTTGGATAAGTATATAACAGTTGGAAACTTCGGTTTCTTCCACTGAAATGGTGGGATCAATCTCTATGGGCTTATGCCTTCTGATTGATTTATTATTCCAGTATGAACTCCAGTATGAGTATGTTCAGTCTTATTGTGTTTTGTATGTGTCTTTTATAATGCATTACCACATAGAGTGTGGCTATCTCACTGTGTTATGATGGGTGTGTACCACACCCAGATATGGTGACGTATGAACTGTCCATGTAATTACAAGCAGGTGATGCTGTTTAAGGGGCCTGTACCCATATCAATAGGTGTTGAGTACTTGGGTCTGTATTGGTCATTCCATAGGATGGAAGTCAGTCCTGATGTCTCAGTCGTCCCTCTTTTTTTTTTCTGGTTGTGTGTGGGATGTCATCAGTCAAAATGTACAAAGAATTTCAATGTTTCATATTGGTTTGTAGTGGTTTTATATGATAAGGGTGCCTCCCAATGTGCGAGTCCCCAGTGGGCGACTGCACAAGGGAGAGTGCAATAAAGGCGACCAGGAGGAAAGCGCCCAGTGGTGAGGACTCCGTCAGCAGGCAAAGGCATGTGGAGCACTGCAATATCAGTGTGGTTGGGTGGGCCGAGGCAAACCTTGGCAGCCAGGAATGGGCGACAGAGTCCAGGCCACCTGGGTATGTGGGACCAAGCCCTGGGTGACTGGGCAATGGTGTCATTAATGGGCAGTGGTGTCTGGGTCAAATGGGCAATACCTGGACACCAACCGCATGGACATTGGTGGGGGACAGGGATGGGCTATACTGCAGCTGCTGCCATGGAACTGGTGACCCCCCCCACTCCTGCCTGACAGTGGCCACAGCACACGTGCACTAATGCCCCGGTGGCCAGTACACCCCCCAAAACATGCAGCCACACAAGCAGACAGCACTATCCCCCATCCCTCCTTGCCACCCCTACATGGCATATTACCATCACCCAGTGGTCTAGTGCCTCCCCCAGTCTGTGCCCCCCACCCCACTCCTCCAGCCCTGTGTACCTTGTTTGCATGGCTGTGGGTGGCTTTGTGGTGCACACCACCCATGCCCCTCACTTGTCCGAGCTGTGTCCTCCATGCACTTGTCTGTATGATCATAGCCATACTGTCCATCGTCCTTAGTGGACTTGTGGCTCAAGTTGCTTTTTCACTGTCGGGTGGGCTTTAGGAGCATTCGCTGTTTCTGCATATGCTCTTGCGACATCACCCATCCTGATCATGCTGATGTTGTTGCGCTTCACATGGCTGCTACCATTTGTAGCTGTGTGTTACAATCGTGTAACTCACATTCAAATATAAGATGATCGTTACACAGTTGTACCACATGGCTAGAGGACTGGATGCTCTCGTCGTGTTGCCTTATGCCTCACTATGTCACCTAGACTTGCATTAGAACTGTGTAATGCACACCCCATTGCCCCATTGTTTCTTACTGCTTACTCAATCAAACACTGTACCATCACCTGACTCACACCTGAGTAGCACCGCTTGTACGCCCTGCAGGACACAGCTAACATGAATGTTCCCTCACACCATCCTTACCTGTTAATTTTCTGCAGTGCATACAAACATTGAAATGTATGTCCTGTATCTTTAGGTCTGCATGTCATTTGACTCTGTTACACATGGGAGTGTAGGAAGTAAGTTAGAAGGCAGAGGGCTGGATGGTAAGATGGTGTGGTGGGGTGAGAACTGGTGAAGGTGCACATAACAGATGGTGTGGGTGTGTGTTGAACTCTCATCACCTATGGCAGTCAATTATTTATGGCTTTCAACGCACACAGTTTGGTGTATATCATAAGTAAGATCAGTCTATCTTTGGATGAGATAAAGAAGGGGGCAGCTGTGGATGAACTAGAGGGTTGGTAGGGGGTTTTAGTGCTATCTAACCAAGCTGACTACCTGGTGATACATTTTGCAATTGTTGATCAACCCCAAAAAGTCAAATGTGCTAGATGTGTTGTCAAATAACCCAAAACAGAGTTACAAGCTGAATTGTGTTGTGCTTGTCGAGATGGCAGAGGAAAATTATCATGGTGTGCTTGTAATGGTGTTGATAAACAAGACAGTTCATTTCAGGCCCATGTGCTTGACATCTGTGGTGGGCAAGATCATAGAGAAAGTAATGAAAGTCAGGATCATGAGTTGCCTAAAGGTAAGCGGCCTGATAAATGCAAGGCAACATGGCTTTACCAGGGGTAGATCCTGTCAAACAAACTTGATACAGTGTTTTGACATGGTCACCAAGGAACTGAATCAGGGCAGAGCAGTAGATGTCGCTTATCTGGACTTCAAGAAGGCATTTGACTCCATGTCACACAGGAGACTGCTATATAAGCTGTCATGCCAGGGCTGGGGAAGAAGGTGGCTAAAAGGATGGGAAACTGGCTTAGGGACAGGAAACAGAGGGTCATTATAAATGGGGTGGCATCTGGATAGGCTTGCAATAAGATGGACACTCCGGAAGGGGTAGAAACAATGCAGAGAGATTTAGGGATGGTCGAGACATGGTCAGGGAGGTGGCAGCTTCATTCAACACAGACAAGTGTAAGATCATGCATCTTGGATACAGGAACCAGAGGGCAGGGTACTGTATGGGGGGCCAAGACATGGTAGTAACAGAACAGGAAAGAGACCTAGGCATTACTATATCTATGGACCTGAAGGTGGAAAGGCACTGCGAGGGAGCAGTGGCTCGAGGTAGCAGAAAGCTGGGCTGCATCAGAAGGGGGATTACCAGTATAAAAAGGGAGGTCATAGTACCCTTATACATTTTTTTTATTTATTTTTTTATTTATTAAATTCTCAGATTACAAATACCTTTGAGGAGAAACTGCTCGTTTACAAAGGTTCCACATCAAAGGATGAGGGTCAACATACATACAGAGGTAGTAAAAGAATGCACAATAAACAACCAAAACAACTAAAAGAAAAAATAAAGATACTCAGTTATAACATACATTGGGATAATATTCATATAACTAACAGCTTGAGTAGGCAGCTGGCTGCGGTAACAATAAGAGATAGAGGGCACCATAGGCAGTTAGTATTGCAGGCATGCGACCGGGAGAGGAAGTTGGCAGGCTAATGGGCCACTGTCCAACGGTGGTGGAAAATGTCTTGTACCAGTGGAGATGCAAAGCAGGAAAGGAGTCACAAGGAAGGCTTGGTGCTAGAGGGAATGAGACTGGGAAAGGGCGGGCTGTGAGACATGAGTGAGCTGGGAGGTGTTTAGAGAGATCTCTGTTCAGAGAAGCAGTCACATTGAGTGGCAGAGGTGAGGTAAAGTTTGAGATTCCTTTTGAAGGGTCCAAGTGTAGTACAGGAAAGTGCTTCTTTATTGAGGGAATTGAACCACTGAGCAGCTCTATAGATAAAGGACCGCTGACCCATGCATCTACTCAGACTGCATTTGGAGTATGGGGTCCAGTTCTGGAGGCCACACCTAAAAAGGATGTGGGGAGGCTGGAGTGAGTTTAGAGGAGGGCAACGATTATTGTTAAGGGGCTTATCCACTTGTACTATGAGGAAAGGTTGTTAAGAATTGAACATGTACTCCCTCAAACAGAGGAGGAAGATGGGGGACATGATGGAGATATTCAATTACCTTAAGGGTATAAATTGTGTGCCGGGGAAAGCAACTTCTAACTGAAAGGGAATCATAGGACGAGAGGGCATGGGTTGCCGATTGAGGGTGGACAACTCAAGGGTAACATTAGAAAGTACTATTTCACAGGAAAGGTGGTGGATAAATGGAATAGACTCCCAGAAGAGTTGGTTGTAGAAGCAACAGTGGAAGACTTCAAAAGGGCATGGGACAGACACAGGGTATTGTTGAGCGTGGTTGTGGGGGTGCATGTCCTAGCAGATAGCTATAGAAATGGGCAGACTAGGTTGGCCTGTTGGTCCTTTCCTGCCATCACACTGCTATGTATCTATGTATCTATAAACTGGCTGTGAGGGATACCTGTGCCATTGTGAAATGTCACTGCTATGTAGTTTTGTTGCCACTATCAATGTTTTGTGTATCCATTTTATTCATGTTTTAATAAGTGCCATTACTGTATGTGTTCACAGTGACATTTCATTTATCTTTCACTATTATTTGTAACATTGTTTTCCAGTTCAGGAATGAAGTACTGGCAAATATTCCAACACTGCCAGCAGGTGATGCTTCTACTCAAATACTAGATACAGCACCGTCAACATCTGATAACAGGATCAATGACGCTACGTCTCAGATCATATACTCAAGTTACTGTATGGATACCTCGTTTGACACAAGTATGACAACTTCAGACATCAGTACACTGAGTACCTGACTATGGCTGAAGGTAATGATGACTCCATGGTCTGTGAAACAATGTGTAGTAGCACACAGTGCACTTCTCAACCAGAATCAACAGTGAAGACTACCCGCAATGTCAGATGCCAAGCCAATATTAGAGTGCCTCAACATATACGGTGCATTCAGGTCATAATACTAACACAATTAACAAAGCCATCAGTGTCCACTGTGTCAATCGGGGTGCAATGCATGCTCCTGGCTGATGATACCACACATATTACTGAGGACGATGGCTGGCCAGAAGTGAATGATGTTGGGGACCTCTGTGAGGCAGCAGCACACAGCAATGATTTAAACGATCTGGATTACCACCCATCCAATGACAATGCTGCAGATACATCAGACACATATGATGAAGTACAATGGGATCTAGAGCACATATGGAGTTTGGGAAACCAGATGTCACTGGACTTGATGAGCAGTATTTCCTCATGCCAGAGCATAGTCTGGCATTGCTTTTTCACCATTGTAACAAGTGTGGTAGGCCGACCGAATTTTACATCTCGCGCATACTGGGTACTATGATTGTTGTTAACTCCATATGCAAACAGGGCCATCTTCATGCATGGGAGAGTCAGACTTTAACTGGAACAATGCCTTGGGGAGACGCTGCACTTGTGACTTCCATATTTTGTTCTGGATTGACTGCTGCCAATGCAGTGTGTGTCATGCAACACATGCATGTACTAGTGTTTTCTCTGCTTACTTTTCATAAATTGCAGCGATCAGACGTAATCTCAGCAGTTAATGCAGTGTGGCAACATCAACAGACTGAGTCACTGCAGTCCTGCCACCAACAGGAACTAATCATTGGTGGAGATGCAAGATGTGACTCTCCAGGTCACACGGCAAAATATGGTTTGTATACGATCATGGACCTAGAGGTAAAGAAGGTTGTGGACCTGCAACTTATACAGGTAATAAACTTGAAAAGCAGATCAATTTAATAATTTGTAGCATTTGTGCATACATTCCTTTGCACAGAATTTTAGTCCTAAGTGTCAACGCATAAATGTGGTTACCAAATCATGCCTGTTAGCATCTCATGACAACCACACAGCCTGTCACCTTACCTTGTTTTCTACCACTTGGGTGGATATGATTAGCACTTGAGACTGTGTCCAACTTGTCATGCAACAACGTACATGGTACATTTGCCAGGGTAAATAGCCCTTCAAGAATGACAGGGGTGGTGGCCAGCTGCAGCCTAGGCCACTAGCTGCACACTATAGCACAATCAATAGACATTCTGGCCTGTTTCTGATGCCAGATTCGTGTGTGTGTATGTTTGTAACAGCACTTGACTGCTTAAGTACACTCTCAAGCTGTGTATCATGCCTTACAGGTGTGACAACCACCATTGGGTGACATGTTGAGTACTGAGAGCATCAGTAATACTATTGTGGCCTTCAGAAGAACACTGTGGTACTTTTGCTTCCTGACAGACGTTTCAGCGGACATCACGTTATTATTCAGATCTGCCGTATATGTATACCATTGCAGTGCTGCTGCTAGCTGTGGTGTTTGAATTTTCATTAAAGACACACTTCATGTTCTGTCTATTCACAGTGCTCACAGATAAAAAATTCAACCGCTATGGAGCTGGAGGGCCTTAAGAGAGGAATACAGTTCCTTGAGAACAATGGCTGCAGAATAACTGAGCTTGTCACTGATAGACATGTGCAGGTGAAAGCCTTTATGAAGCATGAGAAGCCAAATATGAAGCACTACTTTGATGTTTGGCACATGTCTAAAGATAAAATTGTTATTGCCAGTTCTAGCCTTTATCAACAATATTTCTTGATTCAAAAACAACTGTGTCCTGTCAAGAACATGTTATACTTGAAAATTATGAAGGGTAGGCTGGCCCGCCGGTGCAGTGGTTTGATTTCTGCTTATGACACCGTGACCCGGTTCGAACAGTGTCCCGGCCATCGGCTGGGCTGGCTGGGGGAGAAGGATTGAGCATTTGATGACTGCTCTCCTTCTCTGGGGGGATCTAGTGTTTGGAGCAACGTGGACACCTAGTGGTGGCTGGGTGTACTGTGTGCCGACACCACACGTAGGCTCAATAGGACGACTTGGATAGGGAGTTGACAGAGCAGGTTAGAAGGGTCTGTAGGAAGGGGAACACAGTAGTGTTAGGGGACTTCAACCTCCCTGGTGTTGACTGTAAGTCCAGGTACATTACCAGGCTAGACAGAGTGGTCAAGGGTTAAAGAGAGCTGAGACTGGCACAGGGAATTAGGGATGTGGGTAAAGAACTTCTTCTGCTACATAGGAGAAAGAAGAAGGAATAATAATTTTATCACTTGGCAAGAAATGCTGTATCATCATTGTACAAGGACTGATTAACAGCACTGAGTAGTATGATAAAATATAAAAGTATTTTTTCAATAACATACTGATCCAAATGCCACTGCACATGAGAAGAAGAGAGACATTTTTGTGTTTTTTTCCCCATTTTGACAAGGCTTCAGAAAGCATGTTCATCAGTCAAAGATGTTTTGCTGTCAGTTTTGCCTGGTGGGCCACTGGGACACTTTCAAAGGGTACACCTGTAGTTTAATGGGCAAAGAAAAAAAACACTCCCCCATCAGGCATTTAAAGTCCACTCCTCTTTCAGTTTCAGGATTCTTTTGTTTCATTGTGACCGATGGCAGCACCCTCCATCGCTACAGGCTTCATTTATCCTGTGTCTGTGGCCACAGGTCTCCTTCTTCTGTTTTGTGTTTTCTCCATGTTCAGTCACATTGTTCCGTGGCCGTTTCACTCATTCTTTTCTCGCTCTTTATCCCCCCCAACCCCCTGTGCTCTGTCCCGATATCACCTCTGGTTTGCTGCAGCTACTACTGGTCTCCAGATTCCCCGGCTTGTATACACCATTTTGGTATTCTTTTACAGCTTCTTCCTAAGCTACTTTTATCAAAGGGATCATTCCCATGGCACCTATATGAGTATAACTCTCCTCTAGGGTTCCTCACCATCCAACCCCTATAGGGTGGTATATCCCATGGATAAAGAGGCAAACAGCAACAATGTATCTAGTTACATAAGCATACATCATAGCAAGTTCCATAAGAACATTAAAACATGTTTCTTCACAAACAATTGTTTTTTATGTCATGCTGCATTACTGCGCCGTGAATTAATCCATGGAGAGTGGCAAAGTTGGCATCCATGCAGTATGCTATACTATTTTTATTTGTTCTGGTCCCTGCTTGTTAATGGTGAGATGCTTTTTTCTTCCCTTGATTCCCATGTCATAACTGTTCACATACGAATATACTGGAAGGTTCACCAACAAGGTTCTGGAATAAGAGCAAATTAATGTTGGCACTCAGGATAATGCAGGTGGCTCACAATTGGAAGACATTCTGCAAGTTATTCACCACTCCTGACCATGATAACAGGATGTGTCTGTAGCAATGGGTGTGCCAATCACAATGGTGGGTAAACTGCAAGAATGGTTACTGCTGTTGTAAACTGTGCATTTCAAATCATGGGAACTGATCAGCATAAAGCAGTAAAGTACATACCTTCATTCTCTATTCTACTGTCTCAATCACCAAACAATTTCTATACTAGTAGTGGCACAATGACTAGTTGTGTTACTGAAATTTATGCTTTTCATTGTTTGAAACATAGGTTTAGCAAAGAAACTAGACGCAGCATCAAAGAGGAAGAATTGTGGTGACATTCAACTGTGGATTAAGTCGATCACCAATCACATGTTTTTGGTAGCCTCAGGTAGTGGTGGTGATGCCGAGGTCATTGAGCAGAAGTGGCTGAGCATTTTGAATCATGTTTCCAATGTCCTTACAGGACATGGAGATAAGTTTCATGAGTATCGTCATGGTGAGCTTGTCCAAGACAAGAAATGGATTTCAGAAGGTGAATGTCTAGGCTGCTTTATGCACACCAAACTTTTGGTGTGTCACTGTTCAAGCTGGCAATTACATTGACTGGAAACCCATAATTTCATCCTTTTTTCTAGGTAGCCGGCAACAAAACTACTGTCAGTAGTAGTTGCCAGTCCATACCTTCTGCATGACATGATGTAGATTTCACCAAGTTATCAAATCTATGCACTCGAGGTCTTCCATGGAGTTGTGTGTAATTTTGCACCAAAGTTTTTTCATTTTTTCTATCCGGCATGCATGCAAGGTACTTGTTGGATGATGACATTCACTAAACACACCCTGTAATATAATACATTCCGACAAAATACTGTATGAAACTCACTGCACTGTTTCATGTTTTCAGACACCTTGTGGCAGGTCTTTATTTCAATGAGAATGTGGACCATACTGTGGCATTAACAAAACGGGGAGAAGCAGCACCGTGTAGCATTCCCAAAATCAAGGATATCAAGAGAGCCTGTAGCAAAACCAATAAAGACACCACCGACCTTCCGTAAGTGAATAACCTTTTTGGATACGCTGTTAGCCACCACAACAGCAAGCCCATTTTCAACACCTCTAGCTTTGTAAGATCCTCCTGTAATCCCTGCCATTACTGACTCCATCCTCACCAGGATGGACAATGGCAAAATCACCTCAGCCATATTTTTCGATCTTCACAAGTTCTTGTTCTTTTTCATGATCTGTTTACTTCCCTTATGTGCTGCAGGATCCGCCACTACTGTCACATGCCACTCCACCATCATTTGCCGCACTACGTATTCTCAACGCTTCACTGAATTATGGAACTCCCTAACTACCCTACTTTTTAATCCTCCTCCTTCACTATATCAACACTGCCCTCTCCAACTATCTTTCACCTAGCTATTCATGACACCACCCTCCTTAATTCCCAGCCACTAGCCTACACATATCCTACACATCCAGAACCTAACCATCTCTGACCATCCTTTAAGCTTCTCTAGGTCTCTCGTCATTTTCTGCACCCCTTCCGGAGCATCCACCATGTTGCAGATCTTGGTGTAATCTGCAAACAGGCAGACATTTCCTTCCAACCCCTCTGCAATGTCACTAATGAAGACATTGAACAGGACTGGTCCTAGTACTGATCCCTGTGGTACCCCACTGGTCACTCCCCTCTGCCCAGATTGTACCCCATTTACCACCACCTTCTGTCTCCTGTCTTTTATCCAGTTCCTAACCCAGTTCACCACCTTGTCTCCCATGCCCACACTACCCATCTTGTTAATCATCCTTCTATGTGGTACAGTGTTGAAGGCTTTCCTGAAATCCAGGGAGACAACATGTACTGCCCCTCCTAGATTCAGTTCCATAGTCACCCAATCAAAAAAAAAAAAGGTTACATTTGTTTGACATGATCTTCCTGCTGTGAATCTGCCTTGCCTCAGATCCTGAGCACCACTGGATTCCAAATGTGCCACTATCCTTTCTTTCAGCAGTGTCTCCATTATCTTTCCCACTGCTGAGGTGAGGCTGACTGGCCTGTAGGTCCCCGCCTCCTCCCTACTGCCGTTTTTGTGCAGTGGGACTACATGTGCCCTCCTCCAGTCCTCTGGAAAGACACCCGTATTGAGTGACTCTGTGAACAGGGTCACCAGAGGTGCTGCTAGTTCCCTTCACAGCTCCTTTAATATCCTCGAGTGGATGCCTTCTCTCTCCACCATTGCCTCTCTAACCCAACTGTGGTCCTTGACCCGCCCCCTTGTTAGTGAATGCTGAGCAGAAGTATTTGTTCAGTATTTCTGACTTGTCCAGATCCCCCTCCTTACACTCTCTGTTCTCCCCTTTGAGTCTCACAATCCCCCCTTGTTTTTCTTCTTTCACTGATGTATCTATAAAACGCATTATCCCCTTTGTTTACAGACTGTGCTAAACTCTCTTCTGTCTGCACCTTCGCCATCCTAACAGCCTTCACTGCTTCCCTTAGACATTCAATGTACACCTCCCTGTCCTCTTCCCTTTGGCTCCCCTTATATTTCCTGAAACTTACACTTTTAGCCCTGACTTTGTCCCTCACCTCTTTGGAGAACTATAGTGGTTTCCTTCTTCTTTTCCCTTTGGCCACTATCCTAACACATTAGTTTGTTATATCCACTATGGCTCTTTTCAGTTTCTTCCATTGTTCTTCAACCTCCTGTACTATCTCTCCCTTCCTCAGGACTGCTTGTATACATCTACCCATTTCAGTAAAATCTGCTTTCCTGAAATCTAATACTCTTGCCCTTGTATGGCTTGACTGAGTCCATGTCTCCATGCTGAACCACACCATGTGGTGCTCACTGGACTCCAGCTGCCCTTCCACTTGCATTTCTTTGACTCTGTACCCATTGGTCCATGCCAGGTCTAGAACTGACTTGTCCCTGGTTGGCTTATGCACCACCTGCCTGAGTCCAACCCCCTGCAGGGATTCTAGGATGGCTGTGCTTCTGGCTGCAACAGCCATCTAGGGGGCCCAATCCACATCTGGTATATTGAAATCCCGCAGTAGCAGGATTTCACGCTTAGCTGCCATGTCGAGTATGTTCTTCAGTAGTTCCCTGTCTACTTCCTCCATCTGTACTGGAGGTCTGTAGCCCATCACTGTGCATATTGCTGCTCCATTCTCTGGTCCCAGGGTGATCCATATTACCTTGGCCTCCCTGTCTTCCCTGAAGTTCTGTAGCCTTTATACCAACTCTGATGTACAGGGCCACTACCCCACCCTTTTTACCCTCCCTGTCCCTCCTGAACAATGCATAGCCTGGTAAATTGACTTCCCTGCCATGATTAGCAGAGTACCATTTCTCTGTTATTGCTGCTATGTCAAGGTCTGCATCTGCTAACAAGGCCTCCAGGTGTGGAACCTTATTTCCTAGGCTATGGGCATTCGTTAGCATGACCTTCCATATTTTACAGTCTTCCCTCACTCTGGTCTTGTTCTCCCTCTCCAGCATCTTCCCCCCACCCCAGTTTCCTTTCTTATGTGCTCTTGCCCACCCTGTATCACTCATTATACATTCTTCACCTCCCTGCCCCCTTTCGCTGTTCCCGTAGTCAACTTATGTTCCTGCTTGTTCCCATGGGGGGGATTCCTAAGACTTCTGACCCTCCTAGTTCTCACCCCTGCCCTTCCCTACCCCCTTGCATACTCCCCCTCATCCTCAAAGGTTCTGCCTTGGATTACATATAAATAAAATAAATAAATAAAAAAAAGAAAGTTCAGGATTTTCTCCATTAGTTTGCCGTCATTAAGTAAGTAGTCTTTGTGACACTGTCTGAATGCTATTGATCACTAACATTCTTCACTTTCTGTATTGTTCAGGTTACATCAGGGACATTTATTCCGAGGTCATATCTTTGCGATCCGAGTATCCCTCATATGCTGCAGCTCGCATGGTTTACTCCGGCACTGTTGTCCCCCAACCTATCACATCCAAGTTTGAGAAGCCAGACAAGAAGCAGCTTGTTGAGAAGCATTGCTCCAGATTTCCAACACTCTTGGAAGTGACCAACGTAGTCAGACACAAGGCAGCAATAGCAACAGCAGTAGACAACATTGAATAGTGCTTATTGCAGCACTGTGCTGTCATTGTGTGAGACAGTTGTGGGACATCATTACTCTTTTCATGGTTGGTGAACTGGTACCTCAGTAAATGGATTGAGTTCTATGACTTGTTCAGCTTGTATGGCTACTAATCAGTTTTCCAAATCCAATTTATGACCAAACAATTTGTACTGGAGATTAACAACTGATGTAGTATGACTTTGGCTAAAAGATCCAGTTTTGTTGTTACTTGCCACTAGTTCAGCACTTCTGGTGTTCATTAGACAATGGAGGTGGTGCGGTTGATTTGGGTGAACAAGGGGGTTAAAAACTGCTCTATTGGCTTGTAAACTTCATTTTACCATATGATGGGAGGTGTGGCGACATCAAAACATTTGCGACTATGAAATGTTATTAGTGTACCATGTTTTTGGTACATACAGTAGCTTCTCATGAACCACTACTGAACATATATAGACATACCACTTTTCAACTGTTCCAATACTAGATTTCATTATCTGTTTTACTTATAAAGTGCCCAAGTCCTGTGAAAACAATGTGCTGCTGTCCTCTCCTAAATGAAATGCCTCAGAAAATGTCCACCACCCAGCCGTTCCACTGCCCTTTACTGCATGGCAGTATCAACACCATCCAACTAGCATGGGTGACCCTGCAACGCAATGTACCCTGAACACCCTCACCTCGCAGATGTGCCCTGTGACACGTGTCCCCCCACACATCACTGTAGCACAGACACAACCACCCCTACCTAAAAGCAGGTCCAGGGTGCTGTGATGGCCAATGGCAGAGCACTTTACACACCACCAACGCCGTTTTCCTTCTCACTTACGCAGGTACGACAATGCAGTTCGAACACAAACATCACAGACATCAGCAGCCTATGATGTGGCTAGGTGTGTGCCTTATGCCATCGCAGGGAGCCCATAAAAGTACAGTGGTATGGTGGTGGTCTCAACCCCACAGTAATTGTCGTGACCGTCACAGCTTTTGTACCCTATCGCAGCACAGATACATGGTGGTAGCTGCGTTGCTGTTTGTATTGTTTGTATTTGTTTGTTTTTATTGCAGAATTTGTTACTTACAATATATATAGTATATATAGTATATGGGCAGGATTCACAAAAGTGGTGCACCCAGCGCATCCGAAATGCGCTGGTGCATCTCCAATAATCACTGAAAGGCAATTCTGGAAGGGGTCCGATGCGCTGGCACAACCCACCACGCGCCAACACATCGCAGCTGCACCGCACGAAGCCAGCAATGATATGTGGTGCATCTGGAGGTGCTGTGAAGGGGGCGTGCCCATGCATAACCAAATTGAGGCAGTCCAGAGAAGGGCAACCAAAATGGTGCAGGGACTGCATCAGAAAACATATGAGGACAGATTAACAGAACTCAATATGTATACCCTAGAGCAAAGGAGGGAGAGAGGTGATATGATTGCAACATTCAAACACCTTAGGGGCATTAACAAGGTGAAAGAGTCTAACATGTTTCAGTATAAGAAAAATAGCAGGACAAGAGGACACAGCATGAGATTAGAGGGAGGCTGATTAAGGGGTAATGTGAGGAAGTTCTTTTTCACAGAAAGGGTGGTGGATGCATGGAATGGCCAATGTCAGGAAGTGGTGGATATGAATACAGTGCAGGGCTTCAAACAGGTATGGGATAGGCATATGGGAGCAATACAGATGAATATGAATAGATAAGCCATTGACAGAGCAAAGGCTGATGGCACATACATAAGGTAGAAAAAGAAATGGGCAGACTGGATGGGCCTTGCAGTCCTTATCTGCCATCAACTTCTATGTTTCTATACCAGGTGCAGCCCCATTCACAGCCCAAATCAGCAGCGCATACCTGGGGCATGCCCGGGTATGCACCACAGAATGATAAGTCTACTTCTTCCAGACTTAAGTGGGTGGCCAACCACAGGCAGGCTACCATACTACAGACAGCAGCACGGCAGCCTGCACACCTTGGTAGGCAAAACACCACCAGCCCACTGCACTAAACCACTTGACACACGTTCAGGCTGCAGATGGTACAGTTCATCCCCCTACAAACACAGGCCCTGGTTAGAGTCTGAAGTGGTGCCTGGTGGTATAGTGGTCCCCCCTTCCCGCTTGAAACAGTACTGGCCCCGTAGCATACCATAGTATGAGCCCTGGTGGTCCAGTGCTCCCCCCACCCACTCAGGCACCACACCATGCCTGCCAGCACAGTACATGTCCAATAGCAGTGGGCAGCACAGCCCACCCACACACCTCCATGGCTGTCTGCCAACTGTACAGTCTGTGACAGACTGGCCATTGTACTGTACACATCCCATTGGTTGTCCATGTCGACAAATGGTCATGCAGCACCTACTGTAGGCTATCATTCACAACTTGTCAAGGTTGTGAATGACAGCCTACATGTACTGTGCTGGCACGCAGGGTGGGGTGCCTGAGCGGGTGGGGGGGCCACTGGACCACCAGGGCTCCTACTATGGCATGCTACGGGGCCAGTACTGTTACAACTGGGGAAGGGTGACCACTATGCCACCAGGGCAGGATGTGGGTCATCTAATTCACTAAATGCAGAGCTTATTGGCTGTTGCTGTTAGTTATTCAGTGGTACTGTGTGTCCTACCCTAGGACAATATCAGGGTTCAGATCTGAGTGTACCCTGTGCAGATTCAACCTGAGTTTACTGCCTAGCATTGAATGAATGTGCAACACCACTGCTTTTGCATTCCATGCAGTTTGCAACAGTTTCTGTACTGCCTACAGGGCTGGCTTGGGTCATGATGAAGAGCAACTATGGATTTCAACGTGGGGGAAAGGTGACACATATGGAAGGACTGGTAATTCTGTGTGTGGATGGTGGAGTCTGCAGCAATTGTAGGTGTAGGAAGTTGGTGAGATGCTAAGCTTGCGATAGAGTATGGGTGGGACACTCAGCCTGCTCGGGCAATTACGGAGTCAGTGCTGGTGGCATTACACTCTGCTAGCTAGGTGGACAATCAATGCGCCGCTGCTGGAAGTTTTAAATTCAGCCTGCTTTTGACCCTGCAAGGTGACAACAATATGGGAAAGGACATTGCATGGTTGGTAAGTAGAGAATCAGACAAAGGGCGCAAATCTACAGCATGATAAACATGACAAACTCCAGCACACTCATTGGAGCATTGAGGCACCTTTGAAATGTTTGCTTTCTGGGTGACAGCCTGCATCATTGACCAGATCATCCATGACTGGCTGCATTCTTATTTACAGCCACCTCATTGGCAGCTGTTCTGACAGTCCTGTAGGGTGCCTGGCGCATTCAGCCAGACGCATCACAGCAAGGTGCATGCAAATGGGTCCATAATGACATGCAAATGGCCCCATTGCACCTTGCATGCCTAATGGCCCCATTTGCATGTCTGTGACTGTGAATGGTGGTTTTGGGTGCAGCGCATCCTGAAATGCACTGACGCATTGGGTTCCCAGCCTGACATGGGTGTTGCGCTGGCACAGCCTGGGCCAGGTGCACCTGTAGTATTTACAGATGGGATGCGCTGGGGGCATTTCCCCAAGCATCCTCTGTGAATGCCACAGTATGCGCTCAATGCATCTCCACTGTGCCAGGGCAGTTGAGGTGCGCTGGATGCATGTCCTTTGTGAATCCTGCCCTATATGTATATGTATAGTGAGCCGGGTCAATGGTCAATGGTGCGTGTTGATCTTTGCAGTCCCTATGTCACCAAAATGAGTTCATAACATATATTTAGTTTCTCCTCGCTGTGTGCCATTACATAGGGACAATGTGATTCATTGCTTGCCTATCCAGTAAGGTTTTACTTACATCTTTTTCACTGCTTTTAGCCATAAGCAGTCTGTTTGTCTAGTAAATGTTCCTGTGTTGTAATTATACGTAGCTCATAAACACATTTTGGTTGTTCAGGAGATATTCATGTTTGTGGCTGGATGCTACTGTGTATTCTCCACAAGTGTACCAAACCATTTACAATCAAATGAAAGGAGAGTTTATTTATTTATGTATTTAAAATTGTTGACCGGGAAAGGCACACTGAGCTGAGGCTCATTTCCAGGTGCGGTAATGAAAAAGACATGCTACTATGTTTTCACAAGTCTAATGTTTGAATGAATGATATTTCTTTCCGAATGTCTTTTGGTGTGTAGAGATTGTTCCAGTATGTTTTTGTGTTCTGTACCATAGTAAATATTCCTAGTGTTGACTGAAAAATCTAATACCTTCATTGTCTATATTCTGTAATATTCTTATATGGGATAGTGTATGGGTCACTATGCACAACAAGGCTGTTCTCCACTGAGTGGTTACTATGCAGACCAGATGACCTCGAGAGCAAAGTGTATGGTGTCTCCAAAAGCACATGAAAATATAGTTTCATACTTTTGTTTCTTTTTTCATAAGCAGTCAACTCAGTGTTGCCTGCCGATAGTTAGACCTGGTTGCTAGGGCACGCTGCGTTGTTGCTAGGTACCTGGCTTCCCTATACTTTACTCTCACCCCTTTCAATTGGTTGTTTTAGGGCTCTGGGCAGGGTTTGGAAATATATAGTTTGGTATCTTTCTTCTTCCTTTTTTTCTATGCCATCCTCCGAGGAACTGTCTCCAGCAGCCACCAGTAATCCAAGCTCTACTTCCTATCTTAGACACTTCCTCATCCTGGCACCAGACCGGTGGAACTCAAGGCTCAGAACACCCCAAGATGGGGCCACCTTATCCACACAGGGTACTCTATCTGAAATGTAGTGTGCCCGTCTGGCCTTAGGCAAGGAGAAGAAAGTGCCCCATGTCTGGAATATGGCTACAGGGGCGGTGGTCCCATCACCTATCCCAGAGGAATGAGGATTTTCAAATGTAGTTGCCACCCCAACAGAGTGTGATGTGTAATGATGTATGTGAGAGCCTGGTCACTTACATCTGCTGTCACTCCTCCCCTCTTACGCGACTCAGTTCCCACGGTAGGAGAGCAGTCTATCAGATGCTCAAGCCTCTCCCTCCCCTGTCGACCCCAGGCACCCAGGCTCATTCCCAAACCCAGGGTGCCTGCATGTCATGAAGTATGGCATCTAGTACCTCAACTCTCGGTGCCACCAGGCCAGCTGTTAGCTTTCTTCTTCATGTCACATTTTTCCCAGTGTACAGCACTATTCATGTGTCACCGAAGCACGATGCTATCTGGAACACAGTGCAGGAAGCATGCTGTTGGCATGTAACCCTGACAATAAGACTGCTGGCAGCTTAAAGAGAAGTTCAACAGAAACATCAGCAGAGCATAAGTATCTTCCAGAAATGTTAACTGATTATACATAGACACACCAGATAGGTAGAAGGAAATAAAAATGTATTTAACATTTTATTTTCAACACACCACAGAATGAGACCTACATTGTACATGCAGTACTATACCTCATGAGGTCAATACAGGTAGAATTAACACTTTATTTACAGAATAACCCTGCAGGTGTATTCAAGAACTTTTGACAAACAAGACTGTTTTAAATGGAAAGACAGCTGGAAATGGTATCAAGTACTGACGTCAACTGGCAATCATGCCATTTTAGAAAAGTGTGGTGAACTGTTACATAACCCTTTCTTTTCTCAAAAAAACCCAAAAAACACTAACAAATCATGACAATATATTGAAGGCCAAGCTAATGTGTAGTAAATGAGCAATACGCAGTGCTGCACTGTTGAGAACAAAATTTCAAATAGACTATGCCCTTCAATGAAACTGAGAAAAACAACTTTATGAAAGTCTGTTAAGTTTTTAATAAGTTCTAACTGTACCCTAATGATCTTCAGGGGCTGGTGGAGGCTTGACTCCTGTGTAGTGGTCAGATGGAAACTTGTCCCTGATGGATGAGACAACACAAGGGGGAAGTACTTTCCGGTTCCATCTCCCCAGCCTTTGCCAAATCCAGGTGACAAACCAGTGGTATGCAACATGGCGATATGTCCTGTGAACAGAGACAAAAAAAGTTATATCAGCTTCGATAAACGAATATGTTATCAGATGTATAAATTGGAAACAAACATTAACATAATGCTTGTTCAAACTGTAGCATCAACTTGTTGAGTACTTTCAAACGGTGCCATTAAACATGAACTATGCAATGTGACCATTTGCATGTCATTATTGCACCATTTGCATGAACTTTCCATGGCTGCACACAAAACAAATGTAAGGGGCATCATAAAAGTGCGCTATGACCACAGAAGACAAAACATCCCCTCCTAGTGTGTTGGCATACCCTAGCCACCCACCCATAACACCATTTGCCATACAGACCTCACCATAGTATCCATGGTACTGCAATGGTACACCCCTCCAGGCCTGTAGCCCACATCCTGTTAAAACACACACAGTAAACTCCATGGTAGGCTGCTTATACTCATCTCCATGCCTGTAACAATGACTGCCATAAAGTAAAATCACAGGTAGTCCAGTGGTACCACCCTCAATGCCACAACCTGATCGCTATGAACTACTACTGCCAACAGTATCCCAGCTGGTCCCATGGACCACCACCCCCCTAACCTACGTAGGCAAGCACACCCCACACCCCTCCCACCCATACAGATGAAGCATTGGAAAAATGTTGTCAGGCAGCTACATCAATCCTGCACACCAAGATGGATGCCCGGTGACTCACATGTCAGTGAACGGCAGCATACAGTATGCCTATGAGCCCATTATTATACCATGTTGAAAAAACGGCTTGCAGAGTGTGCACTGTTAGTTTCATTCACCACTTTGTCAATCAATCAATCAATCAATCAGAACTTTATTTGTAAAAGGCACCTTTCTTGAACCAAGGCACCTGTACATCACATAATAAAAACAGTATTACTAAAACAATAAAATTAGTCCAAACCTAATAACATTTAAAAATCATTGTACGCATGTTTAAAAAGATATGTTTTAAGTGCTCCCTTAAAAGTTTGGACAGTCGGGCAGTCTCATACCTGACGAGGTAGAGAATTCCACAGGGTCGGGGCCATAAAACTAAAGGATCTGGCCCCAGAGGTCTTCAAACAGACTCTGGGAATCTCTAGCAATCCCTCGTCAGTGGATCGGAGAGAGTGGGAGGGACAGTAGGGACGAAGGAGATCTTTCAGGTAGCCAGGTCCCTGATCATGTAGGGCCTTATATGTCAGCAAACCGACCTTGAAGGTGATACGCCAGCATATTGGCAGCCAATGCAGTCCGAAGAGCACAGGCGTTATACGACTGGACCTAGAGGAACCAGTCAATAGCCTGGCTGCCACATTCTGCACTAGCTGCAAGCAGTGACTATCAACCCCCGGTAGCCCAAGATAAAGGGAATTGCAGTAGTCAAGACGGGAGGTAATGAAGGCATGGACCAGGGTAGGAAGATCGTCAGGAGGAACCAGGTGCTTCACCCGGGCAATGTTCCCCAGGTGGTAAAAAGAGGCTTTGACAACTGCCGACACCTGTGATTTAAGTGTTAAACAGTTATCAAATACAATGCCCAGATTCTGCACCCGGTCTGAGGTAGTTAGCTGGACACCCCCAAGCCATAAGCCCGAGGGAGATCCCGCCAACAAACCCACCTCCTGGCGACCTGGGTCCACGACCAACACCTCAGCTTATTCCGGATTCAACCACAGCAAACTCACATTCATCCAGTCCTGGATTTTGGCAAGACAGTTGTTAAAAACCGAAAAGGCAGCATCTTGGCCAGGTGCAAAGGACATGTACAGTTGAGTACCAGCTGTATAGCAGTGAAAACTCAAACCGTACCACCTAATGATCACTCCCAATGACAGCATGTACACCACAAACAACATGGGTGCCAAAATGGAGCCCTGCGGCACCCCACAGGATAGGGGGAATGATGTTGAGGAAAAAATCCCAGACACCACCCTCTGAGTCCTACCCTCGAGGAAAGATCAAAACCAACTGACGACTGTACCAGATAGCCCACAGATAAACCGCAGGTGCTCCAATAGCACACCATGGTCCACGGTGTCAAATGCCTCAGAGAGATCAAGAAGGACCAAGATAGAACAGGTCCTTCGATCTCTCTCTAGAAGGAGGTCATTTAGTACCCGGACCAGAGCTGTCTCGGCACTATGTCTCTTCCTAAATCTGGACTGGAGAGAATCATAGACATCGTGGCTGGTTAAATTATCATCCAACTATGACGTGACCACCTTCTCAATAACCTTTCCCACAAAGGGCAGGTTAGAGACAGGTCTGTAGTTAGCCAGACAGTCTGGATCCAAGGAGTGCTTCTTAAGAAGGGGCTGAACCATAGCCTCCTTCAGAGGATTTGGGAAAATCCCCCTCTCCAAAGACCTCCAGAC
The DNA here is from genome assembly GCA_016271365.2 of Neoceratodus forsteri. Lineage (NCBI taxonomy): Eukaryota > Metazoa > Chordata > Ceratodontiformes > Ceratodontidae > Neoceratodus > Neoceratodus forsteri. The sequence goes on along the minus strand of CM057453.1, from coordinate 1,317,942,974 downwards.
CATCTCAGCCAAGACCAGGCAGATTTTATCTACACAACCCACTAGGAGACGCGTAGGGCCTGGGTCCAAACCACAGTTGGTCGGACGCAATAATCGGATGACCATTACAATGTCATTGATTGTGGGAAGGCTGAAGTCGGACCACACAAAACAGGTGTCTGACATCTCCTGTTGGCCATCACAGCTCCCACTAGGGAGGGTCAAGCGGACATTGGACCTGATTGTGGCAACCTTATCTGAAAAGAATTGAGCAAGCTCCTCACACCATTCTTGAGAAAAGACTCTTCTGGGCTGAAGACAGATTGGATTGCACAATCTGTCCACAGTCCGGAAAAGCTGATCTGGTCTATTCTGTGCAGCAGCAATCTCTCTGGACAGGAATTCTGCCTTCTTACGAGAGATTGCTGATTGATAGACCACATAATGGTCCATCAAACTAAGTTTGTCACAATCCAGGCCCGACCTCCGCCAACATCTCTCTAATCTTTATCCAACTCTCCTCAACTCCCTTAGAGTCTCATCAAACCAAGGAGACCTAGGGCAAAGAGTGAGGGGACGAACATGAACAGGAGCAATGGAATCCAGGGCCCCTGCTACTGCCTTATTATAGGCAAGTACCAAGTCCCCTGGGTCCATGCAATCACTCGGTAAACCCAATAGGTCCAGCACCACCATCAGGCCATCTGGGAAAATACCCCTCAAAGGGAAGTACCAGACCATCTCCATGGGGCTGGCCTACTAGGGGTGGCCCCAAAACTGAACCCAATAGAATGATGGTCAGACTATCCGACTGGTTCCACCACCAGATCGGATATCTCCATCCCCAGTAGGAACACCAAATCCAATGAATGACCACCAATATAGGTCAGGGAGGAAATAACCTGTGTGAAGCCCAGTGAAATCATTAACTGGCAGAAGTCTTGACCAAACTGCGAGAGTTCATCATCGACAGGCATTGAAATCCCCCAGAACCAACCATCTGGGGGATCCCAATGTCAGGTCGACAATGAAGTCTGCGACTTCCTGCAGGAAAACATTCCCATCACCTGGTGGATGGTAAACGAGAAGAATCTTGCACCCCACACCCTCGCACATGATACATTCAAATGAGTTGGTAGTTCCCACTGGTACTTCCACTAGGCCCAGTTCTGATCTAAAACAAATGGCAACACCCCCGGCCCTATGATCCATCCTAGGGCGGTGTATCACTGAGTACCCGGCAGGAATTGCTGAAGCCAAAACTGGGCCAGCATTTCCATCCAGCCAGGTCTCGATGATGCATGCCAGGTCTGATGTTCCAACAAAATCCGCTATAATAGCGGTCTTGTTTTTAATGGACCTGGCGTTGCAGAACACCACCCGAGTAGGATGGCATCCGAGGATGACCGTGCTACCTGCTGACTACCAGCAGAACCCTTGGGTATGGGAACCAGCCAGGGAGGACCCCTTTCCTGGACCCATTTTGCCCCAGGGCGTCTCCTTGTCCCCACTATCCCTATCTACCCGCTCTTTTCCGGTCCCTCTCCAGGCCCAACCCTCGTCCTCCCCTTTTTCCTAGTAATCCACAGAGCCCTACACCATCTATACACCTCTGGTGACAGGGGAGGACAAAAGAATGGACAGAGGTCTCTGAGCCTGGAGGGGGAGAAATACCCAACCGTCCTAATACCATCCCAATACATATTTGCTGTGTTAACCAAATTCCAATAAATAAACAATCCCGAACTACAAATTTAGCCCATATCCAAACCCAGACATACAATAATTAACTATTTCAGAAACCATAAAATCAAATAAATACCCCCCGATCACCCACCTTCACAAAAGAAAAGATATAAATAATCAAATTCAAACAAAATTTTAACTGTAACTTAAGTCCAAAAATATAAAGTTTATGATGAAAAATAGAAAAAATAAAAAACAATTCTTCAGCTGCTGAAGGCCCTCTCACAGCCTCGGGAGGTCAGTAGAGCACAGGTACTCTCACTTCCTGAGCCCAAGAACTTTTTATTTTTAATTTATCATTCAACCCCCAAGCACTCTCACTACCAGGGGAACCAAAGAGGCACTCTCACTGCCATTCAGATGAAAGCAAAAGAAACATAAAATTATTTTCTTCTTCTTGAAGTTTGGTGGGGCTGTTTAAAAGGACTGGTCTCAGTACAAGTTAATCGGAGGAAGCAGAGAAATCCTGAAAATAGGCCAGGGATGTACACAGGCAGACCAGCAGAGAGTGAGAACTCCCCCCTCCACACCCCCAAACCGCCTAATCAGGCTCTATCACACCACCCAAGACCCACAGCCACAGATACCAGATACCCAGAGGCCAGACTAATAAGGTCTACCTCAGAATAACCTGAGAGTACCCCCCCAAAAAAAACCTCTAGCTCCCCAGAGGCAAAGTGAGGCAACTCCTGCTCAGTCCCGGGCAGTGTAGTCCACGATCACCCAGGCATAAGTGGGGGGGGGGGCCTCCCTCAACCAGTACACCATACAGGGCCTGCTTCCCCTAATTCAGTGCTGGACACTCCAAATTAGAAAATATAGTCAAAAGTAAAATCCCAAAAAGGAGGGCAACCGATCAATGAATCAGGTCCCCCACTCACAACACTTCGGAGTGATATCAGCAATTCAACCCATTGACACTTCACCAGTAGTCTTTTGGTCCTGAGCAACCCTGTCAGGTCCTCCAATCGATACCTCCCCTTAAAAGACCAGCAGATGATTATCCAGGTATCGAAGGTCGAGAGTAAATCCAACAGATCTGAATCGTGACACCAATCCAAGGAACGAGGCACTGAACCCCACAGTCAGTAAATGGCAAAATCCGTGGTAGATTTCAAATCCAGTAGATGAGCACACAAACAGCAACAGATGGAAAGTCAGCAGCTCCAGAGCACACCACGTAATAGCCAAGAGATCCCAACGGTATCGCTTGCAAACTCGGTGCACTCTTCCGTCATACCCATCCAACGCACCCGCTCCGGCACCGATTTGGAACCCGGAACCATGAAAAAAAGCCCGGTTTATTTAATCTATGGAGTTTTAGGAAAATGCAGAAAACTAAAACAAAATTAAACAATAGGGATACAATAGGGGCACACAAACACTAAACTAAGCAGCCAACAGCACGCCCAGCCTGGTGGCCATCTTTGTGGAGGAACTAATTCACAATGTTGTGATTGAAAGCTTACGCTACACACCGCAAGACCATTGGGCAACAGGGTCGACACAGGAGCTTACGGGTGTACTGTATGATGTCATTCAATGACAGATCATTCTGAAGCAAATGTGGTCAGTGCTCAACAATGCAGAGGGCTGGCTGTCAGTGCATGGCAGTAGTGGTAAACTGTATCACTGGACAGAAAAATGTCAAGTGGTAGTCACAGAGCAACATGTAGCTAACTGGCACACATAGGTATAAAGCTGCTGCTGTGTAGAGCAGAGGAATAACCTTCCAGCATGCACACTTCATCAACACGCAACCTACATGGTTACTAACTTTGAATCCATTGTATGTCATGCAGAACTGGCATCCATTCTGTGAAAAGGATGTCAAACTGTAATAGTGGAAAGTAATCGACTACAACCAATACATCTACACAGTCAAGCGTGAAATAAACTGAACCAGATATCTGTATGTGTGTTTAGGGTATACACAGTAATACACAGCAATAACCTTCTGGACTCGACAGTGTGAGGGCAAAGCCATTGAAACACATAAAGCAGTTGATACTGCGACCGACAAAGGAAACTAAAACTGCAGTGATGGGATGCATTGTTTAGTAACTCACCACCTGCCAACCATATATGTAAAGGGAGAAAAACTTACTCATTCCTAGGGATGCTGTCATCAAGTGGTCCTTCAAGTTCCAGATACTCAAAGAACGACAACCCAATGACACAGGAGTTGAGACAGTTGTCTGTAAAGATTTCATGTTCCGTGATACAGGTCAGTTCTTCATTGAGAATTATATCAGACACTGGATGAATTTCAGTGCAGCAGACACACTCAAGATCTGACTCCATCCCCTTGCAGTTACCACATTTGCACCTGTAATACACAAGTTGGGTAAAGAATTACTACAGTTGACAATGTAAAACTACATATTTTGCTGCTTTGAAATAGAAATATTAACTCAATTTCTATATAGCTTCCTGCAGAAATGAAGAAATTAGGCAACAGTGACTGAGGAAAAGACATACCAGTACAGATTGCATATGCTATGAGACTGGGAACACCCCACATCCCAAGTCCCTGGGTCATTCTATTATTTACCGTGTGTAGTTGATACCCTGGTCTACAGATGAATTAATTTGGTAATAACTCTGACAGTAGACAACTGGCAGTGTAACAGTATGTTTGTCTGCTGATAATAAACAGTTATGCTTACACTTTCTACAGAAATGCATGCCCAGACGCACCCTTATGTGTTCTGTTCCCCTCACTCACATCCACACCAACACCACCTCCCATGACAGTGCTGCCACTGCCACGTGGAACCTGGAGAAAAGGGTCAGGCAAGGAACAGTATACTGTAGAGTAGAGTAACTGTAAGATAAAAAAAACTTTAAACAATACTGTTTCTTTTTTATTTATTTATTTTTTTTTGGTGGGGAACAACTACTACAACAAAAAAAAGCCATGTAATCTTTTCTTCTCTGTCTTTTTCCATTCCCTGGTCAAAATATAAAGCAGAGGGAAGCAGTAGTTTTCATACAAGACACTGTGACTCTGTTACTTTACTTAAAGGGCTGCTGCAAGTGTGCATGTGCCACTACAGTACATTTAAGCCCTTCTCCTCCTCGCTTACCTGACTGCCACTGCCACCAGTCTGTCAGAAGCTGCCACCAGCTGCAATCATCTATACGTGGTCCTGACTCCCAAACCAGACACATCACGCACAGCATCCTACACCGTCACTCAGTACATGAACTATCAATTTCAAGTCCTTGACCTGGACACCCCACCTAATCCAAGTCCCTGTACCAATACCTGTACCCATCTGGCACAGCAACCTACAGCAAAATCCAAACACATCCTTCTAACAGTACCTGTACCCATCACACACAGCAACCTACACCATCACCCACTCCATGAACTATCAGTCTCCCATCCTTGACATGGACCCCCCCACCAAGTCCCAGTAGCAATACCCGTACCCATCCAGCACAGCACCCTACACCATCACCCACTCCATGAACTACTAGTCTCCCATCCTCAACAGGGACCCCCCTCCCCAAGTCCCTGTAGCAATACACAAACACATCCTTCATAGCACCCTATACCATCACCCACTCAATGAACTATCACTTTCCACATCCTCGACAGGGACCCCCCCACCAAGTCCCTGTAGCAATACCCGTACCCATCCAGCACAGCACCCTACAACACCACCCACTCCATGAAGTATTACTTTCCACATCCTCAACAGGGACCCCCCCAAGTCCCTGTAGCAATACCCAAACACATCCTTCACAGCACCCTACACCATCACCCACTCCATGAGCTATCACTTTCCACATCCTCGACAGAGCCCCCCTCCCCATGTCCCTCTAGCAGTACCCATACCAATCACATACAGCACCCTACACCATCTCTCACTCCATGAACTATCAGTCTGCCATCCTCGACAGGGACCCCACCACCAAGTCTCTGTACCAATACCCGTACCCATCTGGCACAGCAACCTACAACATCACCCACTCCATGAACTGTCACTCTCCCATCCTCGACAGGGCCCCCCCCCCAAGTCCCTGTAGCAATACCTGAACACATTCTTCACAGCACCCTACAATATTACCCACTACATGAACTATCACTTTCCCATCCTTGATATGGCCTCATCAATACCACAAAATCATAGAAACATAGACTTTGATGGCAGTCCGCCTAGCAATACCCATACGCATCCTGCACAGCACCCTACAACATCACACACTCCATGAACCATCACCAACTCCATGAACTATCATTTTCACATCCTCTGCCAGAACCCCAAATCAACGTAGCAATACCAGTACACATTATGTGCTGCACTGTACACTATCAACCACCACATAAACTGTGACTTTACTTTTCCTCAACTAGGACTCCCCTACCCCACCAGTCCCCGTAACAATACCCATGACCAGACTGCAGTGAGCTATATACCATCACCCATCATGCACTACATAAACTATCAATTTTGCTTCCTCCAACAAGACACCCACTGCCCCCACAGGTCACCATAGGAATAACCACAACCATCACTCAAACTCCAATCGACACCATCAACCACTGTAAGAACTATTTATCATCCTCAACTGGTACACCACACAACCCCACAAGTAACTGCATCCATACCCAGCCCCATCAACAATGCAATACAATGAACAACACCCTTACAAATACATATATTGATATCAACATCCCATATGAATGACGTGATAGCATGGTAACAGCACATCAAATGCCAGCAGAACAGCGCAGTGCAGTGTCATGAGAACTGGCTTTTGGGAGAAAACTACCACACATCGAGGAAGGGAAACACATAAGGCGACTGACACACAAGCACACTGCAGCTGCTTGAAACAGGACCAGCTCTGTCACTGTGGCATTAGGGAACATGTTTTACAACTAAGATACAGAAATGCAAGGCTGAAATTATAGGCAATAAAACACACAGGGTGCAATGTACTAGGTCCAAAGACAGTACAATAAAATGCAACAAGCATTTACCACTCCTGTGGATCCTCGGTACGGCGACCGTTCCTCATGGCAAGCCGGCCAGTCAACAGTTGATCCTCTTCATCAGAGGATTCACTACCTCCAACGGCACCCTCATCAACTACTTCATCGACCTCAGGTTCAAACATGTATAGCTGGATATGTAATGATAAATCTATGTCCAAATGAAGCTCCTCTGTCTCAGCCATGATATTTTTTCCAGTGCTCCTTCTCTTGCTTCAAATGCGCCCGTCGCTCATATGATGTCACCGGGTCACGTGATGTGGCTGCCAGGTTAAAATAAACATAGACTGCTGCACATTCACACAAAGCACAAAAAACAGCTTCAAATATGGTAAAGTCAATTATTTTGATATCTTATGACACCACAGCATTTATTTGGGCCATGTTGGGGAATGAATGAGCAGAAAATGATGACTTTTAAAACGGACCCTGTTTATGGATCCTTTAAAATGGGAAGGTGAAGCTTTAATTAATAAACATCCCAGGATTCCTTTGTTCTATTGTCTGCCTAAAATTCCTAAAAATTTACAACAACCCCCAGGCAAACTAATCATTTCGAGTATAGACTCTATTACTGAACCATTGTCTATTTTTGTGGACTTTCATTGTAAAAAACTTTTACCTACACTTCCAGTTTATTTGCAAAATTCCAAATACTATATTCAATTGTTGGAACAACTTAATCAACAAAAAGTGGATGTAGATAAATGTATTCTTTCAGCATTCGATGTTAAAAGTCTATACATAAGTATTCCTCATTCTGATGATTTAACAGCTTTGGAATATTTCTTAGATTTAAGACAGGATACCAGATAAAAAAAATTTTTAGTTGTTCTGGCAAAGTTTGCTCTGAAAAATAATTATTTTAGATTTGAAAACAAAAATTATCCAAAAAACAGGAACAGCAATGGGGGCCATATGCCAATCTTTATATGGCATATTTTGAACATCTTCATATCTTGAATCCAGGAAATAATTATAAAACTTAATAGTGTTGTATAAGCATTTCATTGATTGAAATAATTATATGGCAGGATACAGAAGAGAAGTTGTTATAATTTGATAAATACATACATTCACTGTATCCGCATTTACAGTTTACTTTGAATCATCATAAAAAAGAGATTCCTTTTTTGGATCTGAAAGTAATAATTGAAAATAAACAGTCTGTTACAGATTTATATAGAAAACCAACAGACAAAAACACTAGGTTGCATGCCAGGAGCTTTTATCCCTCTACTTTAAAAAAACAGTATTCCATATAGTCAAATGCTACGTGTTAAGAGAAATATTGGAAATGAAATACAGTTACAGAATAATGTGAAGGATTTAAAAGATAGATTTGTAGAAAGAGAATACAATAGGGATGTCCTGGATAAAGCAGAACAAAGGGTACAAAAACACAGCAGGACTGATCTTTTGAAGAATAAACTAAAAGAAACAGAAAACTAGCAAAGTGTCCATTTCTACACAATATTCTGAACAATATTGGAAGATCAAAAATATCATAACAAAAAACTGGAATATTCTACAAAGCACAAACACTGGTCAGGTTATTTTTAGAGAGAAGCCTTGGATTACAACCAGAAAGTAAAATCATTGAAAAATGAACTGGTCAGAACTCAACATTTTTTTAAAGAAACATCAGGGACTACTTGGTTGAAGAGAAATATTACTGGCTTTTTTCCATGTGGCAACTGTACACATTCTAATAGTGTGATAAGAACTAAGAATATAAACAGTACATATCAAGATAGAGTTTTTTCTATAAAAAGTTTTGTTACTTGTAGTACTGACCATGTGATATATGGTATAATTTTCCCCTGTGCTTTGTACTATATAGGAGAAACCACTCAATCGTTGAAAACAAGAATAACAGAACATAAAAGCAATATTAGAATGGGAAATGAAAGATCACCATTGGCTCAACATTTTCTTGAATGCAAGCATCCTATCTCAAGCTTGAAATTTATGGGCATTGAAAAAGTCATGAAGCCCAAGAGTGGAGGGAGTTGGGATACACAGCTCCTCAAACATGAAGCCTGGTGGATCTATACTTTAAGAACACATTATAGACATTATAGACTGAATGAGAATTTGATCTGGACTAGTTTTCATTGATGGACTCATGTTGGTTGTGGTAAATAGGAAGATCTACAAATATTTTTAAAGGATTTGGGAATTTTTTGGGGCATTCTTGATGGTTCAGAATTTGTTTAAGAACTACAATTTTGATTTCATGTTAAGATAGTGACTATGGTATATAACAACTTGAGTTCAATATGTATCTAAATCCTGATTATTTCCATGGCACCCCATGGTCCCCCTTCCCCCCTTCCCCCCTCCCCCTCCCTCTTCCCCCTTCCCTTTACTCCCATTGTTGGAACAATTAAATCATTTGCTCTAGATTCAGTTTGAGATACCATAATTTAAAGATTATGATTAATATAAAATATATTAAGAGGAAGATTTAGGTGTAATTGTAAGGTTGTTTATTTTGTTGCTCATTAACAAAAAACATCCATTATTTTTGTTCATTTGCCAATTGTAAACTAAAAAATATTTTTTGATTAGGTTTAACATAGTTTGTTCAACTCTCACCACTGCTACTTTAAGACTAGCAATGTACACACTTTTATAACACACTTGGTTATTTCATATCCCAGGGCTCAGTTTACCTAAAAATGGATTCTTTAACTACATTTAGATATTATTAGAATGGTTCTTAAGAATTGATCATGAAAGTAAAGTATGAGTAGAAATTGGAGAATGTGAGGGGGACTCCCTGATGTTATAGCTTTGGTTTCCTTAGTGACTGAGCTGCCCAGGATGTCATTTAATGACGTCAAGTGGCTCAGCCCTCTCTATCTCAAGCACTTGTGAAGGAGAAAGCTTTTTCAGTGTCCTTGTTAATGGCGACTGCAGCTATATTAAACATTTTCAGAGTCACATGATGCAAGCTGCTGACTAGTGTCCTGAACTCACAGCTCCAGCCTCCCATCCCAATTTACTTCAGTTTTATCAATAAAAAGGCAAACTTATTGGAGGTTTTCTCTCCCTACCAGTCTGAAGCAGAGAAGAGGTGCCCTAGGGATCCTAAACTGCAAATGGAAGTCAAAATGCGGAGATCACAGCCAAACATACTCCACCCACCACTCCGGTGAAGGCCCCCCCCAAAAAAGCCAAGGCCTCTCCACCTGTAGGAGACTCAGAAATCGAACCTGCTATCCCAGAGAATGAACCCTTAACTTTGGCATGATTTCTGGCTGAATTTAAGCCCTTTCAGGCAGAAATGTTGTCTGTTACTGAAGAATTGAAGATGGTAACCCAAGCTTTATAGGACTTGTCTAAATGTATGGAGGATAGTGAAATCAGAATTACCTCACTGGAAAATAATTTTTCCAAGCAGGAACTGAAGATAGTTGTGCTGAGACAGAAGCTGACCAGAATGGAGAGTAAAATAGATGACTCAGAAGGATGAAGCAGGTGAAACAATGCCATTATCATCGGTCTCCTGGAGAAGGAAGAGGAACTGACGTGATCCTCTTCACATAGAAACTCTTGAGGAAACTAACAAGCCCCATGCCCTTCAGCTCCAGCTACACAATTGAGTGGGCACACAGGGCTCTGTGAGCTATGCCACCACCCATAACCTCCCCATGACCATTTATATTCCGATTCTTGAATTATCAGGAGCAGCTGTATTTCTTCACTAAAATCAAAGAGATTCAAGAAATAAAATGGGAGGGTTCCCACCTGAGAGTAGTGCAAGACCTGCCACTGTCTGTTCGGCAATGGAGAGCTGCATACCACTCATTGGTAGTTAAATTAATTGCCTCCAGCATCCGATTTTAAATGGACTATCCAGAAAAGCTCCTCACATAGATAGTAGGGATTATATTTAGAGGAGCCAGTTGCTCCACAAGTTTAGTGGGTGTCATTTGATAGCATTGCCTGTTAGGAATAGGTTTCAAGGGACAGGAAGGCGTGAAGTGGGAGTAGGGAGTTTGGATTTCTTGTATTCATGGACCAAAATATGTTTTTGTTGGTTGGGTTGGGGGAAGGGACACTATGTTTCATTTTAGAGGGGCTTCTTGGTAGTTATGTACAGGATTGTGGGTTGTTTGAAGGACTGAGGTCTGGGGGAAGGGTGGGATTGGGACGAGGGGAAGGGTGACCTCATGAATACAGTTTCAGGGGTTAGCAGATATCACCTAATGGGAAATCCTTTAAAATGGGGGCTTGGGAAAATGAACATCCCGGTTAACAGAGTGGGGATACATACTTTACCAATGTCATATGGGTAGCACTTATGAATGTATAACATGGAATATTAAAGGGGCTGGGAATAAGACAAAAAGGTATAAAGTCCTCAAACATTTATAGATGCAATATAGCCATGTTATATGTTTACAAGAAATGCATATTCTTGAATTGGAGGCTAATCTGTTTAGGTGTCAATTTGTGTGGCAAGTTTATATGGCTGTGGGTAACACAGCTAGTAGGGGAATAGCCATCTTAATAGCAAGAACTACTCCTTTTGTTTGTGAGCAATCTATTAAAGATCTGAATGGTTGTTATATTTTTATTCAAGGTCTTCTGAACCAAACGCAGTTGGTAATAGGTAGTGTGTATGGTCCCAATGTGGATTCACCAGTTTTTTTCACGGAGTTGCTGAAGATTCTATCCCCCTTTGCCCACTTCTCTGTTCTATTGGGCGGTGATTGGAATTTGCCTTTTTCCCCTGAGGTGGACAAAGGTGGAAAGAAAAGAGTAGGTTTAACTCCAGCTCAATGAGCAATAAGGGAACTGTCTGATAATGCAGGGTTGTGTGACCCCTGGAGGGTGTTACACCCACTGCTCAGAGAGTTCACTTTCACACTGGAAGTCCACAAAACTAGATCAATGATTGACTATTTTTTAATTAGCCAATCTATGCTACTGAGCCTTTCATCATGTGTAATAGTTCCTGGGGTTATATCGAACCACTCCCTGATACGGTGCTCTTTGGATCTCAATCCCCCATCTTCCCAGACAAACAATTTGGAAATTGAATAATCAGTTACTTAAATCAGCTCAAATAAGAGAGAGTATTATCCAGAGCATAGAACAATATGAAATAGACAACCTCAACTCAACTGGCAAAGGGGATATTGAATGAGGAGCTCTGAAATGTGTTTTAAGGGGGGAACTAATTAAAATAGCAGTGGACAGAAAAAGGAAGAGGGAGAGTAAAGCAAGGCAGCACTTGGGTCAAATCTAGGAAATTGAAAGGACTCTCTCACCGGCTACCCCGACAGAGACTAAGGAAAGGTTGATAGGGCTTAGGGGTCATTATAGTGAAATTCTGAGAGAGAAGGCAGAGTATGCCATTCTCAAAACCAAAGCAACATATTTAGACCAAGGGGAGAAGCCAGACCATTATTAACTCTAAGATTAAGGGCTGAGGAATCCTCTAAAATTATAGAGTATTACATCTCTGAGGGATGGAACAATTAAGTTACTTCCCCAGGACATAATAATGGAGTTTGAACAATACTATTGAGATTTAGATAGTCCCATGACCCCCAACCTCAGAGAGCAGTAGTGGAAGCATACCTATCCACTGTTCAGCTTCCTATGGTACTGGCTGATCTGAAGGAACGGTTGCCTTCCCCTATTTCTGAGATGGAAATTTCGGTGGATATTCAGTCCCTTTCCTCAGACAAGACCCCAGGCTCAGACAGGTTTTCCCCCAATTTTTATAAATGGTTTGCCAAACAATTAGTCCCATAGTTGAAAAGATTGTTTCTCAGTATACTTAACTCAGATAGTGTTGATAAACACCTATTTGAGACCCTCATAATAGTTATTCCCAAAACCAGAAAGCCTCCGGATAAGGTCACCTGCTAATGCCTCATTTCACTAATTAATTGTGATATCAAGATCCTGGCTAAAATTCTAGTGACTAGATTAGTGAAGATCATACCCCTCCTTATACATAAGGATCAAGTGGGATTTATGGCAGGCAGGATGCCCTCTGACCATATGCGTAAACTGTCTCATAGCTTCTCCGCATTCAGGAACTCTGATATCCTGAGTGGGTTGTTGTCCCTGGATGCAGAGAAGGCATTTGACAGAGCTGATTGACAATTCTTGTCCCTGGCTATGGAAAAATTCAGATTCCTCCTCCTCTTCATTAACAGCATTTTTTCCTTATACAACCACCCTAGTGCAAGACTATATTATAATGGCATTTTTTCCTCAGTTTTCCCATTGCTTTCTGGAACCAGACAAGGATGCCCCCTTTCACCCCTCCTTTTTAACCTTTATCTCAAATGTCTCCTTAGTAAAATCAGACAGGATCCAAGGGTACGAGGAGTGGTAATTGGTTCCCAAGAATTTAAAGTTTCCACATATGTGGATGATGTTCTTCTCCACCTAATCAATCCCCGAGAAACCTTCCCAGCGGTACTGGAAATTTTAGATAATTATAGTAAAATGTCTAATTACAGAATAAATGTAGGAAAAACCATGATGTTTCCACTTAATTCAAATACACAAGAATGTAGTGATGGACCTAAGATTACAGTGGAGCCCACACACTCTTAAGTACTTAGGGATTGTGTAAACTAGGAGTGAATTCAAATTAGTGAAGTTAAATTTGGACTCTATAATTAACGCTGCCCAGCAAGACTGAGTAAGGTGGTGCAAACTCCCACTTTCTCTTTGGGGCCAAATTAACCTGATTATAATGAATGTTTTACCATGGTTGTTTTACCCTATTAACATGCTTGATGTTTGGCTGCCTCTGATATGGTATAAAAGAGCCCATTCAATAATCTCTGATTTTATTTGGCAGGGGAAAACCCCTCTCAGGGCTTACCACAAATTGGCAGCCTCCAAAGAGAAAAGAAGCTTGAGACTGCCACACCTGGGCTTATATTACTGGGCTAGTAGTGCCAGCAAGTATCTAAAATGGTTATCGAACCCAACTGAGGATCTCACCTTGCCTTATGTCCCCACATGGGTTAATTTAGAAATTGAGTTGATTAAGGGAACTGGCACTGACCCTCTTGTCCTCTTATACTCCACAAAGAAACCCCCCCGATGACATCTTCACCAATTGCTGTTTCCATACATATACATACTCAGCTATGATCATTTTTAAGATATTTAGCCAGAAATGACTCAAATCAACCTTTGTGCCATAACCCTAATTTAAAGATTGGGGGGAAGATGATCTCAGGTATCTGGTTACCCCAGCTGCAGGGTTTGAGAATTAAAGACATTTTACAGGAAGGGAGATGTCACCCGGTAGAAACCATTCTTAGGAGATACCATATTGGACCTAATCAGGTATTTAAGGTTTAACAAGTCAGACACTTGTTAGTACAAACACAGGATGAGCTCCAGGAAGGTGGGATATCTGTAACCTTTTTTGAAACTCTCTCTCAAACAGTATGGGAGCCACATATTGTGTCCAAGTTATACAGTTATCTTATTTAACCAAGCATATGCGGAGCTTGATGGAAAGCCTCATTACTGGGTAGATCAATTCCCAGAGCAAGAACGAAAATGGGACATAATCTAGAACACACTTACTGGCACATTACCCAGAAAAGATTAAGGGTAATGCAGTCTCAGTTTTTAAATAATTTGTTCTGGACTCCAATTAAATTATATAAAGTGGGTTGATTACCCAATCCCTTATGTAACAGATGTCATCAGGTGGAGGGGACCCTCCATCACGTATTTTGGTACTGCCCTCCAGTAAAAGAGCTCTGGGATACAATTAAAAATAAAGCAGACCCCCTTATTGGCATTGATCAATTCTTTACTCCAGAGGTGTGTTTAATAGTAGACTCTGCCAATGTAAAAGTGAAGGCCAGAAGGTTTTACCTGGCCATAATCTCTTCTTCTCTTAAAAATTAGTGCTCAGACATTGGCTGGATGATCTCCCTTTAACCTACACAGAATGGTTGAAGGAATTATTGTTTAATCTGAATGTTAAAAAGTTTGGAGTGAGCATGAGGAACTGCCTCCCCAGATATGCTAAAACATGGGAGAAGCTTCATACCTTATACTTGCTCCAAACTGGAGTGCAATCATCATCTCAAGATTGAGGAGACTGGTGTAAATCCGGGAATTCAGCTGCCCTCTGAAATAACACTGAAGGTGCTTCTGCTAATACGGTTTCAGTATGGGATGGAGCTGAGGTGGAGGGATGGTTAGGGAGGGAGTAATGAGGGGGTAGGGAGGGTGGGGAAGGGAGAGCAAGAAGTGTACAGTATTGACTCGTGCTGCTCTTGTCAAATTACATTGTGTCTGTATGTAACACTCCTTGTTCTGTATTGGAAAACCAAAAAACTTGAATTAAAAAAAAAATAAATAAAAAAAAATCACTGTTACCAGTTGGATTAATAGCCATGGTCGCTTTGTGAATTTTGGAGTTAAGTTGAGAAAGAGGACTGCATGAGAAACCGTTCAGGTTTAGCTAGGGTTTAAAGAAAGGGAGAAGCCCATATAGAAATTATTTGGTGAGTTGAATTTACTTTTACTGGGTGTAAACTTTTAAATATAACATACAATTTTAAAGAGCATAATTTTGCCTGGTTTTGTAACCTGTTTTATTTGTTTGTAGGGTTTTTCTGGTGAAAACAAGGAAAGAATTCACCAAAATATATTATGATAACTGATACAGGTAATCTATTTAGCAGTCCTACTTTAAAATGGATATTTTAATATGAAATAACATGAGAAGTTAAATAATTATACATAAAATATTTTTAATTAGATGGCAACCAGGATTCTTTGAAACAAGGAACAAGATGAATATTTTGACAGACTCGAGAACAGGTGTGTAAACCAATCAATAACAACTCTAAAAAATGTTAATTTATCACATACAATTATTAGGGTTACTAAATATATATATCTTCTTATTAACAGAAACAGAGTCTGAAAAAGGGGCAGGATAGTCCTGAAAATGTTTATCCAAGAAAATCAATTTTATCCACACCGATGAAAAAGTGCTTGTTATGAGAAATATTTGTAAACTGGACTTGAATGATGGATTTGTAACCACAGAAAAAAATGTTGATGTTTGAATTTTTGTCTGTGTTGGATGGACTGTACCTCTTTTTGAACAAAAATTATAGAGGACAGATATAAAAAAAACATTTTAAGGGTTGAGAGTTCTGTTTACATATATGATATTTACTCTCACTATTTAAAGACACTCCCCATGAGATTTTCAGAGTTATTGGTAAAAAGGGAACTGAGGGAGAACTAAATACTTAAACAACCCATATAAAATGTTCCCATGAGTCTCAGCTGAGCTTGGGAACCTGCTTGGCACTTCCACAAAGCCTTTGTCTCCTCTAAAAACTGAACAAGGTGCAAACAGTTTTAGAATACCTGCATGAATGCCACCATGCTAGCCAAGTGTAACCCCAGTTACCACTCAGCGTTATTAGAGATAGAGGTTTAGCTGTCTAGGAAGCAAAGGGTTAAACTACACAATTTGTCGGCACTAAGGTCAGAGCTCACACACAACACACCTGCTTCAAAAAGCCAATAGCACATGTGTACTTATAAAGTTCTATCTTTATTTATATGGCTAGTAAAGCCTTGATAAAGCACTACACATGAAATGTTCGCTCTCTGTGGTCTTGCTACTGCTTGTAAGTATCATCACACTTTTTTAGCTATATACAATAAAAAATAACACTTTATAAGCACACGTGTACTATTGGCTTTTCTGAACCAGGTGGTGTGATGTATGAGCTCTGACCTTAGTGCTGGCTAATGGTGTTTCTGGTCTGTAGCCCAACCATGCTAGTGGGCATTTCATTTTCCGCTACTGTGTTAATCTACAAACACCCTCCAGCTCATGTCATGGGGCAGGAACACAGGTGCCAAAGTGCAAGGGGCTTTCTGCAGCAGCATAAGCCACACTGCAGCTCTCCAAAAGTTCGGTTAGTTGGAGAGACTCAGTGGTAGTGCACTGCCTACAGTCTTCTCTGACTGAGACGCTGCTCATAGAAAGAATGACCAAATGAGCTAAGCAGAAGCTGTTCCCTTTTAAATCCTCCTGGCATGGGTTATAGGCAAAACTCATCTGCCTGGAATCTGTGAGTACAATGTGTTCACTGTGAAACTTTAAACAGAGACTGCCGTATGCAGCCTCAGTTGTTTCTGTACAGCAAGAAGTTATTAATTAGATGGTCTAACAGCGTCAGATGTTTAGTTGCATTTGCATGCAGAAGCATGGCATTTGCATTAAAATGATGCATGTATCATGTTTTGTATACACTCTGCTGCAAATTGCAGCAACTGTTGCAATAACTTAGAATCCTCTGAAAACAGGGTGCCTGGCTTTATATGCAGTTGGCTGGATGCAGATGCAGGCAGCGCATACATTTACATCTTTGCCAGCCCCTTTTTGAGAATCGTGACCACTATATCCTTTCATGCCCTACCTAGAAAGTTACTTTTTGTATAAGGTTAATGCACTGCAGACTATGCAGTGCAGGAGAGTAATGCATAATCCTGGAATCCTGGAATCGAATGCACACACCTGGTGCTAAGAAGGCATAAGCTGATTGCTGGGAGTGTATTATCCCCCTGCTCTGCACAGCCTCTAAGTATGCTAAATCTGTTATAAAATGTTTTTCATTATAAAAATAAAGAGAATACTTCATTTGAAATGACAGACCACTTTGTATAAGGAACATTTGTTTAGGGAAGAATTTCTGGGAAGCTGTATTTCAGTGTTGTACTCAATTAACTTTCACTGAGAACTGGCAGTGTTTTATAGCTCTGTCTGTGAGAAGGCTTATTTGCTTAAGTTTAATTTTTCCTTCTCTGTCTTTCAAGGTACAGTAGGAGTTCCAGCAATGTTTGGAGGGTTTTACAACCTTAAATGCTCATGTTCAGATTGTATAAGTCTGAGTTTGGAACCGCAGTGTTTTACTGCTCTTTTGTGGAAATTGCCAGTTCCGACTCAGCTGTAGCTGCATTTTCATTTGTAAGGTGGCTTCTATGTTTGTTGTAGCAGGAAATTACTTTGGGATTTCTTTGGTAGCATGAGGTCTGGATTTCTGGCTGTGGTTGAAGCATGTGTTTGGCTGTGTTTTAAATGCTGTCTTTTAAACCATGATCATGCAACAAATGTTTTAGAGCACAGTTTAACCATAAGGATTGCCAGAAGGAGTAGTCATTGCAGAGTCCATCACCATCTCATGTACAAACATATGGGATAGGCATAGGGAATAGCCTAAACCAGTGGATCGAATTAGTGTGGGCAGCTGAGAGAAGGAGATGCATGATTTAGAGAGAAGGGTGTCAAAATACAGTTAGGGCTACCAGCAGACTTGCTCAGGCCCAGTGTTAACCTGGGGGCACATGCAGGCATGTAACAGGCAGGCTCAGAAGGCCACTGGGCCATTTCTGCTGACAACATATACTGTATGTTTCTGTGTAGAGTTGTGCATTACATTTGTTAAAGCAGAGTTTCACTGTCAGTACACAGTTTCACTGATAGTTTAATTGCGATAACCAATGCTTATGGGTTAATAGTGGACCAATAAGTAGCTGTATTTCAGGAGTGGTTTCTGAGCCATTTTCCAGTACACCCTAATATCTAATTACAGCTTGTGGACTTGGATAAAACTGGTTAGTGGTCAATAAAAGTTATGCTTTCGGCTCTCTGCTGAAGAACAGTAGAGGCCTTTTAATGGGGAAGATGCATGGACACATTTTGTCCCCGTTAAGCAGCAGTCACAATGTCAGAAGACACACTTTTGATGTACCTCTGAGTACCCGCCTGCACTTGCACACCATGTCCTTCCTCGGGCATGTGCAGTATTTATCTTTGCCTTCCCATGGCACTTTTTAGAAGAGGATGCTGCTCGTTGTGGCTGGGAACTGTCTATTTGCTCTATCTGGACTGCACTTTATTCTGGATTGCCTGCCCACTAGCCCTATCCTGCCAAATGCAGTGTGAGAGGCTGTGTGCTATTATTTCTAATCGTTGTCAGCTGGAGCTTGAGCTGTGAGGAGGGGGCTGCCGGCTGTTGGTGTGTGGGAGTGGGGAGGCGCTGTATAAATGTAGGCGCCGCTTGCAAGCGGCATTCCTGTGTTACCCTTGTATATCTGTTGAGAGCGCTGCTCGTTGCGGCTGGGAACTGTCTATTTGCTCTATCTGGACTGCACTTTATTCTGGATTGCCTGCCCACTAGCCCTATCCTGCCAAACACAGTGTGAGAGGCTGTGTGCTATTATTTCTAATCATTGCCAGCTGGAGCTGGAGCTGTGAGTGGGGGGACTGCCGGTTGTTGGTGTGTGGGAGTGGGGGCTGCTATAATGTAGGCACCGTCAAGAGTGCGCGCAAGGCATGATAGCTACTCGGAGTTGAAATTTCACCTGTTCTAGGTGAGAGGAGGGAATTAGATTATGTTATAACAGTTCATGTATGTCAAATCGATTTTATTGTAAAAGTAGAGTTTTAATGTGTGTTGCTTGCATGAGTTATATGTGCCATTCGGCTTATTTAATTAGACATGTGTAGGAGTTCTGTTAGATGAGTTTTAGGGCCTAGGATTGTTTATGGGAACTTGAAGCTGCATGCATTGTGTCCTTTTATCCCCCTCCCTGTATCTGATACTACTATCAGGCATTGTAGGGAAGTGGGGATTGTGGGGGATTGCTCTGCGTATGTGCTGTGGGATGACCAGGAGTGGGTTGATCAAAGGATAGAGGTGGTTAAGTCCAGGAGATGCCCTGGAATACATAGAGCATCTAGGAGAAGCCAGTCGTGGTTGGTGCCTATTTCCAGGGGTGCCACCAGGCCAAGTGGCCAGGTGACCTATAGGGCTGCGTCACCCTCAATACCTCTGACGGTGGTGCTATGCAATGCCAGGTCGATCAGAAACAAGACGGCTATTATTGCCGCACTGGTTTCATTGGTTGACCTGGCTTGCATTACAGAGACCTGGGTGGGAGATGATGCTGGCCCTGTTTTTGAGGCTGCAGTCCCTCCAGGATATACTGTGGTGCACTGCCCCAGAGAAAATCGTAGGGGAGGCGGTGTAGCTATTTGTTTTAAGTCGAGCCTGGACTTCACCGTGCACCCGGTGGGAACCTCGGGTTCATTTGAATGTGTGGCCATTCGTGGAGGACTTGGCGTGGTTTAAGGATCCTCCTCATCTATCGCCTCCTGGTCCGATGGGGGTTCCTGCAAGAGTCACGGTTGTTGCGGTGAAGCATTGGATTCCCAAGATGTATTTTTCTTGGGGACTTCAATGTTTGGGCCGAGGATTAAAGTCAAAAGTGCGCCGATGAGTTATTGCAGAGTATGTCCCTTTTGGGGCTGGTGCAGTCTGTTGGCGTGCCTACTCACTAGGATGGCCACACATTGGACCTGGTATTCTCACTGGGATTTGAGGTCGTAGATCTTGAACTTTTTTTTTTTTATTTGCATTTTTTCCACCTCCTCCTAGCTGCCGGCCACCCAGTGCTCAGCCCGGTCACGGGCCAATGGCTTCCACCCCCCCACATCGGCCTCGGGTCCTCCGATACCCGGTGGCTTGCCCCCACGCAGGGCTGCAGGATGGGGAGGCGGGCATCCCAGAATCTGTAATTGGTGGGAGGACTGGCCTGGGGGCTAATCAAGCGGCGGGCTTCATGGAGGTGGCGGCAGCCATCCATTTTCCTCTTTTCCGGGAGGCGGGGTCATGCATCGCTCCAGCGTCCGCCCGCCTCTACAATCTTTGGTAGCGGCAGCGTGGGTGCTCCTAGCCTCCGCTAGGAATCCCCATCGCCCTGGATGCTACCCATCCCTCCCGGAGAAGGAGAGCAGTCCAACGGACGCTCAATCCTTCTCCCCGCTGGCCCTCCGTGACTCGGTCCATTCCCGAACCCTGGTCGCCGCGCCACAAGCGGAAACTAATCGCTGCTACCGACGAGCCGCCAGAGATCTTGAACTGATCAGGTAGCTTGGTCTCGATCATTGCACGGTGAAGTTCAGGTTCAGTGCTCCCGTTATAAATCCTTCCCCTTCTGAGATGTTTTGCTGCCACCCTTTAAAAGATCTTACCCCTGAGGGTTTTATGGCGGCAGTTGACTTATTAAGTGTGGGTGATGCATGCGTCAGAGCTGTTGACGCTGGGGTAGACACCTATAATAAGGTGCTGTCTGGCGCCATCGACGCCCTTGCACCTATCCGTGTATGACCCAGAACCTCATACCTGAGGTCACCTTGGTATGACGGTGATCTCAGGGAAATGAAGAAGCTGGGTCGGAGAT
Source organism: Neoceratodus forsteri (assembly GCA_016271365.2). NCBI lineage: Eukaryota > Metazoa > Chordata > Ceratodontiformes > Ceratodontidae > Neoceratodus > Neoceratodus forsteri. The sequence continues at coordinate 1,317,921,952 of CM057453.1, read as the reverse complement.
TAGAGCGTCGCTGGAGGAAATCCCTTCTGGGGGCTGACAAACTGGTCCTGTGTGCGTATTATTGCGCATATCAGGAGGCAATCAACCAAAAGAAGGCAGTATTTCTGTCTCGGGAGATTGCTGCCGGAGAGAAGCCGACCAGCCTCACTCTTCTGGACTGTTGACAGACTTCTTCATCCATCCTGTCTTTAGCCCGGAAGAGTTTCCTCGAATGAGGATTGAGAGGAATTTGCTCGGTTTTTCTCGGACAGGGTGTCCGTGATCTGGCGGGAGGTCTCCTCAGCCAGTAATATCATTGCTGTCAGTAGTCGTCAGTTGTGTTCTAAGAGCACTCTTTCTGGTTGGGGAGAGTTTAGGCCAGTGGAGGTTCATGAGGTTATTGAGATAGCGGCCAACTTGAAGTATACCTTTTGTGAACTGGATCCCGTGCCAACACGCTTCTTAATGAGGTGCATTGACACTGTTGGCCCGGTGTTTGCCCTGATTGCCCCGTGCTCCTTGAGTCAGGGTGTCTTTCCAGATGCCTTGAAGGAGGCTCTGGTGAGACCCCTTTTAAAGAAAGCTTCTCTGGACCCGGAGATTAGGGCAAATTACCGTCCTATCTCCAATCTTCCATTTTTGGGAAAGGTGGTTGAGAAGGTGGTATCACTTCAGTTGGGGGAACATCTCATGACCCACGAGTTGTATGATCCCTTCCAGTCAGCTTTTCGGGCCAGTCATAGCACTGAAACTGCGTTAGTTCGGGTGCAAAATGACCTCCTCAGGGCTAGAGATCGGGGGGACAAGACAATTCTTGTTCTCCTTGATCTCTCCTCAGCATTTGATACTGTGGACCATTGTGTGTTGCTTTTCCGCCTGAGGGAGTTATGGACTCACTGGTATTGTCATCAAATGGTTTGAGTCATTTCTTACTAACAGGAGGCAGTGGGTTGTGATGGGTAATTTCTCATCCGTACCCTGCCTCCTTTCGTGTGGAGTCCTTCAGGGTTCGGTATTGGCCCCAATGTTGTTCGCAGTATATATGCTGCCCCTGGTGGGGGTCATTAGGAGGTATGGTTTGAGTTTTCATTGCTATGCTGATGATACTCAACTATACCTATCCTTTGCTCCAGGAACATCAAATGCAGTGGATGTGCTGAATATCTGTCTGGCTGAGATAAATGACTGGATGTCCTCCAGCTGGCTGCGACTGAACCCTAACAAGACTGAGGTACTGGTAGTGGAGTCGAACAGAGCTCGTGATGGGATGGCCACTGATTCTGCGACTGGCCTTGTGCTAGGAGCTGTGTCATTGATGGCCTCCCCATGGGTCTGAAAATCTTGGTGTGATCTTTGACAGGAACCTGTCCATGGAGGCTCAAATATCCTCTGTGGTTCGTTCCTGTTTTTCCATCTTAGAAATATCGCCAGGATTAAGCCCTTGTTCCGGCTCTGGACCTCCCTACTCTGATACATGCCTTAGTCACCTCTAGGCTTGACTACTGTAATGCCCTCTATCTCGGGGTCTCTGGAGTTCTCTTCACAGACTGCAGCTAGTGCAAAACGCTGCCCGGCTTTTGTCCGGACAAAGTAAATTCTGTCACATCACTCCAGTATTGCGTGAATTGCACTGGCTGCCTGTCAGGTGGAGAGTACTGTTCAAGGTGGGTTTTCTCACCTATAAGACCCTACACGGACAGGGCCCTGGTTACCTATCTGATCTTCTGGTACCGTCCACCTCTGTCTGAAATCTCTGCTCCTCCAGTGGTGGCCTCCTTAAGGTTCAGAGAGCAAGATTAAAATCAGCAGGGGATCGAGCATTTGGAGTTGCTGCTCCCACTTTTTGGAACTCATTGCCGTTTGAAGTGAGAGAGGCCCCCACTGTAGAGGCCTTTAAGAGTCGTCTAAAGACCTTCCTATTTATGCAAGCTTTTGGGGATTAAGTTTTTATGTGTATTATATTTTTTATGTAATGTATATGGTATGACATACTGTACAGTTTCTGTGCGGCGCCCAGAGCCTTTGGGATTGGGCGTCTTTTTAAATAAAATTGACTTTGACTTTGACTTCTTTCCTTGAACATAGCAGTAGATTTCCTGCTCCTGTACTGTAGCATAGTGTCTATATGAGCACTGGCACAGGCAGCTGTTCCAAAGCGAGAGATGACTGAAAGGCTGGGGAGATGAAAATATGGTGTGGGTAGTGTCTTGACTGATCCATAGCATGCAGAAAAGTAGGGGAGAGTTGTGAGAGTGGGAAAAGGTGCCCCTGTAAACTAACAGACACATTTCCTTTTAAAGCAATATTTGTTAGTCAGCAAAAATTGTCATCAAGTAGCTTTTTAGCAAAAATGTGTTTCTGACATCCTTAGATTCATCCTCAGTATATTTTTTGTTTTCTCAGATATTGTTTTTACAGCTAAGTTTGCAATTAATGACTCACATCATTAAAGATGGACACCACTTGCAATTTGTACAAACATACAAAATTTGCCAGCAGATAAAGGCCTAGTGGTCTATCAAGTCTGCTCGAATGTGCAGCTAGCACCCCTTATTCTGTAGCTGCCCCTCCCTCTCACCATCCCTCTCCCTTGACCCTCCCTCTTGCCCTGACCCAGCCCCTTTGAAGCAGCCCACTGTTCTACTGGATACCACTTCTGCTGGTAATGCATTCCACCCAGCTACCACCCTCTCCGTAAAAGTGTCTCCTCATCTCCGTCCTGAACCTTCCTCCCTCCAGTCTCATATCATGGCCCCGGGTGTCCCTCCTCTCCCTTACTTTTAACAGCCCCTCCATACCTGCCTTGTTTATTCCTTTCATGTACTTGAAGGTTTCAATCATATCCCCCCATCCCTCCTTTCCTTCACAGAGTACATGTTCAACTCCATCAGCCTCCTCTCGTATGGTAAGTCCCCCAGCCCCTGGATTATGTTTGTCACCCTGCACTGCACCCCCTCCAGTAACTTAATGTCCCTCTTCAGATACGGGCACCAGTACTGCACACAGTACTCCAGGTGTGGTCTAACTAATGATCTATACAGTGGCAGAATCACCGCCCCCCTCCTCAAGGATATACCCCTTGCAATGCAACCCATCATTTTGTTGGCCACTGCAACTGCCTTCCTACATTGTGCCAAGTTGTTCATTGACCCCATAATGAGCACCCCTAGATGCTTCTCCTCCTCTGTCTTGGCTAGCTGCACTCCCCCCAGCTGGTAACTCCTCCTTGTTTTCTTTGCCCTAAAATGCAGCACCTTGCACTTTTTGGCATTGAACCCCAGTTGCTAGGTGCCCAACCAGCTTTCCAACTTTGCTAGATCATCCTGAAACCCCTGCCATCCCCCTAGGTCATCCACCGGTGCTTCCATCTTGGTGTCATCAACAAACAGACTGGTCTTGCTCTTGATGCCCAATGATATGTCTGCAATGAATATCCCAAACAACACTGGTCCCAACACCGAGCCCTGCAGAACACCACTCATCACTATCCTTGGGGATGAGAGCTCCTACTCACCACCACCCTCTGTTGCCTTCCCTGAAGCCAGTTCCCTTTGCATCTCACCAGCTTTGCACCCATATCTGTGCCTTCTAACTTACTTCCCAGCCTCCCATGCAGCACCGAGTCGAATGCCTTACTGAAGACCAGGTACAGGACATCTACTGCATGGCCCCTGTCCAGTTGCCTTGTTACCCAGTCATAGAACTCCACCAGGTTGGCTTGGCAGGATCTACCACTTATGAAGCCATGCTGTCTGCTGTCCTGTAGCCCTTTAGCCTCCAGGAGGGCCACCAACCTCTCCTTCAGGACAGTCTCCATTAGTTTACCCACAATGGATGTGAGGCTCACTGGTCTGTAGTTCCCTGGTTCATCCTTGGGGCCTCTCTTGTAGAGGGCCACCACATGAGCCATCCTCCAGTCCTGACGTACACACCCCAAGTGTAGTGAGGCATTGAATAGATCTGCCAAAGTTCCCACCAGGATCTCTGCCAGCTCCTTCAGTACCCTGGGGGTGGAAGCTATCTGGGCCTGGTGGCTTGTCCACCCTCAGTGCCCTCAATCCCTCCAGAACCTTGCCCTCCATGATTTCCCCATCTGTCACCCCCTTCCCCTCCATTCCTGCCCTCCATGCCCCCTTGGGTATCAGCCCCCTTCTTCTTAGTAAATACTGAGCAGAAGTAATCCTTACTATATAGTCCTTACAGCTCCTTTCCTGTCTGATGTACCTGAAGCAGTCCTTCTCCCCCTTCTTAATGCCCTGTGCCCGCCTGAGTTTCGTAGATGTCTTGGCTGCCCTCACTGCCCTTGTCACCTCCTTCGATTCCTTCAGGTGCTCCTCCCTGTCCTCCCCCTCCCTGTTTTTTTTGTACCTCCTAAAAGCAGCTGTTTTCCTCCTTACCTTTTCCATGACCTCCTTGCTCACCCAGCTAGGTTTCTTTGCCCTAGCCTTCTTGCTCTGGGCCTTGCTGCAGGTTCTGATTGTCTCCACTCTGCTCAGCTTTATGAGCTCCCATCTCTGGTTAGTGCCCATACTAGGTTGAATTCTGGCCAGGTACCCTTTTACAACTTCTCCCATCCTCTCGAAGTTGGCCCTCCTGAAGTCCAGCACTCTTGTGCCAGATTCCACTCCTTCCTTACCAATATCCAATGTGAACCGTACTGAGTGGTGGTCACTCCCCGCCAGTAGTTCTTCCGCCCTAAGTTCCCTCACAAACTCCCCATTTGCCAGCACAAGGTCAAGAGTATTCTCTAACCTGGTTGGTTCACTGACCATTTGCATCAGGAAGCTGTCCTGGAAGGCATTCAGCAGTACGTGCTCCCTTCTATTTCTGGTTGTTGAGGTACTCCAATCCACTCCTGGCATGTTGAAGTCCCCCACGATCACCACACTACCCTTCTCGCAGGTCCTCCTGATCTGTCCTGCTAGTTCCTTGTCTAACTTCTGTGTCTGAGATGGTGGCCTATACACCACTCCCATCCTGAGAGTCCTATTCTTGGAATCCTGGATTTGCATCCATAGTGACTCCATACTACCCTCCTCCCCTTCCTCCCATACACATTTCAGTCCTTCCCTCACATACAGTGCTACCACCCCTCCTTTCCCAATAGCTGTATCCCTACGAAATATCCTGTACCCTGATATTGACAGGTCCCAGTCATTGTATTGGGTAGCCAATGTTTCGGTGATGCCGCCATGTCCACCTCCCCCTCTGCCATGAGAGTTTGTAGCTCCGTAGTTTTCTTCCCAAGGCCCCTAGCATTCAGGGTGACCACCTTCCACCCCTTCTCCTTCCCCCTCCCCTCCTGCCCTCCTTTACTAGCATTGCCACTAGTACTTGCCCAATGTCCTTTGTCACTGTTATGGGGGTAAGCTTATATGGCTTCCCAACCTGTGGTCTCTGTATGTCCCTTGCCCACTTGCCACCCACCCGCTCCTAGTTTAAATTATCAACTACCTCTATGTACTCCTCCAGCCTCTGTTTCAACACTTTCTTTCCCTCCTCACTCAAGTGTTGTCTATCCTTGGCATACAGACTATTGTCCTCCCAGGTCCTTCCCCACCCTCCCACCAGCCCATACCCTTTAGAATGACACCAGGTTCTTAGCCATCCATTAAATTCCTCTATTCTCAGCTTTCTTGCTGTGCTTGCCCTGGGCACTGGAAGTATCTCTGAGAAAGCTACTGACCTTTCTGCCCCCTCACATAATTGTCCTAGTTCCTCAAACCTCCTTTGGACTTTATCTAGCATCCTGTCAGCCAGATCATTTGTCCCCAAATGTATAATTAAATGAGGCTTCACCCTACCCCTTCTAGCATATTTTAGAACAGATTTTCTCACCTTTTCTGCTATCATTCCTGGCATGGCCTCCAACCAAATATGACTATGCCTCTCCCCTTTGCTACCCCACCTGACTCCTCTTAGTATTGAGTCCCCCAGCACTAAGATTCCTCCCCTCTTACCAACTGCTTGCTTCCCTTCCTCCCCACCTCTCAATCCCAGCTCCTCCTCATCCTCCTGCACAGTAGTTCCCCCTTCCACCTCTGTTATAATTCCCCAGCAGAACTTCCCCCCACTCCAGTTTCATCCAGACTTCTATTAGTTACTCCTCCAATCTCATCACCTCTGTCCTCCTCCTGTCCCTCTAGTATTGCAAAACAATTTTCTGAAGTCCCTTCTCCTATGCCTGCTTCCTCCCTCCTCCTACTAGCCAGTTCCCTCTTTTTGACTCCATGACTGTTGCCACTTCTCCTCCTCCCCTCACCAGTCCCTTTCTCCTCCTTCCTGTTGTCTTTTTTCCCTTGATCTGGGTTCCCCCGATGCTGTTTCCCTTGGCCTGGGTCCCCCTGTCTCTGCTTCCCTTATTCTGATCCTCTCCTCCCCCCTCCCCGTTGGCCGAACTGACCTCTCTCCTCATCTCCCATCCTCTCTCCCTCCAGTGTTGGGCTATAACCTCCTCTAGTCTGCCTTGCCTGTCTTAGCTCCTTCTGCAGACCCTTGATCTCCTTTTTAAGTTTCCCTATTTGGATGCACACTAAACATCCCCCCACCCTCCATGCAATTTTTAGAAAGATTGGCGCACCGCAATTGTTGCAGCCTACCACCCTACCCATTGCTCTCATTGTCCACCAGCGACCCCCCACCCTTCCAGATGAAGGATACCCAACACTCCCCCAAGTCTCTCCTCTCCCCCATCTATCATTGCAAAACATTCTTCTCCTTTGCTCAATTTCCCTCACCCCTTTGCCATACACTTTAGATAGATTGAGCAGATGTCTTTTAAGTTCCTATCTCTCCTGTCCACACCCAAAAAGAAACTGTAATCAACTATTGCACAACCTCCTTCTAGCTCCTACCCCTCCTTTTCACAATGCAAACAGGTAAAAAGGAAAGCACTTTGTGCTGCAGTTACTTCCCTTCCCTTCCCCGAAGATAGCAGTCACCTCTTCACTTGCTGTTGTTCCTTCCCTGGATGTCTGCTTCTGCTATGACAGGTGCATGTCCTTTGCCCTTTTAGAGAAGTGATGTCAGAACCCCTGTTATAAAGGAAATGATGTACCTGGGGTGAGTGTGACCCAGCCCATGCACTCCAGAAACAATCAGGTAGCTGAGGCCCCTGGCCAGACAATTAGCACCCTTCCCCACTATGCACTAAACTTTGTAGTTAGTGAAGACAGCAAAAAAGATAATTTTTTAAAATATCTACTGCTGAGGTTACTTGCTGAATGCAAATGCTAGATTCCTACTGTTGGTGCATTAGGCCCTGTACACACTAGGGAGCTTAAAATGGTTTAAGTGCCTTAAACCATTTTAAGTTCTTGTAACATGGTTTGCGTCCATTCTACAACACGACTAAAACTGTATTACAACTGTGTTCTAAAACTGTGCTAAAACCCTGCTAGGGAGGTAATATTTAGCATGGTTTTAGATAACCAGTGCCTTAATCCGTGTTAACAGCCATGTGTACACAAACTATGCTTTAACACAGATTAAGGCAACCCGTCCAGTAAGAAAAGTCAATTTTCCATCTAAAGATTAAAAAAATAAATAAATAAAACTTATGGGCATTGCCAAGCTGGCAGGGAATCAATCGTTCCGTCCATGTACTTCTTTTCTTACTCGGTTTCGGTCCCCGATCACAGGCACCTATTCAACACTGCGGCACCTGCTGTTGCAGCATTCATGCCTGGAAACCCACTCGAGCAAGCACGGTTGTCGAAGCATCATGGAATATAATATGGATGCATCGACAACCATGATAGGGACTGGTTTATAAAACATTCTTAATAACATTTTAAAATCGGTCTTTATTGTGTACAAGGCATTAGGATAGTGCTATCACATGTTTTTGATGGTAAACAGATTGCACCAAGATATCTAATTTTTTCATGAATGGTGTGGTACGGGACTAGGAATTTTTAAAAACTTCAAAAACTATGTATTTTGGTTTAGGAATGAAAGAAAACAACAAGAAAAAAATGTGTATCTTGATATTTTTGCCAGACAAACATTACTGCTGAAAAAATAACCCTATATGGTTCCTAACAAATACTGCTGCTTTAAGTGATCATTGACACTTAATTGGTTCCCTGTGGGACATACCTATTAACTGTATCCCAATTAAGTGGCTTCTACTGTAATGTGGTTTTTAGTCTTATTCTCATTAGACTCCTCTTTATTTTGCACAGAGTTTGTTTCAACGAATTGTAATTTGACGTCAAGGTTTAAGATTCATAAAAAAAGGTTTGAAATGTGCTTGATTACATATCTACTAGAACACATTCTGATTATTATTTCAGATTTTAAAGGGAAAATAAACTCTGTTGTTAACATACTATCATTGTACATTCAGGTTTTCCCGAAGTCTGTTTAATCACCCCAATGTACTGTTTTGTTTATATGTTACTTTTTTTTAAATAATCCTATTTTTCCTTATTTAGGCTCCCTACATCATTTTTACATCCACTTTTTTAATTACTTACTTACAGTTCTGGAACTGATTGACATCAGTTGAGTAGAAGTCCGGCATGGGAAGGTTTAATGTAGGCTTCAGCTCAACAGATGTCCCTGGGTTCTAGAACTCTTAGGTAATTAAAAAGTGAATATTGGGTGGGGAAAAAAGTAATATTAAAAGAGGACTATTTCAGAACAAGCTCACAAAAAATGCACCTGGATTATGCAAAAAAATAATGATATTAAAAATTGTATGCAACAGGGTTTATGCTCCTTTTAAATATGTACTTGGGGTAAAGTAGCCTGAGAGGGTATATGATCTTATTTTCCACATACTCAAAGGTATCAGCAAGATAAAACAGTCAGAGATATTGGATCTAATGTTCTCCAGCAAGACAGGGGGACAAACCCTGAACCTCTAGAGGTGGTACATTCAGAGGCAACATTACAGTAGCTGGTGAATTCGGAGGCAACATTTGGAAGCACGTCTTATTCCAGAATGTGGTGAACCTATGGAACAGCCTACCAGCACAGATGGTGGACGTAATCATACAGTGAACTCCCTCCCTCCTCCCACCTTTTCTTCCTTTCTCTTCTTTCCAGCCTCACCTCCCCTTAAAAGCTCCCCCTTTACTCTCACCTTGCCCTCTCTGCCTCTTTAAAATCCCCACATCTCTGCTGAGGATAACGTATCTGCTCTAAACTCTGTCACTTCCATCACAAGGGCACAGTCCTGATAGTTTGGATATCAAACCACTTTACCTCTGCTCCTGCTATCATTGCTCTTATCACCTCCCTACTGTACTGTACCTCTCCTTTCAGCTTGGAATGGTCTTTCAGACTTGTAAGCAGGCTAATGTCCTTCCCCTCCACAAAGGGGGAGGCTTCTCATCCCCTGAGAATTACTGACCTTTCTCCCTCCTCTCTGGCCTGGCTAAGGTGCAGGAAATGCTTGTCCACTTTCAGCTCTCCTGTTTACTTGGCTCATCCTCCTTCCTCTCACTTTCCATTCTGGTTCCTGCAATTACCACTCCACTGTCTCCTCCCATCTTTGAGTCACTGACTCCATTCTGAAAGATACTGACCAGGACCAAATCACTGCAGCCATGTTCATCAGTCTAGCTAAGGCCTTCAACGCAGTGGTAAAACTATTTGTACTGGATAACCTGGGGGGGGGGGGGAGACTGTATGACCTGATGGTCAGGTGGTTCTACTCCTACCTTTCTCACTGGTACCAGTCAGTTCAGGCTGGCATCACTTTATCCTCTCACCTAATCATTAGGTCTTATCTAACTGATGCCTCTATTCTTGGTTCAATCCTTTTTTCCATGTTTTTTTAAATGCCTGCCCTCAAACTGTGTCTTCTCACACATCTCCATGTTCACATACGACACAGTACTCTTTGCTTCCTGGACCTTAGACCCTAAGCTGGGATTGTCACTTCAGTGGGACTTTGACACTGTCCAATGCTGGTTCCACTCAGACCAACTCTTTCCTAATTCCAAAAAGACTATCTTTATGACTTTTGGCACAATGCATAGGATAGCAAGTCTTTGATATGCCCCAGACTTCAGGACTCTAAAAGATGGCCCACTTGATGTATCTTAGTGTGTGGCTTGACCAGCACCTCAGTTTCTCCATCCATATCAATGCCATGCATAAAACATTCCACCCAAACTAGGCATGCTGTACCACAACAAATCCTACCTGTCACTCCTGGTCCTCTGTAAGATTGTCCTCAAAACATGACCATACTGGTGTTTGACTACACAGATGTGGTTTAGAGTGCTGCCCTCCAAATCTACCCTGACCAGTCTGGAACTCCCTTTCCATACCTTCTGCCATTTCATCCTGAAAGTCAGGTAATCAGGTGCACTCAGGAAAGTTGGTGGTGTGTGAGCAAAGTAGTCAACTCGTAGTTAATGCAAAACAAGACAAAAGGACACTCAGCACACAAATTTCTTGTGAAAACAAGTGCAAATTTATTTCAGCAGGGTGCCAAAGGAGACCAAGCCCTGTGCTTCAATCCTGAAGCAGGTCTTCTTTAGCCCTGTCCACACTACCCCTCTGTAACGTTACAGAGGGCCCAAACCATTACCGCAATGGTTTGCACTTACACCTGTAATGTTACAGAAGGCTTTTTAGTAACCGTTGTCGAAACCACATATGTGGTGGTTTCAACAACGGTTATGTAACTGCTTATGCCTCAGTAACGTTACCGGGCATAGTGTGGACGTATGGCACCAGTCCCCTAGCACAGCGCGAGCTGCATTGTGGGATCGGGTGCCACGGTAACGGTCGCCCGGTTCATGAAGTGTGGACCGGCGGTGCCGGTCCCATAACAGACACCGCAGCAGTGTGGATACACTGCACCACTCCCCGGTTGTAATAGTTTCTATCCATTACGGGGTCTGAGTGGTGCAATGTGGATGGGGCCTTTAGGGGCAGATCTAAGGAGCTCACACACATGATAGGTTTTTATACATAATTAATTAAAGAAATAGTGCACTCAGGTGTAAAGCAATTGGTGAAAACATCCAACCATTAAAAACATTTACAAGAAAAAGTTTAGAAAAACCTTTTAAGCTTATGACATGTGAGATTTTGTGAATCAAGAAATCTGTTTTTCTAATAAATAAATCAAATATTTGTCATGTCAAAGTGCAAACATTCACTTATAAAGCTTAAATCCAGAAGGTATTGGGAAATGTTTTCCTCCTTATTTTAGACCACTACTGAAAAACATTACTGAATCTGAAATCACAAGTACATTTAAATACTGACAGAAAAACAAGTTAACTAAATACATACATTGGAGGTCAAATTATGCTGCAAAATGGCCCGGTGGCTCTGAGGGTTGAGGCGCTGGATGCCACACCTCATGCCATGCTGGTGACCCGAGTTTAGGAGCGAGCTCGGGTGCTGGGGATCGGCAGGGGAGGGATTGGATTGAGTTCCCTCTGGGCTGCTCTCCTATCCTGGGGGAGGGTATTGGGAAGTCTGGCACTCCAGTGGCCCCTGGTGGAGATTGGTGACACTGTAGAGCATTGGGCTGCATGTACACAGTGTGGCCCGACGCTGGCAGGATAGCCATGTGCCGAGAAGTCGGGGACATGCACCACACATGACAGGGGGGAGGAAGGTGCACAACCAGGAGAAAAAGCCCTCTCCTACCAGATAGGCGATGGCTTCCTCCAGTGCCACTGCCACGTGTCCAATGCTGGTTCCCCATCACTGCCCCTTTGATCTCTCCGGGGCTGTAGGGCCCGCATCCCCAGAGAGTCATAATGACTTTGAAGATGATGGGGGACACATCGGCAATAAAGTGGTTAGGCCAGTGGGTAAGCCTGAGAGAGTTCTGCATCAGGAGGGAGACAAAAAATTCTACAAAAGAAATAAATTATGCTGCAAAAGGTTAACTGTTTTATTTAAGTTCTTATTACCATATCTTAATAATGTTATTGCAGCATTTGCTCTGCTGAATAAAACTAAGATAGAAAGAAAATAAAAGCTCTAAGACACAGGAAGGGGTAATATACCAAGAAAGGAGTTCTAGTCAAAGGATCCTAGTCTTTCCAAATAAAGGGGATGGGAGGGGGGAAATTATTGCAAGAGGGAGACCAGGGACCCAGGGCAAATGCCTAAAGAAAGAAAGGAAAACTTAGCTTCAACAAAGCAAAATGCAGGGGAGAGGAGGATTTCTTCAGGTGGGGGGGGGGCTCCAGACTGAATCAGGAGTCAAGGAATCAAATGAACAATGGGAAAAGATTATATCATGATTAACACTCCACATCAGCCAAATATCTTCAGTTTAAAGAATAACTTATTTTCCAAACACTAGGGAAATATAATGAGGTAAGAAATAGAAATTAAAATGCTGGGATGACCAGCTCCAGGTCCAGTGTAGTAGAGGGCCTGTTCTGTGCTCTGTGGGCATACTAAGTAGCTCTCACATTGCTTTTTCAGATATTGGGGAATAGAGCATCCCTAGAAAAAGATGAAAAGAACAACAAGCATCTGTCAATGCCGAATGTTGTCTCACTGGCATTGGCTTTGGTAGTGGCAGAGGCAGAGATGCATAATAGGAATGGCAGTGAAGTACTGAAGTAATGCCAACCCCACCCTCACCCTGTAGAGAGTGACAGGCATTGGGGTGTGCCTTTGGGTCATCAGATATAACGCTCATGCCATTGTACGTCACCCTACCCTGTAGACACTGACAAGTGTCGTGGTGTGCTTTGGGGTCTTTGGGCATTATACTTACCCCATTCCATAAGGAAATATGCTGACGTGGGTGCAGTATAGGAGAATGGGGTGAATTTTGTGGCCGAACAGTGCAAGGTACACCACGATGCCTGCCAGTGGCTGCAGGGTGGGGGTGCAATGGCATGAGCATTACATCCAGTGATCCAAGTCACAGCCCTGGCGCCTGTCAGTCTGTACTGGGTGGGGTGCTACAGTTGGAAACCCTAACACCATAGGGGTGTGGTGGTAGTTTCACTCCACATTTTCAACATGGGCTGTTTGAGAGGCCACCTCATGAGAAGCGGCACAATCAGTTTGTGAGCTGAAAGGTGGTTTTGCACAGCGGCTATGCCATTTGGCGACACAGAGATGAAAACACATTTTGGGCAAGATGTGGAGAATGGCAACTGTATTGTTCATGAGGAAGTGTAAAAAATGGAAACTCTGAAAAACTGGAGTGAAAATATGAAAAATTGGTGAAGTCATTAGCATGTAAAGAAACTGCGCAACGCACGGCCATAACCCAATTATTTGTGGGAGCTTGTAAGCCACATTTTTAACGTAGGCATTTTGGGACCTCCCCTCATGAACAGTGATGCTGTGATTTTGTTAATCAGTCCCAAAAGTTGATTTCCCACAGCGACCACGCCATTGTGGGCCACAGGTGTGGAAACACATTTTGGGCAGGATGTGAAAAATGACAGCTGTACTGTTGATAAGGAGGAGTGAAAAAATGCCAGTGTTGAAAATCTGCCATGAAAATATTGCAAATTTGCAAAGTTACAAGGGTGCGTGGAAACTGCGCAACACATGCCTGCAACACAGTCATTTTATGGACTTTCTGCAGCAAATTTTCAACATAGGCATTTTAGGATCTCTGCTCATGAACAGTGTCACCGTCATTTCCTCACACTGTCCCGAAAACTGATTTTGCACAGCGATCGTGCACTTCTGCACCGGACATGTGAAAATACATTTCTGCCTGGATATGTAAAAGGACAGCTGTACTGTTCATAAAGAGGTGTGGAAAATGGCAATTTTGAAAATCTGGAGTGAACATATTACAAATTCGCGAAGTTACAAGCGTGCATGCAAACTGCGCAATGCACACTCGGAAAACACTCATTTTATGGACTTTCCTCACCAAATTTTCAACATAGGCATTTTAGGACCTCTGTTAATGAACAATGTCACTGTCATTTTCATAATGTGTCTCAAACACGGATTTCCCACAGCGACAGCACTATTCTGTGCCGCAAGTGCAAAAACACATTTTGGCCAGGAGGTGAAAAATGACAGCTGTACTGTTCATAAGGAGGTGCAGAACAATGGCAATGTTGGAAATCTGGAGTGAAAATATTATAAATTTGTGAATTTATGAGCGTGTGTGCGAACTGCGCAACGCACACTCGTAACACAGTCATTTTATGGAGTATCGTCACCAAATTTTCAACATAGGCATTTTAGGACATCTGCTCATGAACAGTGCCACTGTCATTTTCATAATCTGTCCCAAATACTGAATTCCTACAGCAACCACGCTATTCTGTGCCAGGAGTGCGAAAACACATTTTGGCCAGGATGTGAAAAATGACAGCTGTACTGTTCAGAAGGAGGTGTGGAAAAATGCCAATGTTGAAAATCTGGTGTGAAAATATTGCAAATTCGTGAAGTTAGGAGCGTGCATGGAAACTGCACAACACATGCTCGTAAAACAGTAATTATTTGGATTTTCTGCCAAATTTGAATATAGGTTTTTGAGTCACTCATGATTTTGGCACTTCATGACAGATTAACGGTCCTGAAAGGTGATTCCACCAGTGACAGCAAAATCACCTTCAGGACAGATTAATGCCATGACAGTGCCAGAATTCATGAGGAGGGGTCCCAAAAACCCCATGTTGAAAATTTGGTGCCAAAATTCCCAAAAATGCCTGAGATATGCATCAAAGTTGAAAAAACCCTATTTATTCCACTATATAGCTTACCGGCATCTCCTCAGTTCGCAGTCGGCTTTGAAGAGTGCAGATGTGTTCTCGGTCCACCGAAGATCATCGCACCGAGCTCCGGAGGTAAGTATGGGGTGGGGTGTGTGTGGGGAGGCAGGGTGCACAGTGGGTGGGTGCAGGTTGTGGGAGGGGGGCTGGGAGATGGCGAGGGACTGTTTTTTGTTTTAAGGGTTTTTTTTTTTTTTGGAAAAGATGTCGCGGGACAGTTTTCATTTTTCAGGTGGGATTTGGCATGCTGGGGTGGGCTCCCAGTGTGCCACCTCAGTGTTTGTGGGTGGGGGTGCTTTAGCCAATGGGGGATTGGGCACCCCCATTGTTATATACTGAAGGGGGATTGCTTTGGTCAACGGAGATTGAGGCACCCCGTCGGCACATCACAAATGGGGAGGGTACGATGCCGAGTGGGGTATGGGCCCTGTCAGCAAAGAAAAACTGTTGGGGGGGATGCATGATGCCAAGGAGGATTGGGCACCCCTCAGCAATCAACAAAAGGGGGGGTCACATTATGCCGATGTGGAGTACTGCTCCCCCATCGGCATTGTGACAAGCAGTGGTGGCAGTCACTGCCATCATGTTGCCTACATCACGGGAGGCATGTAATGGTCACGCTGCATGAGAGCTTTGCTGTTATTGCAGTGGACCTTTTCTTTGTTGTGATGGCCGCATTAGGCATGCATGAGGTCAGTGCCTCCTGCTGCCTGATTGGGGAATGAGGGACACACCTTCTGATGCATGCTCTTCATTCACCCAACAGTGACTGCACCTCCAAATCTGCTACTTCCACAAGATGTTGACTGGCACGCAAGCGTGCAAGCCAAGATAAAAACATTAATTCCATACAATTTAAATTCTAAGACTCAAATAATCCTCATGCTGGCATCTAGGTAAAAATTCATGAACCAAATTCAGTGCTGGATTTTATTTACAAATAAGGCATGAAATCAATGTCCTCATTAAGGCCCAGTGGAACTGCAGTGTCCAAAGTTATAATCCATTTAGTCTCTTTTTGAGACAGAGTATTCACTCTGTTGTCCCCTCTTGGATGTCTAGGGACATGCTCAAGAGCAATAACTTTGAAATAGTCTGGCTTCCCATTGTGACATTCTAAGAAGTACACACTTATTGAGTTATAGGTGTTGCCATTAATTGCTACTCTGGTCATTGCGGCACCAGTAGCATGCTTATTTAATAGATCCTTACTCAAAGGGAAAGTACCCTCGAAATAGAAGGCTGCCCTGGTAACCCCTATTCCCAAAGGTGAGTCAAACACACAGGTGGAAAACTACAGACCTGTCTCCATAGTCTGTTCCCATAGCAAACTGCTTGAAAAGGTTGTCTACCGACAGATTCTATCATACCTGGAGGAGAACAGCCTGTTAACGGAACAACAATATGGCTTCAGGAGGAAGCATGGCACAGAGACAGCTCTGGTAAGCTTCACCTCTGATATCTATACAGCCCTAGATCAAGGTTAGCTACTTGGTGAGGTCTTCATTGACCTCACCAAGGCCTTTGACCTAGTGGACCAGCGCTTGCAGGGCACCTGAAATCCCTGGGACTAGATGAACTAGCTATACAGAGATCTACTGACTACCTCTATGGTAGGATGCAAATTGTCTGTTGGCAGGGTGCTAGATCTGATGAGCACCAGATAATTGATGTGGTTTCACAGGGCTCCATTTTGAGCCCCCTACTATTTTCACTATTTGTGAACAGCTTACCACAAAACAGTGGTGGGGCCAAGGTCACCCTGTACACAGACAATGCCATGCTGTATGGCAAATCTAGTGACTCAGCATCCCTGAACCTATTACTGAGCCAGGATCTGTTAATCTTTGAACAGTGGTTCCATGATAACAAACTAGCACTGAACAGCAAAAAGACCAAGGCCATGCTTTTCGACCCTAAGAACCTGGGGGCTAATAGGTCCAATCTGCTGTCTCTGTCTCACTCTCAAATGGGTCAAAAATTGATGTGGTTGACTGCATAAGGTATCTGGGAATGTTTATAGACAAAGAAATTACTTTTAGATGCCACATTGATCACCAGACCAAAGTGGTCAATCAAAAGCTTGGCCTCCTGTACAGGCTTAGCCTGTTCCTAACCAAGGAATCAAAACATATGATCAGTAATGGAACTATCCTTCCTACTTTACTTTATGGAACCACGCTGCTGCAATCATTGGAGGCCACAGAAATACGGCATCTGCGAACACTATACCACCAAGGCAGTAGTTTTGCACCTGGAGCACATCATATGGAGCATCACTGCAAAGTGCTGAGTACCATTAACTATCCACCCTTAGAAAACAAGCTAGCATACCCAGTGCTCTGTTTGGCATACAAGCTACAGCAGTCGGATGTTCCCCCAAGTCTGGTGAACTTATTGAACCTCAAACTGGGTAGTAGAGATCTCAGGTCTTTCTGATCATAAACCTCTTCAGGTTCCTGGTGCTAGGTCTTTCCATGGACAGAGATCTGCTAGGACAGTTCTCCCCAGACTCTGGAATAATCTCCCTAAAGAACTACAGGATTGCTAATCTCTCGCTGGTTCCAAGTCAGGACTAAAGTCACACCTGATTAAACTGACAACCTGTTCCTGCTACCAGTGACCCAGTACTCAGAATCTAGGGAGTGTTGTCTACATAATTTCATGCTTGGTATAGTCCCCCCCATGTCTGAGTACTGTTTGGGTACCTACACTACTGACACATGAATTTGAACCTTGTGCTTGTGGCTATATCTTGCATCTGCTAACACATTTTGTCGTGTACTTGTCAACTTGATATAATTCTTAATTTTATGTGTTGAACTTTTAATTTTTCCCTTTCGGCACATGTAACTAATTTAAATAAATAAATAAATTAATTATGGCCCTCGCATGTTCTTGGATTTTCTGTTTTGCTAATCTTGTAGTCCTGCCTACATAAAATGTAGGGCAATTACACCAACACACATATATAACAAAGGGAGTCATACAGGTAATGAATTCATGGATTTCAAAATTTCTACCATCTTTGTAAAAACACCTTGCCTGTATTGGCATATTGACAGATGTTACATCTACCACACTTATGGAAGCCATTTGGTTTGTTTTTGAGCCAGTCAGATTTCCCCTCTGGAACAGTTGTTTCTACAAAATGACTGTGTGATTCAATCCCCCATATTCTTTCCCTTTGAAAATGTCACTCTGGGTTTATTGGAAATTTCATTTTTTAAAATGGGGTCTGTGAGTAAAAACAGCCAGTATTTGTGGACTAGATTTCCCACTCTGCCTACCACCGGATTAAATTCAATAATGACATTAACTGTCTTATTTTATTCCTTATCACCTGTAGGTTGGCTATCTTTTTTGGTTTTAAGCAACTCTCTTCTATTAAGTTTACTGACTTTCGTATAGGCCTCAGATAAAGCTTCCCTAGAATATTCCCTCTCTTTAAGTCTGTTACTAAGACCTAGGGGCGCCAATATAAATTTCTGGGCCTGAGAAATACCTTTAGGACTGGGCCCCCCTCACCCTCCCATCCCCTCATAAGACTTATATAAATCAATAAATAAGTAAATGTTTATTTAAATAAATAATGCACCACAGTGCTACTAAAAGAAAGACTATAAAAATAAAATTAGTACTTTACTTATCCTTAACTAACTTACATAATGAAATTAGACACATTCCATCCAGTGAGTAAGACTTTATAGTTGCTGTCTGTGTGTAACAGCGTAAACACTCCACAGTTTGCACTTCCCTGGCCTGCTTAGCTGTCCCAGACTCCAGTCAGTTAGTTCTTCTGCTCAGAGCTTGGAAGAATCAGACACAGTAAAGCAAAGTTCACAATTCACACAACAGTTGAGGTTCTACTGTCTAATAATAGTAGATCAGGATATCTGGTGTTAGGTAGAGCGAGGTACTGGAGGAGGTAGACTACTTAGTAGTAGTGAGGTTGGGGGGTATATGTTTTTAGGTAGAGTGAGGTACTAGAAGAGGTAGACTACTTAGCAGTAGCCAGGTGGGTCAGGGGGCACATGGTGGTAGGTAAAGCGAGGTACTGGAGGAGGTAGACAACTTAGTAATAGCCAGGACAGGGGGGTATATGTTGTTAGGTACAGCGAGGTACTGGAGGAGGTAGACTACTTAGTAGTACTAGTAGCTAGGTCAGGGAGTATATGGTTTGGTATTAGGCAGAGCGAGGTACTGTCTGCAGGAGGAAGACTACTAGTCTAGTTGACTTTAAAGTACAGGAAGAGAGTGTAACAGTTAGCTGGCCTCACCCACGGCCCGCCTCCCCAGACCCCTCCAACTAAGTTAACTCCAGAAGACAAAGAAATCAGTCACTGCTTAACTAAAGCACCAGCAGGCTCCAGCCAGGTTCTGGCTAAGGGCTCCACACACATACATGTCCTGTGGTCCACCATCCACATGGTGTATATAGACACCACACAGCTAGCAGGCAACCTGGCTAGGCCTAGGAATGAGGAATGTTACCTTCATCCTTCTTTCCTTTGTCCTTAAGTTGCCACTTCCAACTCCAAGGCAAGTTCCAAAACGTTTACAAGTTCAAGGACGGTTGGTTGATTCAGTTTGAGTTGAACAAAGTTCGGGTTTGATGATGAGAACAAGTTAATTAAGTGAGGTGCAAGTCAGTATTTAATATAAGTGGCTGGTCCTTCCTGACTGATCTGTCTCCTTCACGGCTTCACCCACAAGGAACGAATGACCCTGAGCAGCATGAGCGATGTTATGTGGTGTGGCTCTGGCATGGTGACATTGACCCGATTGACCTGATGACCTCCAACCCACCTGAGTGACCTCCTGACCTGCTGACCCCTGGCCTGTGGCATCAACTGTCAGCGATTTAAAGGTGTAGATCAGAGGAGGAAGAAAAAACTGGTCTAATGCTTGGCATTATTAGGTCAGACTCAGAGACTGGACTAGAGATAGACAGGGTGACAAATTGTGTTGTTTTGCCAGTAAGGAATACAGAAGAGATGGGCAGGCTGGCAGCTACTGTTGAGTCAGGCAGAGAGAGCTGCTGCTGCCTGCCTACTAGCCTAAAAGAGGAGCCGAGGAGAAGCCGGTAGGTAGGGACAGGGTTGTGGGGACTAGTCTTGGGAGGTGTGGTGGTGTGATGTGTGGAGGGAGCCTCTCAGCCTCAGTCAGCTGAGCTGGCAGCTGCCAACCTGTTGAGCAAGCAGTAGGTGGAGCACAGCCACAATCTATCTTCTCCCTGCTGGGTTGGTCCCTCCGAGGCTTTGGTTTACGGTGGCCATCAGCTCTGATGATATCCCCTCCCACCAGTTGGGTCCTGATTCAATACTGAGTCCCGTCCTCATTCTGACTGGAATGCATGGACATGGGAGCAGTGTAGCAGTCTGTGCTCAGTCTGCTGCAGCACAGTGGTGACCGATGGCAAGCTGCAATCCGTGAGAGTGTCAGTGAGACAGTCCGTGATCATAAGTGTCACTATAACTGACTGTAAACAGCAACAGCAGCACAACAGTTGTGGCACTAGTGGCGATGGGGAGAGGGCTTCTCCGCTGCTTAGCATCCCTTCCCTTCTACCATGCTGACATTGTTCAGCCAGCCTGCTGTCACTTTGTCACTTTCACTTAATATGCGGAGGGCAGCCACCAAGAAAAAACTGACAGTCGTTCATCGTATGGCTGGGCCCCCCTGAGCCACTGGACCCGGGACAATTGTCCCGGCTATCCCCCCCCCATCGGTACCCCTGCTAAGACCCTCTGCTTGTGCTTCAAATTCAGTTTCACTAGAACAATTCCTTTTTAACCTGATTAGTTCTCCATATGGAATTAAGTTAATCAACTTTCTGTGGTGTGAACTGTTAGCATGGAGAATGTTATTAGCAGCAGTTTCCTTCCTATGACATTTGGTAATTATCAGTTCACCATTTTTCCTACTAGCTCAAGGTCCAGAAAAACAATCCTTTCCTTATTGCTTGTATATGTAAATGTAAGACGTAAATAATTTTTATTTAAATATGAAATGAAATCTGGGATTGTTTCTTCTGGGCCTTCCACACAATAATCACATCGACAATAAACCTGAACCAGGTCTCCAAATTTCCTGCAAATTTTTTTCCTATGTACATCCTCAATATATTTCTCTTTGAAGTAGCCCATAAACAGATTTGCATAAGATGGGACAAATGCTGGCCCCATTGCAGTTCCACATATTTGTAAATAATACTCCTTGTTAAACATGAAGTAATTGTGATTTAGAACAAAATCTATTGCCATTTCATCCTAAATGCCCCAACCCTTACCCATCACTATTCCCTTTATCTTATCCTCTATCGCCCCCCTCCCTTGAAACCCAACATCTATTTCCTCACTGCTTCTCTTTCCTGGCAAAATATTTGTTTGCTACCATCGTTTCTTATCTTGCCTCTCTCTCCTCACCCCCTCCATCCCATCGTCTTACTTCCTTCATTCTTCTAACACTCACTCTTTCCAGATCTCTTGCTGCACAACCTCTGCTGGTCAGTCCTCCTTTTCTGTCCACTTTTCTACTCTCTGGAATGACCTTCCTCTCCCTTTACATCTCTTGTCCTCCCTTTTACTATTAAACCACTCCTACTGTCTCATCTATCCCTACCTTGCTCCTGCAGCTAGCCACTCTCCAGTTTTGGCAGGCATAACACTTTCCCCTGTCCACTACTGCACCCTCATTCTGTTCCACCACGTTAATAATTTATTATCATTCACACTGCAAATGTTTGCAAATCTGTACCAGTACTTTAATGTTTCCACATCTTAAATGATTTAATGATTAAATGATTTTATTATAGTAAATTGTTGTAAGTTTGAAGATTTTATTACACTACACTTATCACTTTTTGTGCCATAGTGAATTCTTTCAAGTTTGTAAATATTGCACCTTTTGCCATCTGAGATTTTGTGTTGTACACTGCACTTCTCACTTTATTTGATATTGTACTTAGTGTTTGCCACTTTTTGTTTTTTGTTGTTTCTTACCAACTTGTAACTCTTCCCCTGTCATACCTGGAAACAAATTCTGGTTTAGTGTGCCTGTCGTGGTCAACAAATTTTAAAAAATAAATAAAGAAAGAAAGAAATATTCAGTACTTTTAACTTTTGCATAGTTTTCATATTTCACTGCATTTGGCATACTTTTCTTTGGAAGAGTCACATTTAGCCATTATAATTTTGTGTAACTGTACCTTGAAATGGGGAGCTAACAGCATAAAACGGATTGGGTGACTCATGGGGTACCTGTGTTTTGCTAGTGTACTTTAGCTGTCAGCACAACAAATAAAAAGTTTACTGCATTCAACTGTCTGTAGATTTGGAACATATACAAATTCAGGACATGTTTTGGAACATATAGTAATACAGGACAGGTATAAAAGTCTGTGGCACAACAAGTATTAGGTAATAGTGCATTTTATGTCATTGGTTTATGGCAACAATTGCATGTGAGTCTTGAGACTCTGGTACCAACATTTTTTATATCAGTTAAGGCCCCAGGAAGGGTCATTGCTTACAAAACCCCCATTATAGTAAACAGCCCAGCCAAGCTTTTATTTTGTTACACGTTTCCACTTCTTGGAATAGCTATCCCCGATATAACTAACTCTACCAGCATTTGTTGTAAGTTACCTCTAAAAAGTAATATGTTTCAGTTACTAGTTACTCTCAAATATTTGTAATAAGTTACAGTTACTTATAACTGTATGTATAAAAAGTAGAAAGTATCTGCAACAGTAATGCATATTACATTTATGTTACTTTATATTACTTTTGATTACGTCTTCGGCAGATACAAATGTGTGTTTTACTGAATCAAAATTCTGCAGAGGCTATGGTGGATTGCCAGATGGCTCTAAGACCAAGATTTGTCACAGTTCTAACTGATGCTTGTAAAGCATATGAGAATATATTCTTATATTGAAGGATAACTGATCTTACTTAATAGCAACTAAAAAATTATATTATAGTAACTGGATACTTCTAGGATATCAGTAATATTTATTATAGACTAACTTGACACTCAGCCTCACTGCTTCTTTTGTGGCTATGCTTAAATACTGTATTTCATGTGATCCCTGTCTTTCAGTCACCCTCTGTACCTTGCAGGTATCAGGCACTGTGATGTCATGTAATGTATGCAAACTGTAAGCATTGTTAGCCCTGTACCTCTCTATGTTTGACGTGGAGCCTTTGTAAATGAGTCTCTGACTCAAAGGTCTTTCTGAATATCTCAATAAATAAATAAATAAATAAAAATATGTTACTAACCTAAAGTACAGTAGAGACTAAGTTTAAATGTTGCTATTAAATACATAGAGAGTCTGTCTTAAAATGTTTGCTGTATAGATTTCATAGTTGAAACTGTATTATTTTTTCTTTTATGTACAAACAGGATCACCTTGTAAACAGGACCTTTGGTCCTAATGGTGTAGATCTCCAACTTTTCTATATAAACATAAAGATTTTACTACTACTACTACTAATATCATCACAGTTACTTATTATTTCTTCTTGAAAGTAATCTATTACTATTACTAGTTACTAAAAAAGTAATATTACAGTAACTAATTGCAAGTACAGTATGTATGGATTCCCCAGCACTGTCTACCACTTTCATGGGAATTAAACAGAAAGGCAAACTGGACCTTGCTTTCTCCCAAACATGTATTTGTTTTACTCGTTATTTACCTAGGATTATCCAGCTGAGATGCAATATCTTATTTTCAGTGAGGTCCTGCTTTTATCCATTTTTACATATTTGGACTGAAACTCGAGGAGCTTAAGTGACTTGCTCAGGGTAACATAACATTTGTTTGCACATAAGGACTGCTTAGCAAGCAAGTGGTTTGGTGAGATTTAGACCTGGGTTTTCTGGTTCCTCTGTTCTAAACATCACACTATGCTGATCCCTCTTGCTGCCCTGGTTGTTCACATTCACAGCTACCCACTGACCCTTCTCTTAACATAGCTCTCTGTACATATTTATATTAATGTAAACAGCTGTTTTGCAAACCAGTTATTCTGTTTGGTCACCTCATTGCATTGCTCAGCCTTGCCGTGGCACTGTTCTATTTACATTGTTGTTATCATATCCCATTGTTACCAGCTGTTTATTTGGCTCATTGTAGATTTTCATGCTATAATTTATTTATTTAAATACTGGTGACCAGGAAAGGCACACTGAGCCAAGGCTCGTTTCCAGGTGTGACCCAGGTACAAGGTGTACACAGAAAACTAATCAGAGAATATACTATATGCGTACTGTTGCAGTTCTCATTCATTCCCATTGTACTCTCCAGGTCACCACTGACAGTAGGACTATTGTAACTAACCAGATTCAAAGAATTTCAATAAAATAAATCCTGGCTAAGGAACTAAAAACACTATTACTAGGGTTAAGTCATCCAGATCAGTCAGGTTTCATTGCTGCTAGTCACATAAGTGATAATGTAGAGAGATTCTTCATCATACAATCAAACACATAGATGGGAAAATAAATACAGTTTTATGGTCCTAGATGAAGACAAAGGCCCTTGGCAGAGTGCCCTGCATGTCAATATATAAAATCATAAATTGACATGAACTTTTCCCACAAAATGTACAAGCTCGATCAAGACATAGTAAAGCAGTCCTGCAGCCATGGTAAACATAAATGGAGTGTGCTGCCAGGAATTTAAATTGCCGAGAGGGACAAGACAGTCGTGACATATTGTAATGGCCATGTCGAGGCTGTGCCCAGTTAATTAATTTGTTCGAGTGCCAGATGATTTAAGGGTGATCCATTAACCACACTACTCATTACAAGGGACATTTCTTTCATGAGAACACCTTCTTACCAGGGTAGTTCAACCTTTAGACTTTTTTGTTATTCCTGCTCTTATTCTGAGCTATAAGGGGATCATGTTATTACGTGTTTATTCATTTCATAAGTTGGTTTCTGAACCACTGGAAGGAGACACAAGGAAACATGTCCAAATCCAAATTAGAAACAAATACATATTTTTCTTTTATTAAACAAAAGTAATCTAATCTAATAAAAACATAGCAGATATACTGTGAAGTAACTGAATGAACAGTAGTAGAGGTCGATGTGCCTGTGCTGCCAGTTTGGGCTTCATGGAGGCGAGAGTGTTAGTACAATAGGAGGAAGCCAAGGAGAAAGATGTTTTGGCAGCAGGAGCTCAGAGCTGAACCAGTGGTATGCTGACTTTGCTATTTTCTCTTTACAGATAATGAATTGTTGTACTGCTATATCCTGCCTATTATTTTTGTTTTCGAGGGGAGCCCTCAGCTCCTCAGAAGGAAAGCATTGGGACCTATAGGTCCTGAATAGTAAAATCATAACAAGAGTGTCATTTTACATACACATACTTGTCTGTAATCGTTACATCTTGTTGATCCTGCAGGCTGCAACCCCCTGCTGGCCATTCTCCCAGAGTCCAACATGGCCAGCCTGCTGATGACACACATAATGGCTTAGTCATGGGAGAGGTCAATATGCCTGCAGACATACTGTACATGCTATTCTCTTATACAGAGCATTATTATGCATACTTTATCGGTATCTATTAACTGAAAAAAATGCTTTTCCTGGCTGATTTGTACCAGTAATGTAAATGCAATAATGTGCTGTATAAGACTATTGCATTTACAGTATGGCTACAGGCATGTAGACCCCCCCCCATGGTTTAACCCATCATGTGCATCATCAGAGGGCTGGCCAATGGGGACTCTGGAAGAATAATTGCCTGCAGTGGTGGTGGTGGTGGTGGTGGTGGGGTGTCACAGGATCAGCCATATATAAATAAATATTATAGACAACTAAGTATATTTAAAATTACACTTTTGTTGTGATTTTACTGATGCTTTTCTCCTGGGAAGCTGATAGCTCCCCTTTAAAACAAAAATAGCAGGCAGGTGCAAATCAGTACAACAGTCTACAAGTAACAATAAAGAGCAGCTGACACCACTCTGGCCAAAAGTGCTACATAGCAGAATTAGAATAAGTCTACCCCCAGTAAATCTCATACCAAAAACTAGATTTCTGTGTTACTTCATTTTAATGTTATGAGCTATTTTGTAACCCTGCTTTCACTAACTGTTCAAAAAAGCCTGTTTCAATGAAGAGCCGCTGATGATGTCATCTCAGGAACTCAGAGTCTAGTACTCCCTGTCAGCATGCTTATATGACCTGTTTCTCCAAGGTTTTAAAAATCATGTGCAGTGGTTTTCACAAGTAAAACAGGCAGCACCATTCAATAAACATTGCTTTAAAAACTATGTGTGTTTCAGGTTTTGTAACAAAACTGACATTTTTTTGGGGGTGCCTTTTTTGTTGTGGTCCTTTTTCCAAGGTTGCTGGATGCTGGGTCATAGTACACTGTTGTGAGGTTTGCAGTCTGAATAAGTTTCTGATGTGGTGAAAGGCTGAGATCATTCATACCTATCATTCAATTGAGGTGATTTCTAAGGATGGCACTTTAAAACAATTATGCCATCTCCTTGTCAATGAAGTGGGAGAGGTAATGCTGGTTTTAAACCCTACTAGGAGTTTATAATTTAGCCAGCTCAGTGTTTTCTCCCTGTCAGGCTATTTTTTTTTACCTACATTCAGGCTCATCTATGTTCTACTCTAAATTAAAATGATCATTTTACCAGAGTTAACACTTCCACCCCCAGTAGGAATTAACACGTGTGAGACTCCTATTAAAACTTATTGTGGCCAGCCTGGTGGCGTAGAGGGTTGAGGCACTGGTGCCTTACCTCAAACCACACCAGCGACCCAGGTTTGGGAAAGGACTCAGGTGCCGGAGGGTTGGCATGGGAAGGAGAAGGATCTAGCATCCAGAGGACTCTTCTCCTCTCCTTGGGTGGGTTAGGGAGAGGCATCACTCTATAATGGCCCCAGATGGAGACCAGGGGCAGTGCAGATGTGAAGCACAGGGAACTGAAGGAGGAAAACACAGAAAATGGCACCTCCAAACTGCCAGATGATGGCCACCTGGACCAGTGCCTCCTCGGAATACCAAGAAGCTGACCTGACCTCAGCAGCACCCAGGGCCATTGCCTAGGCCACCAGGCCATTCCTCCTTGGAAGAGGAGGACCCATCTGATGAAGGGTCACCTCGGGTTACCCTGAGGTGGCTGTGATGTGGGGTCGGGGATTGGCATCGGAGCCATGGGGGAGAGCGTCCTTGGCAATTGGCCTGAAAGAGTGGTAGTTGGGGGCACAGGGGAGATAAATAACACACAAAAAAACATATTGTAAAGCAGACACTGACAAACAGCAGTGAAGTTACCGATATTTCAACACTAGCAGCAATACAACTTCCTAACAGGCACAGTAGAGTAGCACTCCAAATGGAATCAGCAGCCTGGAGGCATGCTGACTCAGCATCCAGCAACCCTGGAGCCACTGAATGTAGGTCAAAAACAGCCTGACAGGGAGAAAACATTGGGCTGGGTAAATTAGAAACTCCTAGTAAGGTTTCAAAACAGCATTACCTCTCCCACCACCATTGACAAGGAGATGGAATATTTGTTTTAAAGTGCCATTCTTAGAAATCACCTCAATTGAATGGTAGGTGTGAATGATCTCAGCCTTTCACCACATTAGAAACGTATTCGGTCTGCAAACCTCGCAACAGTGTGCTATGAGTGTAATAGCTTTGTGGGTAAGGATAACTCAGGACACAGTAATTCAGTAGAACAGACCACAGTGTGGCTTTATATTATATAAAAAGCAGTATAAAAACCAAATAAATATAAATATTCACACAAAAAAAGAAAAATAGCCCAATGCTATGTTCAAACAGAATTAACATTACTTCAGGTTTTCAATACCACCTCAGGGTAACCCGACATGACCCTTCAACAGATGGGTCCTCCTCTTCCGAGGAGGGTTGCTCGGAATCAACCAGCTCAGCTGTTTCGAACTGTGGACAGACTGTGCAACCCAGCCTGTCTGCAAGTTCAGAAAGTCTTTTCGCAATTGGAGTGCGATGAGCTTGCTTGGTTCTTCGTAAATAAGGTGGCCAACATTAGGGCTGAACTGCTGCCATCACACTCTAGGGGGGTTGCCATGAATTGGTGTGAGATCACGGTGCCTCAGTTTTCCTGGAGTTCCTTCGGTCAGCTGGAGTTCATTGATGTCATGAGGATTGTCCAATATATGTGCCCTACACGCTGTAGTTTGGACCCTGGACCAACCTCCCTAATTTTGGGTTGTATTGACATCACTGGTCCAGTCCTTATGCAGATAGTCAGGTGCTCCCTGGAATCTGGTGAGCTTCCCAGCTCCCTGAAAGAGGCGATGGTGACACCCCTCTTGAAGAAAGTTACCTTGGACCCTGACTGTCTCGAAAACTACAGACCCATCTCTAACCTTCCCTTTGTTGGGAAGGTGATTGAAAAAGTAGTGGCTGCACAACTGGAAGACCATTTCACCATCCATGATGTCTAAGAACCCCTCCAGTCTGGTTTTCGTAAAAGACATAGTACCGAGACAGCGCTAGTTCGGGTGCTCAATGATCTCTTGATGGCCAGAGATTGGAAGAGTCATTCCATTTTGGTTCTCCTCAACCTTTCTTCAGCTTTTGACACTGCAGATCACATGGTGTTGATAGAAAGCCTGAGGCTGTTCTGTGGAATATCTGGAACCATCTTAAGATGGTTCACATCATTCCTCACTTGGAGATCACAAAGAGTTGTGTCTGGGTTTTTTTCCTCGGATTCAATGGCTTTGTTGTGTGGGGTGCCTCAGCGTTCAGTACTGTCACCCATGTTATTTGCGGTGTATACAGTATGCTACCCATCGGAGACATTGTAAGGAGGTATGGGCTGAGGTTTCACTGTTACACAGATGATACCTAGCTCTACCTTTCTTTTGCCCCCAACCAGGAGGGAGCTCTCTCAGTCTTTAATAGCTGTCTAAAAGAAATCCAGGAGTGGATGAATTCTAGCTGGCTGAGATTGAACTCTGATAAGACTGAGGTACTGGTCGTGGACCCAGGTTGACAGATAGGGGGTTGGGTGATGCTGTGTCTTCCGGAATTTTTCTTGGTGGTGTTTCTCTCCCAACCTCTGAACAGGTGTGGAACCTGGGGGTAGTTTTTGACGATGGGCTGACACTGCATTTGCAGGTGTCAGCAGTCATCAAGACTTCCTTTTATCATCTTAGGAATATCACCAGGATTTGGCATCTTGTTCCATCTGCTGACCTGCCAATGTTAGTCCATGCCTTCGTGTCCTCGTGCTTGGATTATTGCAACTCCCTTTAGCAAGGGTTTTCTGGGGTTGAAATCCATCGCCTGCAGCTAGTGCAGAACGCTGCAGCCCAGCTTTTGACAGGTTCTAGTAGGTCCTGTCACATTACTCCAGTGCTGCGCGAACTGCACTGGCTGCCAATTTAGTGGCAGATCACCTTTAAAGTCAGATTGCTGACTTTTAAAGCTCTACACAATCTGGGCCCAGTCTATCTGAAAGAACTTCTGGTTCCCAATCGCCCAAATCGATCACTCCACTCGGCCGACGAGGAGTTGCTAGAGGTTCCAAGGGTGAACTTGAAATCTTCGGGCACTCGGACTTTATGCTATGTGGCCCCACCCTTTGAATTTCACCCTGTCCGGTTGGC
Source organism: Neoceratodus forsteri (assembly GCA_016271365.2). Taxonomy (NCBI): domain Eukaryota; kingdom Metazoa; phylum Chordata; order Ceratodontiformes; family Ceratodontidae; genus Neoceratodus; species Neoceratodus forsteri. The sequence continues at coordinate 1,317,892,628 of CM057453.1, read as the reverse complement.
TGGGAGTGCAATTCTGTGGAGGGCTTTAAGAGAGGTTTGAAGACTTTTGTGGGAAACTGCATTTTAGAATATTGATTGAAATAATTGTTTTGATCCAGCTGTATTTTTTAATGATTTGTATTGTTTTAATCTGTTATTTATGTACGGCGCCTTGGCAATTGAAGGGCGCCTTATAAATAAAATTATTATTATTATTATTAATAGAAAATTCAATACTTCGGTTGCCTACTGTGATATTGTTAATACCTGTTCAGTTATAGATGCTTCCTCTTGCCTTCACTCCAGGCAAGTGAGACTAGCTGCTGCGCTGATCTAACTCTAGGTGTTTGGGGAGAGCTTATATAGCCCTCCCACTTACAGGAAGTCCTTCACACAAAATGCAATTAACTTTAGAATGGTCTCTAAAGCTCATAACCCATCCCATGCAGAACAAAACAAGTGTTACTTCTAAGCTTTTATTCAATGTCTACCATTCTTTCACACCAATACTTTAAAAAAATGCCATACGTAAGATTTTGTTCAAGGAAGAACACTAATTACCCTTGGTTAAGCAAACTCCACCTCTTTTCTGTAATGAGGTACTGTCTCCCAGGGTATAAATACAGCCCTCTAGGGGCCTCTACTTCCTTATAGTAAATGCACATTCCTGAATGTCTTCCAATAGGTCAGTACCTAATTCATCTCTCCATATTTATACATTTTTACAGTATATACAGGTACTGTACACTTTTATAAGAGCTAGCCCTTTAGACACATTCTGTCAGAGCTTTGAATATCAAGGAACATTTGTGTGGCACCTTTTAGAGACTTAGCTAGCTTAGCTAGTCTCTTGTTTCTGTGCTTTATTTATATCCTTTATTATTGCTGCCTTCTCTTTATTCTGAGGGCTGCCACACTTCACTCTGCAGTGTTTTACATAGAGATGTTCCTGTCCCTTTAACTGGGCTCCTGTATTCAGCAGAGTGGCAGTCTGCAAGAAAAAGAACTCATTATATTGCCGCTCTGTCATTTCACTTAAAAACTCTGGTAAGCCCTTCTTTTTATATTTCTACTGTTGGCTGAGTTTTGTAATGCTAGGGACTGCCTAGTCCCTTTTACTTAGACAGCGCTTCCATTTCAGAGGGAAATAGCTCATTCAGGAAAGTGGGGTGGCTGAAAGGGAAAGTGAGTGCTGCCCCGCTTTGAACTGTGACACAGCAGTTCTGTGTGTGTGAGAGAGAGAGAGAGACAGAGCAAGTGAGGAGTGAGCGCCCTCCTCCTTATTAACATTCTCACTGCTCTCTCTCTCTCTCTCTCTCTCTCTGTTCAGATTCCTCAGGGTCATTTCTCCTTTTTTAATATTCATTTTGGGGGATTGCATTGAGAGCCATGGAGCAGTAGTAAGGAAAAAGTGCAAGTTTGACCTCTTCATGGAAAGCCTGCTTTTGTAGCAGCCTTGTCGGCTGTGCATACTATTTTGGCTGCCTTGACAAACAAAACTCCTTGGCTTAGTTGGCTATTTCATTATTACAAAGCCAACAGGCCTGGAGCATTTCCATATTTTTCTAACACAAGAAGGAATCAACAATAAAAGTCACAGAGCGATGGCAAGAAAAGCAAATGAAATGTCATTCTGTGACCAATAACCCAGCTGTAAAAAACATTATTAAACAGTCTGGTATTTTATTTCTTTAAACAGACTGCACATCCATTATGTATTTGCCACTTTATTTATTTATTTATTCATCTGAGCACTGCAGCACTTTATTTAAACAAATGGCACTTTATTTACTATAAATAAACATATTTAAATGCACAGCTGCTCTTTATTTCATTTTGCATGTTATATTCTGGCACTATGGCCAATTTATGCACCTCATTAATTTAACCAGGTAACATGCTGGTTGTTGCATGGTGCACACATAGGGAGATTTTGGGTGAGGGATGGATATACAGAATCTAGAAATAAAGGCAGTAGAAAAATATTTTTAGAAAGAAATAGGAACGATTGATGTAAGTGACAAACCTCCGCCAGGGGCAGAAAAAGGTAAAGAATAGGATAGAAATATACTATTGTACAATAGATTTTAAGTTGGGAAGAAGAGGATGATAGGAAAGGCATCCCTCCACCGGGGTATAGGAACTGGCAGAATGCAGTTCAGCCACACTCCTCCCTCTTTAACAATAAAACAGTATCAAAATAAGAACAAACTGGTTTTAGGTACCAAACCCACGGAATGCTAACATACATTCTGTACTGATGGGGGTTTGGGTTGAAGTTTCCGCCCATCCTTGCTTTAGAAGCTCCACCCCAGGGTCCCTTTAAATCAACAAAGTATGTAATACAATACAGAATTAACTATACATACTGTAAATACTTCAATAGTCTGGGGCTTAAAAACTGCTCTACTAACCATCATAGCACATTACAAATTATATCATCCATTTCATACAGGTGTTTTTAATTCAGTTTTCTGTATACTAGCACCATGTCGGGACAAGAAATCTACATTTTTATGTTGGCTGCCTGGCCTGTGCTTTACCACAAATGTATAAGGCTGCAAGGTAAGGTACTATCTCATAATGTGTGTGTTCTGTTCCTTCATCTAGTTGATCCAACAAAGGTGGTTGTAATCTGTCAGCAGAGTAAACTCTGCACCCCACAAGTAGAAGCGTAATGCTTTGATGGCCCATTTTATTGCAAGGCACTCCTTTTCGATGGTGGCATACTTCTGCTCTCTGCCATGGAGTTTCCTACTTATATATATGATTGGGTGCTCTTCCCCATCTACAATCTGACTTAACACTGCACCAATGGCACTCTCTGAGGCATCAGTGTGGACCTCAAAGGGAAGATCAAATCTAGGGCATTTCAGAACTGGTGACACACAGAGGGCAGCTTTAATCACTTGAAATGCTTCTTCACATGCATCTGTCCACTTAATGTTACTACACCTCTTCTTAGTTAAGTCTGTCAGTGGGGTAGCTATGGCGGCAAAGTTTGGAATAAACCTCCTATAATACCCCGCTAGTGCTAGAAAAGACTGTACATGCTTTTTAGTTTGTGGAACAGGGCTTTTGGCAACTGCCTCTACATTTCCTATCTCTGGTCATACACTTCCATTGCCTAACATGAAGCCTAGATACTTTGTGTCATTGCCACTGCACACTTTGCTGGGTTGATCATTAGACCTGCCTGTTGTAGGGACTATAGCACAGTGGTCAACTGTGTGAGATGTGTAGGCCAGTTGAGACTGTAAATGACCATGTCATCTAAGTACGCAGCACCATATGGTGTATGAGGAGTCAGGATTTTGTCCATTAGTCTCTGGAACGTGGCTGGGGTCCATGTAAGCCGAAAGGCATGGTGGTAAATTGAAACAATCATAAGGGGGAACTAAATGCTATTTTCTCCTTGGACTCCTGTGCTAATGGGATCTGCCAATACCCTTCGGTCAGATTGAGGGTTGTGATATACTTGGCATTCCCTGTGTTATCTATGATGTCATCTATTCTTGGCATCGGATAACTATGAAAGATAGAAACTTGATTTACCTTCCTGAAATCCAGACAGTCTGATTCCACCCTCCTTTTTTGGTACCACTATAATGGGGGAGGACCAGGCACTACTGGATAGTTCTATAATGCCTAGCCATCTAAGTTTTTCAATCTCCTCCTTGACCCCAGTGCTAACCTTTTCTGGCAGTCTGTATGGCTTTTGTCTGATGGGAGGGGCTTCTGTTCTTATGTGGTGTTCTACCTCCTTGGCCTTCCCTGGCACACTGGTAAACATGGGTGCAAATCCATGTAAAACCCACTGCTTATCTTCCTACTGGTGTGCCTGGAGTGTGGGGTTAACATGTATCTCTGTTAGGCTGTCATGTTCATCTAATCTGTGATACACTTCCTCCAGCTCAGACTCTTCTGTTTCAGACTGTATGTACAGACTAACAGGGTTTTCCTTTCTTTCTACCCATTTCTTTAATAGGTTGGCGTGATACACCTTCTTGCCTGGGTATTTGTCTGGGGTTCTAAGTTCATAAGTCACAGGTCCAAGCTGCCTCATTATGGTGTAAGGCCCTTGTCATTTCATCAGAAGTTTATTCTGGGTCATTGGGAGCAATAACTGGGCCTTATCCCCTTCCTGTAGTTCCTTTGATTTACAATGTAAATCATAATATTTTTTTCTGTTGACTTTGGGCATTTATGCAGTTCTGGTGGGCCCTTTTGGTATAGTCTACCAGCTTCTTTCTCGATTGTACCATATACTCCAGTATGGTGGTCTGCCCAACTTTTGTCCCCTCCTCCCAATACTCTTTTACAATGTCCAAGGGACCACAGGGGTTCCTCCCATATAGTAATGCAAAAGGAGAGTACCCTGTCGCTGCCTGGGGAACCTCTTGGTATGTAAATAATAGTAAGGGTAAGTATTTGTCCCAGTCCCTCCCTTCGTCATGGACAAACTTTTTAAGCATATGCTTTAAGGTCTGGTTAAATTTCTCTACCAACCCATCGGTTTGTGGGTGGCATGGTGTAGTTCTTATGGCACTCACATCCAACAAACAGTACATCTCTTTTAGAACTGCTGCTTGGAAATTACTTCCTTGGTCAGTAAGGACCTCTTTAGGCACCCCCAACCTGCTAAAAATTTTGATCAGTTCTTCTGCTATTTTGGGAATGTTGTCTGTTCTGAGGAGGATGGCTTCAGGGTATGTGGTAGCATAATCATAAATTACCTGTATATTCTTATAGCCTCTACTGCTCTTTTGTAATGGGCCAACAATGTACATGGCCATCATCTCAAGAGAGGTACTCACTATTGGTAAGGGCACGAGGGGCACTGTGTCCTTTTTGGTTACTTGGGCTACCATCTGGCATTCTGGACAAGCTCTATAGTATTTGGCCACATCGTCATGCAAGGGTGTAGACAGGCATGTTCACTGTACACATTTGTGTACAGTTTTTTTGAGTGCCTGTCCCAAACCATATCCTGTTTTGTTACCATTATCATTCTAATCTGGTGTATTATAGTTAGTGTAGGCTACTGAGCAGTGTCTGTATCTGATTAAATGTTTATTGTTTATGACATAGATATGTGTACAGCCTGTTTTGAGATTAGATGAGTCACCTGTTGTAATGGGGGAGCAGCAGTTGCAGAGGATGTGTACATCTTTAAATGGGGAGGTGGGGGGCAGCAGGAGGAGACAGTGTGTGCAAATTGGAAATTTTTGGCTACATCCCTGTTGACATGTATACTGGGCCAATAAAAATGTCGAAGTAATCGTAACAGTGTTTTGTCTCTCACTGTATGCCCTGCCCAGGGACGATCATGCCCTAAATACAAAAGCTGCATTCTAAACTTGTCAGGGACTACCAGTTGCTTTACCTGTTCACCTGTGTGTGCATAGGTATATACTCTATACAAGATGTTCTTTTCACATTTGTATTCAGGGGCTCCTTGGGTTTTTACTTGCCCTATTTGTGAAAACACATTAGTTATAGAACTATCCTTCTTTTGTTCTTTAACTGTATTACAATCATTGAATACAGTGTCAATTACAGTAGGAGGTAGTTGGTGACTCTTTTTCCATTCTTTCTGTAACTTCTTCTTGGCCCCTTTTGTCTTGGTGACTTTCCTTGGGGGTCTCAAACACTTCCCCCTCAAAGGGAAAACATTCCCCAGTCTTTGGGCCCTGGTCTGAGACCTGGTAGTTGCAACCATCAATGGTTCTATAGCTGGGGCAATTGGTTCTTCAAAATAAGGAAAATCCTGTCCAATCACTACAGGTACAGGCAATTTTGGCACAATCCCCACAGTCATTATGCTTTCTTTCCCCTCTATGTCCAAAGTTAGTTGGGTGGTGGGGTAACAATGAACATCCCCATGGACACAAATTACACCAGTAAATGTTTCTGTTATAGGGGGTTTCTCTAGGACATCTGGATGAACTAAGGTCTGTCGGCTTCTAGTATCAATTACAGTACATCCATCATTACTTTATCTTTTATTTTTACTTGAGTACCAAAGTTGCCCCAGTTCAAGAGGGCCAGATGGGTTGCCTCATTTTTGTTTTTGTAGCAATAGCTCTCTATGTGCCCTTTTCCCAAAACAGTATCTACAAACTATATCGGGGTTATGAGGTCTACGCCCTCTTCCTTCAGGCCTACCCACATTTCTGCCTGATGGATGTGATGGAATACATTTAGATGTTCTTACCAGTTGCTGGGTCAGGGTGATGGTGGGATCAGTAGTTTTATACCCATTCCTTGCTGGTTGCCTGGCCACCAGGAAATTCTCCACCAAGGTGATGGCAACTTCTACAGATTCCAGGTGATGTTCCCTGACCCAGATCTGGACATCTGTTGGCAAAATCTGGAAAAACTGTTCCATAACAACTGCCTTGATGATATCTAATAAGGTTTTCCCTTCTAGCTGCAACTATTTATTGCCGAGATCATTCAATCAGGTGTAAGTTTCTCTTGGGGTGTCATTCCCTTGATGGTTTAGGGAATGGAAGTGCTGTCTATGCATTTCAGTGTTGATATTGAAATGTTTCAATATTTCTTTTTTCACTAAGTCATATTTCTCAGAGCTCCTGTGGTCCATATGGCTATAAGTCAATTGGGCTCGACCTGTGAGGCAGAGAGCCAATCTGACCACCCACTGGTCTGGAGGCCATGCACATGCCTTAGCCACTCATTCAAAAGTGATAAGGTATGCCTCAGTGTCATCAATGGGGGACATTTCTGTGAGTTTTTGTCCTTTGGGGTGGTATGAGTACCATCAGTGGTTTTAGATGTCCCAATCATCTGGAGGGCCCTCATGGTGTCTGTCCATCGCTCATCCTGTCATAGTCATCCCTTTCTTTGCTCCTGAATATTTTGTAGCCATAGTCACTCCATCTCTAGTTGTTTTCTGGCAAGCCACTTCAGGAGTTTGCCCATGTTCTCTGGTGGTTCCTCCATGAATATCTCTGCTAGTTCCTCCTCTCCAATGTCCTCTTCATAGCTGTCTGTGTACTGATGCTCCAGTTTAGGACTGGATGAGTGCTAACTGGTTGAGACTGAATCCGGACAAGACTGAGGTGCTGGTGGTGGATCCAGGTCACCATGTAGAGAAATTGACTCCTGGATCTCTCTCTGGCCTTGTGTTAGGGGGTAACCAGTTGAGACCTTCTGAACAGGTGCGGAATCTGGGTGTAATAATTGACAGCGAGCTGATGCTTAAGACACAGGTGTCAGCCGTTGTCAAGTCTTCTTTTTTCCATTTGAGGAATATAGCCCGGATAAAACACCTCATTCCACACGATGACCTTTCTGTGTTGGTCCACGCCTTTGTTTCTTCGCGTCTTGATTACTGTAATGCTCTTTATCTAGGGTTGCCGGGGGTGGATCTCCGTCGCATGCAGCTGGTGCAGAACGCTGCAGCCAGGATGCTGACTGGGCTATCGAGAACTTGCCATATCACACTTGTGCTGCGCGAACTGTACTGGCTTCCAGTGTGATGGAGAATCATCTTCAAGGTCACTTTGCTGACCTATAAGACCCTACTCAGACAGGGACCGGGCTACTTGTAAGATCTCCTTCGGCCTTACCTCCCTCTCTGCCCACTCCGTTCCGCCAATGAGGGAGTGCTAGAGATTCCCAGGGTTCGTCTTCAGTCATCTGGGGCCAGAGTGTTTTCTTCTGTGGCCCCAACCCTGTGGAATTCTCTACCTCGTCAGATTAGAGAGTGCCCATCCACAGAGTCATTTATAGCATTATTGAAGAGCCACTTATTTGCACTAGCTTTTGATTAAGTATTTTGCTGCTTTTTAAACTGTTTTTATATTTGTATTTATTGTCGATATATGTTGTTTTGGTTATGTTCTGCACTTTGGCATTTTGAAAAGCGCAATACAAATAAATATTGATTTGATTTGATTTGATTTTGGTCTTGGGTTTTGTCCCAAAGTCCAGGCCAGGAAGCAATTGCTCTCCTGTGTGCTCAGCCATTGCTCTGGTCAGAGCAGGCTTCACAGGGATCATTATCTATTCAGTACCACCGTGCCACTGGCTACCCTGTGGTATCAGGTCTGATACCTATTGGAATCCCCCACTTTACTTAGGACTTCCAATATATCCTACTTCTAACACCAAATGTAATAGCTTTGTGGGTAAGAAGAACTTGGGACACTGTAATTTAGTACAACACGCCACAGTGTGGTTTTATTTTGTTCAAAAAGCAGTACAAAAAGCAAATAAATATAAATAAAAATATTCATACAAGAAAAGAAAAATAGCCCAATGCTATGTTCAAACAGAATTCACCTTACTTCAGGTTTTCAATAGACAATTCAATACTTCAGTTGTCCTACTGTGATATTGTCAATACCTGTTCAGGTATAGATGCTTCCTCTTGCCTTCACTCCAAGCAAGTGAGACTACCTGCTGAGCTGATCTAACTCTAGGTGTTTGAAGGGGGCTTATATAGCCCTCCCACTTATGGGAAGTCCTGCCCACAAAATGCAATTAACTTTAGAATGGTCCCTAAAGCTCATAACCCATCCTATACAGAACAAATAGGGTTACTTCTAAGCTTTTATTCAATGTCTACCATTCTTTCACACCAATACTTTATAAACATGCCATACATTAGATTTTGTTCAAAGAAGAACATTAATTACCCTTGGTTAAGCAAACTCCACCTCTTTTCTGTAATGAGGTACTGTCTCCCAGGGTATAAATACAGCCCTCTAGGGGCTGCTGTTTCTGCATAGTAAATGCTCATTCCTGAATTTCTTCCTATTGGTCAGAACCTAATTTATCTCTCTGTATTTATAAATTTTACAGTATATACAGGCACTGTACACTTTTATAAGAGCTAGCCCTTTAAACACATTCTATCAGGGCTGTGAATATCGGAACATTTGTGTGGCATCTTTTAGAGACTTAGCTTGCTTAGCTAGTCTCTTGTTTCTGTGTTTTAATTATATCCTTTATTACTGCAGCCTTCTCTTTATTCTGAGGGCTGCCACACTTCACCCTGTAGTGTTTTACATAGAGATGTTCCTGTCCCTTTGACTAGGCTCCTGTATTCAGCAGAGCAGCAATCTCCAAGAACAAAAACTCATTATCTTGCCGCTCTGTCGTTGGTCTTAAAAAATCTGATAAGCCCTTCTTTTTATATTTCTACTGTTGGCTGAGTTTTGTAAAGTTAGGGATAGCCTAATCCCTTTTACTTAGACAGCACTCACTTTTCAGAGTGCAAAAGCTCATTCAGGAAAGCAGGGCAGCTGAAAGGGAAAGTGTATGCCGCTTCGCTTTGAACTGCAATGTAGCCATTCTGTGTGTGAGCGAGAGAGTGAGTGAGGAGGGTGTGCACTTCTCCTTATTAATATTCTCACTGCTCTCTCCCTCTCTCTCTTCAGACCTCTCAGGGTCTTTTCTCCTTTTTTTAATATTCATTTCCAGGGCTTGCATTGAGAGCCACGGAGCAGCAGTAAAATAAAAAAAGTGCACGTTTTGCCACTCCATGGAAAGCCTTCTTTTGTAGCAGCCTTGTCGACTGCTCATACCATTTCGACCACCTTGACAAACACAACTCCTCGGCTTAGTTGGCTATTTCATTATTACAAAGTCAACAAGCTGGGAACATTTCCATATTTTTATAACACAACAAGGAATCAACAATACAAGTCACAAAGTGATGGCAAGAAAAGCAAATGAAATGCCATTCTGTGACCAATAACCCTGCTGTAAACACATTATTAAACAGTCTTGTATTTTATTTCTTTAAACAGACTGTAAATCCATTATGCATTTGCCACTTTATTTCTTTATTCATCTGAGCACAGCGGCACTTTATTTAAACAAATGGCACTTTATTTAACATAAATAAATATATTTAAACACACAGCTGCACTTTATTTCATTTATGCATTTTATATTCGGGCACTATAGCCAGTTTATGCACCTCATTAATTTAATCAGCTAACATGCTGGATGTTACATGGTGCACACATAGGGAGATTTTGGGTGAGAGATGGATATACAGAAACTAGAAATAAAGGCAGTAGAAAAAGAGATTTTTAGAAATAAATAGGAAAGACTGATGTAGGTGGCCAACCTTCTCCAGGGGTGGAAAAAGGTAATGTATAGGATAGAAAGATACTATTGCACAATAGATTTTAAGGTGGGAAGCAGAAGATGATAGGAAAGGCATCCCTCCACTGGGGTATAGAGACTGGTGGAATGCAGTTCTGCCACAATGACCCCGCATCCAGCAACCCTGGGAAAAAAGGACCACAACAAAAAGGCACCCCTCCCAAAAAAATGTCAGCTTTGTTACAAAACCTGAAACACACACAGTTTTTAAAGCAATGTTTATTGTATGGTGCTGCCTGTTTTAGTTGTGAAAACCATTGCACATGATTTTTACAGCTTCAGAGAAACAGGTCCTATAAGCTTGCTGAGAGGGAGTACTAGACTCTGAATTCCTGAGATGACATCATCAGCGGCTGTTCACTGAAACTGGCTTTTTTAAACAGATAGTGAAATCAGGGTTTCAAAATAGCACAAAACTTTAAAATGAAGTAATAAATAAATCTAGTTTTTAGTATGAGATTTACTGGGGGTAGGCTTATTCTAATTCTACAATGTAGCACTTTTGCCCATAGTGGTGTCAGCTGCTCTTTAAATAAGCATAGGTACTGTAGTGCAAAAACAAACTGGTGAAGTGCAGCATCACATTAACATATAGTAGTCACGGACAGGCACAGCTGGATTGGCCTTTAAATGATCTCATATGGACTTTCTGAACTGGGAGTAGGAACTATGAACCAGGGACAGGAGACAGTTTCATAACCTGGGAGCAGCAACATTAAAAGCCTAATCTGTTATGGGGACAGTAAGTAGAGCTTTGTCATTGGATCTGAGAGGATAGGATAAGAGAGAAAACCTAAATAGAGTTGTAAGAGGAGCAGGGGCACCAAGCCTGATTATTGTTCCTCTGAAGCATCCCAGGGCAGAAGAATGGCTACTGGAGGGTTATAACCAGCCAAGATAGTTGTAACATAAAAACACAGCAACACAGAATTTGACGGCAAATAAGAATGACTTGGCCTACCTAGTTTGCTTATTTTCCCTACCTACTGTAATACCGTAGACCCTACTTGATCTCTGGCTTAGCCCTCCCTTTCCTAATGACTAAGGTTCCCTAATGCCTACCCCATGAGTTTTTGAATCCTGACACAACTTTCTCCCCCACCACCTCTGCTGGAAGGCTGTTCCAGGCATCCATTACTCTCTCTAGAAACATAGAAACATAGAATTTGATGGCAGATAAGGACGGTTTGGCTCACCTAGTCTACCCATTTCTCTACCCAACGGATAAGCTGCAGATCCTAGGTAACCAACAGCCTACTTCCTCCTACCCCCACTAGAACTGCCTTATGTCTGTTCCATGCATTCTTGAATTCCCCCACTGTTTTTGACTCTACGGCCTCCTCAGGAAGGCTGTTCCATGTATCCACAACCCTCTCTTTGAAGAAATACTTCCTCACATTACCTCTGAGCCGTCCGCCCTCTATCTTCAAATTGTGCCCCCTTGTTTTTGCACATCTCTTTTTCTGAAAGATGCTACCCTCTTGGACTTTGTTGATTCCCTTGAGGTATTTGAAAGTTTCTATCATTTCCCCCCTCTCCCTCCTTTCCTCGAGGCTATACATCTTTATTTCCTTTAGTCTTTCTTCATATGTCTTTTGATGCAGACCCTGCATCATTTTGGTTGCCCTCCTCTGGGCAGCCTCCACCCTGTCTATGTCTTTGCAGAAATGGGGTCTCCAGAACTGTACACAGTACTCCAGATGTGGTCTTACCAACTGTCTGTACAGAGCGCCAACAACTTCTTGTTTTCTACTGGTGATGCCTCTCCCTATGCATCCCAGTATCCCCCCAGCCCTCCTTACTGCCTTCTCACATTGCTGGCCCACCTTTAGGTTATCTGATATGACTACCCCCAGGTCCCTTTCCATTTTTGTTGTTGTCAGTATCTCACCCCCCACTGTGTACTCTTCCCTTGGGTTTTTGTATCCCAGGTGCATTACTTTGCACTTTTTTGCATTGAATCTAAGCTGCCATACATTTGACCATTCCTCCAACTTGCCAAGTCCCTTTTCATCCTTTCTACCCCACCTTGTGTATCAACCCTGTTGCAGATCTTTGTGTCACCTGCAAAGAGACATACTTTCCCCTTCCAGTCCCTCTGCAATGCCACTTATAAAGACATTAAAAAGGACCGGCCCCAGTAATGAACCCTGCGGTACCCCACTATAACCCTCCTTTCTTCACTGTGTACTCCATTCACTATTACCCGCTGTGTCCTGTTGTCCAACCAGTGTTTTACCCAGGCTACCACCCTAGGACCCACTCCCAGGCTGGCTAATTTGTTTATTAATCTTTTGTGCAGGACTGTGTCAAATGCCTTGCTAAAGTCTAGGTAGGCCATGTCCACAGTCCCTCCCTGGTCTACTGCTTTGGTCACCCAGTCAAAGAAATCAATTAGATTTGTCTGACATGACCTTCCCACTGTGAAATCATGCTGCCTTGGGTCCTGTGCCCCATTGGCCTCTAGGTACTCAACAATTCTTTCCTTCAGAAGTGATTCCATCATTTTCCCTACCACTGACAGGTCTGTAGTTTCCTGCCTCTGTCCTGGTCGCACTTTTGTGAAGGGGAATCACATCTGCCCTCCTCCAGTCCTCAGGTACCACCCCATCCTCCCATGATTTATTAAAAAGGGTAGTCAGTGGTGTTACTAGTTCTTCCCTTAGTTCTTTTAAAATTCTGGGATGAATCCCATCAGTCCCCATTGCTTTATCCACCTTCAGTTTTAAGAGTTCTTTCAGAACCCTTTCTTCTGTGAAAGGACTAATATCAACCCCCTATCCAGAGTGCTTCTATTGACCGGATTAGGTATTTCCGCTTCTTTTCCACTGTGAATACTGAGCAGAAGTATTTGTTCAGTATCCCTGCCTTTTCACTGTTGCTCTCTGCCCAATCACCTTCCTCTTTGTTCAGCCTCAGTATCCCTGCCTTAGTCTTTCTTTGCTCCCTAATGTACCTATAAAAGGTTTTATCCCCCTTATTAACCAAGTTGGCTATCTTTTCCTTGGTTTGGACCTTAGCTATTCTGATTGCCTTACCCGCTTCCTTCTGCTTTAACTGGTACAGTTCTCTGTCCTGCTTCTTCTGTGTTTCCTTATACTTCCTGAATGCTATCTTTTTTTCCCTTACCTTCCCTGCCACTTCTTTTGAGAACCATAGTGTTTTTTTCTTTCATTTTGATTTGTTTATTTGCTTCACACAAAGACTTGTTGCCTCTGTGATGGCAGTTTTGATGTTTCCCCATTGTTGCTCCACCCCACCTTCTTGCCTGTTTGCTAGTGCTTTTCTGAGGCACTCTCCCATTTTGACAAAATCAGCCCTCTTGAAGTCCAGTACCTTCACTTTTGTGTGGCTTGACTCTACAACTAAGTTTATCATGAACCACACTGTTTGGTGGTCACTTGTTCCCAGGTGGCTATCCACTTCCAGATCAAAGATCCTCTCTCCATCCCCATTTGAGAGTACCAGGTCTAAGATTGCTCTCTCCCGAGTGGGTTCCAAAACTAGCTGTCTGAGGCATGCCCCCGTAGGGCATCAAGAATGGCCCTGCTTTTGGATGTGGCTGCAGCAAAGGTGCTGCAGTCAACATCTGGCATATTCAGGTCCCCCATCAGCAATATCTCCCCTTTCTCTGCCATCCCAAGGATGCCTTCTATCATTTCCTTGTCCATTCCCTCCCCCTGAGATGGGGGTCTGTATACAACCCCTGTGCGGATTGTGGAGCCATTTCCAGTCTCCAGGGTGACCCACAGTGCCTCCTCTCCTCCCCTCCCTGTTTATCTGTTGTCTTTATCCCTTCCCTTATATAGAGAGCTACTCCTCCTCTTCCTCTTCTTCCCTTCCTGTCCCTCCTGTAGATTGTGTACCCTGGTATGTTGACATCCCAGTCATGGTTCTCTGTGTACCATGTTTCTGTGACTGACACAATATCCAGGCATCCCTCTTCCACCAAGGCCAACATTTCAGGGAGCTTTTTACCTAGAATACGGGCACTGGTACTCATTCCCCTCCATTTTTTTATGGCTTTATTTCTTTTTTCCCCATCCCTGTCCCTACTGCCTTTGTCTTTTTCTCCATCTACCCCTGCCCTTCTCTCTATCGACTGCTCTATTTTGGTGTTTACCTCACTAATTACCCTGATTATTTTGGGGGGTAGGATTTCCCTTCTCGTCTTCAGTGCCTCCCCCTTGGCTAGTTTAAATGCTTGCCACTGAAGCATTTAAACCTATCACCTAGGATCCTGGTTCCCTCCAGGATAGATGCAGACCATCACACCTGTATAGGCCTGCATCCCTCCAGGTGGAGCCCCAGTCCCCAATGAAGCCAAATCCCTGATCTCTGCACCAGCTTTTCAACCAGTCATTGAATCCCATGGTGCGGAGTGCCCTAGCTTCATCCATGCCATAGACAGGTAGCACTTCCGAGAAAGTTACCGTGTGTGCTACTTGTCTAAGGCCCCTCCCCAACTCTACAAACTCCTGTTGCAATGCTCTGATCCCATTCTCAGTCAGGTCATTCATCCCTAGGTGGATAATGACATCCAACTCCCTCCCTCCTGCCACTGCTCCCATGATCCTGAGGATTAGTTTCCTGTCCCTCCAAGCCTTGGCACCGGGCAGGCACCTTACCTCCCTTTCCCCTCCCTCCCCAGTTCTACCCCCTAACACTTGAGTCCCCCACCAGGAGTTGTTTCCTTCCCCTGTGGGGTCCTGGACCACCCTCCTGTGGGTCTCCATTGTAGAGGTTCCCAGCATCCTCCTTGGTCTCCACTGCAGGTGCCTCCATAGAGGAACCATGCTTTGCCAGAGTGCTGAATGAATTGTGAAGAGGCACAACTGGAGGGATGCACCTCTGTTCCATCACCCTCACCCTCCCTGAGCCCACTGTAGTCCAACCACTCCTCTTTCTTGGTAACCTCTGAGGTAGTGGCGGTGGCCTGGGTGGTCCCTGGGTGGGGGAGCAGGTTTCCCGAATCCTTGCCAGGTCAACATGGAGATGAGCAACCTCCTCCCTCAGACCAGAGAGGTGCCTGCAAATAGGTGCAGCAACGCAGTTTCCAGAATGTCTCCCAGAAGACTGCTGCTCCATGCTGCTCTGTTAAGAAGTACTTCCTTACATTTCCCCTGAGTCTCCCCCGCAACTTCATAGCATGCTCCCTTGTTCTTGAGCATCTTTTGTTCTGAAAAATGCTTTCCTTTTGTACCTTATTTATACCCGTGAGGTATTTGAAAGTCTCTATCACACCCCCCCTTCTCTTCTTTCCTCTAGGGTGTACATATTGAGGTCCTTTAGTCTCTCCTAATATGGTCTCTGGTGCAGACCCTGCACCATTTTAGTTGCCCTCCTCTGGATCACCTCTACTCTGTCTATGTCCTTCCAGATTTGTGGTCTCCAGAACTGGACACAGTATTCCAGGTGAGGTCTCACCAATGATTTATATAGTGGTGTCACCACCTCCCTCTTTCTGCTGGTGATACTCCTTCCTATGCACCCTGGCATCCCGCTGGCTATCCCCACAGGCTTGTCATACTGTTTGGCCACCTTTAGGTGATTAGATATGATTACCCCAGGTCTCTTTCTTGTATGGTGGTCATCAGTACCACTTCTCCCATCTTGTAGTCTATTCCTGGGTTTCTATGCCCTAAGTGCATGATTTTGCACTTCTTCATATTGAAATGTAGTTGCCTCATTCTTGACCACTCCTCAAGCTTTCCTAGATCCCTATTCATTTTTTCCACACACCCCCGGAGTGTCTACCCTATTGCAGACTTTAGTGCCATCTGCAAAAAGCCACACCTTTCCTTCTAGTCCCTCTGCAATGTCACTAATAAATACATTAAAGGGGACCAGTTCCAGTACTGATCCTTGTGGCACCCCACTGGTCACCCTCCCTTACTTGGAGTGAACTCTGTTTACCACCACCCTCTGTCACCTTTCCCCTAACCAATTCCTTACCATGTTTTCCACTTTTGGTCCCACTCCCGGGCTGCCCAGTTTGTTTACTAGTCTCCTATGTGGCATAGTTTTGAAGGCCTTATTAAAATCTAGGTAGGCCACATCCACTGCTCCACCCTGATCTAATTCCCTGGTCACCCAGTCGAAGAAATCTATCAGATTTGTTTGATATGACCTAGCCTGGTGAATCCATGCTGCCTCAGCTCCTGCAAGATGCTGGTATCTAGATATTCTACAATCCTTTCCTTCAGCAGTGATTTCATTAATTTCCCCACCACTGAGGTCAGGCTGACTGGCCTGAAATTTCCAGCTTCCTCCCTGCTACCACTTTTGCGAAGTAGACTACATCTGCTCTCCTCCAGTCCTCCGGGACCACTTCCATCTCCAGTGAGTGGTTGAACAGGGCTTTCAGAGGTGCAGCCAGCAAATCTCTGAGCTCCTTCAATATCCTTTGATATATTCTGACTGGTCTAATTGCCTTGTCCACTTTCAGATTTGTGAGTTCCTTCAGGACTCTCTCCTCTGTAAATGGACTAGTGTCCACCTCCCTTCCTTCGATGCTCCTGTCACTTAGCTGTGGTCCCTCACCTTCCTCTTCCTCTGTGAACACTGAACAAAAATATTTGTTCAGGATGCCTGCTTTTTCACGGTCTCCCTTTCCCTTCTTAGCCTTATGATCCCTCCCCTCCTTTTTCTCCTATTGCTTACATACCTGAAAAATGTCTTATCCCCTTTCTTTACTGCCTATGATATTTTCTCCTCTGTTTGCACCTTTGTGCTTCTAATTGCTTTCCCATCTTCCCTCTGCATCTCCTGATACATCACCCTATCCTCTTCCTTCTGTGTCTCCTTATGCTTCCTTAATGCTAACTTTTTTTGCCCTTACCTTGCCAGCTACCTCTTTTGAGAACCATAGCAGTCTCTTTTTCCTCTTGCTTCTGCTTACTAGCCTGAGTCAGAGCTTTGTTGCCTTCACTATGGCCCCTTTTAGTGCTGCTTACTGTTTCTCCACTCCACCCATGTACCCACCCCCCCAGGGCATCTCTTCCCATCTTTGTAAAGTCTGTCCTCCTGAAGTACAAGACCTTTGCCTTAGTGTGGTTTGATTCTGGCTCAGTAGTTATATTGAACCACACTGTATGGTGATCACTGGACCCCAGGTTGTCACCCACACTTCAACGTTTTTAGTGCTGTCCCTTTTGGTGAGTACCAGGTCCAACACTGCTCCCTCATGAGTAGGCTCACTTTACTAGTTGCCTGAGGGATGCCCCATGCAGGAAGTCTAAGATATCCCTGCTCCTAGCTGAAGCTGCAGCTGGGATGCTCCAATCCACATCCAGCAGATTTGAGTTCCTCACCAGCAGCACCTCCTTCCCCCTGGTTGTCATCTTTTGGATAGATTCCACCAGTACCTTATCCACCCCCCCCATGCTGGAGGTCTGTAGGTTATACTAGTGTGAATAATGGTTCCATTTCCTGTCTGTAGGGTAACCCACAGTGCTTCCACCTCTTCCTGTATTCCCTGCATCTCTGCAACTTGTATGCTGTCTTTTACACAAAAAGCCACTCCTCCCTCTTTTCTTACCCTCCCTGTATTTCCTGAACAGAATATAGCCTGGTAAGGCTATATCCCAGTTATGGTTCTCATTGCACCATGAATTGGTGATGGTGACGATGTCCAGGTCAGCCTCTACCATAATGGCCACAAGGTCTGGGATTTTATTTCCCAGACTTCGAGCATTTGTGCAAATGGACTTCTGAATTATTTTATTACCCTTCTTGTCAGTCCCCCTTTTTCCCTTTAGCCTACTGTCCTTATCCCTTCTGCTTTCATTCCCACCCCTCCTCATTTCTACCATTCTGCTTGTCCTGCTATTAGAAACCCTTGGGGATTTCCCTTCATTAGGGTTTTCCCTGACTACTTCAACTTACGGGGGTGAACAGTTCATGTCTCCCTTATTCCTTTCACCACTCCCCTCGGCTAGTTTAAATGGTTGCCAGTTTAGCATTTAAACCATCCACTGAGGACTGTGGCTCCCCTCCTGGATGGATGTAGGCTCTCTCCCCTGTATAGGCCTTCATCCCTCCAGGTGGGAACCCAGTCCTCAATGTAGCTGAAACCATCCACTCTGCACCAATCATTCAACCATTGGTTGCAGCTCTTGGTACACAGCACCCATCCTCCCCTCTGTCACAGTCAGGCAACACCTCAGAAAATGCCACTGAGCATGCTATCTGCCTGAGACCCTTCCCCAATTCCCTGAACTCATTCTGCACTCTCCTAACCTCATCACTAGCCAGGTCATTGGTCCCTAGGTGGACAATGACATCCAGCTCTTCCTCCTGTCCTGCTTCCCTAGCAATTTCCATCCCTTCGAGCCGTGGCACTGGGTAGGCACCTAAACTCCCTTCCCCATCCCCAAATCTATCACCATAACAATTGAGTCCTCCACCAGAATTTGCTTCCTCCTCCTCTGGAGTCTTCTACCACCTACCTTGGGGCATCCCATATGGAAGACCCCCACATCCTCCCTGGCCACTAATGTGGGTGCCTCTATGGGACAGTCCCATCCTACCACAGCAGTGTCTGAGCTGTGTAGTGGAACCATCTGGGTGATGTACCTTCACCCTTCCAGAGCCCACTGTAGCCCAGCTGTCTGTCCTGTCTGGTAACCTTTTAGGTAGCAGTAGCAGAGTTGGTGGTCCCTAGGTGGGGGAGGAGGCCCCTCAAATCCTAGCCAACTTGGCCTGGAAATGAACAACCTCCACTCTCAGCTCAGAGAGGTGCACGCAGATAGAGCAACACTACAGCCTCCAGAAAGTCTTCCTGAAAACTGCTGCCCCACATCCACTACACTGCACCACTCCCAGCATAGCTTTTGTTTAACTTGCTTGTTTTTGTTTTGCTTACTCTAGTCTCTTTTTCAACTTTACACTAGGTAGGGTGTTTCACCTATTCCCACCTTTTTCTTACCTTAATCCTTTTTTATGTTTACCCTTGATGGTGTGTTACACACCTGTTCTCACCTGTCCTGTCACTCTTCACAGCAGTGACTGTTACACAGTAGTGAATAGGTTCTTTGCCTTAGTCGACCGGCAGAGTCCTCCACTTGTCTGCTTCCTTCTGCTGATACCAGTCACCTGTTCCACTCCTTTGCTGTTCTATGCACTCACTCACTGGGACATGAACATGCTGGACACATTAGAGTGGAAGTACTTTTATATTGCTCTTGTAAGAAGGCACTAAGCCTCTGTCAGCTCCACCCTCTAATTACACACCCAATTCACAGGGCTTCCTGAATCTACTCACCCCAAGATTAAATTCCTGAACTAGTTTCCCCCACACTACCTGCTACAATCCAAAACCCAAGTTTCAAGTTACCCCAGTCACTGCCTACCAAGTTTCAAGGTGCCCCATCCACTTATTACAGATCGTTTCTCCCCACTTACCCTGCTACTTTCAAAAGGAAGAGAAGTATAAATAAATATATATTTAAGGTAAAGCTAGGTGCTTTCACTCTGTCAGCAAACTCTGGTCTTCCACCTCAGGACACCAAGTAACTTGACCTTTTAAATCTTCCTTTTGTTAGAAGGCACTAAGCTTCTGTCAGCTCCACCTCTCAATTACACACCTGATTCACAGGGCTTCCTGAATCTACTCACCCCAATATTAAGTTCTTGAGCTAGTTTCTCCCCACACTACCTGTTAAAATTTAAAACCCAGGTTTCAAGGTACCCCAGTCACTGCCTACCAAGTTTCAAAGTGCCCCAGCCACTACTGATGGACCTTTTCTCCCCACTTACCATGCTGTATCATTTGTAATGAGGGGAAAGGCAGGATGGTGACATGAAGTCTGGTGATAAAGATCCTGTATTCATGCAAATTATTGAAGCAGGGAAATGCAGAAAGCAATTAAAATATAAACTATACAGTGTTTACATAAAATATAAAAATATTTTCCTGCATTTTGGAAAATCACTTTAAACTGCAACTCGCTTGTGTCTTGGAGCCGATGTTTGACAGATTCACCCCCCCCAGCACCCAGACCTGGCTCTGCCACTGGTATAAAACTATAGCAAACTACCACTGTCAAAGGGATGAGTACTATAGAATGGTTGCTTACCATGTCTGGCAAAATCTCCCGATTTATTACATTTCTATTTTTATTACCAACAGCCAGTCTGAAGCTTTATAATGTTACCTCCTTTAGTACCAGTAAACTGAATTGGGAGTTACTGCAGACAGAGTGAAAATAGGGAGCCACCATGAGGTCATAGCATGGCATGAATGAACAGATATGGTCTGAGAGCTATGGGTATATCTGTCTCATACCCATCCAGTACCTCCACTGTTGAGTAAAAAAAAGATGTGTAGCATTTCAAAACTGAGTTAAAAGCCTACTATATGGAAAAGGCAGTGCTTCATGAAGCTATGTGGTGTCAGCAAGCCATCTGCTCTACCCCACTTCCTTCCTGAGCCTTAGAACTGTTTTTTTTTCTTTTAACTACATGCTACATTAACTTTTGATGCAAAAGTGTCCATGTGAGATGCAAATTATTTGTTTAATTTTGGAATTCATACATTTGTCAGCTTTGAAGTGTTCAGGCTAATTCTTGTGCATGCAAGTATGAGGTTAGGTGGTGGGGTTTGCTGATATGCATAGGTTGCTTGTTAACTGTCGGATTACTTCTTCATTTTGGTGAAATACATAGCAATAAGTTTCATGTTAGGCTTTTTATGATTGAAGACGGTGTCTTCTTTTTAATTATGCGCAATACAATTAACTTTTCTGCAATGCTTTAGTAGTTTCTGACACAAGGAAATTCAGTGTAAGTTTGATATGCATGGGTCACACAGGCTTCACAGTCTGAGATAAAACCTGCTGATGGACATTGTTCCCCAACTGCATCACTTAAAATTCCCTATTTATGAATGGTGATGTGCAAACGCTAAGAATACTTTGCTTTGGTACAAAATGAAAGCCAAAGGGTAGGCTGTCAAAGTTTCCACAACTTTGTCTGACAATTACAAAAGCAACATTTTACTAGATGAATGAGCTATACAGTGGGAATAGCAGCCCGTGGGATAGATCTCTACTATTTCAAAAAGCTATGCCTGTTCAACATATACAAAACCTACATAAGTTTGCAGTGTCCAGTCTTAGAGTGTTAGGGGAAGGAATAAAATTTGTATCCATTGTGCTTTGAAGAAAGTCAGCTAAAAGCTGTTAGAAACTAGCTCTAGTCAGAGTCAATATGACTGCAAAATGATGTTATTGTAGTACTTGGATCCTAGCTGTTATATCCTTTGTAAATAAACTGTAAAAAATCATGTGCATGCTACAGGTACCAAATGATTTATTTGAAAGAGCAGGCATTGCCTCATGAGTATTTACAAAATATATAACAGCTAGGATGCAACCCTCATCAATAATATCCTTTTGCAGTCATATTGGCTTTGACCAGAGTTTGTTCAGAATAACAAACCTTCTGTCAGTCCTCTGACAGTTTTCTTATAGTACACATCCTCAAAACAAAGAGTTTGTTCCTCTGGTGTATTGGTGAACTAAAGAAGGATCTGTTACTGTAGATAATTCCACGTAGTGGATCTTTCATTGTTACAAATTAGCAGTACTGGCAGGGAGCCAGAGCTGGAGAATAAGGGGTAAGGACAACTTGATTAATACATCCCTGTGGTACAGAAGCCATGTGGACTGGACTCTTCTGTTCTTGGAGAAATCTCATGGGCACTGACAGAACAGTAATTCTAAAAGTGATTTGCTTTTGTGGGTAAGCATGACAGTATGGACTCTCACCACATAAGCACCCATTTCTCACCAAGTACTTCTGACTTGCTACAGAGATTGTGCCTTTTAATATACACAATTTCAAGCAATGTGTTATCTTACTGAGTGTGATTTTGTGATTTCAGTTTTGTTTTTCACATGGTTCAGATACTAGGTTGGAGGCAGTATGATTCCTGTCTGACCAAGGCCATTATGCATGTTGTAAACTGACTCTGACTTAATTATTGTTTTGTTTTGAATTTTATACCTCTATGTAAAGTGCTCAGAGCCTCCGGGGTTGGGCGCTGAATAAATAAAGTTTACTTACTAACTAAGTTCTGTTTATAATCCTCACTATGCACCGCATAAGTTGTTCCATTTAAATTGTGTCAATTTATTTTATCAACCCATGTTTACTTACTTCTGTGAGTTAATGGTGTCTACAGGTTTGTCCTTTGTGTTTACTACCACAAAATGAATATCATCTATAGATGCTATAAATTACACTAAGAGGCTTCAGTGTCAATATCTTCATATGCTATTCCACCATGACCCAGTGTTGTTATTCACTAAGTTAGACAAATACGAGGCAGTGTGATCTAGTGGTAAGAGCACTGTTTGGGAACCATGAGATAATGGGTTTAAACCCCAACAGGCTAAATACTCACTGGATGACCTAGAGCAAGTCACTTAACCTCCTGGCTCACATTGCTCCAGTCCATCCAGCTATGGAAATTGGTGGAAACAAGGCCACATGTTGCATCTCAGCAGCGCTGTCTTGGTAAATACATATAAAAAAGAGCATTATTTTACTCCAGTTTAATGCTGTGGAGAAACTCTTCTAAGCAAACCTCAGCATAGCAGGGAATGCATTTGCAGGTAAATAGGAACTTGGCTATGAAACATACAGCTGCAAGAATACAAACAAGACAGACAAACCACTGGATGACAGGGGTTGGGGAGTTCTCCTCAGAATTTCTTTCCCTAAAATATTTATAACCAGGCTGTCAGCCCAAGCCTGTTCAAGTTCAGTTACCAGTAGGTTAATGTGCAAACAGAGGCCCTGAGTCCTGAAAGATTTCAGAGTCTCCATGCCCCTCAGCTTGTTTTTTTCACCTTTCACTGCACCCCTTGACATCTAGCTTCTTCTGGCTGTTCAACATCCCTGTTTGCCCACCAGTCTCACCCTTCACTGCTGCTTCCTACCACCTGGATCCATAGGTTGTCCCCACATCCTTGGAGGGTGTGGCTTTTCCCAGTGGAGACTGCTCGCCCTGGGGTAGAGGAGGAGATTAGCATTCTTGGGGGTCCACTGAGGTATTCAGGACTCAGGTGCAGCATTAGTGAGCTAAGGGGACTGTGGCATGAGGGAACTAGGCAGTTATCATCCAGTAGTCTGAGAAATGTACTAGGTTCTGCTTTTTGGCTCCTCCCCACATCACAATGGCATGCACCACAGCAACACCCTGGAGGTGGAGCCAGCTGACGTGTGGTTGTGCATGTTGGCAAAACTCTGCACATCACCAGGTGTCACTATCCAAGTGGTGCTCAGCAGCACCGACCCCAGGAGGAGGGTTTCTGCATAGATGCTTTATCACCCTCCCTGCCAGCCTCTCTTCCTGATGTCCTGGGCTTGGGGCTCAAACCTGTGTCACCAGCATGCCAAGAAAATGGCCTACTGCTTGGCACTTCACAGCTGGCTCTCCCCCCAGCTTTAATAGACTGTTGCATTGTGCACATGCCTGCATGTGTGCAGCCTATGCAAATGCCAGGAAGTGATGCACTGAATTTAAATTTCATCAGTGAAGTTGCCACACAGTTGCAAATCTTTGACTTTGTGAAGCTTTACAAAGTTCCTATTGGCACATCAACTTCCACTTCAGTGACTTTGCAATGTGTTTGCCAGGTGAAGTGGCATTTTTTCCCACAAAGTGGCAACTTCATGGAAAAAGTGCCACTTTGCCTGGCAAAAGTGTTGTGGAGTCAACACTTCAAATGTGAAATTTTCCAACTTCACATCTCTAATGCTAGGGAGCTACAAGCCACTCCCACCCTTAATGAAAGGAAAAAGCATGTGTACCACTCAGCTTTTGAGTTCCTGAGCTGCATTTTATAGCTCAGATGAGTGCAGAATTCCTGGCCTGATAAAAGAGGAAGAGAGTTCAGAAGCGTCTCCCCCTGTGGGGTAGGGGAATTACTAGAGGGAGATGTACATTCAGCCAGAGGCTGTAGGGAAGCTGAGACGGAGAAGAAAAGGTATGGGGTATGGATATGAGAAGAGGGCTGAGAACAGAGAGAGAGAGAGAGAGAGAGGGGGACAGAGAGAGCTACAGCGGTACAACCAAAGAGAGTGTAGAGGTTGGAGTACAATACAGAAATTTGAGATTAAAGTGAATTGATAATCCAAAGGCCCCAAGGATGCAAGAAGGAGAGAGCTCCAGGTGGAGAGGGGCAGTGGGCTCCCCTCTAGGAAGTCACTCAGGGTTCGGGAGTACCCTTTAACATTTTTTGGTGGTGAAGGAAAGTATCCTAAGCCATAAAGCAGATCTGCAGGGGAGTCAGGAGAAGTATTCCCATCAGTCTGTTGATGCTATGTGTTCCGGGTTGGAAGCCACATGTGTGACAATCTTGGTATGCCAGGTATGTGTCTGTGCCCATAAGCCCCAAAAAATTTAGTTCATTGTAAACTGGAACTGAGGGTTGTTTGCAAGGGAGCCCAAGGACAAGTACCCAGTTAATATTTGTCCTTCCTGGGTAGAGAAGCATCAACCCCAGATGGTATCCCAAATGGTGGAAGTGCTGGGTCATATATAACAGCTGTAGGCTTTAGGGAATGGATCTTTATAAGTTTTATTTGCTGGCCACAGTACTCCATTGTTTAAGGCAGTTGTTAATTGTATCCTGCCAGGCTGGAGGATTATCTTCTATGGCGGGGCATAACAGTACTCCATCCTGTTCAGATGGAGTTAGGAGTAGGTGACCGTCAGGTGGGCATATGTGTAGGTGACCCCATTGGCTCTAAGGGTCTAGTTCAAGTCCCTTTGGTACTTGTTACAGGTTCACCTATTTTAAGTATTGTGACCCATGCATTGAGAAGTGCTGGAGTCCTTGTGCACATGGCATAGCACCTTGGTATGAGAGTCCCACTTTTTGCATAAAAGTGGCAGCTTCTGCATAGAGGTGTATTTTCTGTATATACTGTAAACATGTAAACAAAAGATAGCCAACTCAGTTAAGAAGGGGAATAAAACCTTTTAGGTACATCAGGGAGCAAAGGAAGACCAAGGAGGGATAGTGAGGCTTAATAAAGGGAGGAGGGTGGGCAGAGGAGAATGAAAAGGAAGAGATACTAAACAAATATTTTTGCTCAGTATTTACAAAGGAAGAGGGGAGGTACATAAAACAAACAGTAGTAACACTCTGGATACAGAAGTTGATACCAGCCCATTTACAGAAGAAAGGGTTCTGAAAGAACTCTTAAAACTGAAGGTGGACAAAGCAATGGGGCTGATGGGATTCATCCCAGAATTCTAAAAGAACTAAGGGTAGAACTAGTGACACCACTGACTACCCTCTTAACAAATCATGGAGGATGGGGTGGTACCTGAGGACTGGAGGAGGGCAGATGTGATTCCCCTCACAAAAGTGGAGCAAGGCAGAAGCAGGAAACTATAGACCTGTTAGTTTAACCTCAGTGATAGGGAAAATGATGAATCACTTCTAAAGGAAAGAATTGTCGAGTATCTAGAGGCCAGAGGGGCACAAGACCCTAGGCAGCATGGATTCACAGCAGGAAGGTCATGCCAGACGAGTCTGATAGATTTCTTTGACTGGGTGACCAAAAGTAGATCAGGGAGGGGCTGTGACATGGCCTACCTAGACTTTAGCAAGGCATTTGACACAGTCCCACACAAAAGATTAATATATAAGTTAGCCAGCCTGGGAGTGGGTCCCAAGATGACAGCCTGGGTAAAGAATTGGCTGGAGAATAGGACACAGAGAGTAATAGTAAATGGAGTCCACTCAGAAGAAAGGAGGTTACTAGCGGGCACCGCGAGGGTTCAGATAGGACCAGTCCTCTTCAATGTCTTTATGTTTACATTGCAGAAGGACTGGAAGGAAAAGCATGTCTCTTTGCAGATGACACTAAGATCTGCAACAGAGTTGATGCACAGGGTGGGGTGGAAAGGATGAGAAGGGACTTGTGCAAGGTTAGAGGAATGGTCAAATGTATGGCAGCTTAGATTCAATGCTAAGAAGTGCAGGTAATGCACCTGGGAAACAAAACCCAGGAGAAGAGTACACAATGGGGGTGAGATACTAACAACAACAAAAATGGAAAGGGACCTGAGGTAGTCATATCAGATGACCTAAAGGTGGGCCAGCAATGTGAGAAGGCAGCAAGGAGGGTTGGGGGATACTGGGATGCATAGGGAGAGGCATCACCAGTAGAAACAGGAAGTTATTATCCTCTGTACAGACAGCTGGTGAGACCCCATCTGAGTACTGTGTGCAGTTCTGAGACCCAATCTCCGCAAAGACATAGACAGGATGGAAGCTGTCCAGAGGAGGGCTACAAAATGGTGCAGGGTCTGCACCAGAGGACATATGAAGAGAGACTTAAGGAGCTTAATATGTATAGCCTCGAGGAAAGGAGGGAGAGGGGGGACATGATAGAAACTTTCAAGTACCTCAAGGGAATCAACAAAGTCCAAGAGGGTAGCATCTTTCAAAAAAAGAGGTGTGCAAGAACAAGAGGGCACAATTTGAAGATAGAGGGGGCGGCTCAGAGGTAATTTAAGGAAGTATTTTTTCACAGAGAGGGTTGTGGATGCATGGAATGGTCTTCCGGAGGAGGTTGTGGAGTCAAAATCAGTGGTGGAATTCAAGCATGCATGGGATAGTCATAAGGCAATTCTGGGGGTGGGGGTATAAAGAAGTAGGCTGCTGGTTAACTAGGATCTGCAGCTTATCCAGTAGGTAGGGAAATGGGCAGACTGGGTGGGCCAAGCGGTCCTTATCTGCCGTCAAATTCTATGTTTCTATGTTTCTATGTTTCTATGTGGTACAATATGGGATGAAAGAGGGGAAATGTACTACTGTATGTAGAACTGTACACACCCCAACAATACACCAGCCTGGGTTATGAATATCTGTAGGCCTTATAGAAACGTATAAAGACCCTGAGAAGTATGTGGAGGGCTTAAGGTGGAGGGGCTGTCTGTACATCTGGACCCTATGTAACATGCCCTAATAAACTGCTAATTTCTGTAAACTGGTGTGTCCTCCTACAGGGACAACAGATAAGGCTGTGTGTATGTTAAATACATTTGATTTCATGCTTTACTCTACTGCCCTTGTGTGGACAGTAGTATCATTTTATGTGTATATAGCAATTAGTAGCAGCTTTAAGGGAACCCCTGCTAGCCTTCTGTGCCAGATATTTATAAGAACCCCGGCTGTTTCCTTGACTTTGAAGTTGGGGCCCATATGAGTTGAGGTTTGCATAATCCAGCACTCCCAATCAGTATCCCCTCTGGCTAAAAGCAGAAGCTTTATCCCTCAGGACTGGTCTTCCTGTTTGGGTGGTGACAAGAGTCTTTAAGCTGATAGTCCCTTGAAATTATCTGCAAAGTCTAATTGCTGAACTTCTGAGAAGCTGCATGTTTTGGGGATTAGGGCATGGCACATGAACACCAAGCTGTTGTATCTTCAGAGGCAGATCCCCATGCATGGTGTGAGTCAAGAGATTTTGTTGCTGCTCATCTCTATTTTCAGTAGATTGTGGGAAATTGCAACTGACCTTTACAAGGCACAAGGCTTCATTTTTAAAATAGTCTCTGACTGGCCTAAAATAGCCCAAACACTGTACAGACATAATGCCAGTGAGACACCAGGCAGGAGTAGACTAAAATAGAATTGAATTAGCATCCTGCCCTTGCCTGAGGGCTGAGCAGTGGTCAATTTTAAAAATCTTCCCCTACTTATTTCATTCTACACATCATGGTCATAAAAATTTAAAAGAAACAGTTTTCTAATCTCAAAACAAACAATAGGGGAATCACTTCAAGAGGGCTAATTGTTATGTAGAACAAATGATATTGTCAAAACAACAAGCACAAATGGAAGGGCACTTGCAACATCCACACTAGCAACACTAGATTGGATAAAAAAATTTTCCTGTGCACAGCAGGTTAACAGGTTTAGTGATGATAAATAGGCAAATTCCATGAGGAACGTAGAAGGCTCTGGCCATATACGAGGGCAGCATTCTCTTCTGTGAAGCCTGTATCTGGCAACAGGAGAGGGAGATATACACAGAGGTACAGTACTCAGATGCGCCGTCCACTAGAACATTGCCAGAAAAAACCTTGTTCTGTGCCTTTAAATCTTTGCTACTTTAGCATGACCTTTAGGACACATTGTTACTCTGATGATGACTTCAATATGGCACTGAAACATAAATTTGTGGCATTCTAGTAGGCAAAGCATCTGATGGAGTCCTGCAGAGCTCTGTTTTACTACTTTTTTGGCCACTTTTTTGCTTAGTTTAGTGCAGCTCTGAATTTTTATGTTTGCTTGCACACAAGCCTGAAGCACACATATTTTCAGAGTAGCAGCCTTCAGAGGCATGTCACTGTCAGATCCAGTGCAGCTCAGGCTGCAGGAGGCTCGACAGTGACAGACCAATGGTCAGTGAGGCTGCTCATGATGCTGTTCTGCTGGTCCATGGGTGGAAACTTTGCATAGTAGACAGGAAGAAGACAAGATTATAGCAGCTGCATACTTTCATCTACAAGATGCTACCCAACAGCCAGCTGAGCAGTGTCATTATCAGCCTGCTTTGACATCTTCCAGCCCATTTACCACTGAGTCCATATTTCATGTAATAACCCCCAATGTAGTGCACTCCAACCCTCTTAAAATGTGAAGACACCAGAGTGCCCACCCCTGGTGCAGCCAAACATTTGTGATCCTTGGGTGCCCAATCCCCAGTGTCACCCTTGCTGAAAGAAAACATGGCCCCCTTGCAGTCTTTTTTTTTGTAATTTTACCTGAAAAACAGAAACTCATCCATTGATATCTGTTGTTGCTGATCCCCCGACCTGCCACCCACCCCAATTCCCCACTCACCACCCTACGTTCTCCCACACCCTCACTCACCTCCAAATGATCCACTACCACTCTGATACAAAACACATCCTTCTACTTCAATACTGGCTGGGAACCGAAGAAACAAGGTAAGTGTGGTGAATGGATTTTCAATGCATTTTGAACTTTTACTAATAACTTTGTTATCAATATTTTTAACCAAATTGTCAACCTTTTTTGAACCCCATCTCATGAACAACGCAATTGAAATTTTTCAAATCCGACCTGAAGGATGATTTTGCAGTCACTCTGCAAAATCGCCTTTTGGATGGGTTTTGAAAATATGGTAAAATGACTAAGTTATGAGTGAACACTGAAATATTTCAATGTTCACTCATAGCTTTGCTATTTTTCAATATGTTTCCACCAACCTTGCAGCATGCCATTTTTGGGACCCAATCTCATGAACAAGATAGATGACATTTTTCAAATCTGGACCAAAAAGCAATTTTGCAGTTGTTCCATAAAATCACCTTTCAGGCAGGATTTGGAAAATTTTACCTACCAGATTCATGAACTGGGGTCATAGAAAGAAAGACTAGATAAAAAAGATGGGTCCAAAATCATAAAAACACCAAAGCTATGAAGGTATGTTGAGATTTTTCAAAGTTCACTCAAAATTTTAATAATTTCAATATTTTGACTTCACAGTTTCAAAGTAGCCTTTCTTTCACACCACCTCATGAATGTGACAGGTGTCATTTTTCATATCTTACCTAAACTGTGTTTTCACACCTGTGGCATGAAATGACATTTCAGTCAGTACTTTATGAATGACACTTGTCATGTTTTTTTTTGGGGGGGGTCATAAAAAGACTATGTTAAAAATTTTAGGGTCAAATTTTCAGAAAAAAGTTATGAAGAAATGGATGCAGGACCAGCTGTAGGCTCGGCAGGTAGCATGTTGTGTTCCTGTGCTGGTGACTCAAGTTTGGGGACAAGTTTGGGGAGTCAACTGGCAGCACAAGGATGAAGGACATCACTGTTGCATGCCACTGCTCTGAGCCTGGGAAGGTATTGTGCTGTGTTCTGTTGCACAGGCAACACCTTGTGATGGGTCATGGAGCCTTCCCTTACAAGCGGTTGCTGTGTGTGTCATTGCCTACTTTTGTAACTAATTACTCACATTATTAAACATGGCTACCATGCACAGTTTTAAAAATCTCTTCCCTTGAGCTTATCTGTTCAATGTAAATGCTAGATTCGTACTCTGGATGTATTAGGATGATGTTATCACATATTTATATTGATAAATACCACAGCACTGTACCAACATATTTCATTTTTACATAACGCCCTTGGCACAAGGCTAGGAACTTTTAAAGCCTCAGAATCCTGTATGTTGCTTCAGAAATGAAAATACATAAGACAAACATTACTACCCACTGACTTCATTGCAAACTCTTTCTTACTAAAATACTACTCTGCCTTCATCATTCTGCACAACAAAACTAAACCTACCTGAAACAACATGTAAGCAAACATTCAGCATTGACAAATGCTTGCTGGAGTGACTGATTCTGCTCCAAGCAAAAGAATACCTCTGTGTACTGTATTTCTTTCTCTCCTGCTGCCAGATGTGGTCTTCCTAAAAGGAAATGTTATCAGACAGACTGTTTGCCAAGCACTTCTGGTGATGTATTCTACTTCTCCACAACCCTTTCTATTAAGAATAACTTCCTTGCTTTCCTCTTAAAGCATCCCCTACCAGTTGC
Organism: Neoceratodus forsteri; assembly: GCA_016271365.2. Classification (NCBI taxonomy): domain Eukaryota; kingdom Metazoa; phylum Chordata; order Ceratodontiformes; family Ceratodontidae; genus Neoceratodus; species Neoceratodus forsteri. The sequence goes on along the minus strand of CM057453.1, from coordinate 1,317,861,895 downwards.
CATCCATGACCTTTTGTTACCTTGCTCTTACTTTCTGTGAGCAGGGCACTGCTGTCCAGTTTCATAATACCTCTTAGGTACTTAAAGGTCTCTGTTATGTCCCACCTCTCCCTCCTGTCCTAGTGTGTACATATTGAGGCTCTTCAGCCTCTCCACATACCTCTTCCCCTCCTAACATTGAATCGTCTCTGTGGTCCTCTTCATAACAGATTCTAAGAGGTCTCTGTCCTTCTTGAGGTGCAATCTCCAGAACTGTGTACAGTGCTCCATGTAAGGTCTCACCAAGGATTTTTACTGGGACAGAATTACCTCTTCCTTCTGCTAGCAAACCCTCTATTTATGCACCTCAATATTTTATTTGCTTTTCCTGCAGCCTTTTGGCAGTAGTCATTCCAATTTTTAACAAACTCTGGCCAGAGCCAACATGACTGCAGTTGCACTTTATGAGCGCTCACTGAGCTCACAGCAGAACAGTCTGCTGTGCTCAAGATGGCCACTGGAGCTCAGTGCACAACTTCACTTCCGCACTTGTGGTGAAGTTGTGCATGCACACTGAACTCTGGCAGCCATCTTGGGCATGGCAGACTGTTATGCCATCAGCTCAGTGTGCATGCGCAAATCAGTGCTCCCACAGAGGGGCGGGCACCTAAAGAAATGACCGAGCAGAGTGCTTTGCAGAGGGGTTGTACTGCAACTCCACATTTGCTCTTTGTTCAGAGTCTGCTAAGTTGTTTTGAGAGCTGATTGCAAGACAGCTGCAGACTCTGTTCACTGCAGCTGTAAAAAGGGATTGAGAAAAGAATGTAAGAAATATAGACCTGTAAACCTTACATCAGTCTTCAGGATGGTCCTTTAGGGAGTATTAAAAGAGCTGGTAGATGAGTTCATTAACAGCCATGGTTTGACAGACATTATTCAGCATAGATTTACAAAGTGTCGATCATGCCAGTCAAACTTGGAATTTTATAATAAAGTTTGTCTGGCATTGGATAATGGACAACCAGTGGACATGAATTTCTTGGACTTTAATAAGGCATTTGAAAAGGTCCCACATAAACAACTGGTGAATACATTACTAAATATAGGACTTGATAACTGGATAGTGAAATTGGTTGACTCTTGGCTCACTAACAGGAGGCAGATCATTAATGTAAGTGGAAATGTTTCTAGGTGACAAATTAAACCTTAACTTAGAGAAATGCGGGATAATGCATTTGGGCAAAAATAACAAAATAATTAAATATGCTTTACAAGGGCATACACTAACAGAGAGACCGAGGAAGAAAAACACCTTGGAATATTAATCACTAACAGTTTAAGGTTCAGTAAACAATGTAACTCTATGGCAAAAAATGCCAACACTATCTTAAATTGCATCAGAAGACATATTGACAATAGGGACAGGAATGTTGTACTTCCTTTGTACAGATCACTGGTTAGACCACACCTGGAGTTTTATGCTCAGTTTTGGTCTTCATATTCTAAGATTGAAATTAGAATCCTGGAAAAGGTACAATGGAAGGCTACTAAGATGATAATAACAGATGTGAAAGACCATAGTTACGAAGAAAGATTGAAAATCCTGGGACTGTATCGACTAGAATATAGAAGACTGAGCAGTGGCCTTTGGTGTATGTTGCAGTTGTTAACCAGGGCTTGTGGGATTGCCTGGGCTTGAAAAGTAGGGACTTACACTATTACATTAGGTGTCACATTTTGCAGTTAAAGGGAGACACTAACCACACAAAATGAAGGGCTGCTTAGTTTAACTAGAGAGTGGTGACTTTATGGAATTCTCTTCCACTTGAGACGTGGGGAGTAGAAGTGTGTATGAGTTCAATTTTAAACTGGATGTCTTTTGTATCGAGAATAATATATTGTGTTACTAATTTTAGATATGGGCGAGCTGTCATGGGCAATACCTTACTTGGCTTGTACTATATATTTTATTTATTGAAACGTTTCACCAGGAAGGCACGCTGAGCAACAAGCTGCTCATCTCCCAGTGTGACCTGAGGGGTAGGGAACAATGGGATAGAATACAGAGAAAAGTTACAGTGTTGGAATACAGTTTGCTTACTTGCATACAATGAGAGCAGGAGGGATTACAAGTGGATCACATTGACTAACAATGCAACAGTTAACTATACTAGATATAAAGACACATATAGAAATTAGGCAACAGTTGGTGACAGTTGGTAACACTGGAAAACATATAATAACTTGGCAACAGTATGTAGCACTAGATGGTAAGGTGACACAATAGTAATTGGTAGCCATTAGTATAACATAGATATTCAATATTTACAGTGATTGGAGTAAAGAGAGGAAGAATGGAAGGAGGGAACAAAAAATTGCAAAAGGCATAATGGAAGAAGGGAAGGAAATTTATGGAGAGGCGCAAGCAGAACATGATTTTCAAGGCAAGCAGAGACGACAGGGTGGACTAAAGTGCATATAAGAGAGGTATAGGGGTAGGTTATAAGTGCTCAATTGATCGTAGGAGTAGGCCAGTGTTAGGCTATGTTATCCAGAAAGGGGGTAGGAGGAGATGAGAGGTAAAGTGTGGCAGGGTGATGAGAGAGAAAGGTATTGTAGGTGGGGGGGTGTCCTGGGGGGGGAAGGGGAGTTGAAATTAAACAGTGTCCTGTTATCTCTATCTGGGCAGGACAGTGGATAGCCCTATTGGTAGGACACAGGTTATAGGCGATGAGAGTTATTTATATATAGTAATGCAAGAGAGGTGGGCATTGGGGGAGGGATGTTGTGGGAGGGGGTAGCAGAGGTCAACTATAGTAAGAGGGATATTACCCCACCAGTGTGCTGGGTGACCCTTCCTACACAAGGCAGTGATCTAGCAGTGACTGAGGGGTGCAGTAAAAGAAGAAATAGGGGAATGGGGGTAAAGTTGTTGCCCACCGTGTGCTCTGGATCCTGTCTGCACAAGGCAGTGATTGGTCTCACAGCTCAGGAGATAGATTAAGGGTAGATAAAGGAGGGGGAGGAACACTTTAAGAGGAAGGAGAGTAGGGGACTAGGAGGAGCACGATCAGAGGGAAATAGGAGTAGTAGGGAGTAGGCATATGGTAATATGGGCTTAGGGGAGATGGCGGGGGATTAGGTAGCTTCATGGCAGGCACGGGAAGGGGCAAGGAACTTCTGGAGGGCAGAGTTAATTGAGTAGCAAGAGGATGAGTGATGATTTTGAGGTGGAAGTGAATTCCAGATTTTTGGGAGGTGATAAGAATAACCTGATTGGCCAATAAGAGTGGAGCGGTGTGGGGCCACCATGGTTCATGAGTCAGTAGATCTTAGGGAGTGTCAAGGAGGGGGGCAGTTGTAAAGGCAGGGGAGAGACTGGAGGGAAGTTCACCCAGCCAGTGCTTGGAGGTGAATTTTGCACAGTGAGAGAGACATTGGTTTGTCAGGGAAGGTAGAGATCACAATTATGAGTGCGGAGGGAGGTGTCAAGGGCAAAATGGCAAAAGGAGTTGAAGAGGGTATCTAGTCTGGCCAGGGAGGACTTAGGGGCAGCACCATAGACTACATCACAGTAGTCAAAGATAGGTAGGATCATTTCTGGACAATCTCATGCCTAGCTATGGGTAGGATGCAGACATGGTTCCTCAATAAGATGCCGAGCTTGGGATGCAATTTTTTCTGAATGGCGTCAATATGACCAGAGAAGTTCAGGTGTTGGTCCAGCCAGACACCTAAATACCTGAAGGAGGATGTGTCCTCGAGTAAAGTCCCATCAAGGGTGTGGAAGAAGGGTAGAGGGAAACCTGGTAAGTCTCTGCCTGCTGCTGAAGGTCATGGAGACTGTTTTTTTGGTGTTGAGAGATAGTTGGTGGTTTGCAAACCAATGCTGAACTTTGTTGAAGTAGTGCTGCAAGTTGTATGCACCTCGGTGGGGCAGGAGCCAGATGCATACAAGACTGTATCATCAGCATGCATGTGAATGGAGGAGAAGGGAGAGCAGGTGGATGGGAGATCATTAATAGAGAATAATATGGGGCCTAACACTGATCCCTGGGGGATGCCAGTTCTTATCAGAATGGGTGGGGAAATTGCGTCAGAGATCTTGACTGATTGGGTTCTGCCAGTCAGGTATGCCTTGAACCAGTCTGTGGCTAAGGGGGATAGCCCAGCTGTTGATAGGGTGTCAAGGAGAAGGGAGTGGGACACTGCATCGAAGGCTTTGGCCAGATTGACACAAATGGCTGCGGTGACTTGGCCATTGTCCATTCGCATGAGGATAGAATCAGTGAGCTGAAGAAGGGAGGTGGTGGTGGAGTGATTTTTCCTGAAGCCAGATTGATAGGGGGTGAAGAAGGAGGAGTCATTGAGGTAAGCGGTGAGCTGGGAGAGGGCTAGGTGTTCCTGAAGTTTGGCAATGATAGGGAGACGAGATATGGGGCAGTAGTTGCCAGGGGAGGTGGGATCTCTGCCTTTGGGGAGGGGAAGGACCACTGCATGCTTCCATGGGGAAGGTACTGAGGTGGTCAAGATAGAGAGGTTTAGGATAATAGAGAGTGGGTAGGTGATGGCTGAGGCTGAGATGGATAATAGTTTAGGGTCAAGGCCATCCAAGGAGGAGCCTTTTGAAGGGCTGATTGCTAGCAGGGCATTTAGTGTGTCATTTGGGGAGACAATAGTGAAGGAGAAGGGGGAATCGGAGGGGGTCATTCATAGGCAATAGGAAGGGGAGAGGGATGGGCATAGTTTGGGAGGAATTGGAGTAGCTGATCAGCACAAGTGGTGTAATAGGAGATGAATTCAGTAGCTACTACAACTGAATCGGCAACGAGGGTGGCGTTTATCTTAAGTATAGGGGTGGATAGGATGGGGGCGGTAAAGGAGGTATGGACCACTCTCCAGAACTTGGAGGGGGAGTTGATGTTTGTCGAGAAGGTAGATTTGAAGTACTCTGTTTTAGCTAGCCTGCTTGCCCAGGTGCAGGCATTACGGAGTTTTTTGGTAAATAAGAAAGTCATTTGGAAGCTGGGAGACTTTGTGCCATTTCCAGGCCCAGTCTCTGGCTCTGTGGCAGTCTAGTAATTCAGGGATAATTCAGGGAAGGTGATGACCTCTAACCATTGTTTGTTTTAGGGGTGCGAAGGCATTCCAATTTGCTAGGAAGATGTCTTTAAAATAGGTTAGGGCTTTATCAACCGAGGAGCTGCTTGCTAGAGGGGACCGGTCTGAGAAGGCAAGGCTATGCAGGAGAGGTTCCATTTCTAGGGATTTATAAGTCCATATTTGTAGGGTTTTACATGGGGATTTAGAGCTGTGAACTTTTCTGACCAGGAAAACTGGATTGTGGTTACTGAGAGCATCTGGAAGGATGCCAGAGGCAGTGATTCTACGGGGGTTGGAAGTTAGGGCCCAATCAAGTAGGGAGTGATTTGGGGTCTTGTGATTAGGGCAGGTGGGTTCTGTAATTAGTTGTGTGAGGTTGAGGGCACTGATAGCATTTCTTGTGGTAGATGTTTTTGGGGACAACCAATTTAAATTGTGGTCACCAAGGATGTAAAGCTCACCAGATTGAGAGAGGGAAGTAATGGAAGTTAGGAGGTCAAGGGAGACAGCGGGCTGGACATTTGGATGGCAACAGATACCGGCTACAAAGATAGAGAGTGAGAAAAGGAGTGATACATTGATGGCTAAGGTGGTATGGGTTGCTGGGTTGGAGGAGGAGGAGAAGACTGGGAAGTATTGGAGGGAGGCCTGGATATACATGGCCATTCCACCACCCCTGCCTGCTCTGTCTAGCCTTAGGATAGAGTTACCAGGGATGAAGACTGAATGGTCAGGAATCGTGCTCTTTAGCCATGTTTCTGTTAGAATGTTTGGTTTTCAGGGCAGCAACTATCGCTTACAGGAGGTCTACATTTTGAAGTAGTCTACAAATGTTTAAGTGTAATATCTTGAAATCTTTTATGAGGGCTGTTGGGGTAGGGGTATGGGCAGTGGCAGTAGGGGAGATGGCAGGGGTGAAGGAAGTAGCAGGACTGTGGTTGGGGTGGATGTCCCCGGAGGTGAGTAATAGTAGAGCTAGGATGAGGAAGTGTAGCTTTGGGGATTTGGAGTGATGGGGCTTGGAGGCTGAGTGAATGAGGTAGAAGGGAGTGGTATAGTGAGGAAGCAGGAGGTGGAGAACAGCAAAGAAATTTGGTAAAGTTAGTAAGGATGCATGTGGAATGATGAGGGAATGAGACCAGAATACGTTGAGGGGGGCAGGAGTAATAGCATGACTATAAGTTGGGGCCTGGAGATTGGGGGGTTTGGATGGATTTGGAGTTATTGGGCCCTGGGCTGGCAAAAGCAGGGGAGGTGGGTAGGGAGAGGGTAAGAAATAAGGTTAGGGGGAGAAGGTAGAAGGGAGAAGGATTTGAGTGGAGAGGAAACATCCTTAGAGTCAAGGAGCAGCAGGGTGGGGGGCCAACTTTGGTAGGTAGTAGACTACAACAAGGGAGTGTAGCGAAACAGAGTTGCTTTGCTACCGAGGGGAAGGGGCCCAATGCTTAAAATAAAGCTCTTTCAGGTATCCAGCTGAATAGCCTGTAGTAGGGAAGTAGAAAGTGAAGGATGTTTGCTTAAGTATACACCCTCTAGTGGAGGAACTGTATAACCTGCTAATGGGGAAGCAGATATTTACTAAGTTTCACCCTGTGTACCATGTGTTAGTAAGCAGTATCTCCAACAGCAGCTCCCAAGTACTGATAGGAGAAGAAGTTGCTGAGTTAATGAGCTGAGTGAGTGCATCATCATCATCATCATTAGAAACATTGTATGCAGTTAGTTTGGAGAATGTAAGGGGAACTGGATAGAGACAGACAGGGAAGTGGCCAAAACAAGATAATGAGGGAGCTGTGAGCAGAGTGCAGTTTGTGCAGCACTACAATTCAGTTTCAACAATTTATAGGGATTAATTCAAGAATTTAACACAACATAAACAGCGCTTGTAACAATAACTGTAGTCACTGTGTCTGAAGGGAGGGGCTAATAGTGCAGTTTATTCTAATGGAAAGGTTAAACAAATCCTGGTGTTATGAATCTAGGTATTACCCCTTTAAGTGCTTTGCTGTAGCTTTTAGGTGCTTTCCCTTTAAGAGGGAAAGTGAAGTGTAACCAAGTGTAACCAAGGTGGGTGGGTCTCTCAGCTCTGGTAGTGTATTTAATAAAAGAAGGGGGGGGTGGGCCCAAAAATCCCTAAGAAACCAGTTCAGGTTAGGCAAATGCTGAAAACAGTGCAGTGCAGGATTGATCGGTTCAGCAAAAGATACAAATCAGGCTGTGTAGCCTTGAGGACTGAGCAGCTGACAAGAAAAACAAAGTTGCAGATCTGCACTGTACAGCTCACAGAACTGTGCAACTGAATGAACTGTGAAGCAAAAAGATTAGGACTTCACTACGCAGCTGCTAAAAGAAGAAAAGTAAAGTCAGTGTTTCTCTGCAGTCTTATGCACTAGTCCAATGATTTCAGCACTGGCTGCAGTGTTGGGCAGGAAACCAATGTCAGTGCTCCGGGGCTGTCTGGAACCATTCAGGTCCCACAGCGATAGGTGCAAGGTATGCAATTAGAAAATGGAGGAAAGCTCCAAAATTCCCTTTCCCTTGTCCTGGGTCAGGGACCAGCCATTACCTTGTGAGCCAAGAAGGAGAGCAAGCAGCAGGCTCCTTCTCACCCTGTGCTGGGCAGGTGGGTTGCTTGTGGAGGGGATCATGTCCATAGTACCGACCTGGTGGGCTCTGATCAGCCTGAGGAGACTATGAGTTTTAGCCTGTTTTTTGGTTTTATTGGGCTCACCACAACCCAACCCAGATAGACCAACTCAAGGTAGCTTGTTCATTCCACTGGGGTGCCATACAGATGAGGCACCCTGATGTATTCTGGTTGGACGAAGCATGTGTCTGTGTCTTCTGTTGGCACCCTTTGCAGACTGTGTGAGAGGCCTTTCGGCACCATGCATTTCTGATTAAAGTTGAATCAGCATAATATTTTGTGGTGATTTGCATATACAGCTCATGATGCTTTGCATTATGGAGGTATGTGTGATTTTGTATTTCTATGATACCTTTTAGGCATGGGACTTTAGACAGCCATTAATAATGATCCACAGGTCCCTTTTCCTCCACCCTCACTCCCTCTAACCAGTATTTTGTTTTTTGAATTATTCTTGCAAGTGTGCATGACCTTATGGTATACTTTTGACATTAAATTTGAGCTGCCATATCTTGGACAACTTTTCCCATCTGTCAGAGTCCATTTTAATTTCCTGGCTTCCCTCCACTGTATCTACCCTGCCTCCAGTTTTGATATCATCTGCAAAGAGACTGATATAATCCTGGATTTCCTTCCCTATATAGAAGCTGAATATATTGGAAAGGACTGGACCCAGAACCAATCCCTGTGGTGCCCCACTAGTAACCTCTCTAATCTCTGGGTATTTCATGTTGGCAACTCCTCTCTAAGTTCTCCCCACAGCCAGTTACTGGTCCACCTAGTTAGTCTCCTTCCGCAGATCTCTCATTTGTTTGACACTGGCTGTTTCACAAGTCTCCTGTGCAAAACATAGTCGAAGGCCTTGACAAGGTCTACACATAGTTGGCTCAATCCAAAAAAGGGGCTGAGATCAGCGCAAGCTATGGCAAACAGCAGCTTGCACCAATGCTTGGTGCACCAGGGACCCCATGCCCAGTTCTCCAACTGGCAGGGTCCTGGTGGCAAAGTCTCTAGGCATGTGGCAACCCTGGCCATGTGCCAAACACATGGCACAGCAGGAGGGCTTGCTGCAAGCTGTGGGGCACCAGTCCAGCAGGGTCCTCTGTGGCTAGCACGCCTCCACCCCATTATGTCCGCTGTTGTGCAGTTTAAAAATTACACTTACCGTGGTGGTCTAGTGTTCCTTCCCCCTGCTCTGATATGCCCATTATTGTGCATTTTAAAAATTAATTTACCCTGGTGCCTCCCCCCCACCTCGATATACCTGCTGTTGTGCAGTTTAAAAAGTACAATTACCCTGGTGGTCTAGAAGTCCATCCCCCACCCTGATAAGCCCATTATTGTGCAATTTATCATATCAGATACCCTGGTGATCTAGCAGTCCTGCCCCCCCACCCTGGCAAGTACTGGCCATCACCCCGCTCCCCCCCCAAATCCAAACCCTGAGCAGGGACTGACACAGCCCTCCTCATACCAGCTCAGCAGGCCCCAACTGAACAGTCAATGAGTTCTAATACAATACAGTATGCACTCTCTGATCAATGAGCACGTACTGTATTGTATTAGGGTCTCCGTTAAAGTTCAGTTGGGGCCAGCCGAGGTGCTGTGAGGAGGGCAGTGCTGGACCTGGCTCAGGGTTTGGGTTTTGGGGGGAGTGGGATGGTGGGCAGTAATTGCCAGGGTGGGTGGGGGCAGGACCACTAGACCACCAGGGTAACTGATATGTTAAATTGCAAAACAATGGGCTTATCAGGGTGGGGGAGGGACCGCTAGACCACCAGAGTAATTGCACTTTTAAACTGCACAACAACGAGTACATCAGGGTGGGGCAAGGCACCAGGTATACTTACTTTTTAAAATGCACAACAGCAGGCATAACAGGGTGGGGGAGGCACCAGGGTAAATGAATGTTTAAATTGCACAATAATGGGCATATTAGTGGGGGAGGCACCATGGTAAATGAATTTTTAAATGCACAATAACATGCATATTGGGGTGGGGAGGAACACTAGACCACCAGGAGGTTTTGCATTATAATTATTATTTATCTTTTTACCTATGGCACTGCATTTTAATTCACACCTTATCACTGTGTGTGTATGTGTGTGTGTGTGTGGGGGGGGGGTATACCGTTGTAACCGCGATGCTCTTACAGCAATGCTGTTACAGAGACAGCAACCTGCCAACACATGCAGTGTTGACAAGGTTGCTGGAGTAATGCCAGATTTATCGACTCCAGAGTTTGGTCACTCTCCCCTGAGATCCACTCCCCCAGGAGTTGGAATCCTTAAGTCCGGGGGGGGGCAGCCCCACCACATGAACACCGATAGTGTGTCGGTGCATTTTCTGGTCGGAGACCAGTGTCGGCTCGTCAAGGATGTCGGCGACCATGTGTCATTGTAGGGGAAGTCACCGACATCCCTGTCACCGCGGCAACATGGAACCCGGGAGGGGAGGGGAGGGGAGGGAGGGGAACATGTCACATTGTTGCCACAATGTGACAAACTCCTCCAGTGGACATTGTTCTAAGTACCCTTAGACCAGCCCTGATGCAGGCTGCCTTTGTGAATAGCTCAGGTGGCAGTTTTTGACGCAAGGTGCCACTTGCACCATTTATGTTTGTCACAGGCCCCTTGAGTCAATTCCAGGGCTTTGCTATGTGTACTGCTTGGTCCTTATCAACTGCCTTTGTGACCCAATTAAAGAAGTCTAACAAGTTCATTTGGAATGATCTGCCTGACATGAACACATGCTGCCTCTTGTCCTGGAGCCTATTAAACTCCAGCCATTCTGCTACATGTTGTTTTAAAATGGTTTCTGACAGTTCCCCAGGATCAAGATCAGGCTGATCATTACATAATTTCCTGAGTCCTCTCGACTACCACTCTTGTGGAGTTGGACAATCTTGACCTCCCTTTAATCTGCTGGAACCACCACTGTTGCTATCGAGCAGTTAAAGAGGTCAGGTAGTGGTTCCACCAGGAACCTCTCCACCTCCCTTGGCACCCTAGAGTACAAACCATTTCGGCCTGATGACATGTCCACATTTAGGGTCCTGAGCCCCTTGAGTACCCTCTCCCCTGCTATCCCTCTCATCTCTGATCCACGTCCTGTGCCCTGCTTGAATTCTACACTCTGGGAGCAGGCCCTCCTCCTCCTTCATGAAGGCTGAGAAATAGTATTTATTTTATTTATGTATAGGATGATCCTTGAGCAACAAGTGCCCATTTTCAGGGGTGACAAAAGTTAGTACAAATTACATGGAATCAACAATCATATGAAGACATACCATTGCTTAGGAATGTAATACTATCTGCAGGATGTTCCAGAACAAAGATAGCATAGAAAGGATCAGCCAGTGTCTGCAAAAACTTGGTATTCATTTGGAATATTTTCCTTCTTATTGTCTTTCTTAGTTCCCCTTCTTACGATTTCCCGTTTTTTCCTTTGCTGTTCCAAGACAGATGAAAGTTTTGTCTCCCTAATTTATACCCTCTGCTAGTTGCAGCTTGACCTCTACTTTCACTTTTGCACTCTGTTACCCACCCTTGCTTTGTTCACATAGCGTTCCCTATTTCCCATTTACTGGTTTACCTTGCACTTCCTTAGAGCTGCCCGCTTTGTCCATATTGCTTCCGTCATGTCCCTTGAGAACCAATGTGGTCTTTTGTGTTTATTTTTTCATACATGCATCTTACATGAGCAGCTAGTTGCTTTCACAATTTCCTGTTTTATAATTTTTCACTTAGCTTCCACCCTTTCTGCTTCCCTCACACCCACAAATTCCTTCTGAAAGAACTGTTCCACCTTTCTGAACTCTGCCCGTTGAGGTCCTGGACCGTTGTCTTTGAATTTAAGTTTTGGGTTTCCAGCATGATGCCACATCACATTCAGGTGTAGTTGCTGATCCTGAGGTGCTCCTCTATTTTGACCACTCCTATGCTGACCCCATTGTGAAAAAGTTGCCACTAGGTTGTGACACAGAGCTACAGAATTTCCATGTAGATGTTATGTTTTTAATAAGGCACAGACTTTCATTTTTGGCATTTGACCTGTATACTTACTTGTATGATGTTTATGATCTTGTTAAAGTAATGTTCTGATTTACAGCAAATAATTCACAGTTTACATCAACAGAGTACAGTTACACATCCCTCAAAAATTTGACTTTCTGGACCATCTTCTTTTTTATTACTGAAGACATTTTGCATGAAGACAGGCTCTTTACCGCTTAAGATGTAACAATATTCTGCTAATGACATCAGAAGATTTTCTGTGGCAACATACTATGATGTTACAGAAGAGGATACTGGCTTCAAAGCAGGAAAGGCAGCAAGAATAAATAAAATATGAGGACCAAAGAGTCTAGCTTCTTGATGCCACTATGCAAATATAGCTCAAAGACAACTGTCATGGACCGTTGCCACCCCATGCACTATTGCAGAGCTTCACAAGGTTGAAGGAGGCAACCTGGGACTGGAGCTGAACAGGATAGTGGCTTCCAGTCAGGAGCCTGGAGTCAGCTCTGGATGGACTAGATCCCCCACTCTGGATGAGAAGGGGACTATGGAATAGGGAATTCCATGACCTGGACTGCCATATCCTCCTACAGTGATGATATTTGTCTTACAAAATAATCTGCCAGTGAGCACCCTCTTCCCCCACTCAGTCCTCCATGCTATGGTGGAGGTCTTAGGCTCAGTGTTTTTGTAATCTATTGAACCCCTCCCCAGTCATCTCTTGGGACATGGAAGGGGAGGGAAGAGGAGCTGTGACTGTCCCGAGGCCATAACTTAGGACCCCTAGAAATGCCCTGTGCTAAACATAACTGACTTAGGGAGCGCTTCAGATGTTTGTGTTCATTCCCTGATGTGGCAGCCTGTGTAACTCTGTGGCTGGAACAGAAGCAGGGTAAGGGGCAACTTTAATTGACTGAGAAGGAATAAACAGCAGAATCACACTAGCCGTTAGTACAAGAAATATACTAGCCAAAAGACTACTTCTTTAGATTTAGTCAAAGAGAGTAAATGGATGATTCTGTGATTCTAATTTTGATGAGTGAAGACACTCACAAATGCTACAGCAATTTCAATAAATGTAATGGAATGTATCCAAGAGTTACACAAGTTTAAAGGTCTGAATGTTTGTCAGACCTCTATAATTAGAAGTTGATTAAGTGCCACTTTGCATTGGCATGCACTCAGTGGAATGGCCTTGGATGTGTCTTCCATTCTTCAATATTGAGTGTCTTCTGCATTTTGGGAATCACCAAGCATCAATATAGTGAGTAAATAAGCAGCTAAGCGCTGACAGAAACTTACCCTGCCATACATTTAGGCTTAACCTGAAATGAAGGAAAATCTATGAAGGCCTGCTCAAGCTGAAATGGTAAAAAATCATTAGTGAATCAAGGTCAGAAGCAATGAAAGGTAAAATTTGGGGACCAGAGTAGATTACTGGCATCTGCTGAACTGTACATTTAGTTTCTTGTTAGCAGAAGGACCAGTTCCATCAGTGAACATGTATTGTATGTATCAACAGGGTGCTATCTTATGAAAACCACTGATGTTTTTCCCTTCATAAAAAATATTACTGTAAGTCTGCCTTTTCTGTTGGGCAGAGTCACCAAGATCCCCTGATGGGAATCAAACTATGGACCTTGGGTCCTGAATACAGTAGCTCTAACCTTTTAGCTATTGGGAAATATCCCAGTAATTGTGAGGTTATAGTTTAATTTCTAAGCCTTACAGGACTCTACTACTGATGTATACACATATAGAGGGTGATGCTCACAGACTGCATTTTACAAATATAACATGCACTTTTCCTTTCTTAGGGTGGGGCATCTCATGCTCATCACCAACATTACTGCAGTGCATTAAAGAAAAGTCAAAGAATAAACTATGTAATGCAGAAAGCGGCATCTTCAATTCATTGCTGGTCTCAGTCCCTGTCATACTCCATATGGAAGAGAAATACAAATGTATTTTTAATCTTTATTTTCATTTATTTTTATTATTTGTCTCAAATATATTTGAACTATATTATTTTCCTGGTTTCATATTATCTATCAATAAATGTCTAGAATGTATATGTTATATTTCCTCCATTACATAAGGAATAAGTCATTATAAATAAGTATTATGCTATGGTGGTAACATACCAGTCTCTTGATGGACTGAACCCAAGGCATGGCTGAGGGCTTCAATCACCTGATGGGTATGTTACTTAAGCAATAAGGCTGAACCGGGGGGGGGGAATTAAGGTGGGATAACGGCCCACCTCGGGTGGGTTGAAGTATGAGGTGAAGCGGAGTGCTTCCACCACCCGAGAAGGGCTGTTAGCACACCATAATGCCCACCCCCAGAGTTTCTTATTGTGATTATGAAATGGGTCCAATATTGTAAATAAAAAATATTTTTTTTTAAAGTGTGTGTGTTTTAAATTTATAAAAATAGAAAACAGAAAAATAAAAATAAAATGAAAAAAAAAAAAAAATAGTGCCTGTAGATTGTGGTGTTGGCCATTGGACAGCAGGTAATACCCGTGCTGCACATAGGCAGCAAGTATTGGGAACACCACTCACTCTTATCCTGTGGCTGTATCTACCTTCCCAGCCTGCTGATTCCCATCTGATCCCACTGGGCAGCTTGATTTTTAATTTTACCTCTGCTTCCCTCCCTGAAAGAAGAGGCGAAGGCCATGGCAATGCTGCACTTGTTCTTGCGTGGCATTGGGTGATAGACCACTAAAGACTCCTCAAGTTGGGCAATGACAGAGCGGTAGGGAGTACCATGCCTAGAATCACTGCCAGTGGGCTGTTTGAATAACAGTAGTGAGTCCCCATCAGTGAGAACTGAAAGGAATGTGGAGAGTTCACTATTAGCTGCATTTGGCAGCTAAGGTCAAGTGTTTTTTTTAAAACTGGTGCCATATGGAGAACAACATAACATCCTCATGTGTCCTGTTTGAATCAGGACATTTGCTGGGCTGGGCTTTTTGTGGGCAGTTGAGCCACATGTAACGGTATTTATTAGGTGGACAGTCCATTTTGAAAGAGCTACTTTCACCCGGGCCCGGCTAAAAGCAGCTCTGAACCAATCAGAAGTCGAGAAGAATAAGACCCATTTCATAATGCATAACACAATCCCCTAACTCTGGACTATTACTTCACCTATAAAATATCTGTTTAATAATGAAGAAATCGGAGTGTTTTTAAGACCTCTTTCATTTGGTGCATATGTTTTGCATATCAGAACCGTTGCCTTTTTAAGACCATTCTGTTGTAATGTTGTCTCAATTCTGCTTGCTGTTTCCTACTTCTTGTGGGTGCATTTCATGAAGTTAATAAAGAAAATGTCATTGCAGCTTGCTTTCTGAGGCAGTGCTTTGGTTTGCTTATAGTTTGTGTGTCTATTCTTTATTTTTTTCTGTTCTGTATGCATAGGTTTCTGATTTATTAGTTGAACTTGTGGTTTGGTTAGTTTTACTTGTTCACTGGCGGGGTGGTTTGCTTTCTGTTTCCTTCTGGGTGTTTCGCATAGACAGTGAATGAGAAGCACTGGCAGTTTGTTCCATGAGTATCATTATTTTAGTTAGTGTATTAGTTCTTTAGGTTTAGACTTGGGTCTTTTGTCGTTTGGGACTGGGGTCTTTTGTCGTTTGGGGTTTCCTTATTTTAGTTGAATTTCTGACATACAGTAATTAGTTTAATTGTTCATGAGGAACAGCTTTCTGTTTCCTGTTAGGTGTTCATCATGAAAGCATTGAATGACAAGTCACGTTAGCTTGTTTTCTGAGGTACTTGTTGATTTGTTTAGTTACAGTCAGACCTGGTTAATCCATAAGCATTTGTGTTAGCCCAATTTGTTCTGTAATAAAAATCTACATAGTGACCAGACATTGACCAGAGTATGATTTTTTTTCTCCAAAGATTTATTATTGTAAAAAGATTCACTCTTTACAAACAGTGCAAAACATACAGTATAGGTACATGTACATTACTTTATTTCATATACATTTCAGTAACAAAAATCACTAGAAATGTTATGATACAGTATGTATCTGATTCAACCTTTGGCATTTAAAAAGCAATTTTCTCACTCACATTAAAAGCACATCATGAGCATAAAAATAAGCACCAATATTTTAGCAAAACTACGCATAATGTTTTAAACTTCAAGTGCAGCATAGGAGGAATTTCACAAAGGAAAGTTTATCATGAGCAGAACGAGGGACTCATAGATAACCAGCTAGCTGGGTAGCAGAAACAATGGGGTTGGTCAAATTCTATAAGATCAATTGGGGGACATAAGGACTGGGACAGATTTACCTGGGGGTACCAGAAACTGCCACAGAACTGGCGTTTTACTTGGTGCAGAATGATTTTTTTTAGGCAGAACTACTCTCAGGGAGAGTAGTCACACCGCTAGCTAACCGGTGGACAGTTATTGCATTTACTGGGATGGGGAGCGTGGATTTTTTTCTGGTAGAACTACACTCTATGTGGGGAAAAGGAAGAATGCGGCTTTACTCGGGGAGAGAAGGCATACCGGGGCGGACCATGCTTCACTCAGGGCAGAAAGATATTTTTTTAGGCAGAACTACACTCTACATGGGGAAAAGGAAGAATGGGGCTTTACTCGGGGAGAGAAGGCATACTGGGGAGGACCATGCTTTAATCGGGGCAGAAAGATATACATTCAAACTCGGGGACAGCAGGAACAGCTGGTGTGGGGGGCGTACAATCCAATCTATGAGGAGATCTACTGTGGTAAAATTTCAAACTCGGGGAGAAAAGGCATACCGGGACGGACCGTGCTTTACTCAGGGCAGAACGATTTTTTTTTAATCAGAACTACACTAGGGGGAAGAATGGATTAACCGTGGACTGGGAAGGCTGGGACAGCT
Organism: Neoceratodus forsteri; assembly: GCA_016271365.2. NCBI lineage: Eukaryota > Metazoa > Chordata > Ceratodontiformes > Ceratodontidae > Neoceratodus > Neoceratodus forsteri. The sequence continues at coordinate 1,317,845,256 of CM057453.1, read as the reverse complement.
ATCCAGGAAGAAATCTCTCACTAACATTAAAGGGCACATCAGAAGGATTTACCAGAGCAGGGGAGAACTGGGAAAAGGAAGAACGGGGCTTCACTCTGAAGCAGCAGTTTTCAGTTACACTCGGAGGTGTTGGGAATCGAACTGAAAAGTAAAGGGGAAAAAGATAACTAAGTAAAACAAGATTCCCTCTGAAATGAAAAAATACTCCGAAATTAATTAATTTATTAAAACATTAAAACATTTCTTTTCCTAAAACAGCAGCAGTGGCATCAGGAGAAAAGTACACTCCTGCAGTTGATGGAAGTGTTGCTTTCTGTCTAGTTAACACGTTAGAGGGGATTAAGAGTGCATGTGACTAACACTCTGTTAAAAACATGTTAGCACCTCCACCTGAGTACAATTAAAAAACAGATTAAGGAGGTCACAGTCAATAGGTATTAATTAGCCTAGTTAGAGACAAATGCAAATGGATTCAGATTCTCAGTTTTACGTATTAAAGAGGTAATTAACATGAGAAAAAATCCATTTGCATTGTGTCCATTAGGGAAACCAGACATACGGACTAATGAGGCATGGATAAACCAGGTCTGACTGTAGTTTGTGTGTGTATTCTTTCAGATCAGATTTTATTGTTGTTTGGGTGTGTCTCCTTTTCAGTTGTATTTCTTGGTGTGTGGGTTTGCAGTGTTGAATTTGTTTTGGTGGTTACTTTTGTCTCGGGGTGGGTTGCACTTCAGGTTGGGGGCTGGTAATGTGGGGTAGTCATGTGGTTGTACAATAGTAGTTTGCATAATAGTCTTACAGCATAATGGGTTATTTTTCAGGTAATATACCTTTTGGCCAGCATTATGTATAGGGTAAAATACTAAAAGTGACCAGATACTGATCACTAATGAGGTAGGATTGGCCTAATCCCATTTTATGTTTATAATATACAGTATATGTCACATGTTTTTATACAGCTCTAGAATATATTTACGTTATACATAATACACATGCTTTTTTGCGTATTTGACATATATATTTAAAATATCTGACAAGTATGTTGGATATAGTTTGTAAGGTTCCATGTGTTAATGGTGACCATGAAATAGCGATCGCTGTTAGGGTGCATCTACATCACCGAAAATAAATGTTGTCAATGTAGACTCATGGTGAACAGGAAGGCACTCGAGATGTGGTTTCTTGGCTTTATGCAGGGGGCTGCACCCACCGCACCTCCCCATGGAGGGCTTTGCCACCTGTACCCCCCTACTAATGGATTCTTGACTCTGGGGGGCATGTCAGGAGGGGGGCAAAAGTAAAAAAAAAAACCAAAAAACAACCCAGCACAAAAAAAAGTGCATCCAGAACCGAACCCAGCACCCTCCCAACCCCAGCCTGCCACCAATCCACCATGCCACATGTCCAGCTCAGCAGCCCAATGCTGCACTACATCCCACAAACCCTCCCTCCTCTTCCGCCCGTCACACGGCATGGTCCCCCCCCCCCGTGCACATGTATACATAGCAATATCCCATCGCTATATTTGCCAAACCCCTATCCAGTCACCCCCACCAGGTAGCTCTGTGCACAGGTGCTGTAATTGAGTAGCCTTTTTTGAAAGCACTCAATTGCAGTCGCCCTGTACATGGGATACCATTTGGAAATATACACACCATAAAAAATCTTAAAGCACCCAGATAAAATGATTTAGTCATGATGTAACATATAATTCTGTACATTTGGAATTCCCCACTTAGTGCCCACCACCTCACACCCCGACACAACATCATTAACCAAAGATGGGACCCATTTACCTAGATTCAGGTGTTTGCTTTTTATAGTATGGGCCAGATATACATTTTATGGGCACTCCAAAATCATGGGTGACCAGCTTAGTTAGGAGAACTGTTTTCAGGGTCATGAGCTGAGAACTGTTCTATCACATGAAAATTGGTGTGACAGGGGTATTTTCAGCTTGCACCCAAAACATGACATCCTGTCATGCTCACTCCCTCTCCCAGCTCAATCAGCCCTCCTTCTCCTTTTCCAGTTCATGGTCCCTCCACCTCTCAGCTCATTCAGCACTCCCTCTTGTTTCCTGATAATAATAGAAATACAAGTGGACAAGAATGCCCACCCCACGTACTGCTTCATACTACCCCCACCCCTCCAGATCACTCAGCTCATCAAACACATAGGTGATGACACTGAGGTACCCACCCCAGTACCACAAAAAGACTATGCAGACACTGGGCTGCCCAATCCCCAGCGTCAGGTCTGGCCCCACTATAACAAAGAAAACTGTCCCTCATTGATCTTTTTATTTTTGTCTTATTTAAACCTTAACAGAAGGAAATGGTCCCTCATCAATCTCTGCTCCCCAACACCCTCTCCCACTCCACCCTTACTCCCACTCAGCACCTACCCCTTACTACACCACACCCTCACTCACCTAATGAGGATCCTACATCATAGTGTCAGTGGCTCAGTAGGTAGCACACTTGCCTCTGAGGCTGGGAGATCAGAGGGCTGTGGGTTCAGTTCCCACATCTAGCACTTGGGTTAATATCCCAGTACTGACACTGTAGTGCAGCATGAGAGGGGTGCTGCACTTCTGAGTTGCTAACTTTTGGATGAGATGTTAAACCAAGGTCCCATCTGCCTGGATTGCTGGTAGTTCATGTGGATGTTAAAGATCCCATGGCACTTATTGAAAAGAGTAGTGGAGTTTCCCCAGTGTCCTGGCCAAATATCCCTCATTCACTAAAAATACCACCAACAGCTTAATCTGGTTCAAGGTCAGTTGGCATTCATCTGTATCCCCCTTCCTCGGGTCATGCCTGAAAATAGGCAGGGTTTGTCTAGTGCACTTACCCGGTCAACAAAAACTAAGTAAAATAAATAAAAAATAGATCCACTCTCTGATCTGAAAGACATCCTCCTCCATGAACTGCAACTGTGATATGAGGAAATAAGGTAAGTCTGGTTAATGTATTTCAATGTGTTTTGAATTTTTACTCATAACACTGTCATTTTAAAATATTTTTTCATCAAAATTTCAACATGGCCTTTTTGGGACACCACCTCATGAACAAGGTAGATGAAATTGTTCAAATCCAGCCTTAAAGGTGATTTCATAGTCACTTCAGGAAATTACCTTTTAGTTGAAATTTGAAAATGTCTCCTAGTGGGTTAATGAGGTAGGGTCATAAGCACACCATATTGATAATTTGATGGTAAAATGACAAAGTTATGAGCACAGATTGAAATATTTTAATGTTCACTCATAACTTTGCTAATTTTCAATATTTTTACACCATATTTTCAACATTGTTTTGGTCTCTTTGGGACCCCACCTCATGAACAAGTTAGGTGAAAATTTTCAAATCTGGCCTGAAAGGTGATTTTAAAATAGTTCCATAAAATCACCTTTCAGTTGGGATTTGTAAATGTTCACTTACTAGATTCATGAGGAGGGGACATAAGAAGACTATGTTGAAAGTTTGGTGGAAAAATATGGTGAAAAAATCAAGTTATGTGTGGTCAAATGACCAAAGTAAACACACTTCATGACCATGGCAGGTAAAACATTTTGAATCTGGGCTGAGAGGTGGAAATCACCTTTCAGGTAGGATTTGAACAGTTTCACCTACTTTGTTATGACAAGGAGTCATAAGAAGACTACTGTATGTTCAAAATTTGGTGTCAGAGTATTAGAAGAAAAACAACAAAATTATGAATGTATGTTGAAATGTTCTCATACTCCCTCATGGGCGGGGTCATAAGAAGACTTTGTTGAAAATTAGGTGGAAAAATATGATAAAATGACCAAGTTATGAGTGACCATTTAAATATTTTAATAGTCACTGATAAATTTAATGTTCAATATTCTGATCTCAAGCTTTTAACATAGCCGTTTTTTCACACCACCTTATGAACATGACTGGTGTCATTTTTCAATTCCTGGCATAAATATGTCTTCATACTTATGGCATAAAATGACATTTTGGACAGTATTCTATAAATGCCAAATGTCACATTTATAAGAGGGAGTCATAAAATGACTATGTTGAAAATTTGGGGTCAAATTTTAAAAACAAACAAACAAAAAATATAAAAAAATGCGTATAGTGTCAGCTTTTACTTCAGTGGCAATTCCAAGAAAGAGTGCACTCAAGAAGCAGAAATGACCACAACACTGGTATTAGACTTCACTGATTTAATTCTATTTAGAAAACAGAATGTGGTCTGAAAACGTGATGGAGACCACTACTTGCCTCGGTGCTTTGGGTCAAACTAACCCTTCATCAGGGGGAGTGGTAACAGCTGTAGTGAAGCATTTTTATATGCAAATAATTGACTCAATGACAACAATCACCTGGTGTGTAAAACAATTAAACAAATGTGACATAAATTCTTAAAGCCACAGATCCTACTACAGTGCATATAACAGCATTACATATAAATATTAAGGTATAAAACAACTTCTGTTTATCATATTCGTTCTCTAAATCATTTACTGGTAGTACATGTTTTATTGAAATTGTCATGCACATAATAGCACAGACTTAACTGGACTAGACTAATGTCTAACTTCAGAATGAGAAGCCATAGAGGTTGAAAGGCAGAAACATGGAACCAGAGGTGACTTTATGGATTGCTAAGAGATGCTGCAACAGCAAGGCAAACAATCTGCTTCAAATATCCATATTCTTGGAGTGCTAAGTCACATAGCTCCTGTAAATGGGGGAGAGCAAAATGTATTTTAGTTTATGAATTTAATCTATAATATTTTTCAATTTTTACTAAATTATGTATGTATATACCAAGGTATTCCTTTAAAAATCAATAATCTAGAGAAATATCTATCAAAAATAAGGAAGGAGAGAAGAGATTGGGGGGGGGGGAATGGAAAAGGTAAAAGTTTTTAATCACAGAATCAACTGGTGTTGGGATTAGCCATGGAGAAGACTTGTATGTGTTACTGGCAGCAATGCAGGAACAAGAAGAACTGGGTGTAGCAGAAGAAAATTTTAATCTGGACTTGCTCATTGAGGACTTTCTGCAGTTCATGCTAAATCAGGAAGGAAGCACTGTGGACACTATTCCATCTGTACCAGGTATGTACTGTGACCTTAAACAAGAAAGAAAGAGATGATTTAAAGAACAATCTACTTTTTGCCCTATCATTAGTAATAATAATGTTGCTGCCTTTGAAAGAACTGTAATGCAGCAGGCTGAGAAACATTTGAATGCTAGGATTAAACCTAATGGTGGCAGAAAAGCAGACATTAGTTGATATCTTGGAGGTAGAAGACTTGGTTTGCTGGCCAAGGCACCTAGCTTCACCTGAGCTCTTTCCTTCTAAGACTGCTTGAAAGGCAGAGTAGAGAAACTTACCAGAGCAAGGGAGAAGGATTAAGACTTAGTTTGGCTAAGCAGATTTACTGTGTGGTGGTGTTTTTATTTTTTACTCACAGGGATTGCTACTGTTTGTTGCTAACATTTCATTGCTTTATTTGTTTTCTCTGATTCAAATTATTTGTTGCTGGTATACCTTCTTCTGCATTATTACAAGGTGTGCCTACAGGTGTGTGCTAACAGATTACTGCTGTAATCTTCCATTCAAATTGTCTTTTGCAAGGTATATCTTCTGTTACTGCTTTATTTTCTCTGGAGCAAAGTTTCTTACAGGGTATATCTTCTCTGAAATTATTACATAGTGGTGCTTTACAGGTTTTACAGTTTTATCTAACATTAGGATAAGCTTTCAGGGTTACTGCATTTGTTGTTGACTGATTGTTTCTGCTCTTACCTCCTTGTTCTTTCGTCCGTGGTTCTTCTTTTTAGACAGGGAAGGGGCCAGCCACCCCCTCCCCAACCACCCACGCTACACTCCATTTATAGGGTACCACAGTTGTGACATTTCCTGTGGCAGAGCAGGAAGGGCGGATCAGTGGGGCCTCCACAAGGTGATCTCATTTACAGGGCACTAGTAATTTAACTTGTTATAACAAGTTAAACAAAGCACAATTAAACCATTACTTGCATTTTTCTTTCTAATTACTCTGACTAGGTCACAAACCCAGCAACTTATTTGGAATGGATTTCATTAACTGCAGGTACTGTGGAACAATTTTCAGAAGGACAGTCTTACAAGATTTAGGACACTGTCACATGCACCAGAGCCTTTGGAGATCTTAGGTCTCAGCTCCAGGCAGCATGGGCAGAGATTGCACGCCTCAAATTTCATATTGAAGAGGAAATACATTATAAGAACCACCGCCATTTCCCCAGCATCCAACAGAAAAACCTCGACCGCAGAGGGTAGTTGGTCCAGGAGGTTGGCAGGTGGTTAGGAGGAGCAAATCAGGTGCCCCATCACTCTCTGCTCTCCAACACATTACCTCCAAAAACCATATAAACACTACAAACAGGTATCTGCTCTATCTCTGAAATCAAATAAAGAGGCAGAAGACACTGCAGAGCAGGACACTGCAGCACAGGAGCTAGCACAACAATACTCACCCAAATCAGGAACCAAAACTAAACAAGCACAAAGGAAATCCAAAACTTTGATCATAGGAGACTCCATGATCGGGGAGTTGATACCCATCTCCAGCCAGGGGTGATGGTCAGATGTCTCCCAGGTGCATCAGCATGGAGAGACACTGACCGCATTGCTAAATTGTTCACAAAGCAGGAGAAAACATTGATGTCCTAGTACACATAGGGACTAATGATCTCGCCAGCCGGTCAGTTGTGGAGACCAAGGAACACCTGACTAGGCTGGGTGACAAACTATCATCTATTTCGTCCGGCATCTCCTTCTCTGAGATCCTGCCAGTCTGGGAGAGGGAGCAGATGGACGGAAGGTCAGAAGAAGGGGAGATAGGGGAGCTAAACACGTGGCTCAAGGACTGGTGCCAGGAAAAGGACACAGATTTGTAGGGAACTGGCAACAGTTCTGGGAGCGAAAGTTCTTTAAATTTGATGGACTGCATCTGACTAAAGAGGAGTCAGTGCATTGGGGCAGAAGTTTGACGTCTTTGCAGAATATTTAAACTAGCAAATGGGAGAGGGTGCAGCACCCCATCGTCGAATGGGAAGAACACCCTCCCCTCAGCTAGTGGTCAAACAGGAATTCAGCATGTTTGCCATTCATTTCATCACCAGGTAAGAAAAAAGGTTTGTCTCCCCATACGATGCACAGGGGTAATGCCAAACTTCACCCAACAACTAACACACCAAAATCTGGCCAATGGAAAATCATGTACACAAATGCTCACAGCCTGGGAAATAAGATCCCAGACCTGCAGGCAATAATGTCAGAGGCTAAACTGGACATAGTAGCAATTAGTGAGACGTGGTTTACCAGTAACCACACTTGGGAGACTTCAGTACCTGGCTATGTATTGTTCAGAAGAGACCGAGGTGCAAAAAGGGGGGGAGGGGTGGCCCCTGTATGTTAATGAAAATATCAAAGCTACAGAAATTCAGAATACACATAAGGAGCCAGAAGAACTGTGGGTCACCCTGGAAACAGGAAATGGGACAGCCATAAGAACTGGGGTTGTCTACAGGCCCCCAGACCAGAGGGAGGACATAGACACATTACTGTTAGAAGATATACAAAACATGACAGCTAAAGGGGAGGTTCTGATAATGGGAGACTTCAACATGCCAGATACAGATTGGTCAATACCAGCAGGAACATCTGCCAGAACTAGACTCATAGTGGATTCCCTGCAGGGGAGGGCCTCAAACAACTGGTACAGCAACCCACAAGAGACAGGGCTATCCTAGATCTAGTACTGACTAACAAAAAGGGATCACAGATCTCCAGGTAGAAGGTCACCTGGGAGCCAGTGACCATCACATCATTATGGTTCAATTTGGCTACTACATCTAAATCATCCCATTCCAAAGCAAAAATATGGGACTTCAGAGGAGCTGACTTTGATAAGATGGCCAACAGAGTTAAGCTAGCCCTGGCAAAAGAAACACAGGTGAGGAGGCATAGGCAAAGTGGGCAAGATTAAGGATACAATACTTGAAGCAACATCCATTGTGTTAGACAGAAAAGGAAGTGCAAAAGAAGAAGGAAACCACTTTGGTTCTCAAATACAGTAGCAGAAAAGGTCAGAGCCAAAAGGCTGGCCTTCAGAAAATATAAGGGAACACAGCGGGATGAAGATAGGGAGGCATACCAAACTGCCCTAAGGGAAGCAGGTAAGGCAGTAAGGCAGGCAAAGTCCCAAACTGAGGAAACACTAGGCACGAACAGTAAAAGAAGTGACAAGACTTTCTATAGATACATTAGTGAAAGGAGAAAGTCCAGGAGGGGTGCTAAGCTTAATGGAGAAAGGGAGCATGTGAGGAGGAGGACCCTGTAAAGGCATCTATCCTAAATAGATACTTTTGCTCAGTATTTACTGAAGAGAAGGTAGGGCAGGCCCACAGCTCAGCATCATGGACACAGGGGGAGGGAGGTGAGCACTACTCCCTTCACAAAAGAAAGGGTCTTACAAGAGCTTGCTAAGCTCAGGGTGGATAAGGCAATGGGACCTGATGGCATACATCCCAGGGTACTTAAGGAGCTAAAGGAGGAACTAGCAGAGCCATTAGCAGAATTGTTTAGTGAGTCTCTGAGCACAGGAGAGGTCCCAGAAGACTGGAGAAGGGCTCATGTGATCCCACTCCACAAGAGTGGTAGCAGGGAGGAGGCGGGGAACTACAGACTGGTCAGTCTTACCTCAGTAGTGGGCAAGATTATGGAGGCACTCCTTAAGGAAAGGATAGTGCAACACCTGGAATCCATAGGGGCACAGGATCCCAAGACAGCATGGGTTTACAAAGGAAGGTCCTGTCAAACTAATCTCATAGATTTCTTTGACTGGGTAACCAGAGTGGTGGACCAAGGGAGCAGTTGATGTCGCCTACCTTGACTTCAGCAAAGCTTTGACACTGTTCCCATAAGAAGATTGATAAATAAGCTAGGTAGGCTCGGGTGGGTCAGAAGTTGGTCAACTGGGTGGCAAACTGGTTGACTGGCAGAAAACAAGTGGTGGTAAATGGTATACAGTCAGAAGAGATGCAAGTCACAAGTGGGTACCTCAGGGATCAGTCCTGGGGCCAGTCCTATTCAACATCTTCATTAGTGACCTCGAAGATGGACTAGAGGGTAAGGCTTGTCTGTTTGCAGATGACACCAAGATCTGCAACAGAGTAGATGATCCAGATGGGGTGGGCAGAATGAGAAGAGATCTGGATAAACTAGCAGAATGGTCAGAAGAGTGGCAACTGGGATTTAATGCAAAGAAGTGCAAAATCATGCACATAGGGAAGAAAACCCTGAAGCCACTTATAGGCTGGGAGGGAGTTGCTAGCTCACAAAGGAAGAAAGAGACTTGGGCATCATCATCACTGATGACCTAAAATCATCAAGCAGACCTCTAAAGCAGTAGGTAAGGCTAGGGGGGTGTTAGGGTGTATTAGTAGGGGTATCACAAGTCGTAAGAGGGAGGTAATAATCCCTCTGTACAAGAAATTGGTTAGGCCCCATCTGGAGTACTGCGTGCAGTATTGGAGGCCACACCTTCACAAGGACATTAACCAAATTGAGGCAGTCCAGAGAAGGGCAACCAAAAATGGTACAGGGACTGCATCAGAAGACATATGAGGACAGATTAACGGAGCTCAATATGTATACCCTTGAGCAAAGGAGGGAGAGAGGTGATATGATCGAGACATTTAAACACCTTAAGGGCATAAACAAGGTGAAAGAGTCTAACATGTTTAAATATAAGAAAAATAGCAGGACAAGAGGACACAGCATGAGATTAGAGGGAGGCCGATTAAGGGGGAATATGAGGAAATTCTTTTTCACAGAAAGGGTGGTGGATGCATGGAATGGCTTACCACAAGAAGTGGTGGCTATGAATACAGTGCAGGGCTTCAAACAGGCATGGGATAGGCATAAGGGAGCAATACAAATGACTATGAATAGATAGGTCACTGACAGAGCAAAGGCCGATGGCACATTTATGAGGTAGAAAAAGAAATGGGCAGACTGGATGGGCCTTGCGGTCCTTATCTGCCGTCAACTTCTATGTTTCTATGTTTCTACATTAACTGGGTTTATGGAAAACAAAGAACTTATTTTTAAACCTGCTGATAAAGGTGGGAATAGTGTCATAATGGATTGAGACAAATATATTGAAATTGTGCATGACTTACTGTGTAATACAGAAAATTATAAAAAGTTAAATTACAATCTCATGTTTGAATTTAACAGAGAACTGCATGGTATTCTCAATATGCCAGTCTCAGAGGGTACAATTACAGGAAATTAATTTCATTTTATTTGGAACCTAAACCCTGTCATCCCTGGTTTTTATGCATTACCCCAAATTAACAAAAACATGGCTAACCCATCCAGATGCCCCACAGTCTTGGGTAATGGGTCCATTACAGAGCATTTGTGTCAGTTTCTCGATTTTTTCCTACAGGACTGTGTAAAAGGTTTACCAGGACATCTCAAGGATACTACTGACACCTTAAATAGAGTTAAGAATGTTATATGGGAGGATAATATATGCTGGGTTGGGGTTGATATAGAGTCATTGTACACATCCATACTACATGGACAAGGCATGCAAGCTTGCAGATTTTTTCCCAAAAATTCTGCTAGCTACAGTAACACTCCAGTAGATTTTATTTTAACAGCTCTTGACTTTGTTCTCAGGCATAATATGTTTTGAGTTTGAAGGAGATTTCAACCTACAGCAGACAGGAACAGCTATGGGGCTTATATGCCCCCCAGTTATGCAGATTTGTTTTGGGGGTGGTAGGTGCTCACCACTGTAAATAATCCAGAATTCAATGTTTTCTTTAAGTACATTTATACCTGGAACAGGTACGTAGATGATAGCCTTTGTATCTGGCAAGGGGAAGTTGAAGTTATACCTGACTTTGTGGCATGGTTGAATAAAAACAATTTGAATTTAAGGTTCACATACAATAGTGATAAAAGAAAATAAAATTTTCTGGATTTAGAATTGTGTGGTGAAGTGGGACAGAAGGTCTTTACCAAAAACTGTAGAAAAAAATGGCAACTAATTCAGTCCTTAGGGTTGAAAGTGCACCCACCCCAAAACAAATTGAATTATTCCATTCCCTATTGGCAAATGCTCAGAGTTAGTTGAAATTGCTCAAGGGATGATGATTTTAACTCACAGGCTGCAAAGTTAGAAAAGAGATTTTCAGATAGAGGCTACAGTAGGGAATTACTTGAAGACACTAAAAACAAAGTAAGTGCACTTGATAGAGACAGTCTCCTGAGCTATAAAACTACAGAGCCTCAAACCATTGGGTCAGCGGCCTTAACCACACAATTTAATCACCTTGCATGCAGCATAGGGAACATAGTACTCACTAATTGGAAAATATTACTCAGTGACACTTTAGTGGGTATGGTTGTGGGTGCTTTGGTAGGGCCCCTAACCTGAGTGACAAATTGGTTCATAGCAGACTTGCCAAAAAAAAAAACAGGTTAGAATTAGTTCTGGAAATTGGTTAACCCAGGAGGACAGAAGGATTTTATAAATGTCACCACTGCATAAGTTGTAACTACCATATGCTGTCCCAGGGAATACTTTTAGACATCTATCAGATGAAACAAAAGTTGTTTCTATCAAGGAGTGTATCATGTGTGACACCATATTCGTGGTTTACATGTTGTGGTGTTCTTGCAATAGAATCTATGTGGGATGCACAGTTAGGTCACTGAAAAAAAGATTACAAGAACATGTTCGCTCTATTATCAATCAATAACAAGACACTCCGGTGGGTGTCCATTTTTCAGAATTTCATAACTCTGATGCTTCTGTGTTAAAATTTATGGGTTTGGAACATGTTCCTCCTTTAGTGAAGGGAGGTTGCAGGACTGATATGTTGTTACAAAGGGAATCATACTGGATATACACACTCAATAGTGTCAAACTGAAGGGACTTAACAATGAATGGGACATCAAGCCATTCATTAAAAAATCCTAGAAAATGAAATAAAGACACTTATAACGTGGGCAAAGGTGTTTCTGTGATGTGATTGGCAGAAATTAATCACGTGAGCATTAATTAATTTCTATTAATCAGTCACCTCATTTGTTTGTGGTGATCAGCCTGTAGCATAGGAACCCACCGCCACACTTCTTATTCCTGGCCGATTTCATGGCTCTGAGGCAGCCATTAAAAAATATCACTAAGCAAGCCATTCCTTGTGCCATTCATTCCCCTGGAGATCCCTCAATTACGTTCAGTTAGGGCACTCATATTGGTGCTGTCACACACACCAGGTGTTTTTTGTTATTGAGTCAATTATTTGCATATAAAAAAATGCTTCATTACTGCTACCATGCCCCTGATGAAGGGTTAGTTTAATCTGAAGTGCCAGGGCAAGTAGTGGTCTCCATCATGTTTTTGGACCACATTCTGTTTTCTAAATGGAATTAAATCAGTGAAGTCTAATACCAGTGTTGTGGTCATTCCTGCTTTTTGAGTGCACTCATTCTTGGAATTGTTGCAGTGTATTGGGCTTGCCAGTCCCTGGAGGTGCACCACACCACTTTCCCAGTGTTCGCAGGTATTTTGGACTTTCTTTACTTCAGCGGATAGTGCTTTGTGATCCCTTACTAGTGAGCTGAGTTTGAGGGTGAACTCAGTTAGCCAGCTGGATGGAGTGAGGCTGGGTGGAAGGCACTGTCATGCAGCACACACCCTGAAATCTGGGAAAGGAAAGTGCAGGGTAAGCAGCATGGGCCCAAGTACTATATAGTGAAGAGAAATTTTCTCTTGGCATAAGGCCCTGCATCTCTGCACCTATGACTGCCAGAGGGACCTGCACTTTGGCTGACAGTTGGACTCTGTCCTGTCCCTCCGTATCAGTAGCCACATGGAAGTGAAGGGCCCTCCAGGCCCTGCACTTCTGCAGCCCACCAGGCAGCCCCATTAATTCTTGACATCCACAGGCATATGAAAGAGCAGGGTATGGAGGGCCCCTTCACTTTCACAGGCAGATGGATTATTCCCTTGAAACAGGGATCAAAAGGCCCTGCACATCAGCATATGTTTACCCAGGTCCCAAAGGGACCTGCATGATTGAGGATATGCTTTTACTATCTCAAAAAGAAAGGAAATTCATTGCAAAAAAATGGTGTTAATGGACCAGTTAGGGTTCAGTTTACCACCATAAATGTAGGTAATGTGGAGTTAGGATTTCCAACACTAACTCACCACCCACCCTAAGCAGCAAAAGAGCAAATCCACACAAGCAACCACAGACAACCATCATCAGAGAAGGGAAACAACACACAACTGCTTCCAGATTACACAAATGCAGTAACACTGATGTGCTACCTTTGTGCATTTGTATCTGTGGATGCAGAAGCAGAGACCCTACAACTGTGTGTGTACATCTTACAGTGTGCATGAGTACCTGTGGCCACAGAAGCACTGGCCTCATAGAGGCCAGGACTTCTGCAGACAGAAGGACTGTTGCAATTTGTGTATCGCTGATCTCTATATGCAGCTGCTGAACTGCAGGCACTATAGGGGCCTGTGTTTCTGCAGCCATAAATCAGTGTGTTTCTTACACATATGGCTGCAGAAGTTTAAACCCCTCAGGGGGCTGTTCTTCTGTAGACAGAAGCACTTTTGGCATAATAGATTTTTTGGGGCCTGCTCTTCTGCAACCAGAGGTCAGAGTGTATGTCATACCTACAGTATCCAGAACTGGGTATATGTCTTACCATGTGCATGAGTACCTGTGGCTACAGAAGTGTTGGCCCCATAAGGTCCTGTGGATCTGCAGACAAAAGAAATCTGGTAATTTGGGTATTGTGTATTTGTAGCTGTATCTGTATGTGTATCTGTATCTGTGACTAAATGGGCCTGTGCTTCTACACACAGAAGTAGTATTGTGATTGTAGCATTGTGGATTTCTGCCTGCAGCCAGAAGTGACATGTATATCTTGCAGTGTGACAGATACAAATCCACGAAGGTAGCACATCAGTGCTACTAAATTTGTGTAATCTAAAAACAGTTGTATGTTGTTTTTCTTACCTGATAATGGCTGTCTGTTGCTGTATGTGTAGTCTTGTCCTTTTACTGCTTGGGTGGGTGAGTGGTGGGGGGGTGTTAGGGTTGGAAACCCTAACATCACATTTCCTAACTTTCATGCTGGTACATTGAACTCTGACTGGTGCATTAACACAGTTTAAAAAAAAATGAATATATATTATAGGGGCATGGTTGTGCCCCTGTAGTTATGTTTGAGTAGCTTGTTTAATATTAGACCTCAGATTTTGTACTTTAACAACTTTGCAACCAGTCATTGGATTTGCACAAAATTTGGCATGTGCTGTCCTGTGGGGTAGATCTCTTGATGTGGCAAGTTTAGATCCTGTTGGATGTATGGATTCTGAGATCTGGATAGTGAAAACCTTAAAAGTCTCCATTTTTTGCAGTTTTTTCCTTCATCACCTTGCATCCAGATGGTGTGGAATTTTGGTGTGATTTGTTTATAGTAGATACAGCTTGATAACAGAACTGCCATGCATATTTTTAGTGAAAAATATATTAATCTGTAGCAAAGTTATTCAATGTTTAAGTACCCTTTGTTTTCAATGGGAAAATCACTGTCCAGAATAGAGGGACAAAGTTCAACAAAGGATTGATCTCATGAAAAAGGATTCTTTCTCATGAGATCCATTCCTTTTTTGTGAGAAAAAATCCTTTTTATTGAGAAAAAAATTGCTTTTACGTGAGCTGCCATTTTTTCCCCTGGAACTAAAAGGGTGGAAAATACATCAAAAATATTGTCATTTTACAGATCGAACACCAGAACCTAGCTAAACAGGCCCTGTTTAGCTAGATTCTGATGTTTGTTTTTCAGAATTAGGGCTAGAAGTACTTTGTCTGGGCTCCCAAAATCCCAGGAGCCCAGCTTAGCGAGAGGAGCCCTTCACCCTCATTCTCTATATGAGAACAGGGGGACTTTCTTGCCTCCTGCAGCCGCAGATGGAACTTGTGCTGCAGGCTGCAGTTACAGCAGTGACCCACTCTTTCCCTAGTGTCTAGGGATGCCCCATTGCTGTCCCTTTATGTCGGTGATATTGCCCTGGTGTCTAGTGGCACCCTTCCTTGTGTCCCCATAATTAAATAAATAAAACTGGCCAAAAAATCTCAGAGCCATGGCATCCCTTTTCTATTGTTACTTTTTCTCCTCTACCACTCCAATCGAGATGACCTTCAAACTGGCAACATCAAGAACAATCATGTGCTCCACAGTTGTACTTTGAATTATAATTCCTACTGGGGTGTCCCTGTTTTGCCTTAATTCGTATCAGATGGACAGCTCATGCAATAATCCACTGCCTTGTCTGCTGGCTTTTTGGGATTGGGGTATAGTGGGTGGCTTGCAGGTGGGCATGTGACAAATACTGGGGGGGAGAGGTAATTAACAAATGGTTTAAGTGAGCAACTGGGGAGGTCCTTTTCAGAGAGAGAGTGTGAGAAATGGAGGGACTGAGAAAAAAATCCACTTTACAAAAGAATCAAAACAAAAAATTCAAAAAGTAAAATTTTACTGCACCTTCAAAGAGTTCTTTAACTTGCAGCTGAATAGGGAAAGAGAGAGGAGGCAGGAGATAGAATGAGCGAGCTGTGGTGCAAAGTTTTGTAGCGAGTTAAGAAATAGTTACACTGAAGCCAGTCATTGAGTAGCAAGCTGAGGCTGACTGACATATGATTCCTTTTTCTCGTCTCTCTCTCTCGACAGTTAAGAGCCCCCTTCTGCTGGCAAAAGTGGCCGCGCTGCCCACTGGTCTTGCTCCTGCCCACTCACTTTGCATTTTTAGCACCTTCTTTATTTGTCTTAGAAGTCTGAATGCCAAGTAAACAAACAAACAAACAACAAAGCAAAACTCTGTAGCATCTGCTTGGTATGCAAACTAAGCATTTATAGACAACATGTTATTTATTTGCTGCATTAATTCAAGTAAGAAATACAAAAATTGAAGACAAAGCAGTGGATATGCAATGACCTGATTCAGAATATGCATGTACTGTATCTTCATCAGTAAGGAAACAAACCAGTTATGGAGGTCCTGTATTCCCAAAATTATGGTCAATATATTTTTGTCAGGTACTTGGGTGTCTGGGTCATAACAAACATTTTCAAATGCAAACTTTTTAAATTGGCTCTTATTTGGACAATAAACTGTTTATTTTGACCTCACCACTCTGGTTAGAATAATACAAAGCTGCACAGTTACGGAACTAGGCATTGCTTTATCCGCTCTCCCGATTGGTTAAGCATATCATTAATGCATACACACACACTCATTCACACACACACACACACACACACACATACATTGCACTTTATAAATAGTAATTTATTTTGGTATAATTGTTTCCATATTATTGTACTATTTGTGTACATTGCACTTTGTATCTGTTCTGCTCTCTGTTCTTCCCCTTCCCACTGGAAACAAGCTGATACCAGCTTATTATGACTTTCCTGGTGTGTGTATATAGATAGACAGATAGACAGACAGAGAGAGAGAGATAGATAGATAGACAGAGAGACAGACAGAGAGAGAGAGAGAGAGAGAGATAGATAGACAGAGAGACAGACAGATAGATAGAGATATAATTCTGTCTCCTCATTGGGTAAGGCTTATTACATGACACGGGCCACAGACCTGCACTTCTTTCTATCCCCCTCACCCCCCCCAAAAAAAACAAACACTTTTGCCATTTTTATAAGACAGATAATCCAATACAAGGTGTATGGTTCTGTTCTGACATAGGCAGTCCTTGGGTGGTCAAATACACTTGGCCTGCAGCCTCCACCTCTCAACACACTCCAAGGTATGCCTATATCAAAGCAAGATTGCACACCTATCTATCAACACACTCTTGGCATGAATATATAAGAGCAGGGCCACACGCTTATATAACTATCTAGGACCGCACGCCTCCACAACTAACTATCTGTTTGTCTGTCTGTCTGTCTGTCTAGCTATCTAGCAATCTATCTAAAATGGTATGTACAATTAGTATCCTGAAATACATATTTAACCAGGACACGTATTAATATCCAGGTATGTTTCTTCTTTTTCCTGACTTAAAGGTTTCACTGAAATACCTTATACTGCCTACCCTTTAAAAGAGTGGGGAAAGCATTGCTTAAACTTCGCTGAACATTAAGTAGATCTATTTAGTATTTATTTAGTTCACCATTTAGGTTATGTCTTTAAATGCCTAAACAATAGAGATTTACATGAATAAAACAAAGTTCAGCATTGTGTGCATTTGTCTGGATAGCACAGAATGTTTCCAGAGCCCTATGTGGAGAAAAACATGCAGCAAGACTGGCCAGTGTAGTGTATAGGTTTAGAAATACCTATGCCAAATATAGAAGTGTGATATTTATCATTTACCAATCAAGTTAATGCTGCTCTAAATAGATTGGGCTCTATGCATGAAGGGTAAGCCACATGTACAGCACGCGGGCTTAGTGAGCAGAGGAGGGTACACATGCGCAAGCCATAAGTGGCATGCACAACGTGCAAGGGAGGAGCCATGCAGCAGGGCAACACGGAGCTACGCAGGCCACATATGCAGTGGCTACGCATAGGAGGAGCCGTGTACCAGGTTCATGCCAATGTGCACAGTCCATGTACGAACATGTGGAACACACTTACACACACGCCCCAAAGTATGTGGAGCAATGCATTGTCAGGGGCAGATGTAAACAGGCGCACAAGCAGCAGGAGCACCAACAGCAGCAAAAAGCCGCAGGAGGGGCAAGCAGCAGGGAGCAGATGCATGGCCCAGTGAGAGGTGGCCCACCACGGCTGCGCCGTGAGCACCCAACACAGGTGGACACCCTGTTGCTGCTTGTGCGGGAACGCGTCCATCTCCTGCAGACAGCCGGCGAGGTCTGCACCATGAATCAGGCATTCCACGCAATGCATGGAATGCCCAACCTGCTTGGTGCCACGGATTGCACGCACCTTGCAATCCTGCTGCCCACGGTCGATGAGGTGGCATATCGCAACTGCAAAGGCTTCCACAGCATCAATTGCCAGGTCATCTGTGATATGGGGAACCTGTTCACTGATGTGTGTGCATGGTACCCTGGGTCGTGCCATGATGCCTACATCCTGGATGGTTCAGGTCTTGGTGCCTGGCTCCATGTGGGATGTGTCGACAGATGGCTGCTGAGTAGGTGTCGCTGCCCCTGTACATCTATAACACATGTGTGTGCCATGTCTAATGTCTCCCCACTCTCTTGCAGGTGACAGGGGTTATCCATTGTGGCAGTACCTTCTGATGCACTACCTGGTGCCTGGGGATGCAGCGGAGGTTGCCTACAACACGGCACACCGGAGGATGAGGGCCATCGTGGAGAGGAGTATCAGCCTCCTGAAGACCAGTATCTGTACCGTTGGGGCCCATGATGGTTGTGCCAGGTGGCGCCGTGGTGGCTGATGCATGCCCAATGATGAAGCATGTCTGAGGGCATGCCTAGGCCTCACAGCGCCTGTGGTGCCAGCCTCACCGGGGTCCACCCACGGGTCCATGGTCCTAATGTGTGTTGTGCCACCATCACCCTGTGCTGCTCTGTGCCCTGTGTACCTTGCCAGTGTGTGTGCATGTATGTGGGTGGCACTGTGTGCATCGGCCCAGGGCCAAGTCCATGGCGCAGCCCGGCGGCGCACCAGTCTGGTGTGTCACGGGCATTGCTTGCCCTGTGGTGTGGCATGCTCCAGTCCAGAAGCCCATGTCTCCTCGCTGTGCATCTGCTCCAGTGCCCTGCCACAGTGGCCATGTGCCACGGTGCCTCCCATGGGTTGGCAGAGGCTGCAGGGTCCTGCCCAATGCTACCTTTCATTGCCAGACCATCACCCCACTGTCGGTGGCCTGGCTGCCCCCTGTGTCTGAGCATGGCTGTGAGTTTGCTGGTGTCCCCGTTAGTGTGTCCATGTCGGCATCCAGGCCCAGTGACATGGCTTCAGCCAGTGTTGGCCCTCCAGTGCCCGTGTCCCTGTCCTCCTGCGGGCTACCCCCATCTGCCGGTGCCACATGGGTTCCATCACCTTGTTCCTGGTGTTGCCCTCTGCCTGTTGCCCATGGTGGCATACTCCAGCCCATGACAGTCATCTCCTACCACTCCTGGGATGCGGTGATGCTCACTATGTCACAGCCCATGGTGGTTATGGCACTGGTCAGCGCCACCAGTGCCTCCATGTGCCACCGTTGTGCCTCCAGGTGGTCCTGCTCCAGCTGCTGCAGCTCGCTGTACTGCCAGTCGGTGATCACCGTGGTGCATGCCGCTGTGCTGCACCCTGCTGTCCTGGTGGACATGCCCTCATTGCTGTTGTCGAGGTCCGTGATGACCACGGTGTGTGCATGCACTTTATAGCAAGGCGGGGTGAGCCAGGTACACTCTGTTGGCTGGCCATGCATGGCTCTTGTGTGTCCTGTGTTGTGCAGCTGCTCTGCATGCCACCCTGTGTCCCTCCACCTCTGTGGGCTCCTGCTGTGTCCATTGCAGTTACATCTACCTTTGTGTCTGTTCCTGCACCACTGTCAGGGGCCATGGCTGGTGCCATGGGCACTGTTGGCTGTCATTTCCCTGTAGGATGTAGATGGTATGCTGTGTTACATGCACTGCTCATGCTGCGAGGCCTGAGTCCCCACCCGTACACACCCTGGATTGCCTGCGGTGTTGTTCTCCATCGGCTGGGTGTGTCCTGCATCTGTTGTGTGTGGTGTCCACATTGGCTGGTCATCACCATGTCCGCCACCTCTGGCTGGCTGGCTGTGTTTTCACATTGGGGATATGTTAGGCTTCAGCAGTTGTATGTGACCTGTGCATGGGTGTGCAGTACATCTGTGCCATGCCTCCCTGCTGACATGTCCACATCCTCGTCCACTCCATGGATGCGTTCACCGCCACGATTGTGACCGCCACCTTCTGCTCTATTGGGGTGAGCTCATGCTCCTCTGTGGGTGATCCCCCTCCCGTGCCATGCTGCTCAAGTGCTGCCACTGCTAGGTGCTTCTTCTTGGTGATCTGCAGGTCCCACCATTTGTGCTTTATCGCCATTATCATCCTGGTGTCTGGTCCAGCGGTGTTGACAGTGGCCTGCACCTCCAGTCACAGGCGCAACTTCATGTCTGTGGGGGTGGACAGGCTGTGCATGCCATATAGCCTGTCATAGTTGGCACAGATATCACTCACCATTGTGGCAACCTGCAGCCTGGTGAAGTTGGATGACTCTCACCGCCAGGAGCCACCGACGCGGGGGCCTCCGTGTCCCAGGCCCGGCATGTGCCTCCCTTGATCTGCCTTCCTGTCACTGTGTGCAGCTTGCTCTGCACCTTCCCTTGGCTCTGCCATTTGTTCCACACCTCCTCTGTGTTTGGGATTCATATTCCCATGTGCGGATTGGCAGGCGCAGTTCTCCTTTTTTGGCGGGGTCAAGGGGCGATAACGTGTACCCTGTCCCCTCCTTTGCTGCCTGCGTGTCCCATTCTGTGCCTTCCGCGGTGCTGCCCACTGTCTCTGTGTGGCCCATGGGTCTGGTCGTGCATGATGTGTGCTGTGCGGGTCCTGCGTGGTGCACAGCTGTGCACTGTGTATCCTGTGCTTTCCACCCCTTTCCTGCGCTGTCATGCATATGCCCCAATATATTTGCATTTTCTTTGTAGCACTTCAGGAGTTTGGCTTCAGAAGAATAAGGGGACACATTTTTACTTGGCAGATCAAAGGCCAGAGGTATGTAAAGAATGCTACTTCATAGAGAAGCTGTTTGATGGTGAGAGACGATGCTTGTTTAGCTTTCCTTTTAAATGCACTTTCCTCAAGTTGGAACACACGGATCACTATTTGCAGTGGCCAGACTAATACTAAATGATTTGACAGCATTGGCCCATCTTCAAGTGTAGAAACACATTAAAAAAAAGTAGCCCAGCCTCCTATGGCATCTCAACAACTAGAACAGCGCCTCCTGTGTTTAGAAAAGAGGAAGACTGTTTCATTCCCAAGGCACATTGAAGGAATGAAGAACTTTCAGGGCTGGATATTCAAAAGGATTGCGCCAGCGCAAGTCCGAAACTGCGCCATACTGCGATATTCAGCGGGAGGCAGTTGCGCCAGTGAAAACATGCTGAGCAACAGCGCAATGCAAATGAAGGCATGCGCAACCGAAGGGGGTGGACCCATGCATAAAGAGCGCAATGCAATATTCAAAGGCATACGCAATGCGCAGTTGTGGAACAGCCGGAAGGTGTGCCACAGCGGAAATGAGCCAAGATAAAAAGCCTCAAGGAAGAGGCGCAAGAATGCTACAGGGATGCCAAGCGAGCCAGGGAGAGAGAGAGAGAGATGCAGCAAGAGGGAGAAAGAGGGCAGGCCAGGGAGTGTTCAGGCAAACAGAAGCAAGGGAAGGTGTGTGGGCCACAGGCCAGCAGGTGTACCCGGTGCAGTGGAGGTAGCAGTCAGGACAGCGGGGGTAACAGAGCAAGATCAGCCGGGGGGGGACACAAGCCAGGGAGATGGATAGTGCCAGCTTCCACATGGAAGCTGTAATGAGGGGTTGAGAAGGCATGCTGCAGGGGACGTGGCGTGGAAGGGCCTGCCGCGGCACGCCGCCTCAACAGGCAGTACCGTGCCAGCATCAGCTTTGAGCTGTACATGGATGTAGAGATCGTGGGCCACTGCCTGAACAGGGCATACTGAGGCAGCTCTGAGCTGTGCAGTGATGTGATGCAGGCACCACACACGGAGTCACGCCTGTCAGTGGAGACCAAGGTGACAGTCTGCATGTGCCTGCTCACCACGGGCACCTTCCAGAGGCCAACAGGGGACACCACAGGCATCACACAGTCTGCCACGTCACGCATCCTCACCCAATTCCTCAGTGCACTGCTGCCACATGCTGCGGAGCACATCCAGTTCCCCAGCACCGGGGCAGAGCGTACAGCAAATATGCAGGAGTTCCACAGGGTAGCACGTATGCCTGGCATGCTAGGGGTGATAGACTGCACCTATGTGGCTATTCTCACACCACCTGGTCCTGATGGGGCCACCTACAGAAACAGGAAGGGCTTCTCGAGTGTCAACTGCCAGGTGGTGTGTGATGCCAGTGGGCGCATAATCAATGTCTGTGCCACACACCCTGGCGGAGCACATGATTCCTTCATATGGCATCAGTCCACACTGTGCCATCAATTCGAGAGTGGGAACATCCCCACGGGCCATCTAGTGGGTGAGTACACATGTGGGAATGGCAATGTTGGGTCAAGGGTGGGAAAGCCACAGGTGCCATGATAGTGGCATACAGGGATGTGGGCAAAATGGACCTGAACATGTTACCAATCACCACCATCTCCACACAGGTGACTGCGGATACCCACTCTGACCCTGGCTGCTCACACCCTACCGGCGCCCCATGACCCCATCACAGCAACGCTACAATGAGGCACATGCCACCACACACAACATCATAGAGCGGGTGTTCGGGATGCTTAAGGCATGATTCCGATGCCTAGACACCTCTGGCGGTGCACTACAGTACAGCCCCTCAAAGGTCTGTGCGATATTCCTGGCCTGTTGTATCCTGCACAACATGGCCAAAGACTGTGAGATAGCTGTACAGGTCGAGGAGGGGGACAGCGATGGGGACACCGGTGATGCCGGTGATGATGGTGATGAGCAGCCCTCCCTTGGACGGCGGGACCCCCGACTGATGCGGCAGGTGCAGCTGCACCGGGACACCAGCATGGAAGAGCATTTTGCATGACACAGGTAAGTCAAGGGGCCATGTGCAACCAACACTGTCTAGGCGCAACCCACAGGCACACAGGGTAACACACCAGGGGTGCATGACGGCAAGGGGAGTGGAAGGGTTCAGGTGCACAAACACACCATCAGGGAGAGGTGAATAGTTACATGCTACATGGACACACACAAACACCAGGCACAAAGCGTACATGGGCAGGTGCACAGCAGAGCAGGAACAGACATGGCAAACACACAGATCCATGGACCACCCACACTACCTGTACTGTTCAAGTACATGTGTCAGAAGCTGGGCACCCTTGCACCTTGGTGTACAGTACAATGCAGGCATCATCATACACACGCACCTATGGACAGCAGTCGAGTGGGTGTGCAGGTGGTCCATGTGTTGGCGTGTTGGGCAGGGCACCCACCAGTGCACTGCCCACCAAGACACACAATGCACACAGGGCAGCACCAGACAGGGCCGCACTGGGAGACAGGTCAGTCAGGTGGCACTGTGCCATGGCCACCTCGGATGCGTGGGCGGCCCTGCTGTGACCCAGCAGCACTGGCAGGCTGAGCATGGGCCACATGGGGTGGCACTGACATACCACCAGGGGTTCCACTGCACGAGCGTGACCTTGCCCACACAGGGGTCTGCAGCCTGCTGAACATACCTGCACCAGGTGTGCTTGGGATGCCCACAGCAGAACCCGGCATCGACAGGCTGGGTGTCGCACGACACCGGGAACGTGGAGTGGAGAGCGTACTGTGTGGGGTGTGCGGTACAGGAACACCTGACTGTGTGCCCAATGTGGCCACGACACTGACCACTGTCTGGGTCAGCCTGTCAATGGTGGCAGTCACATCCATCCACATTTGGACCATCTCTGCAAGGATACTTGCATTGTCCCTGCTGTTCCGCTCCACAGCCACGCACAGTGCCTCCACAGACGTTGCAAGCCGCATCTGCTGCTGTACCAATGCCCGCAGCAGGCGGGTGTGCTCGTCAAATGGGAAGTCTGCCTCATTGGCAATCTCTCCCCCAAGGCGTGGAAGGCCCTGATGCTCAACACCCCCTGTGGGTGGGCGCTGTTCACCAGGACCAGGTATGGCCATGGCAACAGGTGGTGTGTATGGGCCACCGCTGAACCCTGTACCCCCAGACCTGGTGGGTGACTGCTGCTGCTGCCCCCAACTGCTGTGCCCCAGGGTCCAGTCATTCCACACGTCCGTCCGCAACAGTGCCAGAGGCCTGCACAACCACCGGTGCTGCCGCACTGGTGCTGACAGGCACAGCCTGGGACTGTGCTGACGTGCTGGCACACACGTTGGAACCAGCTAGGTCCAGGGGCACGTGCTGTCCTGCTGTGTGTCCGTCATGTGACACACACGTGTCACTGCCCATTGCAGTCCTTGCATCATCAGTGGTGCAGGTCCATGCAACAGCCACAGTCACAGCGTGCTGGCATGCCTGCATGCCAGACTGCTGGGACACAGGATGTGCACCCCCCACACCTGACTCACCGACACCTGAGATGGCAGCCAGGCATGTACACTGCTGCAGAGCAAGCCGGCTGGATGCAGAGGTGGATGGACCCTCCTCCAACTCCGGCAGGTTGTCCACACTGCTAGAACCCACCACCACTGTCCCATGCAGCTGCACAGGATCTGTAACAGAAAGTGAGAACATGTTAGTGCATGTGATCACCTTCCCCCTCCACCACCACTACCATGTCATACCGTGCAGTGCTGGGCTTCCACCTGTCTGGAATCCACCTCCAGGTACGCCCTCGATGGCACTACGCTGCATGGATGCAGCCAGATGGTCCTCCGCCGGGGTCAGCTGCACCACCTCTGGCTGGCCCCCACCTGGCTGTGCGCGCCGCCCTGAGGGCTGCCACCTTCTCCTTCACCCGCCTTTGTCGGTCCCCATCTTCTTTTTGCATTCCTGCACGGAGCGCTGGTGGCTTCCGTGCAAGTTTACGCCACGTGCTACCTCCACCCATGCAGCAGCACGGGCCTGCGGGGTGCCACGCTGTCCACTGAGGAGTCGCTCCTCTTCCAGCTAGGCCTGGAAGAGTGCCTCAGTCTCAGCCTTCGTGAAGTTTGGCCTCCTCTTTCGCCCACCACCATCATCATCATCACCCGGTTCTTGTTCAGCCATTTCGGTCTGTATGAGTGGAAGTGGACACCTGTCACTGTGCAGTTTACAGCATTGTTCCATGAGCATAGCCCAGAACGTCACACAGCATGCAACTCACCTCTCAGCTGCAGTAACCGAATCTGGCTACCGCAGACCACTGTCGCACATTTATAGCGCAATGCATGCAAATTAGGTGTGGAGCAACTTTAATGAGATGCAAATGGTGCCACTGTGCCTTTGAATGGCTGATCAGTTGATTTGCATATGTTGGCTGAATATTGCGCTGTTGTGCTTTGCGCAATAGGGTTGTTCCTGCTGAGCCAATGGCGCATGTCTGTGACTGCGTAGTACACCGCATTGCGCATTCCCGGGTAGTTTGCGCAGGCATCTGCCATGCTGCTGATGTGCTGTGCACGATGAGTAGTGCAGGACACAGCCACCATTGTGCCAGTGGCGCTGCAGCGCTGGTCACCTCATAGCGCTGTGGCACAAATGTGCAATAGTACACTGTGGCACTGGCACGCAGGTGACCGATTGCGCAGGACGTGTAGACGTCCGATGGCACTGTGTGTGGCCTTGCGCCACAGACCCCTGACCTTGTCCCTGACCTTTGCTCCCTGGCGCTGTTCTCTGGCATGTGTCCGGCTCTGTCGCGCTGTTCGGTGACAAGATGTGAACCGATGGCGCTATACGAACAGCGCGATAGGAACTAATGGTGTTCTATTGCGCAACATTTCCACGTGGGGTTGCCGCGCTGTGGGGCACCATATTGCCTACTATACAACTCCAGTAATAGCATGCAGGAGAGCTCCACAGTGGAGTCCATTGGAGGTGGCCAACCTGGTGGCTGTGGTGGAGCCTCACTTTAGACCACTGTTTGGGGGAGATTTCCTCAACATGGCATGCACCCATGTGTGGCAGCAGGTGGCCACTGCACTGAAGCAGGTCACAGGGTGGTGCAGGACGGCAGAACAGTGCAGGCACCGCTATAGTGACCTCTGCAGGAGGGAGCAGACACTGCTGGAACGCCTCAGGTCCCGTGCCAGGAGGGGCATTGTGCCTAGGCCGGGTGGGTGACCCATCAATGCACCTGTATTGTCTGTAGGGGTGTGACTGTGTATTAGTGGCGGTGCATGGGGAGGGCTCTACCATGGTTGGCTGTGTCAGTGTGTGCAGGTGTGTGGTGCATGGGTCTGACTGTGTGGGCAGGCACACTCACTGGGGCAGGGCTGTCTGCTTTGGGTTCACACTGATGTGTTTCTCAACATTTGTCGCCCACAGGTGTGGAGGAGCGGAGGCAGGCCTGGTCTGAGGAGGGCCGTGGCGGGGCACAGGTGGCAGCCAGAGGTGGCATGATGGTTGGGCCACAGTGGCAGCAACAGGAGCAGCAGCAGCAGCAGCAGCAGCCACAGCTGCTTGATGAGGGTGAGTGTCATTACATCATGGATGCTATTGCATGCTGGTGGGGGGGGGCATGACCACCAGCCATGGACAACACATCCATGCACGACACAGGTGACAGTCATCACTGTCCAGTGTCACTGCATGTCTGTGTGTGCGTCACTGGTGGTCCATGCATGCACTGGGCACATGGCTGTGGAACTAGCATCCCACCATGTAGCCACGTCACTTGACAGCCTTGGTTGTGCTGTGATGGACATGGGCAGTGTGTGTGTGCATTGGTACACATAGCTGGTGCTGCCTGGTTGGGTGTGTCATGTGCACGGTCACTGTGGGTGGGTGCATACCATCACAGGTGCAGGGCACTTGGCTATATGCCTTGCATGATGGGTGGGGTTCAGGGATATGAACAGTCACAGCCATTGACTCTGTTCCCTTGTCCTAGGTATCCAAATCATGCGACGCATGGAACGTTCCCTACAGCGGCTGACGCGGGTGTCGATTCCACACTTGACATTCTCATGGAGATGCAGTGCCATGGCGTGAGGTGCCGTAGGAAGCCCCGGGACCAGCAACGGGCAGCAGTAGGGCAGCCTGCCAGGCGCTAGCTGCACATCACGTACCCACTTCACTCATCCCTCACACCCTGCCTTTCCTCTCCCATTTGTTCACCCCTAACCCTTACCCACCCCTACCTTGTACCTCTACCCCCTTGTATTGTAAATATGTAAATAGTTCTGTTTGTTCCTTTTGGTGTTGTACATTTATTGGTTTGAATATATATATATTTTGATATGAATACTGTGGTGGTCTCTGATTTGCAGCTGGCTAAGGGTGCTCAGTTGCAGTGGTGCATGGCATCTGGGGTGGTATTGTCCTGTGTGTGTGTGTGTGTGTGTGCATGGGAGGTGTCTCCGTGTGGGAGTGGCTTTCAGTCGGTCTTGCCATCTGCTGCCGCCCACTGCTGGGTGCTCATGGTGGGTCTGGCTTGTATGGTTCTGTGGTACACGAGGTTGCAGTGTGCGGGGGATGCATGGGATTCCTGCAGTGACAGTCACTGCACATGGGTGGTGTCTTTGGGGTCACAGTGCAGGGTGTGCTATGCACAAGGGGGCTGCTGTGCACTGTGGTTGTTGACCCCCTATGTGTGCTGTCTCGCCTGCCAGTGTGGTGTGCTAAAGGAACATGGCCCAGCTGTGCTTTGCTGGCTTGTCCCCATGGGCCGGTGAATATTCCATCCTCCCCAAGTGATGCTGTGCTTAGGTGTGGGGTGTATTGTTAGTTCTGCATTGTGTTCCTGTGCCCGCCTGTGGCATGGGTGGTGGGCCCCGCCTACCTCCTGGTTGTGCAGTTCCATTGTCTGCTGCTGGGGAGCTCTCTGCTTGCACCATGGCACCTCTGGACTGCTCAGCTGGGCTGGCCTTGTTGCGCTATGGCGCATCATATCTGCTCAGCTTCCCCTTCCTGGTTGTACTATGGCGCAGGTTGTGCGATATTTAGACGTTGGCTGGATGCAATTGGCCTTGCTCCATGTTTGAATATCGCGTCTATTGCGCATGTGCGCAATGGACTTGTGCTTGCTCCTGCTCTTGCGCACATTGTGGGCGCAGTTTGAATATCTGGACCTGTATGCTTAGTGTAAATCAAATGGACATAGTAGTATTACCGCACCCTCTGTACCCCATGGTAAGAGGTGGCTTAGTACTGAAATGAAATACGTGTTTTAGAAAAGTAGCTATTGTGTGGGAAGCAGTGCCATTGGTAACAGCATATAATATGTCCTTAGAATCAAGACGTTTAATACTTATGGAAACATAATTATCCGGAAACAAAACATTTATAATCCCTATTGTGGGCATTGCCATCTCTTCCATCAACTAGAGCACTTCAATTCATAATAATTTGCTTTATCATTTAATGCCATATTAGAATAAATAAACATTGAGCACCAGTAATTATGTCATATTAGCCACCCCCAGTTATTGATTACACATTTCCTTCAGAGATATTTAATTCAGAAATTCTGCAATAATTGTTTTCTACTGTTTTATTTCAGATGATCCAAAAAATGAAAGATGTACTATAATGACTACTACCTCACTTGAAACATAGAAACGAATACACGTATGCTATTTATTCAATCATCAGCTTATAGTTGATGTTTTCCTATATGCTGCCTTCTCGCATGGTTATTATAAAAATAGATCTTAAAGTGCAGTGTCTGTTTCCACTCCACATGATTCCATTCCACTCTCTAATTTTATTATAATATATTGGCACAATAATATACATAAAATATGGGTCAGGTGTGGCCATTCAGTGCCCAATGCAGTGACAAGGCACAATTGTTTTAAACTTCCAGAATGTTTTCATCTGCCGGAAGACCTCCTTTTTGGTTCAAACATTTCAGGAAAATCTACAGATCTACAGAAACACTGTCCCACCTTCCTCAGCCCTGCTGGTTACGGCTGGCTTGATTCTCAAACATTTCTAGGGTCGGTGCAAGCTGCAGCAAACAGCAGCTTGCATTGAAACCCAGTGCACCAGGGACCCTACACCAAATTCTAGTACAGTAGGGGTCCTGGCACATAAGTCAGCACACTTGTGGCAACCCCTCCCATGCCACAAACACCTGGTGCATGGGAAAGGTCTGCCACAGGCTTCTTGCAGCAAACGCAAGCAGTACCCCCATCCCTGATCATCAAGTACAGTATGGAAGACCCCCTACCCTGTGGCCTAGTGACCCTCCTCACTGATCCCCGATGCTGCCATTGATATAAATAATAACCCCCCTTCCTGATGCTGCCATTATTATAGATGATCACCCCTCCATCCCTGATGCTGTCCGTAGTGTCTATGGCATAATTTGCCCCCCTCTCACCTATTCCCGATGCTGCCGTTGTTATAGTTAAAACTCTCACTTCCCCGATGCTGCCCATATTATATATTTAATACAACCCCCAATCCCTAATCCCCGATTGTGCCATGCATGTTAATACACTGATCATGCCCCCCTTCCCCTTACCTGATTTTGCCTTTATCCATATAGCATAATAATATTCATACCCCCTTCCCCAATCCACAATGTGGCCATTGTCAGAAAGGACACCCTTATCCTGATGATCTAGTGGCACCCCCATCACCCATCACAGCAGGTAGGGCCCACCACCTAGCTTCCCCCCATCCTGTAATAGAGTTGGCACTGGCACAGCCCTCCTCTCACCACCACAGCTGGCACTGATTGAACTGTCATCTTGATAGCTGTACTGTATCATGTACGCTGTACAGCTATCAAAATGACAGTTCAGTTAGCGCCAGCCATGGAGGTGAAAGGAGGGCTGTACCATTGCCAGCTCTATTATGGGATGGGGGAACTGGGTGGTGGGTACTACCTGCTGGTGGTAGAGGGGTGGGGGGGTGCCACTAGATCACCAGGATAAGGAGGTCCTTTTTCAAAAGTGGCAGCATTGGGGATCGAGGAGGGGGGCATGAATATTATTATGCTATATGGATAAAGGCACAACTGGGGATGAGGGAGGGTGTGCATGAGCAGTTTACTAACATGCATGGCACAATCAGGGATCAGGGATCTGGGGTTATATTAAATAATATGGGTAGTATTGGGGAAGGAGGGTTATTAATTATAACAATGGCAGCATCGGGGATCAGTGAGGGGGGACAGTTTAGGAAATAGAAACTACAGACAGCATCGGAGATGGGGGTTATCATCTATAATAATGGCAGCATTGGGGAGGGGGTCATTTTATGAAATAGAAACTAGAGACAGCATCAGGGATGGGGGGTTATGATCTATATTACCAGCAGCATTGGGGATCGGGGGGCATGTACAATTTATGCAATAATGACAATGCCGCATGTGGGTTGACTCTCCCAGAGGGAGATTTTCTAAGTACCCCTAGACCAGCCCTAGCTGGTCTAAGAGTACTTAGAATTTCTTCCTTTGGGTGAATTTTGAGAATCATGATATCGGGGATGTGGCAGCTTGCATCTGCCTCATGCCCCCTTGTGCTGTGTCATAGCCCATTTGTGGGCACACGTGTGGCACAAGCCTTGTTTGGGGCAAGCAGCCTGCGGTTGATGCAGGCTGCCTTTGAGAATTGCTTGGGGACACTATTTGGTGCAGGGTGCCACTTGTGCCATTTATGTTTGGTGCAGGCACCTTGCGTCAAACTCGAGGCTTTGAGAATCGGGCCCAGCCAGTTAAGCACATGATATTTTATCATCTATTCAGGGGCTGGTGTACAGACTGCAAATACAGCTGCAGGTCCATTCATATAGCCTTACCCATCCTATTCCAAGTGCCTTAAACCCACCGGCCAAATACTGAAATGCTGTATCTGGAAATCCTAGTTGGTTTTTAACTCATTTATGGTGTCACTTTATTTTAAGAAGGTAAAGACAAGTTAATAAACACAATATGGATAATACAACCCTGTTTGCACTATAATCTCAAACTCCTGCACAAAGCTAAATTTAGAAATATCCTTATTTTAATAATATGATTCTACTGTTGTACGATCACGTTAGTGTAACAATTCAATAATACACTTGAAACATATATAGTAAGTTTTTTTTCTGAGTATTTGCATACAGTGATATGTAAAAATGTGCATGCTGGCATTTCTCAAAGTTAATGGTTTTAATAACTACATTTAAAGGTTAATGCAATTAGTTTAAACTTGCTCATCATAAATATTTCCTATTACTGCAGGCAAGTTCTCATGAGAATTACTAACAATGTCATGTGTTTGTGCATTTGTATTTGCAGTGTTTTTGATAAAAAGTAGCTTTTGTCTTGGGAACCATTCTCTTACTCAAAACATAGTGATCTAAAATGTTTTATCTTATTCAAATGCATATTCCAGTTTGCACCACAAATAATTGATTCACGTTACATGAATGTCCTTTTGCATGAGACTGCTAATCTGTGTACAAAGAAAAAGGACCAGCAGTTATAGTTTTTGCAAGAAACTTTTTTGTTTGTTTGTTTGTTTTGTTTGTTTGCCCCATATGAACAGAAAACATCCCTGGAATAACAAGTAAGTCCTTATGGTCTTGTACTCAAAATGTTGCATTCTCCTGTATTGTATGCAAGTACTGGGGCATGACAATTACATTTTATTTAGACTTTCACACCAATATTGTTTCAAACTTTATCATTTGTCACCTGCCGGCTGGATGATTCTAAATATTTCCATTGGGTGATAACTTCCTTATGCCACCCATTCTTTCCTGAAAGGATGATCTGAGTGATTCATTCCAATGGTTAATGTACTGCAAATTGTGAAAAAGAAATTGATATCTAAACAACATTTCAATATCATCAATTACATTTTATATTTCTAGATGTGCATTTCAGTATATTTTGGTAGGTGAATTTAAGGAACTCGTAATATGATGAGGAAGGTCACTGGTTTTCATTTTTCACTGCATATGTGTCAAAATACCAGCATCTGAAATGCCTGCACACCAGTAAAAACAAAGAATTTCACAAAATTTGGCATTTTATACTGGAACGGCAGATCTACAGAACTTGTATTTTTCTTATACTTGCTTCCTGTACTATTTTCAGTTTGCTTTATTTAATCATCTGTATAGTTAGACTTCTTTTGTTCTGATTATTTCAAGAAAGATATTAGAATTCCAGTAAAATCTGGAAATTAGATCTACAGCCACTGGTGCAGTTCTCAGAATTTCAAGTCTTGAAATGGGATTTCATTAGTTTAATCACTGTAAATCGGTAACCTTGTATGATGAGTGATGATCTATGAATGGATATTAAGCATATTGTGGTCTGTATACTGGCACCTGCATTGAAAACTGCCAGACATGTGCTAAACTTGTGTAGTAAATAAGGCAAGGAAGGCGTGAGAACATTCAAGATCAGGCGCGTATTAGGAAATGCCAATACCAAAAGTGTGATCTTCAGGCAGATAATGTAGGTATGAACAAACCTTGAGGCTGCAGTGAGACTTCAATGATAACCCATGCAGGCTTTCCAGATCTACAGCAGTTCAGATATTTTATAAGGAAAGTGAGCTGTCTACAGGGAAATGGTTTCTATAGTCTTGTACATCTTATGAGAAATCTGACATACAGTAGTAGGTTTCATAAGAAGTAATGGCATTTACAGGAAAAGATGAACAGTTCCCTTTAGTTATGGGAAAAACTGGCAAAACAATGTGGGCGCCCTACTCCCTGTTTAGTCTTGCTTCCAAGGCATTGGATACTGCACCACAAGCTGAATTAGTCAGGTGTCTAATTAAAATCAATCTCAGTTCTAAAATAATAAAAATGGATTAGATCTTGGCTTACTGATAGGACACAGGTTGTCAGGGCAAAAGGTTATGAATCTAGTGTGGTAGACCTGACCAGTGGAGTGCCTCAAGCATCAGTCCTAGGGCCAAGGCTTCTCAGTATATTCATTTCAGGCATGCAGGTGTCCTAGGGTGGGTGGATGACAAAATGTGCCAATGATGCCAAAACTGAGCATATCATTGATATTCAGGAAAATGTGGATAGAGTACAAGAGGAAATAAATCAGTTATACAGGTGGTAGAT
Source organism: Neoceratodus forsteri (assembly GCA_016271365.2). Classification (NCBI taxonomy): domain Eukaryota; kingdom Metazoa; phylum Chordata; order Ceratodontiformes; family Ceratodontidae; genus Neoceratodus; species Neoceratodus forsteri. Next base: position 1,317,812,280 of record CM057453.1, on the reverse strand, counting down.
TTTAAACAGGATGGCGTTCAATCATGAGAAATGTGCAGCAATTCATTTTGTTTACAATAATGCAAAAACTGTCCCAAGGTGTTCAAAGTATATTTCCAGGTGGCAGTGGTTCTCCCTCCACCCCACGATCACCAGTCACTGGCCTGGGGAACAAAAACAGTCTTCCTGGCATCTAACATCCCCCCCCCGGTGATCGCTGATTGCCATCCCGAGTAATGATAATCAATCTCCCTGGTGGCTACTGGTTTCTGCCCCCACCAATCACTGTCCCCAACATGGAAATAAATAAATGGAAATCATCCCTGCTGTCCAGTGGTCCCTTCCCCCACTGATCACTGGCCCAAGTTGTCCCAAGTATATTCTCTGGTGGTAGTGGCTCCACCCCACTGATTGCTAATTGCTGGCCCAAGTAAAATGATAGAAGTCACCCTGGTGGCTAATGGTCTCTCCCCCTGCCAATTGCCATCCCCATCACAAAAATAAATCTAAGCATTCATTTCCCTGGTGACTAGCAGTCCCTCCCCTCACCTGATCCCTCACCCAATATATAAAAAAGGTTTCCCTGGTGGCTAGTGCTCCCTCCATTCACCTGATCACCTGCACAAGATATAAAAAAAGTGTTCCTGGTATAAAGTGGTCCCTCACCCAACCCAATCACCCACCCATTATATGAACAAATTTCCCCTGGTGTCCAGTGTCCCCCCCTTCCTGATCCCTTCTATAGTAAAGTGCAACATTTTCCTGGTGGTCTAGCAGACCCCTTCCCTATCTCTGATTTTCTCATGGTCTAGTGGACCCGCCACCCTTGCAGGTAGTGACCCAGCACCATGCACCCCCTGCATCCTGACCCCCAGCTGGCAACCAGCATGGCCCTCCTCTTGCCTCTCTGTGCTGGTTGCCAGCTGGGGTCAGGATGGGGAGGAGTGGGGCTGGTAGGGCACACCCTGCTGGGGTGAGGAGCTGAGGGGTACACTTGACAACAGGGAATGTTATCAATTTCTTGTATTGGGGATCAGGATGTGGGGTACTATTGGGCACATGAAGTTGGGTAATAAGATGGCCATGCTAGCAATTTGGTCACTGTTGTCCTATAAATGGAAGCACAGGGGACAGAAGGCCCCGTGCTTCCACAGCTACATACATATAGACATCTATGGAGGGATGGATGGTGCCGCTTAGGCTACTACCTTGAAATTTTATGACTCAAATCTAGTACATGTGACATGTATAATACTCCAATGTACCTCTCTTCTAATGTTATCTCTGTCAATGTGTCAATATGTCTTGTGCTTCCTGTGACACGGAGCCTTTGAAAATGAGTCCATGACTTAAAGGGATGTAATTCCTATGTACTTAAATAAATAAATAAATAAATAAAAATTGGAGTGCAGGGCCTGGAGGACCATGCGCTCCCACAGGCAAATAGTGATATGATTACATTGTCTCAAAAAGTAAGGAAATACTGTAAATTGTAAAAAACGTCACTAATGCAGTAGTTAGCATTAAAGCCACAAAAGTAGGGCAATGTGGCATTAGTGTTTCCAACCCTAACACCCCAACCTCACCCTGCACACACCAACAGGTGTTGGGGGTGTGCTTTGGGGTTGTCAACCCTAATGCTCACACCATTCTCCTATATTGTACCCATCTCAGCTTGTTTACTTATGGAATGGAGTGAGTGTTAGGGCTGATGACCCCAAGGCACACCCCCGATGCCTGTTGGTGTGTGTAGGGTGGGGGTAGAGTGTTAGAGTTGAAAACCCTAATGCCACATTTCCCTACTTTTAGACCATTCATGAAGTTTTTGCAATGTATATACATTATAGGGGCATGGTTGCACCCCTATAGCTAGGGTCTATATTAAATCCCAAATTTTGTACCTCAATAACTTTGGCATCATTTGATAAAATAGCCTGGAATTTGGCATGTGTGGTTACCCTTTAAATATCTCAAGATGTGGAAAGTTTCATGAAGGCATCATGTATGGTTTTTGAGATATGGAGTGGTAAAAAAGGAAAAAAAAACTTTTCCCCGTTGGTTAACATGGGAGTTTTTGCCCTCGTCTACAGCCCAGAGGGAATAACATTTTGTCTTGAAATTTTCAGGGATTATGGGGACTGTGCCAAAGGTGTACCTTTGGACAGTGTGGTGAGAAGATATCTCACCATTTTTGAATCATAACATTTTTTTGTGATAGCTGCTAGACAGGCAGACAAATTAAAACCATTCAAACTGTTATTTGTTAAGGATTTGCTGTTCATGCTCAGAGAAATACTGTTTGTACTTCTACCATGTTGTTTTTTTTCCCCTTTTAAAAATAGTTCTGTAGAGAAGTACTGCTTGGTAATGAATGAACAAGATGTGTATTTAGCTCTCACTCACCTCCTTAATTCCATGTTTGTCTTAGATTGTTGAAATTTACAGGGCAAATACGTATTTTTGTGAACAGAATCATCTTGCTTGTCACTCGCTTATGTAAGGATCCTTTGAATGATAAATTACCATTTGCACGTCTTTACTGTTCAAACTTTACTGTATGAACCAAAAAGACTGCAAGCAGTAAAGAGCAATAACAAATCGAATTTTTATATTGAGAGACGAGGACACTGGACTGGGGATATGTGCTAAATACCTTCATCTGCTCTACTTTGTGTACAAATCTTCTCCCTTACATTGATTCACATAGTAGACACATCATAGCCCCACCCTTACTCCTGTCTGGCACTTCTTGAAGCAGCTTTAACTTTCTCTCTCACACATTGTCCCTGATGACTTTGTATGCAACTACCTCCATTCATTACTGCATTTAAACTTGCTCTGGTTATCAAAAACATTTAATAAATAATAACCGAACAGATAAAACCTTCTTCCATAGAAAAATGTGACATGTTTCTCTCAGTTTGCCATGCTATCAAGAAAACCAACATTTTCATATTTACAGATGCACACCCTCATTTCTCAGTCCTCTTGCCACTCAGACAGCACTCACCACATCTGCCGTTGCTCTGGTCTGAGTTCACAAATCAGGGATCATAACTGGGTTGAGCCAAGCTGAGCTATGAAGTAAAAAGGTATAAAAAAATATATATTTTGAAAAAAGCTGTGCTGAATTGAGGAGGGCTGCTTGAAAGAGGAGCCATTTCACAAACTGGGGATTGGAGCAGCCTTGAGCCAGGCAGAGATACTAGTTGGAAAAAAAAGCCTTTGACAAAACTATGCTGAATGTGGTGGTGGTGGGGGGGGGGAGGGTGGTGCCTGAAAGAGGGACCATTAACAACAGCCTTTCATTAAACAAGTTGTATGCATGCCACAGTATTTATCATATCCCCTGAATGTCTATATGCAGTTCAATGCACCCATTTTGTAGTGCTCCTGAACTAATTTTAGACACAATACCATACGTACCGGAAAGTTAGATGAAGGTTTTAAAAAGTAAAAGACTTTAAGTATGCACTGGTCTCCAGTTTGCATGGCAAGCATCTGCTACAAGCAAATTCCCAATAACTATTTGTGACAGTCCAGTATATCTTTGCAGTACCAGCTGTTGTTTATTGAAAGCAGAGAACCGCTGCTTCCTGGTGTCTAGTGGTCACTCCCCCATTGCTGTCCCTTGGTAGTGAGCCAGTGGTTGCTATCTTTCTCTTCCTCTCTGGCAAGAAGTGGTTTTGTTGGATCTAAATTAAATTATTTGAATTGTTTAAATTAGTGTTTTTTATTATAAATTTCTTTGGTTGTACTTTCAATCCTCCAAGGGCCATGGTGAGTGAAATTGAGGTGATAGGGAAACCAAGAGGTGCTGAGAAGATGGACCCAACTAGCGGTGAGTGCAGGGTCAGCAAAACCTCCAGAGGGAAAGCAGCCTCACGGAGCAGTAATGATCATCCCAGTAATAAGAAGTCAACACAAAAAGCAATTGCACTGCTGACACAGACCATACAATCCCAACTGGTTTTAACTCAGTATTGGGGATGCCACAGCCACTATGGGAACAATGTAGATTTACCACTAAATATGTTTTGCCATAACATATGGTATTTCAATATCATGCTGCAAAAATCTATAATGAAATACCACCAATCATAAGGAATCTGACAAAAGTATCAGCTTTTAAATCCCAGCTGAATGGGATTCTCATACAGGAATATACCTGCCATTAAGGATTTGCACTTGAAACTGTACTTTTCATATGTGTACTGTGTTCTGTGAATATGTATAACGAAGTAAGTGTATAAAGAATGTAAGTGTAAGATGTGGTCATAGTTTGTTGTTCTGTGCTTTTGTCTGTATGATTCATGATTGTATGTTCCCTATGATTGTATGTATTTTGCGACCACAGGACAACTTTGTAGATAGGTCATTTTGGACCTAAAGTTATATCCTGCATAAAAATGAAGTTTTAACTAACTAACTATAACAAGAATGCATTGTTTCCCTGCACTTGCAGATCTTGGGATAAAGTATTGGGAACAGAGGTTGCACAAGACTGAGTTATTTATTTATTTACTTATTATTTATTTCTGTTGTTTGTTTATAAGAATACATAACAGATAAAATTCAAGAATATACATACAATTACTTCACTAATCATCTTTTAAAATCCCTTCTTCCATTTGTGATAACCACTAACCAAAAACTGATTAGATAAGCGCTACATTTCTCACGGGGGTGGGGGTTCAACCTCCACTTCAGTAAACACCACTGGTGATTGTCCTCTATTATGCATTGCAGAAAACATCCAATAACCACATTTTTAACATTTTCATGCTGTTATTTTTAATTTCAGGGTGAACTGGGCAAGGTAATATACCCATCTCATTTTTTTTTTGCTTTTGCAATGCCCCATCATGGTTAGTTTAAGGAACTGTTTGTAGACTGATCTGGCCATCAATAGTGGTTACTGCTCTCCATAAAGGGTTACTCTCTTCATGAATTCCAACTTATTTCCCTGTTCCTTTGACAGATATTTTTTATATGTTCCAGTGTCAGTCTAAAAGCTAAATCCATTTCCACTTTAATTTACCCGGCCAAAAGGAGAAAAGAAGGGGGGGGCCTCATTTTATTTCCCCTGACGAGGTACTTTTCCCTTCTATATTTTACTTATTACCTTTAGTAGAATATTTAAAATGGGACAAATCATCCAGTCACATCTGTCCATGTTCAGTATAATTTTAGCCAAGAGATCATCGTAATTAAGCAGAACTGTCCTTACTTAGTTAAGGCAATTACCTTCCATTTTGACACACACTGCAGTAAAAATTATTGGTGGTTGTCCTGTACTGTTCAGTCTACTGAAGATTCAGTAAAAGCCTTCTGGTGATAGTTGATATATTTTACTTAACTCTTTTGATAGTGCAATAATACTTTTTCCTATTTTTTAAGACTATGCACAAACTGATGGCCAATAATCAGTTGTTTCCCTTTATTATGTGCTAGACAAGCTTGGCTCAGTTTTATGTAACACATTCCAGGTGGTCTCAGAGGCTGGCTGAAAGAACCAAGGGAAAAATGGGACATCTAGTCTTTTGAATCTGAAGGAAGACATTAAAACCTAACAGTAATAATGCTCTAAGTTTGAAATCCATCTGCTTCTCTGTCTGTCACCCCAACGATTGCTCTAGAATGTTCTTGTATCCATTATAAGTATATTTTAGAGCAGACACTAATATTTAGTGAGGTTGCACAGTAGCTACATTGTCACATTACACATCAACGTAATCTGAAAGTGTTGACATTTTTAGTTTTGAACTGGGTCCCACCCTCTCCTCGGAAGGGTGATAGAGGGAATTACAGCAAAAGGAAAGCAGATGGATTTTCAAAATTAGAGCATTATCACCATTAGATATGAACTAGAAGATAGATTTCAGTGTCTTCCTTTAGATTCAATAGAATAGAAGTCTCATTTTTCTAACTACAATATTTACGACTGTCCAGTTTATCTTCACAGCACCAGCTGCAGTTTATTGAAAGCAGAGAGACGCCATTTCCTGGTGTCTAGTTATGGCACCCCTTCCCCCCCATTGCTGTCCCTTGACAGTGAGCCAGTGATTGCTGTTTCTCTCTCTCTCGCTCTCTCTTTCTCTCTCTCTCTCTGTCTCTCTCACTTCCTCTTTGGAAGATATGATTTTGCTTGATCTGAGTTAAATTATTTGAATTATTTAAACTAGTGTTTTTTATTATAAAGTTATTTGCTTGTATGTTCAATCCTCTGAGGTTCATAGTGAGTGAATCTGAGGCGATAAAGAAACCAAGAGGCACTGCGAAGATGGACCCAACTATTGGTGAGTGCAGGGTCAACAAAATTTCCAGAGGGGCAGCAGCCTAGGGAAGCAGTGATGATCACCCCAGTAATAAGGAGTCAATGCAAAAAGCAATTGCATTGTTGACACAGACCATACAATCCCAACTGGTTTTAACTCAGTATTGGGGACACCACAGCCACTATGGGAACAATGTGGATTTTACCACTAAATGTGTTTTGCCATAACAAGAATTCATTGTCTCCTTGCCCTGGCAGATCTTGAGACAAAGTATTGGGAACAGAGATTGCACAAGACCAAGTTCCTTTTTTAAATAAATTTATTTTTTTAATAAGACTATGGAATATGCAACAGATAAAATTCAATAATATGCATAAAATTCCTATTGTAATCATCTTTTAAAATCCCTTCTCTTTTTTGTGATAACCAATAACCCCAAACTAATTAGAGAAGAGTTACATTTCTCATATCTAAGGGGGGGGGGGTCCGTTTTAACCTCTACTTCAGTAAACACCAATGATCGTCCTGTATTATGCAATGCAGAAAACATCAATTAACCATATTTTTTAACATTTTCATGCTGTTATTTTTAATTGCAGGGTAAATTGGGCAATCTCTTTTTTTTTGCTTTTGCAATGCCCAATTCACAATTATTTGAGGAACTGTGTATAGACTGATCTGGCCATCAATAGTGGTTACTGCTCTCCATAAAGGGTTGCTCTTTTGATGAATTCCAACTTATATCCCTATTCCATCCACATATTTTTCTGTACTCCACAGTGTCAGTCTAAAGGCTAAACCCATTTCCTTAATTTACTCAGCAAAAAGGAGAAAAAAGGGGGCCCTCATTTTACTTTCTCCGATGGAGTACTTTTCCTTCCTCTATTTTACTTATTGCCTTTATTAGACTATTTACATGAGGCAAATCATCCAGTCACATCTGTCCACCCTCCGTATAATATTAACCAAGAGATCATTGTAATTAAGCAGAATTGTCCTTACTTAGTTAAGGCAATTACCTTCTGTTTTGACATACACTGCAATAAAAATTATTGGCAGTCGCTCTTTATTGTTCAGTCTACTGAAGATTCAGTAACAGCCTTCTAGTGATAGTTGATATATTTACTTAACTCTTATGTAATAATAATTATGCCTTTATTTTAAAATTATCCACAAACTGATGGCCAATAATTGGTTGTTTCCTTCCATTATGACTATATTGTATACCCTTTCCAGTACCATGTTTACTTCTTGTCCCCCTCAACAAACCTCACATTCTCCCTAATAAACCTGATGCATATCTTTATTTCCAATCACATTTAGAACAAACCCATAATTAGTAAAGCAGTGCTAGAAAAGAATGACCAAGTTTTGTATAGCACATTCCAGGTGCTCTCAGAGGCCGACTGAAAGAACCAAGGGAAAACAGGACATCTAATCTGTTGAATCTACAGGATGCTACATTTTAAATTAAGCAGAAAGGGTTTTTTCATGATTTCCATGATCCAGAGAAGGCAGCTTCTTTTATACACAGGACTTGAGGCACCAGAATGGGTAACTCTGCAACTCTGAATGTACCACAACAAAACCATGAACATTCAGAGCCCTCCAGTCAATGGACTGCACTCCCTATTGCCCAGCACCATCCATCAGCTGCCCCCGAACAATGGCAGAGGAGAAGGGAGAAACATGGGAAAAGACTTACAGAAGGAAGTTAGGCTTCATCTGTTTAAGGCTAAACTTCTGACCCTGCTTGCATCTACTAGTGGATGTGACTATGGGACCTAGGCATCCTTCCAACCCTCCTTATACTCCGCTAGCCTACCTCTCATCCTCTGGCATCTTCCTGCCCCTGTATCCCTGTATCCCTTAAACTCCTGCCCCCTCCTACTCCTTACCCATGTCTACCCCTGACCAATCCTCTCACCAGCCCTTCTCTAGCTTTCCAGTTTTCATTCCCTTCCTCTCTCCCTCCCCCCATTTCACTCTGCTATTCCCACCTGCCCTGTGACCTCCCATCCTCCCCCCTGATGCCCTCTACTTGCTGGCTATTCCATCTCTTCCCTGCCCATTTGCCATCCCTGTCCTGTCTGCCTCTACCTCTACCATCCTCAGAACAACAGTGCTTAACTTGTCCTTGTCTACCTGTTTACCTCTCACTGCTGCATCTCCCAGCCCTCTCCCCTTTATCCATGACATTATGGGCCTCCCCCCATTTAGCTCACAACAAACTACTCTGCCTGCACTTTCTGTAGCCTAACTGTCTTGTACTTAGATGAAAGAACTGCATTTTATAATAAGTTCTGACTTTAACTCCTGCTCCTGCAACCTTAACAAGTGTAACCCATGCGTGTACTTCACTGTATATTTGTGTGCTGTATATATTTCTTACCTCTCCCCCTTGTTGCTCCATTTATACTTACCTTATTGACTATTGTATTAACTGGACTTTTGCCTAAATTGTATTCTGTATTAAATGTTTTCAATCTGCATGAAATGTTTAATACATGTACTTTACTACAATGTATCATGACATGGAACCTCTGTAAATGAGCCTCTGGCTCAAAGGTATATCCCACATCTAATAAGTAAATAAACACACCACCCACTCAGGCACCCAAGCTACACCAAACTGCAATCACAGAAGCAGTAGCGGGGGTTCTAGAGCTTCTATTGCTGACTCCTCAGCTATAAACTCATCACTGGAGAGATTTAACCTACAAAAGATATGGGACCCAATTCCAAGATGACTTGCGCATGGCTCAAGGTGATATACACCAAACCCCATGGCCTAAATTGCACCTTGAGCCATGGAATACACAAGTTGTGATCCTAAGATGCGGCTTGTACCATGCCAGTTGCGGGTTGCACCAAAGGTAGGCTACACCACCCACTACACCTGCAACCCATAGTGGCATGGTGCAAGGGTGGGTTACAGCAGCAATTGCACCCTGTTCTGGAAGGGCAGCTGCCTTAACCCACCTACACCATTCCAGGACCCGGTTTGGCATAGTGGGGTTAGACCAGGTTAGAGGTGGTCTAAGGGGCATCCATCCTGGCACATCGATGGATGCCTCCCCACAGCACCACAGAAGTGACATGTCTGTGTCCCACATGCCCTCCCTGCTCAAGCATGCCCCCACCCCCGAAAGTCAGGGACCCCTGGGTTCATTTTCTGTCATACCCCCGATTCCCAGTGCCAACTGGCCAGCCCCCCAATGCCCCCAGGTGTATGTGAGTGTGTTTTGGGGTGAGGGATCTGGGGGGCAGTTGATTGCATGCTGTGACTTGTGGCACCCTGGTCCAGTATGCCATTCCCTTGGCGCTAGCCTGTGGCTGCCACAAGTCATGGGCATAGGTGCTGGGGACCCTGCCTGTCTTAGAATGGGGTGCAGGGTCCCCAGCATGATGCCACATGGCACAACTCACATACACCCGTGAGTTGTGCTATGCGTCTTGTAATCAGGCCCACAGTAGCCCCTGGTATATCACACCCTGTCAATGGAAGAGAACCTTCAATGCCAACTTCACCCCTTCAGCACCCCCAATAACAGCACCAAGTACAACAAGTAATGACAAGTACCCCAATATTATGGGCAGCTATAGCACAAGGACAGTGGGACCAAGCAACAAAGAAAGTTCAAATGCCAAGATCCACAGCTGCAGGCAACAGCTAAATGACACTGAATTATGTGGACTGATAAAGCCTGGTGCAGTTCCCATTGCCTCTGTCATTCTAATGCCGCAGGTTCCTTTTTTCTATAAATCTTTCCATAGATGTAAAGCAGTGTTAAATAATTGGGTATCTTTCCACTTTAAATTAGATGAATGGTGTCACACATGTGTCTGTTTCATGTCAGTGGTGTTACTTTCTGTAAGTTTTCCATTTTATAAAATTGTCTGTGTTATCACAATGGAGACATGGTGTTTCAACTGCAGGGGTTCTTTGACAACCCTCTCATACTAGACTTCATTTGCTGCTAACTGGTCCGGCAACTGGGCCCTCATCATAACTCACTCAGGTCTCTGTGATGCAAGACAGATCAATCAAGAAATGCCAATTTAAATCTGCCATAATGGCAGTCTTGTTTTTCATTGATCTCATAATGTGCGCAGGGGACAGAGTGAGACAGCTGGCCTAATGGCTACCTGCTGAATGAGTCTGGTGTGTTCCCTTGATATGGGAAACAAACACATCTCACATCTCTAGGTTTCATTTCACCTTGGGACTTTTCCTAGTTCCTAACCATCCTAATAACACTCCCTTGTTAGCACTCCTCATACCCAGCTGCTAACCATGTGGCTTCTTCTCAATCTCCACTTCCCTCCACCAACGGAAGGCCACTCTGGGTGGGGGGGAGTCCTAAAGGGGGTGTACATCATACAGCTGGGAACAGGACTAGCTAAACCTAGGGGACCCAAGTCCATGCTCAGCACACATGCTTACAGCTGCTCAACCTAAAACAAACCCTCAAAACTCCTCACAACCACCCCACAGCCACCCACAAAATAAAAGACAATCTCCAATATCACCCTCTACTACCATATTTTAATCACCCACCAAAACTCTACACCATTAACCATAAACACCATTGACCCTAAACATACACAACAATATTCATACACCCCTAAAACAATAAATGACAGTATTCCCTACAACACACACTCCACACCATTTACTCTATCTTCATTACACCATACACACAACCACCAAAAAAAAAATTATGATATAACAATAACTAAAATGACAATGTAACAGCATAGTAGTGTACTAGTATATGAGAAAGCAATTGCCAAGAAGTAGAGTTAAGACCAAAGATATAACTGACTGCAGTCTAAAAGTTCAAACAGTTTGGAGGTGGGGGAATTACCCCTCTAACACAGTGTTCTGCTCCCACCAGAACTGAACCCAGTACATAGCAGAAGAGTTTATACTGTCAGTAATCTCACCATTGCCAAATAAGAAGGTTCTATCAGAAAACAGGAGAAAAGGTTTGAGCTAGTAGGCTCACTCACCACCAGCCGGCACACTTAGCTCGAAACTTCCAAAATCAGGCAGCTCCTCCACAGTCTAACCCGAATAGATGGCATTATCTGGCCCCAACAAAATGGCAAATGGCAACGAACAGCAAAGAGACCCACCCTAGTCTGTCCCAAGTCAGAGCCCTGCCACCCTGAAAGTTCCCACAGTCAGGTCTCTCAGCAGCCTCCACACTCCCCGGCAAGGAGTTTGTAGCAGAATTTTTGGAGACCACCAGTGACAGTCAGCATTTCAGCACTGCTACAGCTGATTTCTGGCAATATCCTCCAGTACCACATCTTCTACTGATGGGTAGGTTGTCGGATAAAATAACGGATACCTTAGACCTACCACACACCTCACAACAACCTTCAGGAGCCCAGAAAAGAGCTAGTAACTCCTGAACCAGCAACTTCTTATTCTGATTTCCAATAACTTTGTCGCTCAGCACTGCCACAGAAATGGGAACTGGGTTCAAAGTAACCAAACAGATGGGAACACAATGACACTACTATACTTTTAAGGCAAGCTACAAAATAAATGAACTAAGCTCCTACAACTACCTCCCTTCTAGTCTCTGACTATCACTAATAATAATCTACCACTTAACTAACATTATAAAGTTAAAACACTGAAGAATATAAAATGCAGAAAATGTCCAAAGACTCTTCAAGATACAGCAATACAGCATAGCTAAAACTACAGATATACTAACTTGGACACAAGATGAAGTAAAGAAAACAGGAGCACAGACCTCCCACAGACAGCCTGCCCAATGTGATGGCCATCATTTTTATTTATTTCCCAAAAGCAAAAGAACAAGACCACACAAGCAACCACAGACAGTCATCATCAGGTAAGACACACAACATACAAGTGTTTCCAGATGGCGCAAATGCAGTAGCACTGATGTACTTCCTTCATGGATTTGTATCTATGGCTACATAAACACAGGCCCCACAGTGCCTGTGCTTATCACCCACACCTGTGTATGTACAGTATGTGACACAGGATGCATGTGTACCTGTGGCAGACAGAAGTAGTGTTGCAGTGTGGGTATCATGGTTTCAGCAGTAGCTGTAGAAAATTTTCAAGGGGATAGCAGTTTTGTTACAGGATACCACTTTCCCCTCAAAAGTAGAATGTTACCTTTCAAAGCTCAGATTAGGTTAAAACAGTTACTTTTTGCTGGCCTAAGAGGGTAGCAGGTGCTACCTTGCTACATAGCTGGATCTGCTAGTGCATGGTTTTCTATATGCGCTGCTTAAGTGAGGCCCCGCATGGGCTTGCCCTTCTGCAGTCAGAAGTTGGTGTGTGTGTCTTACACCTGTGGCTGAAGTGGCACAGGCCCTTTAGAGGCCTGTGCTTCTGGACCTGTGCCTATGCAGATAGAAGTACTTTTGCAGTTTTGGTATCATGGATTTTGTGGCAGCTGTACTTCTGCAGCCAGAGGTCAGGTTGTATATCTTACACCTGCACTTGCAGAAAGGCAGGCCTCTCATGAGCCTGTGCTTCTGCAGATAGAACTGTGTGTTTGTCTTACAATGTAGATGACTACCTGTGGCTACAGAACTGCAGGTCCTATAGGATCCTGTACTTCTGCAGACAAAATAACTCTTGTAATTTGGTGACCATGGATCTGTATCTGTGGCTGCAGGGGCTTGTGCTTTTGCACAGAGAAGCAGTGTTGTGATTTCAGTATTGTGGCTTTCTATCTGCAACCAAAAGTGATTGTGTATACTTTGCAGTTTGGGTACCACAGATACAAATCCATAAATGTAGCACATTAGTGCTACTGCTTTTGTTTCATCTAGAAACAGTTGTATGTTTTTTGTCCTACCTGATGATGGCTGTCTGTGGTTGCTTGTATTGTCTTGCCCTTCTGCTGCTTGGGGGTGAGGAGTTAAGTTTGGAAACCCTAACACCACATTCCCCTACTTTTCTGGCACTAACTTGAACCCTAACTGGTACACTAATGCAGTTTGTTTTCAAAGAATATATATAATAGGGGTACAATAACAATGCTATAGTTACAGTTGACTACAATGTTTAATGTTAAACCCCTAACTTTGCACCTTAGTATCTTTGCCCCTGTTCAACAGAATTGTATGAAATGTTGCATGCACAGTCTGGAGGGGGTAAGGTCTCTTGATCTGACAAATTTTGAGATAATCAGATGTCTGGTTTCCAAGATCTGGATAGTGCAAAGAGTGGAGAAATTGATGGCGTTGGCTATTTTTTTGCTCTCACCTACAACCCAGATGGTTTAGAATTTTATTCTGAAATCTTCAGAGTAGAAGGGACTTGCACTAGAAGGAGACCTTTTCTTTTGGTTACAGACATGTTTCACTCCAATGGAAAAACAATGCTAGGCTCACAAATATTGAATCCAATTTTCATTTATTCAAACATGCAGCTGTACTGAAGTGAGCCTTTGCCAATCACCATAGTTGAACACTATCCCAGCAATTCACCTTCAAATAAGGATCCGTGAGGGGGTAATTACATGGAAACAAACAAAATCTTTATAGTCCCCACTGATGAAGTCAAAACAATGCACTAATAATCCAACATATGAGTACAGATAATAAATCAAAAAATGTAAAAAATCTGTAAACATTTAAAAAAAAAATATAGATCCTTGCAGATATGTTGCTACTAGGCACAATTTATAATATACAGGTATCTTTAACAGGAGACCCGGCGACTATTAAATTCATAGTGCCAGTGAAGATCCGATTTCAAACTGAGTCCTATGATCACCCTTCTTTTATCATGACAGTTCCTTGGGGATCAATTGGTGAAAAGTGAAACTGGTGTACTTCAATTCTCAGAATCGCTAAAGTGTTACCTGTTCTGGAAAAAAACAGAAGACGGACATCAGAAAAAATAAATTAATATCCAGAACATTTTAGTGACACAATGTTTAGCAGTATTTTTTAAAACCCTCAGTATTATCACATACATTTGGCTTTACTTGTCCCATATTAACCTTCATCAACCGTTGTTGAGATACGTATATTTATGATATTTGGGAGGGAGGGGGGTATTGGAAAAATCAGAGTGGGACGAAAAAGTAATTAAGATTCTGAAATAAGATAACATACATAGATCACTGAGCACCCGAACCTTGCTCAGAGTCACACAGTATACAAGTGGAGGCTGTGAGACTCAAACCCAAGTCTGGTCTGCTGGATGTACCAAGCTCATTCACAGCTCATTACTCTAACCTCTTGGCTACTGAATAGATTGATAACAGGAAGTGGGGAGGGGGTAGGAGGGTTTAAAAAAAAGATTTATGGTATTGCTTTTATGAATGTGGTTTAAGATCTCACATTTCATTCAGACAACGTGGGTTGACTGTATTCAAATGATAGATCAAATAGATTTCTCTTTTTAAGAGCAAATTAAGTCTGTCACCCCCTGTTTTGCTGCATTTGACCACTTCAATTCCCATACATTTCAAGTCTCTCGGGTCTGAGTTATGTCTCTTCGTGAATTGCCTTCCAACAGCTTTGTCTAGCCTGGCATTCAGCAGATGTGTTTCTGAATCCTTTCTTTAAAACTTCTGATAGTTCTTCCTACATACACTAATCCACAAGTGCACGAGATCAAATAAACTACAAAAGTTGTATTGCAGGTAATTAAGTCCCTAATAACAATGTTTGTGTTATTTTTAAAAGCTGACAGGTCTTTTCCTACATTCACATACTGGCAAATATTGCAATGTGAACATTTGTAGTTCCCTGCTGGTCTGCTAGGTAGCCAGGTACCCTGTAAGAGTTTCATTGTGGAAAAATGGTTGCGTACAGTTTTCTCATATATAGTGGGAGCCCTTCTGAAAGTAACTCTAGGAATAGCCCTGACTGCCCCTCCCACTGTGGTGTCTCCCAGGAGGATTGGCCAGTTCTTCCAAATAATATTGCCTATTGATCCAGCAATATTATTAAATTTAGTAGAGAAAGTTATGGTATCCCATTCCCTACTTCTAGGTACACACCCCTCCCTTTTAATCAATTCCCTCTGTGTTTTACCTGCTATATCTGTTTTAGCTTTGTAAGAATATCTTCCTCATATCCCCTTTGCAAAAAATGGCCCTCAAATTCTTGAGCCTGTGTACTGAAACCCACATCCTCAGAATAGTTTCTGCAGATACGTAACATTTGGCTATAGGGTTCGTATTTTTTTCAAACTAGGTGTGTGGGCACTATCGTATCGTAGGACAGCATTAGTGGAAGTGGTTTTCCTGAAACCCTTCATTTGTAACTTTTCCTAAAGCACCATCTCCTACCAATATGATATCTAGGAAGCTCACACTCCTTTTATCCATAGTGCATGTAAAATCTTAAGTTCAGATTATTTGTATTTAATCAGTTAACAAATTGTTGGGCAGATTCCTCACTTCTCTCCCACACACACAAACAGTCATCAATATACTGTAACTATACCAGTGTATGATGTTATGAAAAAAGGGGTCAGTGACTGGATTCTGAATAATTTTAAGCTCCCAGTAACCTAAATAAGGTTTGCATATGTTGGTGCCATCACCGCTTCCATTGCAGTCCTGCAAGCTTGAAGGTAGTAATTATTATCAAATACAAACACATTGTATTTCAGGACAAGCAATAGGGCCTTCATTAGAAAATCACCTGAGGTAACAGTGCTGATAGCACTATTTTCCAAAAAGAACCTACAGGTTCTTACCCCATCTTCATACTTGATCGAGGTATATTACGACCACACCTTGAGTACTGTGTGCAATCTTAGGCTCCCAGAACTATCAAACATATTAAACTGCTGTAGAGGACTAAAAGAAGAGCCACCATGAAAATTAAAAACTTGTCCACAAAACCCTACTGAGAAAGGCTGACAGAGTTGGGCCTGTACTCTCTAGAGTACAGGAGAATGAGGGGAGATCTTTGTACGGTCTATAGGGTGATGGAAAACAAGGAAGTGCTAGAATATATCAATCTAGAACAAAGAACTTCAGAAAGAGATAATAGAGGACATGAGTTACAACTTAAAGAAGCATGGTATAGAACTGAAGCTGGGGGGCTGGTTTACACAAAGGGTGGTGAGGACGTGGAACAGTCTGCCTGAGGATGTAGTAAAATGGACCACAGTGGAAGGGTTTAATAGATCACTGGATAACTACATGGGGGGAAGGACATTTCTCTACCATGATTACAGTCTGGTGAGTCACATGGCCTCTGGTTTATGACTTGTACATCACTATGAACCTATGAACCTGTATTATGCCTCAACATCAGTCGTAATCCATTTAATGTCTACTAATTTACTGATTGTGTCCCCTGTGTCCTTAAGGAAGGAAGGGAGTGTGGCAACTGGTTGTTGCAAGAAATAATCTATGAAATGTCCCAATTTCTTGGCCATGAACCCAAAGTCAGGCACCCTCTTACCCAATGAGGTAGAGAATTCCACAGGGTAGGAGCCACAAATGCAAAAGCTCAGGCTCCAGAGATCTTCAATCGAACCCTGGGAATCTCCAGCAATCTCTCATCAACGAAGTGGTCAGAGGGGGGCAGTAGGGACACAGAAGCTCTTGCAGGTAACTTGGTCTCTGTCTGTGTAAGGCTTTATAGGTCAATAAATTGACCTTGAAGGTGAT
This sequence comes from Neoceratodus forsteri, assembly GCA_016271365.2. NCBI lineage: Eukaryota > Metazoa > Chordata > Ceratodontiformes > Ceratodontidae > Neoceratodus > Neoceratodus forsteri. Next base: position 1,317,795,374 of record CM057453.1, on the reverse strand, counting down.
CTGCCACTGAACTGACAGTCAGTGCAGCTCATGCAGCACAGGCTTGACATGGCTAGATTGAGAAAGCCCAGTCAACAACCTGGCTGCTGAATTCTGCACAAGCTGCAGACAGTGAATATCAACCCCTGGTAGCACTAGGTACAGAGCGTTGCAGTACTCAAGGTGGGAAGTCAAAAAGGCATGGACCAGTGTCAGAAGGTCATCAGGCAGAGCCAGGTGCTTAATCCGGGTGATATTCCTCAGATGGATGGTAGAATGAGGTCTTGACGACAGATGACACCTGAAATTTCAGAGTCAACTCCTTGTTAAAAATAACACCCAGACTCTGCACCTGTTCAGAGGTCAACAGTTGGCTGCCTCCAAGCAAAAGCCCAGAGGCCTGCTCAGCTGAAGACCTCTCTACCAAACGACCTGGGTCCACCACTGAAACCTCAGTCTTACCAGGATTTGGCTTCAACCATTTGGCACTCATCCAGCCCTGGATCTCAGAGAGGTGGTTGTTAAACACAGAGACTGCATCATCCCGATCGGGTGCAAAGGACATGTACAGCTGAGTATCATCTGTCTAGCAGTGAAAACTCAGTCCATACTGCTTTGCAATGTCTCCAGATGGCAGCATATACACCACGAATAACAAAGATGATAGCATAGAGCCCGGGAAAACCCACATGGCAGGGAGAACATGTCAGAGGAATAAATTCCTAACACTACTCTCTGAAACCTACCAGTAAGGAACAAATGGAACCATCTGAGGACCATCCCTGACAATCCACAGATTACCTGTGACCCATGATCCACGGTGTCACGTGCCACAGAGAGATCAAGGAGGACTAAGATGGAACAAATCCTACGATCTCTCGCTATCAGAAGATCATTGAGCACCTGGACCAGGGCTGTCTCAGTGCTCTGCCTCTTCCTAAATCCTGATTGGAAAGGATCATAGATGTCATGGATGGAAAGATGATCATCCAGTTGCAGTGCAACCACCTTCTCAATAACCTCTTGCACTTCACTACTTGGACTAACTTGCACCTCACCTAATGCTGGGTCTGGCAAATGGTCCTGAGTTCTCTGCTCATCTAACATTTGACGATGGTCCTGTGCTGCCCTATGATCTTTTTACTACTCTACTGTATGACTAATTCCTATGTATATATGTTTTCCTCTGTAACCTCCTGTGTATCTATGATGTGGAACCATTGCAAAGGAGTCTATGACTCAAAGGTGTATTTCCAATTATTGTAATAAATGAAAATAAAATAAACCTTACCCACAAAGGGCAGGTTAGAGATGGGCCTGTAGTTGGTGAGGCAGTCTGGGTTGAGAGAAGATTTCTTAAGGAGTGGAGTTACCACTGCCTCCTTCAGGGAGTTAGGAAACTCATCTTTCTCTAACGAGCACCGGGCTATCTCTGTCAGGACTGGGCCGATGACCTCAATACACCCCACAAGGAGGCGAGTTGGGCCCAGGTCCAGACTACAGCAGATCGCCACATGCTCTGGATGATCTTCATGACATCCACGATCGCCACCCGATTAAAAACCGACCAACAAAACCGAGGCTTTTCAACCTCCCACCGATCACAGTCCCACCCATTGGCATGAGCTATGCTGATCTCTAACCTAATGTCGGCAACTTTATCTGCAAAGAAATGAGCAAACTCATCACACTTATCCTGTGGCAGGTCTGTCTGAACCTGCAGACAGGCTGGATTGCACAGTCTGCCACAGTTCAAAAGAGCTGAGCTGGTTGGTTCCATGCAGTGGAGAACTCCCTGGACAGGAACTCTGTCTTCTTACGGGAGATCACCAATTAATAGTCCATATAGTGGGCCATCAATCTAAGTCTGTCAGCATCATGGCCAGATTTCCACCAGCAATGCTCCATCCTTCGCTCCTCTCTCCTCATCTCCTTCACGGTCCCATCAAATCAAGGGGACTGAGGGCGAAGGGTGAAGGGGCGAATGGAGACAGGAGTAATAGAATCCAGAGCCCCCAGCACTGCCTTGTTAAAGGCTTGTAGTAGGTCGTCTGGACCCTTGCTGCAGTCAGAAGTCCCAATAGGTCCAGCACCGCCATTAGGCCATCTGGGGTCACACCCCTTAAACGGCAGTACTGGACCATCTCCAAAGGGACAGGTCTATAAGGGGGGCCTGGAAATTGAACCTGATAGTGTAATGGTCAGACCAACCGACCGGTTCCACCACCACATTGGAGGTCTCCATTCCCAGTAGGAAGACCAGATCCAGAGAATGACTGGAATTATGGGTCGCAGAGGTAACCACCTGTGCGAAGCCCAACAAAGTAATTAGTTGGAGGAAGTCCTGACCAAAATGTAAGAGTTTGTCATCGATCCAGGTGTTGAAGTCACCCAGTACTATCACTCTGGGGGACTCCAACACCATGTCAACAAAGAAGTCCACGACTTCCTGCAAAAATTGCTTCCCATCCCCAGGTGGATGATAGACGAGAAGAATTGTGCACCCCACACCTGCACCCAAGATACATTCAAAGGATCTGGTCTCCCCCACTGGTACATCTATCAGGCCCAATTCCATTCTAAAATAAATGGTTACACCCCCACCCCTACGATCCAACCATGGGTGATGTCTCACCAAGAACCCAGCTGGAATAGCTGACTCAAGAACTGCACCAGCATTTCATTCCAGCCAAGTCTCAAGGATGCATGCCAGATCCGATGACCCAACAAGATCAGCGATTATTGTCGTCTTCTTTTTAATTGACCTATCATTGCTTAACACCGCCTGGGTAGGCTGAGACTCTGAGGCCGATTGGATCACCTGCTTACTCAAAGTGGAGCCCTTGGATATGGAAACCAGACAGGGAGGACCCTCTCCAGTCTCCATTTTACTCCAGGGCATCTCCTCATCCCCTTGACCCCAATCCAGCCACTCAGCCCCCCCGAGGTCCAGGGCCCCCCTTACACCTCCTTCCAACAATCCCCAGTGCCCAACAATGAACATATACATCAGTGGGCAGTGGGGTACAATTAAAGGGATGGAGGCCCTGGAGCTCTGAGGGGGAGTAGCACCTGACTGGGAGAGCCACCTGCCAGATCATAATCTCTAGCCACCAGAAAAGACACCATACTAATTATAATACCCAAAAATCACAAACTAAAACAATATAAATCAAATAATCCCCCTCCTCACTATTAAGCTAAAAATCCTGGCCCAGTTTGGTCCTTGAAAGTCCAGATTATAGTATATGAAAATCACTGTTTAAAAATAAGGAAGCATGCCAAAGCCTCCAAATAAATTCTCAGGATGGGTGAGGCTCCACCCTCATCGAGTCCATATGAACAGGCACCAAAATTGCTCTCCTCACTGTCCAATAGCAGCAGAATTAAAGCAGCCATGCAGGAATCCTCGGAGGTACTCTCACTACCTCCCCTTGTTCTGACTACCAAGTCCTGCAAATAAATGGGTGCAACCAATCCATTGTCCAGAAAATGTGTGCCAGGGATCTTCACCTCCACTGCAGATCTTACTCCAGGCACCAAACACTACAGCCTCCAGGCCAAATAAACACTTCCAGGGGGCTATAGTCCTAGAATCCACTACCAGGTAAATCTGCCCTCCCCAAGATGATGGCCTATCAGCACCCACCTGAGGAATACCCCAAGAACTCTCAGGGGTCACACTGCCTGCTGGATAACACCCATCCTGATGTCCCTCCTGGCTGTGGTCACCTCAGACAACTGCTCCCAATTCAGTACCTTGGCCTAGATGTATATACATTTTTTATTTTAGTCTTTGGTAACTGAGTAAGGCCCACTAGGCACAAGTGCCTGTTTTGAGGGGCGACCTGGGAGCACTGGGCAGTTCCGTGACTTGCTCAGAGTCACACAGTATGCAAGTGGAGGTTGCGAGAATCAAACCAAGGCCTGGTCTGCTGGATGTACCAAGCTTGTTCACAGCTTGTTACTCTAACTTCAAGGCTATACTGCTAGCCCATATCCAGGAGTGCAGCCTGCTCCTATCCTCAGGACAACAGTCAGCAATGTGCTGAAGCCAACACAGACTGCCAATGTAGGGGTGCTCTGAAGATCCAGCTGTCTTCTGATCATTAATGTCCCAACCACCCAACACAACCACAAAGGGAACTAAACCACCAGAAGACACCCCTGCCACTATCCCACGAGCAACCCACAATGCCCAACACTTACCGATCAGTGCCCCATGGACCAGGCCAAATGGCAGACACTCCAAAGCTGCAGAGGGTGTAATCATCCACTCAAAGACAAGATCGCTAAATTGTGCTCCCACCATGCCAGCAGACAGTCCTTTAGTGGGACTCAGCAGGTACTCCACTCAATCCACTCAAACCTGTTCTTTCTCAAAGCCACTCTCCCTCCCTTTCTCAGTTCCACAGCTCCAAATGGTCAAAACTCCATGCAATAGGCTTCAGTGACTCCCTAGCAGGTCTCCATGATCTCCACAGTTGGGACACAGTCAAAAAACATGCATGGCTCTCAAGGCAACTCACCATGATAAAATGGAGATGATAAATATATAAGATCACACTGTAGGTGATCAACAGTGTTTAAATATAAAAGTATCTGTTGACGATATTGAAACAAGGCAACAGATTGGCGTTCTGCAAATATTAGTGTAAGGCGATAAGACAGACCAAATGGGTATACAACTTCAAACTCCCCCCCCCCAAAAATGCTGTACCTTGCTAGTCTTCCTCACTACTGGACCCTGACTGGACTAGCTACAAAAAATAACAATCAGAATAATTAAAATAACACAAAATGAGTATAAATAAAAATAAAACAAAAGAGTGGCTTAGACTAGTAGCTCAAGCAGCTCACACTCAGCCGCCATCTTGCCTGGTAGGATAGGTTTAACTCAGGAGTGTTTTTGTAGTTATCAGTCTCATTCAACAATCTGTGTACCATCTCTTTGTATTTTGTCTTATCAAGTACCACAATATTACCCCCCCCCTTGTCTGCAGGTTTTGTAATTATGTTGTTCATTTCAGAGAGCTAATATAGTGCTTGTTTTTCAAGGGTGAGTAATACTGTGTCTGAATACTCTTGTAGTTTTATTAAGAAGTGTTTGCACTTGCTGTAATACTGCTTTCTCATAGGCAGCAATAGAATTATTAATAACATTTGGATAGAAGTACAATTTAGCTCTAAACAACTGTTTTCTCACTTTGTTGAAATCAGACAAAATTTCACTATGATTCAGTGTTTGTTTCCCTTCATAAAATTCCATGAGGACCTTGAGGTTTTTTCTACCCATAGAGTCCATGCCCTGTTCAAAATCCTCAGTAGCAGTATTGGCTTCTATATAGCTGGGCTCTTGCAAATTAAAGAGTGACAAGTCCACATCCTCATTTTGATTGGGAAAACCCATTGTGTTCATCGCAAATTGTCCCACATCTTTGGTTGAAAAAAAAATTAATTTTTAAAAAAAAATCTAAACAAATCATTGTGGATTTGGAAGTAATTTTTTCAGGGTGTAGGAGCGACATTCAAACCTTTTTTAAGTATTAAATGCTGGGTGTCAGTCAATGTCTTATTAGAGTGATGTAAGACCAGTAATTGGTCCGTTTCTTCTCTCACAGTATTCACCTCAGACCCTGACTTCCCTCATCCAATCTTCCCCTGTCTTGTTCTCTTTCTTTTTCTGCCTCTCTATTGGAGGTTTTTGGGTTCAGTTTCTATGTTCTTTTTTCTAAAAAATGTACACTTGTTTGTCTTCCTGATGAGGTTGATTTGTTTCTTATTTATTATAATTATGATTTATGCTCCTTTGTCTCCCTCTACTGTAGGACTGATTTCTTGAGATTTCACTTAGTGGCCAACTAAAAATATTGCCTAGCTCATAATCTTCTGATGTCTGATCAGTTTACTCTTGTTTTCTCTCAATTAGTTCTTTCTCATGTTTGTCAATTTTAATTTTCAATGATTTGTCAAGAGTTTCAATTCAGAAAGTTTCCTTAAGGAGGACACAATTTCCATTGATTTCATAATGTTGCTGGCAGTATAGCTTAGAGGTTAGAGGAACGAGGTGTGAACGAGCTTGGTACATCCAGCAGACCAGACCCGAGTTTGATACTCACAGCCTCCACTTGCATACTGTGTGACTCTGAACAAGTCACTTAACTGCCTAGTTCTCCCAGGTCGCCCCTGAAAACAGGCACTTGTGCCCAGTGGGCCGTACCCGGTTACCAAAATATACTAATGTTTAGATTAATTCCTCATATTTTTCAATGTATTCCTTAATTATCAATTTCACAAGGCCCATTGAGCTTTCTTGGGCCAAATGAGACCAAGCCTCTTGATTTTTAAAGTTATCTAGGCTACAGGATGGAGCTTTAAGAACCTGAAGCCAATGAAGAACAAGTTCCTTTTCGACATAGGTTTCAAGTATGCTTTTTTGATATTTACTTCTCCTTCTTTTTTTGGTTTGGAGAAAATAATATTAAATGATTCCTGAGTTATAAGGATTTTAAATTTCAGTTCTGAGCATGTTCAGTAGGTTCTTTCCTTTATATGTCTGGTATGAAAGAAGAATTTTCTGATCATGGTAGAGAGTCTTTTTTGTGAGCCAAAAATTCTTCTTTCATGAGCCAAAATACTTATTTTGTATAGTCAACATCTTGTTTTTGTTTTCTTTACTTAAAAAAGAATAAAAATAATTGCAAAGCCATAAAAATGATGCCCTGGAGAAAAGCAAACACCAGAATCTAGCTAAATGGGTCATGATTAGCTCAATTCTAGAGTTTGCTTTTTGGAAAACAGCCCCAAAATATGTGTTTGTAACTTCCCTAAATTCCTAGGTGGAAGAATTTGCAAGGGCTCATAGGAAAGAACTATTGTTCTTTTGTGTGATCATACCAAAGAACTATAGTTCTTCTGTGACAGCAAACCTAAGAAACAGGGTTCTTTCATGAGATCATATGAAATAATCATTGTTCTTTTGTGAGAACTTATGAACAAAGTATTGTTCTTTTGTAAGATCATATGAAAAAACTATTGTTCTTTTGTGAGATCATACAAAATAACTATTGTTGTTTCATGAAATCATACAAAAGAACAAGAGCTTTTGTGACATCTCAGCTGGACCCCTCAGAGCCAGCTGGACTGCTCACTTGGTGTAGGGCCCAGAGGATGATGCTGATTCACAGATGCAGATGCATAGCATCCTTTGCCAGACAAAGGCCCTGTTCTTCTGCAGTCAGACAGATTCTTCACACAGTGGATGATCCTGTGTGTCTCCATCTTTGGTTGTGTGGAACTACAGGGCCTGGACATGCAGATGGATAAAGGCAGACAAAGCCCTTTACCAAGTGAGGAGTCAGCCTGGCTACAAACGTAAAGGGTCCAGAGGGCCCTGCAGTTCTGCAGCCAGATGGACTTCTCATTTGGTGGTGGTGGTGGTTGGGGGGTGCATCTGCATCTGTGTGGCCGAGTGGAAGTGCATGACCTGGAGGACCTTCTACTTCCACAGCCAGGTGGATGCAGATGTACAGCATGATTCACCAACTGTAGAGTCTGCACTTCTACATGAGTATAGATGTAGACACATGGCCAGAGATGGAGACAGAGTGGGGCCATACAGTTTCTGTGACAAGCAAAAAGTATGCCTGACTCCTGAAACATGGTCACACAGTGCCTGTGCATATTTGGCCATGGGCATGCAGATCTATAGGATCTGGAGGGCCTTGCCCTTCTACAGACAAATGGACTCTTCACTTGGTGCAGCTCATGGGGGCACTGTGCATCTACTTCAGCAGCCAGATGAATTTTTCAGTTTGTCATAAATATATTCATTTACAATATTTTGACTACAGAATATCTACAGGGCAAGGTTTTAGACTACCTTACACTGTGTTCTCATCTGTATATACAGTTTAATATATTTTAGAAGGCAAGGCAAAATTTATTTAAAAGACACCCAATCCTGGAGGCTCTGGGCGACGTACAAATTTTTAAACAGAGTTTAGACATAAACATACAAAAAATACATAATAAAAATACGAAATCTGATAAAATCACAAACTTTACCATCAATATTAATCTAATTATCCAAAGCTTTAGAGAAAAGAAAAGTCTTCAGCTGGGCCTTAAAAATATCTACTGTGGGAGCTTCCCTGCCCATAATTGGCAAAGAATTCCACAGAACAGGAGCTGCGACGCTAAACGCTCTATCGCCAGCGGATTTAAACCTTGTTCTGGGAATGGCCAGGAAGCCACCACTAGAGGAATGAAGAGGGCGGCTGGAGAGGGCAGGTAACAGAAGGTCTAACAGGTAAATAAAAACACAGAAACAGTACAGTGTAAAATATAATCTTTTTATGAAAGTAACTTCAATTTTGAAATACATATATAAAATAAACAGAAACATTTAAAATAAATAATGTGACTATTCAAATAAAAAAAAAACTCTTTCTTAAACCCCCCCCCAAATTAAATAAAATAAATAAATTGTTCATTTTTTTGAAAATTGTAGTGGTCCATTTTTGAGATGAGGAGGCACTCACCATGGTTCATACTTGTTGATGAGGGGGGCTATTTTTGAGCAGTTTCTTGCGGTGGCTATCGGAAGTGGCAACTGTGACCCTGGTGAAGTTAGAGGGTGGGAGGAACTCGTTTAGTTTGAGCTCCTCAGTGTCACTGTGGAATACTGGAAGCGTTTCAAGTAGCACAGGTTTTTATGGAGAACATTGTCACAGACCTGGTCTTACCTCTGTTGCAGTAGTTGGTTCTGCTCATGTGGTTCCTCCAGCACCTGATGCAGCTGGTTCTGTGTGTGTTCTCAGTAGCAGTTAGTTTGTCCTCAGAGTGGTCTGTGAGGCATTGAACATTCCTATTAAGGAGAATATTGCTGCCATTGACAGCACACAGCACCTCACGTGTTTGCTGGTGGAGTCCCTTACGGCAGTGCATGCAGTCAGTTAACTCACTTTGTGCTGTGTGTACCGCCAAAAGGATTCCACTAGAGACCTAATCTGCTGCATCAGATGCTGGAGTTCCCTCTTGCCACTGAAGATTGCTGGGATTTCTATATGCAACAAAAAAAGGAGCAAATAAGTACAAATACAGTTTAATGTTGTACATGTCTATAATTCTCAATTTGTTGTGGATAAATGGCTGAGCAGTGAATACCAGGCACTAGCAACACGTTAATATTTTATTACCCAGTGAATTGCAAATATGTATACAAAAAAAGAAATTCAATGGTAAATATTTGACAATTAATATTGTGCAAGTCTATTCTACACATTCAAAGCAATAAGCATATTTAAAAAGAAACTCTATTATAATAAAAAGCTTAGAAACTCTGGATTTACAGCAATTAGGGTTTAGCTTTGTTTTCTAGTTTTTTTAACTTTCCCCTGCTGTTGGTCTGCTAATTATTGTACGGTTATGCCTGTGGTTCAATGGGGAGGAGCAACTAACTCCTCTTAGTTGCTCCTCAGATTGATTTCTCATTGGGGCCAGAGGTACTGCTTTCCTCCCTTCCCTGTTTCTCCTGCCTTTCATCCTGTTTCTTGTCTCTCCCTTCTGCCTCCGGCCCCTTCTCCTCTCTCATTTTGTCCTTCTGTCCATAGCTTCTTCTGCGGCTGTTTGAATTGTTCTGCCCTCACTCCCTTCCTCTCATGCTGCTCATTTCTCCATGCTCTTCCCTCTTTCTCTCTCGTTCTTGTGCCGCTCATTCATGGCTGCTCCCCCCCTTCTTTCCTCGCCTCTGGCTATGTGGCTTTCTCTCTGTCCCTTCCCTCACCCTCTCCTGCTCCATTTTTTTCCCTCATGTCACCACTTCCCCATTCTCCTCTCCACTTCTCTGTCCCCATACCTTTCCCAGCATTGTCTGCTGTTTCTGCCTCTTTTCCCCCATCTGTCTGCTGGGCTTTTGGCCATGCCTTCCATGCCTCCTGTTGTCTTCCCCCTGTTGTTGTGTTTCTGGTCCTCCTGCCCAGCTCAGGGCTGACTCTGCTCCTTAGCTTTCTGTTCTTTGGGGGTTCCCCCTTCTGACTAACTGTCCTAGGTTCTGCACTCAGCATTGCTCTCCTCCTACTTCAGGCACTCCTTCTTCATATGCTCAATGGTCAGTCAGCCCTACTTATGGCTGTCGCATCAGCCTGCTCTCGCTGGCATTTTTTCGACTCCATTTTTTGCTCATTTGGGCTCTACTCACCATACTATTTCAGTTGGCTTCTGCACATCGGACTCCTGTGACTTCAACTGCCTCATACTCTATTTCTTTATCTCCCTTCTTTTCCCTCAGTGTTTTCACCCACTTCTTCTGGGATCTCTTGGTGCTCTAGCTCGCTGCTCGGGTGCCACTTCTGTGCACCTCCCTCGACTCACACCACCCGGTACCTGACCTCGCCGCTCTGACCGCCATCTCCAAAATACTGCAAATGATACCTCAACTCAAACCTAGCACAAAAAACAAAAAAACTTTCTGCTGCAATTATAGCTGCTGCAGCAGGCAGCTTTCACTGTTCAGACTTTAAAGATGCAGTGCTCCTCTGTTACATCATTATTGTATTTTCCAGTGTCTACTCTTACCTTTCATACACCTACTTCATGCTTTCTCACTATCAACCCTAACTATGCTTTGTCCCTATGCCTACCGCACATACTGCCAGTCAATATCTCCTATAGCAGTTTACCTTGTAGTATGTCCTCCTTGAATTTGTCTCTTGGTGCCTCACTTTTCTTTTGGGGTTTCCAGCCCTGCTTATTCACACTGTTCCCTGCTCTGTATCTTACTCTACTACTTGTTGGCACAGCTTCAGCTGCTGGCTTGCATCCACTTATTTACCTACCATTTTAGTCAGCCTTCCTGTCAGCCCAGCTACAGCTGCCGTTTTTAATCAATTGATTTATCTCCCTTGGTAAATAGCTGCTTGGCATCATGGTGCCTAGTTTGTGGCTGTACTGTTTTTCCCATGGTGGGGGACTATGTTATCACAGTGGGCATCGTGGCTCCGAGCAGTGGGAGCAGCTTTCTCATTCCCATACAATTAATCAGAATATCAACAAATTGTTATACCTGTCGAGCTATTTGTATGTGAATGTATGTAAACTATGCCTGTATTTCTGCTTGTTCCCCAGATCATCTATGTCATTCTATTCTGGACACATTATGTAGTGTTTACCCCTCCTGAATCTCAATTGTACTATTTGTCATCCACCTATGTACTTGTTCCCCCTTCCCCCAGGACGCATCTGGAATCGAGCAGTAGCCTGCTCAGCATGCCTTCTTGGTTAAACGCTTAAATAAATAAATAAATAAATAAATAAAATCAGCGTTGACTCACCCTGCCTTCTACTGCAACTTCATACCAGCCTTCAAGGCATTCCCTCCATTGGCACATCTAGTCTATTCATTCTCAACTCTCCTCTATTCCCTCACCAACTTCGCAGCTCCTACCTCACTGTTGGCTACAGGCTTTGTCCAGCTGTTACTGTCTCTCCCCCTTGTTCTGTTCACTCCCTCCTAATTTGGCTCTTAATGGACCTGGTTGGCATGCACTCCCATGGTTACTACATGCACTCTGCCCCATGTTGGGGTCTCCTTCATCCAGTCCAACCTCTATGCGGGTCTCATCATCCAACTTGACTATCCGAGCATAACCCTCATGTGGGTCCAGTGCTGCCTCTTGACTCCACCTTCTCTCCACTTTGGAGACATGCCTTCTGTGTCCATTAGTCCATGGCTCAGGGTTAGCCTGTAGCCAATGGTCTCACTCTGCACCCATGAAGTCCACATCTAGAGCATGCGAAACTCAGAGTGGGGTCCTTATCATGAGGCCCATAGTGGGAATGTCTTTACTCCGGGTGGACCTTTAGTCATCACCCATACCGGTGACTCCTCTGGATGCAGAATTTACATCTTCAGCTGCGAGGGGTACAGCTCTCACTAGCAGGGTCCCTTTAGCTGCCCTAGTGGGTTTGGAGGCACCGTTTCTGCTATTCTCCCTCCAATCACCTCTGGTTCACCTGGTCTGTTTCATAGGCTGATGTAGGCCAGCAGAGTGCCTCTGTGGTCATTTCTCTCATCCTTTGCTTTTAGGCTTGTAGTTGCAGAGATATCACTTGCAACCCTCAAATGCATTCCTGTTAGAAGGACAGAGTGAGAGCTTCCTCCAAATTGGAATCTTTTCCACTTCCCTTGATTTGGACACTAAATTGCAGTTGTAGAGCCATTACTAACCAAAACATCCTTCAGCCTGGAGGGAAGGCGATCTAGGCCTTGGATCCCCAGAGATTCCTCCTTAAAGGTTTTTTTTCCTATCCTCCTTGCCAAAGGTCATAATACTTAACTAGGGTTAGTAATGCCAAACGTTCCATAGTTAGGTTCTGCTTTTGGATGGAGGCTGATGGTAGCCCTGTGGCTATTCCCTCTCTCCTTAGGAAGTCATCCCCTTGTGCCTCCTCCAAACCATGCCCTTGTACCTCCTCCAAACCTACCTGCAGGTCGCTATTCCTTCATTATCTCCTGCTGCTGTACTCCAACTCTGTCTATCTCTTCCTACTGACCTACGACCAGGTCTTTCCTGCCATTTGCATTCCTCACCTCTTTGCACTGCTTGACACTGTTTTGGGGCTCCTTCCTAAGCCACCTTTAGCCAAGGAAATCATTCCTGTGGCACCTCTAGGGGTGGAACCCTCCTCTAGGGTTCCTCACCTTTGTACCCCTACAGGGTGATATAGCCCGTGGACAGTGATGCAAACAGCCAGAGTGTATCCTAGTTGTACAAGCATAACCACATATAGTCCACACTGCTTACAACAGGCACCTCAGTGCTACCATGAATCACCCATTATATGGAGTGGTCGATTTAACTGAGAAACTTTAAAAAAAAAAGAAGCATGTTTTTGCTGCAAAACAGTAACAACATTTATTTGATACAGTTTGACAAAATACATTTCACACAATGCCATGATTACTATACCAAATCAGACCCCCATGTTTACACCACGAAGTGAACTTATAAAATGCACAGTACGTTACCACCACACCGCCACCAGTGATTACAGCCTTTTCAGATGAAGTCCTCTATTGCTTGTCGACTACAAAAAAAATCTGGTATCTTCTTCTGTAGCACCCGCTTTTGGTGGAAAGGGGCCCAGACTTTCTCCACTAAACTTAGAGCATTCCAGTTCAGCTGTAGATCTGGGTGCTGCTCTATAGCTCTTCGTAGAGTCAGCAATGCTGATTTGATGTCGCTCGCCGAGACCTTCTCTTCCTGCATCTCTTCATCATCCTCATCTTCCGGGTCCTGCATGTCAACAACACGCATTGATTCGACAACCTGCATGATGTTGTCCGCTGTTGGCTCCTCCTCACTCTTTCCAAGGTGACAGACCTGGTCAAATTCCTCTTCAGTCATGCCCTCTGGCACTGTAATAAGTTTCTCCTCTGAATTTCCATCCACAGTGTCAGTCGCAGAACCATCCTCTGAGTCTGAATGTGTAAATCAGGCTTTTCAAAAGCAATGTTGTATGGTCTGAGATGTCACTTCATCCCATGCAGTCTTGAGTAGCCTGACTGCATCGAGCAGGTTTATTTTGTTATACACTGGGCAGCTGTAACTTGGGCTTCAGGGCCACTTGCTGTTTCGTTGATGTCATCCAAAACTTGTTGCTACATTGCACACGCATAATGCTGCTTAAGGCTGTAAATAATGCCTTGGTCGAGTGGCTGTATGATGTTGGTTGTGTTTTGAGGTAGGAACACCAGTGTAATGTACCGTAGTCCTGGAACATCGGGATGGTCAGAGAAGTTGTCTAGAATAACCAATATTTTTCTCCACCTCAGTGCATGATCCCACAACCAATGCCACTCAGTAAAAATGTCAGCAGTCATCCATGCTGACTTATTTGCCCTGTAGGTGACAGGGAGATGGTTAACCACACAGAAGGAATGGGGTACAGCAGATTTTATGACAACCAGCAGGGGAGATTTTTCGGTGCCAGACATGTTACAGCATGCAAGCACACTCAGTCTCTCTTAGGCTTTCTTATGACCCAGTAGAGTCTCAGATTTGAAAGCCATGGTCCCAGTCCCGACACACCGATAAAAAAGGCCAGTCTCATCACAGTCAAAAATGTCATCGGGGAAACTGAGGAGATTAGCCCTGGCAAAACATCAGAGATCCAATGCTGTGCACTAGATGGGACAGCATTCTGTCTCTCTCCATGTGCCCTACGAGACCCAGTGTTATGCTTCACTTTCCATCTCTGCAGCTAACCATCGGATGCATTAAAATCAGGATGCCCCAAAGCTAGTGCCAGCAGTTTAGCTTTGTGTGCAAGCAGAGGGCCACTGATTAGTGCATCCCTGCCACGGCATGCAAAAACCATCGGAGGAGTGCCTTCTCAACTTCTGCATCTTTTCCATTCCTTTTTTGCTTACGCTCAGGGTTAGCGTTAAGATTCCAGTCCTGCAAGATTTTATCTTTTTGATGCAAGAGGTCTGCAACTGTAGATTTTGGGAGAGAGAAATGCTGGGAGAGCTCTCTCTGACTCAGTTTAGGAAGGACTTCAATTTGTTTTAAAACATCCACCTTCTGACTGAGTGTCATCGCTTTCCTCTTTGAAGTCATTTTACAAATGATTTGTTAAACAGGGATCAAGAACACACACAAGTGCTCACACTGAAAGTGATTAGTGAATGTGCAGACAGATCATGCAGCTTTATGCATTGTCATTTGATGCTAAGCTGTGCGAATGTGCCTTCAGCTCAATCTAATTGGTGACAATTAAGGGTACAGTAATTGAAAATGACACTGTCGTCTAGCAGTTAATGGTGCAATTACTAGATCAATGTGCCCAAAATAGATGGCACTCAAAAGACATTGTAAGCGTTGCTGATAACACTAGTGTCAATGAACATGGTATTTGGCAAGCTGATTTTGCCCGAAATATGTGATTGCCCTCTATAACCATGGCAAAATAAGTGGAGTGGATTGTACCATGTTATGTAAAACCATTGAATTCTAAGGCTATGCCAGTGGTTCAGTGGGGAAAAGCAACTAACCATGCTCCCGATGGGGCCTTAAAAGGCTGCTCCTCTTAGTTGCTCCTCAGATCATTTTCTTGTTGCCCCACCATCCTCCCTTCCTCCTCTAGTGGGTCATCTCTCTCTTCTGTGGGCTCCTTCCTAAGCTACCTTTAGCCTAGAAAATCATTCCCATGGCACCTCTAGGGGTGGAACCCTCTTCTAGGGTTCCTCACCTTTGTTCCCCTACAGGGTGGTATATCCCACAGATAGAGAAGCGAACAGCCACAGTGTATCCAAGTCACACAAGCATAACCACATACCAAATTGCATAAACCCATTGCATTGCAGAAAATGCAACAATTATTCCACTGAGTCTTTCAAAATGTATCTTACTCTCCCCTGCTAACCACACAATTGCTGTTTGTGACATCACAGTCTGCTGTCATGGTGAGCACTATGATGTCATAAATAAATGTACTGTGAGGTTAACAGGGAAGATGCAAATATTTTCAAATGTTTTCTATACAGACTTTTTAGATGGACTGCCAATATGTGCTGCAAATCATGGAAAGAAACATAGACTTTGATGGCAGATAAGGACTGCTTGGCCCACCTAGTCTGCTCATTTCCCTACGTATTGGATAAGCTGCAGATCCTAGTTAACCAGGAGCCTACTTCCTCCTACCCCCACTATAATTTCCTTATGTTGGTCCCATGCATTCTTGAATTTCCCTACTGTTTTTGACCCCAGGACTTCCTCCACTCTCTCCGTGAAAAAATACTTCCTTACGTTGCCCCTGAGCCATCCCCCTCTATCCTCAAATTGTGCCCCCTTGTTCTTGTACATCTCTTTTTCTGAAATATGCTACCCTCTTGAGCTTTGCTGATTCCCTTGAGGTACTTGAAAGTTTCTATCATGTCCCCCCTCTCCCTCCTTTCCTTTAGGGTATACATATTAAGCTCTTTTAGACTCGCTTCATATGGCTTCTGGTGCAGACCTTGCACCATTTTGATTGCCCTCCTCTGGACTGCCTCCATCCTTTCTATGTCCTTGTTGAGATGGGGTCTCCAGAACTGCATGCAGTACTCCAGATGGGGTCTCATCAACTGTCTGTACAGAGGGATGACAACATCCTGCTTTCTGCTGGTGATGTCTCTCCCTATACATCCCAGTATCCCCCCAGCCCTTACTGCCATCTCACATTGCTTGTCTACCTTAAGGTCATCTGATATGAGTACCCCCAGGTCCTTTTCCATTTTTGTTGTTGTTAGTACCCCCCATTGTGTACTCTTCCCCAGGGTCTTTGTTTCCCAGGTACATTACTTTGCACTTTTGCATTGAAACTAAGCTGCCATACTCTTGACCATTGCTCCAACCTTGCCAAGTCCTCCTCATCCTTTCCACCCCTCCTTGTGTATAACCCCTGTTGCAGATCTTTGTGTCGTCTGCAAAGAGGCATACTTTTCCTTCCAGACCCTCCGCAATGTCACCTTTAAAGACATTAAAGAGTACCGGTCCCAGTACTGAACCCTGTGGTACCTCACTAGTAACTCCCCTTTCTCCAGAGTGTGCTCTGTTTACTATTACCCTCTGCGTCCTGTTGTCCAGCCAATTTGTTACCCAGGCTACCACCCCAGGATCCACTCCAAGGCTGACTAACTTGTTTATTAATCTTTTGTGCGCTACTGTGTCAAATGCCTTGCTAAAGTCTAAGTTGGCCATATCTACAGCCCCTCCCTGGTCTATTGGTCACCCAGTCAAAGAAATATTTTAGATTCATCTGACATGATCTTCCCACTCTGAATCCATGCTGCCTTGGGTCCTGTGCCCCACTGATATCTAGGTAGTCAACAATTCTTTCTTTCAGAAGTGATTCCATCATTTTCCCTACCACTGAGGTCAAGCTAACAGGTCTGTACTTTCCTGCCTCTGCCTTGCTCCCACTCTTGCGAAGGGGGATCACATCTGCCTTCCTCCAGTCCTCAGGTACCACACCATCCTCCCATGATTTGTTAAAAAGGGTAGCCAGTTGTGTCACTAGGTCTGCCCTTAGTTCTTTTAGAATTCTGGGGTGAATCTCACCAGGTTCCATTGCTTTGTCCACCTTGAGTTTTAAGAGTTATTTCAGGACCCTTTCTTCTGTGAATGGACTGGTATTGACCCCCCTGCCCAGAGTGCTTCTATTGTTTGGTTTAGGTACCTCCCCCTCTTTTTCTTTTGTGAATACTGAGCAAAAATATTCCTTCAGTATCTCTGCCTTTTCACTGTCACTCTCTGCCACCGCCCCTTCCCTATATTAGGCCTCACTATCCCGCCGTTAGTCTTTCTTCGCTCCCTAATGTATCTATAAAAGGTTTTATCCCCCTTCTTAACTGAGCTGGCTATCTTTTCCTCGGTTTGGGCCTTTGCTATCCTGACTGCCTTCCCTGCTTCCCTCTGCTTTAACTGGTATGGTTCTCTCTCCTGCTCCTTCTGTGATTCCTTATACTTCTTGAATGCTATCTTTTTCTCCCTAACCTTCCTTGTCACCTCTTTTGAGAACCATAGTGGTTTTTTATTTTGTTTTGTTTTCTTTATTCACTTCACATAAAGGCTTGTTGCCTCTATGATGGCATATTGATTTTTCCCCATTGTTCTTCCACCCCTCTATCCTGCTCACTTGGCAGTGCATTCCTTAGGCACTCCCTCATTTTGCCAAAGTCATCCCTGTTAAAGTCCAGTACCCTCGCTTTTGTATGGCTTGACTCCATGGTTGTGTTTATCGTAAATCACACTGTGTGGTGGTCGCTTGTTCCCAGATGGCTACCCACTTCTAACTTTGTGATATGCTCTCCATCCCCATTTAAGAGTACCAGGTCCAAGACTGCTCCTTCCCGAGTGGGTTCTAACACTAGCTGTCTGAGGCATGCCTCCTGTAGGGCATCGAGAATGACTCTACTCTCAGATGTGGCTGCAGTCAAGGTGCTTCAGCTAACATCTGGCATATTCAGTCCCCCATCAACAATATCTCCACTTTTTCTGCAGTTCTAAGGATGCCTCTATCATTTCCTTGTCCATTTCCTCCCCTGAGATGTGGGGGGGGAGTGTATACACCTCCTATGCAGATTGTGGTGCAACTACCTGTCTCCAAGGTGACCCACAGTGCCTCCACTCCTCCCTGTTTACCCTTTAGTTCCATTGTTTTGATCCCTTCCCTTACCTAGAGAGCTCCTCCTTCTCTTTTACCCTCCCTGTCCCTCCTGTAGATTGTGTACCTTGGTATGTTGACATCCCAGTCATGGTTCTCTATGTACCATGTCTCTGTGACTGCCATGATATCCAGGTGTCCCTCTTCCATCAAGGCCACTAGCTCAGGAAGCTTGTTATCCAGACTATGGACATTGGCCCTTATTGCCCTCTATTTTATGATGGCCTTAACTTTTTTTTACCCCATCCCTGCCCTTACTGCCTTTGCCTTTTTCTCAGTTTACTCCATCCTGCTCCCTATTGACCTTTTTACCTTGGTGTTTACCTCACTAACTACCCTATTTTGTGGGGGGAGGCTATGAATTTCCTGCTTCATATTAGTGCCTCCCCCCTTGGCTAGTTTAAAAGCTTGCCAATGAAGCATTTAAACCTATCATCTAGGAGCCTGGTTACCCTCCTGGACAGATGCAGACCATTGTGCCAGTATAGGCCTGCATCCCTCCAGGTGGACCCCCAGTCCCCAATGAAGCCAAAACTCTGTGGTCTGCACCAGTCTTTCAACCATTCATTGAACTGCATAGTGCAGAAAGGAATACTGAAAATGAAAAAAATTTAGTCTCCAGTAAATTGCAACAGCGGAAACATCTTAGTTATGAAAACACATGCTGAAGTGTAGAGTTGCCCTTTAAACTACAGTTACAGCCCCTTGCATGATAGAGCAGGACGTTTGGCGGTTATTACAGGACATACCACAAATGAGTTAATTACTACAGCTTGCACATTGTTAATAGAGCAAGGATGGAATGGGGAAAAGGGTGGAAGGTTGTGGGGAGAATACCATCACCATTGGTGTTTGTGTCATGTGAGGTGACACACATAAACATATAGATATAGTAACGTTGTACCAAACCTCAACATTCTGCAAATCTTCAATGGTAAAGATCTGACAACAATTAATATTATTCAAGCAACACACCATTCTACACACTCAAGGCATTAAGTATATTTCAGCTGCAGCTATGGCCAGTCACATGATACAGCAGGAGATGCAATGGTTATTATTGGGCATGCCACAAATGAATAAATTACTACAGCTTATATATTGCTAACAGAGCAAGGATGCAATGTGTGAAAAGTTGGAAGATTGTGGGGAGGATACGATCACCAGTGGTGCTTGTGTCATGTTATGTGACACACATAATCATACAAATACCATAGCATTGTACAAGACTTCAACATCCTATGAATCTTGTTTTTGCAATGGAGAACCTGGTTATCATATGAAATATTCAAAGAAAAAGGGTAATATGTAAGACTGGACATGAAATACAGTTACAGAGCAATAATATTGTGACTGTATAGAAGATGATGTTAATACCATAGGTGAGCTAACTAACTACTGATGAGTAGTGTCACACTGATTGCTGTCTTTTGAATGTTATAGTTCTCATCCAGAGACTATCACACTGTTTTTATATGAACTGTACAGTTGCAGCTACTGATATAGTCAGATATATCATAATGTTTTTATGTGACTTGTACAGTTGTAGCAATTGATGTAGTCAGATATTTCCTGAAATCTCTGTGATACCTCTAGAGGAGTTCCTAGCTTTCCTGCAGTAGCACTGAAGGACCACCAGAGAGAATCTCTTGCAAAATATTGTGAAATATCTGAAAATATCTGACCATGTCTATTGCTGCAACTTTACTGTGAAACAATGTTAACTAATGCAAGGAGTGTATCTGAAACGGGCTCATTTAGAACTATATATAGCAACACATAGACAGCTTTGATGCATGACCCTGAATTGTACATATCATATCATATCATATCATATCATATCATATCATATCATATCATATCATATCATATCATATCATATCAAACTTTATTTGTAAGTACAATTCCAGGTAGATCAAAGCACTGTACAGCAATAAAACAATACAAAACAGCAACAGATAAAACTTAAAAGCTAAAATTTAAAATATGCTCAGAGAACTGACTAATGGCAATACACTAAATATCACTTAGGTCTGGGAATAGCAAACAAAATAAATGAGTTTTTAAAGCAGTTCTAAAGCTCTTGACGGTTAGGCACTCTCTAATCCATCGAGGTAGAGAATTCCATAGGGTAGGGGCCACAAAAGCGAAAGACCAGGCCCCAGAAGTCTTTAGTCAAACCCTGGGAACCTCTAGCAATCCCCCATCAGAGGAGCAGAGTGAGCAGAGGGGGCACAGAAGATCTTGCAGGTAGCATGGTCCCTGTCCATGTAGCGCTTTATAGGTCAGTAATCCCACCTTGAAGGTGATCCACCAACGTACAGGCAACCAGTGCAGGTTGTGGAGAACAGGAGTGACATGGCAAGATCTCTATAAGCCAGTCAACAACCTGACCACCACATTCTGCACTAGCTTTAATCAGCAGATATCAACCCTTGTTAGCCCTAGGTATAGGGCATTGCAGTAATCAAGGTGTGAGGTTATAATGGCTAGACTAATGTTGGAAGATCACCAGGCAGGACCAGGCTCTTAATCCAGGTGATGTTCCTCAGATGATAAAAAGAGATCTTAATGACAGCAGACACCTGAGAGTCTAATGTCAGGCTATTAGCGAACACAATGCCCAGCTGGTCCCCCCCGAGCCAAAGCCCAGGTGGTTGACCTACCAACAACCCCATACCTTGGTGACCTGGCTCCACTACCAACACCTCAGTTTTGCCTGAGTACAACCTCAGCCAATTGGCAGTCATCCAACCCTGGATCTCAGAGAGGCAACTGTTGAAAACCAGAACCACTCCATTCTGCTCAGGCACAAAGGATATGTAGAGCTGAATATCATCAGCGTAGCAGTGAAAACTCAGCCCATACTGCCTTATAATGTCTCCCAGTGGCAGCATGTACACCGTGAACAACATGGGGGACAGTGTGGAGCCCTGTGGCACCCCACATGACAAAGGGAGAGGAGCTGAGAAATTGTACATACAGTGTATGGTGAGGATTTGTTCTGCATGGAATTTCATGCCAGCTGAAACCTTCTGTACCACAGTTCAAAGGTCATGGAATGCATTCTACTCTTCTGTGGTACAGCAAGGTTCCAGCTGATCAGAAATCCTCAAGGCAACTGGTGTTGTTCACAGTGCTGCTGCAAGCACAGCAATCAGTTCAAGTCCTGCACTGAAACTGCTGCCACCTCTGTTGCTACTGCAGTGTTGTGAGAACAGTTTCGATTTTCAAAAAAAAAAAAAAATTAAACTAAGGAAAAAACTCTGTACTATGAATACTACTGGTTGGAGCTGGCCTGTTGGCACAGCAGTAGCACTACTGCCTGTGACACTGGTGACCTGGGTTCAGGAACGAGCTTATATCATTAGGGACTGGCCATGGGGAGGAGACTTGAGCATCCCATAGGATGCTCTCCTCTTCTGGGAGTTGGGAGGAGGCCATCTTCCACTGTAATAATGCCACCTGGGTGACCACAGGTGGCAGTGCAAATGGAAGGGCAGTGGGAGGGAGGAAACATTGCCAACACTGGTGTCTGAAAGCACACACTACATGCGGCATTCTGGTGTGTGACATCTCTGAGCATAGCGATAAAAACTGAAAAATGGCCCTGGCGCCTCCATGGTGATGGCCTGCATATGCTTCCCAGGCCTTCATCTCTCTTGAGATTGCAGCACCTGCCCAATGAATTGTGGAAGACTGAGGGACCTCCTCCTCCCACTCTGACACCACTTGGGGGGGTGAAGCCAGAGCTCCATGGGGGTGGGTGACCACGACCAGGGAGGTTTGGGGATTGCTTGCTGGTCTGAAGGTTTTTGGAGGGGCCAGGGCTGGGTGCAGAAATAGAAATTAAAAAGAAATTGGTTGGCAGTTATTTGCCCAACCTGCCTGAGCTGCCACCTCGGGCTTCTGACTACATCTAACCTCTTGAGCTTTGCTATCAAGGTCTGATGTAATCATAACCCCTCAGAGGTGGCACAGGCTGGTTTTGTATGGTTGCCCAACTGTTATTCTCTGTACTATTACTGTTGTGAGCTAAACTAACTTAGCCATTATGTAAAAGAAGTCAACCTAGCCAGCACATCTGTGACAATATGCATTTGAAGCATCAATGTTCACTACACTTGAGCCTTGACCTAATTATCTGCATGAGGTGAGCTAGACATCATTGCCCACCTGGGGATGAATAACCTGGCAAGTGGTGAGGCTAGGGTGCTGCAGGAGCAGTTCAGGGAGTTGGGGAGGGTTTTAGACAGGTGGCACACTCTGTAACCTTTTCAGAGGTGTTACCCATCAAGGGCAAGGGGGGGAGAACAGGGTACTCCACACCAAGAGATTCAATGTATGGCTGAAGGGCTGATGCAGAGTGAAGGGATTTGGCTTCATTGGGGACTGGAATTCTACCTGGAGGGATGCAGGCCTGTGCAAGGGTGTTGGCCTGCATCTATCCTGGGGGAACCAAGATCCTTAATGAGAGGTTTAAATGTTTCATCAGCAAGCATTTAAACTAGCCAAGGGGGTGGGGGAAATAAGCTGGTTGAAGCAAACAGCCCCCCACAAAATGATACAGATGACAGAGAGGACCCTAAGACTGAGAAATCACCAAAGATAACTAAAATCAAAATAGGTAAAATGCAGAAAAAAAGACAAATGGGAGTAAGCACAAGAAGGGAATGGAGGAAAGACATGGGGAAAGGAGGGGAGTAATTAGGAGAGGAGGCAGTAAAAATTGGAAGACCATGTGCACAAATGCCCACAGCCTGGGAAACAAAATCCCAGATCTAGTGGCCCTCATGGCTGAGGCAGACCTAGACATTATTGCTGTTACTGAGACATGGTTCACGGGGAACCATGACTGGCATATGGCAATACCAGGTTACACTTTATTCAGGAGGGACAGGGTGGTTAAAAAGGGAGGAGGAGTGGCTATCTATATTAGGGAAGGGATTAAGGCAACTGAGGTACAAGGAATGCTGGGAGAGGCAGAGGCACTGTGGATCATGCTGGAGATGGGAAATAACACTGCCATTCACACTGGTGTGATCTACAGACCTCCTGCACAAGGAGAAGAGTTGGAAAGGGTACTTGTGAAAGCCATCCACAGAATGATAGCTAAAGGGGAGTTGCTTCTGGTAGGAGGCTTCAATCTGCTGGATGTGGATTGGAGCAACCAGGCTGCAGCCTCAGTCAGGAACAGAGACATCCTGGAGGCCTGCAGGATTGCAGACCACCCAAGAGGGAGCAACTTTGGATCTGGTACTCACCAACAGGGACAGAATTACAGATGTAAAAGTGGGGAGCCATTTGGGATCAAGCAATCACAGTATGGTGTGGTTCAATGTGAAAACAACAGAAGAGACATATCACATGAAAGCAAGGGCCCTGGATTTCAGATGGGCTGACTTTGCAAGGATGGGGGAATGTCTTAGGAAATCACTGGCAGGGAAAGAGAAAAAGGGGAGGTGAAGGAACAATGAGAGACTCTTAAGGGAGCCATAGCAGAGGCAACAAGCCATTGCATTAGGCAAATAAGCAAAACAGAGAAAGGAAAAAACACTGTGGTTCTTAAAGGAAGAGGCTGAGAAAGTAAGGGTAAAAAGGGTGGCATTCAGGAGGTACAAGAAAACACAGAGGGAAGAAGACAGGGAACTGCATCTGGAAAAGCAGAGGGAGGCAAAACAAGTAGTCAGGGGTGCAAAGGCACAAACAGAAGAAAAAATAGCCCAGGCAATAACTAAAGGGGGAAAGAACTTTTTTAGGTATGTTAGTGAAAGAAAAAGACTAAGGGTGGGATTGTGAGATTGAAAAGAGAAGGAGGGAAGTGTGCAAAGAGGGACCAAGAAAAAGCAGAAATCCTGAACAAGTACTTTTGTTCAATATTGACAGAAGAAGGGAAAGGGGAGGGTCCAGAGTTAGGCAATGGAAGCACAACTGGGAGGGAAGTAGACACCAGTCCATTTAAGTAGGAGAGAATCTTAAAGGAACTCACTAATCTGAAAGTGGACAAGGCAATAGGGCCAGATGGGATACACCCAAAAGTATTAATAGAACTCAGGGAGGTGATGGCAGCGCTACTGACAGTCCTGTTCAACAGTCCGCTGGAAACAGGTTTGACACCAGAGGACTGGAAGAGGGTGAATGTAGTCCCTCTCCACAAAAGTGTGAGCATGGGGGAGGCTGGCAATTACAGGCCAGTCAGCCTGACCTTGGTGATGGGGAAACTAATAGAAT
Organism: Neoceratodus forsteri; assembly: GCA_016271365.2. Taxonomy (NCBI): domain Eukaryota; kingdom Metazoa; phylum Chordata; order Ceratodontiformes; family Ceratodontidae; genus Neoceratodus; species Neoceratodus forsteri. The sequence goes on along the minus strand of CM057453.1, from coordinate 1,317,770,954 downwards.
CACTAGTAAAAGGTCTGTGACGTATCTTGGATCCAATGGAGCATAGGCAGCATGGGTTCACAGTGGGAAGATCTTGTCAAACAAATATTATAGATTACTTTGACTGGGTGAATAGGGAGGTGGATAAAGGAGGGGTGGTGGATGTGGCCTACCTGTATTTCAGCAAGGCCTTTGACACTTTCCCACCTAGGAGGCTAGTAAAGAAGTTGGGCAGCCTGGGAGCGAGTCCCAATGTGGTAAACTGGATTAAAAATTGGCTGAGCAATAGGAAACAGAGGTGGTGGTAAATGGAGTTCAATCTGATGAGAGGGGGGTGACTGGCAGGGCTCCTCAGGGATCAGTGCTTGGACCAGTCCTCTTTAATGTCTTCATAAGTGACATTGCAGAGGGGCAGGAAGGGAATGTGTGTCTCTTTGCAGATGACACGAAGATCTGCAACAGGGTTGACACTCTAGGAGGGGTAGAGAAAATACCTAAGCAAGCTTGAGGAATGGTCAAGGGTGTGGCAGCTAATATTCAATGCAAAAAAGTGCAAGAACATGCACTTGGGGCACAGAAATGTATCTGAGGAGTACATGATGGGGGGAAGGCATTCACTGCCGCCAAATAGGAAAGGGACCTGGGAGTAATCATATCTGATGATCTAAAGGTTACCAAACAATATAAGAAGGCTGTGAGGATTGTCAGTGGAATCCTAGGATGCATAGGGAGAGGTATCTCCAGCAGAAGGAAGGAGGTGGTGATGCCACTGTATAGAATATTGGTGAGACTTCATCTAGAGTACTGTGTCCAGTTCTGGAGGCCACATCTCTGAATGGACATAGAGTAGAAGTGGTTCAGAGAATGGTGACAATAATGGTGTAGGGGCTGCAACAAAAGTCATATGAGGGGAGACTGGAGGGTCTCAATATGTATTCCCTGGAGGAGAGGAGAGAAGTGAGAAAGGGGGATATGATAGAGACTTTCAAATACCTACGGGGAGTAAATAATGTATAAGAGGGTAGCATCTTTAAAAAAAAAAGATGTTCAAGAACAAGGGGCCATGATATGAAAATAGAGGGGGGTAGACATAGGGGTAACGTGAGAAAGTATTTTTTCATGGAAAAGGTGGTGGATCCATGGAGCAGCCTCCCTGCAGAGGTTGTAGGGGCAAACATGGTAGGGGTATTCAAAAACACATGGACAGACATAAGGGGACTCTAGCGATATGAAAGAGAGGGTAAATCACAGATCATTTAGGATCTGTGGTATATGAAACAGGGAAATTGGGCAAACTTGGTGGGCCACATGGTCCTTATCTGCCATCAAATTCTATGTTTATAAGTATCTCCATATTGAGGTTCCTGGTTGCCATAGATACTTCTTGATGCAGACACAGGCGTGTTGTGTATGTTTGTCCATACATTATCTATATTACAGACAGTTCTTTATTTACCTTAGTAATGGAATGTTTAAAGAGAATGACAGTGTTATGTACTAATGAACCTTTCTTAACTGCTTTTCTTATGTTACTTACTAATGAGCCTTTCTTAACTGTTTTTCTTATGTTAGTTACTACAATGGTGTTGGTCTCTAAGCTCTGGCTTCCTTGCTTCATTCCACATCTTCAGGGTGTATCATAAGCAGTCCTTCTCCTGTTCTCAGATGTCACCAGTCATCAGCAATTTATGAAACTGCTGCTGCATCAGTTTCCACTTCTGATGGCATGAGTCCAGACTTCTGCAATGCCCTCTACCACAGGAAACTGCTTACATCCTACCATGTTTTAGTCAATGGCAGGTTCACCCCTCTAAGCACAATTGTAACCTTTCCAATTTTTTTTGAGGCCACAGACAAGAGTGATTGTCTCCTTACTGGACCACAATTTAGATATGATCTGTGAAAAGTAAATAAAAACAAAAAAAAAAAAATTAGGAAAAGGCAAAATGTACAGACCTGTCGATACAGAGCATTCTAAAGTAATTCACTACACAAAGATTGTGTACAGCTCATTTATTTGTGTCAATCATATTTCTTGTATCTATGTTTTAAACACAGTAGGTGTAGATCTGAAAAGAGCAGCTGTGGGGTGGCATCAGGGTACTGCAAATGTGTATGTATTGATATATTAACACATATCACAACACACTTTGGATCCCATGTTGGAGATTTCCCAGGAATGTAGCATTTTCAATATCTGAGAAATGCACACCTTATTTCAGAAAGGGCAAATCATTATAACATTTAATTTTGGGTGTGTTAATGGTGTGCATACCCAGATCATTCAAAAAGCCAAACATCTGAATATTCACTTTTCTGTGTGATCTTTCAGTTCAAGGTGCAAACTCTTGGCCTTTTCAGAGCATATGTTTTGTAATATCTAAATACAGAATCTTACATTTAAGCAACATTCTATGGATCACAGCCAGATATGATTTATCTGATTCATTTTAATCTATACCCCTTCTGTAGTCCAAATCATTACCTGGTTGACATGAGCTCCTCCCATAACATTCCTCCCTTACCAAACCAATGAACATCACAGTTTCCAGAAGCAAATCATTCTCAGAATTACTTCTCCTGGCAAATTGTGCACCCATTTGCACAAGTAAACTGACCACAATCCAAAATGTAGTTGCAAAGTGTTCTGCCATGCTGAATCTGTTGTTAGACACTGTAAGGAACAGAAAATCCTAAATATCTGGGGTCAAAATTAAGTTTTTCAGCCACCAGCCAGCAGGGCTAATGAGTGGGAAAATCCACTAGTCCCACAGACTTTTCCATTGGCCCAGTTGGTGTATGTATTGAAATGTTACCTTCCCCTCTACAAGCCTGCAGGGAAAATCTTACTGTCTCAATACAAAATCTACCAGCATTTGGCTAATGGGCCAATGCTAATTTCAACCACTGAAATATGTGTGTCTGTCACAGCAGTCTCAGCTAAGTGACAGTTTACTTTCAGTTTATCAGTTCTGTGTTGCCAAGCAGACAAGAAAAAAAAAGTTTACCTTTTTCTTAGCATTTGATTGGAAAGTATTGTTAAATTGTTTACCAATCAGCCTAAAATGTTAACACTTAGGCTTAAGTAGTAGCCTGATTTGATTATCATTCCTACAGGTTTACCCGTAGTGAAATGTCATTGGCTAACTGGCAGAAAATTGTCAGATTTTTGGGAGGGAAATTAATTATGAATATTTAGAGAGTATTTGACTCAACAAATGTCAAGATGTCTGATTGGTCACTGCAAGCCCTATATATTCTATGACTCACATTTTTCCCTCTCTTTTGACTGGCATCCTAAGTGGTAAGACTCACATTTCAATTTTTCAGTTTCAGTTTTTTTTATTACTGCAATAACTGTATTGTTGAAATCCTGTTTGAATTATGATAGAGTAGTAATATTAAATATAGGTGGCAGAATTATTTAAATAGCTCAATAATTTATGTGTGCTGTAGGTCTTGCTGTGTTGAAAATATAGTTATATGCAATATAATAAAGTTGCATTTTTTTGTACTTAGTATGGTGGTATATCTACTGTCTGACCAATTTCTCTTTATTTGTTTTGTGTATAACTTGATTTCTGTTCTTCCTGAAGGCTGGTAAACGTTTTGCAACATTTTACACATTTAAAAAAATTCTCCTTTCATGAACCAATTTTCTTCTTTTGTAAAGCGTTTCTTCTTTCATGAGGTGCTGATAAAAGAAGAAAATTGCATCATGAAAGCAGAAATGAATACATGCTTCTATGGACTTTGCATTTCTACTACACTGAATTGCAAATAAATAGTAACTATAATCATAAAACTTACATATTTCACAACACAACATGATATATTAGGATCTGGCTCGATTACAATGAAATTATATCTCTAAGCAGTTTAAAATGTATAAATTATAATAGCTGTACTTACTAGGATGTAATGTCTCTTGCTAGTGTTATAGCAGGATCACTGACTTCCTGTTTTGCTAATGATGTCAGCAGTGCATTCTGGTTGGTCAAGACATTCCATTTCCGGTTTTCAATTTTTCCCCCTTCCATGAGCAAAAATTATTTTTTCGTCACAGGCTCACGAAAGAAGAAAACTGGCTCTCAAAAGAAGAAATTCTATTTGCTATGGAAATTATGGTAAAGGCTAACAAACAAATGGCCAAAAACACAATATAGAAGCTGTTTTCATGAATTTTGCTTTAGTAATATTAGTGATTGACAATGTTTGTGAGTACTTAGTTTATTTTACATAGTTAACTGTTTCTACCAGATTAGGCTATAATACATCAATTTTGTTTATGTTGTTAATACTACATCAACTTTATAAAAAAGTGTGTTAATTTATTTTCTTTTTTTTTTTTTGGTTTCTTTATATTTTTATAGGTACTGCATTGGAATTGTTCCAGCAATTTGATGATTGAAAGATGCCTACAACAAAAGGAATGAAAAGATGAAAACAGTGTAAAAGGTACTTTGACATACATGGCATGCCTTACAAATGTGATGTCACAGTAACACTTAGGATGACACAGGCAACAACTTGTACCTGTCATTCACTTATATTTAAGAAGTAAAAGAACATGGTATGCTTGGCTATAAAGTTCTGTCTGTCACACATAAAACGCTATGCAGGAGGAAAAGAGATATTAAAAAAGACAAGCAAATAATCCAGCCTAGTATATAAGAAAGAAAACAGAGGAAAAAAACAAACATCAATGTGCAGTTAGCATCCATCAAAGTCATGCTACATACATTAAGCTGGTGTCTGTCAAAGCAAAAACTGAGCAGATAATATCAGCAATAATTAGATGTTAAGCAAAGAAATGAAAAGGAAAACACATATTATGAAATTATGTCTCAATGTAAAACAATTTATTCATATGGCTTTAAATTTCAGGTCATGTTAGTTGTCAAAGATGATGTATCAGATTAATGAATTAAAGAAAAAGATTTTCCAGATTATGAAGAAGTTGCAGGAGTTCCCAAATCTCAACAGAGACAATTTCTGCCACATCTTTGATGGGTTTTGGCTTCACAGCGAGCAAGAAGAGGCATTTTTTTAGGGAAGAAACCTACCATCCACACAACAAGCAAGTAGCCTACTGTCTTGATGAAGCTGGGAAAACATGCAGTGTTTACCCTTGATTGAACATCACAATTTGCATCAGATGGAGCAAGACAATAAGACTTCTCAGAAAAAATGAAGAAACAATGGCTAGGATGGACATATGATAACACATGTAACTTTAGGCAATGGTCTTTTGATGATGTTAAGAATTTCATTAATCTTTTTGTCACAAAAACTAACATACAAATACAAGCTAATAGAAAACATAGACAAGTCACTAACTGGATCTCACATAGATTTGATGGGTCATTCGTTGACATGTTTGCACAAGAGTTTGTGACAGTGTATTCTGAAGCAAAAAGGCAGCTCTGATGCAACTGTAGAGTACAGTTCATTTGACAAAGCATATCAGGCAAAAGAGTATGGCACTTACATAGTCCAACTTCACACACTTGGGCTATTGATTTTCCAGTATATCTTTTTAGATTCCACATAGAAGATAAAAGCAGACAGTAACAGACAGATTGTTCTTGAAAAAGCATAGTGGGGATATGAGAACTATTGCTCTGTCTGGTGGTCTGTCTGTTACTGTCTGCATTTATCTTCTACATGTAATCTAATAAAGTTATACTGAGAAATCTAGATCCTAAGTGTGTGAAGCTAGAAAATGCAAGTGCCATACTCTTTTGCCTGACATGACAGTGTATTACCCTACGTGGGCAAGATTGATGTGCATAACTCAGAAATGCACAGATACATTTCCTCAATTTACTAGGTCAGGAGTATGGTTACTAAATTTGCACCCCTAGATCCTTTAATGGTAGAAGGTGACATTGAGAATGTCGCATCTTACATTCATGAACTCCAAAAGGATGATGCACCTTCTGAAGAATACTCAATCCATGATACACATGACATTTCAAGCCATGTGATAGTGACTGAAAACATGGTTAATTGATAACTTTGGAACTGAGATTGCCACATTTGAACTGGCAAAAAGAGAAAAGTTTGAAACTGAATGTTTCTTATAAGCAGTTATTTTATAGTTAACAGTCATCTGGCAGCATACTTGCTCTTAAGAGTGAGTTAACACCAGATGAAATTGTGCACATGTGCTCATACTGATTCAATAAGATAATGCAGATTTGCCACCTCCAGGATCTGTTTGAACAATATGGAGGTAGATGTAACACCCACTGAGATTGGATGTCTGAATTTGTTTGAGCATATTCTATTCCAAACTATGAAACCATTCCAAACAATTCTAAGAGTGCACACTAAGCTTAAAAACATGCCAAAGAAAGAATGCATAGACTCATTGATGGGATCTAAAATGTACCTAACAGTGCCACTCCAGGAAATATTCAGTCCATAACATGGGACAATAGCACTGTGATTTTGGTGAATGGTGTTCCAACAAAGGGAAAAACAATTTGGCAGGACTTAGTGAAAGTACAGTACAGAGGGCTAGAAATGCTCTACATTACCTAAAAGGTCACAATCCTTTCTATGAGGATTTAAATGGTGATCACATGAGTGATACTTACAGACAGTTTGGAATATTAGATACTAAGACAGCAATGATTGAGAAGGTTTTAATGAGTGCAAATGAAAGTGTATATGAGCAGTACAGTATTCATCCTCTCCATGGCAAGGATCCAGTCAGTGACAACATTGACTTGTATCAAATGAAATAGGTTGAAGGCAATTCTGTCCATATCTGGGAGATTACATTGGAAGCATAATGTTTCCTGATCTTTTTCTGCATGATACTGGTGATTCCTTGGATGAGCATGAGGGTATGTGTTCCTGGAGCTGAGTACTGAGCATCTAGACTGCTGCATTCAGATGGGAAGTTCAGCAAAAAATAATCAGCACTTGTTCCACCTCCTATGGTAGAGTGAGTTAAGCATCTTGTCTGCATCTATTTCACATACTCTGTGGATATACACACCATTGCATAGTCTCAAAGCAGCAGAACTGTTGCAAAAGTTGGAAAACAAGGATGAAATGCTTGAGGTAAACCTGAACTCCATCCTATCAAGCATACGTGGCACCAAAAAATACTAGTACCGAAGACACTCTAAGGTAATGTGTATGCTGCAAGAGTATGGTGCAGCATTGTGCTTTATTACTCTAAGCTGTGCTGAATACAACTGGGAGGAACTGCCAGAAATACTAATGGGCAAACACAGATGTTGATGGTATATCATCAGTGACTCTTGGTGAGATGTGCTCTTTATTCCCAGTGTCTGTGTCACTACACTTTCATCACCAATTTAATGCACTGCTCAGATTCATTCTGTTGAAGACTAATCCATCTCATGGTATTGTTGAATATTACTTTTAGAGAGTGGAATACCAAGCATGTGGTGCTCCTCATATTCCGAGGCTTATCATGCAGCACGTTACATGTCAACTTTCTGACAAATACGATAGTCTAACCTTAGGGAAACTTGTTGAAAGTTTTCAGCAACACATCTGTTGTAGATAGTGTCATTGCAAGGTGAAAACTCTGGCCAAATGGTACACAAAATGTCACTGGATTTACTAGGCATGTGTCTAAAAATGGCCATGTGAATGAATTGTTCTCTACCATGCGACACCATCTAAAAGTAAAATCTATGAAGAGAGTCTATGAATTGCCTAGAAAAGAAAATTAGGTATTCATTAAATATGAAAACCTTGTTCTGAAGTTGATGTGGCAGGCAAACATAGGTGTTCAGTTTGTTGCTGACAGTTCCATGGTGCTGTTATGGTATGTCATATCATACATTACCAAAAAAACAAGCAAAAATGCTTGCCAGAGCTATGGGAGTATCTTTCCAACAGCAGCAGGTCAATCAGCTCACAGTTGTGGGGCCTGGTTTTCAAACAATTGGGAATGGTGCATGGTGCTTGCACCAGCAAGGAATAGTGCAAGAGGCATCTTGCACCTCTCTGTGCGTGATTCTTGATTTTAAGACACCACCTGTGATGACTGGGGTGGCCACCTGCTCCAGTTGGGCTTGCACGGCTCTTGCAGTGGCTGCACCCGGGTGGACTCCTTTTTTCAAGATATCACAACAACTGCAATGAGCACAGGACTTGCCAGGGCTTAGACCACCCTGGAGTTGGTCTAACAGCTTGTGCACCATCCCTGGAGCTGTTGCTTGGTGGGAGGTAGACTGTTACTCCTGATGTGGCTGGTGCCAGTGGAATCCCACACTCACACAGCACCAAGAAACCTCTCCCAGCACTGGTGGAGCTGCAGTTGGTACCCTCTGAGGCCTTCCCCATGGCACCAGTCAGAGGACTACCCCCACACACAGCCCAGTCCTTGGCATGGACGCAGCCATGACCTGTACTGCACTGGGTCCATCGCCACCCCCTACTCCCAGCCCACACCATCCTGACCTCCACAGGCCCTGCCAGTCTTCCAGATGCACAGCTGGCAGGTCCCTGCAATGGCTGCTGCTGATGCAAGAATGTCATACAACTTGCAGCATTCGCCTCCCATGTGCTATTTGTTTGGTGCACAGGACAGCTTGCAGTACACTCTGGGACTTTGGTGCTGGGACACCGGTTCTTCTAAAATCCAGTGCAGAGTCCTTGGCACACCCACGTTTGTGACAGTCGGGGGTTCAGTGCATTGTGCACTGATCTAAGTGGCCTTTCAAAATTAACTGCAAGGTCTCCAGGGTTCAAAACTCTGTCACACCATGAAGCAATTTACCATTTGATAGGAACATGCCTGTATGACAAATACAAAGCAATATAGTACTTGAATGTCAATTACAAACAGAACAGATGCTGTGTCTTAAAGTCTCACAGTCAGATTGAACAGCTGGCTACACACAATCCATGTTCAAGGAACATTCTGAAAAACAATCTGATTTTTTTGCATATTACCGGCAGCAACACAATGAAATGAAGAAAATGTGTCTGTTTGACGTCACACAATGGTATGACTAGAAACTGGAGTCGAGTTTAATGCAGCAAAGGCTATCTACCAAGTCAAAGGCATCCAAGGAAGTCTGGTAAAAAGGTGCAAGTCTTGGTTCATTGACCACTGAAAACTGACTGAAATCCTGCAATGAAAAAAGAGCATTATAATTTGCTCAGCTTTTCCTGTTCAAACCATGGAGGCATGCAAGCTGATTGATAGGTGAATCTGACATCAATCAATCAATCAAAATCTTTACTTATCCAGGCGAAACATCATTGAGCAGAGCTCTTTTGCAAGCTGGACCTGGTTAGGGTAGACTGATACATATGTATGTATATATATAACCAAACAAAGTTTAACATGTGGTATACAATTTACAAAGCAACATACAACAAACAATAGTAGGCATACACCTTACATTATTTACACATATACATATCTACAAGGCAATGTTGCTGTATTAACTGCCTAAGTAACACATGGACAGAATTTGAGTTCAGAAGGTGAAAGGGAATGGGTAAAGTCTATGTGGGCCTAAGGGTACAGGGACAATCAGCAAGGGAAAGGACACCAACTAAACAGGACCAGTAAATTTGACCCCAGAAATAGTGCTAGATAAAGCTGATAGTTGTGTGGTTGACTTGACCGGAGTGGATACGTAGTAGAAAAATGCAGTAGAAAGCAGTAGAGGGATGGTAATAAATGGATAATAGAGCAGTTTAGAAGACAGGTAGAATGACATATATGAGGAGCAATTCAATTTGAGCTATGAGACCTTCAAAAGAAACAGTTCAGATGTGTACATAAAAACATTAGAATTAGAGAAAGAACAGCAAGAAAAAGCTAGAGAACAACTGGAGGAAGACTCTCCAGTGAATTCTCAAGACAACTGTGACCCTGAGGGAAAAGGTGCACTGGGAGCTCCTCTTTCTATGAGTGATCCCTCTGTATTGATGTCAGAAGTTGAGATAGCCATGGAACAGGCATATCACTCTGATACTGACATATCTGTAATTGAATAGCAGCTAAATCAACAACAGCATATTGTATACACTGAATGATAATATCTATTATGGATTTACAAATAGTAAATGAAAACCGATTCCCCGGACTCTGCTGGGAAGAACAAGTTGATTACTGAGGAAGGAGATTTAAAATGCAGTATATGGTTTTCATCAAAAACAAATTATTTCCAACTGGCCCTAGGATGCATTTTAACAGATATTTTTAGGTTCCCCAGACAACAACAATTACAAAAATCAAACAGAGATGTAAGGACATCTCTGCACAAAGAGACATAGAAAAATTACATAGTTCTAAAATTCATGTTGCATACAAAGTCATTAAAACATTTTTCATCAGGGTGGGATACTTAGTTATAATCTTAAATAAAAATTCTCATAATTTGCTTACAAAATTTAGATTGGAATTATATAACAGCAAGCATCTTTTTTACAAACATAAAAGGAACAATGTTCAATCCCCACTTTGCAATTGCAACACAGGAGATATAGACGACTTGGAGCTTAAAATGTATACCCTTGAGGAAAGAAGGGAGAGGGGAGACATGATAGAAACTTTTAAGTACCTCAGTGGAATCAACAAAGTCCAAGAGGGTAGCATCTTTCAGAAAAAGAGACACGCAAGAACAAGGGGACACAATTTAAAGATAGAAGGAGGGCGGTTCAGGGGCAATGTGAGGAAGTATTATTTCACAGAGAGGGTAGTGGATGCATGGAACAGCCTTCCTGAGGAGGTTGTGAGGTCTAAAACCATGGGAGAATTCAAGAATTCATGGGACAGACATAAGGCAATTCTTGTGGGGGGGTAGGAAGAAATAGGCTGTTGGTTAACTAGATCTGCGGCCTATCCTGTAGGTAGGGAAATAGGCAGACTAGATGGGCCAAGCGGTCCTGATCTGCTGTCAAAGTCTATGTTTCTATGGAACACATAGTCTTATGTTGTCATTTCTGTGGCATTCAAAGAAAGATATACTTACAAAGACTCTAAGAATATCATATGTTCTCCATCTCCAAAGATTCAGGTCTTATTTACATCTCAGAATTTAAATGTTCTTGAGACACTGATTACATTTCCAAGAACTCTTAAGCTCACCTAGGATTCCTGTATGAATATTTCATTCTTATGTATGCAAACAAGTGGAAAATGAAATGCTTATGCTTTAGTAAATTCCCTGGGTAAGTGAGTAGCTGACAGTTCTTTGACTATATACATTCAATAGAATGTATATATATATATATATATATATATATATATATATATATATAAACACACACAAACAAAACCCATTGAATAAATCCATGTATCTTCACAGCCATTGAATAAATAAGGTATATGCAATGGAAGCAAGTGTTATAAATGATTTATCTGCACAAGTGCAGTTTGACCTCAGGTAAACTCATGAGTGGCATAAGCCACAAGTGTGGTGTCCAAGGTCAAACTGCTCGAGTGCAGATAAATCATTCATTACACAAGTTTTCCATTGCATATTCCATTTATGCAATTATTTTGTTTTTGCTTTTGTGGGGGCATTTGTTAGCCAAAAAAGTGAATAAAAATTGAATTTTCTGCCATTTTTTGCTGATTATAGAAAATCTAAAAGGAATCTAGAAACAAAACACATCTCATTTTGTAGATATTTTTATGCTGAACAACTTTTGTGCTCAAAGTACCATACTATATTTTTTGTTTTTATGTTGTTTGCATTTGTTTGATAAAACAGTGCACAAAAATGGAATGTTTTGCTGTTTTTTTGCTAATTCTGAAAAAGGTAAAAAGTATCTATAAATGAAACACCACTCATTTTGTAGATATTTCTGTGCCGAATAAACTTTGTGCTCACAGTACCATGCTATAATTTTTCATTTTAAAGTTATTTACATTTGTGGACAAAATGAAAAAAAAATATGAATTTTCTGCTGTGTTTTTGCTAATTATCAAAAAATCTATACGGTATCTGTAAATGAAATACCACTCATTTTGTAGATAATTTTGTGCTGCACAACTTTCATACTCATAGCACTATGCTATCTTTTTTCATTTTAAAGTTATTTGCATTTGAATATAGTTAGTACTGGTACTGAGGCTGAACATTTTAAATGAGTTCTGGAGTGATTGTGACATATCTACTATGTGAATAAATCTGTGATGATGCATCTGCTATGTGGATAAATGTAACATTTTTAATTTATCCCATAGTAGCTCAGATTTATCTCATAGGATTTATGTCCACGCCTATTGCATAAATAAAATTTATGTACACTGTAGTGATGTCATCACCATTTATCTTCACAGTACTGATGACATCACCATTTATCAACATAGTAGTGATGTCACATCTCCCCAGTATTCAAATGTGAATAACTTTAAAATGAAAAATGGTAGCATGGTACTGTGAGCACGAAAGTTGTTCAGCCCAAAAATATCTACAAAATGAATGATGATTCATTAATAGATAGCTTTTAGTTTTTTTATAATTAGCAAAAAACAGCTGAAAATTTTATTTGTTTTCACTTTTTCGACAAACAAATGCAAATAACTTTAAAACAAAAAATTATGGCGTAGTACTTTGAGCACAAAGGTTGTTCAGCACAAAATTATCTACAAAATGAGGGGTGTTTCATTTAATAGCAACCAGTACCTTATACAAACCTACACTAGGAAAGTTAGCAAAAAGTCTCAGAATTTATCATTTAAAAAAGAAACAGTCAAAAGCAAATGTCCCTGCACTGACAGAAAGCATTCCTTATTGCATAAATGAAATATACAATGGTGAGCTGTCAGATAAATGATTGATCTACACTTGTGCTGTTTGATCTCAGACACCTCACTCATGGTTTATGCCACTTGTGATGTTACCCAAGCTCAAAAAGCACTTGTGTAGATAAATCATTTAATTAATTGACAGCTCAACATTGTATATCATTCATATATATATATATATATATATATATATATATATTTTAGAGGCCAAAACCTCCATTTAATGCATCAGTTGAGTTGTTCTGATGACAAAGCAAGAAAATTTGGTGTTTAGGGTTGAAAGCACCCCTTGGACCCCTCCAGCCCACCCCCCCAGCTGGCATTGGGGTGGACATTGGGGTCATCGGCCCTAACTCTTACCCCACCACATGTGTAAAGAAGCTGAGGAATAGGAGAATGGGGTGAGAGTTAAGACCGACGACCCCAACGTGCACCCCGATGCCTGCTGGGGTGGTGGGCTGGAGGGGTCCAAGGGGTGCTTTCAACCCTAACACTGAATTTCCTCACTTTTGTCACTGCGGAACAACCCTAACTGATGCATTAAATGGATTTTTTTCCTCTAATTTCCCTTCTTTTTGAGAATGATGACAAGAAATAGTGAATGTAATGTGGAGGTGGGAGCACCCACAACGTGATGTCTTGTGACATAGTAACAGGATTAGCAATGCAAACAGAAGCAGCAACAGTGGCACACATGGTAACGCAAACGTAAATGGTAAAGGAAACGTTAACAGAAATGCAAGTGCAAAGTGACACCAAAGCAAACAGTGACGCAAACGGACATTGAAGCACGTACAAAAACACAACTGGTAATGCAAACAGTGATGGCAGCAGTATTTTAAATTGAAATGTTAAGTGTCACAGCAAAAAGAGTACAAAAGGGAACAGAAACGGAAATGCGAATGCAAGCTCACACGTAAACGCAAACCGTAATGTGCGCAAACACAGTACCACAATTGTAAACACAAATGGTAATGGTAACAGCAACAATAACAGCAAAGGAAACAGAAACACAAAAGGAAATGCAAGCACATATGGAAATGCAAACCGTAATGCGCACGGGCACAGTAACGTAATTGCAAACTTAAATGGTAACAGTAACAACAAGGAAGACACAAAATGAAAGAGAAATGGAAATGCAAATGAAAGGGCTGCTGGAAATGCAAATGGCAATGTGCATGGTGACACAAACAAAAACACAAACAGAAACAGTAGTGGAAATGCAAATGGTAAAAGTAACGAAAATGTAAGTGCAAATGACAACGCAGAGGGTAACGCACACGGTGGCGTACAGGGGAACGGTAACGCAAATGTGGACAGAAACGCAAGTGGAAACAGTAACTGTAACAGTAACAGAAGTGCATACCCTGTTTTTGCCGAACAGGTGCATAGAGAAACACAGTGTGTACAAAGAATATATGCATTGTAATGGGCATCAAAGCTTAAAATGAGCATAGGAAGTACTTAATTGCTAATATCTCTGCAATCGCACGACGTAGAAAAAAATTTAAATTTCACAGAAATCATTATTTTCCTGGCTAGATTTTTGCTATTACATAGCCTAAAGGGGTATGTAACTCACAACAAAAAATCTGTATCTCACACTGTTTCCAAGATACGAGCCCCGAAAGAGGAGGCGTATGCCACCATGTTAGTCTATGGGGAAAAAAACGCCAACTTTGGAGTACCATAACTTGGCATCCGTGCAATATTTTTTCACCAAACCACCCACCAAAAGACACATCTGTGAGATGTTGGCTGCCTTTCCTCCAAATTTCAGCTCAAAAGACCAAACCATTCTTTTGCAGCAGGGTGGCAAAGAATTCCTATCATTTTGGGCAAGTCTGAAAAAGTAGTGTCGCAATTTGCGGCAATTTTCATAAAAATTTGCGAAAGTGTCACAGGTGTGACACTACTTTGTGACACTACTGTTTCCAGAAATTTGAAAAACATATTTCTGGGGTGTTTTACCCCAAAATAAAGACATGGCTAGCATCCTCAGGGTCCGACTAGGTGAACACAGAAAGAATTGTGTCCCTAGAGGGTCCCAATTTTAAATGCCAAGCATTTTTCTGATCACTAACTGAAAACAAAATGGTGGATTTACGACACTACTAGGGCCATTTGAGACACTAAAAAGTGCATTTGCCAAAGGTTGAACGTTTTGTTAACTTTTCCCATTGACTTATAATGGGAACTTGTTTTTTGAATAATTTTTGAACTGTTCAATATTGTTTCACAAAATCTTCAAAAGGCACATTGGGGAACCCGGCTGCACATTCCATGAAGTTTTTGGACCAGTCGCGCAAACCATGCAACCTGTAGGTGAGAGCAAAGAAATGGCAAAAAAGCGTAATTGCACATTTCGTTGTTGCTTAAGAACTCTGCAACTGTTTATCCTACCAGTACAAAACTTGGCATATCCCAAGATCTACCATGCCCAATCAGGCATACCAAATTTCAGGAAAATCTGTTGAACAGTAGCAAAGTTATTAAGGTGCAAAATTTGACCCTTTAACCTTAAAAGTGCTACTCAACCCTAACTATGGTAGCACTACCATGCTACCATAATATATATATATATATATATTAGATAAACTGCTCTGAGGTGTGAGGTCACACTCTGATATATGCATGCCTTGGTGTGCATTGTTATGCATGAAGCCACAGGCTGAGTGAGTCAACCACCCAAGGTGTGCGTATATCAGAGTGTGACCGCACACCTTGGGTGGTTTATCTATCTTATAAAATGTCAAAATTGTTTTGGGGGTAAAAGTGCAGGTGTGCAGTCGTGCACCACGGTCATGTGGTGGTGCTCATCCAATAAAAGAGCAACAATTTCCCTACCTATTTTATATATATATATAGGATACATGATGGGCATGAGTGTGATATGCCAAATATTGTCACTCCTGCAGCGTGAGCTCTTGATATCTCATGAGTGTTGAAGGCACAAGTGAGATATCCAGAGCTCACGATGCAGGAGTGACAATATTTGACATAGCACATGATCTGCACATCATGTATTCGATTTATACAATAGGGCTAGGAGTTTCAGAAGTATTGTTATGTTGTCTTGTGTTCTGTTCCTGTTTATGTGTTTGCTCATTCTGTGTATGAGTTTTTCTGAATGGTCTGACATTGTTATAAACTCTCAGAAACAGATGAGTGGGTTTTGCAAAGCTAAATGAGTTAGTTTTAGGTAGGAGTGAGAAACAGACTATTTTGTGAAGCAGTATTTTTTAGAAGTCTGGCTGCAGTCAAGCTGAGAGTATTGCAGTAATGGTAATGGGCTGCGAGTCAGTGTCAGAACAGCTGAGGCTGTTTTTAGTGGTAATTGAGTTAGCTGTAGGCAGCAGTGAAGAACAGCATGTTCTGTGAAGCTGTGCTCTTTAGAATTCTGGCTGCAGTCAAGCTGAGAGTATGACAGTATTGAGCTGGAAGTTAGGGTGAGGAATAGGTGCATTTTGTAATGCTAACTGAGTTAGCTGCAGGCAGCAGTGAAACCTCTCATGTAGTTCTGCATTTGTGTCTATGGTAACAGCACAGGTGTTTCTTGCATGCTGAGGGGAAACCTGCCTAGAGTGGTGATATCAGTGACCTTTATGTGACCTGTGTGTGTAAATGGCTGATATCATCACAGTATAGCAGAGGAAAAAACTATGACACTGCAGTGGATGTTACACTGTTTTATCTCACTCATTTATCACTCACCCTTATTGCATAAATATATAGGATAGGTATGGTTGTAATATCACTGATATTTTTCAGTGGTTTGACCTATGACCTCACGAGTGGTTGAGCCATGAGTGAGGTCACAAGGTCAAACTGCACAAGGGGAAATATCAGTGATATTTCCAGTAGCCCCATTGCATATTCAATTTATGTAATGGTGAGTTTTTCTTTTTTTGGTCTGTGTTTTTCAAGTTTTAAATATTTATATACAGAGAGTTGCTGTTTATCCACTATTTGTGGTTTGAAGAGGTAGCTAGAATTACTGGAAGCTTTTGCTGGCAGTGTGGCATGTGATTGGCTACCAGTTGGCAGCATGTCATCTGACTGGCTGCAGTTTTGTGTGTGGGCGGATTTAATGGTTTTAAAAACAGGGCGGCGGCAGCACTCGCTTAGGGAGGAAGACAAGTTGCCCTTTTGAAGTTGCGTTATTTTTTTATTTGTCTGAGATGTAAGCTATGTGGTTGATCCTACTTTTCTGAGGAGTGATCTGGCTGATCCTGCTTTTGGAGGCAGTTTGACGCGGTGAGGGAATGCCGTGTGGAGGAGCTGTGTACTGTTAAGGATGTAGGTATCAAGAAAGAAAGTTCTCTAAGCTGGTAAGAGGTAGACTAGTTAGGTGCCGGGAGGAAGGGAGGAGGTGATGTTCTGCAGTTGTGAGAGCACTGAAGTGTAATAAGAAAACAGTGAAAGAGAAAAAATAAATTAAACGTCTCAGTGTGAATGCCAGTTTGACACTGAGGAGAATTAGAACTGGAAGTGGCCCAGAGGTGAAGTCTTTTATTCAACATGTACTTTGTAGTATGCTGTGGTGTTGATGACAGTCAGTTACAGGTGGGAATTAATGCATTAGGTAGAATGTGCAAGGGCAATGAAAAAAAGAAAAACTGCTTTAAAAGCTTTAATGTGGCATGGAAACGGTGTTGTGCCAATGGAGTGTTTGGAGCAGCTCTGTTGATGAAGCCTGGGGAGTTGATGATGCAGTAGTTTAAATGTGCTGCCAGGATTAAAAAAAAGTCTGTAAATCTGAGATGGGGTGTGGGGGGGTAGGTTGGAGACATGTTATGTTTGTATTTTTTTGAGTGACTTCTGCAAGGGCTATATGTGGTGCTGAAAAAAGATTTGGGCAGAAAGTGAAAGTGTTCTGTGTGCTGCTGGACAGAAATGAAACTGTTAGTGGGAGCTGGCATGCAACTGAGCAGGTGCATTCTAATTGTACTGTTCATGCTGCCAGCTCCCACCAATCAAAAGCTTTCTGAGTAGTTGTGGTGAAGTGCAGTTTGTGTTTGCTTATTACCTACAGTGACAATAAATGACCTACAGTGAGAATAAACGTGATATTCTCACTGTAGGTCTGACCAGCCAAAAGTACTGCTGTTATTTGCCACTTTTTATCCTCACCCCATTACATAAATATATATATCTACAGTTGTATTTTATGATGGAAATTGTTATGTCATATTATGGAGATTTGTCAGGTAACATGGCCCAGTTTTTACAGTGGTAAATTGTATCTTTTAAGGCATTTTAGCCATGTAAGGATTTAAAAATCATTTAAATATTAAATGCAGAAATGAAATTTTGTGACAACTTTTTTGATCCCATGGGACACTAATTTCCTATTAAGAAAAAGGGGAATATTGGCTAGATTACATTGTTTAGGGTGTGTAGGTATCCAGACCTGAATGCTTTGGTGTCTTATTTACATTCTGATTATATTAAAATTTTCTAAAGTATGTCACAACATCTCCCTCCCATTTACAGAATGTATATAGAATAAAGTGAAATTGTACATTGTAAGGGCGGACTCATCACCCCAAGGATACAAATGCAACTTAAAAATAAAACCTAACTATAAAATATTCTTATTTCTATAAGGTTATACAACCTATTTTTTTAAAATACGGATATGATAAAAAATGATGCATTGAAAAGGCTTTATGGTATGTATTATTGTATTTTTAAAAATATTTTAATGTTGTAATGACTTAAGAGTCCATGAAATAAACTTGGAACTTGAATTTGTATATACTGCCGTAAAGTATGCTGTTCATCATGGTATTCGGCATTGTGAAAAAGAATGTTGTTGTAACAAACACAAACCACTGTGTATGCTTGTCAGTGGTTCAGCTGGCACAAGGAAATGTTTTCCTGTTGAGGCAGTTGGTGCCAATATAAGAAAACGTACTGGAGTAGCAGTGCCTGCTGCAACATAACTTGCAGCATATAACATAGGTGGAGTGACTCTACACCATATTTTATGCTGCCTGTTGAACACAGAAAACGGGTGAATACTGCAAGTTATCTTTTGAAGTTGCAAGTGACATACTTTGTATGTTTAATGAAATGGAGCTCTTGATTATTGATAAGATTAGTATGGTTTCCAATGTGATGCTTGACTTAATTCATCTACGTCTGCAGGAGATTGTTGGTACAGATGGTAAAGCTGCCTTTGGAGGCAAAACATTGTTTCTGGTGATCTACTTCAACTTTCACCCAGGAATGGGTAGCATATGTTTTCTAGTCTTACTGTTGAGGAAGCTAGAAAAACACTCAAGTGTATTGGTGGAATAAACCTGTGAAAGTTATTCAGTTATGTTGAACTCACTCAGAATGTGTGTCAGAGAGGTGATCTACAGTGTAAGACTCTACTTGATGGGGCACAAATTGGAAAGCTGTCAGCTTTAAATTCTTCAATCCTGACCACACATGTGATAGGAAAAGGAGAGACTTCCATGTCTGAAGCACAGTCTCAATTCTGTTTATATTTTTTTCAGTTATCATTATCACCCCCTTTGGTATCCAGGGATATACCTCATCTGTCCTATGTGAAGCACCCCAGCCCCATCAGCCCTCCTTCCCTAGTGACTTACCTGCCTCATCAGGAGACCATGGTTTACTGCCACTGCCCCCTTAGACTGAAGGCTAATCCCAAGGGGGGGGCAAGATGCTAATCTGGGGAGGCCTGCACCAGATCAGTGGGTGCAGGACCTGTTGGTGTCCAGGACTCTATGCTACATAGCCTTTAGGGAATTTTCCTTTATGTTTTGCCCAATTCCCAAGGGTGATGCCATCATGGTTGTCAAGATAGCCATGCACATTGGCCATGCATATATGCCATGACAACCAGTTCCAGCCTCTCTCTCCACACAAACCAAAGGGGTATGTGCTGCACTCTCAAATAAATCTCAGCAGTCACCATCTCCAACTTGTGCATTGTTACTTCGAACAGTATATGTTCCAAGCACCCTTACTGAGCCTTGTCTCCTACTACAATGCTGGGTCTTCCAAATGTACCAGAACCTATGGTCCCCCAGATGGCAGTATAGCAGTGGAATATGCCTGGAGGAGGGCATCTGCTGGGATGCATAGTCTGCCTCTCACCAGCTGGCCCCTGATGATTAGGGCTCACTTCCAAACCTAGTTGCTAGTGTCACAAGTGATAGTGCTACTGCTGCACTGATGGGCAGCTGAATACTTTCTTTATTATTGATTTAAAATCTGCACATTTCTCTGTTAAACCACATCATGAAGAATTATCGTTCGGCCAAACTAAGTAATTTAAAAGTTTCAGGTTTCAACTCTCAGCCATTTTGTGCTATCAGTGAGCAAAGTAAAAGGTCTTGTATACCATATTGTTGCACATTTTCAAACTTCTAGAATTTATAAACTTCTAAACTGAACGTTGCCAAAATGTTAAGATCTAGACATCTAGAGATCTAGAGATCCTAAGGCTGACAATGGGCATGCCAGATTTTAGGTTATGTCATCCAGGGACAGACACAGTATTTAAATGCAAAAATGTGAGTTTATCATAGAAATTCACACTCACCCCTAATGAATATGGCACTACTGGACCATTATAATATTCTTTTTCTAGTGTGATTGGCAGATCCATAGTCCAGACCCCTTTTTCTCCATGGTTCCATTGCTGTGGAGCTGGTCATGGAAGTTGGGGTAGTCAGGGCCACTTGGAATAATCAGACTGTTCTTTTCCCTACAGCCTGCACATTTCTTGCTACCATTTTTAAATTGCATAACCCCTCCCAACCCAGCCCTTAAGTGTCCCCTTGCATCAACCACTAATGTAATATAGTTATCTAATTGAATCCAATGGTGGGCAGCTATCCTCATCCAATCAGTACCCCAAGCAGGGACAAATGCTGATTTGTTCTGTTTTTTGTTTAACCAGGAGAGGATTTCAAACCCCAGTAGTGATTTGTGGCTTGTACAGAGCTCTATTAGGGCAAGAAACTGTCAATCAGATCCCTACACTAGACAGCTCGGAAAGGTATGAAAAGCATATTATTTAGTACAACATTATAAAAGAAAAGCCATAATAAGGCAGATATTTACTTTTATCATCACAGGTACTTTAAAAATATGGCATCTATAAAACATGCAGGAAATGGATACTGTAAATCAGACTTTTGTACATAAAGACATGCAGAGTTCAACAAATCTAATGGCACATCATAAAGATGGCTTGGGGGTCCCAGGAGATACACAATCTCATGTTATGTGGGTCCCTACATACAAATAGAGTACAAAGTGCTTAGGCGGACGTGCAATACAATGAGATATGTGAATGCAGGTCATGTTGGAGAGCATTTCTGCATACAGAAGGGATTCAGGATTATCTGTGTAGCAAGTACCAAACAAGCATTTCTTTTGTCACAGTTCAGGGAACAGGAAGGGGAGCAGTGAACTATTTGAGCAAGTAATCTACAGCTCACTGGACCAAGGGTATGAGAGGAGGAAGGATGCTAATGCCTTAGATGGAGGGGAAGCTATGATAGGTTAGTGAACTGCCCTAGCAGCAGCATTCACAAAGTGGGAAAGTTAGGGGCTAGTTGTAGGGAGGTTGGTAAAATAGTTATTTCTGTCAACCATTCCTGAGAAAAAGAAGGAAACAGAAAACAAATAATGGCTTCCATCACAGATGCTTTGGCCACTAGAATTGCTCATGTGGCAACCTGACTATTCTGTACACTATGTAAGCACGGAATTGTAATTCTTAGCCACTCTGTGATAAATGTCTTGAGGGTTAAAAAATCTCAGTATGAAGAGTTTCTGATCATCACTTAAAGCTGACTTTGCAAATAGTAACACCAGCCTGTCACCAGGCAGCCAGTCCCTCCTGGCTTTAAGACAGTGAAGCGTTAAGGAAATACAATATGTTTTTTTTAATAAATGCACAAAGTTGGATTTGTTGAGAGCACTTCTTGAACTGACAAGTTACAAGCCATGTCTAAGAAACCCACTGGGAACTTAACAACTTGTGCTGTGGTTTCTAATCACTGACTGCCATTAGCATTTTAGTGAATATATACTCAAAGAAAAAGTCTTTGTACTAAAAGGATGTTAACTGTAACAGAACTGTCCATTTGTAGAGCTAAATAACTTCATGAGGACCTGAGGAAAATAATATAAGGTGATTCACTAATAAATAGTATCACTGCATTGTAAGAACATTTCCCTTTATTAGGAGTCATTCTTCAAAATATTCTTGTTTAAAATATTCCTAGTGTAATGCCACAAGAAACAACTGGCATTGTTGAGAAGGTGTTCATAAAATAAATCATAATTTTATTCTCTCCATATGTAATCACAAAAAATTCTGCTTTGCTTATAAAATTTAAGTTGCTCAGAGGCTGCTTGATATCTTAAAATGTTTGCTTCGGAGTAGCACTTTAAACAATGGTAACAAGATGCTTAAGCAAGTGCTCTGTACAGGAATCTGGAGCTAATAATTTTTGAGTTGCTTCCAGTCTAGTTATGTAACAGTGTTTTACATAGTTGCTACCAGGTCTATTTTGTCTTCTTTTGCCTCCTGTAGATGATGTAAAGACAGCCTGGATATATGGGCTTATCTATGGGGTCACATACTGTATAGTGTCTTATTAGAAGGCTGCACCATATGCAATAGTTTATTTTTTTTTAAGTTTTACCAGAAAGGATGAGAGGAACTCATTTTCAGATGCATCCTGGGAGACTTATTATAACCACACTGCTAAAAATATCATAGATAGATAGCTAAACAGACAGAGATAAAGATAGATATATAGATATAAATAAGAAGGAAAGAGAGAAAGAAAAAGCAAAGAAAGAAAGGAAGAGAGAAAGAGAAAGAGAGAAAGAAAGAGAGAGATGGACTGATGTACAGATGGGCATTTAGACAAATGAGCTGGTGGAATGGTGGGTGGCTGGATGGACAGACAGATGGGGTAATGAAGAGACAGACAGATGGACAGAGATAAATAGGCAGATAATATAATTTTCCCCAAATGATCTGGGAATAGTTGCTTTTTGAGAGTCAGTCTCTGTTTTTTATGAAATTTCAGGGCAAAAGGTGACAACAGAAGTCTGTTACCTGTTATCACAATAAACATAGAGGATAGTGGATGGGTAACAGTGAACAACAACACTGTTGTTTACTTCGAGAGGTTGTCATGACAAGCTTCTAAACCTTGAGAGTGAAGCTCGAGAGGTTTTTGGTTGCCATGAAACCTCGAGAAGTGAAAAACAGTGTTGTTGTTTACTGTTGCCCATCCACTGTCTTTTATAGTGCATGGGCAAAAGTACACAAAAAAAATCCAGCTTGTAACTTCTTCCACGGTTGCGCCGTGATGTCAGGGACCACCACCCCAACCATGTCCGTGAAAACACTCCACTCCTTCCCAGTCCACAAAGATACTGTTTGTTGTTACATTTAAAAAGAAATATTGGTGTCCTGCTGTGTGCCAGCTAAGATTTCAAAAAAACGGCACCTACTGATAGATTAGAACTTCCTGCAGTGTCTTCGATAAACTGCCATGGCCATTTGATGAACTCCTACGAACCATAACTGGCGCATGCGCAAATGCAATCCGAGCTATTGTACCATCACTGTGACGTACTCACCATGGTACAACAACTTCGTGACATCACATCGATGGTACAACAAGAGTAGTGAATAATGGATTTTAAGGGAATACAACATTCTACCATACACTACATAAAAATTGTCAGCAGATAAAATACATGCAAACATACAGGCAATGACTGAAGAAATATATCAAACACATCAGTACACCTGTATCTGTATACTGTATATGCATAAAATCTTCAATAAGAAAAGCAGATCATGGTTCTTAATCCGTTTAAACAGCAAATGCTCAGTAAGGATGTATATCTTAAAGAATGAAGTTTTGGGACCTTTAGATGTCTCTGTAATTATTTTGTTTGCATTTATTTGTTTCTTATGTTACCTTTTCATCATTTTATTTGTATTTTCTAACTATTAGTAAAACAAAAACAAGAGACCAATGGAATTCTTGTATTATGATGTCAGAAAAGTTTTACTGGCAAGACTGGCATTATATTTTGATGGGAAACTGTAAACTTGTTTTCAGATTTTATAAAGAAATAACACTTTATACCACCAAAATATTATTATAGTGGTGTGGTAGTGCCACTATATTTAGGGTTGATTAAACTGTTTAATGTTAAATCCCAAACTTTTCACCTTAATAGCTTTATCCCTGTTTAATGGAAACTGCATGTAAGTTTGCATACACAGTCCGAGGGACATGGTCTCTTGACTTGCCCAGTTTTGTTCAAGGCAGATGTGTGGATTCTGAGACATGGATAGTGCATTTCTAGGAAAATCTGGGTTTTATTTGCTGTTTTTTGGTCATCGCTTACAGCCCAGATGGTTCTGAATTTTGGTCTGACATTTTCAGTGTAGAAAGAGCTTGCCCCAGAATGGTGCCTTTCATTGGTTTGGTGATAAAGTATTAATCTGTTATTATGTTATAAGGATTTGAAATTTCAGTTCCTGGCATGCTCAGTACGGTCCTTTGGATAGAAGTTTGATATCCTTCTGAGAATGCTCAGAACAAACATTTAAAATCCTTATGACTTGGGAACAGATTAGTATCTTTTCACCAAACCAATGAAATACATTATTCTGGGACAAGCCTTTTGTACACTGAAAATTTCAGACCAAAATTTCAAACTGTCTAGGCTGTAAGTGATGACAAAAAGAAACCAGCAAAAAAACCCAGATTTTCCCTAAAAATGCATGATCTGTATCTTGGGATCCACACATCTGACTTGAATGAAACATGGCAAATCAAGAAACCTTGTCCCCCCCCCCCCCACTGTGCATGCAAAATTTCATGCAATTCTGTTGAATGGGGGCAAAACTATTTATATTATAGCGGTGCGGTCACGCCACTATATTTAGGGTTATGAAGGCACTTCTATGTTAAAGTCAAATGTTTGTGTGTTAATAACTTTGGACCCGTTCAACAGATTTGCATGACATATGGTATGCGGTATGCATGGTGGGGCATGGTAGATCTCTTGATTTGCCAAATTTTGTTTTGGTCGGACTTACGGTCTTTGAGCACAAAAAAATTGAGAAATGCTAAATTATCCAGTTTTAAAGACAGTTTTTGGGATATTGTCCGTGGTGCTGCGTGGCTGGTGTGTGGTGTGCCACTCTGCGACATGGCTCGTTTGAAAGGGCTTCGCTGGCTCAACATGCCGCTTTTCACTGGGGGAAAAAATATTAATCTGTTCAAAAGTTATTACAATTTGAAATTCCCATTATATCCTATGGGAAAATGTACATGTATTTTATGAATGATAATGAGAAAGACCAGATGGCTCTAGGAAAGACCAGATAGCCCAAACTGGGATGACTATATCTTAATCACAATTTGGTCTTTGTACTTGAAATTTGCAGGGTGTTGAAGGGATGTCATAGAGATGTGAACTATGGTGTTTAGGTGTTGGGGAAATAATTGTTGCAGAGATATTCAATTTCGTAATTGACACTTTTCCCATAGGATTACATTGCAGTCTGTGTCATGACTTTCGGCACCGTTAGCTTGGAAACGAAACGAGATACAGATTTTTCACTATGGGTGGCTATTTGAAATAGTAGAGTAAGCCTGCAGTAGAATTTTGTTCGTACATTGCATGGTTCATGAGATATTGTGAAATTACTGTCACAATGTAGAAAGAGTGCCTGTCCAGTGCTTTTTGGTGCCCATAGCTCAGAAACAATGTGAGATATGGGTACAGTCAGTGATTGCAGTATAATCTACTCACTATCACAGTTACAATGACACTTGAATTGTTTTTCTAGCTGTTACAGTTCCCAAGATATGGACAAATAACTGTTACAAGCATTCGGTGGCCAGTAGAAATAATGCATGGCTCTGTAGCTATGCCTAAGTGGCAGTGCAGGCCCAGAGGGCCTGTGCTCCTTCAGATGCATATTGTTATGCAAAAATGGGTAAGTTGGTGGGAGCACGGGGCCCTCACCCACCAGAGTGACTATTATTATAGTGTCGCAGTCACACCAGTATATTTAGGGTTATGAAGACACTTCTATGTTAAAGTCAAAATTTTGGGTGTTAATAACTGTTAACTCGTTCAACTGATTTGCATGAAATTTGGTATGTGCGGTGGGGCACGGTAGATCTCTTGATTTGCCAAATTGTGTTTTGGTTGGACTTACAGTTTTTGTGGACAAAAACATTGAAAATGCAAAATTATCCAGTTTTGAAGACAGTTTTTGGGATATTGTCCATCGTGCTGCATGGCCGTCATGTGGTGTGCCACTCTGCGACGTGGCTTGTTTGAAAGAGCTTTGCTGACGGAACATGCCGCTTTTTGTTTTGTGAACAAATATTAATCTGTTCAAAAGTTATTACAATTTGAAATTCCGATGATATCCTATGGGAAAATGTATATGTACTTTTTGAATGTTAATGAGAAAGACCAGATGGTCCTAGGAAAGACCAGAAAGCCCAAATTGGGATGACCATATCGCAATCACAGTTTGGTCTTTTTACTTGAAATTTGCAGGGTGTTGAGGGGGTGTCATAGAGATGTGAACTATGTTGTTTAGGTGTTGGGGAAATAATTGTTGCCGAGATATTCAATGTTGTAATTGACATTTTTCCCATAGGATTACATTGCAGTCTGTGTCATTACTTTCGGCACCATTATCTCAGAAATGAAGTGAGATACAGATTTTTCAAAAGCCACTGGTAAAAGATTTGAAATCGTTGAGTAAGCCTGCAGTGGAATTTTGTTTGTACGGTTCATGAGATATTGTGAAATTACTGTCACAAGGGTAGAAAAACTGCCAGTCCAGTGCTTTTTGTGCCCATAGCTTGGAAATGATGTGAGATATGGGGTACAGTCTTTTCAATGATGCGTGAAGTACTCGCTGTCACGATTACAATGATACTAGAATTTTTTTTCCTAGCCCTTACAGTTCCCAAGATATGCACAAATTACTGTTACATGGGTTTGGTGCCCTATAGTGCTGCTGCATGGCTCTGTAGCTTTGTGTAAGTGGGAGTGTGGGCCCAGATGCATATTGTTATGTACAAATTGGCAACTTGGTGGGAGCTGGGCTCTGCACTCCCACCAATACATGTTTTTTACTACTCCTATTACACTTTTTCAAAAAGTAAGGAAATTCTATGCAAAAAACTGCATTATTGCTTCATTTAATGTTAAAGCAAAAAAATCACTAAATGAGACGTTAGGGTTGAACCCCTAACCCCCCCCCACACACGCCACTCCGATCCTCCACAGTCTGACAGACGCTGGGGTGTGTCAATGGGGTTGTGATGCCTAAATCTCACCCTGTTCTCCTTTACTGTATCATGTCAACATGCTCAGACATGGAATATAATATAGGAGCACAGCTGCACCCCCATATTTAGGGTTATGAAGTCATTTCTATGTTAAACTCAAAATTTTGCACGTTAATAACTTTGGACCCGTTCAATGGATTTGCATGAAAATTGGTATGTGCAGTGGGAGCATGGTGGATCTCTAGATTTGCCAAATTCCATTTTGGTCGGACTTACGGTTGTTGCACACCAAAATGTTGAAAAACGCACTTTTCACCAGTTATGTGGGCAGTTTTTTGGATATTGTCTGTGGTGCTGCATGGTTGTCATGTAGCATGCTGCTCTGTGACTTGGCTCTTCTGAAAGAGCTTGGGTCAAGGAACATGCCACTTTTCTTTTGGTGAAAAAATATTAATCCATTCAAAAGTTATTATACTTTTAAATTCCCATTATAAGTCAATGGGAACGTTTATAATGGTTACTTTGTAAAAGATGAATGGGGTTTTGGCCATCTAGTTCTGCCTCATGAACAAAGAATTTGCAGGCTTGTGATAAAAGAATCTTTGATTGCGAGGAATTCTTTGATCTTGATGGCCGCCATCTTGATTTCAGTTTGCGGTCAGCAAAATTCAAATATCTCGGCTCAGGGGGACTTCTGAGGTGAAACTATGGTGAGTTTTGCTCAGGGGTCTTCCATCTATCGAGCCATGCCTGTGGTTTCTTAAAATTGGTCAGAAAATTTAGTTTTTAACTTTTTTATTCTTTGATCATGGCTCGCTAATGATCTTTGATCTCGGACCTGCAAATTCTTTGATCACGAGATTCTTTGACTGGGATCTTTGATTGCGAGGGTGTGACTAGATGGCCACTTGAAAAAATCAATTTTCTCAGATCAGGATTGACTTATTAAGCCAAATGAGGGTGAGTTTTGCTCAGGGGGCTTCATTCTATCAAGGCATGGCTGTGGTTTCATGAATTTCTACCTAAGAATTGACTTTTAAAATTTTTTATTGTTTGATTGTGACCCTGCAAATTCTTTGATCGCAAGCCAGCAAATTCTTTGATCTCGAGATTCTTTGACCGCCATCTTTGATCACAAGGGCACGACTAGATGGCCACATGAAAAATTGAATTTTCTCAGCACAGGGGTCACTTTTAAAGGTAAACTAGGGTGGGATCTGCTCAGGGGTCTTTGTTCTGTTGAGTCATCACTGTGGTTTCATGTATTTTTCTCTAAAAATTGTTTTAACATTTTTTGTTCTTTGATCGTGAGCCTACAAATTCTTTGATTGTGAACCAGCAAGTTCCTTGATCATGATATTCTTTAATTGCGATCTTTGATCATGGGGGAGGGACTAGAAGGCTAAATCTGGAGGGACCAGATAGCACAATTTTAACAATTTTTCAAATTAAATATCTCGGAAACAGTTTGGTCTTTTAACTTGAAATTTGGAGGGTGTTCACGGCATGTCCTGTAGATGTGATTTATAGTGCTAACATGTCAGACAATAAATTTTTTGCAGAAATATTGAGTGATGCAATTTACACTTTGCGGACAGCGTTTTCCATGGTGGTAGTGGCTTTAAATTACTAGGGTAGCTAGCCTTACTGCCATGGATGTACTTTTCAGTCATTAGGTGTGTAAAATGTTAATAGGTGTGGAATTCTGCCAGTGTGATGAATGAAAACCTGAAACTTTCACATTTTATATCTCAGAAATGGTTTGGTCTTTTACATTGAAATTTGGAGTGTGCTGAGGGGATGTGCTGCCCATGTAAATTATGGTGTTGGAAAATTGATTTGTTGCACCCATATTGCTTGACGCACTTTATGTTTTGTGAATGGTGTTTTGCATTGTGGTACTGGCTTCACATTTATAGGGTGCCTAGCGTTACTGCCATGGAGGTAATTTGTAGTGGTTAGGTGTCTGACATATAAACAGGTGTTGAATTATGCCATTCTGATGACTGACACTTTGCTTTCTTACAAGGTGGTGGGCCCCACACTCCCAACCATATGCACTGCCAGCAATACATATGATATTCAGTACTTGTACTCTTATCTTAGGTAGGAATTTTGCAAGTTGGTGGGAGCATGGGGCCTGAAGGGCTGCAATCCCACTAGTTTGTGCAACTTTCTACTTTTCTATTCTTTCTCAAAAAGTAAGGAAATGCTATGCAGAAAACTTTGTTAATGCATCATTTAGGGTTAAAACACAAAAAGTCAGGAAATGAGACCTTTAGGGTTGCCCCATTCCCCCTCATGGACCTGTCCATCATCCTGAGATTGACAGCTAATGGGGTGTGCCATTGGGTTTGTGAAGCCTAAATGTCACTCCATTCTTCTTTTCTGTGGCTTATGAATATGATTACAGATGGAATGGGGTGACATTTAGGCCTCACAACCCCAATGACACACTCCGTCAGCTGTCAATCTCAGAGATAATGAATGGGTCCACGAGAGTGAGCAACCTGGATCTCATTCCTGACTTTATGTTTAACTCTAAATGATGCATGATCAAAGTTTTTGCATTATATATATATATTAGAGGCAAAAAATCCATTTAATGCATTAGTTAGGGTTGTTTCACACCAACAAAAGCAAGGAAATTTGGCGTTAGGGTTGAAAGCCCCCCTTGGCTCCCCCTACCCACACCACCAACTGGCATCGGGGTGTGCATTAGGGTTGTCAGCCATAACTCTCACCCCATCACATGTGTAAAGAAGCAGAGGTGTAGGAGAATGGGGTGAGAGTTAGGATCGACAACCTGAATGCGCACCCCAATGCCAGTTGGGGGTGTGGGCAGGGGGGGCCAAGGGGGTCTTTCAACCTAACACCGAATTTCCTTGCTTTTGTCGGTGTGAAACAACCCTAACTAATGCATTAAATGGAGTTTTTTTGGCTCTAATTTCCCTTCTTTTTGAGAATGATAATGAGAAATAGTGAATGTAATGCCGTGGCGGGAGCGGGCCACATGCTCCCACCATGCAATGTGGTGGCAGGAGCCCGGGACCCTTTGGACCCCGTGCTCCTGCCACATGATGTCTTGTCACATAGTAACATTGTGCCCACAAATGCAAATAGAAATGAGCATGGTGATGCAAAGTGAAACAGAAGGAGAAACAGTAGTGTAGACAGAAATGTTAAAAACAATGCAAAAGCAAGCGCAAGTGAAAACGCAAAGGGTAACGCATGGTGATGGACGTGATGGTAAGTGAACGGGAACGGAACCGCAAGCAAAAACGGTAATGGTAACAGTAATGTAAGCGCACAGGCTGGTTTCCCCCAAAAGCTGCATAAAGAAAGATAGTGAGTACAAAGAATGTATGCATAATAATGGTTCTCGGAGCAGAAAATGAGGACTTGGAATACTAAATTGCTTATATCTCAGGAATCGTACTACATAGAAAAAAAATTTAAGTCATATGATTTATGACTTTCCTGGCTAGTTTTATGCTTAGCTCCCATTAGGGGGCTAAGCATTTTTCTGATGAAAAGTCCGTACCTCGCACCATTTCCGAGACACGGGCCCTGAAAGGCATGGCGAACACTGTAATGTTATCCTATGGGACAAAAAGAGAAGTTCAGAGTGCCATAACTTTGTCTCCCTGTAATATTTTTTCACCAAACCACAAAAAGGCACATCTGTGGGATGTTGGCTGTGTTCTCTCCAAATTTCAGCCCAAAAGACCAAACTGTTATTTTGCAGCAGGGTGCCAAAGGATTCCTGTAATGCGTAGGACGCCATAATGTTATCCTATGGGAAAAAGCATCAACTTTGGAGTGCCATAACTTTGTCACCATGTAATATTTTTCAACAAAACACAGAAAGACACATCTGTGAGAAGTCGACTACGTTCTCTCCAAATTTCAGGCTAAAACACCAAACCCTTCTTTTGCAGCAGGGTGCCAAAGAATTGCTGTCATTTTCCCACAGCCTAGAAAAGTACTGCCGAAGTTTGCCAAATCTTTCGCAAATTCATTTGACAGTGTCACAAGTGCAACAGTACTTTGCAAAAGTACTTTTTCCAGAAATTTGAAAAACATATTTCTGGGGTGTTTTAACCCAAAATAAAGACATGTCTAGCATCCTCAGGGTCCGACTAGGTGAATACTAAAAGAATTAGATTGCTAGAGGGTCCCAATTTTAAATGCCAAGCATTTTTCTGATCACTAACTGAAAACAAAATGGTGGATTTGCGACAGTAAAAGGGCCATTTGCAACAGTAAAAACTGCATTTGCGACACTGTTGAACTTTTTGTTAACTTTTCCCATTGACTTATAATGGGAACTTGTTTCTTGAATAACTTTTGAACTGTTTAATATTTTTTCACGAAATCTTCAAAAAGCACATTGGGGACCCTGACTGCACATTCCCTGAAGATTTTGGACTGGTCGCGCAAACCGTGCGACCTGTACGTGCGACAGTAAAATTCCAGAAAAGTGTAAACACGAGCGCAGATCACGCTTAATAACTCTGCAGCTGTATATGCAACTGGTACAAAGCTTGGCAGATCCCAAGGTGTATGGGTCTTGATCATGTATTCCAAATTTCAGGAAAATCCATCAAACAGTTGCAAAGTTGTTAAGGTGCAAAATTTTGGGTTTAACATGTAAATGGCTCCTCAACCCTAACTATAGTGGCACTACCGTGCCACTATAATATATATATCTATATATATATATATACACACACACACACACATACACATACACATACAGTATTACAGTGACATGATGGTGCCACTATAGTTAGGGTTGAGTAGGCTGTTTAATATTAAACCCATAACTTTGCCCCTTAAAAGCTTTGTCCTCATTGAATGGAATTGCACATGATTTTGCAGGTGCAGTCTGAAGGGCATGGTCTCTTGATTTGACAAGTCTTGTTCCAGTTGGATATGCAGATTCTGAGATGCATTTTTAGGAAAATTTTTTGTTTTTTTGCTGTTTTTTGTTGTTGTTGTTGTTGTCATCACCTACAGCCCAAACAGTTTGGAATTTTGGTTTGAAATTTCAGGGCAGAACGGGCTTGCCCAGAATGTTGCCTTTCGTTGGTTTGGCGAGCACATTTTAATCTGTTGTCACTTTATAAAGGTTTGATACTTCCATTCTGAGCATGCTCAGTAGGGTCTTTTGGATAGCTGTTTGATACCCTATTGATCATGCTCAAAACTGAAATGAATTGAAATTAAATTAAATTAATTTAATTTAATTAAATTTAACCAAAATTAATCCAGAAGGTGGTCAGCAGCTACTAGTATAAGGACACTAAAAAATAAATCTTCATTTGCTAATTATCTCAAGATTTTTGACATATCATAACAGGCTCAAATATCGAGTGTGCACAATTTATGTAACAGCAGCAATCACAATCATAATACAGTAACAAGAAATTTGCAACCCCCTTCCACACACACACACAAACTGTGTCACACACCAGCACTCGACTCAGACAGTAACTTTCCCTTTATGCAATGAAAAATCCAGTAAGGTTAACATTATTGCAGAAGACTATATAAAGTGAAATGAGGGCATGACTACAAAAAAAAAGGAAAAAAAAACATGCTACATTTTGGCATCGTTTGTCTGAACTAGAACATGTTTTGTAAGCTGATTATATGAGCCTCAATTGCATGACCATCATGGCTGTCACTAAAGTCAAATCTGATGAACCAGCATCAGTGTGCTATAAATGAAAATGTAAACATTGAAATAGTATAAGTATAAACTATTACTGTGACTGATCACAATTTGGAGAAATCAGGAAGATAACTTACAGTGAAATGTTTACTTACTCACAATGCTTATTATGCTGCTCACAACTCAATATAAGAGGTTATACTTATATGAATTACACTCAGACATTCACAAATTAAAATGAAATTGTGTTTCATGCTTTTGGAAATTATGAATGGGTCAGGATTAATAGCTTACTACACTTATTAACTACTATATGTCACAGTGGGTCAAGATGTGCATCATTACCTACATGATGTGAAACTGAAATGAACGTTGTCAGTGCACTTTGTCCATAGTTCTAAACTAAAAATAAAGGGGGTTAAAACTTGTGGTACTGTTAGTAGTATCCACAAATACTGTTCTTCTTAGCTGCAAGCACATAGGTACAAAATCAAAGCAGTTCTCCTTTAAGTGGACCATGGGGCCTGTCCCTGGTATAGCCCTCCCGGTCACCCGCCCGGCAATTTTGGTCAATATATTATACATGCTTCATGTCATGTTTATAAGGGCAGTCATAAAATGACTATCTTGAAAATTTAGGTTCAAAATTAAATAAAAAATTAAAAGAGTGAATGTGCGAAGAGTGAATGTGCAGAGTGAATGTGCAAAGAGTAAATGTGTAAATGTGTAAAGAGTGAATGTGTGAAGAGTGAATTGCCAGGTTATGCACTTCTGTAGGCAGACAGAGTCTTCCCATGGCACAGGGCCCAAGGGGCTCTGCACATCTGCACATGTTCACACAGGTCCTGAAGGGACCTACGTGAATGAGGGTAAGATTCCACTATCTCCAAAAAAAAAAAAAAAGGAAATTCTTTGTAAAAAAACCTTGTTAATGCACCAATTAGGGAACCTTATGCCACAG
Source organism: Neoceratodus forsteri (assembly GCA_016271365.2). Lineage (NCBI taxonomy): Eukaryota > Metazoa > Chordata > Ceratodontiformes > Ceratodontidae > Neoceratodus > Neoceratodus forsteri. The sequence goes on along the minus strand of CM057453.1, from coordinate 1,317,737,226 downwards.
AAGTGGGGAAATGTGGGGTTAGGGTTTCAAGCCCTATCTCCCCACCCCCACACCCCAGCAACGAAAGAAAAAAAAAGCATTAGGGTTTTAGGTCTCCAAAGTCTTGGCAGATCAGTGGTGGGGTCTTCATTGGGTTTGTCAACCCAAATGCTCACCCCCATTCCCTAAGCAAATAATGTCTCACATGATCTTCTTTCTTCTCACAGGGCTTGCAGGGCTCTGTGTGAAGAAAACTACAACAAATTGTATTGGCAACATGTGGCAAGACATACTTCTCTACCTTTTTAGAGTGTGTCACTATGAAGCACTGGCTTGAAGTTGTACCTTGTGCTTCAGACTGGAGGCTATGGACTGGGGGGGTATGAGCATTACAGTTAACAACCCCAGAGAAGACACACCACTGATTTGCCAAGACACTGGAGATCCCATACCCTAGTGTTTTTTCCTTTTGCTGCTTGGGGAGGGGGATGGGGGCAGGGGTGTAGACAGGCATACTCACTGTACACATTTGTGTACAGTTTTGTTGAGTGCCTGTCACAAACCATAAGCCAATCTGTTAATATTATCATTCTAATCTGGAGTATTTGGGTTAGTTTAGGCCACTGAGGAGTGTCCAATACATGTATAACCTCTTTAGAGAGTAGAGGAGTCATCTGACAACAATCTGACTCGTTTGGAAGGGTGCCATTTGGAAAGGATTTGTACATTTTTTAATTGGGGGGTGTAACTTTTGGAGATTGTGTACAAAATGGAAATTTCTGGCTACACTCCTGGGTGGGGGTGGGAATGGGGAATTAAGGTTGGAAACCCTAACACCACATTTCCCTATTTTTGTGGCATTAAGTTACACTAACTAGTGCATTAACAAAGTTTTTTTTGCAAAGAATATATTTAATAGAAATATGTGATGTTTGAGCATCTCTGATCTTTTGTTATAATTTAGCAGGTAACATTTCTTTATAACCAGATTTTACCTGGGAAGAAGAAAAGTGAAATCAAGTACTGTTTTAAAATTTGCAAAATCATACAGCTGGACCACGATAGTGCAAACATGTAAAAGGCACAGTTTGCTGCTGAAATAAGTATCTATTCTTTTGGAAAAGATAGAAAAATATATTTAGATTCTCATTGAAATACATTGGGCTTATAAGTAGTAGGCAGTTTCTGACACCACAATACCAGAATTTTACAGGATTCTTTGTACTAGCTGTATGAAAAGCAAAGGCAAAAACCCACTTGTTTCAATGCACTACAAATATTTTATTATACAAGTAGAAAATAATTACTAACACATTAAAACACAGTATGAATAAAATAATCAGTTGTCTATGTATTAGAAGTAAACACCTGGAAACTGATAGTCAAAAGTTAGTGCTAAGGGATGTTTGACCACACTAACTCAGTTATGTGCTTGGTTTGTGGGTGGGGTCAGACCCACCCCAGCACAGTCAAGAGCTATTACTGCCTGAGTGCACTAACATAACACTTCACAAATGTAAATGAGGGGGTACCACCTTGCATACAGCACAGCAGCAAATTCAGCACTTTGTGTTGGTGGTAAATGGCACCCAAAGGGTGCTAGTTACCATCTTTGCAAACCTAGTCTTAATGGGACCCAACGCCCTGGTGATGGGATGGCTGTACTGCAGCCAACCACCCCACCCTCCAAGCCTCCATCTCAGTGAAACAATGGATACTCTGGTGTTTAGTATCACTCCCCACCCTCCAATCTCCCATCCTGGAACAGTGACAGTCTGCCCTGGTGTCTAGTGGTACCCTCTCACCCACCAATCATCCCTTCTGCTGAAGTCATCAATGCTTTGTTTGCTACTGGAACCCTCCCATCCACTGATTACCCATCCCATACATTTGCAGCCAACCCTCATGTCCAGTGGTACCCCTTCTACCCACCAATCACCCCTTCTGCTGAAGTCATCAATGCCTTGTTTGCTACTGGAACCCTCCAATCCACTGATCAACCCTCATAGTGCATCCATTACTTCAGTGGTTTCCAGTGGCACCCCTACCTGCTGAGCACTTATACACAGAGTCCCTGGTGGCTTCCTGTACCCAGACTGATCCCTGGAAGCCACTTGTGCTCCCCAACCACTGGTCACCACATGTGCTGCCAAATAGTGATAGTGCCATGGCCCCCCCACTAGGTCAGCCCACATCCAGTACACCCCCAGCCAACCCCCCTCACCTGTGATGGTGGGGCCATGCAGGAAGGCATGGCAAGGTGAGGAAATTTTATTTCTATGGTGCCCATTTCTGGAGGCTCTGGGTGCCTAACAACAACACAATGCAAGTAGTAAAAACACAAGACATTAAAATAAATAAAACAAAAATTCATACTCACAACTTTATCATATAAATTAGAAATTACTCAAGTGGTTACGCATGAAAATTATTCCAGATAGGCCAGGTGGAAGAGATGGCCTTTTATCCTCTGTTTGATCACTTCAATTGAGGGGGCCTCCTGGACTGCAGGTCATAGCAAGTTCCACAGGGTCAGCCCAGCGACACTAAAGACATGGTCACCTGATGTCTTGAGCTGAACCCTGGGAATGTCCAGAAGGCCCCTCGATAAGGAGTGGAGGGAGCAGACAGAGGTTGCAGGTGTCAGGAGGTCAGTCAGGTAGCCAGAGCCCAACCCATATAGGGCCTTAAAGGTGAGGAAGCCCACCTTGAAAAGGACCCTCTACCTGACAGGCAGCCAGTGCAGAGCATGCAGGACTGGGGTCACAAGACTGGACCTAGACAGGCCCATCAGTAACTGAGCTGCTGTATTCTGCATTAGCTGCAGTCTGTGGGGGGTCCCTTCCATGACTCCAAAGTAAAGAGAATTATAGTAGTTGAGCCTAGAGGTAACGAAGGCATGTACTAGTGTCAGCAGATCTTTGGGTGGAATGAGGGGCTTGATCCTGGCAATATTCCTCAAGTAGTAAAAAACACTTTTTATGACAGAAGACACCTGATCCTCAAGTGCCAGTCTGCTGTTCAGGATCACAGCAAGATCACACACCCTCGATGAGGCCACCAATGGAGCAGACCTCAGGCTAAGTCCTGTGTCAGCTCCAGATGTCAACCCATCATGCCCATGACCCGGCTCGATCACCAGTACCTCTGTCTTGTCTGGATTCAGTCACAAACAGCTGGAGAACATTCAGTGACTGATTTTAGCCAGACAGGTGTTAAGCACATCTACAGCATCAGATGTTCTGGGAGCAAATGACAGATACAGCTGGGCATCATCTGCATAGCAGTGGAATCCATGCTGAACTGCCAAATGATCTCACCCTGGGGCAACATATACACTGCGAACAACATCGGTGACAAGATTGAGCCCTGGGGCATGCCACATGACAGGAGCACTGGGAAGCCCAATACAATGATTGTCACAGCCCTCCATTCACCACTGAGGCCAACCGCTGTATGGGATGACAAAAAGCATGCATACAGTAGACTGTATACTGTAATGTATGATGCATGCACGCTCACTGCTGCTCCTACTGTGCACACTCTCACATGTCCAGTAGTCTACTGCCATAGGTTGTACAACATAAGTAGACATTCAAAGGATTTACCCTATCAGTTTCATGATGGTGAATGGCACAGTCCTCCCCTCACTTCCTCAGCTGGCTGCCGAATGAGATGACAGAGAGTGTGAGTACTGTAAGCCTTCTTTTTTGTCTTCACAATCTCTAGCTGTACCCCTAACATTAGGCAGAGGAAATTAAAACGTTGCTCGGATCAAGAATAAAACATGCGATGGTTCACTTTAAAGAGCATAGAATATTCTGTAGCTTACAACATGACTTCACAGAAGGAACATTCTGCTAAACCAAACTTTTTTTAATTAGATTTTTATTATTTGGATATATACAAATAACAGTGCGGACAAATAAGTCACACATTTCAAGTTTTCTAATACATTTTGTCACATAGTTCATCATTATCTAAACAAAGTGCTTTCTGAGAAAAAATAATTTTCTCACTATATTCCCTGAAGCTGAGCTTACATATTCTAGTAATAGGCTTGTTTACCAACGTAAAAATAAGAATTCTTTCTGAATCATTCTTTCAAATTAGATAAACACAGTATAACATAATTGTATTTAGTTACATAATTTATTCACAGCTGTCTTACGGGGAGCCACCTAGAGAATATATATCTTATATGATTAATTTAGGGTAATTTTAATTATCAGTCTTTACCATGGGAGATAACAGCTTAACAATTTCATTCCATGATGTGTTTATCATTATCTCATCAGTATTTGTATTTTCTAATAATCTTTCTGTCTGAACAGTTTCCAGCATCATGTTATGACATTTGTCTTTATTAAAGGGTGCTACCTCACTTAAATTCCATACCAGTGAATGTAAGTGTTTTGTCACCATTGTAGCTATTTATAAGATTTGCCCCTGACTTTGCACCCATTAAGGTCTTTCATATCATTGAACAACAATATTTTCTGTGAAAAGGCAGGGCATTTGAAGGAATATAATTTTGAATTTCTCATACAGTAAGCAGCCTTCAACCGTGAAAAAATCTTAGGGTAGCTCCACAGGCAGTGTTCCAAATTTGCCTCCTGGACTCATCCATGCCATGGTTCTTCCTTCCCTTTATGGCATGTAGATTTACAAATGTTAAGTAAGCTCTGCTCAGTATATTTAGCTGTATTGTCTTATTTCTGGTATATATGTATAATTTGTTCAGTTG